>CM055108.1:26837524-29237524 GCA_029204225.1 Diphasiastrum complanatum | reverse complement strand
TATTATCGAGGAGGCTAGATCTAGACGAGAGCGGGTGTATTGTTGTTTTGTGGATTTTTGTAAGGCCTTTGACTCAGTTCCGAGACACCTTCTTATTCAGAGACTACAAGATCTTGGTTTCCATCCAAACATGATCTTGGCGATTATGGGCCTATATGAGAGAGTGATAGGTTGTTTCTGATCTGAGGAGGGCATATCACAGCAGGTTCATAGCACCTAGTTTCAGGGTTGTACTTCAATAATGATGTTGTACTTATGTCACATTCCAGAGAGGGGTTACAGAGACATTTACATGATCTATGCTCTTTCTGTTCACGATGGGGTTTGTTTGTGAACATTGTGAAGACCGAAGTTATGGTCTTCAACACATCTTGGGCATTCATGCAGCGTCAAGAACTTTTATGGGATGGCCATCCCTTGGAGGTTGTTTCTTCATACACATATTTGGGGGTCCTCATCTCAACCTTTAGCATGAGACAGGCCGCTCTTGCTAGGTTGGGTAAGGGACACGCATCATTGGTCCAGCTTTGAGAGGTTTTGCTTCAGACGATACATACGTGATGCTCCGAGTGAGCGTCACGTATTTGATACCATGGTCACACCGACAGTCATGTATGCCACTGAGACTTGGTGTTAACTAGAAATGAAGGTAAGCCTCGCTCTGCACTCTCATGTCACCACTGTCTTTGAAGGCAGTCAAATTCCTTGCCAAAGATGAAGTATGTATCCCATTACAATTCCACCCACCAAAATGCAATGAAGATGGATGGGTCTTTGGGCTACTCCCACGCCTGAAAGACTTAAATCCCTATTGTTTATCACCGATATACTTCACTTGGGCATTTCTATAGATTACTCGCCTTCCAAAGGCTTTAGCTTCCTCGAAAGCCTTTTTCCTTTCTGTAACTTGCATGAATGTGAGATAGTCGTCCAATAATATATGTGTGCCCTTTAATTTATTCTTAATTCTCAAAACTGACCGTCTCTCTTCAAGAGTTTTAAAGCGAATGATTAGTGTCAAGTGCGATCGTGGAAAGAGAAATTCACAAGACCATGTGGGCCATTAGGCGCATACTAAGAGCAGGAGAGCTTGGCATGAGAATCAGCTAGGACATGTGAAGAAGTAACCGCAGCACCTATGTATCTATCTGAGTGATGCATGAATCTCCTGAATCCGCTGATGAAAAAGAATAAGGTGGAAAAAACCCTCAAGGATGATCTGAGGAGTAGCAAACTTAGCACATAGGATATCATGAGGGGCAGTAGTCTTGGCACGTATCATGCGACCCAACATAGTGGCCTGAATGCGGGAAATGCCTGCCTATTCCCGGAGAGAAAGTCCTGGCAACTAGATCTCGGAGGCATACATCATTGCTGGAACCACCCGTGTGTGAAACAACTGGCATCTAGTACCGGGATCAAAAATATGATTCATTGTACAACCACGCTCGAACTGGACCAATGCTGAAAGACCGGAGGAAATGTGCGCAAATGCAGTCTAGCGGAAACCAAGAAGAGGCGCAGTAAACATGACTCCCAAGTAAGTATAAGAGGCAACAATGTCAACTTCCTGGCCGTCATAGAAGAATTGATAATTGTGAAGGCTCTGTCGATTGGTGTTGAAAATCATGATCTTCGTCTTTTTTAAGTTGAGAGAGAGAGAGAGAAAGAAAGAAAGAAAGAAAGCTTTATTAACGTCTTTTCCATGCCAAAAGGCGTATAAGACGAACAAGTGCATCAGATAAAAGTGGAACCAAGGCGGAGCAATGCCGTCAACAACATAACTAAATCAAAATTAACTAAGAAGAGGATAATGTCCAGGATTATATGGTACGTAGACCATTTACAGACTCAACTGGCATCTCTTCAGTGCTCTAACTCTCTCACTAACTCTGAACAGTCTCAAATATCTCATTAATAGCAGCAGGTTTAATATCTACGAAACGAATGATACCATCCCTGTAGATCAACCGCTTTCCATTCGTTAGAGCCTCCTGTTTTGCTTTCTTCCGTTCTTGAACCTGAATGAAAGTAAGGTCTTCATCCAAGTATATCGTGGTGCCCCGCAGTGTAGATCTCTTCCCTAGCGCTGCATGACGACCAGGGGCAGATGCAAAGCGTATAACAAGAGTACCTGGATCTCTCTTAGGCCGCCACGCAGTATCCATATCTTTGTGGTGGTGTTGAAGACTCTCTTCAAGAAACTTTTTAGCTTCACCAACAACATCATGGGAGTTCGTAATACCTTTGACTCTGACATTAAGAGCCTTTTGCTCTCACAAATGGCTCTCGGTGAACGTAGTTGAGATAAAAGAAGGTGGAGGTGGTAGAACAGTTATTAGGACCTTTAAGCACATCTGCCCAGGATCGGACAGCGGTATGATGCTTTTCCACTTGACTTTCAAGCTGTTGCATCTTAGCTGAAGTAGTTGAATGAGAGGAAGCTTTGATTTTGACAGCTACAACTTCTTTCTTGAGATCATCGATAGACGAATCTAGTTTCTGAACGTGAGATTGAACAGCTTGGATCATAGCTTCAAGAGAAAGAAGCTTTTTTCGATGGTTGTTGAGATATTCATAGGAACGTAACTGATCTGCACGAATTACGGAGATCATAAAGGCTGGAGGCAGAAGTGATTCCTCTGCTGGGGTATTCGGGGTCAAAGGATCGGCTATGATGGATTCACTACTAGCAAGAATAGGATCTGACGAAGATATAGGGATTGCAACTGGAATAGAAGGTGAAGGTGAAGGTGGGTCTGAAATGGATGAAGAAGACAATGAGGCAGGTGAAGATGATGATGATGAAGCAGTGTTGGAGGGAAGGGCAAAAGCCCCCTCACGGCGAGGCATCTCAGCGATGCACTGAGGGAAACAGTGTGATTCAGCGCTCAGAGAGTATGGAGCAGCCTCAGGACAGCGAAGTCGTGTAGGAGGGCGATGGAGCAGGTAGCCAGAAGGGCGATGAAGCAGCCTCAGCGATGGAGCAGATAGCCAGGATCAGCGATGCACCGAGGGAAACAATGTGATTCAGCGCTCAGAGAGTATGGAGCAGCCTCAGGACAGCGAGGGTCAGTCGTGTAGGAGGGCGATGGAGCAGGTAGCCAGGAGGGCGATGGAGCAGCCTCAGCGATGGAGCAGATAGCCAGGAGGGCAGCCTCAACGATGGAGCATCCTCAGCTATGGAGCAGAGAGCCAGGAGGGCAGCCTCAACGATGGAGCAGGTAGCCACGAGGGCGATGGAGCATCCTCAGCGCCACCATAGCCTCAGACCATCGCGAGAGAGACCATCGCGTCAGACCATCACCACAGAGAGAGAGAGAGAGAGAGAGAGAGAGAGAGAGAGAGAGAGAGAGAGAGATTGTGAAAGAGAAGTCAAGAGGCTTGTTTTACAGGTTTGTGGCATTTTTGTTCTTCATAATAACGACCCCTTTCCCTTTAGGGTTCCAAAAGATCACATATTTTTGAAACTATGCCTCATACTTTTCATTTAGTAAATTTCTCTACTTGCTATTTCAATGGCTAAGAGATAAACAATCTGCTCATATATGAAATCTGGATTAGAATGAGCCAAACCTTTGTTGATTTGCTCAGAACTTCTTGGATATAGTTATCATTTGCTAGATTCCATGTAGTAATGAAAATCTTTCATCAACATCACGGAAGATGTAACACAAATCAAATTAATACAAGGTTCAATATGGATTGAAGATATTTGAGTCAACAAATAAAGAAGGACAATACATAATAACTTGCGGTTCTTTGCAAAAAAATAGAAGGCAACAACAACAAAAATTTTGGCCAAAATGTGCACTACTCCACCGAGCTTTGACAATGCCATGATAAATCTTTGCTTGCACCTGCACAAGAAAAACACATTTCTTGATATAAAGGTCGGCAAAGTTAATCTTAGTTCTTGATAATTCAAGTTGCTACTCATCTGCTGTGTTATTAATTTGGTGAAATGGCATTACATCCAAGTTTGACACCAATTTCCAAGTTCTTGCTTCCTTTGATTGGGGTATTGGGCATATTGTTAAAGCTTTACCAACATTTTTTATTAGCGTCACACTCACAAAGTACATATAGGGATCTTATTGATTTTATCATGAAATGGCAAATATATTTATCTAGCCAAGATTGAGATTATTAAGAAAAGGACTTCCTTGAGGCATGTTCCTAAGTATGACATGGTACAATAGCTGCCTCGTTGTCAACAATCTTGATCCCCCCTACTTTGCATAATCTTTTTTGTCTCTTGTATTGAGATGAGAGGAGCACTTCATTAAAATATAGAAGAACTCCAAGAATGTTTATAGAGATAATCAGGAAATCACTAATGCAGCTATAGGCTATTTTGGCACTATGAGATGGGGGAAATTAAAGCTTGCGGTTGGATGTGTACTAGCACAACCTAGTGACTTGTCATTTAAGAGTGTACTAGTTAACAGAAATTTAATTATGTTGAAGTTAACTAGTCAACAACAAAGTGAAGCTCTGTATTGCATGTGCAGATCACAGAAGCTTAGTCACTATCTATTTTCGAGTAAGTTCAATTTTTACTTGGATCACAAATTCCTATCATACATGGTACATGAGTTGTAAGAATTTACTATACATGTGTGTAGCTGGCCAATTCATCACCATGGGTGCCAAGTATTCATAGGTAGTGATTGCTTAGGGTAGTCAAATGTAATGGTTGCTCAGGATAAACAAAGGCACTTTACTTGATGGATGCAGATTTTCAAAAGATGTGGAGAGCAAGCAGCTTGCAGAGATTCAGGGTACACTTTATGTCGGGAGATCTTGTGAAGGTGCCAAGTGGATCTTGGACAAGGGCTAGGGCAACCATACTGTGTGATAGATTTAAAGTTAGAAGTTGAAGGGTATCCATCAAGTGGCATAATTCCCTGATTGTGGGTCCAAACCATAGTAAATACCTTCTTTCAATTTTTTGAATCTAATCATCTCTAATTTTTCTGAAAGCTTGCTTAATGAAGTTAGCAAGCTAGATGGCACTAACTATTGGAAGTTCATGTTAGGAATTATTTATTTGATACCCCTTAATGATAGTTTGGCCATGCCTACTGTAGCGCAGGCATCCCAAAGGGAGCCGGGAAGCACGACTTAGCTTCCCAGCCTTCAACTCTTGCCATCCAAACTCCCTTGACATACAAGCAGCCAACTCGCCAACAACGATCAGACTTAACCAACTTGAAGTTCCGAAAACCAACATTGAGATCCAACCTGGCGCCATGCCAGATCGGGGGTCCCGATGTGGGTGACTTCCCTCCAAGCAAGCCGCCCGACATACATCAAACTTGACCAACTCGAAGCTTCGTTACAAACGAGTAACATCCATTCCAAGCAAGCGGTCTGACTTACATCAGACTTAACCAACTGAAAGCTTCGTCACGAGCGCTGGAAGCCAACCTGGCACCACGCCAGATTGGACAGCCATAAACAGGTAACTTCCACCCAAGCAAGCCATCCAACTCAGCCCACAGCTTAGAGCCCGTTCCCCAAGAGCTTAAACCATTCACGTTCATGCAAGGAACACTCAGAACCACAAGCCGCGACAGATATGGAGACAACCAGTTCCTGGACCAAATGGTCCCAACAGCATACCGCTGGCGCCACGGACCGAATGGTCCCGACGGCATACCGCTGGCGTCCCGGGATACGACCCTCAGCTATGTGCCAACTTAAAAATTTTGAAAGCGGCCTTACAACTGGCGCTTTTACCGAACACTGAAACCCAGAAGGTAATCAGAGTCAGTTTTGAGGAAAATCCCACTTTATTGATAAATTTGAGAAGGTTACATTTCAAGTGTGTGACCGACCCTAGTCTTCGGGGAGCTGGCGTGCCAAGGCGAGTGCCAGGACAACATTCCAGCAAGGGAGGCTGAGACTTGGTTGGAGCTCGCCCTGAGTCGCAACCCGCACTCCCCTATAGTATTGGTGGGATTCGGCACCCCCCCTCATACCAAGCACTCTACCCAGGCTGGTAAAGCACGTTTTTCTCTCTCTAGAAAGTCATCTTCTCTCTCTAGATTTTATTGATCCCCAGGCTTCCTTTAATCATGCCTAGATTGTGTGAGGTGATTGCACATCGATTTGAGCTCTCTGGACTTCGCTAGAATTGATCAAAGATTTTTAGCCATAGGAACTTGGCGCCGGCTGGATTCTGGTCACAGTGGCGCCGGGAGCGGCGCTGGCGCCGGGAGCAGCAGGGGCGCTGCTGGCGCTAGTGGCGCCGGAAGTAAAGCTTGTGAAGGTAGCTTTACAACACCTACGTGCTATTATAGGGGCCATTACTATTTATAATAAATTTGTTTTTTATTGCTTATGCATGTAGGTGGGCGCACTAATACTAGATTATGATCTATTTTAGTACTTAGAAACTAACCTTGGGTCTTTACCCAATATAGGTAGTTATTTTAGCAATTGGCTTTTGCTCTTTTGCTATTTGCTTTAGGCTTTTAGCCTTTCACATAGTTTAGAGAAACTATATATGTAGGCTAGCGCCCAACCACAAGATCATTCCAATATGTTGGAGCTTTGCTCAATTCTCCTATAATCTGATTTCTCTTTAATCTCTATGCTTGGTTTGTGTGAGTGCTAGTAGGACTAGTAACTCCATCTAGAATTTGTATCACAAATTCTGACATGGTATTAGAGTAGGTTATTTGGTAAGAGAGAGAGATTGTTTGCGGGGTTGCAACCAGATTCTTTGGAGGAGCTGAAGCTGGATGTGGAGTCAACATTGTTAGGAGGACAAACCCGATTTTCGAAGAGAAGATTTGTAGGCTGATTGCTGGATGGCAACAGACCTTATCACTGACCTGAAGTTGTCAAGATCCAAGATCAGATCGCTGGTTTTCTGACAGACTCGTTGGTTTCTGACAGGGCTGTTCGCTAGTTTTCTGACAGGCCTGTTTGTTGGTTTTCTGACAGACCTGTTCTTTGGTTGTCTGACAGACCTGATTGCTGGTTTTCTGACAGACCTAATTGCTGGTTTTCTGACAGACATGATCGTTGGTTGTCTGACAGACCTGTTCACTGGTTGTCTCAAAGACCTGTTCGCTGGTTGTCTGACAGACCTGTTTGCTGGTTGTCTGACAGACCTGTTCACTAGTTTTCTGATAGATCTGCTTGTTGGTTGGAGCAAAATCAGATTACTGACTTGCAAAGAAGATTGCATAGTTAAAAATCAGGTTGTTGGAAGTTGCTATAGATCAATATTATGGCAGGGTTGAATGATGCTGTGTTGCCGGAGTCTAGCAAGCTAGATGGAACGAACTGCAACATATGGAAGTTCAAGATGCATAATATTCTCCAGGATAGAGAATATTGGGAGATCATCACAGGTGTTGAGATACCTCCTACCGCTGACAGAGAGTTGCGGGAGTATCAGAGACGTAGAAGAAAAGCTCATATCATACCTCATATCAGAGGTGCTACTGGACACAAGGAGAAGAGCTCATATCATACCTCATATCAGAGATGCTGCTTGTCCGTTAGAGATATGATCATACCTCATATCAGAGATGCTACTGGACCCAAGGAGGCTTGGGATATACTAAAGAACTTGTATGAGACTGTAAATCAATCACGAATCTTGTTCTTGACTAATAAGCTTCACACATTGAAGATGGGTGCAGGTGAATCAGTAACGGACTACTTTACTCGAGTGAAAGATCTGAGAGGACAACTTATTACCGTTGGAGAAAGTGTTCAAGATTCAATGTTGGTATCCATTGTGCTTAATAGTCTACCTTTGGCCTATCAGAACTTTGTAATGATGCTATCATTAAGAGAAACGAGGCCTTCTTTGGATGAGCTAAATGCCATCTTACTACAGGAAGAAATGAGACGACAAAATATTGTCAACAGGGACGATTTCAAGGAACAAGCATTCTTGGCAAAGAAGCGAGAGCAAAGTTCCAAGAAGGGTGGAAAAGGAAAGAAGAAGAAGAAGCAGCAGCTAGATACAGAGGAGAATCAATCAAATTGATCAAAAGGTGAGAAGAAAGTGGTTCCAAAAAGAAACTGCTTCATTTGCGGAAAATAAGGACATTATGCAAAGGAGTGCTGGCACAACAAGTTCAAGAAGAAGCTGGACGGGAATCTTGCTAAAGAAGGAGAAATATCTAATGCAACATTAAGTGCTTTGGATCTTGAAGACTATGAGTTGTTTTCGGCATCGACATCTTCTGGTAGTGGCTTCTCGAAGGAAGAAGACTATTGGTTTATTGATTCAGGAGCTTCGAAGCATATGACACCTAGGCGAGAGTGGCTATCGAATTTTCAAAAATTAGATGATGGGTCAAATGTGAAGTTGGGAGACAACTACACATATGATATAAAAAGAGTTGGAAAAGTACAAGTTCAACTACCTTCAGGGAAGATTGGTGACATAAAGGACGTGCTTTATGTACCAGGAATTAATAAATACTTACTCTCAGTATCAGCTATGGCTAAGCAACACATGGTGGTGCAGTTTGATGAAGAGCGGTGTCTCATCAAGAGGAAAGATAATGAAGTAGTAGCTGAGGGCATACTTGCAGGGCGGTTGTACAAACTTCAAGCTCAGGTGGTGGATCATCATGCAAGTTATTGGATCAGTGAGTAAGTTATGGCACGAGAGGTTTGGACATCTGAATTACAAAAGTCTACAAGTGTTGAGGAAATATAACATAGTTACAGGTTTTCTTCAAGCTGTTTCTGATCACAAGGTTTGTGAAGGCTGTGTCTTAGGCAAACATCATATGAAGAAATTTTCGCCTAGTACATTCAGGGCTAGAAATGTCCTAGAACTTGTTCATACAGATTTGTGTGGTCCTGTGAGGACTCAATCTTTTGGGGGAGCAAGTTACTTCATGGTGTTTGTGGATGACTATTCTTGGAAGACATGGATCTATCTTCTGAACAATAAGGGTGAAGCGTTCAAGGATTTCACTTGGTTTAAGACATAGGTGGAGAAAGAAACAGATAGACAAATCAAGATACTCCGCTCGGACAAAGGGGGAGAATATATTTCTATGGAATTTCAGGTGTTTTGCAAGGATCATGGTATAAAGAGACAATTTGCAAACACGGACACGCCTTAACAAGATGGAGTTGCAGAAAGAAAGATCCGGTCTATAGTGGAAATTGCGAGTATGCTCAAGAGTAAATATCTTCCAAATATGTTTTGGGGTGAAGCAGTTAAGACGGCGGTTTACCTTTTGAACCGAAGTCCTACAAAGGTTGTAGAGAATTGGACTCCAAAGGAAACTTACACGGGTCGGAAGCCAGATGTAAGTCATTTGAGAGTGTTTGGTAGTATTGCTTATGCTCACATACCTAAGAATTCTAGGAGCAAATTGGATTCTAAGGCGACCAAGTGTTTATTCCTTGGTTATGATAGTCAAGAGAAGGGATACGGGTTTTATGACTTGGAGGGTAAGAAAATCATCATAAGTAGGGATGTAATCTTTGATGAGGAGGCAACTCATAAAGATACAGAGATACCTTATGATAGGAATCAAGATGGAGGAATCCCTATATTATGTGACGAGTTATTACAGGAGCCTGAATCGACACATGTATCGCCTACGCCAATCCAAGTACTTCGAGTGACCTTGGCTGAGAAAGGAAAGAGGAAGGAGAGGTCAAGTATATGGGATACTTATTCACCTCCTACTTCACCAAGAAGGAAGCATCCTACATCAGAAGCTAGAAGATTGCCTAGATGGTGCTATGAAACTATCAAGGATAACGTCATTATGGAACAGGGAGAATCCAGTACACAAGGGACTAGGAGATCGGCTAGACTTGAAAAGCAACATGAAGATCAACATGAGGATGGGAATGTACACTTTGCTTACATGGCTACACTATTGGAAACCAAGGATCCATCTACTTTCAGGGGAAGTGGAGTCTATAGAAAAACAAGTTGCGGATATCTTTACCACAGGACTTGGCAAAGGAAAGTTTCAAAAGTTTAGAGAACTTGTAGGAGTAATAGATAACAAAGTAAACATTAAGGGGGAGCGTTAGGAATTAATGTTTATTTGATACCCCTTAATGATAGTTTAGCCATGCTTGCGTGGTATTATAGGGGCCATTACTATTTACAGTAAATTCGTTTTGTTATTGTTTATGCATGTAGGTGGGCGCACTAATACTAGATTAGGATCTACTTTAGTACTTAGAAATTTACCTTGGGTCTTTACCCAATATAGGTAGTAATTTTAGCAATTAGCTTTTGCTCTTCTGATTTCTCTTTAATCTCTATGCTTGGTTTGTGTGAGTGCTAGTAGGACTAGTAACTCCATCTAGAATATGTATCACAAATTCTGACAGTTCAAGATGGAAAACATTCTTGAAGGAAAAGAAATAGGTACTTGTTCCAACTTTAGAACTTGATCTCAAAGACTATATCAAGAGGGGCAAGAGGGCCAATAGAATTATCAATCTCACAGTGAAGGATAGCATCATCCCGCACATTAGAGAGGCAAGAGGACCAGATTAATCTTGGGCAGTTCTCAATCCATGTCTGAGACTGCCAGCATAGCTAGGGTTCTTTATTTTAAAGAATGAGCTTCATTCTTTCAAGATGGATATAACGGATCCAATCATTGATCATTACACAAACTGACAGGATCTTAGATATCAGCATAGTTGCGTTCAAACGATTCAAGCGTCCACGCTTGAAACGCGTTTGAAACAAAATCTTATCTTTTTTTCAGATTTTTTTGCAAGTGTTTAAGCAACTAGTGCTAATTTAAGTGTCGGAATGTTAAACATAACATAAAAGTGGTTGAATAAGCATGTTTACCAAATAAAACCATTAAATGTAGACACTAGACAATAGCGTGTACAAATTACAATGGTGATGTCCCCCTTGATAATGATGTTCACAATAACGGCATTTCATCCATTCCATGCCTCCACACCCTTCTTGCTTACGAGCTTCCCCAATGATGAGAACATGCTCCCACACATTAGACTTTGGCTTAGGCATTCTGAAAATTGATAAAATTGTGAGGTTAAGATCTGAAAATTGTGCAAAAAGCCCAAAACCTGCTATTGCTCTTCACAAATCTGGCCAAGCAGATGGTGATGTGAAGAGTCTAGAAGACTGCCTCCAAATCTCAGTTGAATCTGATCATTAACCAAAGAGAACTGATTGATTCTTTGAAGTGGCCTCAAAACCAGTTTTTTTGCACCTACTGCTTGTATCTCCTCAACCAAGCTTCAGAACTCTGATCTGATGCTCTCAATCACTCCAGCATGGTCCAAAACCCCTGCCTACAAGAAATCTTGGCAAAATAAGAGAGAGGAGCGAGATTCTATCAATGACGAGAAATGGAGGGCGCACTTCATGTCCACGATGGAGTAGCAGTTAGCGAAGGAGTGATGAGGGCTGGCTGAGCTGTCTCAGCCTTGTGGTAGATAGTTTTTAGGTAGATGGGCCCTAGACATGGTCTATCCCAATTTGGACCCCATTTGGAGGGCCAGGAAAAATTTCAGATGCAAATGCCCACATTTCAAACACGTTTGAATCAGCATTCAAACTATGGATATCGGCTTGCAGTTGTTGGAGACCATATTGTTAACATGGATTTGGTGCCATTGATTTTAGATAGCTTGTCATATGCTTTTCAAAATGATGTGATGATTGCTGCTAGGAATAGAACCCATACGTTTGAAGAATAGAACCCATACATTTGAAGAAGCTGAGGAAGAAAGATAGTAGAGAGGTAGCACCCTGGACAGTGTGGCAGGCATTTAAGGAGCATGTTCACTCAGGTTGAAGCTTTCATAGTCGAAGGGCAAATAGGCACCTGCCTGGCAGGTATTTGTTAAGGCAACTGCATTGTCAGGTGGTTGTTTTATCCTCTCTATTTTACAGGCACTTCCCACAGAGGAATTTCCCGGTACATTCACCTGACACAATGGACCACAATTCTCGTGCTGTGGGAGGTGGTTCCACCGTTTTTGAGAACTGAGATTAGATACACCTGACATCATGTCTGGGAAGGTTTTTGCCCTCGGGAGTTTCCATGCCATTCAGTTGTGTTCTATGACCCTGGGCTCCTGTTCTGGGTCCAGGCCTCCCAGGGCAGGACCCCCCTCAGCCTAGAGCAGCGAGAAGGTTTTCGTGACTCAAAATCTTTTGAGGGACGAGGTTGTTGTAATCTTGTGCATTTTGGCAAGCAGTTAAAGGTGAAGTTTTGTAGTCTTTTGTTGTTTTGCGGTCTTTTGCTGCTAAAAGGGTATTCTTAGGCATGCAATTCAGCACAGCCTCTGCTGTGTAAAGGTATGAAGTGCGAAAATGCATGGTGATCTTGTTCTTAGCACCTTGACCTCTTGAGAATCACTTTGAGATGTCTTGAATGGAACTGGAGTTTGATTGTGGGAATTTGGCCACAACTTGGATGATCTTTATAGCAGACATTGTGAAAATTTTGGTAAAATGTATCATACTTGTGTCTTTGAGCTAAGCTATAGAGCATTCAATGTTTTACTTTCTGGAATCTGATATTATGTCAATTGTAACTTCTGTTGAAGCATTATTTAAATTGATGCGAGTCAGGGTAGGTCTACTTACCTTTTTCAGGATTAGTATTCCTTTTGCCTTGATAATGTCCAATTCTATGTATGCTAAAAATGAATCAAATATCTGTTGAATGATTGTGGGACCTCACTTGGGTTTGCATTTTTGGATGCAGGTCATGGTGAAATAAGATGAAAGGGAGAGGGAACATGCCTACCTCGGATGTAGTGATGTCTATGGATCAAAAGGTGGTGGGCAATAATAGGGAGATGAGGATAGCAGCAAGGAGAGCTCGCATTGCCAATCGTCTTCTTTTAGCTTCTCAGTCTGCACAAAATGCAGCCCGTAATTTTCCACACTGAGAGAGAGAGAGAGAGAGAGAGAGAGAGAGAGAGAGAGAGAGAGAAAAGAAGAAAAAAAGAAGAAGAAACTGTACAAGATGCTGAAGAATTCATTACACCATTTGTTTTTTTAAGTTGCTGGAAATACTATTGTCTTATCTGTTCTTACAGCAGTGCAGGGACTAAGACACATAGTGGGGAAGAGGATGATGCTGAAGGGCCAGCAAACGCTCAGCTTGCTAGCAGCCTTCAGAATTTATCATCCATCAAGGTTAGACCTTACCTTCAACGAAGCATCTTGTTGTATTATCTTGTACAAATTGAAGCACAAGGGATTGGTGAAGAATTTACTGGACATCCATGATGTACCTCCAAATGTGTATAACAGATCAAACTGGTCATTGGTAGTTGTAGCCCAAAGTCCTTTAAAACAGATAATTTCTTTTAGCTTGGGGTCTAAGCACATCAATCATGCCAAATAGCCATTCCTGTCATGAGAGCAAACTTCACTTTTGCCGAATTTGGAACTTCATGATTTGTCCCTGGATTAAATTTTTACTTGATTTGAGTTGGTGAGAGATTCTGTGGACTCAATAATTCTCCCTTCAGCCTTGTTTCACATTTAGCTGCTAGCCTTCCGGTTGTACAGAAAATATTCAAGTGACTTTCGCATCTTTGGGAGCTCCAAATCAAAATGAGCTTCTCAAACAGAACTTGTAATTTGGACCATGATGAAACTTCTGCGTGATGACCATGTCTATTCTACCGTATTCAAGAATTAGTCTAACCCTGCTACATAAGAAATGAGATTTTGCAACTCCTTGAGAGGTATTATATTCACATACCGCAGAAAATGGCTCCTTGAGAGCAATTATATTCAAATAACATGGAAAATTTATGCTTATCAATTGATGCTTCATAAGATGTTATCACTTGGAATCCTTAAATTAGAATTATGCTACCACATAATCTTGAACTAGCATTCTTTTTCTTGTATGTGCAGGGAACTTTGTCTAATGAGGTTCATCTTTTGCGTGCATCAATTGATGATTGTGAAGGGCAGCATCGGTATGCCGAATCACAACGTTTGCAGGTGTGCAACATAGTGTTCTGCTGTTTATTGCAACTAGTCATTATTTTGGCACATGCAATGTCTCCTCTTAGATCTCATACAACTAGAATGTGCAATGAAATTTAGTAATCTTACCATGGAAAAGGAATAGAGAGTTGGGGTGACTATACCCCTTACTTTGGAATTTGGATGTACTTTTGGGCTGTTTGAGTAGCATGGCATGCAGAATGCAACTCAAAGTCAAGTTTCATCCATTAGGTTTGTGAAAAAGAGAGAACAAAAATAGAATATTTGTATTAACTTCCATTGAGACCAAAAGTGGTGTATAGAACCAAAATAAGGTACATCGCAGCTCTAAATACCATCAATCTTGTAATGATGGAACCAAACATGTCTGCATTTGTCTATCTAAACATGAGAAAACACAATGTTAATCAGTCCTGAGTCAAATGACAAAAAATTTAGTGTCAGTTTTCTCCACTAGGAATCTGATGTTCACTCTTTATTGGAATGTTTGCTTCAATATGCTATGTCACCGAATCTCCAACATATTGATTGGTTCCGTCTTTTGTAATATTGCATTTCCCTCTTTAGGGTGCCTTTCCGAAGTTCCTCGTAAGACTTCTCAACAAGTGCTTCATTTCTTGAGGTGCTGAGGCCACTCATTTTGTTGGCTGTTCCATTGTACGAGTCTCTTTTGGAAATCTACCCGCAAACCATTCTTCAAGATTTGAGGTCGTTGGCAGCTTTGCATAGCAACTTTTGAAAGGCAATCTTCTCTACATAGCTATTCGTTCTCTTCATAGTGGTGGCTTCTAATAGAAGAAGGTTGGTTAGAGTCAAAATGAGGTAAGGTGTAGTTCGCTTTCCTCCAGCATGTGGAAAGTTCTCAATTTCTACTGAGTTCATTCTAGGAATGCTCCCAAATCTCACATTCGTAAAGTAGACCAAGGGGACTAGTGCTTCAAAAAATCTCATTTTATTAAGCCATTTCCAAAGATCAATGTAGGCAATGTAGGAAATAGAAGCCTAAGGATCCAGAATCTTAACTATTCAATCACACAAAGCATTCTCAAAAGAAAGAAAGAGATGGCTCAACAGGCTGCTCTTCACCATAAATAGGTTCTTCTTGATGAACTATGGGCTGCAAAATTGAAGAAGTAGTGGGCTGTCCACTAGAAGTAGATGGCAGTCCCTTCTCTTCATGATTAGATGGCAAAACCAAATCTGGAAATATCTCAACATATGCATCATGGGGGAAGTCCCCTTTCATGACATGAGTGGGCGCAGCATCATAGGAGGTCTTTTCATCAAAAAGAACATCACGACTCACTATGATTTTATTAGTATCCATATTGAACAATCTCTAGCCCTTGCTTTCGCTACTATAGCCAACAAATATGCATTTAACTCCTTTATCATCAAGCTTGGTTCTTAGCTTATCGGGAATGAAAGCATAAGCCGTGCAACCAAAGATGTGTAAGTGAAAAATAGTAGGCTTCTTACCATACCAAACTTCATAAGGAGTTAATACCTTCAAGGCTTTAGTAGGACACCGATTACTAATGTAAGCCGCCGTTATAACCGATTCAGCCCAAAACTTGTGAGGTAGGCCCTTTGCGTTGAGCATGCATCAAGCCATCTCCATGATAGTGCGATTCTTTCTTTCGGCAACACCATTTTGTTGAGGTGTGTAAGGGGTTGTCATTTGAAAGATAAGTACCAAACGTATTCTTTATATATTCCCCTCCTCAGTCGGTATGTAAGATCTTCAAAGAGTGCCCAAACTGGTTTTCTATCATTGCTAGAAAATCCCTAAAGCGTTGAAAAACTTCAGATTTTGCCTTCATAGGATAAATCCATGTAAATCTTGAAAGGTCATCAATAAAAGTAACAAAGTACTTACACCTTCCAATGGATTCGGTCCTCATTGGACCACATACATCACTATGAACCAAATCAAATTTGCCATCAACTCTAATAGTTTCATCAATTGGAAAAGCTTCTCTTTGAAAATTTCCAAGTATGCATCCTTTGCATACATGTCCTTCGGGATGCTCAATATTAGGAATGTCTTTAACCATATTGAATCTCCTCAACATCTTCAAGCTAGCAAAGTTGAGATGTCCAAACCTAGCATGCCATAATTCAGCCAACTCCAAAGAATGTGAACTTGATGCAACAAGACAAAAAGATGATGAAGCTCTTCGATCATAGGTATCCATAAGGAACAATCCACACGTAATGTTCCCGAAGCAATGATCATAAGAGATCTCTTTGGGTCTTTGATAAGACATTTGTCTTCTTTGAATTCCACAACCAATCCTTGGTTCATAATTGTAGAGACCGAAATGAGATTCGTTTTTATTTTTGGAACATAAAGTACATTATTAATGTACTTCTTTTCACCATTGGGCAAGATAATGGGGATCACTCCAATACCTTTGATAGGATAAGAGGTGTTATCAACACCTTGAACTTTGCTTCCATCATGCACTTTCACAAGCTTTGTGAAGACCTCTTTGTGATAAGTCATATGACATGTGGCACCGCTATCAATCACCCAATCAATAGATGAAAAAACAGCAACTTGTAAAGCTGAAGATGAGTTGTTTTCTGCTGAAAAACCAGCAAGATTTGAAGTGGCAGAAATCTCGTCTTTAGGAGAGATCAGATTATTAGTGACAAAAGCATAATCATTATTGAAAAGATTATCCTCTTTTTCAAATTGTTGTTCCAAAGTAATGATTGAGGAACTTGTATCGTTACCTTTCTCTTTTTCCTTTGCAAGCCTCTTCCTACATTCTTTGATGTGTTGCCCAAACTTCTTGCAATAGTGGCACTTACCCTTCTTCTTGGAGCCTTGATCTTGAGCTTCCTTAGATTTTTGATCATCTTTGGAAGTTTTGAAAGAAGGCTTCCCTTTCCACTTGCCTTTGCCTTTGCCTTTTGCAAAGAAAGCTTGATCTTCTTGTTCACCAAAGTTGAGCCTTGTTTGCTCTTCTTGAAGAAGTAAGCCAACAAGTTCGTCGAAGGAGATTTGCTGTCCCCTAAGAGAAATGCTCAATGATGACACAAATGGAAGGTAAGAATTAGGAAGAGAGTTGAGAGTAATAGATACAAATTGTGAGTTCTCAATCACCTCATCAATACTAAGAAGCTCCTCTCGAAGATCCTTGATCTTCGTCAAGTGGTTTGTGAGCAAATCACCTTCTTGCATCTTCAAGATAGAAAGTTGATTTCGAAGATATACCACTTTTGCCTCATTCTTTACTTGAAACATCTTGGCAAGAGTCTCCCAAGCACTTTCGGAAGTCTTGCATGATCTAATATGAGGAAGGATAGATCTCTTCACTGATAATGGAATGACGGAATGTGCTTGTGCATCTCGTTGATCCCACTTCTTTTGCTCATCGGAAGACACCTTCGTAGATGAAGTAGTTGTTCTAGATGGTGTAATAGGTGCCAAGGTAGGCGGCCTCTCTTCGTCACCATTAACTACTTTCCAGAAACCTTTAGCAATTAGAAGGTTCTTTATCATGTAGCACCACAAGGAATAGTTTATGCCATCCAGCCTATCTTCATTAGATAAAGAACCAATAGACTCTGATTCTTTAGCCATAATAGAAAAATCAGCTTGTAGTAGATAGGAAATAGACTTTCCAAGTCAAAATCTACTCAAAGGGCAGCAACCTCAAAGCTGAGATTATGAGCATAATAGATTGCAATACTCCACATGCAATCTGCTCAACAAGTAATGAAATAGGTGGCTGATTTCTGCACAAAAAACAGAATGCTCACAAATAGGTAGACTTCAAATGAAGCCTAAACCAAAACCAGAAATTTGTGGCTAAAAAGAGTGCACACTATGTGCATATAGAGTTGATGGTAGCGCCCTACTCCAAGCTCACCAACAGGGAAATTTCAGCAAGAAATGTGTGTAAAACACATGTATCTTCATTTAAGAAGTAAATCTGAAATATTCAGCATGTAATTGAGTCAAGATCACATGCAATTGGTTTGAGCATGGGCGCCCTACTGCTAGCTCTCAAATAGGTGAAGGTGCCCTTCAATTTCCTGCAATTTCCTGCAAAAAAGTTATAAGAAGATGAACAGATTCTTCTCCTGCAAAAATCAGCAACTTGATGATTTTTTGCTACCAAAAGGGGAAGAAGATAGCTTCCTATTGGGCGCCCTCTTGCAAGCAATATGATCACCTAAAGGCTCTGATACCATGTAGGAAATAGAAGCCTAAGGATCCAGAATCTTAACTATTCAATCACACAAAGCATTCTCAAAAGAAAGAGAGAGATGGCTAGAAACCCTCTTGTAGAAACTCGTGGACAGCCAAGGAGAATAGTCAGTATTGCTTACAAAAGTGTCTCATACAAATGGGATGCACACATATATATAGTCCAAGATGACTATCTAACTTCATGACTATTGGCTATCCAACTACTTGACTATTGGCTATCCAACTTTTTATGAGTTACATAGAAAGAATAAGGTACCTCCAATATGTCAAGTTGGGGTACTTAATGTCACAATTAGGCCTAGTGGACCCATGAGTCCCTACCAAGTTAATTTCATACTAGCTTAGCTAACTCTAAGTTTAGTAGGCCTAATATAATAAATGACCATGGTTACACAACTCTCGACCTTTTGGGTCAAAGTAACCTTTGGTAATGTAAGCAATTCCATTTACATTCCAACAGGCAACATGATGTTTCGAAAGTGATGTCCACTTTCCACCTACCCATTAGTCTCTTATCTATGCAAGTGCTTCAATAAAGTGATTGAAACACTTCGATGCTCAAACATTTGTAATCTTGCACCCACCCCATTCCCATCATAGCTAAAAGTAGGATCAGAAAGCCTTTTTGAGTTACAAATCATTTTTTTCCTTAGACAAAATGATGGAAAGGCTTGACTATTTGTAGAATATTTTAAGAGCGTTTAGGTGTTGTTGGAGTGTTCGATAAAGAACATAATCATCTGAGATATGTGCTAGCTTTACTCTCCACTGTTCTTGTGCCAACCATATGGGAAATCTGCCTTCCTAGGGTTTGGACCACTTTTGCTCTGAACTTGATGAACCTGCCACTTGCACAAAATGAATTAAGAGTAGGCATCAATCTTGTAGATGAATAAGATACCTGTGATGTACTCATATCTTGCAACAAACTCCCAACGAGAAAGTGCCCCTTTGTACAAGCTACTTGCACACAACTCAATGGAATTTTATCAACATGCAAGCACCAAGAAATTGATGTCGCTTTGATTAAAATTGTTACCATGATGAAGGAAATAGATGGAGATTACTAGCTCTTACATAATCATTGGCCATAAAACTCACACAAGACACATGTAGAGAACACATTGAAGGAGAGAACTTTGGATAATAAATCACTTTTAAAGTACAAAGCCTAGTTAATGTTCTTCACTAGCTGGTCACACCTACTTTTGGAAAGAAAGTTGTGGGGCCTCTACATGTCTATTTTGTGGCACCCATGCAACTACTTATGTACATTGAATCACTTCTAATGAAATGCCTTACATGTGTGCTTAAAACTCAAGCTACTTGGCCACGTGGGCCTCATTAACTTAGGTTTAGGAAATAGAATGTATTTTAATTCATTAGCTCCCACAAGTAAACTATGTACAACATATTTTACAACATCAGTGGCGTACAAATTAGAACACTTTATTTTAACAATTTCACGTTTGGTTGTGTTATTTCTATTTATCTTCATAACAAAAAAATGTTATTACCATAAGTTACTTGCACCATGGAGATTTACTACGTGTAGTATGTTGTATCCTGAATCTTCTTCTATTTGCCTTGCCGCCTCATCTTCCTCCTTTTGGCTAAATCAACAAGGTTGCCTTAAGACAAGTGGCAATAACGTAATTATGTGATCAACTTGAATTGAAGTTTGTCAAAAATGTTCATGGCTTGTGATTTCCAAGCCACAATTTTCCAAAAACATAGAATTTCAAAAATTACCTTGATACACAACATTATCAAAGTGCTCGACAAACCTTAAAAATCGATATCACTTCTAATACTTAGAACTCAAAAGTTTTTCTTTGTGAAACGTCTGTATCTCCTCTCCCTCAATAGACACTAACTTTCCATCATCATAGAAGTTTAGAATTCGAATTACGGTTTCTATAATCAATAGCTTAAGTACTAGTTTTTTTATAGAACCATGCATAACCTAAGGGGACATCAATTTTATCAAAATTCATAACATGATAGTTAACTTGTTCTGAATGGTCGTGCAAATAAAACTTTAGATTAGGGATCTTGATCCCTCATCTTGGTATCTATCTTGGAGCTAAGTGTTATTATTTCTTGCTTTTGTGGGAACTTGTAGCTTTTGCACCAAACGAAATCAAGAACTTGCTATTGCATCCTAGGAGGCCACCAATTCGCATCCAAGTTCTCTTGTCTATTGTAATAGATCCTAACACCACAGTAGGGCAAACACTAATTGATCCACCCAACCTTGCCTACTCCCTGATATAGAGTAAGCCCCTCCTAGCCCAGTGTGAGGACTGGTAGCATGCTACTGCCAAGTGTTGGCCACGTGGCACTGACGTGGCCGACTGCACGTCGGGACCCAACTGGGGGCCCTATCCTGCTGACAGGGTCCCTAGGCTGTGTTAGGCCCGCCATGGCTATGGACCGTGCTGGGGCACACTACTCACACTGTCTTGCCCTGTTGGTCATGTACGCTGGACACGACCCTGACTGTGGTATCTGACCTATCTGTGTTCTCTAGGGTTCGGCACTGGTTACGAGCTCGTAACACTCCCTCCCCCTTAAGAACCGTCTTGGTCCTCTAAGACAAAGTCTGGAAAAATCTTGCGAAGGACGCTGCCTCTTTCCCAAGTGGCATTCTCAACAGGCTGATCATTCCACTTAACCAGATATTCTCGGTATAGAGTATGACGAGTCTGCGTCTCTCTACTATCAAGAATTTCCTCTGGTTCATGTGGAGGTTGTTGAGGATCCAATGGGAGAACTAGAACACTGTCCCCTACCAGATTATCTGATCTGGTTAAGGCTTTTCGTAACTGACTTACATGAAAAACTGGAAAAACCTTACTGCTGTGTGGGAGTTCTAGTTCATAGGTGACCTCGCCTAGTCTCCTACTGATGGTAAAGGGACCACAATACCTTGGAGACAACTTAGCACACACTCCTGATTTGAGGGTTTTAGAGTCAACTGGGACTCTCAAGTAGACTTTCTCACCAGTGGAGAACTGCACATCCCGTCTGTGTGGATCTGCATAATGCCTGGCTCGATCCTGGGATTGTCTAATGCTACGCTTAGCATGTTCTATCATCTGGTTTAGGTCTTCGAAAAAGTTTCTGGCTGCTTCAACTTTTTCTTGTTTAAACCCTACAGCTGTGGGTGAGCGTGGCTGAAAACCGTACATCAGCATAAATGGGCTGTATCCCGTAGCTGAATGTTTGGTACTGTTGTAAGCAAACTCTAATATTGAGAGATACTCCTCCCAATTAGTCTGCCTCTTGCTGACGTATGCACGAAGCATATCCTCCAGCACTTGATTTACCCTTTCTGTTTGACCGTCCGTCTGTGGATGGTCAGTGGTACTCATATTAAGTTTAGTATGGAGATGATGGAATACTGCCTTCCAAAAATTTCCAGTAAACTTACTGTCCCGGTCGCTGACTATGCCGGAAGGTAGACCGTACAATTTAAATAGCCCGTCTACAAACAACCTCGCTAACTCTGGAGCTCTAACGGTTGTTTTGGTCGGAATAAAATGAGCCATTTTGGTCAGACGGTCAACTGTGACCCATATAGCGTCATTACCCTTTTGGGTTTTAGGCAGGCCTACTATAAAATCCATGGAGATACTCTCCCATTTACCAGCTGGTATTTCTAAGGGATGCAACAACCCTCCTGCCTTTAAACGCTCTGCTTTATTTACTTGACATTTCTGGCAACTGGTTACATACTGGTGGACGTCCTTTTTCATACTGGGCCAGAAAAATTGCCTACGAAGAAGCTCATAGGTCTTCTGTATGCCTGGGTGTCCCGCGCTAGGATTGTCATGACATTCATATAGGACCTGCTGCCTATAATCCTCTGAATTGGGGACACATACTCTATCTCTATAGAGCAAGTACTCATCCTGAATGGAATACTGTTTCCATTTGAATCCTTGAGTCAACTGACCCTCAACCACTGGGGTTTGCTTGGGTAATACAGGCTCAGAATCCTCAACGTCATCTGACGACGTATACTCGGACTCATCATCATCCTCAACGGAAGCTGCCGTATTCTTGGATGAACTGGCACCAGCCCCGGGAACTGGTTCTGGAGTCTGTAACTGTCTGTTCTGGACTGAGTTCCAGATAATAGAGAAGAATGCATCATGCTGGCATTTTCCTCTCAAGGACTCGAGTAACTCATTACGAATCTGAGTAAAACTCAGCTCGTTTATCATAGGCATTCTGCTAAGGGCATCTGCTACTGTATTGAATTTTCCACGCCTATATCTGATAGACATGTCAAACTCTTGCATCAACTCTGCCCAACGAGCTTTCCGACCTCTAAGCTCAGGTTGATTGCAAAGGTATCTGAGACTCTCATGGTCTGTCAGGACCTCAAAGTTGGCACCATACAAATAATGCCTCCAAGTCTTAAGGGCATGGACTATAGAAAAGAGTTCCTTTTCATAGGCACTGTACCTAGTCTGAGCTGGCTCGAGTTTTTTACTCTCGAACGCAACTGGTCGTCCACCCTGAGTTAGCACAGCGCCTACTGCAAAGTCGCTAGCATCTGTTTCGACCACAAATGGCTGATTGGGGTCGACGACTTTTAAGACTGGTGCTGTAGCTAAGGCTGTTTTGAGAGCATCAAAGCTCTCCTGTTGTGCAGACTCCCAAATGAACTCCTTTCCCTTCCCCTTAAGAAGATTTGTCATAGGGACTGCTATCTGAGCATATTCCTTGACAAATCGTCTGTAATATCCCGCGAGACCAAGAAAGATTTGAAGTTCCAAAATATTCTGAGGTCTCAGCCAACTGAGTATGGCTTTAACCTTATTTGGGTCCATCTTAATCCCATCTGAAGAGATAATGTGACCCAAATATGCTACTTCTTCAACGAAGAATTCACACTTGGATTGTTTAGCATAAAGCTTATGCTTTCTGAGCAGTCGAAACACCTTTCTGAGGTGTTTTAGATGCTCCTTCCTCGTTTTGCTGTAGACGAGGATGTCATCTAAAAATACGACCACAAACTTACCCAAGTATGGTCTGAGAACACTGTTCATCAAGGTCATAAAGGTAGCTGGAGCATTTGTGAGCCCAAATGGCATCACCTTAAACTCATAATGACCGTGACGAGTCCTAAAAGCTGTTTTCGAGACATCTTCCGATTTTATACGGACTTGATGATATCCCGATCTAAGGTCTATTTTACTGAAAAACTTAGCCCCGTCGAGTTGATCAAACAACTCGTCTGCCCGAGGCATAGGGTATTTATTCTTAATTGTGACTTTATTGAGGGCTCTGTAATCTACGCAAAGACGCATAGACCCCTCTTTCTTTTTCACCAATAGGACTGGTGAGGCCCATGGTGAACTACTGGTCTGAATTTGGCCTTTCCCAAGATAGTCTGTTAACTGCCTAGTTATTTCTTCATCCTCTGTTCGGCTGACCCGATACGGAGGTTTAGAAACAGGTGCTGTACCTGGTACTAGGTTTATTACATGATCTACCTCTCTGCTAGGTGGTAAACCATGTGGCAAATCTTCAGGAAAAACATCTTTAAATTTAGACAATAAAGTTTCTAATTTACTGATTTTCTGCTGAATAGAACTGGAAATAGAAACTTCAGGAATAAACTGAAAGTCACATAAGAATACCTGATGGTCTTCGTCTCCGATTAGCTGACAGAGCTCTGAACTGCAGACCATAGGGCTGTTGGGAACATCATGCTCCCCATGCAACTGGATCTCTCGGCCTTTATACTGAAAGCTGAGGGTGTTCTCCTGATAGTTTCTGTGGAGGGAAGGTCCTAAACTGTAGAGCCAATCTCTCCCGAGAACAATGTCTGTTCGATCCAGGTGCATTATCTGAAAGTTTATTTGATCTTGGTACCCCTGAATACCAAGATTTAACTTACTTACCATAGTTTCCCATATTTTTTTATGTTCACCCTTAGCTAATGAAACTATGTACCTATGCTGACTAGGTACTTCTGGTAGTTTAAGCTTTTTAACCAGGGTGTGGTTGATGAAATTATGGGTTGCCCCATCATCAACCATGACTCTTACTGACTGGTTACCAACTTTCCCATGCATACGTACTAGGTCATGCGGCCCAAAGCTGAAGGGTCTCGCTAGCATTGCAGAGGTCAGCTGGCAACAGTGTTCATGATCTTCATGATACACTTTGATCTCGGAAGCTGCCGAGTCACTGGGGAAACATACAGTCTGAACAAGATGAACTTGTTTTTTATCTTTTTTAGTGAAAGGCCCCTTGGGACACTGTCTGACTGTGTGTCCCTTGCCCATACACACAAAGCACAAACGTTCTTGTTTGGCTTTCTCAAAATCATCTGGTTTTAAGGGCTGTATGTGTGAAGGGCGTTTCTGAGGAGCTTCACCTTTAAATTTATCTTCTTTCTTTCTTTTTAAAAATTTCTTTTTAAATTGAAAGTCTTTCTGAGGAAGCTGCTCAGAAAGTGGTTGCTGTCTCGCTCTCTTCCTACCCACTGAATCATCATAGATTTGAGCATATCTGAGAGCTTGCTCAAGGGTAGTAGGCGAGTTTCTCTGGACCTCTACTTTATATTCATCTTTGAGGCCACGGACAAATCCCCTGATTTTTTGATAGTCATCCATATTTTTAATCTTTAAAATTGCCTCTCGATACTGCGAGATATATTGGATGAGGGACTTGTCCATTACTGTTCTTTCCCAGGCTTCCCAGGCTCTATCAAGTTCATTCTCTGGTAGAAATTCTCTTAGGAAAGCTTCTTCAAAAGCTTTCCATGACCGGGGAGTCTGCCCAGTCTCCTGGAGATTTAACCACCACTTATAGGCCATAGGCCCTAAAGAAAGACTGGCCTCAATTGCTTGCAAATGGTCAGGGGTCTGTTTAAGAGCATGAATGTTCTTCCATTTGCTGAGGAAGGTTTGTAGAATATCTGCATTTCTATCCTTCTCTTCCCCATTAAAAGTAGGAGGCTTTAAATCTTTAAAAACACTGGGGTGAGACCGTAAAGTCTCACCCGAAACTGATGGAAGTGGAGAAGGGGATAACTGAGAAGTGGAGGGAAGGCTTCCTTTCGCGGAGCTCAAAATCAAGTTTTTGAGTTCAGCGAACGAGTCGTCCACACTGGACTTGAAATTGGCTAATGCCAGCTTCAGTTTATCCACTTCTGTTACCAATTGGAGGAACTGCTCCTTGGTAACCAGTTCGTCGAGTTCTTCGGCGAACTGTTCCTGTTCTTCTACTTCCATGGGGTCCTTCCCTTTTCTGTAAGCCAAGGCTTCTGTTTCAAGTTCGTCGAAGCCTCTCTCCTGGGGTTGATCAGGTCCCTGAGGAGTGGTCATCTTCGAAACTGAAAGAGAGCTACCTTAACTTCTGAAGGAAAAAAGTCTAAAAGACTAATTTACAACTGTACAAGGGAAAGGAAAGATGACTTAGCTGTTTCTGAGGACTGTACTTCCAAAGAGATTATGAAGAGGAACCCTTTCAGCTCTTTTCCCCAAGATTTCAGACCTGCTGTCCCGGAAAATGCCAGTTTGAAGCTTCAAAACGGTGCCAAATTTCCCGGTTCTTGAGTTGAGTAGCTGACTGATCTGATTTGAGGTGTGGGGCTCCAACAAACCGAGTAAAAACCGGAAGTTTACAAAAAGAAATCCGGAATTTTTGAAGTCCCTGCCCTCGCTGGTTGGTCAGCAACCTGTCTGGCCCGATTTGTCCAATTTACAGCTCTGAAATCACCTTGATTCTCTGATTTACTCTCAGCCTGTAGGTCGCTGGTCTGTAGCAAGCAAGTCTGAAACTCAGACTCCTGAAAAACTTCTGAAAAACAGGGTTAAATTCTGAGATTTCTACCCGACTGTCCAGCGCTGGCCCTGCTACAATATTTCAGATCAGAACTCCTTCTAATCTACTCAGAACTTCATACGAAACTCAGATTTGAGGGCTGACTATACAGCGATGGACCTGCTCTTCCCTTCCTCTTGAATTTCCGCTCAGATCATAGTGATCTACACTCGAAAATCAGAGAGGGAAACTGATTTTTCAGCGCTGAAGCTATTGTAAAAGATATGCTTCCAAACTCCTGAGAAATCCAGCAAATTGGAGGATTAGAAAGCTGATCCTACAGCGATTTTCCTCCTCTATTCTTTTCTGAGAATCTCCCAGATCTTTCCTATCTTCTGATAGCTTTCTCTACTGTTGCTCCTGAACTCCCTAGGATGGAGATGGCTCTGATACCAGTGTAATAGATCCTAACACCACAGTAGGGCAAACACTAATTGATCCACCCAACCTTGCCTACTCCCTGATATAGAGTAAGCCCCTCCTAGCCCAGTGTGAGGACTGGTAGCATGCTACTGCCAAGTGTTGGCCACGTGGCACTGACGTGGCCGACTGCACGTCGGGACCCAACTGGGGGCCCTATCCTGCTGACAGGGTCCCTAGGCTGTGTTAGGCCCGCCATGGCTATGGACCGTGCTGGGGCACACTACTCACACTGTCTTGCCCTGTTGGTCATGTACGCTGGACACGACCCTGACTGTGGTATCTGACCTATCTGTGTTCTCTAGGGTTCGGCACTGGTTACGAGCTCGTAACATCTATTGTGCGTAGATGATATTCTATTGTCCACATCTAGTGCGGGGCTACCATGACACATTGATGCCTTGGATGCGTATGGGAGGGAGAGAGGTTTGGAGGTTGTAGAGAATATCAAAGTGATGGTCTTCAACACATCTTGCTCCTTCATTAAGAGACATAACTTTACTTTAGATGGTTAGCCATTAGAGATAGTTCATTCATGCAGATAACGGGGGTTACTTTTTTTTGTGTTCTATCTTTAGTATAGACAAGATGAGTCCTAGGATATAGTTGCACATATACACACATCTTGTATACATGTTCTTTTATACAACTAGCCACACAAAGATCTAGTAGTTCCAATTTTTGTTTCTATCTCATATTCCATATTTCACACAAATGTAATCTAACAACTTGATAGACTACTTAGTAGATGACATTTTAGATGTTTTGATTGAGTTTGGTTTATTTATGATCTTGGAGATGCATTGCATGTTCAGATACCCAATGGTACGAACTGCGTTTGAATTGAAAAGGCCAGGTTCGAATTGGTTTTAGGGTTTTTGTATTTTATTGAAATTCGACTTTGTGAGGATAAATCATGATTCACATTACATAAACTTAGTAATAACTTAGTATCAAGCTAAAGTTGGGGATGTTCGTATTACATAAAGCTGGCATGATCATTGATGCATCAATTAGGTTCTAGAATTTAGTTTGGTCTTCTCATAATCAACCTCCAAACTTGAGACCTCTCTTAACCTGGTCACATGCATTCTTGTGCATCCGGGATGCACCCCCAGGATGGGCCTCCGAATTATAAGCTTAGCATAGACATGCTTTTTTGAAAGCCTGTACATCCCGGATGTTCTAGTTAAGTTAGTACCTGGATGTTGTGCACATCTTGGAACCACTTTTTTTGACTTCCGGGTTGTAGGCTGAGTTCCTGGATGTGCACATCTTGATCTGCATGATATCTAAGAAGTTTGAGACAAAAAATGATGCATGTGGCCATGCCTTCTGCCTCCCATATAAGTACATTGTACAAGGCAATGTTTCATAAATCATTGTAGATACTAGCACTAGCTGCCCCCCCCCCCCCTCTTTGGATGTTGATACCGTATATTGGAGTGGATACCAGAATCTCCTGAAGTCCCCTAGACGAGTCACGACATCGTCTCCAAGTTCCAACTCATTGATATAAACTTTGGATTGAACAATGTAGGTGAGAGTGGGCAATGGGGAGCCTTGTTTTAAAATTCACACCCATAGTTTTGTAGATCCATCTTGAATAAATTCTCCTGAGAATCGAGATCTAAAATGTCCCACCACCCTCTTTTTTTAGTCCATAATTGCCCCAAATTTGTGTGATGCGTCTAGTGAAAAGTGAAGATCTTAGAGTCTCAACCTTTGGAGTTTGGATATTAGATAAGCATATGTTATGGAATAGAATATAAGGCTGAGGGCTCGTTAGAAATTTACAAATTACAAAACAACATTATACTTTCTCCTCCTCTATGTCGTTACCTCGCGAATTCTCAATGGTGGTAGTATTAACAGACTACGTAGTACTAGTAGATTTATTGATGGCCCTTTTCATCACAGCCAATTTTTTTTAGGAGACAACGGTTTGAACCGAACAACAGTTCGAACGGGCTGGTTCGTGGTTCTCGAACTGCGATTTGAGCAAACATTAAGTTACCACTCTTTCTTGATATTCATCGATTGGAGGTTGTCTCATCATACACTTACTTGGGGGTCCTTTTCATTGGTCCTATCTTTAGCATGAGACAAGTGGCAATGGCTTGGAAATGGGGAAGTTTTCCCTTCCCTAGTCAACATGGAGGGATTGTATGTTCAAGAGCGTATTAGAGAAACTGATGGTAGAAGTCATCTTGTTGACACGTTGGTGATTCCATACTACCATGTATGCAAAATAGACATCGTATATAGGAAGTCACAGGATCAAATTGGGCTAGCCTCTCCATCTCCAAATTGGTACGTTATGCTTGCTGGGAGATGTAGAATTAAAGGAGTATTTCATCTTTTGTTGTCCACCCTATTACAAAATTCGAGAGAGAGGTAGTATTGCTATCGTTGGGTGCAACCTGTCTTATGACATTTCTTGATAGAGTACAAAATTCAGAGATGTCGCCTTGAGATGATAGGGTCTAGGTTGTTGTGGACTCTCCACAGACACATATTACCTCATATTTCTCCAGACGAAGAGTTTTCATGATTTAGAATCAATTTAAATTCTTAATCATAAAGAAAAGTCTTTGAACTAATAAGGCTATGCCTTAATTCTTCAAAGTGATATACTTGTTCTTTCTTTTAAGTTGATTCTAGGTTCACACCTGAGGTTTCATACACACTTGAAATGTAATGTTAGATTCTTACATACCTTAGGATATTTCACACAGACATTAAAAACTCTCTCTCTCTCTCTCTCTCTCTCTCTCTCTCTCTCTCTCTCTCTCCCAACAATGGTGGCCTAGCGCACTCCTCTCACGCAGCTATGGCGCCCTCCTGTCCCCCACTGCCTGCCCATCTCCATCTCCCTCCTGTCCTACTCCTGCCCCTTTGCCTGACCCTCGCTACCTGTCCCGACCCTGCCCATCCCCATCTCCCTCCTGTCCCGCTCCTGCCCCTTTGGCTGAGCTGCCTGTCCTTGCCCCCCTTGCTGCCTGTCCCTCTGCCCCCTCGCTGCATGTCCCTGTCCCTGCCCCCCCCGCTATCTGTCCTTCTGCCCCCTCGCTGCCGTCCCTGCCTGCCCCCCTGCCCCTTGCTGCCGTCCCTCTTTCCCTCGTTGATTCTGTCCCTCTGCCCTAGCTGCCTGTGTTCCCTCCATCCTATACCCTCCTTCCCTGTCCTTCCATCACCGTTTGCTGTCCCTCCCTCTCTCATTGCTTTCTTGTACTATGGCTGATTGGCATCGGGAGGGGAAGAAGAAAACCCGTCCCCCTTCTCCCTTTGTTTTCTCAGCCATCCTTACTACGGCTTCAAATCCTTTTACCTTGACTAAACCCCCTCCCTCTCCTGCTTCCCCTCATAAATATTCCTCTCCCTCGACTCTATCTCCTCTCCTACTACCACTACCCCTTTTTTACATAGCGAACTGCGTTTTAATTTAGTTTTTTGTTGACAGCATTGTTCCGTCCAAGTTCCATTTCCTATGTTGTACTCCTTTTTGTCTTATATGCCTTTTGGCATGGAAAAGACGTTAATAAAACTCTCTCTCTCTCTCTCTCTCTCTCTCTCTCTCTCTCTCTCTCTCTCTCTCTCTCAATGCACTATTGTTGTTTAAGCCCATGATGGTAGCTGTGCGTGGCTACAACAATCATAATGATCTATTTTGTCTCCTTTTTTTCATGTAATACAGGCTACAAAACATCCATCATGTTGTCTTGGTCACTTTTACGTTACTGAATTGTACTCCTTCACACTATTAATTTCATTTGATGCCAAATAAGTACTCCCTATAAGGTGGTTCAAAAAAAAAAAACACTTCAAACAAAAATTTGATATGTCATTCTGTACACTACAAAATTATGAAGTAGGTAACATTTGCTTCAACTTCTAGGTAGTGAATCTGTCAAATTGATCAAATAGTACACTGACACTGGATTTCTTAAAGCAAAACTCGATATCCATCATTTCAAGTCACAAGAAGCCAACCATCAGAAGGCCTTGCTAATTTTTGTCATTTGAGATGGCACAAATGACTAATACAAAATTTTTACATCATAAATAGTATCTTCTTTTTAACTGTGAATGAATTTAGAAGCCAGCTTCTAGGTTAGTCAAGAGGAGATTTTCTGGTATTTTCCAGTAGATGACCTTTTTGTTTAGCATTGTTTAATGATCACCGATTCACATTAAGCATCTTGTAGCTATCTTTTAGAAATTATGCACTTTTCTTGTTCTTTCTTGAAAACATACAGGAGCTTCTCAGGGGAGTAGAAGAAGTGAAGATTACTTGCAAAGAAGAAAATGTAAACCTTGCTGAGAAATGGGATCAAATTTGCTCAATTGCCGTTCCTCAACAACTTGCAGAACAGATTTTGGAACAACGTAAGGTTAGGCAAGCAGAAATCAGGATACTTTATTTCTTTTCATGTTGTTGGCAATTTCATTGGTGCAATTTTGCCTTGTTGGTCTGATCTTCACGACAAACAGTGTTATAGAATATCTTCATTTCTGTGCCTTTTAATGGTGGTGCTCAAACATTTTGTGGTGTTGACAGCAAACATGTGAAAATGTATTTCTTGAATCAGTGAAGGTTGTGGCTTTAATTGACATTGTGATGGTTGTCAACGTCTTGTATTTCTGAATGCCTTATCTTCCTTTTGTCCAGATCCTGTTGCCAATGTATGTGTAAGCCTGGCCGTACTTCCATGTGAGTGTACTGTCTTATGGCTGTCAATTCTTAGCAGTCGATATGCTAAGGCCATCAGTTGTTATGCACAAACATGGAAGTTATGATGCCTCTACTGTTATTTGTTTAAGAACGTCCATAACACATTGTTGTATGTTGCATGCATTCATGTATTTGATTTTCAGCAATAATGTATGCATGTCATTAGAACATTGTTGCTTGCAATTGTGCAGGATGTTTCCTAGCTTCTCCTCTGTGCCATTTTTGCAATAGTGATTATTCGATGGATAGACTATGTTTGTAAAAAATAGATGCGTGTCTTAATTTGAGAATTTCAGTTGACTTTGAAAGTCATGACAGGCATGTAAGAAAGTTCTGGAGTCTAAAACCTTCCTACTTGAAAAGATTGAGGAGACATTGAAGCTGAAAACTGAGGAATATGGTCGTGCCATTCACAAACAATCCACAGATATTGATGCATTGGTTATTGGCATGGGTCATCAAGTGGTTAATCTGTACGAGGCTTACAATAAGGAATTCCATGACATTGAGAACTCATTCCTTATCCAACGACAAAGATGGTTATCAAGGTTATTTACAGTGGAAAATATTTAATATGTATAAGTGTGATAATGATCAGACATACACTCTCTTGTGATCATTAGCTATCTGCAGATTAACAAGCAAAGTCTATCTTTTATATGACAGAGGTACTGCAGTAGAGAAACTTATATATCAGAGTGGTAATGGGCAGAGTCTTACTTCTAGTGTATTTATTTGTGTTGAATTGCAAGCCGCAGGGTAAGCATTTTCTAGCCTTATACAGGTTATTAATGGGCTAATAGCTTAAGTGGGACGCATTGAATTGAACTTTCAAGCAATTTTTATTGGTTGGAAGCCTTGTAACATGGAGTGAGCTTTTCTCATATGCAGCAATAAAGTTGAGATAGAGGCACTAGTGAAGAAGATGAGATCTTTTGAGAGCACATTCAAAGAACGCTTATATGAACGCTTGGATGAGTACAACACTGCTTTAGATTCTGTTCGTGTGCAAGATTCTGAAGACTACAATCTTTTAAAAATGAAACTAGAAACTGACATCCAGAATCTGGAACAACATCTAGAGTCAATGCAAGCTGTGTATCAACTGAATGGAGAAAAACTAGACTATAACCATCGGATTTTGATCGAGAGGGACAATGATAATTACGTAACTGCTGGTCAGCAGAAGCGGAGGCTGACCAAGCAGCGAGATATTTTATGCAATCTCAAAGCACGCCATGCAGAGTTAGAGAAGTCTTTTAAAACACAAAATGCAAAGCTGGCGGAGGACTATGCAAGGTTCACAAGATTGCTCCAAGATCTCCAAAGCAAAGAGCAGGATTTGCGAGCAGGACATGAACTCCAACAACAGAAATTCTTTCGCATGCATCAACATTCTCTAGCTGTCTTAGTCAGTAAAGTGCTGCAGGTCTCTATTTTCTCAAGCATATACTTCTCTTGTACCTTTGTGTGCTTTGGGGAAAAAATCAGAGCTCGTTGAAACCTTAACTTTGATGCACATTTCTGATTGAAAATCAATTTCACTTCAGTGATTTGATATTAGGAAGCAATGAAATTGGCACAAGTGGTATGGCCAAAATTGAAATGCTGTGTTTTCTTGTGAAGGGGTTAAAGTTTTGCTGGTTTTTGGCATCCACTGTAAAAGAAAATCTCATTGTGATAGAATGTGGTGCCCACCCTCCTGTGTTCAACAAACTGCTTTGATACCAATTTATAGGAGAAAACCCATAGATCATGAAATGAACAATCATATAACAAAATGTAATAGTTACATGAGGATGATGACAATGACAAGCTCATCTGAAGCAGCAAGCTAAATGTACCCGAAGGTTAAAGCTAAGCCAAGAACTTTTGATGTACTTCCGCAATCTAACCTGACATGGAGCTCAATTGTGCTTTTAAACACTATAGACATGGACATGCTACTCACACACCCAACTGTAAAGCCGAGCTTGTCTCCGAGCCTAATGTTATCCTAATGGCCTTGGCATCCCATACCAACCAGGACCCATTCCACTAGTTGGTGATGCTTTGCTAATACCAGACGATCTTCCCCAACCATGTTAGAAATCCATGCTCACTCCCAAGTTTGGGAGTTTGCACCAATATCCACAATCCATCCACTAGACACTAACTATGGCATCCTTTAGCATTAAGGTCCCATTCCACCAGGTAAATGCCTTGCCTAATTTGAAGATTACTTATCCAATAAAATGCAAAACCTTAAAACCGGTTCAAACGGTTCGATGGTTCACTAATTCGAACGCGGTTCGTACCGTCGAACCGGCCAGTTCGAGCCGCCAGCTCGAACCTAAACATTATAGTGGACCCAAATTAGCTTAGTAATAAGTCTTAGAAAATAAATTGGCCTTTAAAACATAAATTACAATAAATTGTATGTGATGTGTCATGTTGGAGAATAAAATGTAATAGCAAGATCTAGTACCACCAAGTTCTGTGTGGTTCTACAAATTCTCTTAGTCTTGGGCTCTTAGGCATGCATAGACCTATACAAAGGTTCATGTCAAACCTTAAAGAAAACTTAGTTCTCAAAACTAAAAATTTACAGGATCAGAGAGAATTTCAGTTGATGGTAGAAATTTACTCTAAGTACTTGATTAGGTTAAGAAAGACATTCGAAGCTGATGATCCATAGAGAGCTTCGCAATCCTATTTCCTTGACTTTGCTGGAAATACAATGTCTTGAGCAGGGGAAGTGTGCTTCGGCACTGGTTAACTCAAGTCTAGTGTTATTATGGAGCTAACTAAGGTTAGTGTCTAACCTTGGGTTAGGGAAGCCCAGGAAGGATAAACTATAACTAGATTCTAGGACTTGGGACATGCAAGATACTACACCTTAACCTCAAGATACAAGAGGCAATGAGCATGCTAAAGTTTTATGATAGGTTTAGTCTTTACTTCAATTTCAGATTCTGTCTAGATGGGAGACAAGCACATAAACTCGTACAATGTATTACTTCAACAGTTCGGTACTTGAGTTTTAGATCACAACACACATTAGTGATGATTTTGAGAAGATTTGTTTTTCCAAATTCCATTACCTACATCTTGCATGTTCTTACTCTTAAAAAAAGATAGGAAGAGAGCAGTGTGTCCTCACAGATGAAGCTGCCCTATCTCTTCGTTGGTTTACCTTTGAGAAAGGAATTTTTGTTTTTCTTGGTTGATCTTGCTTGGTAGATGCGTCATTGCCTCGAGTTTCAGCCTTTTGATCTGATAGTTTATACAAAAGTTTTGGAGTTGTTCAAATAGATTAAGTTATAGGTCTACTCAACAACTTCTCGTATAGCTTCACTGATGACTTACAAGAATCCCTCAAGGTTTCTTTCCAGTTTGGTGGTTTGAAGTGAACCGCGGTTTGAACCGGCTAGTTCGAACCACGATTCTATCAAACACTGGTCCACTAGGAACATCAAATCACTCAGATGGGTCCATACACCATTGGGAAATGGATATTTTTGAATGCCTTGAGATTTAGTTGGGTCTAGCAGGGGGTCGCACCTCTTTGGGGCCCTTCTTTGGCTAGATGGTGGTTCATTTCCACTTCTAGGAATTTGATGGTTCAGCTCTCTCTCTCTCTCTCTCTCTCTCTCTCTCTCTCTCTCTCTCTCTCTCAGCTATTACTGCTTGTTCAGAGAGCACCCAGTCACGCTCTCTACCTTGAAATCATACGAGGACTCCAAATGTGTTGCATTGATGATTTGGGAGATGTCAGACTTGCGGATGACGAGACTTGACATAACTGTACCCCCCTTGATACAGCTGAGCATTAGAGAGTGCCTATCCCACTGGAGACAGAGACAAGAGGTAACCTTGAGCAGTGACTCTGATGGAGAGGCTAAGATTCCAGACGCTTCCAACACAAATGACAGAGACACCAACTCCACAACTCCACAACAGCAGAGACGACGCAGACAATCCACTCGGAGACAGAGGTCCGCTGCACACTCAGCGATATAGTTTCACAACATACTACACGCCATTTTTTCCAGGCTGATGGACGTTTATTATAGCAGGCTGATGGACTTTGACTGTGCCAGCCATCTCTATATGTAGCTTGAGTTTGCAGCTATTGTTTCTTTTTAGCTAGTTGAGCTTATCTATATGTGCACGCTTGACATGTACCTTTTCTTAGTTCTATGTACCTTAGGGTATTTCAAGGACATTGATAAAGATCTCTCTCTCTTTCTCTCTCTCTCTCTCTCTCTCTCTCTCTCTCTCTCTCTCGTGCATACATAACTCTTTGCTTGGAGGGCGTCGTGGGTTCTATTATAGAGTTCTCTCCTAGTGCAAGCTAGTCGTTCTCCTTTCCTCTCCTCTCTTTGTGTGAATGAATCTGCTGTGTACTTTGATTTCTATCATCGTATATGAGCCATCTATGGCTAGTCCCTCTAGGCCAAGCATGTTTTGCAATCCTGTATTGGAGAGAGATCATTGTGTAAGGAGATGAATCTTTGTATGCTGAATTTAGCAGCGTGTGTTGTATTGTATGCTTGCACATTCGTCATGTATTGTGTCTAGGATTAGAAGTGCACATTGGTAGAACTAGGAGAATCCAACAACGAGGGGTTTTCAGATTTGATAGCTTGTTGGCTTCAGATTACAAGAAGATGAGATTAGTTGCTTGCTGTCCCATATGCGGTTTCATGCAAGTGTCAACATTAAAGTCAGTTTTCTAAATTATAAGGGTTTTTGTTCATGAAAAGTTCTGCCACATTGCTAGGGACTTTATGTTATGAACTTGGTCCTTTAGATGCACCATGGTATTGTAACCAATATTTGTAGAGTAACTTTTATTTTAGTGTAGCATAAAGTATGTTTGCTATGTATAGTATGTTTTGAAGATAATTTTGAAAGGTTTCCTTGCAAGCACTGAAGAGCATCCGGGCTTGGTGTCAGATACGGGGAGGAACCTTACCCGAGTTCCTCGCCTAGTGGTCAGAAGGGAAGCATGCTTCCATAAGATTGTAAAATCGCACACCACCAACAGCTTCGGCGTACCATGCACGAAGACGGCCGACTAGGCAATGTGAGGCTGGTGTGTGAGCCAGTAACAGTACAAGGGGAAATGGGCAATCCAAGGATACATACGACCATGGAGCAATGACTAAGTTCAACCAATAATTAAGTCATACGAAGAATTAAACTATGAATAGCATTCACATTAAATGGCCTAGTAAAATTAAGCCTAAATGAACAAACATAAATACAAGACCATGGGACATAATAATAAGTACAAGGTATAAGCTATGAGCTAAGTCATAATGTAAAATATTAATACAAGGACCATGTGAAGTTAAGCAACATTGTTCATATGGATTTTAATGAGGACGCAAGGGCCCCAAACTTGCTAGGATGTGAACTTAACAAGTGGCAAATACCATGCAACCCACTAAATGACTCACTATCACTCATGCATGGGCTCTCTCTCTTTCTACAAGCAAGGGGAAGGGTATATAAGGGAGGTAGGGCGCCCTTATTGGAGGAGGATTTTGGAAGAGAAATTATAGTATGCTGCCAAGGGAGGAGAAATCGATTGATTATGGAAATGTATACAGTCAGAAGTATTAAAGCTATCCAAGTAGCTGAAATACTTAGGAGTGCAATGCCTACAGTAATGACCAAATGTGACAAAAAAATTTAAACCATACATAGCCATAATTGACATATATTGATATACCCTTTCTACATGGAAATAGAAACAAGAACATATACTTCAAAAACAGTTAATTGATTCCTTTCTTTTTTTTCACCTTGCATTTTCTTGTAGGTTTGCACTTTATTTCTCATCCTTTGAGGATTATCAAGAATTAAAATCTGAAGAAGATGGCTCACAATCCAAGGATGAACCTTCCGAAATTGATGTTTGACCCTTTTTGTTAGAAATTTTCTTAAGACATTTAAAATTCTCCTCTTCCTCCACCTGCAACATGTTTTTAAGAGCTCAGCTAGAAGATTAGTGAGTCGATGAAACAAGAAGTACCACACAAATGTTAAATTTTAACCTTTTCGCCAAAAATTAAATCACTGAACTAAATCAAGTTCGCACATCTTCATCCTTATTCTGACGAATAAATGGGATCATATATATAATTTCTTTCTTATGCTCTTTACAATCCCTTAGTAAAGGTGCAGCCCTCAGATCATTTTAATTCCAAAATTCACTGAAATGATATCGTTCGTGTGCAAAACGTTCTTCTGCAAGGTGGCATATCCTCTCCATGGATCCATTTTTGGGTTGGCCAAGCATGCTACCTCAAATTGGCTCTATATACTCTTCCCTTTCCTTCATCAAAATTCATGCATTCTGGCAATCCTAGCGAGTGCTCTTAACTTTTTTGAAGATAAATGGATGGTAAAGGAAATGAGTTGCTTTCCTCCAGAACATGACCTTGTGGCATAAGTGTTTCCAAGTTCACCTTGTTCCATTTTGTCAAATGCAATTCACCTTGAACGTATTTGATGGAACCTAAAAGATGTTAGGGCTAAAATAATTTTGTTTGTCCTGACAAGACCTAGAAGGCCCTTGCAGGAAGAGATACATCGAATCATAATGATAACAGTATGTACGGTTCTTTTATGTTCCCATAAATAAATGTAATAGGATAATTGCCACGTACTTTCACCCTAAAGTAGCTAGAAAATAGATTGCTTTGGAAGTTTAATGCACCAAGAGTGCTAATTCAATCAGAGAATATCACACGTGAGTCAAATCCCTTCACCAACATACCATCATATAGATGCTATGATTTCCAGCCATTATCGCAGAAGTTAACAAACATCTCTGAACAGTAGAAGTTTTACTACGTAAGTACCTTCTAGCAATTAATGCTCAGGAGTTTCAGAGTATTGCAGTCCTTTTCCCCAAAGTATTCAGCAGGAGAAAAAAGTTAACAAAAGATCATGTCTCCACTGTTGCTCATCCTTATTATTCTGTCTCAGAGAATCAATCAATCGCTCTTGTTAATGCTTCATCTATCCTGTGCTTTCTTTGTTGAAAGTCTTCTCACAGTTGAACTGTAAAGCAAAACCTGGCAAACAAATACCTTATAATACTCCGGAATATAACTCAGTGGAACTTCAAGGAGTGTCGACTTTGGTAAAATACAAAACTCATCAACTCATTGGCCTTAATCATCAAAAAATCCTTAATTTAAATTTTAACCTTATAAACTCTTGATTCAAGACATTGCATATTCTCTGTGCTGTGCATGGACTTACTTGTCTAGCACATTGGTGGACTCCTGACATTAGAGATTGCCTGTCTTTTTTTAAATATTCAGATTAATTTATTATATTGCACCAATGTACATCTTAAAGCACAGACTAATGCACACATGTCTGTATTTGCCTCCAGTACTTGTTTACTGATAGATATAGTCAAACACACTAGATTCAGACCATGAGTGTTTTGGAGAAAGGGTTTTATGCTATCTAAGCATTTATAATATGCTCAACATTGCTGACACCAGATTAAGATTCATCAATTGATTTTCAGGCTGATAAAATAATTCACGAGCAGCAGTTAGGATGGAGGTGGAGACCTCCAAGCAATAAATTTTTCATAGATTTAGCATCAGCCAAGCCGGATGAAAGCATGGATAGCCTAGACTCACACATGGAGACTGAGCAGCTATCTAGCAGTTCAGGTGAAAAGGTGTCAGAAATGGTGAGATTAGTACAGCAACCTGTGCTCAAAGCATTTGCATATGAAACGTCTTTCATTATTAGTGATGAGGTAAAAAATGCAGTTGCTGGACTGGATCCAAATCTGGCAGATCATTTACGAACTCTTGCTGCTCTTCAGACACTTGGAGTGACCAGTCCTGATGCTTTTATTAAATTGCATGAATACCTGCTTTTTTATTCAAATGACAGGAGAGCAAAAGACCATGTTGTCTCTCAGCTACAATCATATCTTATGCAATCCAAAGACAATACTGCTAATGCTTTGGCTTTCCCTCCTGAACAATTGCAAGTAGCACTACCTACAAATCTTATTAATGCATCAAAAGTGAACCCTTTGAGATTCTCGCAAGAGCAGAAATATTGGATTGACTTCACGAAGGCAATAGATCCGAAAGTTTTTCATGTTTGGGGAACTTTGGACATTTCACTGAAGAAATACAACCAGATTCTGAAAGAGAGGTCGGTCTTGTTTGAACTTTTCAATTCTCTTTAAGGCAGGCTTGTCCTCTATAATAGTTGGGAGGTATAAATCATAGTTGTAGCGCGATTCGCGAATCGCGATTCAGAATGGCGATCAGAATCGCGATCCCGATTCGCGATTCGGGATTTTCCCAGAATTGTGTAGAATCGATTTTTTTTTTTTTTTGAAATTTTTTTGTGCAATATGGGTATTAGATGACAGCTCTGATCGAGGGGAATACGATTGTGTAGTTTGCCGACTATTTCAGGTGCAGGATGGTCCCTTTACGCTAAAGCTGCATCCCATATAAAAAAAAAGAGAACACATTGGGGCATTCCCAATGAACATAGCATGAATCTCCCTTTCTCTGATTCTCCCTCTCTCTATCTCTCTCTCTGATCACGATTCACAACAAACGGAACTAAAACCATGCTGAACAAAAACCTAGCTGAATTATTCTGAACTTTAGCCTTAAACGAAACAATTTTTGACAAAACAACCATACTCTCTCTCTCTCTCTCTCTCTCTCTCTCTCTCTCTCTCTCTCTCTCTCTCTCTCTCTCTCTCTCTCTCTCTACAACCATAAATCATAAACCATAAAACCGAAGTTACTGAACTAAAACCACAAAGAACAATACTGAATCACGACAATGCTGTGAATAGGATCATCATAATATATAATATCAGGCCACATGGCACCAAAAAGAGGTACAATGATGTTCCATGAACGTAATGAAAACTATATAACTAAGGCTCGTCAGAGTCATGGCAGGATAAATCATCCGAATCTGTGGACGGCAGGTCCCATGGGTCCGCAGATGAATCGGAACTGGAGGGAGCCATATGCCGTGGTGTGGCCCTGGCTCTGCTGCGTGCTCTGGATCCCTGCTGCGTGCCCTGGCTCTGGACCACCCCCCCTCTCCCTGCCTCTGCCTCTGCCTCTCTCCCCTCCTCTGGCCCCCATTTGGCTGCCCCCAGCCCTGTGTCTACTCCGTCGTGCCTGTGTGTCAGGTGGCTGTGACCCTACGCCCTGGGATGGCCCTACCCACTGTGATGATGCCTGGCCGACGGCTGCCTGTGATGCTCCACTTCTATCTACAAAAAGAGTACTCAGCCCCCCCCTCCTAGAACCTCTAGGTCTCCCCCTAGGCCTACGTGCAGGAATGGCTGGCTCCTCCTCTGTCTCTGCATCAGGGTCCACTAGCAGGTCAGCCAGGTCATCCCCCTGTGCCTCCGCCCACGTCTCCTCGTCCTCCTCTGTATCTCCCTCTCCCTCAACCCACTCCTCCTCCTCCACATAGTCTGCCCCGAGCATCTCTCCACCCTCCGAGACCTCCCTCCTCAGCCCTCTCCCTCTGCCTCTCTGTCCTCCTCTGCCGTCGTAAAGCCCGTGCGTCAACCTATGCCTGTCTGTAGAGCTCTCTATGGATCTCATCATCCATCTCCTCATGTGTGGGTGGTGCCCGAGGAGCAGCAGCTATCGAATCCACCAAGCAAGTGTCAGGGTCCACCTGCAACCAAAAACAATACATTGTTGTCAGGCAGGTATTGTGCAACTCATTGCATATTTTGAAAGCAAATCAATTCATCAAAGCATACCAAGAAAAAAGGGGTGATGATGTGACTCACCTCGAGCATCTGACCCTCTCCTCGTGTGCGCCTCAGCATACGGTCGTTGGTGTTCACAAACACCAACCGCCTGACAACCTGTTCCTCTTCTACGTGTGATACAAGGCCCAGGTGCTCCAATTCCGCTCACAAGCTCCTGCAGAACAGTCCTGTGCAAGGACTCTCTCAGCCAATCGCCTCAGGTCACCTGTGCTGCGCTGGTGGATGCACCACCATGTAACGGGCCTCAGCTGATCCTCCCTCCGCCAACTCTGCTCTCCATCGAAAGGAAACTGGAAGCGCTCAAATGCGAGCAGCTGGCTTGCAATGTTGGCCAGCATCGGACCTGTTGGCAAAAGGAAAAACATGGCACATGTAAGACCCCTCGAATTCAGACACTACCAATGAGTACAATACTGCAGTAACATTGCTACCAAACGATTTCTCACACGTACCTGGTCCGGGCCATACGCGCTCCGTGTACTCCACCCATCCCCGGTGCAGCTCCGTATCGTCCCTCTCTCGTGTAGAGCGCCACAAGGGGTGCAACATGTGGGCTACGGTGTGGATGGGTCGGTGGAAGTAGTCCCATCTGGCCTCCCAGACGCGTGAGATCTCGCGCCTCCTGCAGCAGACAAATTACAACAATCACTAAACCATAGCATAAAAGAAACGCATCAGACTCGAGTGAGAAACAACAAACTAGACACTGAAGAGTCATACCTGTGCTCGTCCAAGGTTGACAACAGAATCCCCTCGCCAATGCGGTCCATCAACTCGTAAATGAGACCGAGGGTGCAGCCCTCACGGTCTACCAGACGCAGCACTCTGTAAATGGGTAGTAGGATCCCACTAATCTCCTCAGCAGCTCTCCAGAACTCGTCGCCGTACACAGTGGACTGGAAAAATGCCGAATGGGGGAGGTCTATAAAGTCCCGGAAGGCCACGCTGGAAACCATCCGCCGCAATGCGTCCTTCACCACCACCAATCGCTCTAGCACCAAGAAGTAAAACGCAAAGCGCGTGGGTGCGGGCTTCTTCAGGTTTAGGGTGGAGAAGGTGTGGAACAGGGCCAACACACGCCTCTTCCAAGTGACAAAAGTGACCAGGCGCATGGCCGTAGAAGTGATCTGCAACACAAACACCCAATAAAAAAGTTTAGACAGTAGTTGAGATGTGGTTAGCAGCATCGAAGGAAGAAAGCATAGCAAATAGAACAAACTATACCTCTCTGATCCATGGAAGCGCACACAGGTCATGGATGAGCAAGTCTATGCAATGTGCAGCACAGGGTGTCCACACAATGCTGGGGTGCTCCCTCATCATAATCTCGCCCATCTGCTTGCAGTTCGAGGCGTTGTCGATGACAACCTGAACCACGTGCTCAACTTCGATGTCAGCAATAACATCTCTAATGACCTCCCATATGAAATCGGCTGTGATGGCGTCACCACCTCGAGTGGCATCCACGCCACGTAGGAATACTGTGCCAAGCGGGCAAGAAACCAAGACATTGATGACAGATCGCCGATGAATGTCAATCCATCCATCACTCAATATCGTGCATCCATACCTGTCGCAAAACACCCATTAGCTACATGCAAAAATTGCGGCACCAGTAAATCCTAAACCCATGCAAAGAGATTGCAAAGACAAGTTACTTACTGCTGCCAAGCTGAGCGAATGGAACTCAACTCCCGCGTGATGGTCTCCTCCTCCTGACGAAGCAGCCTGCCTTGTAGTGCCTCTCGCCTGGGAGGTGTCCATGTAGCATCCACGGCCGCCATCTGTGCACAGAACTCCCTGAACACCCAAGTGTCAGCAACAGCAAAGGCAATGCCGCACTCGTAAAAGAACTGGCCACACAGTCGAGTGCAACGGGCCTGCTGCTCTCTCTGCCAGCATGCCCAACGGATGGCTGATCCGTGGGTGTGTCACTCTCTCTGGCAACATCTGCCGAAGCATGTGGTGCATCTGCTGCCGAGGAGGAGGGTCGAGAAGCACCCGCTGCTGCTGAACCAACATGCTCATCTGATGGTCCTGCTGCTGCTGTGGATGGAACTGAAGGTGCTGTACTAGGCCCTGCACCTGAACCATGCTCTGCCCGTGTTGTACTGGGCCCTGCAGCTATACCATGCTTTGTCCGTGATGTACTGGGCCCTGCACCTGTACCATGCCCAACCCATGATGTACTACGCCCTGCAGCTATACCATGCCCTGCCCGTGATGTACTGGGCCCAATATCCATGGTAGGCCCTGCCTGTCTGCCTGTGAGCCCTCCTGCATGCCTGCCTGTAGCTGCTCCTGCTGCCTGTCCCTGTCTAGAACCCTGTGATGCAGTACCGGGCCTGTACATGGTAGACAACCTCTGCAGGTCCTCATCAGAAATCCTAGGGCAATCAGATATGCCCAATGTCCGCCCATTTGGCCCTCTGACCCGCAGCAAGTGAGCCCTAACCCTGGTGAGTGATCCCGTGAAGTGACCACCGCAATGCAAGCATCTCTATCTGCGGGTGCCTGAGCCATGGTGTGTGCCCACATCCCCGTCAGTAAGCTCAACCTCGGCCCAAAGGCCTCGGTCCTGTACTGGCATTGTATCAACACGACCCTAAACCTGCAAACAACAAATAATCAGGCAAACGTTCAGTAGAAAAAAAATACATTGCATTGAACAACATTACCGAGCTCAAATAGAGCTCAAAATACCAGAGCATACATCAGAACGATTCCAGTTCACACATTATATCAAGTGCCAAAGAAGAACATGAGATTAGGGCATGGGATAGAATAATTTCTGTATGAGGGATAACAGGCGACTGACGTTAGCGTCGGAGTCCGTGCAGGCATAAAGGAGTGCAGTGTGGGCCTAAACCGCGCCCCTAGCAGATGTTTGCACGATGGTCCACGCCTAAACCCTAAAAAGTATGGAATCAGGGCATGAAAATTGAAATTTGTGATACGGACGTAGACGGGCGGAACGGAGGTCATAGGAGTCTGTGCAAGCATGTGGAAATGCATTCTAGGCTCAGACATCACCTCACTCGGTTTCCAACAAGCCATTCTGTGAAAATGGCCAAAATACACAAGCATTTGGAATGTGGTGTTCAAATCTCGCTAGGCGTGTCGTAACGGCTGAAACTGATGCTGTAGGAATCACTGTGGGCGTGAAGAAAGGTGGTCTAGAGCCAAACTACGCTCGATTTGGTTGCCTACAGCTCAATGTCAACAATTGCAAAAAATCAAGCCTACACTTACCAAATATCGAAAATTGGTCATTTCGCTCTCCACGAAGCTCAGACCCACCCGGCACCGTGCACACCAACTCCGTATCGTCGAGTAGATGCCTGCCAAGTATTCACTTGCAAAGATTGGACGCCCACAGCTCTCGGAAAAAAAATTTGCCTCCTCCACTGCTGGCGCGGTTCTGTGCGCGAGGAGGCCGCCGAAATTCGGGTTTCTGGTTTTTTTTTAACGATTCTGTCCACGATTCGCTACAACTATGATATAAATCACAAAATAAGAAGTGACACAGAGCTTTAGAAGTGTGCAATGGGTTATTGGTTCTCTCATCATATTGTCATTAATGAGCAAGCTTATGTTTGCTTTTTGAGCAACTCAAGTGAAACTTTTCATAAAGAACCCGAACCCCTTTTAGTGTGCATGTGCCTCATTGACATAGTTACAGAAACTCTCAAGCTAAGAACATGCTTGAGAGGGGTCAACAGAAATTTATCAAGCTAAGAACATGCTTGAGAGGGGTCAACAGAAATTTATCAATACTTCTCATAGAAATTCAAGTTGCTAGTCATAGTCTACAGAAATTTGGTTGTACTAGCCTCCATAGGCAGATTGGAACATATTCTGGACAGGCTGAATCATCACCCCAGGCCTCTCTTTTAGGGATTAAGAACTACTAGTAGACTATTTAATCTATTTAATTTTCTGATTGATGGCAGATTATGAATGAGGTTTGGTGTCAAAAATTTTGACAACACTTGAAATGCTTCTTTTACAATCAACAACGATGGTTTCATCTTTCAATTGCTTGATAGAGTCCGAACTCCCTTTTTATACCAAAATCCTAGAACAAAGTGGGTTTCTCAATCCTTTCATAAATTGAGGTGTGGATCAATGAGACCATGACAATGCTCATGAGACTAGTTGCAAGTTTATTCTGTTCCTAACGTAGACTTTTGCTGATAGTTGGATTCTTTACAAGAAGGATTTGTAGGAAGAAGTTCCTTTGGTTAATACTTCCAGAAATGTGCAAGATTTCAAGACCTTGTAGACCAACTTCAAGCATTGTTGTACATCTAACAAAAGCTACACAAGCTTTGTTATGACGCGATCTCACATTGTTTTCATTTTCCAGTCCTATTGGGCTAGGGAAATTATAGGCTATGGGAAATAGTGGACATGACACCTTATTAATTTGCATACATAGATATTTTTATGCTCTTGAAATGATTTTCTGGCTCAAATGGAGACCAGAGAAGTCTCTTCTGTTTGGATTGTAGGATGAATTTGGCCAACAAGTCCTTTGGTTGATGAAGTGGCAGCCTTCTGCCAGTTTAGATGCCTACCACAAACAAGTTTCCATTGTTGGGAGGAAGATGGATCTTACAATCAGCTGTTGGCGAAAATCCATAGAGAAAAGTAGGTCTGATTCCAAAAATGGGATGACCGTTCTGTACTTTAGGACTCGTTGTGAGGTTATGCTTAAATCGAAGGCTTAACTTTTTCTTTCTTCCAATCTAGTCATTTGCATGTTTCCTAAAGTGATATGCAGAGTTGCTCCACAAACTATTTAACAGCTTTCATAAATTTTTGGGGTTCATTTCTGTTCTTGATGGGGCCATTTTGTGGTTGATTTATGCAGCTTCCTTGAAGACACCAAGCATCATTCACTCATGTTAGAACAATCTTGTATGATAAATAAATTTTAATACTGTCTTGTTTCTTTGTATTAGTATCTAGTAGTCAACTCAAAATATCATTGTCTTTCTGAAAACATCATAAGAGTAAAGCTTACGTTTTAGAAACTTTCAATGGATGGTCTTTGAAAATGGTTGTACCTCCATAAACTATTCAACAGCTTTCATAGATTTTTGGGGTTCATTTCTGTTCTTGATGGGGTTTTGTGATTGATTTATGCAGCTTCCTTGAAGTCACCAAGCTTTGTGTGTACATTCACATATGTTAGAACAATCTTGTTTGATAAAGACCTTCTAATACTGTTTTGTTTCTTTGTATTAGTATCCATTAGTCAACTCAAAACATCGTTGTCCTTTTGAAAACATCTTACGAGTGAAGCTTACGCTATGGAAACTTTTAATGGATAGTCTTTGAGTTTAGGACTGGGCACTAAACAATTCTCCTCACTCTGATTGTCCACAAATATAGATGTAGCATATTGATTACTTGAGTGGAAATTTCCAGCAAGTCATACAATTTGCTTCGTTGATTATAGAATGAACATTGCAAAGGAGCTGGATTCTTTACGATCCCAAAACAATGAACTGCGTGCAATGCTAAAACTATGTTTATCCTCAAAGGTTTGTTTTTGTGTCTGTACATTTGTAAGTGTTACCAAATGTTCTTTTTTACGCTAAACTTCTGATTAACGTAAGATATTTTTTGGGTTTGGTGTCATGTATGCCCTTTCTATGTGACTGCAAATGCCTTTTTTTATCAGTAGGGTGGCTTATCAGCTGGGTAAGAACAAAAAATCTTTGATTTGCAGGCTCATGAGGAGCTTCAGGTCCCATCCAGGCTGATTCTCAAGTGAGACTCTCTCTCTCTCTCTCTCTCTCTCTCTCTCTCTCTCTCTCTCTCTCTCTCCTATTTGACTTGAAGTCTTTGGATTTCTAGAACTCATTAGAGATTAGAAATGCATGCACAATATTGTAGGCGAGCGTGTTGAGTATGTAATGTCTACACCAAAAACATGTTCTTGAGATATACATCATTTCATTTTAGAGCAATAAAATATCAAAAGATATCATAGGTGATTGTGAAGATGCCATCTTCAGTGAATTGTTTGCTTTAATGTATATGCTTGAATCTTGTTTTAGGGTAGCAATTTGGCTGCAATTTGAATTGCGATTCACAAAGTGCTTGGGGGTTGCAAATCGCAATTTGTTTTTTTTGTTTTTTGGTAGATACATGCAATATGGGTATTAGTAGAAAGTGAAAACATAGAGGATTAAGATTATATGGGTTTCCAGTAGTTTCGGTTGCATAGCTCTAACAGAAGCAAAATATTTGGAGAAGTAAAAACAAAGATTTTTTTTTTGCAATTTGTTGAAACCACACACACACACACACACACACATCCAGTAGTTTTAGTTGCATAGCTCCAATTTATTCTCTAACAGAAGCAAAATATTTGGAGAATTAAGAACAGAGATTTTTTTTTTTGCAATTTGTTGAAACCACACACACACACACACACACACACAATGTGTGTAGAATGCTCTAGGGTATACCAAGACCTATTTTGGGATTGTCTTGAAATGTTCCAAAATACATTTTTTTTTTCAATGATGGGATTCAAAATGTAAGGTTTTTCCGAGGGGATTCAATAGTGATTTTTCAAAAACTTGGGCGGGAGATGTAGACACTCAGAGATCCACATCTAGATTTACATTCTTTCCCAATGGTGGTCCAATTCCATGGAATTGTCACAAGCAAACCTCAATAGCTCTATCGTCCATAGAATCAGAGTATATGATTGTCTCTCAATAAAAAAAGAAAATAGTGTGGTTGCGAAGCTTACTATCGGATGTTTCTCTAAAGCAGAATGCTCCAACAATTGTCTATTGTGATAATCAAATTGTTATGGCTTTATCAGCCAATCTCAGGTTTCATTCCAAGAGTAAGCACATTGAAATCAAGTATCACCATAACAAAAGTAAAGTTTTCGAGAAAGAGGTAAGCTTGGAATATTGTCAAACGCGAGACATGATAACAAATATTTTACGAAGGCGCTGATAATTACAAATTGGACTTTGTTTTTGCCAAATACTATTAAATGTATAGCTGGTGAAATTGTTGCAAAGCTAGTATTATTGCCCTAGTTTATTGGTGATATTGCCAAATGCTATGCACATTGTACAATTGCCAATGAACTCGGCATCTGTGAAGCTTGACCTATATCACACTGTCTCGTTGCTGGTGAAATTGCCAAAAAGCTTTGCTCCTTTTGTGTGGGTGATATTGAGTGGAGATTTATCCTACTTGTTGCTAGTCATTAGCAAAAGGAGCATTCCACTTGATATTGAGATGGTCGAAAGGAATTAATTATCTAGTTAAGCTATACAATAAATATAAATTGTACATGCAAATGAAATTTGCTGAGAAATTTTTGTGGACCAAGTAAATTGATGCTTTATATTTGTTAACATCAATTTTAGGAAGAAAAATATCTCTATGTTGTGAACAACAATAAGGGCTTTTCAACAACTACACATTTAGTATGTGCATGAAAGATGTTTGCTTGTTGAAATATCCTAGTGGGGTTTTGTTTTTAATTTATTATTATTTATCAGGCTGGCACTAATAGTAATATGCTTAATAGTGCATATAAATTGAATCTTCAAATGTAGGTAAAAATTTGAAGGTGCATTAAGAAGCTAGTAGAGACTTTAAAGTATCTAGTGAAATTAGCTTTGACTTGAAGCTTTAATGTTTCTAGTTCTTTATCTTCATTTTTCAATAACTTGGAAAGAGAACCTTAAACATGTAGACTGAAAAAGCTTACAAGGCTAATGGCAATGATGAAATTTCATTTTTAATCATAGAGATTAAAGAACATTTCTACGCTCACTTGTCTAAGACTCTCACATCATAACACACCTTGGACAAACAAGAATATCCAATTTGTTTCATTGGCATGCTTAGTACATGCTTTTTTATTATTAGTTATTAGACAAACTTGTTGCATGGTCAAAACGCAGGGGGCATCTGCATATGAAGTTAAACTTACATCTCAATAGTAACTAATTGTCAACAACAAGCCCACATGACTATTGCAAAATGCCAAGAAGAAAGAATCTCAAATCTAGAAATATTTGTAGCATACATGGTTTTCAAAAATCACCTATTCCAAACTTTTACAATTGAGTTCATTAAATATATCACTTAAGGAATCATGCATATTCTATGAAATGTCAAAAAGCCACATGATTGTTGTAAATAATGTATACATTGTGGCAAGGTAGTAGCAAGTAGAGCATTATGCACAAGTGTACTTTTTGAAATCTTGCAATGCACAAGGTAGTCAATTATAAGTCTTCACAATGTTTACAACTTGATGATTATGTACATGGACATGAGTGTTTTTTTGTGTTGTTCATGAGTATATTTTAAAGAGTGCATATTGTCACTCATTTGAATAATATTAAATTGCTTTTCGTCTAGGCATGGTTGTTAGTTGAATGTAGCAAAGGGTTTTGCTACAAAAGCATTCTCTCTAGAAAATATGAGACTAATAGATTTTTTGAAGCAATGTTGCCAAGTAGCCTACAAGTGAAAAGGCAAGAAGATATAGTACAATGCTAACTTGATAGCATTGGATATGCCTAGTAGCTTTATGCCTAATGGCATAGTTGGACCAGTTTTCACTTGGAACATATGGGATGTGTTGGTAGATGTTGTGTTGCAATTTGCCACTAATTTCTTGGACGACAGTGAATGGGTAGTGGGTTTTGTTCCCTTGGTTCAGTGTGGTGCATTCTTTCATAGATTATGATGTAAAAGCTTGGAGCCGGTTCTTACCGTGGTTTTGATTGGTGTGAAAAGAAATGATGTTACTATTGATGGTGTCAAAGTAAATTTGCTAACATCTTGTATGTGGGATGTGTTTCACAATGGCCCATGGAGGATTCCATTCTGATAGATCCCTTATTTTAGAGGATGCTATGTTTTGTTTGAAATCTAACACATGGAATCATTGTCTATCAATATCATAACACATGATATCTTGACACAACTTGTTACCCATGAGAGCTGGACTAGAGGAAAGTTCACACATCATGAAGTTTTTTGTGGATGCATTTAGTTAAAGCAAGCGTTATTCTTGACCCAATAATAGGATGTGGGTCTTGCAAGCTAATCAGTAGGCAATGTGTAGGTATGGACAACAATGATAACTTGTTGCAAGTGATGATTAAGAAATATTGTGAATTACATATTCATTATGTACATAACATGCAAAATTTTCAAATACCTATAACATGTTTAATTTGTACATGTTAGTAACTGAAGTTGTTTTGTGCAGGTGAGGGTATGTCACAAACAACAAAAATTAACAACTGACAAAGAGAAAATGGACAAACACAAAATCAGAAGCAATTATTCAAATATGGAAGAAGCATAAAACTATGATCATTTCAACAATAGCAAATCACAAGCAATCATTCAAACTATGATTGATCATTTCAACAACTTTAACGACTGTAAGTGGTTCTTTAGGATTAAGTACAAATCTGATGGCAACATCGATAGAAGGAAGGCTAGGTTAGTTGCAAAAGGGCATTTTCAACTACCCAACATTGACTACTTTGAGACTTTCAGTCTTGTAGTCAAATTGTCTTCTATTGGATTATTGCTATCTTAGGTAGCTATAGAGAATCTGGAAATCCATCAAATGAATGTGCAGATGACTTTGCTAAATGGAGTTATGGAAGAGAACATCTACATGCACCAACCTAAAGGCTATGAGCTAAATGGCAAAGAGCATATGGTGTGCAAACTCCACAAGGTCTTATATGGACTAAAATAGTCTACACGAGCATGGTTTCAAAGAATAATTTCTTTTTTCATAAGTCAGAACTTTGTACCAAGCTCTTCTCAATTGAATGTATATTTTAAAGCCATAGTAATTCCTTAATATTTTTTCATTGTATAAAGATGGTACATTGCTTTTTGGTAATGGCATCAAAAAAATTAAAAAAATAAATACTATGTTGTCTGTCAAATTCAATGAAAATTTTAGGTGAAGCACAATTTTTTCTTGGCATCTAAATCCATAGAGATGGGGGCAATAGATTGCTTCATTAAGTCAGCAAAGATATATTGAAAATCTATTGCATGACTATAATTTCTCGAATTGTCAAACTATAAATTTTCCTATGGATCCAAACATCAAATTGTCTAAGAAAACATTGTCCTCAGACAAATGCAGAAAGGGAGCATATGAAGGAGTGTCCTTTTCACTCTATCATTGGATCTCTCATGTATGTTATGATTTGCACAAGGCCAGACATTGCCTATGCAGCCAACACACTAAGCCAATATATGTCGAATCTTGGAGTAGCACATTGGAAGGCACTTCTCAAAGTGCTGAAATATCTACTTTCGACCAAAAAATTGCTGAGAGTAGAAACCAGTCAACTTTTGCAAGCCTTCACAGAAGCAAGTTGTGAAAGAAACACGGCCACAAGAAAATCCACTTTAGGTTATGTATTCCTACTAAATAATGGTCCTATTTCAAAGAATAACCATAAAACAAATTGCTAGTGCCTTATCCTCTACTAAGACAAAGTATATCTCTACAACACGTTGTAAAAAAATGTGTTTGGCTAAGACATTTACTCTCTGATATTGGTCTAGCTCATATTAGTCCAACTCAAATGTTTTGTGACAATTAAAGTGCTATTGCATTGTCAATAAATTCTAGATTTCATTATAGGAGTAAACACATTGAGATTACATATCATTATATATGAGAACACATTGAAATTACACATCATTATATTTGAGGGAAAGTATTATATAGAAAACTTATTCAGATTTTTGCAAAACACACTTCATGGTTGCAGACATTTTTATCAAGGCTCTAAATTCAGAGAGCCATAATGAATTTTGTAATATGCTCAAGTTGAGAAAAAAGGAACTTACAAAAATCTTCATTAAGGGGGAGTGAAAGAATTCCTACCTAATTTCATTTTTAATGAGAACTTATCAAGTATGTAGATGGATATTATTTTAAAACAAACTATAGAACTACAAGGCATTTCCAATGACAAAAAGTATCGACTCAACATTTCTGACAACAATAAGACACCAACTCGACAACTTTGCAACTAAGAATCTAGCAGTCCACTCAATCGAAATATCGACTACCATTGGTACCATTTGTTTTGTAGCACTTCCTCTCGAGCATTATTCTAAGCTCATTTGATAGATCATTGATAATGTTCCAACTACCAACTATCATTGGACAATTAGTCAACTGTCAACTGACATTAAAAAATCATTTAAACGACACTTTAGATGGTCAATCATTGTTCGAACCTACAATAAGTTCGAAGCATCGATGTTATGAGAAGTCATGACTTATTTGAATAAAATTCGAAGGTCCATATGTAGAAATGAATGAAAAAAATTTCACAAAAGATAGATTGCATAGGTACAAATAACTTGCGCATGTTAAAATTTGATGCACTGACAACAAATTTTTAAACTCACGTAATCAACTATGTCTTGTTGCCTGTACAAGGTACAATAATTTTGGAAAACTACTTTGCACATCAACTACCATCTTTAATTATCAAGTATCTGACCTGGCAGCTTTCTAATCTCCATGTACTTCTCAATCAAGTAGTTTTCTTAACGAATGAATGACTATATGAACCAATGATGAATGGTCAATAAATCAATAATAAGCAATATCAATTCATTAGATATAGCAAATTTAGTAGTGAATCTCAACATAATAACATTGGACAGCTCAATATTACATTAGTAGTCCATATACTGATATGAGAAGTTTGCGCAACACCTCCATACCTTGTATATTTGAAATCCCGTAGTTTGAGAAAACCTTCAAAATTCATTCCATGAATACAATGTAGTGCATGAATGTTGCTTGCGAACTCTCTCTTTTCTTGCACATACTTTTCTAATACAAGTACGAGACTAGTTCAATTTGCTCCTGATTATTATATAGTTTTGGCTATTTTTTATTCATTTAAGCTAACAGACTAATCGATTTAATCAGCTTCTATTGAATCACCATGGTCTTCATCAATCTGATTATCTTCTTGATCTGAATTTTTGTAGGTGGTTGCATTTAGATCTTATATGAATTTTGCTTGTTTATTCCTCTTTTCTCATCCAATTTCAATGAGGTTAGTTGCAATCTAATCCTTGGAGGAGGGCACTACTAGTCAGATCATTCCCATTTCAAATTTATAGCAAATCTGAGCCAGGACAACAAATAACCATTTGTAGGAGGGCGCTGGTTCTGATTTGTTCAATCATTCATTTCTCTCAATTGAATTGTCAAATTCAGGTGAAATCGAAGGCATAAGTTATCTATTGCATAGGTGCTATCAACAGAAGCAACCAAAAGTCACTCTGATGTGCCACAAAAATAGAGCACACAATTAATGTACCCCCCAAAAAAGACCCATTTGAGGAGAAGACTTTTGACTTTGTAACAAGCATTGGAGCGAACATTAGAAGCACTTTCTCTTTTGATGTCTACTCCTGCTTTGATCATTCTCATGGATCTTAAAATTTCATCATCCCTATAGATCATAGGCAACAATCACCACAACATCTACAAGTGCTAGGCAAATTGGATTTTTGGTGAAAAGAACCTTCATGATAGGCATTGTACGTGAATAGGTGTAAAGGCATGCATGGAAATATGTACGGCAACCATGAACACAATTACTAATCATGAGAGAAGCATCACTCTAGGCATGGAGGAGACACCATGCTCATGTGGAGGTGGATTCATGTAAACATTTGGTAAAAGCTATATATGTTGAGTTTAGGGGTGTCTAGACATTTTTAGTCCTTATACACATGTTAGTAGGTGATAGGGCCAAATTTGGAGTGTGATGTGTGTTCGGATTCTAGGTCTGCGCATCGTGACAGAGAGAAGCAAGCACAGAATCCTCGGTGCATGCAACTACATCTATCAAATTCAAACCAACTTTGATAGTTTGAAATCTACTGCCCTACTTGATCAGAACTTCGAAGTCACTAGATCGATACAATCGATTCCATAACCATGCATGAATTAACTTGGTTTTAGATTTAGCTTTGCGATAGCGAATTAGGTGCAGAAATTAGAGAGACAAATTGACACAGGCTATCAGTCATACAAATAATTTAATCTACAAATAAATTTATCTACAAGCAAGAATTGATCTAAACATGAATAAAATGAAAATTCAATCACAGTATGCAAGACGTAGATTACTGGAATATTAATTATTCAGTCATGAATAGATACAGTCTGAATGCAGTCAGAGTAATCTGCTACAATGTCTAATGGAGAAACTGATAAGTTGCTGGATATATACACATGGCTAACTAATTAAAAGAATGCTTAATCTGTACTTTACAATTAGGATTAAGACACTACATGCTATTGGCAATTGCCTTTGGACAATATATGATTCTGTTAGAAGTTCTGTCCGGTCGTGATTCAATGTACTTGTTGATCCACCAATAGTTGGATTGCGGCCAATTGTTCAAAGAGGGAGGTGGTCCGAGATGGTCGAACTATCGAGGATGGCCGAACAATCGAAGATGGCCAAATAATCAAGGATGACCAAATAGTTGAAGGTGTCCAAACAATCGGGGAAACACTATCATTGATTCATTTGTATTTCTACAAACTATCAGAAAAGAAGTGTATTTCTGTAGAGTATGCAATTGTACAAGTATTTACAACAACTAGTGAATGCATCTAGATTAGCAGAGAGATAGGGATGGAGAGGATAGAAATCCAACACCCCCCTATAATCTGGATTCTTGAACGTCTTGTTTTCAAATTCAAGATAGCACAAAAATTCTTGTGTGCTTTCTAATTTAACCCTTTTGTAAATATGTGAGTTGCCATGTGTTGGGGTCCCGCAAAATTTCAGACTTACCTCCTTGTTGAGTATTTTGCTCCTAATGTAGTGGTACTTAATCTTGATGTGCTTGCTCTTAGAGTGAAATCTAGGATTGATCGATAATGCATTGGCACTTTGATTGTTGCACTGAATAATTCTTGGAATAGATTGTCTAAGACCAATATCAGACAATAAATTCCTCAACCAAATTGCCTCTTTAGTAGCTTGAGAGGCTACAATGTATTCTGATTCTGTAGATGACAATGCAATGGAGGTTTGTTTTTTACTGTTCCATGATATTGGACCATTATTGAACATGAAGACAAGTCCAGGAGTCGATGATATGATGTCGATATCACCTACCCAATTTGCATTTGTATATCCATGAAGTGTATGGATATCATCATATCAGATATAGAGGTCAATAGTATCAAAAAGCTGATGGCGTATGCAAGATCGGGTCTAGTAGAGATCATTGCATACATCAGGGATCCAATTGATTGATATGGATATCACTTCATTTTGGCCTTCTCCTCATTGGTCTGAGGGCATTGCTCTTTGGATAATTTTAGACCTAGGTCCATGGGATTATGTACAAACTTGCAATTCATGAAATTGAATTTCGTCAACAAATTATAGAAGTACCTCTATTGGGTAATATAGAGAAGTCTTCTGCTCTCTGTGGATCTGAATTTTGAGACAATAATGCGCTTCTCCTAGATTTCTCATCATGAATTCTTGGGATAGCATCCTCTTAGTGTCCTTTTTATTACAGTCTACAGAGCTTGATTCAAATCCATGATCGATCAAGAATGTGTTGATTTGATGGAACCATGCTTTGGATGATTGTTTCAGACTGTACAAAGCTTTATGGAGTCTCCATACCTGATCTTCTCGACCATTGAGGATATAGCCTTATGGCTGGATCATGTAAATGTCCTCCTTGATAACTCCATTGGGGAATGATGTTTGTACATCCATCTGGTGTACCTCAAGATCTGCTGTAGCAGCATATGATAGTAGTAGTCGAATGGAAGTATGCTTGACAACCTGGCTAAAAGCCTTTTCACGAGTCGAGCTTCCTTTTGTCGATACTGTTGTTTGCTTTGTATTTGATCTTAAAGATCCATTTGCAGTCGATTACCTTTATGTCTACTAGCAGCTTGGTGATAGTCCATGTGTTGTTCCTCAACAGTGAGTTGCAGTCCTTATTGTTACGACCATATTCAGATAAGGACATAAAATAGTCGTAGTATGACAGATGGCCCTCTAGTGTTTGAGATTATTGGCCACGTCGAGATTTACTTCCATGTCGAGGCCTGTTTATGACTCATTGCCTTGAGAGGACCCAGACACTCTATATGGAGTAGTGCATGTACGTGTGACGGATATAGGCAAGAGGACTGCATGAAGAGAGGTGACCTATTTATAGTTGACTTGCATGGGGATTGCATGGGCTCATGCAGATGACTCGACTCTCTATATATTGGGGTAGAGATTCATCAACATCTTGGGTTTAGGTTACCAGTAGCTCTCTTCTCCTCTTGCTATCACATGGCATGGCTTGGGGGCTAGATCCAGTTTTTGATCTAGGTTTGGTTTGGCGGTTTGGCTCCATAGTCTCTCTTGTTGTGTTTACCTATCCTCATCTTAGGGGTTTTCCCTAGTGGTCTTTACATTGGTATCAGATCCCCGGCTAAGACAAGCTCTACATCAAATTGGAAGTTTGAAGCACTTGTATCTTCATCCTGGTTTGGAGTGCTTATTTCTCAAGGAAAGTTTGGAATTGGATTTGCTAATTCTTGGAGCTTTTCAAAGTTGGTATTAGAGTGCCCTTCTACATGTTCAATTTTGACAAAGATGCTAGGAATTAGTCTTGAAATTCCTTCTTAATTTTTGTTTTCCTTGAGGTGGGAATGATTAGCATATGTGAATCATGTAGCTTGCTGCTTGGATTTCATGCTATGAGGGATTAGATAGTTGTAATGGACCATAATGTTCTTTGGTGATTGGTTTCATGCATGAATGAAGCTGTTTATTGACTGAATGATTGGGATCAATTTTTCCAGGTGAACTAAAGTAGCAGTGGTGCTGCTTCATGAAACTAATCATTGCATGCTGAGGATGTTAGTTTTTTTGTTAAACTAGTCCTTCTATGAAGCATGCAAAGTAGAACATAGAATGGAATTGCAATTCTATCAGTTTTTCTAGTGGTAGTGGTGAATAAGCAATAGCAAGACTAGTTTTAGAATCTCGGAGTATTGGTGGAACGTCTATTCCCTGAAAACTAGTCAGCATGATTCCTTGTCTTGCTTCAAGTTAACTTGGAAAGTTTTCGGAGAAGCATGGACAATGGCTATGCTGGTCGAGATTTTTGTGATGGTAGGAGGTATTTTTTGGAATTGGTTGAAGATCAAATTCTATGTTTGGATATAGGATAGTCAGATAATCTTTTTTTTTTTTTTTTTTTTACAATGATCAGATCTAGAAGCAAGAACTTTCTTGGAAAGAAAATTGATGGTATGGGACATCAGCAATTTCAAAGGGGAATTGGTTGAAGATCTGATTCTATGCTTGGATATAGGATAGTCAGATAATCTTTTTTTATTTTCTGATGATCAGATCTAAAAGCAAAGAACTTTCTTGGAAAGAAAAGTGATGGTATGGGACATCAGTGATCTCAAAGGGGAATTCTTGTGCGACATAGATGTGTTGAACTGCGGTTCGTTCAAAGAATTGCGGTTCGAACCGCCGGTTCGAACTGGGGAAAAAAAAAATCCTAAATTTTTTCTCAAAGAAAAAATGGTTCGAACCTGTTTTTTTGTTTTTAAATGGATTGAACCGTTCTGTTTTGGCAATTTCCACAAAGAGAGAGAGAGAGAGAGAGAGAGAGAGAGAGAGAGAGAGAGAGAGAGAGAGAGAGAGAGAGAGAGAGAGAGAGAGAGAGAGAGAGAGAGAGAGAGAGAGAGAGAGAGAGAGAGAGAGAGAGAGAGAGAGAGAGAGAGAGAGAGAGAGAGAGCCTTCGGGGGTTTTTCTAGTGTTTCATTGGAAATTGTAATATGTATGTTGTACCATGTGACATTAATGTTTTGAGTGTTGAGTAACAATGATCAATCTTTCTACTCATGTATGAAAGTTGGTAGTTACTAGATAATGTCATAAATGATATCAAATAGATCATAGCTAAAACTGTGAGCAATAGATGGATCAAGAACCCTAAATCATAGGTGACAAGTATTGTTAGGTAACAAGACTTAGGAGTTGCACGTTAGGATTCAAATTTCAATATCCATTAATCACGAACTATCATGTACATGTTACCCATTAACACTAAAAAAGCACTACTTTTTGACATAATCGAAGGGTAGAAACTAAGGGAGGGAGGGGGAGGGGGGGGGGGGGGGGAACCCTAAAACCAATTCGCCGATTCAAACCTGGAGAAGTCGATTCTTTTCCGATTCAAACCCGATTCAAACACGGTTCAAAAAGGCGATTCGAAAGGTACCATTAAACATTGTTGTGCGAGAATGATCTATAGACCAGTGGTTAGTATTTTACAGTAATTGTAATTCTAATGGATGAAACCATTGGTTAATTTGTTTAGGGTATTTGGAGATATTATGAGATATAGATTTGGATCCCCAAATGGTATCTCATAAATTCCAAATCGAAAACACTTAAAAGCTATTTCTCACTTTTAAAGAACTCTTACTTCTTTTGAATTTCTCGAATATGGCCCTCAGATTAAAATTGATATGATCCTTCTAGCATGGAAATTATTTTTTGAAGGACTGTTCATAATCATGTAAATACTACTTGGATAAGGCTTGAAATGTTCTAGGATGTTGGTATTTTTAGTTTCTTAATCCCAGATTGTCTCTCATGCATAGATAGATCTCAAATAGATGATAATCACTGTCACTTGTGTTGAGAATATCTAGAAGAAAAGTCTCGTGTATAATAAAGTGAATCCTATTTGGAAGGCACTTATTATTGTCTTTTCACTAATATTTTCATTTGTCATCTCTCTTGCAAACTTTGATAAGAAATTGGAAATTTCTTTCAAAAGGAGGGGTGAAGTGATGAGTAAGATTCTATTATAAGGACCTATTAGTCACACAGAGTTGAGAGAAATTCTCTAGGAATTGTGTGGAATAATCTGCAACTAGAGATGGATTGAAATTCGAAATTATTATAAGTAGTATTAAGTAAGATCAGAAGTCACTAATCCCAGTTTTGTGAGGGATAGAAGTGAATTTGATCATGGAATGTTTGTATTGAATCAACCTAATCTTAGTTGGAGTACTAGGATCAAGGAGGGATTGAAATTTTGGTGCTAAGTTGTAAGTGGATTGGAAAAATCGTGAGAGAGGATGTGTTATTTACTCATGAGAAATAGAATTCTTTTGTAGCTGGGTTACAAGATTCTCAATGAGATATCAGAGTAACATATGCAAATTTTAGAGGAATCTGCCAAGTAAGGACATATGTGTATGTACTGGGTCATAGTGAGATTATTTTCATATGTGCATGTTTAATCTTGTATGGATTTGCTATGTATTCAGGGTTACTAGGGTTATTTGATGCACTTAACCTAGTCGGTGAACATAGACATATGATCAAGTTTTGTTAAAACATATACTTGTAGAGTTAATAGATCTTGTTTTGAAAGATTTATTGGTTAACTTAAAGTGATTTTGATAAGGATCTAAATGTGGTGTTGTACTAGTACAATCAAGAGCTGCACCTAGACATTTGAGATTTCTAAATCATGGGCAATTAACTTGAGTAGCTGATTTACTCTTGTGGAAATTAATTGGTAAAATGGACACTGTGAAGAGAATTCACCGAAAACTGTTTGTTTTGTGTGTATTGCTTGTAAGACACATGATTTATGAGTCATTTGGATTCATCAAGAAAATTGTGTGCATAGGATATACATTATTCTTGGTTGAGTATTTCTCATTTGAGAAATAAATCAATTCATTGGTGATTGTATCCTAGAGAGCTCAAATGGATACCAAATCTAATGATTCCAAGAATGGTAAACTAAATTTTGGAATTCAGCTGAGTTGGTTGGACACACACTCTAGTAATATTTAGTGATTATGGGATTAGATTCTAGTGAATTATGATTGACGAATTATGAGGATCTAACTATTTGTGATTGACGAATCATAATCAGATACTTAGTTATTACGAGTGTATAACTTCTAGCCTATTGATTGAGTTGAGTTTAGATCAAAGTTTTGAAAATTTAAATCTCTTTACTCCAGTATTTATTGAGTCCTATGGATCTCATAGGCATTTTTGGTTAAGTAAATTATTCTTTGCTTATGAGGAGATTTTGCTTACTTTAGTGGATTGTATTCTACTAAGATTGTAGTCTATAAGTGCTTGTGTACGAAGTTCAGTCTATATCTCCAAATTTATAGGAGACAGATAAATCTATTGAAATTTAGATGGATTGCTGATTTCCGACGTGTGGTGCTAGAGATGGTGGGTTATTAACTCATTATCGTAATTGTAGTACTCTAGATTGAGCTATAATCATTTGAGACTTGATAGATCTCCTGGAGATTTTAGATGATTGAATTGTTGTATTTTAGGATATTTGAATATTCTAAAAATAATCGTACCAAGAAGCACTATTATCTGCAAGAAATTGTGGACGGATTTTAGACTATGATTAAAAATGAAAATTCTTCAGCTTTTGGATTTGATTTCACAAATAAGTATTTAATTCACCCAATGGTTCATGTAATTGGGATTACATGAAGGTGATGAACTTTTATTTGGAGAAGATCAACCCATTTGGAAGTTTTATAGCTTAGTGTATCATTGGGTTTTGAGTTAGTACTCCTGTGTAGAGACAAGCAATTGAAAAATTGTTGCATCACTGAGTACTTATTCAGAAGGAAAGATTGGACTAAGAATAATGATTACTACGTAAAACTTGAAAGCTTAAGAAATTTTTAATGTCTTTTTTTTCTTGTTATGGGGACATAACCTGCTTAAGGGAGGAAGAATGTTATGGCCATATTCAACTAAGGAGACGGGATAGTCCTAGTATGGTAGACCGGCCCTCTAGTGTTCGACATTATTGGTCACACCGAGATTTAATTCCATGTCGAGGCCTGTTTGTGACTAATTACCTTGAGAAGACCCAGACACTCTAATTGAGACATATGGAATAGTGCATGTACGTGTGACGAATATAGGCAGGAGGACTGCATAAAGAGAGATGACCTATTTATAGTTGACCTGCATGGGGATTGGATGGGCTCATGCACATGACTCTACTCTCTATATATTGATGTAGAGATTATCTCGTCGAAATTTTGGGTTTAGGTTACCAGTTGCTCTCTTATCCTTTTGCTATCACATGGCATGGCTTGGGGGCTAGATCCAGTTTTTGATCTAGGTTTGGTTGGGCGGTTGGCTCCATAGTCTCTCTTGTTGTATTTTTCTATCCTCATCTTAGAAGTTGTCCCTAGTGGTCTTTACACATATCCATTGCTTCTTTCCAAAAATTTAAATTGGGGCCTGTGACATAGATTCCTCAACTATGGTTGGCTCCTAAATAGAATATTGAGCGAACTCATCAGTGTATCGAACAGGCTGAGTTTGGGTTCTTGTTGATCTTCTGGTTGAAGTTCTTGGCTGCGAAATTCACCTTTGTGTCGGCTGTGTTGGCTTCTCCTGAGTTGCAGCTTCTTCATCTTCTTCTGGATCCGACTGTACAAAGTAAATATTGGAAGAAATCGAAATAGTTTTTCGATATGTATCAGTTGTCGGAGCAAAAATTGTAGACTGCATATGGTCCTTTCCCTTCAAATCAATAAACTGATCTTCAATGAAAGTCACATCTCTGTTAGTGAAAACTTTACAAGTCTATATATTGTACAGTCTATGCATTCCATTAGAAGTACATTTTGAATGAATGCTCATCTAATTTCTTTTTGTTGTCCTTTGGGACATGAGCATAGACAGTACATCTGAATACTTTCAAATGTTTCAATGAAGGCTTGGATCGTGTCCAAACTTCATGAGTGGTTTTGATGTCAGGAAGGCCTTTAGTTATACATCGGTTATGTACGTAAGTTGCTATTGATACAACATGTTGCCAAAATGATTTGGGCAATGAAGCATGAGTTATCATGCATTTGGCAGACTCGACTAAGGTCGTGTTTTTCACTAAGCTCTAGCTCTGAACTAATTTATTACACTTCCGCAAAGCGTCAAATTTTTTGTGTTCACCTATGGAACTTCTTGTGCACGCACTGAGGGATATGTGGAGTATTGCCATCTCGGCTTTTCATTCCTTACCATCACTATAATCATTCATTCATCCCCAACATCTTCTTCTTGCCCTTGAGTGAGAAGTTGGCCTTAGCATATCCACCTTGCAAGGACATTCATCCCATCCTTGCTTTAAGATGTTGCATCCTACTCTCCTCGGCTACAAGCACATTATGGAGCTTGTCAGTAGTAGGTAGATGGTCTTGGATGGCAAAACTTTGGACTAGATTAGTGTAATCATCACATAGTTCATTGAGAATGACTTGCACAAGTTCATTATCTTGGATTCTATCTCCAAATGGAAGCCAATTCTTTGCTTATAGATTTGATTCTAAGCACATACTCTTGTGCACTCTCACCGCTTCCCTTCATGCTTTGAAGTACTTGGTTTTCTAAGCATGAGAATCCTTGAAGTGTTGTTGGATTCATAGATTCCTTTTAATGAATCCCAAGCCTCCTTGGCCGAGATACAAGATGGCACCTCTTTCAAGAGGTCATTGCTCACATTCATCTTAATGCAATGTAAGGCCAATCTAGCCTTTTTCTTGTATCTTACTTGCTCTTGTCCACCACAAGGTTCATCCTCCTCTTCTTGGACAATGTCATAGAGATGATGGACCACCAAAAGTGACTCCATTCTCACTTTCCATATGGCATAGTTTGTGGATGTAAGCCTCTCATTGGCTTCTAGCACGAATCCACACATGGATGTCATTATGAATGACTTAGCTCTTGAGATTCACCAAGATTTCACCTTTTGGAATGACCTAAGGTAGACTTCTAGCACTCAAAATGCATCTAATCTCGGCCCAATCAATCTAGCACAAAGCTTGGATGATGGTACAATGAGATCACCACCAAAATCTAGCAAATCACTCCCTAGATCTATGATTTTTGGCAATTAACTCCCTAGTTTTCACCTCTCCCTATCAAGATATGAAAAAAGAATTTTTTGGGCCTGATATGAGCTTCCAAACAATCACATCAATGATCCATTTTGAGATCTAATCATTTTGACTCAAACATTTGGCGACTACTAATAGCACATAGTGCCTTAATCCCATGTGTAAAGTACAGATATTTGAAGTCATCACAAGGTCCCGCAAGAACGTAACTTGCGGTCCAAGGTGATCTCGGTGCCTGCATAAAAAGATGAAAGCGGTACCAGCTATCCGCTCTTCTCTCCACGATCTCAGACACCGACTGTTATTACTTACATTTGCCAATGTAAATAATAGATACATACTTAAGATCAGAATAACAACGTGATTTTTATTATTGATCATTTTGATCAGAACATCAGACCGCAATAATTTATTCTTTTTCTCTGTTAGCATCTGTGCTAACACAAAAAAAAATAAAACTGCGTGGCATGTGTTTTGTAAGACCACATGCGAGTGTTTGTTAATCAACTTCCACCATGACATGTGTTTGTAAGCCCATGAGTAGAAGCTTAAAAAATAATAAAATAGCTTAAACTTAGATTTAGAACTTAGACTTAGGAAACTTAAGATTAGAAATATTTTATGACCCTCTGGAGTTGAAGACACTACAAATTCAAACCGTGGCAGATTTTCCAAAAGTTGGACTTGGGCAAGCTAATATATAGTAGGGCGCTCTAGGAGGAACAAATCTCACAAGATAGTGGGTGGAGATCCAAAGTCACTCTCCGTCTTTGGTGGGTTCTCTTTCCATTGCTCCTACTAAGTTAAGAAAATTTGAATTTCTAAATCCTAAGAAGTTCTAGAAAGGCTAGAAATAGATTAGTCCCATAAGTTAGTGTTCGCGATTTCTGTTTACAAGGCAAATACCTCTCTTTTTATGGCAAGGAGGGTCTTTTATAAGCCGCCTCAGAAATCCTCATCACCATGGTTGAAGTGCATACTGCCAAGATGGATCGCATACCACCGAGTGACCTCTTCTCTTTGACCCTCACCATGGACGATCCCATTGAAAATTACAAATGTGCTGAGAAGGTAGCAGAAAAGTTGTGCGGGGCCTTGAGAGCCAGAAAACCAACTATCAAGTGTGAATATCTCCTCCACATGTTGGTCACCAAACAGTTGGGATCTAGGGCGGCTGCTACCATCAAGGAGCTGGATGATCTCTATCCAAGCACTAAGAAGCGAGCCACCCCCAACCGACAACATAACCAGTTTCACCAGCCCCACCCACTAAGAAGCAGAAAGGGAAGGCAATCAGTACAGAAGTGGATGTCCCACACGACATTTTATCCAGCGACATTGGGGCTGAGTATGTTGAATACGGAGGGAGCCTTAAACCCTCTCAGATCCCAAATGAGGTCCTAGTGCAGCAGGAGGCTTTACTCCACAAGGCCCAACAATGCAGGCAAGCGGTAGCGGCAGCAACAGGCAGCTCAGTGGCGGTGGACACTTTTGGTTCTGATCCTATGGGCGTGGTTCCGTCCACACAGGCAACCTCCATTACCCCAACTCCCTCACTTGCTCTCACACTCCCACCACCACCTCCACACCGTCACTAACTCTCAACACGAGCTTCAATTCCATACTTTCACAAAAGCCCTTACCAGTACAAATCTCCACCCTACTTGACTCTACAGTCAACGTAGATGATTTTGCATTACAATTACTATCCAGCCTTCCATCAACCACCATCACCACTAACCCAATCCACACATCTCCGCCATGCAGTATCTCCCCACCTCTTTCACCCATCATCCCTCAATCACCTCCACCTGCCTTTCATCCATCTCCATCTAATCATGTTCATGATTTTCTACCCTTTAACCCAATGCCATATCCTAACTATACATGCTCCCTCCCTAACATTGGTCCTTGGGAGCAGTTACCCCTTGCAGCCCAAAAAGTGGTATGGTTGGTGAATGAGCTCCAATACAATCTATTCGGCACCCTAGGGGGACAATATACCATGCGGCAATTCGACGATGGTGCTATGGCGGACCTTCAGAAAGAAAAAGCAAGGCTAGAGGAGGAAAACAAGCAACAGCAGGTGCAGATTCAAAACCTCACCAATTATAATCAACAACAACAGCAGGTGCTACTCCAAACTGAAGGTATCCAATATGCAGCATACCATTGATAACCAAAGCTGAAAGGGATGAGGCCGTAGCAAATGCACAAGCCGCACGTTCCGCTATGACGGAACAGTTGGAATTGGTGGACTTCAACAAATTCGCACCACCAGCTATTCATGAGGGAACTCCCATTCTAGTGGTGGCTTATCAAATGCTGGCCCAAAAGTTGAAAGCCACGATGGAGCAGCACACAAAATTATAACAATCATACTTGCTTCTGTCGAGGCCCTGAACCAGCACATTGCCACCCTAGAAGAAGGTTTAAAGGCAGCTATCCAGTCGATACCATCTGTTCATGCACATCACGCCCAATTCCATGATTTGGGACACCACTTTGATGGACCAGATGGTGGAGATGGAGCAAGATTCCAGTATCCTCCTCTTGCTACTCAAGGCTCCTCATTTCAAGGCCAACCCTTGGGGCAAGGAGCTCAAGCACCACCCAATCCATTAGGCTCTGGGGGTACCAGCTCCGAACATTATCGTTTTTCTTCCACCGCTTTTAACCCTCTCGACATCACTAACCCCCCATTTATTCCACGACAATTTTCTCTTGAGTCACAAAGAATTGTTGAAGCTAACTCCTCGCCTCCTCTCTCTCCTGACCTTGATCCCCAAATTCAACATGAGATTGCCTCTGAAGCACCAACCATCCGGCACACAATCGTGTCCATAAAACCAAGCAAGGAGTTGCTCACCTCTCAAGAGTTTGCCAAGAATTATCCAACAACAAAAGAGTGAGGTGGCTACATATTGCCAGATTTGGACCAGAGTCAAACACATAAAGAAACAGTCAAACTCCTGGATCCACAACCTCTCTGGCGCCATCAACTCTTACTACAAAGTAAGACCTCGATGGCACGGTATATCGAAGCTCCCTCCTACATGCGCACAAATCCTTATTACTATCCAGTAGCGAGGCGAGAACCGTTTCCTGCCACCAAGGTCAAGAATAGGATATTTTGGCCCAAGCTCATAGGCTTCGATACCGGCAACTTAGCTGAAGACATGGTCACCAACTGCCGAGTATTCTACCAGAAGCACCATGGCAATCTTGATCGCGACGTCAGATATTTTGCAGACAATTGCGGCCTGGTAGGATTTCTAGCAGAACTCAAGGGTTTTTGGGATCGAGGGCTACTCCCAATCGCCCTTGACATCAATAAACCACTGTGAATGCAAGACGACTAGATTAACGTAACAAGGCTCTATTATCGCGCTGCACTAACTTTCGCCCTGCACGTTGATATGGTGAAGCTATGGAAAACCCATAACTTTCTACAAGGTATGCTCTATTATTACAAACCCATGCCCTTCCTGAACAAACTACGATGGCAAATGATGGAGGGCATCGACACTACAATCTACCACTCCCGACGGCAACAGTCTCGCCTCCAAGAAGCACAGAAGATCCAGGAAGAAAAGGCTTAAATTGGTGTGGGACCACCAATTCAATAAGGAGGGGGATAATGTTAGCATCTGTGCTAACACAGAAAAACATAAAAAAGAGAAAAATAAAACTCTATGGCATGTGTTTTGTAAGACCACGTGCGAGTGTTTGTTAATAAACTTCTGTCATGGCATGTGTTTGTAAGCCCATGAGTAGAAGCTTAGAAAATAATAAAATAGCTTAAACTTAGATTTAGAACTTAGACTTAGGAAACTTAAGATTTAAAATATTTTATCTTAAGTTTTCCTAAGTTAAGAAACTTTGAAGTTCTAAATCCTAAGCTAGAAGTTCTAGAAAGACTAGAAATAGATTAATTCCACATGTTAGTGGATACTTATGGAAGACCCTCCTTTCCATAAAAAAAGAGGTATTTTCCTTGTAAACAACACTCTGAGATTATGCTAAATTGCTCTCTCTTTGAGATTATCATTCTATTTCTTTGTGTGTGCATAGCTTGAGGGGAGGTGCTCGGGCCTCCTCTTGCCTCCTTTCATTAGATTATTGTGGCATGCTTTTTATTGCTTTATGCTTAGTATTAGCCGCAATCTTATTTTCAAACCCTTTGGGTGTTAACCTAGGATTTAGTTTAAGCACCTTGCTTGTTGGGTAAGCCTTAGTAAGGTTTTATATTTTGTCATCTTAGATTAGTTTCATTTCTAATTCGAGCACTAGTTGGGTAAGCCTTAGTGCTTCATCATTGTTTTTTCTATTTTTGCATTCCCTTTGAAGCTTGGTAGAAACTTAAGAAGCGGACGATCCTCTCTATACTACACTACATCGTGAGTAGATCTAGCCAAACATTGACAAATCAGATTTGCTTCCAACATTCTATGTTTCATCAAGGTACTGATTCAAGACGAACGTGACGCTGTCCGCATTCAGTTTTGTACTCTTAATCATTATTTGATTACTGTTCCAGTAAATCTGAGTCCTATCGTATTGTTTTGAATGCATCATTTCATTCTGTTTCTGATTAGTTGATTTTTGCTATGTAGATAACGTATTCATAGATTAAACTGTTTGTATGATTGTTAACCAGTGTTGAACTAAGCTATAAACTGATTCATTACACTCCCGCAAAGCGCCAAATTGTTTGTGTTGATCTACGAAACCTCTTTCGGGGGTAGAAATTGTGCACACACCAAGGGATTGGTGGACTTTTGAAATTTTGGCTTCTCATTTTGTACGTCTAGACAAGGACAAATGGATCAAGGCCATGGGTGGACTCTAGAGCCACTACCAGCTAACAGAAAGACTGTCAAGTGTAAGTGGGTCCACAAGCACAAGTATGGGCCAGATGGCAATGTACTAAGATACAAAGCCAGGCTAGTTGCAAAGGGGTTCTCACAAAAATATGGCATTGACTATACAGAGACCTCTTCTCCTGTTGTGAAGCACACATCTCTACGCATACTGTTTGCATATGCAACTGCCTACGATCTGAAGATCCACATTGTAGATGAGAAGACAACCTTCCTACATGGAGAGCTTAAAGAAGAGGTCTACATGGACCAACCACCAGGTTTTACCTGCAAGTCATTCACAAACTATGCCTGTAGAATGCACAGAAGCATCTATGGATTGAAATAGTCCGCCAGGCAATGGTATGTTAGCCGATATTTCCGCACGGAAAATTGGGCTAATATTGAAGTTTAAATTCGCAAAACTGGTAAAACCGGCATGTAAAACCCGGTTATTAGAGAAAAATTGGCACAAATTTGCCTTAGTTTTGGGTCCCAGCCCACCCCTAAAGTGGCTAGACACGATAAAGAATAGACCAGTTAGCAACCTGCCAGCGATTCCACAGACCTGCGTATGGCCTATTTGCAGCCTATGTACCTATCTGTGGCCTGTTTGCAGCTAGAACCAGTTGTTTGTGGCTTCTGTGGGCTGTTTACACTAAAAAAAATCAGACCTGCCCACAGATCTGCGGCCACCTACAGCAAAAATAGTTTGTGGCTCAAAAACCGCTGTTACAGCCCATCTATACATGCTTATGTGCCTATGGGTCTTTCTGCGACCATCTACATCAATTAATTTTCAATTTCAACTGTGTCTGTGGCCTATTTGTCTCCTATGTGCCCCTGCAACCTACTACGAACCTGCCTACTGCCTGTATGTGGAAAAAATCAGACTTGTGTGACCTGTCTGTGGCCTCCAACAGCCCATTTGCATCCTACCCTATGCTAATTTTTTTTGTTTGCCAATTGTTTATGCCCTGTACCTACCTATCTGTGAAAAATTAGACTTCTACAGACTGCCAAACAACCTGTTCCACCTGGTTTTTGGCCTCTCTGTGATTTGCAAGCGTTATCCTCGGGCTGTGATAATCTGAGGGTTCTATAGCCACCTGTGATAATGTTCGAAATTACTTATCTTGTTGTCTATCATGACTATGCGTGAATGCAAGGCAGATAGAAGACATTAAATGGCATGCGGAAAGCGAAATGTGGTATGAAAAATGGCAGTCATGACTAGGGTTTTGACGAATTCCGGTCACCTATGTTCACACTAAGGTATGGTTTTACTTCATTTTGGCTGGTTTTTTATAGTCTCTATCTTTGTACTTACTTTCTTTCTGTGGGAATGCGTGTGCTTGAAGTCCGTACTTGCCTTCATTTATTGATGAAATGGTAGGATACTTAAAAATCATTGCATAGTTGTAGCATGCTAATACTGTGTGGGGACTTAATCATTTCAATAATTCTGCATTTGCCATGTCCCTATCAGGACTTAATCGATTGCCACAAGGCATATGACCGGGAAACGTGATTGGTTTGAGAAATTCTCACCAATCCATGATGGAGATAAGGTCACTCAAGCCAATGGGGAGGAATGCCAAATACAGGGTGTTGGCAATGTACCTGTACAGTTAAAATTAAGAACATCCCTAATGTGCTTTATGTTCCTGGACTCAAAAAGAATTTGCTTTCTGTTGGTGTAATGGCAAATCAACATCTTAAGGTTGAATTTGTCAAGGATGGATGCCTCATGAGGGATATGAACCATGACCATAAAGTGGTGGTGAAGGGTTATAGAGATAGTAATTGTGGCCTTTATAAATTGGATGCTGCAAAACCAGGAGAATATGGTTTGGCTATCTCAACAACATCTCAATCTGAGTTGTGGCACATAAGACTTGGTCATTTGAACTATGGGAGCTTGAGATTGATGCTGAAACTAAAGATGGTAATAGGGTTACCGACATTGCAGGATGATCATCATATAATATGTGAAGGATGCGTCATGGGAAAGCATCACAGGGAGACATTCAAGAAAGGTGGAGCTGCAAGAGCTAAGAAACCGCTGGAACTCATTCACAACAACCTGTGCGACCCAATGAAGACCATGTCGTTGGGGAAAGCATATTATTTTATGACTTTCATAGATGATTACTCTAGGAGGACATGGATTTATTTCTTGAAGTAGAAATCTGACGCTTTTACTCGCTTCAAGGAGTTCAAGACTTTGGTAGAGAGCCAACTGGATGCACGCATTAAAGTGCTAAGATCTGATAGAGGGGGCGAATATAAATCTGATGATTTTGAGAACTTTTGCAAAGAACATGGCATTAAAAGACAATTCACACACGTCACACACACCGCATAGTAATGGTGTAGCTGAGAGAAAAAACAGGACTATTATGGAGAGTGCACGCTCCATGATGAAGCAAATGGGCTTGACCGATTCACTTTGGTCGGAAGCGTGTAGTGCGGCAATGTTCTTGCAAAACAAGAGCCTACAGTTGCGGTTCCAAATGTGACTCCCGAAGAAGCATTTACAGGAACAAAGCCAAAAATTGACAAGTTTTGTGTCATTAGATGTAAATCCTATGTACATGTGCCAAAGGAGGAGCGAAAGAAACTTGATGCCAAAGCAATCAAATGTATCTTTGTCGGTTATGATGAGAGGACGAAGGCATACAAGTGTTTTGATCTTGTAATGAACAAAATTCACATTAGTAAAGATGTGATCTTTGATGAAACGTATAGGTATGAAGATGAAGACCATGCAAGTGGTGAAAGCATCAAAAGACTTCCCACAATTTTGGAGGAAGAAAATGAAGAAGATGCTCCACAAAATGATGCACGTGAAGATGAGAGTCGAGAGGGCGAATATGAAAGGACTCCACCTATTCAAGAGCCTAGGGGGAGGTACTTGCCAATAGGAGCAATAAAGGAGAAACCAGGTGGAAGTAAGAGACATTACTTAGACACTCCTTGGGATACATACTCTCCACGTAGTGTATCAGTTGAATCTAAGATACCAAAATGGTATGAAAAGATCATGAAGGACGCAAAGCTAAATCAACCAAGATCAGGATCTAGTACACAAGGAGAAGTGAGAAAATCAACGTGGGAAAGGAAGTCTCCCAATCGTTATCGTGTGAACTCTGCCCTAATGAGTGACATTTTGAAGTGTCGAGAGCCATCAACCTTTGATGAGGCAAAAGATCACAAAGAATGGCAAAGGACGGGTGTTTAGAACAAAGTTTCATGCGGACGGCACGATAGCAAAGCATAAGGCACGCCTAGTAGTGAAGGGTTATGAGCAAAGCAAAGGAATTGACTCAGTGAAGAGACATTTGCTCCAGTGGCTAAGTGGACTACGCTACGTCTTATCATTGCCTTAGCATCTCATTTTGGGTGGAAGATCCATCAAATGGATGTGAAGTCCGCATTTTTGAATGGTGACTTAGAGGAAGAAGTTTACATGGTCCAACCGCAAGGCTTCATGGCAAAAGGGCAAGAACATAAGGTATGTAAACTACACAAAGCACTTTATGGCCTTAAGCAAGCGCCACGCGCATGGTATGGATGCATTGACAATTACTTTCTTTCTCAGGGGTTTGTAAGAACAAATTCAGATCCAAATCTTTATGTTCTTATAAATGATGACAACATTGCCTTGATTGTACTTTACGTTGATGATATCATTATCACGGGCAATGATGAGAACCTCACTCGTTCTATCAAAGCCAACTTATGCAAGTAGTTTGAGATGACAGATTTAGATCTTATGCACTATTGCTTGGGAGTCGAAGTATGGCTCACTGGCAGTGATATCAGGTTATGTCAAAACAAGTATGTAGGCGAAATATTGGAGAGATTTCACATGACAGAGTGCAAACCTTCCATCACTCCTTGCGAAGCTGGTAAGAAATTATCTCATATTGATGATAGTGCACATGTTGACGCTACTCTATTTCGTCAGCTAGTTGGGAGTTTGATATATCTTATGACTACACGTCATGATATCTGCTATGCTGTAAGTTTGATTAGCCAATTCATGTCATCACCCATTATGGACCGTTGGAAAGCTGCAAAAAGGATTTGAGATATGTGAAAGGTACACCTAACCTTGGCCTAATCTACAAAAGACAAAGTGTTTTACCTAAATTACAGGCTTATGTTGATGCTGATTGGGTAGGAAGTATAGATGATAGAAAGTCAACAACAGGCTATACCTTCAATTTCGGTAGCGGGTGTTTTTCATGGTTAGTAAGAAGCAAGATACTATTTCTATTTCTTCTACAGAAGCCGAATATAAAGCGTTGAGTTCTGCTACCCATGAAGCTATTTCGCTACGTAAGTTGTTATGTGATTTTGGCATGAAGCAGGTAAATCCTACTGTTATTTTCTGTGACAGTCAAAGTGGAATACAATTGGCTAAGAATCCTATCTTTCACGCAAGGACAAAACATATGGAGGTGAAATATCACTTTGTGCGTGAGAAGTTACAATCTGAAGATATAAGTATTGTACATTGTTCTACGTTATTACAAGTTGCTGATATATTTACAAAAGCTTTAAGTAAAGAAAAGTTTGAGACTTTTAGAGCCAAACTTGGCTTAGATCTGGTTATGTAAAAAGCCTTTACTTGTAGTACTATCGTGGAGGTATGTTCCATGAATAGAGTAAACTCTAAAACAATCCAAAATTGCTCAAAAGCAAAAGAAATCGATGCTTTTGATATTGAGGAACCTAGCCCTAGATAGGTTAGTTTTCATCCTCTATATACTAAATATGGCATTACTAATGTCCTAATGCATAAAGTTGTTTGTGCCCTCACTCAAAGCTATTAGGTTGTTAGTTTCTCAAGCATCTTTGCATCACAACCAAATCTGGGTAGACCAAGCTTTAGAAAATTTGAAATAATCTATTGTTAATATATATCATCCATACTAATTGAATGTTTTGGTTGAGCTCTTTAAGGAATCAACTGAGAATTATCATTACATCTAGCTAATGATGTAACCTTTGTTGATGAAGATGTTAAATGGCTACCGAAGATAAAATCTCTCTTATCATATTTTGACAATGGTTCAATCAAGTTGATGACTAGTGGTGGATTATTATTTTTGACATTATAAAGAGTAGCTTGAGGGAGGACTCAAAGTTTATCATTAAAGATCTGGGATTACTAGGCCGCATTGCATTCCTTTGGCCATTTTTTGCCATTTTTTTTTCAAGTGGATTGAGCCTTAAGGTGATGTTTATTAAATTATTAGGCTAATTTTGTATTCAAAGAGTTGAAAAAATGTTTTAAAAAGCCACAAAATGTGGTGTTTGGGGGTGAATTCACCCAAATGTTTCAAAATTATAAGTGTGCTAGCTAGTCCTTTGACCCAAGATTGTAGCCACCATGCTAAGTGAAAGAAGAAAGTTGAGAACATGTAAGCTCAAGTACACTATCTTTCTTTTTTATTCCTTTCATCGATGGAATATTTGCCATTAGAATTGACCTAAAACATGCATGCCTTGTGATTGGATGCTCGAGTTTAAAAGGCACCAAATTCTAGAGGAGAAAATTAAATATAAAGACTTAGGGGGTTTGGGTGGAGATGAAGAAAAACTGAGATATGGTATTCCAAACGTGTGTGATTTCTACTTTGGAGTTCTTAGAAACTATTTGGCATTTTTTTTCTTCTTTTAAACTAATATTTATGCATGGAGTGGCGAGAGCTTTAAGATTAATGCATGGAGTGGTGAGAGTTAAGATTAAGATTAGAATAAATTGTCTCATGAGTATTCATTGTAATGTCTACCTATATTGAGGGTTGTATACATTGGATTCTTTGTCATGGATATCTCCATTCTCCCTTTCCAACTCAATCTACTCTATATGTTATTTATCAGACTCTACACTCCAGAAAATATAGGCCCTTGGGTGTAGAGAGACTCGAAAAGTCTTTTCAAATGGGCATGAGATCCTTTCAATAATATGTGGCATTTGGAAAAGAAATTGGAGATTCCACCCGCAGTAGGATCTTTTATATTGTCTAGATAATTTAGAGAAATGTTTTACATGACTTGAATATATGTAGACATTCACATTAATATAAACTAGCTAATCAAGATGTGTTTTGTTTTCTCTACATATCAAGCATAACATTTGAAAATTATATTCGCAAGGTTGAATTTTTCACAAGAAATTCTAGTGGAGAAGAATAAGTTTAACAAAAATTATCAATACTATCCTTTAATTTATTTTTTTTTAAATAGGTGATAACAAAGATAATGGTAATATACTTGGTATTATCCATGTTTTTCTTCTTGTGCGTTTACTATATGTCTTCATCTACTCATAACAATCCCACCAATTCGATGAGCTGTTGGGAGCAATTTTCTCTCATAATAAGCCATTCGTTTAATGCTCGTTGATGCTCTCCACTTCTCCAAAAGATCCAAAAGCCCTAAGGCCAACAACATCTCTTGTAAGTAGCTCATTAACAATCTTTTGTTATCTGGTCAAATAAAAAATGGTATTGTTCCCATCGAGAACCTTGTTCAAGATGTGTTTACATAACTTTCTTGTCCAATCCTTTCTTTTTCTTGGCAACCTACCCACATTTTCAAGGCTTTGTTCAGACTTTTATATGTTCTAAATAACATACATTCAATGGAAAAGTACCTCTTCATATATGATTGAGACATATATGTTTTCAATTTCACTATAATGATAGTAAATTACTGAACTTGCTATTTATAAAAGCTCACATGTGTGCCATTGGTTTGTGTGTACATAAACTACAAAAGTATTAGTGTTTTTTTTTATGTTTACGCTTTCTTAATATTGTTGAACAACAAAACTGCATGTGAAGCCATAAGAATTAGGTTGATTTGGGTTTGATTATCATAGTTTCACATGTATGTTTTTTCTTGTTGAATTGTTACTTTATTTGAACTAAGCACAAATAGTACAATTTAAGAGTAAATTGAAATATTAAGAAAAGATATGTGTAAATGAAAGAAGTACAAACAAAATTGCCTCTTGATTATAAAAATTCATTAAAAACACTTTGTTTACATAAAATTATAATGTTGTTCGTTGTTGAACTTGTCCAATTGAGTTGTTACTACAAGTGACATATGCAATTTATGTATACGACCTACAACATATGCAAAATAGTTGATTAAATGAAACATGTGTGCAACATGTATCCACTTCTCAGTGTCAATGATTTTGGCATTGACATAATAGTTTTAGATTTTTTATTTTAATGTATGGTAATTTCATTTGTGACTTTAAGTCAAGATTAATGGTAGTTTCACATGTGCCCAATGAGATATTGTCCTCTATGTGAATAAATGTTTGCTGGTAGACACTACCCTATTTCAATGTGAGAAGGGAACCACATGCCCTGGATTGTGATTTGTGCAAATCGATGACCAAAGATCTATTTATGTGGCTTGTTAGATGAGCTTCGACTATTGGATCATGATCAAACAAGGTCGAAAAACTACCAAAGAGGTCCGAAGGGCAAATTGCCCTTCTCATTAAAAATCTCCTACAAAAAGTCTAAAAAGGACATTACTGGTGAAATTCAACTTCACTACAAAGAAACAATACTAAAAATTCAAAAGCCCCTAACTTTGGAGTGCTTCCTCCATTTAGAGCCATTCAAAGGCCCACTTCTTGCATTTTAATAAAAAAAAGATTTGTACCCTATAAGTACAAGTCTTCCCAAATAGAGGGAGTGCTAGATTGTGGAGGGAAAATAGATTAGAGTTGTTATTGGACAAGTTTTGAGGGAAAGCTAGTCAGTGATATCACATTGGAGTGTTGGGTGTTGGAAGTGATTTTGGCATGCTAGGCCCAAAATTATTAGCAAGAGGGCCTAATTTTTTTGGTTAGACCTTAAAGTGACAAGGTTGGGTCATTTCATTCTTGGAGAATCCAACAAACTGGATGAGATATCCAATTATAGCATTCAGAGGTTCAAGATGAAGAGCATTTTGATGGAGAAAGAGATTTGGGATGTCGTAATAGGGGTGGAACAAAGGCCAACTACTATTGTTGTGGTCATAGGTCATTCAACAAAGGGGATGTAAGGCTCTATCCTTGATAAATCTCTCGATGACGGATAACGTCATTGCTCATGTCAATGATGTTATAATGGCGAGAGGTGTATGGGATGTGCTTAGAATATAGTATCAAATGGCATATCTATCTTGTATTATGCTTTTGAAGACCAGAGCGAATGCCATACAAATGGAGGACAATGAGAATGTGAGATCATTTTTATGCAAATCAAGGAGCCGAGAGATCAACTTACGATAATTCGCAAGCTAATAAGGGATGTGGAGCTTGTGCATATGACCATGAGTGGCATATGTGAAAGTTTGCATATCTTTGTAAGTGGCATTGCATTGAGGGAGAGGTTGTCAAGATCTACACATCATCTTGTTTCTTGTTTAAAGAGAAATAGAGGTGTGAGATGGTTAAATCTCAACAAGCCATAGTAGAAGATCAGACATTGCTAGCCAAAGACAAACAAAAAGTTATGAAGAGGATTCCAAGGAAGGACAATGATGAGGAAGATTAGGGAGAGTCCTCTACAAAGTAGAAGGAGAAAAAAGAAGTGTTATTATTGCCATAAGTATGGTCATGGGGCTAGAGTGTTTTTGTTGATACGATGAGAAGACCAAGGGATATAGATGCTTTGATCCTACAACAAAAAAAATTCACATTAGCAAGGATGTGATTTTATATAAGATGCATAGAATAGATGAGTCTGGTGATTATGAAATTGATAGTGAAGGTGGAAAGATTCCCACAATCTTTGAAGTGAATGAAGAAATCATACCTCATGAGATCGAGCAAAATGATCATGATGGGACAATCGTGATTGAACCCCACATATAGCCAAAGGAAAGGTATTTGTCAATAGGAGCCAAGAAAGTCAAACTTGTTTGTGGCAATGTGATGAATTAAGACACTCCTTGGGATACCTACTCGCTAATAAGTGTTTCACATGTGCAAAAGGTACCAAAGTGGTACAAGACCATCATGAAAGATGCTAAGATGAATCAACCAGAATCTAGCAAACATGGTGAAGCAAGGAGAGAGAGAGAGAGAGAGAGAGAGAGAGAGAGAGAGAGAGAGAGAGAGAGAGAGAGAGAGAGAGAGAGAGAGAGAGAGAGAGAGGAAAACTCTAGAATGTTACCAAGTGAATTATGTCCTTATAGTGACATTTTGAAATGTCAAGAGGCAAAGGATTCAAAGATATTGCAAGCGAACAAGACTTTATTGGAAGACATGGTACATAGGAACTAGTAAGAAACCCATTGATAACAAATGGGTATATCGGACGAATTATCATGTAGATGTAATTACAAAGCATAAAGTATGCTTGGTGGTCAAGGGCTATGAACAAAGCAAGGGGATCGAATATGAGAAAATATTTGCTCTCATAGTGAAATGGACCACATTGTGCTTGATTATTGCATTGGCATCCTACTTCAAATGAAAGATGAGACTAAAAACTCTAGTACATTGCCGGTAACCAAAGAACTTACTCCAATATGATGAGCCAAGGTTCTTTAAGTGCCTCCTAACACCTTACTCAATTCTTTGTAAATATGAAAAGCCATTTTCTTCAAGTGCCCTATTTTGGTGTATGACTATTTTAAGCTTGCTTTTGTGCGAGTCTAATTTCAATTTTCCTTTTAGGATTATTATAGCTACCATAGATTGTTTTAGATGTTTAATCTTAGTATGGATTAGTATGTTGGTAAAGTTTGGTAATTTAACTTGTTGATGTGTGGTAGTTAGTAGATGGTCAATGCATGCATTTGGGTGTGGACATAGTTAGATAGGCATGTGTATGTTTTGAAAATGCTTGTATTATTTCTTGTAGTCATGTAGCTAGAGGAAGCAAGGGCCATCTCCAAGACTCCCTAATGAACAAACTCCAAACCACTATATTGCATGACAATTGACTTTCCTCCTACACCCTCTTTTTTTGTAGCTAACAATATTGGAGCTATCCAAGGTGAGCTACTTGGCTGAATTTGACCATATTTAAGATATTCAATTAATTGTCTAGTTATTTCTTCATCCTCTGATCAAATAACATGATATGGAGGTTTAGAAATAGATGCAATAATGGGTGCTAGACTAATGGCATGGTTTACAATTCTGCCAAGTGGTAAACCGTTAAGTAAATCCTCAGGACAAACATCATCAAATTCAAATAACAAAACATCTAAATCTTTAAATTTATGATGAGCAATATTGAAAACATGATAATTTAAAACAAAATGTGGTTCTCAAAGAAAATTTAAAACCTACATCAAAATATATTAAGGGATTTACATAAGAACTATATGACTATAAGCAAAATTTGGGCCCCCACTAAATGGAAGAGTAGGCTTTTGGCCCACGAGTTTGTAAAAGGCCTATTGAGATTAAGCTTACTAGGTGTCAAGTAAATAAGGTTGTATCAAAAGTTTTCCACAAGTTTCTCGTTGTTTGTACATGTGGCCCACTAAAATGTTTGCCATTATTGCCACCGGACCTTCCGTCTTAATTGATGTGTGCTACTTGTCTCTTGCACAAGGCCATCTTTAAGTGAATAAGACATATCACACTAGCATGGATGAATGTGGGACCAATGCCTCCTAGCACCTTAGTCAATGTGCAATATAGTTTTCTCCATGTTTCACTTTGGAGTTTGATCATAAATACAAAGCTATGGGGTTGGCTCAGTTGGTTAGCTTGACATCCAAAGTTTCTTTGGTCTCAGGTTCGAACCTCCCCTTGAAAACCAAGAAGCATAAATACAAAGCTAAAATAGAAGATTCATCTTTCATTTATCAAAACTTAAAAATCACTCAAACTTTTTATTTGTATTTTGACTAGCATGAGAAAGCAAAAAAGACTTTTTCCCTACACGTACCTAAAATCAAATTTTTGTTTTAATTCAAAGAAAGTGATATCACCTTACTATCAAATCTTGTGTTTATGCTAGGTAAAGTGAGAGAGTCACACCCTTGGATGGGCACTCGACATTTAAAGCCCATTTTTCATCCTCGGGCTATCTTTAGGATGCCAAAAAGGTGCATGGAGGATTTTTTTAAAACCTTCTTTCACACACACCTTTTGCTAAGAACATGCATAAAATATGTTCCTTTTTTTTAAAACCAAAGAAAAAGGGAATGCATGTAAATCTAAAAACAAAAATCAAAAAACAAAAAAAGGGAAATGCATGTAAAAAAAACCAAAAAAAAGGAGTAAAAAATGTTTTAAGTGGGATGGGCCTATGAGGCATACCCTCATGATTCCTTACCAGTGCTCGAGAAAATCGGCAAAAAGTATAGGGATGGAATTGGCAAGTTTCCTCAAAAATCGATACTATAAAATATTTGACGATTTTTTATAGAAGCATATAAACCCTAAAAAGCTGAGAATTTTTATAAAATGCAGGTTTTTTGAGGATAACCCAAAAGAGAATTAAAGAGGTTTTGGGAGCACTGCTTTCAAGGCCAAAGGTCAATGTTAAAATCTCATGGAAAAAACAAAGCTTGTAATAAAGTTTGTGATCTTCCCTTATAAAATGTGAGTATTCAGTCTTGGATCCAGAATCCAGATTTAGCTCCCACTAATCCAAATACACTGTTACTGTTAGCATCATTCCTACACTCAGTACACTGTACTGTGTCTATTAAGGTTGTCATATATTGTATAAGAGCTATGATGTTGCAATCACTGCTGTCAGATTGATGGGTGATCTGTCAGATTGATGGATGATCATAGCATAGGCTCGTGTTTATCTGTGTAGTGAGCTGAGCTGAGCCGGACTAGCAGATATAGTAGATGATCGGACCGGCTGTGAGGATTTAGCTTTGTGGAATGGCGTCTGTGAAGATTTACCTCGGTGGTGGCCTTGTTTGCTTTGCAGCTGCTGTGTTTCTGGCTTGGCAAATCATGTGCTCTTCTTCCTTCTGTGGGCGAAGCAGTTTGGTGGATCAGTCCCGGTTTGATTATGATCGGCTGGTTTCTACGGACTCGCAGGTCGTATCAAGCGCTGGGGAGCAGTCAAGCTCCAGCAGCAGCAGTGTAACCCTCCATGAGAGTGGCTCTGATAGTTTGATCAGTGACAGAGGTATTAGTAATGCAGACCCTGGAGTAGTGAAGAGCGGCGAAGCATCAGTGCCAAGCTCGACTAGTGAGGTAGCCGGAGATGAAAATGCAGTACAGACACAGATGGAGCCAAATGACAAGGCTACAGATTCTAATAGTAACACTGGTGCTGAATTTGTAAGTAGTAATGCAGGCAATAGCGCTGCGCAAGAGCGGATCAATAGCAATGAAGTGGAAGAAGCAAAAGAACTCGATAGGAATGGCAATGGAGTGGAGTTGCAGCTCGCCAATGAGACCAAGACCATTGCAGAACAGATCGCAGAGGAAAATTCATGTGAGGGCAAGAGAATGTACATGTATGAGCTGCCATCAGAGTTCAATAGTAAGATTCTGGAGAAATGCAGCCGTGGAATGGTGGAATGGCTTGACTTTTGCCCTCACATCGCCAACCAAGGCTTCGGACAAGCCCTCCCAGCTGCAGATTGGTACGCCACTGATGCCTACATGCTCGAAATCATCTACCACACCCGCATGAAGAACTACAACTGCCTTACCTCTGATCCTACAGCCGCAGATGCCTTCTTTCTGCCCTACTACAGCGGCCTGGATGCCCTGCGCTTCATCTACGGAGCAGACAAGGCAAGGAAGCATGAGCATGGCACAGAACTGATACAATGGCTGGATCAAAACGCACCAGAGACATGGAAAAGATGGGGAGGGAGTGATCACTTTGTAGTCATGGGCAGAACTGCATGGGATTTCGCCAACAGTGTGGACAACACACAGGGCTGGGGGACCAGCTTCCTGGAGCTCCCAGCAATGACCAACGTCACTGCGCTCGTTCTGGAGAGGCGATCATGGCGAGATAGAGAGCAGGCTGTGCCCTATCCCACCGGCTTCCATCCTTCCTCGCCATCTCGGCTTCGCGAGTGGATCTCCACAGTGGAAAGCTCGCCTCGCTCTTTCCTCTTTTCCTTCATCGGAGCTCTGCGGCCTCGGATCGCTGCCAACATCCGAGGAGCTCTCTTCACGCAATGTCAGCAACACCCGTCTTGCCTCCTGCTCGACTGTGCGCAGCTCGGCTGTTCCCACAATCCTCAACCCATCTCAGAGGCTCTGCTCAACTCCACCTTCTGCTTGCAGCCAGTGGGGGACTCCTTCACCCGTCGGTCCACGTTCGATTCTATCGCAGCCGGTTGCATTCCCGTGTTTTTTCACAACGAGTCTGCCTACACCCAGTACATGTGGCATCTGCCGAAGGATGCCAGCCTCTACTCGGTGTTCATCCCGGAGGACGCGATCAGAGGAGGCGCAATGGTCGCGGATGTACTGGGGTCTTATTCTGCCGAGAAGATCAAAGAGATGCAAGGGCATGTAAAAGATTTGATCGATGGGGTGCTGTATACGGATGCAGCAGCTGGAGGAGTGAGGGATGCTTTTGAAGTGAGCGTGGAAGGAATGCTTGCAATGGCAGCCCAAGGGAGAGCTCATCGGCAACAAGCGACTGTATATCAGAGCCAGAATTGGAAGGATTGAGAGCCCAGATCTGTACATGAAGATGGCAGCCCACATGACTACTTGTATCCCGGATGTATTTCTGAAGGTAGCACCTCACAAATTAGCAACGCATATGTTAATCTTCCGATTTCCATCACCACGCATCCAGAGGCGGGCACACAATTTGAGAGGTACAAGCTTAGATATTTGTGGGATCAGCTGCCTGAAATTGCATGTATTTGGGTAAAAACAGCACAAGATTAGAGGAAGAAGGCAGGATTTTTTGTTTTGATTAGCTTCTGCTTGGAGCCAGATTGCCTGCAAGCCAATAACCAATAGCTGGACCTGGAAAACTTTCTTAGAATAGATGCATTTCTTATATAAGCGAAGCTCATATGCCATTATGGAGCTGATAGTATGTTTGATAAGTTGCATTGAATGATTATGCTTGCCACTGAAACACATATATTTGACGAAAAGCTGAAAAAGCACTTTGGGTTAGAGCACCCTCAATAAGGGTGATCAAGCATCCGTTTTTTGTAATACTTTCAATTGAATTCTAGCAAGAAAATCACACTTTCTAGTAGAATAAGAACAAAAGTTATCCAGTTTTGCTGCAGATGCATAGTAGATTGAGCTGCATGAGAAACCTTATGCCTTTTTTGTGATCATTATTAATAAGAATCTCATGAAGGAAAGAAGGTTTTATTCTTTGAAATTCAAGAGCTCAAGTGTATTGTCTACATACTTGGTGTGTGGTTTGCACATAAATAAGGAAGGAAAATATGTCTCTTTATCGTCATTAAAGTTCAAAGCTTCTAGCTTTTGAGATGGATTTAGATGTGTCATATTTGACACACTTATTATTGTTTAGGGCTTTCCATTAAGGCATGAATATGAAACTTTTTACTTGCTAGTTAATAACAATTCGGCTACATATTTATGTAGAGCCCTCTCCTTATTTTCAACCAAATGACTGATTTTTTGGTTCTCTTGATTCTACCATGCTAACTATACCTTTCAATTCTTCCATTCTAGTATTTTGTATTTTGTCTTTGTCTCAGTAATTGTTCTTGTTTTTTATTTTGATTTATTTGAATTATTATCATAATTATTATTGTTTCTTTCTTATTGATTGTCATTTGCTTCTTAGTCAACTCTGACCCAAAAATCCAGATTCTTTCAAAACCTACTTAGCAACTTATGCTTGGGTACTAATGAGACTTGATCAATGTTGATTGGCTAAGATTTTTTGTTTATTGAATTCTAATTATTGTTTTGATATAGATTCTTTGACTTTTTGGGTTGCTTGTATATTGTTTCTAAGTTTTACCTTATCAATTCACTAAATTCTCTATTTAAATTTGTGAGATTGGATATATTCTAATCTCACAAATAGATATTTTTTGTCACTTTAGCGGACATGCAAATTCTTAATGAATTTTCATCCAAGTTGGCTAGTTGTATGTTCTTATTTGATTATCTTGAGAGGGTGTGCATGCCCCTACAACTAATATGATATTTTACTAATCAAAACTAACATCCCTGACTCGAGGTCATGTTGGTAAGGTTCTTGTTGTTTCGTAATAATTTTATGGATGCCCTTTTTTTTTGGAGCTTTGTTTGAGTTCTTAGTCTATTGCTTATTAGGGTTAATCACTTGCTTCTAGTTCACCCATGTATCCTCCTTTCCTCTACCTAGCTCTTCTTTCAAAAAGTATTTGAAGTTTGTTTGAGTTTATAATTTATTTGCCTATCAAAAAGTTATGTTGTATCTTCATCATTTTTTTTGGTTCTCTTCTAAGTATTTACTTTACATATTTAAAGTCTAATTTGTAGAATTGGTCTTACTCTAAGTGTATTGATGCTCCACTTCCTCTTTTTTTTTTCAACTTTCAATACTGGTTATACCTTTAGTGGTAAAAAGAAAAATAAAATAAGATAAACGTTCATGTATAGTTGTAGTCAAGGTTTTTTGGTTGCACTTCATATAGATATTTCAATTTTTCCTAATGTTCACGTTTAGCTAGGTTTTTGTTCTTGATGGTATCAAAGTCATAAAATAGGTTCTATGTTAATTCTTGTCTCTTGTAGAGAATTTTGTACATCTGACTCTTTGGTGGTTCTTGTAATTTACCACTAAGAGTCATTTACGCAAATTCTATAAAATCTTTTCCGAAAAAATTTCATGTGATGGACTCTCTCGTGGTCCAATTAACTTTGTCTCACCATGTTAGAGTCTGAACCATACTCACATGAAGTTTCCTTTCTTTGGGTCCTTTTAGGATCAAGGGCTTTTGGGATAGTTTTGTGAAAGACTTTTGGTGTGAGAGGGAGTCAAGTAATGTTACTTCAAGAAGCCATGGACATTTAATTGCATGCTATTTTTGGCAATCTTTCAAGTGCAACGGGCGGACCTGTTTAGTTACCTCATTGATTTACAACAACCTTGTTAAACAAATGAGGGGTGTGGTCAACACTAATTTTGACCTTGGACCAATAGCCTTCAAGAGGGCATGGTTTTAAACACTTGCCTGACTACTTAAAATATGAACTTTGGCTCTCCTACTATCAACACTTCAGAGATTTGCTCTTCCATCCATGTATCCCTTTGTTTTTGTAGTAGAAATGGTACAAATTATAGAAAAAGGTTTAAGATAAATCCTCATCTGATCCAACTGTATCATCATCATGTAAACTTAGTTTCAAACAACTTACATGAAACACTGGGTGTGCAGTCGATTTTCCTTGAAGAGCGAGTTCATACACCAAAGCACCAATTTTACGTACAATCCTGAAAGGTCCACAATAACAAATAGACACTTATAATGTTTCCTTGTACGTAACGTTTTAGAATCTTTTGGAATCTTAAGATGTACCCAGTCATCAACTTTAAAATCTCTTGGAGATATCTTAAGATCGGTATAGTGTTTAGCCCTATTTAACAGACTTCATCTCAACATTATTGAAGATCTAGGTTGAAGACCGTACATAAGCATAAAAGGACTGTAACCTGTAGCAGAATGTTTCCGACACCACGATAATGCTTTGCCGCGTAAAAACAACACGACACTTTCAATTTTCTTCTCATCAAGAACTCCATGCAGATTGAAGTAACTACTCCATTTGGCCCACCAATCCTTGACGACTTCAGGTTTCTTCTCCTTCTTCTCCCCTGCATAAACCTCCGGTTGAAATCCGAGATTGGGTGAAGACATCAAGCAGACTCTCCATTTGCTGATCTCTCATCTGATTACGATTATTCATATCATTGAGCACCGTACTCAAGTGCTGACAAATCACCATGTAAGATGGCGCACCTGGGTTTGCAGCTTGATTTGAAGTTTCTTCAGCCATCTCGATTTATCTATCTTGGAAATTACTAAATTTAGTTAATATCAAATTAACTTATAGTGAAGCACAATTGACCAAAAAACGACTGAAATTGACTCTAGAATAGTCAAATCATTATTTTTAGTCAATTCCATAGATAATTCAAGAAACTGAAAAAAAAAAAACTAAAAATTTTGAGTTTTTGCACTTTTAATTTTTTTAATTTTTTCTTATTTTACATTTTTTAAAAATTCGCAAAAAAAAATCATTGTCAGTTATTAAGGAATTGAAATTGAAAATTTGATTCACCGTTTGATTCTTAACTCTACTGCATTAATGTCCATCAAGCATGCAAGACATGCGACATTAACCTGATTTTGTACCATTACAGATGTTTACATAAAAGCTAGTTCTACAAAAATTGTCCGCTATAAAACCAAGTTTTGTATCTATCAGTCAGAGCACATGCATATAACCACTCAAAATAGATCTAAACCACTCATGCATGTCAAAATCATTCTGAGAATCAACATGCAGACATTCCATGCAAGCACAGTACCTCAAAATAGGAAATTGACTTGCATGCAATCAGAACAATTCAAAATTCTATCAATTTCGCTCACAAAATTGCAAAACTTCAGATGATCACAACTTTGGCTACAGGACACCAAATTGGATGTTGTAAAGCTCAATACAGAGGGATACCTAGTGAACAAGACTCTTGCCACGTCACCCTGCCACCTAGAATTCACACGTGCGAGTTCAGAACAGCCAAAGAACTTGTAGGAGGGCGCATTTTTTCAAGCCCAAACTGCCTAAAATCATGCAAATACTCAACCAAGCTTAAAAGTGATGATCCAAACAGTCTTAAATGGTCTCTAAGAGTTCCATGAAGCCTTTATACAGATCCTATAAAGCAGTATGGGCTGAGAACCATGAATTCTTGATTTCTAGAAGTCAAAATTGTTACAAACTTGATGGAATTGAAACATAAGCTTCTACCCATCAATTTACAGGTCTGATAGCTTGCTGGGAAGGTAAAAACGAATAAAAAACATGCTGTAAAAAATCCAAAATGATTCCCTTATGGATTTAGAGCCCTCCAAAATTCACCAAAATTGGTTAATTTTTGACAATTTTTTTGACTTCCTACAAACCCAATTGCTAGAATTAGTGGCTCTAACTTCTAGAACAGCTTCAAAAGACTATGATTCATCTTTTTTCAGCTTTAATTGATGTTCAACAATCTCCTAACATCCAATTTGATGAAAAAACAAGCAAAAATCATGGATTTTGGTCTTTTCTAGGGTTTTTCACCTTGACCAACTAGAAACTAATGGTAAGAACGTTTTTCTAAACCACATACAATCCTATTTACAGAGTTATAACCATTTTATTGATCTGAACTTGCTAGATTTTGAATTCTACCATCAACTTTGTGCCAAAATCATGGAAAACAAGTCCAATTTGGCCACAAAAGAGCCTAGAATCCAAAAACATGGGAAGATCCAACATGCAACCTTAATTTCAACTTAAGTGAATTTTGTAGGATTATTCTCCTTCTTACTAATTGACTGATTGGTTTTAATCCTCCTCCATTGTTTATCCAGTTCTGCAGATTTTCTCGTGTCTTTACATAGTTTACAAGTGTTTTTACACAGTCTACAGAAATACGCGGAGTTTGACAATAGTGTCGCATTTTGCGTGTATCAAAAATCTCGTGTAAAAATAGTGTCGTCTTTTTTGCATTTTTCGCATGTCAAGATTTACGAGTAAAAATACAGAGTCGTATTTTTCACATTTTTCAAAGTGTCTCAAATGTTAAAAAAATGACTCTGGCAAAGTGTGGAGCTACCCTAAATGAGATTTAAGGACACTATCGGGTTTTTTGCAAAAAGTTGACACTATCGTCTGTGGCAGTTTTAGTTCATTTCTACAGAGTGACAGTTTTAGTTCATTTATGCAGACAGACTGTTTACGGCCAGTTTTCACCGCTTATCAGCAATCAATTTCTGAGAAAGAACTGGATGAATGCCAGTGGACACCAGCCAACTAACAATTGCATTTGACGACCTAATTACTTAGTATAAATTAGCTATTCATACATCTATTATATCATCTGAAATATTATTGTGAATCGTGAAGGGGCTGAGTGTTATTACATGACGCTTTATGTGCTCTTATCAAGCAAATCATTCACAATCAGAAAGTATTGTTGTTAGCTCTCTATCAAGCTTTCAAGCTTGAACTCTCTTTAGCATTCTAGTTCAGTCTTTTAAATATTTATTTTAGAGTTGCTATTGCGCTACTGCTTATCAGCATTGCGCTTAATTCAAACTTTCATTTTAGCCGTTCAAAAATAGCTTAGAGTACGTGGCTTCGATCTGCAACTTATTGTACTCATTCACTTCTGTTTCATTTTCATACTGAATCAATACTATCTTTTACTGCGTTCAGCTTCGTCTCAAAATGTATGCGTTTCTAGAGTCCTTCGCGACTAATTATTTGTCTAGAGTTCTTCGTGACTAATTATTTGTCTAGTGATTCGCGACTAATTATTTGTCTAGTGATTTGCGACTAATTATTTGTCTGCTATTGTCGGATCAGTCGTAGACGATCAAGACGCAATTATGACATTGCTTTCAAGCTTGCCCTCTACATATGAGAACTGGGTGATGATCATCATATTGACACAATCAAATTTAACTCTTACTAGAGTTATCACTATGTTGTTGCAAGAAGACAATAGAAGAAGTCGAGACATTTTGTCTACTTTCTCTTCTCAGACTCTATATGTCAACAAAGGCTCTATGCGACAGAAGCAGAAAAGCTCCAAGAAGACTGCAACAAATCAGAAGCTGACTCAAAGTCAAGTACAATCATCAAATCCATAGTCAAAGAAGATGTTTTGTAGGTATTTGCAAGCGCAATAACCATGAGATGAAGGATTGATAAAATTTCAGTTTTTAGGACAATAATGATTGTACTTAACAATCATAGAAAGTTATTGGTTGCTTAATTAATGGATCTATCAAATTCTACACATTAGATCTTGATCTAGATTCACTACACTTAGATTTAAGCAAGAGCAATGGATCAAAACATCATAAATTAGTGAAGGCGGCCTCACACGTGTGGAGTACTATCCACAGTACGGCCTTCACCTGAAACAGCAAGTACTATTATTCTTGATAGCAATCATTTATAGAAATCACAAATCTATTGACTAGAAAACTCACAAAAGTGTAGAATACAAAAGTCTCATCAATCTCATTAGCAAAATGATGATCCTCTTATGGATCAAGTACATCCATGAGTCTGGTACAGTCCAGCAGGTCTTCACACATGTGAAGAGTGCCACATCACTCAGATCTATCCATTTGATCCATCCTTGATCCTTATCCAAAGTTGACCTTCTAGAATATGGCTAAAATCCAAAGAGCTAGTCTTTTAGAATATAGAAATATTCCCTACAAAACAGGATCTAAGGAAAATGGTCAACTCTTATCTTCTAGAACTCTATACACACGTGTGAACATCCACTTGCCATGTGGGAGCATTTACTCATGCACATGCAAGGAAAAGCTAATTTCTAGGTGACTAGTCAACTTGACTAAAAGCTAGTCATATCATGTTCACACTAACTAGATTGATACAAAATCAAATTCGATATATACAAGTATGAAAATTACTTTCTTGCACACTTGGGAACAGGCTCCACACGTGTGAAATCAGATCATCAATATTGTTCTAATGATTGATCTTTATTTACAATAAACAATGTCAAGTGAGAGGTGACAATTTTCAACACTCCTCCTCACTTCTAACTTGGCAAATCTAATGTAAATCTATCTACAATTCCAAGAGCATATCTTAACTTAAAAAATGGATCTTTGGACAATGGCTTGGTTAAGATATGAGCTATGCATTCGAATGATGGTACATGATGTAGTTGCACCTCATTGGATTGTACCTTCTCCCTCAGAAATTGGTGAGCTATCTCAATATGCTTTGTTCTAGCATGAAAGATAGGATTTGAAGCAATTTGTTGAGAAGCTTGATTGTCACAACATAAAGCACCAAAATGGTGATCTTTCCTTCATTACATTTGAAATATAAAAAAGGTTCATAAGCACTTAGTACAAAGCCAAGAGAATAGAGAAAATCATGCAACCTAGAGTACCAAGCTCTAGGTGCTTGCTTCAAGCCATATAGGCTCTTCCTTAAGTAGCACACTTTTTGCTCCTCACCAACCTTGATGAAGCCCTCGGGTTGCATCATGTAGATTTCCTCTTCTAAGAAGCTATTCAAGAAAGCATTTGTCACATGCATTTGGTAGAGATCCCACTTGAACAAAGTAGCAATACAAATGACTAATCTAATAGTTACAAGCTTAGCTATAGGTGCAAATGTTTCTTCATAATCCAATCCTTTTATTTGAAGAAATCCCTTAGCAACAAGCCTAGCCTTGTACTCACTAATGGATCCATCTTGATTGTACTTTATTCTATAAATCCACTTACATGCAAGTGGTTTCTTCCCTCTTGAAAGATTTACAAGATTTCAAGTATAATTTTCTTCTAATGCATCATACTCTACTTGCATTGCATCTCTCCAAACTTTAGATCTATATGCTTCTTCAAAAAATATGGTTCTTCAAGCAATGTAGTTAAGAAGGAGTAAGAGGTAGAAGATGTAGAGTCTTCCTTTTGCTTTCCCTTGTCCACAAAGGTGAGCCTTGAGGACTCGGCCTTGCTTCTTGATGATTTTCTTGGCCCCCTTTGACTAGGAAACTTGTCTCCATCCTCGGGTTTTTCAAGATCTTCAATGCACAATGGGTTAGATCCATTAGACAAGCTTTTAGCAAATTGTGACTCATCAAAAGTACATCCTTGCTTACCTTTACTTTCTTGGATATAGGATCATATATCCTATAGCCCTTGTTATTTTCTCCATAGCCAACCTCTCCTCCATTAAGTGACATGCCTTCCATTTTTGTCTTGAGGTGTAGAAGTCTACTCTCCTCAGCCACAAGAACATTGTGCAACTTTTCAATGGATGGAAGAGTGTCTTGATAGCAAATGATTGGACTAAGTTGGTGAACTCATCACCTAGTCCATTCAACTCTTGTCCACTCTCTCCACTTCCTTTCATGCTTTGGAAAACTTGATTTCTTAGCATGAGGATTCTTGAAGTGTTATTGGATTCATAGATACTCTTTAATAAATCCCAAGCCTCTTTGGATGAGGCACAAGAAGACACCTCCTTCAAGAGGTCATTGCATACATTCAACTTTATGCAATGTAGAGCTAATCTTGTTCTCTTCTTGTATTTGGTTTGTTCTTGGGGAGCTTGAGGCTCTTCCACAACTCCTAGAACTATGTCAAAGATGTTATGGATCACTAGGAGTGATTTCATCCTCACTTTCCAAATGGAATAATTTGTGGAAGTGAGTCTCTCACTTGATTCCAACAAATATCCACCCGTGGATGACATTGTAGAATGAATGCTCTTCTAAAAATCACAAAGATTTCTAAATTGTTGAAGATTATGAAAGGCCTAAAAACTCACAAGATTTCCTATAGCCTTGTCTCTATCAAACTAGCATACAAGCTTGAATGATACACAAAGATCTTGACAAAAATTCCTAGCTTTCACTCTCACGAAATTTTTTGCTTTACACTTTTCTTAGAGATTTTACTTCAACTAAGGATCTGAACAAATCAGCCTCTTAGATCTGATCTTAGACTCCAAAAGGAAATGCTTCAATGATCCAAAACTCTATTTGGTCATAGGCATTAGCTAGATTGAATCTAGATCAATACTATGCTTCAAAAAGCACTAATAATGAGCTAGAATTTTGATTTTAGGACCAACAAACACAAAGTAACATGAAATGAAAGCTGCTGTACGGTTTTACACGTGTGAAAAGTACATACACAGCCTCCAAGTCAAAAAAATTTTATCCAAATAGAAACAAGCTATCACTCTAGAGGAACTCGCCCTCACTAGTATTGGCCAAAAACATATTTTGCCAATGATCTTTGCAAGTTTTATGATTCAAATGATCACTCTCTTAGCTCTGATACCATGATAAAATTTCAATATTTAGGACAATAATGATTGTACTTAACAATCATAGAGAGTTATTGGTTGCTTAATCAATGGATCTATCAAGTTCTACACATTAGATCTTGATCTAGATTCATTACACTTAGATTTAAGCAAGAGCAATGGATTAAAACATCATAAATTAGTAAAGGTGGCCTCACACGTGTGGAGTATTGTCCACAATATGGCCTACACCTGAAACAACAAGTACTATTGTTCTTGATAGCAATCATTCATAGAAATCACAAATCTATTGACTATAAAACTCACAAAAGTGTAGAATGCAAAAGCCTTATCAATCTCAATAGCAAAATGATAGTCATTTTATGGATCAAGTACATCCACGAGTCTGGTACAGTCCAGTAGGTCTTCACACTTGTGAAGATTGCCACATCACTCAGATCTATCCATTTGATCCATTCTTGATCCTAATCCAAAGTTGACCCTCTAGAATATGGCTAAAACCCAAAGAGCTAGTCTCCTAGAATATAGAAATATTCTCTACAAAATAGGATCTAAGTAAAATGGTCAACTCTTATCTTCTAGAACTCTATACACACGTGTGAACATCCACTTGCCATGTGGGAGCATTTACTCATGCAAAAGAAAAATTCGCTAAAGAAAAAAATTTTGCGGTACAGGAGGAGAAAGTCAGGCGACGCGAAAGTCAAAAGACACGAAGCGACACGAAAATTGTCGCGGCATTCTTCTGCCCTCATGCTCTAAAAAGGACCAGCAAGATCATGCAAGTACCAAGAAGTACAGATATTTAATTTGATATCATGACATCGGCAGATACACTCTAGGTCATGGCTAATTTATCACTCTTGTAATTCGTGATTAGTTGTAGATGTTTAATCACTCTAATCTAGAAGTTACACGACATGACTATATACCTTCTGGTTGATGAATGATACAAACAGAGTAAGAAGTCTAATGCTGAGAAGCAAGAAGACAAAAATATAGAATAGAAGTCTGCATGCATGCAAGACAAGTTTCTTTAAGCAAGATCCACAGAGATCCAACAAGTCTGCTAGTAAGTGAGAGACTATATTTCTCTCATGCCAACGCACTATGAGGATTTGCATGTAGTGCTTGAAGAATCAAAAAAATCAATAGATGATTTTGTAGCCGTTGCGCACATATCACTTTTATCATGTTAGATCTTGAATGCAAATTAGTCTTCTGCTATTCGTGTGTCTGATTCACTTGTTAGTTTAATTCTGCACCTTGGTTTGAATTTTGTTGAATGTTGTATTAATCTAAAACGTAAATCAGCAGTGTCTATCTACATTCTGCAGGACTGTAGGAATGATACAACTGGTAGTGACCAGCAATCATATCTGAAATCCATCCGAATTGTATTGTTGTTCTTTGTCATCAGTGGTATCAGAGCCTACCTTGTCATAATCTGACATAGCAAAAAGGCTATCAAATCGAGGAGGCCAAGCATTCAAGCAAACAACTATCAACAGAGAACACACTTCAGAAGCAATGGTTTCAATTAGCAGCATACAAAGCAAGATCTGTACAGTTCTGGATTCTTCAGGATCTAACTTTCTAGTCTGGAAAGTTAAGACATCACTGATAATCAAGGGCAAAGATTTATTTCCCTGGGTGGATGGCACAGAGGAGATGCTTACGACATCAAACAAAGAGCTACGTGAGTGGAGGGAGAAAAATGACAAGGCAGTAGCCTTGCTATCATCTTTCATCGAAGATAATCTCACACTTGACCTAGCTACATTCTCCAAAGCTAAGGAGATGTGGGATGCAATGTTCACGAGATTTCAAACATAATGATGCTGGAAGATCAACTGACAAATCTACAATAGGATGGGAAAGACCTCATTTCTTTTGTAAGGAAGATGAAGGATCTATTTCTATCACTACATAACTCTAGAACAGAGAATGCAGCGTCAGCTAAGAAGCAGCTCACTTACCTATTGAGTGAGAGCCTTACCCAGATCTTTCCAGATGATGAGAACCCTGCTTGTGAAAGATCCTACAATGACCCTAAAAAAGGCAATTGTTGAGATCCGAGAGGAAGTCGAGGCTAGAGAACACCTTGATCACAATGATGGTTCTGACCAAGCCCTCTACAACAACAAAGAAAAATCCAAAAAACAATTCAAGCCTAAGAGGGAGTCAAATCAAAGACAAGATCATGATCAACAAGTAGAGGAGACCAGCAAAGGCAACTAGAAGAGCAAAGGGAGGTCGAAACAGCAAGGTGGAGAAAAGAAGACTTGCGTGAGATGCAGAAGAGATGGGCACACAGTTGATACATGCTGGCTCAATCCAAAACTTGAGTATATCCACTGCCACAAGAAGAGTCATGCAGTCATGGATTGTTATCCGAACCCAAGGAACAAATCAACATAGAATAGACAGGAGAACAACAATAGTTCATCCTATGTCGAAGAGCCTGAGAGCTCGAAAATGGACGAAGAGAAATTGAATAAAAATTGTTTGACCGTCTACATTTGTGAAGACGTGTGTGCAGCGTCAACATTTGACATACATGAGGTGGTCCTAGATTCAGGAGCCACCTCACACTTCGTGACATTAAGACGAATTATGTCTGATTTTAGAAGTGTCGATCCTTCAAGATTCATTGTTCTTGGAGGTGGATCCAAACATCAAGTGAACAGTATTGGTTCACTATGGCTCAACACCAATGGTAGAGACAGGTGACTCAAAGAAGTTCTGTTCGTGCCTACACTACAGCAGGACTTGCTTTCTGTGGCAAGAATAGCTGATGCAGGGATGCGTGTGATGTTTTCTAACGAAGCATGCAACATTATTGATGTCGGTACCAGTACCCTGATCACTCAAGGCATAAGAAAAGGTAATCTATATCACTTGAAGGTATGCATGCCTACAGATTAGGTGCATCAAACTCGTGATGATTTGATAGACACTCTGTGGCACAAGAGACTATGCCACATGAACTCAATGACACTTTACCAAGCAAGCCATCATGGAGCAATAACATGGGTCGGCATCTCGAATGCAACCAGTTCGATCACCTGTGATGCATGTCTGAAGGGTAAGATGTCACACACTCCATTTGTCAAAGACTCCTACAAAACGACCAAGATTATGGAGTTAGTGCATTTGGACATCTATGGGCCTTTCAATGTGAGCTCAATAGGAGTCTGAAAATATTACATAACCTTCATTCATGATTACAGTAAATTTGTCAGAGTGTACTTTATTCAGAATAAATCTAAAGCACTTGATAAATTCACAAAGTATGTGAATTGGGTAGAGAAATGCACAAGAAACAAAGTGAAGCAGATCAGGATAGATCAAGGTGGCGAATACATCTCGAATTGCTTCACTGACTTCTGCAATGATCGTGACATCATTCGTAAAAGGACTACAGCCTACACACTGCAACACAACGATGTTGCAGCAAGAAAGAATAGGACCCTGATGGAAGCTGCCAGATGAATGATGGCCTACTCGAAAGCTCCAAAGATACTATGGGCTGAAGTAGTAACTGCAACTACATACATCCAAAACAGGACAGGTAAGTCTGGTGTCCCTCACACAACACCACACAAATTATAATGGGGTAGAAAGCCCAACCTGTCTCACATCAAAATCTTTGGCTGTGCAGTTTATGCACATATTCCTAACAAGCTTCAAAAGAATCTTGATGAGAAAGCTGAATAAGAATTTCTGGTAGGTTATGACAACAATTCGTCATACTGCAGAGTCTACATGTCAGACACGAACACTGTGAAAATAGTGAGAGATGTCAGATTTGATGAGAGTAGGACAAAGTCCAATGACGATCCTATCAGCTATGAAGTCCTGGAAAGACAATGCTATGTTTTGCCACCAGTGACAGAGGGAGTAGAAGATGAACACGAAAACGAAGATTTTTGAGTCACTTCACATTCGAGTGATGAATCTGAAGACGAAAGATTCGAGAGTCTGACTACTGCTACAATACCTGTAAACCAAGATGGTTTCGGACCTAGTAGAGCAGACAAAGGCAAAGGCATTGATTGTGAAAAATACAGATCCTAAGTGGATCTAAACTCCAAGATCATTGGCTTGAATGCTTGCACTCCAAACTACATAAGCTAGGAATTGGCAACACATTCTATGCTACCTAGAATGCAAAGAACTTGATCAAAAAGCATTTATCACAAATGGAAACTTCCATAAACATCAAGTGCGGCCCAAAATAGCATTATACAGTCCATAATACATCAGCCTATCACTTTTGGAAAGCACCTAAGATCATACACAATAGCTTGAAGACAATACACACAACAATGCTCTCAATGGAGGAAGAAACAATGACAATGATCTATTGATCTCAATGAAGCATACAAAAGGTTTCTCCAACCTGTTCTCCACGACTTCCCTACTATTTATGGATGAGGAAGATGACTCTCTCTCCTCTCTCTAGAAGGTACTTGACCCTAGATATTCCCTATATAGGAAAAATAGCTAAAAATGGCTTATATGACCAAAATACATCAAAATGGTCTCATTTTGAAGGGTATGAAGTTTGACACTTCATCATACTGAAAAAATACAGTAAATAAAAACATTGTGGCCTGATTCACACGTGTGAAACTCCAGAACCAAAACTATTTACAATTTTAGCCAATTTAGGCCTCAAACTAGCTAGGAAATGTTGACAATTTTCACACTCCCTCTTCAACATTGGATGCTAGTTTCAACATAGTCTTTGAGCACATTCCAAGATTAGATCTATGCATTAAATATAGGTCCTTTCCCAATGGTTTGGTGAAGATATCAGCCACACACTCCTTTGAAGAGACATGTTGAAGCTCCACCTCTTTGGCAATGACTTGATCTCTCACAAAATGGTGAGCAATCTCAATGTGCTTGCTCCTTGCATGAAAAACAGGATTGCTTGCCAAGCTTTGGGCTGAAAGGTTATCACAAAGTATGATTGGAGTCTTCTCTGGTTCCAGCAAGTGAAGATCCAATAACATCCTCTTGATCCAAAGAATCTCCTTGGTGCATGTTGTTAATGCCTTGTACTCGGCTTCGGTGGAAGATAGAGAGATAGTTGGTTGCTTCTTTGATAGCCATGAGACCACTCCATCTCCAAGATAGATTGCAAAGGCACTTGTTGACTTCCTATCCATTTGATCACTCATAACAAAGTTTTGAGAAAGTAAGAAGGAATTGAGCTTAGCATACCAACTCCTTGGTGCTTGCTTTAGCCCATACAAACTCTTTTGGAGATAGCACACATGATTAGGCTCATCATGTGAAACATAGCCCTCGGGTTGCTCCATGTAAATATCTTCTTCAAGATCACCATTCAAGAAGGCATTAGTAACATCCATTTGCCACATATCCCAATCATAAAGAGTTGCAAGAGAGATTAGGATTCGAATAGTTACCATCTTTGCCACGGGTGCAAAGGTCTCATCATAGTCAATACCATATTCTTGAGCATACCCCTTTGCCACCAACCTTGCCTTGTACTTGTTGATTGATCCATCTTGATTTGTCTTGATCTTGAAGATCCACTTACAACCAATTGCCTTCTTGTCCTTTGGAAGCTTTACCAACCTCCATGTGTTGCTTTTGATGAGTGCTTGATGCTCATGATCCATGGCTTGGATCCATTCCTTCTTTTGAATTGCTTCACCTACACAAGTTGGTTCATCAAAAGAGGTAAGAAAAGCAAAGTTAGAGTTGTCCACCACTTGCTTTCCTTTTTCATCATAGGTTAGCCTTGATGGCTTAGCCCTTTGCCTTTGAGTCTTCCTTGAAGTTTGCTTTGGAGTGGCATCTCCATCTTCATCCAAGACATCTTGCACATCATGATGATTAGTAGGCACATCAACATCAACATCAACAACATTGGAAACATTCTCTTCATGAAAGATGACATCCCTACTTATGACAACTTTCTTTGTAGAAGGAATGTACACTTTGTAAGCCTTGCTTACTTCACTATAGCCAACAAACACACCCTTCTTTGATGAAGGATCTTCTTTAGTTCTATCATCAAGTGTGATATTGACAAAACATGTACATCCAAAGATCCTACAATGCTTGACACTCGGCCTTCTACCATAAAGAACCTCATGAGGAGTTTTACCATCCAAGGAAGCACTTGTCCATCTATTACATAGATAGTTAGCACATGCTAAAGCTTCCCCCCAAAAAGACTTAGCAAGATTAGCATGTAGTCTCATTGCCTTGGCACATTCACAAAGGGTTCTATTCTTCCTCTCGGCCACTCCATTCTGTTGTGGAGTCCTAGGACTAGACATCTCCCTCTTAATCCCATGTGCTATACAAAAGTCTTTGAACCTATTTGAGGTGTATTCCCCTCCATTATCAGATCTTAAGCATTTGATCTTTGTATTGAATTGGTTTTCCATTTCATTCTTGAACTTGACAAATGCAGCAAACACTTCATCCTTACTTTTAAGAAGATAGATCCAAGTATACCTACTAAAGTCATCAATGAAAGTTGCATACATCTTTGCCCCACCATTGCTAGTTGTACTAGAAGAATGAATATCAGAATGCACAAGTTGAAAAGCTTCTTTAGATCTAGAAGTAGATCTAGAATAAGCAAGTCTATGAGATTTGGACAAGGCACAATTTTCACAAACACTATTGTTTGCAACAAGACTTTTAGGGAGACCAAGAACAAGCTCTTTCTTTGCCATTACCTCCAAAGATTTGAAGTTGGGATGGCCCAACCTCTTGTGCCAAACTTCTTGGTTTGTCAATTGCTCCCTAGCCATACATCCTTCATGATTAGAGATCACACATGCATCAAGCTTGAAAAGTTTACCATGCCTCCTACCTTGAGCAATCAAGGATCCACATTTACTTATCAAACATGCATCTCCAATGAACTCCACATCAAGTCCTTTGTCAATCATTTGACTTACACTAAGCAAATTCTTAGTGATTGAAGGAATGTACAAAACATTTTCAAGATTTGCTTTCCTATTTGTTGAAAGGGAAATAGGAATAGTGCCTATGCCTTTGATGTCACATTGACCATCATTTGCAGTGTAGATGATGTTACCTTCTCCCTCATAAGACAATAAGGATGTAAAGTATTCCTTATGTCTTGTCATGTGAGATGAGGCTCCACTATCAATCCACCAAGGATCATTATCATCTATGTTGGCTAACAAACTTGAAGTCATAACAAGTGATTCACATGTGTTATGTTCTTCCTCATCTATTGTAAGATTTCCTTGCCTCTCTCCTTGCTCTCTTTTCTTCTTATAACATTCATTTGCAAAATGACCTTTTATCCCACAATAAAAGCACTTGAACTTTGACTTATTGTTCTTAGTAGAAGAGGAAGAGGAAGAGTGATCATCATGATCAAAGTTACCACCTTTGGACCATTTCCCTTTGCCTTTACCTTTGCCCTTGAATTTGCCTTTTGTGAAGAAAGCCTCTTCACCTCCACCTTGCAAGGATGCACCATCAAGCTTTGATTGCAACCTATGTTCTTCAGCCAATAAGATTTCTTGCAAGTCAACCACACTTGGCAAGACTCTTTGAATGGCAAAACTTTGCACAAGGTTAGCATGTTCATTTAGCAAACCATTCAACATAACTTGGACTATTTCACCATCTTTTATGTTCTCATCAATGCATGCTAAATCATCACTTAGGGACTTAACTCTCAAGATAAATGCATGAGCACTTTCACCCTCTCTTTGCCTACTAGAAAATATTTGTCTCCTTAGGGTCAATACCCTAGATGTGGACTTTGATTCAAAGAGCTTCTTTAAGGCATTCCATGCCTCACTTGCACTTTGACACTTTCCAACTTCCTTGAGAAGTTCATTTGTAACATTCATTTTAATGATATGAAGAGCCCTTTTGGCCTTCTTATCAAACCTTTGTTGCTCTTGAAGTGTGAGAGGTCTCTCTTCAATTTCTGCAACTATGTCCATGAGTTCATTCAACTCAAGTAAGGACTCCATCCTCACTTTCCAAGTAGAGTAGTTTGATGAACTCAACCTTTCACTAGACTCTAGCATGATCCCACCATTGGAAGCCATGATTCTAATGTTTCTTCAACTTTTAGGTTCTGTCCTAAAGCACTTAGCACTCACTTTTCTCTCAACAAATGATAGATAAAGAGATCTATGAAGATTTAGGACCCTAAAACACTTCTATCTTGAACCTAGATGGTTTCCAAGCATAGAAAGGAAGATTGAAACACATGCAACACTTTGCACACACTAAGAATGGATTACAAAATCAAACCAACCTGAACACACTCTTGCTTAAGCTCTCAAACTTTCCAGCAAGTGACCAAATCAAGTTATGGTGTGAAGAGTTACTTGCATTCTTAGAAAATACCCAAAACTAGGATGCCAAGATTACCTAGTAATGAACAAACTTGATCAACATATGATCAACACACTAAGATATTGATTCAACCTGTAAAACCACATGTAAACCACACTTCTAAAAGTTTATAAACTCCAGCAAGTGATAAATACAAGATTTAGAGGTGAATGAATGAGCACACTTAGTGAATCACAAGACTAGCTTCACTATCTTGTCAAATCTTGGTGTTTAGATGTAGATCTAAGATCACTTCACATGAGAATGTTCCTCAACCTGTTAAGAACCTGAAAACACACTTGCATAATGGTTAACACCTTCCAGCAAATGCTCCAATCAAATTACATAAGGAGAGTTACTTACATGCTCAACAAAGTACACCAAAATTTATGCCAAAATTGATGACAATCTTTACAATATGCTCTTCACAATGGAGCTTACAATATGTTCACCCAAAAAAGGGGATCTTTCATCCAAATGGGAGCTTTGCTCAGCCTTTAGGAGAATTACAACTCACTCAAAAGAGCATTTGTCATCCACTTAAGGAGAAGTTTCATCCACTTAAGGAGAGTGTTCATCCAAGAATGGAGATTGTCAACAATAGGATTGAAAAGAACATTGTTAGTATTGAATATGCACAAGCCTCACAATCACAAATGATTAGGTGTTATGATCTGATCCAAAATAGTTTCTTTTCAGCCTCTGATCTTCAATAGACCTGAAATATGCTTTTGATCCACAAGTTCAACTCACAAAACAAAGGTTAGTAAGATTTGATCAACAAAGCAATGCAAAATCATGCTAGAACTTGATCAAACATCCAAATATCACCAAAAATGGAATACTTACTGTAAATAGAAGCCAACCAGCTCTGATACCATGTGAAAAATACAGATCCTAAGTGGATCTAAACTCCAAGATCATTGGCTTGAATGCTTGCACTCCAAACTACATAAGCTAGGAATTGGCAACACATTCTATGCTACCTAGAATGCAAAGAACTTGATCAAAAAGCATTTATCACAAATGGAAACTTTCATAAACATCAAGTGCGGCCCAAAATAGCATTATACAGTCCATAATACATCAGCCTATCACTTTTGGAAAGCACCTAAGATCATACACAATAGCTTGAAGACAATACACACAACAATGCTCTCAATGGAGGAAGAAACAATGACAATGATCTATTGATCTCAATGAAGCATACAAAAGGTTTCTCCAACCTGTTCTCCACGACTTCCCTACTATTTATGGATGAGGAAGATGACTCTCTCTCCTCTCTCTAGAAGGTACTTGACCCTAGATATTCCCTATATAGGAAAAATAGCTAAAAATGGTTTATATGACCAAAATACATCAAAATGGTCTCATTTTGAAGGGTATGAAGTTTGACACTTCATCATACTGAAAAATACAGTAAATAAAAACATTGTGGCCTGGTTCACACGTGTGAAACTCCAGAACCAAAACTATTTACAATTTTAGCCAATTTAGGCCTCAAACTAGCTAGGAAATGTTGACAATTTTCACATTGATGTCCCAAGAGGATCTCCTAGAAGGTTGACAAGACCACGAAGAACGTCAACAAGATTCATGCCAAGAGCTTTGCTTCTACATCAAAGGAGTTCTGTGGATTCAGTGACAGACCACAAACTTTCAAGAAAGCGATTGAATGTCCAGAGAAGGACAAATGGTTCCAAGCTATGAACGAGGAGATGGAATCCATGAGAAAAAACCAAGTATGGACATTGCAGCCATTACCACATAAGTGCAAGACTATCAAATACAAATGGGTTTTCAAACTCAAGTATGGACCAGATGGGAATGTCTCAAAATACAAGGCAAGACTGGTAGCGAAGGGATTTTCTCAAAGATATGGTATTGGCTACTCTGAAATCTTCTCTCATGTTGTCAAACATTCGTCCCTACGTTTGTTATTTGCATATGCTACTGCTTATGACCTCAGGATCCACATTGTGGACAAGAAGATAGCCTTCTTGCATGGTGAGTTAGACAAAGAAGTCTACTGGATCAACCCCCAGGATATGTCTCGAGTTCACTTCTTGATTATGCATGTAGAATGCATAGAAGTATATTGAGGATAATAAGCATGAAAGTTTTACCGTCCTTCGATTTTCACTTTGAGTCGTCGTCTTTAGGTTTTACTTCTATACTTGTAACAATATCCCATAACTCATGGACGATTAGCAAGGTCTTCATCTTAAATTCCACAAATGATAATTGGATCCATTCAGCTTGTTTGTGATAAGACTAGCTTTACTTTGAGAATCCATCTGAAACTTAGTCTGTCGACTGTATCGATGACGCTAAGATGCAGTAATGCCAACAATAGAAAATCAATTCTCTGATACTAAAAGATTGAAAAGAACTGAAGAGTATGATATCAATTTGATATCGCAAAAGATATCAAGTATTAGAGATTTTGCTCTGATACCATATCGAATAGAGGTGTTGTGAAGATAGGTCTAACTTGAAAAGAAACGAACTTGAAAAAAAAATGAATGAAAATAATTCGAGTTTCTAGAAAGAAAACTTTTTGTGCATGGCGGAATAAACTATCTTTTTCTTTCTCAATGCATGACTACGCCTATCAATTTCAAACAAAACAATAGTGATAGAAATAATGTTTGATCTTATAGTAACTATTTTTGAAATCATTAGTACTATAGTGATTATGTAGCCAAACAATTAAGCATTGAATTATCAGACAAATAATTTGTCGCAAAACGCTAGACAAATAATTAGTCGCGAATCACAAGACAAATAATTAGTCATGAAGAACTATAGAAACACATACATTTTGAGACGAAGCTGAATGCAATAAAAGATAGTATTGATTCAGTATGAAAATGAAATAGAAGTAAATTGAGTACAATGAGTTGCAGATCAAAGCCGCGTACTCTATGCTATCTCTAAGTGGCTAAAATGAAAGTCTGAATTAATGCGCAATGTTGATAAGCAATAGCGCAATAACAATCTCTAAAATAACTCTAAGAAGTGAGCTAAAATACTCAGGAGTGTTCAAGCTTGGAAGCTTGAGAGAGAGAAAGAGAGAGAGAGAAAGAGCTAACTATTCAAATGCTTCTTTTGATTGATCATAACTTTGATAATCAAACTGTATTAATATGAACAGCTTATATACTAAGAAATTAGGTCGTCAATTGCGATTGCCAATTGGCTGGTGTTCGCTGGCATCCATCTGGTTCTTTGTCATTGATTGCTGATAAGCGGTGGAAATGGGCCGTAAACAATTTGTCTACATAAATGAATCAAAACTGTCACTCTGTAGAAATGAACAAAAACAGCCACGAGCGACATTGTTGCAAAAATGCGACAGTGTCAAAATTTTGCAAAAAATACGAAAAATCCAAAGGTGCCCTTAAATCTCATTTAGGTTGTCCCACACTTTTTCAGAGTCATTTTCTTAACATTTGAGTCACTTTGAAAAAAACAAAAAATGTGACTCTGCATATTTGCACGAGATTCTTGACAGGCAAAAAAGACGACACTGTTGTCAACTCCGTGTATTTCTGCAGACTGTGTAAAAACACTTGTAATTCTGCAAATGGTATAAAAACACAGAAAAATCTGCAGAACTGGATAAACAATGGATGAAGATTAGTCGTTGAGTAAGAAGGAAAATAATCCAACAGTTTTTCATGTGAGCCAATTGAAATTAAGTTTACATGAAGGTGATGCAATGATAGATCTATCTCACCTGAAAGATTTATGACTTAGTGTACCTTTGGAACCTAAGAAAGTGCTCAAAACTAGAGATAAACAATTGAAAAATCATTCTATCTATGAGTGCTTAATTTGATGGAAATGTCGGATTGAGGATGATGATTTGTGAAAGAGAGTTGATAGCATAAAGAAGAATTTTCCTAAGTTTCATTTCTAAGTGTCGAAAATCGAGGGGTTAGTCAGCGGAAGCTCAAGCATGTGTGTTTGTGTAGAATCAGAAGTGCCATAGAGTTAGCAGCCAAATGCTCAAATTGAATGATTCAAACAAATGTGCAAATGAACGATACAGTAGTGAGGCTGAGAATTTGCACTCTGATTAATATCAAATAGTGAGTACAATGCTTGAAGTGATAAATTCAGCTTACAGCCATTGAGCGTGATCACGCTTGTTATGTCCATGGCCAGTAAGTAGGATTCAATATACTCCTAGTCTTGGATACACAATAGTACTCCAGTAAATCAAGCTATTAGTTATGCCACGTCATACTGGGTGTGACCCGAAAGTAACTAATTACCTTGTGAGGCCCAGAACACACTAAATGGAGTTTAGAAAATGTATGAGACAATGTACGCATGTGTAGAGTTATCAATAGCAATTCTATGAATAGTTGGTCCATGCTTAGGACTCTATTCTAGGTGAATCTATGTATAGGGAACTTAGGGCTATGCATGGCTATGTGCCCAGGTTGCTTTTGGCTCTATATATTGAGGCCAAACTCGCCCTACTCCTTGTTGTAATCATTGATTCATTGCCAAGGTTTCACTTGGTTGGGTGGTTGCTCCATAGTGTATTTTCCATTGTGTTTTGTCTTGTAAGCAGGATCTTAGAAAGCTTCCCTTATATTGGTATCAGAGCAAGGCTTACGAAGATTGGAGAACATGGAGAAGGACTATCTTTCGTCGAAATTTCGGATTGGATCCATGGGAATTTTCTTCCAAGGTGGATAGCAAAGTTGCAAGTGGGTGTACTACCCCGGTTTCAATTTGCATATTGCTAAGATCCATTACCCTTGGGATTCTTTGTGGTTTTATGGAGAATTGTCCTTGAAGGCCAATTTATAATGCTTTTTTGGAGCTTTTTTTTGTGTAGATCAAATCTTTGGTAGATCTAAGTTTTTCAGCAAGTGTACTTTTGTTTTAGGGTTCATTAATGATGAAAGTAATGATGCATGCCAATTCTTTCTAATGATTTATGATTCCAGACTATGTTTTGGTCAAAATTGCTTGGTTTTTCATGCTTCTTGGCACAAAATAGATAGTAAGAACCAAAATCCAGCAAGATCAGACCAATTAGATGATTATAATTCTATAAATTGGTTTGCATGTGTTAGAGAAAGAGTTGTATGTCATGAATTTCCAAATTATTGTGATGAAAAAATCAGAAAATAGCCAAAAATCATCATTTTTGCTTCTTTGTTCATAAAGTTGGATAGTTGGTGGCTGTAAAACACGATATAGAGCTTGTAAAGAGGTGGAAAAAAATCTTTTAAAGATTTCCCTAAAGTTAGAACCAAGAATTCCAACAATTGAAATTGTAGGAAGTCAAAAAAGTTCAAAAAATGACCATTTTTGGTGATTTTTGGGGGGAGATGGATCTCTTTAAATTCATAAGAAAATCATTTTGAAATTATTTACAGCATGATTAGCGTTTCTTTTTATCTTCCCAACAAGCTATCAGACCTGTAAATTGATGGTCGATGGCTTATGCACCATATTCATCAAGTTTGAAGCTATTTTGACTTCTACAAATCAAGAAATCTTCATTCTAGCCTATACTACATCTTAGAATCAGTACAAATGTTTCATGGAAGTTTGATTGATTATGTAAGACTGTTGGTAGCATCAATTTTGGGCTTGAATGGGTGTTTGCACGTTTTTGCATGCTATTGTCTTGTGGAAATGTGCCCTACTACAAATTTTCTGACACTTTGATCTCACACGTGTGAAGCCTAGGTGGCAAGCTGATGTGGCAAGCATCTTGTTCACTTGGCCTCCCTCTATACTACAGCACCCAATTTTGGTGTTCTGTAGCCAAAGTTATGATCATTTGAAATTTTGTAGTTTTGTGAAATTGGCAAGATTTGGAATTGTTCTGATTGCATGCTAGTCATTTCCCTAATTTGTAGTATTGTGCTTGCATGGATTAGTTGCATCATGATTCTCAGAGTGATTTTGACATGCATGAGGGATTTACAATCGATTTGAGTGGTCATACGCATGTGCTTTGACAGTTGGGTCACAAATCAGTATTAATGGCTGACAAATTCCGTAAAACTGAAGTTTATGTAAAAAATTCCGTAATGACGTTTGTGACTTGCATGTTAGTTTGACATTGGGTTAGTAACATTAGGAACTGGACAGTGTTTCGATTTTTTTGATTTCGATTGCCTTTTGTACTAACATTATTTTCGTCAAAAATTTTAAATTACGTAAAATAAAATAAAAAAAATTGTTTTCATTTCCAGTTAAATCCTACGGTGAATTATATACAAAAGATCAAACTAGTACTGTTTCACATACTAGTAGAAGATTTTTGATATATCTGACATTCATCCCAGGTATAGGACAAAAATGAAATGGTTTCAGACTTTTTTTCTACAGTTTAATTTTAAACATTTACTAATGTCGTTATGTCTTCTTGGTACCTTAGTTCAAAGAGATTTTTAGGGAACTGAAAATTTTAAGGAGGGAAGAAGAGTGGACATCAAAGGTAGTAAGTGTGATTGGGAAATGTATTTCGCAATTAGGATTTTAGATAAATCCCAGTAGATAATTGCTTAATACCGATTATTAAATTCCTGGTCAGAATTCATTCAGTTGAATTCGTAACTGATATCTTTGTAACCATTGAGTTATCCGCAGTTCTGGATGTCAATTGTGATGTTAGAGGTGGAATCCGATACGTGGATTACAGTGGATCTGTTAGTTGACAAAAGCTTGTCTCTAGATTTGATGCATCAGTAGGGTTTCGAAGCTTGTCAATAACCAGAAAGGTTCAAAGTGTAATAGTGAACCATATTAATTCTTCTGCTTAGATCACAAGGTCAGATGTGGATTTGTGGTATCCATTTGATAGGCATGCCAGTCATCCAAATAACTGGATTCTCCAGTGTTTGGAAATAAGAAATAATATCCTATAGTGATTATAGGACATCTAGATGACCAATGCATCTCTAGAATATCAGATAAGACGGTTAAGGGTTTTCTGGATGGAAAAGCTGATGTAACGGGACATCGGTAATTTTGGAAAGAAAATTTTAGAGAATCTGATGATCAATGGTGTGTTTTAGTACCTAGTCACGACATGGGAAAAAAAAAAAACCATTCGGTCAAATGTGAGGTATTTTGAAAAATTTTGAAGTTTAATCTAGATCCCTATGTAGTATCTCATTATTTATAAAATTAGAGGCCCTCAAATCTATTTCTTGTTTTCTTATTTAATCCTTTACTTTTTAATAATTTCTTATAAGACATCAGACTGGTTAAATGATTCTTTCCAGCACGAAGTTATTCTTTTGAAAGACAGTTATGTCATATATATTACTACTTGTGGGAATGGACTTGGAATTCATATAATTCTAAGATTAAAATGTTTCAAATTCTTAAGACTAGAATATCTATGTTGCATAAATGGATTTCGATGGCATAGTAACTTCTATCACTCAGATTGAAAATATTTGAAGGAGAAGTTTTGTTTGTAATGAAGTGAATCCTTTAGTGGAAGCACTTATTACTGACTTTTCTTGGATTTGGATATTTTCATATATCATCTTTCTAGTTAACTTTTATTGAAATTGATAATTTCTTTAAAAGGAGGGGTGAAGTGGTGGGATAAAATTCTATTGGAGAATTTGTGGTTGCATAGTTTTCAAAAAAAAATCAGTTGTAATATAGAAATGAGATTTTTTCTAGAAGTAATTTTGGATAGATTCAGAGTAAGATGCCTAATTGGAACTTTTTGAATAAGAGGAATTCTCTAGGGATTGTGTGGACAATCTAGATCTAGAACAGGTTTGATATTTGAATCATTATCTATAAGCAGTATAGTAAAAGGTCAAAGGTTACTAATTCCATTTTGATTGGAATAGAAGTAAGTTTGATCATAATTTAAGTCTGAGAATCTGTATTTGATCAACCTAATCTTAGTTTTAGTACTAGGATCAGAGAGGGGTTGCTTGAGTGATAGAAATTGTGTAATTGAAGTATTAGTGATTATATTTCAGAGAGCTCAATTGGATAACGAATCATAATGAATCCAAGAATAATAACTGAATTGAAGGACTTTGGATATCTAGATGTGATTCTGGATTGTAATCTAAAGTTTTTGTAGTTGAAGATGATTGTCATTTTGGTATGCATTCAGTCTTTAATTACCAGATGTTTATAGAACTTGAATCTTGCACTTCAGTTAAAGAATCATGTTTTAAAAGTATTCCTAAATCCAGTGTTTTCTTAATGGAAAGATTTTTGAAATGACTCATACTTTTTTCTGAGTAATGTGGAACATATACTCTAGTATCTTGTGAATGATTAAGTATAATTTTGGATTCCAGAAAATTATGATTGACGAATCATACGAATCTAAATATTTATGGCTGACGGATCATAAATAGTTATTTAATTGTTGTCAGTGGATTAAAAGGAATTGTGATGATTCTTAAGCGTGTCGATTAAGTCTTGGTCTATTATTTGAGTAAGAATTCAAATTAGTGTTTTGAATCTCTCTACTCCAATATTTTATTTGAGAACCTATGGATCTCACAGACATTCTCACAAGATAAATATTTTATTTGTGGAGAATTTAATTTATCTAGTGGATGTTATTCTACTACAGTTTATGGTCTGTAGATGCTTGAGTACAGTCCTTCATTTGAATTGGATCTCCAGTTATCATAGGAGATAGACAAGTCTATTAAGATGAATGAATGTTAGTTTCTTGTATTTGGTGTTAGAAACAGGAGCATATAACTCAAAAGAGTATCTAAGATACTCAAGGTTGAGTTTTAATCATTCTATATCTTAATGATTCTCCTAGAGATTCTAATTGAATGAATTATCATATCTTAGAATTTAGATTCTAAGGATATTTGTACTTGAAAGCTTATGAATTATCTGTCAGAGTTGTGGATAATTTCATACTGTAATTAAAATTATTTTATTATTTCTTTAACTTTAATTCCTGAAGTTAGGTTATTTCACCTAGTGTTTCATGTAAGTGATTTACATGAAGGTGAAGTTACTAACTTGTGATGAATGTAACCCATATGGAAACTTTATTGCTTAGTGTACTTTTCAAACCTGAGTTGTACTCCAAAGCAGAGATTAACTATTGGAAATAGGTTTATCTCTAAGTACTTGTTTAATATGAAAGTCAGACTAAGGATAATGATTTTCTCGGTTAATATTGAAAATTAAAGGAATTGCAATTTTTTCCTGTTTAAAGAGCTTCTAAGGATAGAAGCAGTTTAAGGAGGGAAGAATGTGGATTCAGTATACTCCTAGTCTTGGATACACGGTACTCCAGTAATTTCCAGCATGTAATAAGGAAGTTAACTTGGCTTTCTTGCCCTACTTTGCAACTCTAGCCTCTTTCCTAGAGTCATGCCAAGTAGGTGGCTAGTTGGATTTAGATGTATATCCACCAAATTGATACGACCAACCCTTTAGACTCAACCTAACCTAAATTAGGAGTGGTTAATTCACACATGGCATCTTGGCCTCACACGTGGGGGACCCACTTATGCACATGATTTACAATATACTCCATGGCTAGATTTGCCAACATAGGCAATTTTTCATGTGTAGAGTATCAATAGCAAATGAATCTATCTATAGGGGAGTTGGGACCTTGCATTACTATATGCACAAGAGGGTTTTAGGCCTATATAAGGAAGACAAACTCACCTCGCCCTACTCCATCATAGTTTAGTTTATTCATTGCCAGGACCTCTCTCTACTCTCATGCTTTCTAATCCTTGGCTTGGGGGTGAAGCTTCTAGAGATTCATGGGTTGCTTCTATTTGGTTGGGCGGTTTATCCATAGTGTGTTCTCTATTGTTTGTCTTGTAAGCAGGATCTTGAGGAGCTTTCCCTTACATTGTCATTCATTCTCTTTTAGAAAATGAAAAGCTCTTCCATTGGTGGTTAGATTGGGACAATAATCTAGACGTCTGTGGTACGGTGATATGCTGGTATGGGACACTGTGGCTTATCGGAGATCTTAATTTGTTTGATGGTGATCACGGGGGAGAGGTGGCAATATCTCTATGGTTGAGCACATAACGAAGCGTTTGTCATCTGATTGTGTCTTAGCAATAATTGAATTCGATGATAAGATTTCTAAAACCTCCCTTCTCTCAAATATTTGGCAAGGAACTGTTCCCGCCCTTTTTATAAATTGAAACATAACTTCATCATGAAGTCTACTTGGCCCAACCTCATTCCTCTTTTTTATCTATATCTCCATTATACCCTTCTCTTATTAGACTATAGAGAGAGAAATGATAAGAAGAGAAAACTGCAATAAAACACAATGTACAATTGAGAAGAGCAACTCAAGTATTTTTGTCAAGACATAATCTTGCAAATCTATGTACATAGGTGTCAAGGGATTAAAACTAAATTTATGGTGGTGGCATACTCTATAATTTTGTGAATATCATATTAAGATTATAATATATGTTCTTAGCACATCAAGTTACCTAAACATACCAATCTATATTTGAAATACACTTTCCATCAATATAATATCTTTGGAAGAAGGTCACAACATAAAACTTGCAATAATATAGGATTCAAGATTACATCTATATAAAATTTTCAAAAACCAAGGACATTCAACAAGAAGTGGTAGTAGTTCAACACTTCACATTAGTATATTGCAATTTCTATATTAACTTTGATGTCAAGGTTGGATATATCAAGCAACTAATGTAGTCAAGATCTATGAGTTGAATGAAAGTTCACATGTCTCTTATCAATATCATATGTGATCAAAGTATTGATGAAGGACCCATATTGACATTTTTAATGTCACAATAAAAATCGATTGCAATTTTGGCATATCAAGTTATGGAGTACATCAAGTTCTCTTCATAGATTGATTGGAAATATTTTGTAAAGTTTGACATTGTCAATTGGTGAATTTGTATTTTAAAAGAAGGGCTTTGCAAAGCTTATTGCAAGTAAAATTCAATTTAAGGGCCTAAGTCAAGTTGAGGTGCCTCACTATCCAAATTTGGAATTTATATTAGACTGGACCCAGATCACATACTGTTGAGATTTGTAGGTAAACATCAATGGCTAGGATGAAGGATGCCCATGTATTATGAAAGAATGTGAAAATTTTAGCTTATTTATAATATTTGTCATGCCCATGAAGCTTTGACCTTGGATTGATATTCATAAGGGGGGACGAAGTGCATGTATGGACTTGTAAACTAGTTATAATTATGAGGGGTCATTGCATTTAATCATAATTAGTGGTTAGAGGCCTAAAACTCATGATTCTGGATTTGCCTGGTGCTAGTTGTTGGAATTTTAATCTTCTCTTACTCATCCCTTCATCCTCCTTCTATTTGCAAGAATTTTGTCTCTCAGAATCAATCGGCAAATACACGCAAAGTTGAATCAGGCAGAACTGCAAAGCTATCGCCAGCCTACGGTCTGGACCGAAGGGAACCGTTAAAACATTGTTTACAGAGAAGCATGACTCAAACCGCAAACCGCAAAAAACTACAAACTGCAAGAAGCCGCAAACCATAGGGAGTCGTTAAAACTGTAGGTTACCATCTACGAGTACTTGCGGAATTTCATTGACCACCGCAAGTAAGCCTCTTACGATCTCCTATGAATGACCCGAGTCATCAACGAAGTCGACTAGCAATGATGACTTATGAGTTCCTACGAAGTCAACTAACAACGGTTGACCCATCTCATCGTTTAGCTTCGTAAGTTATCACTTACAATTATCAATGAAGGAAGCAAACAATCACCTACAAAGAAGACGATCAACAACTGATCGAACGACCAACGGTTGTTCAAACGATTGCAAATAGACTACGACCATCACGGCTTACATCTTTGCACTACGACACATACAGAGGATACGCTACTCTTTGTACTTCTCCTCCTTCACGATGCTCCAATAATGGATCTACAGATCTTGTTTAAACGGCTGTTAATCATCTTGTAAACTGTGATTACAATACATCAAAATACTCTAACAGCTATAAATATGTATCTGAATGAAGAAAAGGCAAGATAGATATAGGTGTTGTTGTGTTGAACAATCTGTATGCACAGAGTGATCAAACAACCAAAAGGTCTTAAGTAACTAGCTCCTTAATGATTTATACAGAGAGAGAGAGAGAGAGAGATTTAGAACTGTAGCTAATGTTTTGATTCTATAATTAGGATCACGCGCTTGTCAGCGCTATTGTATTGTGTTCCGATTCACTTTTATATATATACAGATTCGCTACTGTTCAATCCTTACGTTCTTGATTGTTGTCTCTCTCATTCTCTTGCACACAAACACGGTTATAAGAGGTAGAGGATCGCATGGTTGTCCAAGATGCCTAAGGCTTCACAATCCTTCTGTTACAGCAGTCACAGACTCCTACTCTGATAATCCAAAGGGATAACAAGCTTTTGATTCTGTTCCTAGTCAATCCACATTCTTGAAATAGCAATTACTATTGTGTTCATCATTTTTTTATTGTTGGTAGAGGCATCATTTTACATCATAATCGTCTCTTGTGTTTAGCTTCCGTCACATCCGCTGCAATCGTAATCAATTGTAGACCAAGCATTTCACATCATACACCAACAAAAGTGGTATCAGAGCATTGGTTTAGTGGATTACTAGAGTCCAAGATCTTTTTCCAAAGCCATTCTAAATTGTCTGTGTATAATTTTGATCACTAAGGAAGGCACCTCAGAGATTTGATTGATCAATAAATTCAATGGAGATGACGTCCACATGTGGAAGTTCAAAATGAGGATGATCCTGATTGAAAAGGAGTTATGGGGATATGTTAACGGTTCTATAGCCAGACCAGCAAAACCCGAACAGTTCCCAGCTTGGGAAGCCAAGGATGGCAAGGCTCTTGCCATTGTATCTCTAAACCTAAAAGACACTCAAATTTCTCATGTATCCAACTGCACTACTTCCAAAGAAGCATGGGATACACTCACCAACATCTACGAGACCTCAGATGTCTCGACTCGCCTCTTCTTGAGGAAGAAGGTACTAACACTTAGAATGAGTAAAAGCATCTCATTCAGTGACCATCTGAACGAGTTCAAACAATTGATGAACCAACTGGCTGCAATAGGTTCCCATATATCAGAAAAAGACTCTACCATGTCATTTCTTGCCAGTCTTCCATCTTCCTACGATAATCTAGTGTTTCTTCTGAGCAATACCCCTACGTTGTCTCTCCAAAAATTGACAACAAGCTTGTTGCAAGAAGAAGTCAGGAGGAAAAGCTTGTCTACATCTACGAGTTCCAAATCCATGGCACTCTATTCAAACAAGCAGCATTTCAAGAAGAAGAAAGGCTTCAAGGATAAGAAGACAAAGGCAGAACAACCAGCGGCATCACAACCACAACAACATCAACAGTATAGTCACTCATCATCCAAGACCAAGCTATTTTGCAGATATTGCAAAACGACCAACCACGACATCAAGGAGTACTGTCACATTCTCAAGCACAATGAAGCAAAGAAGAAGATGTAGTAGCACCAAGGAGGGCACTCTGACATAGTCAAAGGAAATCCTCTCTGCTTACAGAGAAGGAAATTTGTACATACTGAGTCACGATGTTGCACTTTTTGTGAGTTGTTCAGATGCAAATGTATGGCATCAAAGATTAGGTCATTTAGACATGCGTTCAATCTTGTATATGGATCACAATAAAATGGTCAAGGACATGAATATAATTGTTGTCACCACAGCTAATCAGACTATCTGTAAAAATTGTCTACTAGCGAAACAACCTAGAATGAGATTTTTTAAAGGACAAGCCAAAAGGGTGAAGTCCATCTTGTCACTAATACACAGTGACTTGTGTGGTCCTATGAGCGTACCTTTGTTAGGTCAAGCTCTGTATTTGATCACATTCATTGATGATTACTCCCGATTTGCTAGTGTAATGTTCATTAAAAACAAGTCAGAAGATTTCATTGCTTCAAAGACTTCAAGCAATACGCTAAAAATCACACTAGTCAGAGGATCAAGGCCCTAAGGTCTGATTCAGGGGGGAGAGTTCTTGTCAAATGAAATGAAGGACTATCTATCTTCATGTGGTGTGCACCACCAATTTACTACAAGCTATACTCCACAACAGAATGGAGTAGCAGAGCGGAAGAATCACACACTGTTGGAAGTTGCATGATCCATGACAACAAATTCGCATTTGCCTCAAACCTTTTGGGCAGAAGCTATCTCTACAGCTTGCTATCTACAAAACTACTCTAGCACTAAAGCGGTTGATTTCAAAACATTGTTTGAAGCCTACTATGTTTACAAACCAAGTTTGAAACACCTGCATGCTTTCGGATGTCTCTGCTATGCACAAGTACCATCTGATCTAAGGAAGAAACTGGACCCAATAAGCTGTAACAATATCTTCATCGGCTATTCAACTTCTCACAAGGCATATCGTGTTTACGATGTGGTTACGGGCCAGATCTCGGTCAGTCATGATGTTGTCTTCCTTGAAGACAAATACTACGATTTCAAACAGAAGCAACCAATACAAGAGACTGCCATAACAGCTCCACCTTCCAGCGATAGGCTACGACCTACGACTGTTCAAGCAACGGAGTTCGTCCCAATGGCTCCACTTACTTGTTGTAGCACAACTTTACCTCCTGCACCACAGATTCAAATGTGTATCTAAAACCAAAGAGGCCAAGCTATGTTATAATGGCACTATATGTTGATGATTCCCTAATCATCAACAATTCAAATCAGTTGCTACAAGAAACCTAGGCCTTACTCTCATCAGAGTTTGAGATGACTGATTCAGGTCCAGTCCATTACGTGCTTGGAATGGAGATTCACAGAGATCGCACGAGCAAAAGGATCACCATAAGCCAACAATCTTACCTAATTAATGTACTTCGAAGATACGACATGGAGGATTGCAGGCCCAAAGACATTCCTATGGATCCAGGATGCAAGCTACCCAAAGACATGTTCCCCAAAACAAAGGCAGATCAGCAAGAAATATGCAATTACCCTTATCAGTCTATCATAGGTTCTCTCATGTACTCTATGATTTGCACACGACCTGATCTAGCATATGCTGTAAGCACGATGTCGCAATTCATGTCCAATCCAGGCCTACAACACTGGAAAGCTCTACAAAGAGTTCTGAAGTACATTCAATCCTCAAAGCACTATGCCTTGAGTTACAACGGAAATACAGAAGCTGAATTCTTTTTTATTACCTATTTTGATTCAGATTGTGCAGGAGATATAGATACCAGATTATCCACCTCGGGCTACATTTGCTTTCTTGCAGGAGGACCCATTTCATGGAATAGTAGGAAGCAGAAATGCATTTATCCTCTACGGAATCAGAATATGTCGTAGCTGCGTCAGTAGTGAAGGAGATTTTATGGCCTAGAAGACTACTACAGGATCTGAAATTCTCACAAATTGGCCCAACTATACTCCAGTGCGACAATCAGAGTTGTATAGCTCTGTCATTGAACCGACGAACTCACACAAGGACCAAACATATAGAGGTTCAACTTCATTTTCTCAGAGAGAGAAGGTTCAAAACAAAGATGTTGCACTAAGTTACTATCACACCGATAGTATGTTGGCTAACATTCTGACAAAACCATTGTCAAGGGACAAACATTCTACTCTAGTAGAATTATCAAATCTCAATTTGAGTCCAGATTCGTAGCAACAAGCTTAAGGGCTTAAGGGGGAGTGTTGGAATTCTAATCATCTCCTACTCATCCCTTCGCCCTCCTTCTACTCTCAAGAATTCTATCTCTCAGAATCAGTCGGCAAATACACGCAAAGTTGAATCAGGCAGAACCGCAAATTGGAAAAAAGTTAACATTAACAGATGCTTTATGGTGGCGACTTAAACTTTTAAAGCCCAAACCTTTTAAGGGCTAAACTAACATGCATCTGTTCCATTGAAAAATCCTACAAAGGCATGCAAACAATGCATGATCCATAAGGCCAAAAAATGTGACGTTTTACTATGCATCAATCGTTCTTTATTATGCATGCATGGATGGATAGATTCCCAAAAGCAAAAGCTAGCAAAATGTATATTCAATCCCGTGGTTTAGAGTTCATCTTTGTCCATTGTGATGTTGTTGCTCCGAATGCAAATTTGGTTGGGTTTGGTTGGATTGGTGTTCGATTTTGCAGCGAATCTTGAATCTCCTATGGAATTGTAAATTTTGGTTGGTGAAAATTGGAGGGGGAAATGGCATAGTCGTTCATCGATTTTGATGAGGACAAATTTTTCTTTGATGGACCTTGTATTGGGAAACAACTACTTGAATGCGCATCTCTTTACCATATCCAAACCTGAATTCAGGTGAAAGCCCAAAAATTCAATTAGACCAAGCCCGGAGACTGAAGATCTTATGAATCTACTTTTGGGCTCATATCCCATCAAAGTGGAGCTGAAATGGATTGAAAATGAAGTCAGAGGTACAATAGTACATGTATTCTTTCAATTTTCGAGGCCTTTCCTAATATTTGATGACTCAAAATTCGCCAAGCTTGCCTCTTTTATTTTCACCCTTTCTTGCACATCGCAAAAAAAGCATTCATCATTCATGCTTCCTTGTGAAGTTTACCTGTCAAGAAACATATTAGGTCCAATCTTGATAACAAAGAAACTTTCCAAAGACCAACCAAATTTTAGATGCATGTGAAAATTGTATCTCATAAGCGTTTGAAAGAGAAAGTTGTTGAGGAGGTAGTTGCATGAACTTTTATACTTGGCGATTGTGATTCTGGCACAACATATTATTGATCCTTGCAATTGTATTGGCCAACTTGCTATTAAGAACTCAGTAAATAGGCTGTATAAGTTTGTTATGAATTAGGTTGATGGCAGATTGTCTGTCAATGCATAGAAAGAAGCATAAGCCTGGATTTGTAGACTAAAAACCAAAGGAGCATAAGATTAGAGTGGGTTGATCTAGCATCATGAAATGTTTGTGTAGATTCCAAAAACTTTGCTCTTTCCCTGTACTTGTTTCCTTGGCTAAGATATGGAGCCCTTGACGTTTTTTGTTGCATTATGTGTTTTGTAAGTTGTAACTAACGATATTATTCACTTCTCGAATTAAATTTGTGAACCTTAATATATTCCAATCTCACAAAAAGATTTACATTTTGGTGGAGGGCTCAATTACCCAACATGAAAGTGAGTAGAAGACTTTAAAGCTTATGCATGCGTGACTTCAAAATGTTCTAGTTTTGGCCTTGCCTTGCAAAGGCAATACTATGTGTTGGGTTCGGTCAATGGAATCTGGAAGAAAGTCAATGTTAAAGGCTAAATTGTGGTGGTGGTTAGAACACATAAGGTCTGGACCTTGGTGAAAGGTGAAAATAGTGTGCATGTTGGTGGGAGGGTTGTAGTGTGCATGCATACAAGGCATGTTTTAAAATACTCTTTGCATGAGCAAGTTGGTTTCTAGGCATGCAAACCTCATTACTTGCATGTTCTTTGATGACGTTACTTGCATGTTTTGCAGTAGCTAGCTGGGACCAAAGGCTTGAGTTTCTATGAAATCTAGTCGCTTGGACCAAAGGCTTGAGTTTCTATGAAATCTAGTCGCTTTTACGCAGGGACAAATCGAGCTACGTTTTTAGTAATCAATTGCAAATTCAGAAAACTTGAGTGTTGCTGCTGTAGACAAGCAATAGTTGAAGCCAGAGGCTCGATTTTTATTTGCACGTTCGTGTCTACGAATAGGTCTGATGTAGTGGCGTGAACTAAGAGGAGACCAGAAGCAAAATCCACCCAAGCGCACCTTGACAGTAAAAGAGAAGCTCGAGTCTTCTCAACTTGTGAGAAACCTAAGTAGTTGTTTATCCAGGTAGTGATGGTTTTTGGTTATTGTGGGAAAGCTAAGTAGATGTATATCCAGGTAAGTGATGGTTTTTGTTGCTTGTTACCCTTCCTAGGATTGATAGGTAGAGATCTCTTATTTGTTTTCATGGCCAAGGGGTGGCAAATACTTTATCTGACAGCCACAACCTTTCAAGTTTTGTTTCAGGAACGTGGATTAGTACGATTGAAGCGGAATTTTGGTTGAATTAAAACTAGAGGTGAAAGACATTTTTTGTCCAATCACCTGCTAATTTGATTTTCAGTTATGAATTCGTTGAGGAAAGCCTTTCTCTTGTCACTCTTCTATGCATTTTAATTCTTACTGTTTCAGTCATTAATTGCTCATTTTTAAGGTGAGCACATGACTAGCGTTGACAGAACCTTGGTTTTTGATGATTTTTCTTGTTGAAATTTGATTCAAAATGTAGAGGGATACTAGCGCTGACAAAACTCTCGTTTTTAATGATTTTTCTTGTTGAAATCTGATTGAAATGTAGACGAAGACCAGCGCTGAAAGAACCTTGGTTTTTGTTGATTTTTCTTGCTGAAATCTGATTCAAAATGCAGAGGCAGACCAGCGTTGACAGAACCTCGATTCAAAACGTAGACGGAGACTAACTCTGACACACCCTAGTTTGGCAAGATTTTTGATAGCATAAGAAAGGTGTAGAAGTTTTCTAAATACTGCTTAGAAATCTGAAACTTGTCTGGCACTGATTCCAAAGCTTCAAATTATGCTCTACTTTTCATGATTTCTATAATCATAATGTTTCAGATTTCTGGCAGCACATTATAGATTTGTTAGAGCCTTTAAATAACGTGTTTCACGGTGATGTAAAGCTTAGAAGTTTTTGAAGTAACTTGCATACTTTGGTTACATTATATTACATGGCTGGATTTGCCAATATAGGCAATTTTCACAAAGCAAAGGTTTTTTTTTTTTATCTCATTTGCATATCCGTTTGATATGCTGAAAGCAACTTTTGCTTGTAGATTTTAGTTCTAGGATTTGGAATACTTTGTATGTTGTAATCAGTCTCACAAGTTTCAATTATTCCTTTGAAACCTCGCAATTCAGAAATCTGCTTCAAATTCCTTTCACCACAAATTGGTGGAAGAGGGGCGCTTATCAGTCATAAGCCTATGTTTTTGGAAGTGTTGAATGTCGAACACATGTAGGCTGTCATGCAGTTTCAGTATGTTCTAGAATGACCTAGTCAAATTAGGTTTTTGCCTTTGTATAAGTTCTTTTTTTATTAGTTTGTCTTGAACATTTTGTAAAATAGTCACGGCCGTGGGAACTAACCTTTGCCAAAATATTATCACGACTATCATCCATGTTTGTTGCTAATGAATACTGATGCTTTGTCGGGGACCTTTCATGGAACATTATCGATAGAGGTTTGGAGGATGTGCTTCAGAAGTTTGGAAAAATATTAGATGCTAAGGTTTGTTGGCCTTGTCTTGTAAAGCACTACCTTGGAAAGGCAGTACTAAGTGTTGAGATTGAACGTCAATGGAGTTTGGAAAAAAGTCAACGTTAAAGATGTTTCTTATTTTTTCCAATCACAAAATAAGTAAGGTAAGAGTATTTCAAATGGTAACATGAGACGTTTTTCCACATATTATTGGATTTTATCGTCAAGTAAAGTCAAGAATTTGAAAGATTCATAGAGCGCTCAAGCTAATCTCAAAAAAGAATAACGGTAGCCCTCTCTCTTTTGGCACTCGTACTCCCCTTACGTCTGGGGCATGGTGCCTCAATGACTCAGCCTAATGATTCCATCATCTATATTTGATGCCACAACCATAGTTACCGAAATATGTTGTATGCTTTTGAATCTAGTATCGCAACATTAGTGTGTGGTGGTTAACGGGACCAAAAATGCAGACCATAGATATTTGTCCCCAACAACAGCTGTAGACAACATTAAAAACATAGATTTGATAGTTGTATTTATAGTAGTTTTCAAGATTAAGAAAGGCAAATGAATATGGCAACTTAGAAGTCTATAATCAAAATTTCATAGAAATATGTGTATACCAAGAAAATTAAAATTCTAGAAAGTGAGAAGCTAAAAAAGAATGTGTTACAAGTTATTCGTAAGTAACATATTAATAGGGTTTCTAACTAAGTTACTAGTTGCATGTATGAAGTTTAGGATGGGGTGGAGAATTGAAAAAGATTATCTATGTTAGATATAGGGGTCTTATGTTTTTTACATCAAGCATCTAGGTGTAGGATGTTGATAGGAATAAATTTGGCATAGATGGCAAATTATGCATTTCCACTTGTAATGCCACTATTGAGCCAAAATAGAGTAAGAGGCTAAACACGTGCCAATTAGAGTGTAGACAAGTGTAAAACTTTTGTTTGATGAATTCCAAGAGGTCCAATAGAATTTAGAGGTGGAACCTTGTGAGGTCCAATAGGAAATTGAGGTGTGCTTGAATATAGTCCAATAGAATTAAGAGGTGCATGGATCAATGGTCCAATAGGATCAAGAGGTGACAAAGTATGGTCCAATCATAGTTAAGCATAGTGGTAGCTCGTGGATCTACTAGTATCATTGTACTCCTCATTTTGGATCTAATTGATTTGGTGATTTCATGGATTTTGTGAGTTATTGAATTTCTAGCTTTCTCTCTCTATTCGAGAGGTCATGATGTTTTTTTTCTCTCTATCCGAGAGCTCATGATGTTTTTTTTCTCTCTACCCGAGGAGAGCAGCTTGTTTTTACTTAGATTATTTTTTGAATACTTTCCACACGTGTGAGTGAGAGTTGGAAGTGATTGAATGCATGTAGTAGTGTGTTTTTGCCATAGAATCAAAGATAGATCTTGAATCTCAATCTAATCTTGATCTTGGTGCATCTACACACCTTAGGAGATCACAAGTACATGTAGTGGACAATCCACACGTGTGAAATTCAACATAGAGTACGCGGCTTCGATCCACAAACTTGTTGTATTCATTTACTTCTGTTCGTTTCATATTGAATCAATACTATCTTTTATTGCATTCAGGTTTGTCTTAGAATGTATGCGTTATGTAATTCTTTGCGACAAATTATTTATCTGGTAATTCAAGACTTAAATGTTTGGCTATATAATCATTGTAGTACTGATGATTTCAAAATTAGTTACTATAAGATCGAACATAATTTTTATCACTATTGTTTTGTTCGAAATTGATAGGCGTAGTCATGCATGAAGAAATAAGAAGATAGTTTATTCTGCTACGCACGATAAGTTTTCTTTCTTGTCGTTTGAATTATTTTTATTCGATTCTTTTAGACCTATCTTTTACACACCTCTTTCCTACATGGTATCAGAGCATTGATTCTTCTTCAAGGCCTAATACTATATCAGAACACAAGCTCTTATACTTGATGTCTTTCACGATATCAAATTATTCTTCAGTTCAAATCAATTTATTTCAGTATCAGAGCATTGATTTCCAATTGTAACGCAACACAATATCTCTCTTAACGTCGTCAGACTAAAGTTTCAGATGGATTTTCAAAGTAAAGTCGGTCTTATCACATATGAGCTGAATGGATCTAATTATCATTTGTGAAAATTTAAGATGAAGATCTTGCTAATTGCCAACGAGTTGTGGGAAGTTGTTACAGGTATCATGTCCAAACAATTTCTAGTACTTGATGTCGACTATCCTTTTGGTAAAGTCGATCTCCCTGTCTACCATAGCTGCATCCTTGGGAAGCAGACTAATTTCTTTTAGATCGAGTCATAGGCATGCAGCAAAGGGTCTGTTAGATGTTGTTCATACAAATATATGTGGACCTATGCAAACTCCTTCATTGCTAGATGCAAAGTACTTCATTACCTTTATTGATGAATTCTCCAAAAGAACAGCTGTTTACTTCATTAAACAGAAATTAGAAGCTTTTATCAAGTTCAGACAATTTAAAGAGCATGCAGAAAATCAAACTGGTGAACGAATCAAAGCACTAAGATCAAATAACGAGAGAGAATGCATCTCCATCGAATTCAAGGAGTACTGTCTTAATAACGACATTGAGCAACAATACATTATCTCCTATTCGTCTCAGTCGAATGGTCTTGCTGCGAGAAAGAACAGAACCTTAGTCTAATCGGTAAAGTGCATGCTATCACATGCGACACTTCCGAAGTCCTTCTAGGCTGAAGCTATTACAACAGCAACCTATATTCAGAATAGATGTCCTACTAAAGGTCTCTCAAACAAAACATCATTCGAAGTTTGGACAGGTACAAAACCTTCTCTATCAAACTTACAAATTTTTGGATGTACTGCTTATGCGCAGATTCCTCACGATCTCAAGAAGAAACTCAACTTTTAGAGTATCAAATGTATTTTCATCTGCTACACTACTTCAGATCAAGCCTACAAGTTGTTCAATCCCATCAAGTCGAAGATATTCACTAGCCGAGATGTCATCTTCATCGAAGATCAGTTTATCGACCTCAAAGGAAAAGGTAGTGCCCATATAGCAGACATGTCAGATTTTTTTGACATATTGAACTTTCTAGTTTCTCAGTCGACTATTCTCATTGAAATTCCAAGCTCATCTACTCTTGACGAACACTATGTCAACGATGAATCTGAAGATGATGATGTTGGAGTTCAACAACTACAATATGATGAAAATGATCAACTTCCTCTATTTCTCAGAAAATCATCAAGAGCTAGTAAACCATCTATCAGGTATATTGATGAGTCTGCAACCTACCTTGTTCACAAGCCGATGACTGTCAACGACTGTCGAAGAGGCACTCAATCAGCCCGATTTCGATCTTTGGAAAGAAACTATGGATAAAAAGTATTCATCTCTTATCAAGAACCAGACATGGACGATTGTCCAATTACCTGCTAGCAAAAACGTAGTTGATTGCAAATGGATTTTCAAAATCAAGTACAAAGCAGACGGAAGTATCGACAAAAGAAAAGCCCGACTTGTCTCCAAAGGATTTTTTCAGGTATACAACGTCGATTATACTGAGACTTTCAGTCCAATAGTCAAGCATTCTTCTATTCGACTTTTATTATCGTTTGTTGCTGCAGCAGATTTGGAAATATATCAAATGGATGTACAAATAGCATATCTCAATGGAGTTTTTAAAGAAAACATTTACATGGTGCAACCCGAAGGTTATATTATCGAGGGTAAACACAATCATGTGTGTAAACTCCATAAGGCACTTTATGGCTTGAAGCAATCTGCTTGAGCATGGTTTCAAAGGATCAATACTTCCTTATTGATTACGGCTACACACCTAGCTCTTCATATTTAAATGTTTACTTCAAGACAGTGCATCAATCTTTTATCATTATCACTTTGTATGTGGATGACACATTGCTCTTTAACAACAATATCGATCTGATAAACGAAGGCAAGTCAATGCTATCTTCTGAATTCGATATGACCGATCTGGGCGAAGCTCATTTCTGTCTTTGTATTCAAATATACAATGACACAAATCATAAGTTGATCTACATTATTCAACAAAGGTATATCTACAATATGTTAGTCAGATATAATCTAATTAATTGCAAGTTAGCTCTCTCACCAATGGAACCAGGTCTCAAATTGTCAAAGGACCAGTGTTCTCAAACAATTCAAGAGGAGGAGCTGATGCATGAGTATCATTATCATTCGATAATAGGATCTCTTATGTACGCAATGATCTGTACTAGGCCAGACATAGCTTTTGCAGTCAGCCCTTTAAGGTAGTATATGACTAATCCTGGTATAACACGTTGGAATGCTCTTATCAGAGTCATGAGATATCTTTGAGCTACTATTTGTCTGATAATTCAATGCTTAAATGTTTGGCTACATAATTATTGTAGTACTGATGATTTAAAAATTAGTTACTATAAGATCGAACGTGATTTTTATCACTATTGTTTTGTTCAAAATTGATAGGCGTAGTCATGCATGAAGAAAGAGGAAGATAGTTTATTCCGCTGCGCACAATAAGTTTTCTTTCTTGTCGTTTGAATTATTTTTATTCGATTTTTTTTTATCTATCTTTTACACACCTCTTTCCGACACAATTCACAGAAGAGATTAGATAAGGTGTGGAATTATTGCAAATTAGTTTTAGTAAGAAGTTCAGCTCATACTTTTACAGTAATAGTGCAGTATAATAATGTTGGTTTCTCAGGCATCGTAGACAACCGTCGTTGGATCAAAAACTGAGGAGTCGTAGACATCCGTGTTCTGATCAGAGTAAGTGAAAGATTGTAAACATACAGATAGGAATGTGTTGCTATTATATTACATTAAAATCTTGAACAACACAAAATGTTGCAGCCATAATGTCAGCGTAACTTGGATGTTGAATATCTTCCGCTCTGACGAATTAGCTTGCATCACGGAGCATCAAAGATTGATGCGTGCTGAAGATGTATTTATAGCTGCATCCTTGTATTTACAAAAATTATTAACTAATCCATAATCAGAAGACTAGTTTAGCTATAACTATGTACTTGGTCGTGTACTTTGCAAATATATAGAGTACAACGACATCTAAATAGGTGTACATGAGTCAGGCGGCTTGAGATCGCTAACGTGGACAAGAATGTCGCATTTTTCGCATTTTCTTGGGAAGTAACTGCAGACATTTCTCATCGAAATAGACGCATTTTTGACATTTTGCGAAAAACTCGAAGGTGTTGAAAATGATGTCGAAATAGTCACATTTTGCATTTGTCGCATTTTGAAAAAATGCGAGCTGTGCGACAATCAGTTCATTTCTGTAGACTGTTGTGATAAACAAGTGTATTTCTGCAGACTTATAGAGAATCCTCATTTGTTGAAGTTGGCCAAGTCTTCAATGATCTTCAAATTCTTGAACTTGACATTCGAATGTGAAAAGAACAGGAAGGGTTACCCTTTAGTCTTTGATCCACGTATGAAGATCAGCCAGAAGCCCGACATAGTCGTCCTTCGAATAGTTCGGTTGTTCGAATTGTGCGATTTTTGTAGGTATGAGATGAGCAGACATAGAACCAAAAGAGGTTGCAAACTCTAGATCAACGATCAATAAACATGCAAAAAGAATCTTGAAATAGAAAATCGTATCACCAAGGAAAAGACTGTGAACTTAATTTCCAACAGAGTTTAATTCTATACATAGGCTAGATCAATTTTATGAGGTTGAGAGCTAGGGAGTGCATTAGTTACAGCAGACACAAGCAAAAAACAAAAAACGGGTGGACGACTTCTTTTTTCATGTAGATTTTAATTTTAGGTCATGCAATAATTAATATTAAAATGTGTAATTTATGCATTTTGATATCTTAAAATTCGATAATGACGTAAAAGTACTTTTATGGTCTTTATAGTTTTACAAGAGAATGCTAATCTGAAACTCTGAATATTGATTGTAAAACTCTGAATACTTTGCAATGAAAAATGTTGACTTTTCTAAATACTAAAATTGTGAATACTCAATCGTAAATGGTAACTCATGATTTGTTTTTATATCGAATGTAAATTTCATCAATTATATCAAATCATGGAATCGGTGAGTAGTATCGAATTATGATATTTGTGGCTACTATCATAAATATTTTATGATGAAATTAATTGCACAAATTCTGACCACTCTTGTGAATTTAATTGTGAAATTTATCACTACTTTCATCAATTCATACATAGTAAATTGTGAAATTCATGTAAATATTACATCATGAAATTTTTAAATACTTTTGTGAACATTAATTTTAAAAAAATTATATTTAGCTACAAAACTACAAATACTTACTAATAAAAATTTTCATCTTTTGAAAACTAATTGCAATAATTAAAAATCTACTATAATTATGCATAATATTGTGACTAGATTTTGAGATTGTGACATGATAAATATACAAATATAAAGCTAATAATTATTATTTGTAAAGGTAGAAAATGATTAAGTAATTTTTATCCATTGTTATAGAGTGGCCATTTCTCATTTCAAATATTTACAAATCTCAAGACACCATAATAATGGCAAGGCCTTGTGGCATAATATTAAACATGAATACGTTTGAAAGTTGAAACTAATCGTGATTATTTTACACACGCTTGAATACAGATCATGAATGGTAAAATGTGATTATTCATAAAAATAAAGATTGTGATTGTTAATTATGATTACTTGTGCTAAAATTGTTTTGTAGATTTAAATGAAAACAATGATTTGACAATTGACAACAACGAATTTCTGAGTGAGAAAAAAATGTCTTCTTTCTCAACAAGTTCAGAGTAAAAGAATAAATTTTTAAAAAGATTAACCAATGATTGGCAATAATCAAGAAACAAGAAAAACAGCTAGTCTAACGCATTCATTTCAAGATTATGCAAGTGTATGACGTGCATCCCAATACTAGAAGTGGTTTATTTGTGGGTCAAATTTGGGCGAAGTATGACAATTGGAACAATACAACAATGTACAAAAAATATGTAAAAGTTGATTTGACTAACAAAAGTGGGAACATCACAATCACACTCTCTATTGACGAAAATTATTTTCACAAGTATATATACTTTGAAATTTTTTATTGTATTTCAAATATTTTATATATACTTCATAACAAACAATTGTATGTTTTTATTTTTATTTTCAAATAACCTTTGGTCCTTTAGTAGAGCTGATTATGCAATGATTGTTAATGCATTTCATGAGAAAAAAAATTTATTGTTTAAAAATTTTGGGCATTTGGAAAAAGCCAAATCCACTATCTCAAATAATTTAATTTGTCAATTACAACATTCACAAAGATCCAAAAAACTATTACAAAGAACATCTACTTTTGTATCTACCATTCTTTTGAATCTGAACAAAATTTAAAAAAATGACAACTAATCATGGCACGATGCTTATGACCAAAACATACAAATCATATCACAAAAAAATATATAATTCAATTATGACTACTAAAAAAAAACCAAAACATCGACATTGATTGAAATGATCTCAAAAATCATCAAGACATAATTCAAAACATTCTACCAACTACATCATCAATAGATTCAGACGTTGAGCATTATGACTTAGCAGTAGATTTTCCTCAAAAACCATAATCACAAAATCAAAAGAGCACCACCAAAAAAAAACTTCACATACACTATTGTATTGAATACCAAATAATCTTTCAAAATTAAAAACACTAAACAATGCACAAAGATTAATTTATAATGACATAATGCATAGAAAGAGAGTTAATCCAAATAACAAGTTTATATTTTTCTCACAAGAGGAGTTGGAACAAAAAAAATATTTACACTACTTTTGATTGTACAATATTTACTAAAATTCTTTTCTCAAATTTTGTGTATGATATAAAACACTGCTAATGGACAAAATCATGATGTAAGTTTTCAATTTTTTACAGTTTTCCAAAGAAAATCAACTACAACTATGTTGAACAAAAAAACAAACATATGTATAATAAATCATAGATTATTAAAAAATAACTCATCAAAAACATATATATATTTCGTATTCAAAATATACAACAATATGCAAATTAGATATGAGTCACATGAAAAGTGCATTGAATCCTATTTATTTTATCATGCTCTTATGCTACTTACTTAAATAGCAAATTGATGCTACTGCATGCAAAAGCAAAGAATCGATCATCCGCATCCTCATTTTCTTATTGTTTTCACAATAGCTTTCACTTTCATTTGATCGGTGTTAGATTGGAAAAAACATGAGTAAAAGTCTTTTCTACAACAACTCCATTTGATCCTTTTTTCATTCTTTTAATCTTCACAAAAAAAATTAAAAAAAAAAAAGACAATATGACATAGCAAGGCCTTTGTGGTACAATACCACATTGTTCTTGTTTTCTCTTCTTTTTTATTGCTTCATAGGGTCTCCAAAAAGCATGGGTATATTTTTCTTTGGAGGATTTTTTTTTTACCTATAATTTCAAAGTATTGGATATTCAACGTTTCTTTCTGAATCCTAGATGTTTATGAATTAACTAGACATACTTATTGTTGCTTATGTGATTAGAATTTATTTTTTTTAGGTATGCAATCGAAAATTCATAATGTAAATTGAACATATGGTTTTTCTCACTTATGCTGATTCTTTTTGCATAAAAGTTTGCTAATTGAATTTGATATTTTTTGTAGGAAAATGGCTGAGGAGTTCAATGTTGTTGGAGATGCGAACCCTTTGTCTCTTAACATCCAACCAGTCTCTCCCATTCTTGGTTATGTTTTCTTTGCAATAAACTTGAGCATCATTCAAAATGGTCTCCCAAAAAGAAGAACAAACATTCAAGTAACGTGACGATGGAAATATTCACAAGTATGATCTATTTTGCTGGTAATAGTGCATGCTCTTGTAATTTTAACACATTGTCTTTCGGTCCTAATCAATTGTTTAGAGTTAGAGGCAAAGTATTAAGGAAAGACATGAACGTGTTCTTTAATTCTAGTAGCACTCACAATTTTATCAACTCTGAGCTTGTGTAGAAGCTCTGACTGCGCACCATGGCTAGTGACCATTGGTACATGGTCCACTTAGCCTCATGTAAAGGTCACTTCAAAGATCATTTTCCAATAGGTAAAGAATTTACTTGAAAATTCCTTCATATTGGTAAAGAGCATTAGATGTTGCAATCCATCGAGGTTGGCTTGCTAAAAAATAGCACATTATGTCTATCTATGGGTTGCGCTCTAAAAGCATCATTCAAACTGAAAATTTGCATACCAATTATGCCATTCAAAGTGTTGCTAAGAAAATTACATTATGTCTATCTGTGGGTTGAGCTCTAGTGCTAGTATCCTCTCACAAAATAAACCATAAAAACATCTCTTAACTATAGATATGGTGAACTACAAAGCAGAAATATGCATGAAGAACAAAGCAAAAAACTTTTTATTGAGAAGTACTAAGTCGTTGAATTCCAGCAAGTAGATGGGCGTTGTAGATCCAAGCATCCTTCAAAGAAAGGAGAGAGGAAGAAGAAGGAGAAGAAGAAGAGTGGTGAAAGTGTAGATCTTAGTCACTCTTATATAGATTCTACCCTTTCTCTTACCATAAGAGATGAGGGTAAGCAAAGCTATCCAACAAGTAACCTGTGAAGTAAGTCATTGTTTACATCAGTCAGATATTTTAGGATAGATCTTGACCGTCCACAATAAATTTGAAGTTGGAAGGGATATTGTATAGCACCAATATTAAGCGTAAGACCGCAGTTTAATGAGAGTAACCCAACATAGCAAATATGGATAAATGTCGTAAGACGTAATTAGGTACCATCCATGTGTGTGTGTGTGTGTGTGTGTGTGTGTGTGTGTGTGTGTGTGTGTGTGTGTGTGTGTGTGTGTGAGAGAGAGAGAGAGAGAGAGAGAGAGAGAGAGAGAGAGAGAGAGAGAGAGAGAGAGAGAACCATGACAACATCAAGGAGACCCGAATTCATAACAGACTTTGTCATTCTTTACAAAGAGGAAGATGAAGCAAAAAATTGGATATAAAAATATATATGCCAAGAACACTTTGGTATTGATGCACCCATTATCGGCTAAAAGCATGTTTTGGTGGTACAAAAAAAGAACCCATTTTCCATAATAGCTTTTGGTAGTATATGTCAATCTTTGTGGATTTTATTACTCATAATTTATATTTCTAATACAATACTTATGGTAGTACATTTCTCACTTTTTGAAGCTTGATAGGTCCCACAAGTTAATGCAATAAAGGCATCATTGGTCCCATGAGTCAACAATCTTGGGCCTACTTTATCTAATTTGAATTTGAGCATATTGTTGCTTTCTGCTATAATCAATGCACGTTGGTATCTTTCTTTCTGCTATCAGTTCATTGCTATTTTGCTTTCTGCTAGATCGGTTCATTGCTATCGTTCCATTTTGCTCTCATGGCTTTGTTATTGTTGCTTTATGCTCTCGTTGCTTTCTGTTAGATCAGTTCACTGCTATCATTGCTCTCTGCTATCAGTTCATTGTGATCGTTTTGCTCTTTGCTACCTTTTGTTTGAAACATATTCTTGCATTCCGCAAAATTGATCTTGATCATTTATTGTTAGACACCTGCAAGGAAGTGCAAAGCTGCCTCAAAGGCCATTGCTGAAAATCCTGAGACATCGAACACACCTCCCAGCATACACAAACGGCCAAGGACCAGTACTTTGCTGCTTTTGGTACTTTGGCTGATTTTGGTACTTAAGTAGTACTCCAGTTACTTTTGGTACTTAATTTGGTAGTTTTGGTAGTAACTACTTTAGCAATAATTGATTTTAGAAGTCTTAACTAATCAGTAGAAACTATTTATTATTTTTTACCCATATCATGTGAGTTCTTTGGTACTATGGCAGAACATATTGAAAGTACATATTAGGACTTTTGGTTCTTCCCTTATTTTGAGAGCTCAAATCTGACATATTTGGAACTATTTTGCTTCGAATTTGGTAGTATTGTGTGTGTGCATGAATCTCATTTTGATACTTTTGGCACTATTTTTTTCAACACTATTAAGTTGAACAATATGTGTGTTTATCAACACAACTGGTGTGTCCTTTACTCTCATGTTTGGGATATACAAAAAATTAATAAAAAGTATTAATTCAGCAATGTTAGTTTTTGTGCAAGTTGTTTGAGAAAGAGAAAGAGAGAGAGTTTTTGGTGGAGTTAAAGATAGTCAACATTCCCAATTTTAGGAAAGGGTGTAGCCCTTGTTTTTTCCCTATTGAAGGCATGGTATCATAAACGGTTCTTTGTTGGACTTGAAACATCCACAAGGAGGCCATGCTGATGGGAGGGAGCATTTTGGTGACATTCTAAAATAGGATACAACCATATGGTTCGAGAATTTTGACTAACACTCTTCATGCTTTCTTTCTATCACTTTCATTCTTGGTGGGTTCTTGGTACTTTTAGTTCTCTTGGAGTACCAAAGTTTTGTGGGTTGTTGGTACCTTTTTGTTCGTGGTACTCTAGGATTTTTTTGTTCTTGGTTCTAGATTTTTTGTGTTCAAGGTACTTATTTGTTCGACTGAAGTACCGAAATTGGTACTATTGGTTGTTGTCTTAGTCTAAATCTCAATAAAGAAGGCTTACCAAAATTGAGCTGAAATTTGAAATCTGACACTACTGAGCTGAAATTTAAAATCTATCATTTTCCTTCTCTGACCTTGCATAATCAGGTGTAGATAGCCCTATGCCGACTAAAAGCGCGCCCCCCCCCCCCCCCCCCCCCCCCCCCCCCCATTTCCTGTGGGCAACTTGCATGAAGACCAGCAATTGAACAAGGACACAGACGTGGATTCAACGATAAATGAAGTGCTGGAAGAAGTTTCAAAGCTCAAGGATGATATAGACTACTCCGCAATAGAGCAGCCTCACCGTCGTACATAAGAGGCCAAAACAGACAAGGCAAAAAATACTATTGAGGTAGACGAGCTGGATGAAGATATGGAGGAAGAGCAGGACCAGCAAGAGCATCAAGAGCAGGACCAGCAACAAGACCAGCAACAAGACCAGACACATCAAGACCAGCAAGAGTAGCAGCAAGACTAGACACAGTAGGACCACCAGACAGCGCAGGACCAACAAAAGAAGGAAGAGCATGAGGATGTACATGTGGATGTGAAAAATGAAAGGGCAGGTGATGAAGTTGAAGGGCCTCAAAAAGAAAAAAACCAAACAGGAAAAGAGGCCAAGGCAGAGAAGGGTGAAACTCTACACACTTTTGAATCTGAGACAGATGAAGATTTGTGCGACAATACTCTGTTATTAGAGTTATGTCTCCTTAAAAAGATAAAGCGCTCCAGACCATATAGCATTAAAACTCATGCAAGCAAGATGTAACATATGCACACTCTATTGCATTAAAAGTAGAATAATGTTGCCTATCATGTTATGAAGTGTGACCAAATTCACTGAGTGATTAGTGTCCCTGCTATCTGATATGTTAAGAAGACATTTATTACTATTAAAAGAAGAACAAGACATTTATTTTTTTAGTTGCGCAATGTGAATCTCATTATGGTGATGTAATTTTCTTGTTCTTATGTGTCTGTAGCACCCACTCCTTGGTGGATAAAAGACGAGAATCCAACGACAACCAAGGCCCCCGACGTTGATGACATTCCAGCTGGGGCCGGTAGGTTGGTCTTCCTCGATATAAACGGGACATTGTTAGACATGTACCGAACATTTCTGGATGGCCCTTTTGTAAAATGCTTCAAAAGAAACGTAATCCAAGTGCACGAACACTACTATCGTTTTTTGAGGCCCGGGGCTAAGATGTTTTTGAAGAAACTAACCGAAGCAAGAGTGCAAATCATTATATGAAGCAGCATGAGATATTTGAAGGTCATGAAAATATTGCAGACCTATTTCCATGAAGAAATACAACAAAGATTTTTCAAAGGTAGCTCAACATTTGGGATTATTAAAGCATATGAGCTCAATTAACTAACAACAATGTATTCAACAATACTTGCAAAATAGATTATCAATACTTTTGTGATACTTTCTACTAGTTATTTCGTGCTATGTTATTGCCAATTGCCTAAATTTTGGTATTGTTTGGTACTATTTTAACACCAAGCTAAAAATGTTTCGAACTATTTGGATATCAGTTCTTAATGTTTGGTACCTATTGCCTTTGTTTTGTTACTATGTACCAATATTTGGTACTGTTTATATGCTTCTTCAAAATCGTGAGTGTAGTTTTTGGTAATGTCTGATATTTACCTTTTGTTTCTGTAGATATTTTTGCCCAAAATTAGTGTGAGGTTTGGCATGAAGACTTCAAGGAAATTCCTTATGTCATCGAGGATAAACTGGGGGTGCCAGTATTTTTGAAGAACCTACGGGAGGTATGGAGATTATGGCCAGAGTTCGAAGCATCAAACACCATACTTGTAGACGATAAGCACTACAAGTCATTAAAAAACAATTACGAGAACTCTTTGAGTTAGAATTAAAGTAGAATCATTGTGTTATTGTACTGTGGGTCCTATCAGTTGATAAGGATCAGTGCCATGAGGCAAGTCGATGGGAAGGGCATCCCGTCAACGGCAACCTGGGTCATGCATGGGTTGCCTGAGTGAACAACTATATGTATAGTGTAATTTCATTTTGAGAAATACAATTGTTATGTGAGCTTGCTGTAGAGAGTGTTTTCTGTCTATGTTACTGTGTAGCATGATCTGTGTTCCTGTTCGAAGCAAATTCTAAGTTGGTATCAGAGCCGTACAGGGAGTGTACACAGTATAGCATCATCATTGAAGAAAGCTTCGGGAGAACTATCTTCTGAGAGTTCGGGGTTTACGGCGGGGTGTAGACGGAAAGTGAAGCACTGGTGCATAGATTCTAGCACACAGAAGCTTGATAAGCTTGAGATTGTTTGAGGATTTAGTGACAGGATTGGTCAGTAGAATCTACGAAGCAAAATTCTAAAAAAAATTCGTAGAGGAGTTGCTCGGTGTTTGCAATTTGTGCATTCGAACAGACACCGTTTGACAAATGGATTGAAGCATCAGCTTTCCAGTTGTAGGGCAACCTTAGAGCAATTGATTTGGCCAGCCAGAGAGCTGTGAAAAGCAAGCCAAGATCAAAGTTGTGAGAAAAACTTTGGTCTAGGGTTTGGAAGCATAAAAGCGAAGTTTTCTCTCTATACTGATCCGTTTTTTAAGCTGCAAAAGCCTGTAGAAGGGCGCCCTAGTGCAAAGTAGCAAATTCTCAGAGTCCGTGGATCAGCTAAGGAATTGGACTAGTTTATAGCCTGCAGCCATAGCCTACAAGGAGATGGAAAGAAGAGGAGATCTCGCGGGTCTGTTTGCACGCGGAAGAGGAGTCCCCTCTTAGTGTTCTAAGGTGGGCCAGCGGTTGCAAGGAGTGAGGACAGTGCGCGAATCGTCGGATCAGTGTCCATCATGATCAACGATAGAGATCGGACCTCTAGCATTGAATTTGGACCATCGGATCCAAGAGAACCAATGGATTGTTTTTAAAAGAGCCTTGAAGGGGCGTGAAGGGCGTTGAAAGACAAATCAGGCTTCAACTTCAATAAAAATTTTCATATTGAAAGTTGAGCTGGGTCCAAATTCACTGAAGTTTGAAGTCTCTTCAAACTGAAGAAATAGTTCAAAAAATTAAAAAAAACCCCTTAAATCCACCTCCTTTATCTGTTTTGACCCAAACGAAAGGCTATAACCTCCAAACGAAGGGCACCCGGACTATACCTGCAAGTACGGTACAACAAAATAGAGTGATTGTAGCAGAGAAAGTGTCTGGAGTGCGCCAAAAGTGATTTCACCATTCTATTGGGCACATAGTTGGAAGTTGATGACTGAGTGCATTCCGGAAGGCGACGCCAATTTGGCTTTCAAATTGGGGAAGAAATGACGAGTGGCCTGGTAAGGAAAAAAGTGCAGGTCATTATTTTCAAATTCTGACATCACAGTTGACCTCGGCATACTGCTTTCAGCCTACAGCAGAAGTTTCAAGTAGTTTTGTGATGGCAAACAGTGAAAGTAGCAAATTGGACGGGATTTCCAACTATGCGATGTGGAAATTCAAAATGAAAAACACACTGATGGAGAAAGATGTGTGGGAAGTCGTCACAGGTGATGAGAGAAGACCGCCAAATGAAGTGGATATCAAAGTGTTCGACAAAAAATTGCGATTTAACAAGAATCTGCACATGCTTTTCTCTGTCACATAAACAACCCATACAACTGGTACTATCATTTCTAAATTCCTACCATCTGAGAGTTTCAACTCTTAGGAATAAGGTTCTTTACAATACAAATGTGAACCAACTATCATTCTCGTTTCGTATCACAATTTCCAATAACAAATAGGGTCAACTCATGGTCTTATAGATAAAAATATATTCAACTTAATGAATTCAAAAAACTGGTGCTATGCAATTTCCATACAAAGATTATTAACCAATCTAAATTACACAACACTATCACATTCACCTACTCAGGTGTCTCATTTTCTTCCTCCCTTAGTTTTTTTTTTTTTGGTCACCCTAAAAATCTCATGGGAAAGTCCCTAGAAACTCTTTTGACACAAGTAAATGCTAGGTTGCTACCCTTTTGACTACACCGCTTAAGTATTACTTCGTTAAATTTGCTTGAACCTAATGGAAAATCCATAGAATCTAGATTCGGGTACTCTTTTACTATATTCAATACACTTGTTTATTTATCGAATATAGAGCTACCACCAAATAGTATGACCTTTATTCCATTTATTCACTTTAACAAGTATCTCAAAAACTTTAGCTTGCCCTATCTTAAAGATTAAAATTCTTTAAGATAAGCCTATCGATGCACCACCGAGTCCAAAAAGAAGAACAAAAAAAAAACCATTTAACTCACCTTATTGGGAGTAATCTTACTCCAGAGTTAAATCATTAGCTAGTACCAGGAAATCTAATTTCCACTTATTGGGCACTTGCTCGGAGAAAATTACCAAGAAGAACGGTATTTTATTGCCAATCCTAAGTCCATGGATCCAGTCACATAGGCATATCAGTTAGGATAATAAAATTATTTTCCAAAGATTCTCCCGGTTAAGGTCAGAAGAATAGGTAATTCAATTGTCAATTGTCAATTTAGGTAGATTCACAAAAAACCACTTCCCAAATCGACCAAAGCTTTGATTACATCAAAAAAATTGCAAAGGCTTTTGAAAAAACCGGGCTATGTAACTATAAAACCGTTACAAATAGCCATGCATTCACTCAAATGCACCAATTCCATTTTCAAAAACTATGACATCAATGCAATGAGCATGCAATACCCAGTGACACTCACTGAGAGACATGCAAGCACCAAAAAAGGGTTAGGCCCTACACTCACCATGCATCATATTCACTTTTGGGAAAAAGAAAAAAGAAAGAGAAAAAAAAACTTCATGCATATTAGTTAAGGCCCCCCGCCCATCCAAACCCTAAAAGGTTCTTTGGGCACCACAACCACCAAAAGGCTTCTCAACTGCGACCTCCAACGAGAGAGAGAGAGAGAGAGAGAGAGAGAGAGAGAGAGAGAGAGAGAGAGAGAGAGAGAGAGAGAGAGAGAGAGAGAGAGAGAGAGAGAGAGAGAGAGAGAGAGAGAGAGAGAGAGAGATTTTCTGCAGAATAGGAGGCTGGATCAAGCAATTCAATCAACTCTATCATTTCAGTCGAACTCTTGCAGAACTCAAATTGTCTAGAAGTGGTCCATATACAGCTACTGTAGGAAGGTTGATGGTTAGATTCACTCAAATCTGAAGAAATCTCAACAAAAATAACAAAAAAAAAACCCACAAAGAACCAAGAAAAGGGGCTAAAATCACACTACTAGCCAATTGAAACTGATCAGATCTTGTCAAATCTAGGTTGCAATCACAATATCCATCAAGATCCAACATCCATGGACTGAACCAAGTGAATGAACCTTAGATCAAGTTGATCAGTACCAAGAAAAATCAGTTTCCACCACCATCCATACCAACCAACCATTCATCACTCTTCTGTCCACACTCTTCTGTCCATCTCCATATTCTCTTGACAGTGTAACTTTCATTGCGGTTATCTGTTAAATCCATTTCTATTTCTGTTCACATCCATACGGATCCCTCTTTTCTTGATTCCTTTCTCGTCTTCTTTTTCTTCTTCCACTTCAAAAAAAAAAAAAGTTGGAACATAGAGTCATTGAGCAAATCTTGAAGCTATTCACCAACCAACTACTTTGACATTCTAGTGCTGAACTATGGAGACCACCCTTGTAGGATTATCGAAATTTAAAAAGTTCCCTACTGAAACAATCCGAGACTACACCTATCGGATCTATCATCTAGTGAAGGATTGTAATCCACCGATTCCTGAATAGATCGTCATGGCAAAATACTATGATGGACCGCCCAAAAGGATCAGATTGGTATGGCAGAATTAGCATCCTATGTGTCACCTGTACAACTCTGTAAGGATGCTGCCAAGATGGAAATCTCACTCGGAAAGAAAGATTTTCCCTATCTAGATGGGGAATCAGAGGAACAAAGGTCGACAACGAGCAATGATCCAACAAGAATGGAACCAAATGCAAGGCAACAAAGTGCAGCAAGGTCAAGCAGAACAAGTGCAGTGGAAGACCCAGAACCTTGCACTTTAAGCTGTCAGCAAGCTTATGCTCGCTCTATTAAGTTTCTTGAAAAGGACGAATGTACCTTCTGCTTTGGAGATCATCCAAGTACCAGGTGTCCAATCAAGAATCCACGCTTGTTAAAAGGACAAAATATAGAGCAACAGGCTTGTCGACAACAAGATCCAGCGGTTCAATGGTCAGAAGCAGAATCACGCCAACAAGGAGCTCACCAGAAGGGTGGATGTCAGATTGATCCATCTAAATCATGAGTTTCTTCAACAAACAGTGGCGAGGTAGAAGTTTTGGTTATATCCTCTTGCATGTCACCGAATTCAATGGAGGACCATAACAGCCTACCAGTATATTTTGTGGTGTTAAAAATTCACAATTCTAGCTTGACTAGTTTTGGTCATATGACTTGTAAATAGTTAGATGGTCATGATGTGGCTTGTCACACGTGCCAAATAGCATAGGATTCCATTCATAAGGATGTTCTCAAGTAGACCTAAGTGTTAGAACCTTTGGAATGAGTCCAAATTATGCTTAGATACAAGGGAGAAAAAATAGGAGCTATTTTTGGTAATTTTTGCATTGTTGAGGGATCTCCAAGATTCCAACCCTAACTTGGTAGGGATGAAAGATCCACCAAAATTAGCATTAGGGATAGGTTTAGGGCTACTCATACCTGCCCAAAACCGTGATGGATCATGTATATATAGGTGATGATATCTCACCAAAATCAATCAAGCAATTTCATGTTTTTTCTCTCATAATGGTGCAATTGCTCTCTATGTTCATAATTGTTTGAGTACTTGTGATTACTAATGATTATAGGATTGAATGTAGGTCTGGTGTACAGTACTCAGACTGTGGGAGGCCGTACTTTCACACGTGTGAAGCCTTCTTCAAGGATTTGGGCCATTTAGTGAGGTTCAAGCATAGATTTTTGATGGATTTTGATGGTTCAACTTGTGCTAATCTTATGAAATCATAATCTATTGTTTCCCTCATCATTTCAAGTGTTTTAGGATCCTTATTTTCTGTAATTTTTACATGGTATCAGAGCCTAAAGGCTGAAATGAGCTAAATCCTTGGTTTTCATTCAATTTGATCACAATTTTTGATCTAAATCTTGTGTAGATTGGATCTTAGCATCTAGTATTGATTCTAGAACTCAAAGTGAGTCAAATACATTGGAGATTGGTGTTGTGTGACTTCATTTAAAGGTGTTTAGGTGTCTAAAACCAGAGGCAAAGTTGAATTCAATTCACATTACCAAGATAGCAAATTTTGCTTGCTCCAAGCATTGATTTCTAAGCGAGTTTTGGAGGTGATTTCATAGAGAAGGCTTTCTAGCATTCAAGGAGAGGGAAGATCAGAGTTTTGGGGACTCTTCAAGGCTGTTCTAAGGTGTAGTAGGCACCTCCTAAAGTGATTTAGGTTCAGTCCAACCATTGCTTGACTTATGCACCAAATTAGATCAATTTTTCATCAATTTTGATCATTTTTTGCTTGTGATTGGATAGTAGATTGTGTTGCATCCTCATTAAGTTCCATTTAGATCTTTTACAAGTGATTTTGGAAGTATATTAGGTTGCTGAAATTCACTCTTGATCAGATCATTTGGAAGCTTTAATGTTCTTTATAGAAAGAGGGGCAATTCTACTAGTATTGTCTACTTCAATCAAGCAAGTGCATTGTTTCTAGTATTCTATGATTTGATTTTGTTAGAGATCATTCTTAGATCTTTATAGGAAGTCTATTACTGATCTTTTCAGGTCCCTAAGAAGTGGGATAAGGTAGACCTTCAATCAAATCAATAGAAGTAACCTTCATTTGTGTCAAGTCCTTGATTAGGAGACTAGATGGCATCTATAAATGCATATCTTTTGGATACTAATGAAAGGCTCAACAAAACTAACTATTCCATATGGAAAGTTAGAATGGAATCTATCATGATCATGCAAGATCTGATGGAAATTTTAAATGGTAAGGAGGGTGAACCTATTCATCCTCAAGAAAAAGCCAAATACATCAAGAGGTGCAATGTTGCACTACATTGCATAAAAATGAATGTTGCAAATGAACTCTTAAGAGAGGTAGGAGATTGCACTTCAGCTCAAGATGCTTGGGAGACTTTGCAAAAGGTCTATGAATCCAAGAACCAAACTAGAATGTTAGCTTTGAAGAATCAAATCTATAGAAGCTATCAAAAGAAAGGAGAGAGTGCACATACTTTTGTCCTAAGAGTAAAGGAATTGAACAAAGAGCTAGCCTTTATAGGTGACCCTATCAAGGATGAAGAGCTTGTTCAACTCATATTGAATGGACTAAGCTTTGAATTTGACAATTTGGTTCAGGGATATGCAATTATGGGTAAGCTACCCATACTTGAAGAACTCCAAGGCACACTCATGGCCGAGGAATCAAGAAGGAGCCAAATGCAAGAGAGGATGGATAGGCTTTCCATCCAAGGTGGAGATGACCAAGCTCTCTTCACCAAAGGCAAAGGCAAGTCCAAAGGCAAAGGATCAACATTCAAGAAGTCTACAAAGCTTGAGGATCAAGAAGGATCCCCAAAGGCATCTCCATCAACCACCAAAGTCAAGAAGGACAAATCAAAGGTGAAGTGCTACTATTGTAGCAAGATGGGGCATTATGCCTCGGAATGCTTCAAGAGGAAGCAAGATCAAAGCCAAGCCAACATGAGCAAAGAGGAGGAGGAGGAGAGTTCACATGAGGACTCTCTCATGATGTCCATATTTTCTTCAACAAGTTTCAAAGGAGAAGATCCTTGGTGGATTGACTCGGGTGCTAGTTCACACATGACTAGTAAAAGGGAGTTTTTCTCTTCTCTCTTATCTTATGATGGACCTATAAAGTCTATCTATACAGAAAATGATGAAGCTTGTAAGATTGAAGGAGTTGGTAGCATTCCCCTTTGCTTAGGATCTTCCAAAAAGATCAACATAGAAGGTGTTTTGTACATTCCTACAATAACAAAGAATCTACTAAGTGTTGGCCAAATGGTAGACAATGGTTTCAATGTTGACTTTGCTTCAAATGAATGTTTCATCAAGAAGAAGGGTAAGATAGTGGCTAAGGGCACTAGACTTGGCAAACTTTATAAGCTGGATGCATTTGTGGATACTAATGTTGTCATGTTGGCCGAGAAGAGCAAGATATCTACCTTTACTTTATGGCACAAAAGACTTGGACATGTCAACTCGGGTTCCATGGAGGCTATGATCAAGGAGGAGTATGTTTTAGGCCTACCAAGGTCTATTGGGAAGGAAGACAAGGTTTGTGAAGCTTGTGCCTTATCCAAGGCACATAAGAAGGTGTTTCCTAACTCCATCACAAAGTCATCTCATCCTCTTGAACTCATACACTCGGATGTGCACATTGCTAGCACCAAATCTAATGGAGGTTCATCCATGTTTTTAACCTTCATTGATGACTACTCAAGATATTGTTGGGTGTTCTTACTTTCTTTCAAGTCTCAAGTATTTGATACTTTTGTAAAGTTCAAGTTGTTTGTGGAAAAGCATCATAATCATAGCATCAAGATTCTTAGAAGTGACAATGGTGGAGAATTCATCTCCAATGAGTTCAAGGCCTTTTGTGAGGAGGAAGGGATCAAGAAAGAGACTTCTTGTCCTTACACTCCTCAACAAAATGGAGTTGCTGAAAGAAGGAATAGAACATTATGTGAATGTTCTAAGGCTTTAAGATTAGATGCTTGTTTTCCCAAATCCTTTTGGGGTGAGTCTCTTGTATGTGCAAACTACTTGATGAATAGGGTGTCTTGCAAAGCAATTGAAGGCAAAACTCCTTATGAGATGTTGTATGGAAAGAAACCCAATCTTAATCACTTGAAAGTTTTTGGGTGTATATGTTATGTGCATGTGCCATTGGAAACAAGAACCAAGGAGGATCCATCTTCCACAAGAGGGATCATGCTTGGATATGCAAGCTCAAGCAAGGGCTACAAAGTCTATCTCCCATCCTTGAACAAATTTGTTGTTTCAAGGGATGTCATCTTTGATGAACATCATATGCATATGCTTGAAGAAGGCTCAAGTGCTCCAACAATCAAGAAGAAGATGGCCGAGGAGCAAGATCTTGGTTTTGAGGAGGAGCTCATGGAGGAGCAAGCACCAAACCCACCTATCACAGCAAGGAGATCTTCAAGGGCAAAAGTGGAGCCATCAAGGCTCACATATCAAGGCAAAGGACAGCAAGTTGAGGGTATATCATCCACTTCTTATGCTTTATCTAGTTTTGAAGAACCGTCTAATGTTGAAGATGCATTGAACTCCAAAGAATGGTATAAAGCTATGTTGGATGAGTATGATGCCTTGATTGAGAATGAAACTTGGTTGCTTGTTGAGAGACCTCAAAGGAATGTAATAGGATGCAAGTGGGTCTTCAAGCTTAAGTTGAATGCAAATGGGAGTGTTAACAAACATAAAGCAAGATTAGTTGCAAAAGGTTATGCTCAAGAGAGAGGGATAGACTATGAGGAAACTTTTGCACCCGTGGCCAAGATGGTCACAATAAGACTAATCATTGCACTTGCATCACATTTTGGATGGATTCTATGTCAAATGGATGTCTCTAATGCTTTCTTGAATGGTTTTTTGGAAGAGGATATCTATATGGAGCAGCCACAAGGGTTCATCAAGCATGGAATGGAGAACAAAGTATGCCATCTCCAAAGAAGCATCTATGGCTTGAAGCAAGCCTCGAGATCTTGGAATTCAAGACTACATTGCTATCTTATTTCACTTTCTTTTGTTCAAAGTGAATATGATCCCACTCTTTACATTAAGTTTGATGATGTTGGTATTGTACTTTTACTCATTTATGTAGATGACATCATCATTAGTGGAAATAGTGTTGATGGTATTGAAAAAATCAAGATAGATCTATCCTTAGAGTTCAAGATGGTAGATCTAGGGTGTCTTCACTTCATCTTAGGCATAGAAGTACTTAGAGGGTCTGATTTTATCTTTATAAGTCAAGTAAACTATGCTCAAAGTCTTTTGAAGAAGTTTAAGATGGAAGTATGCAAAAGTGTTGACACACCAATGGAGCAAGATGTAAAAGTGCCAAATGAAGATGATGAAAGATCCTTCATGGACATCACTTTGTTTAGGCAACTTATAGGTTCCTTAATGTGGATCACTATAACTAGACCAGATCTTAGCTTTAGTGTATGTAGGTTGAGCCAATCCATGCAAAAGCCATTGAATATCCATTGGAAAAAGGCTAAGAGGATTCTAAGATACATCTCGGGTACATTGGATTTTGGGATTCTATATAGAGGAGATGTGATTAACCTTCATGCATTTAGTGATTCAGATTTTGCAGGGGACAAGAGGGATAGGAAATCAACAAGTGCCTATTCAACTTTCATAGGAGAAGGTGTGGTTTCATGGCTTTCAAAAAAGCAAGAAACTATATCTCTATCTTCAACCGAGGCCGAGTACAAAGCTTTGACAACCACTACAAAGGAGGTACTTTGGATCAAGAGATTATTGGTGGAGCTAAAGATCATGGATTCAGAGGAGGCACCAATCATCTACAATGACAATATATCAGCCCAACACCTTGCATCTAACCCAATCTTCCATGCAAGATCTAAGCACATTGAGATATGCCATCACTTTGTGAGAGAAATGGTGCAAGCCAAGGAGATTGCTTTGGAGCATGTTCCAAGCAATGAATGTGTAGCTGATCTACTTACTAAACCACTTCAAAAGACACCTTTTATGAAGTTCAGATCATCACTTGGAGTGATTAGTAAAGCAATGATTGAACCAAGCTAGATAGTGAGGAGGAGTGTTAAAAATTCACAATTCTAGCTTGACTAGTTTTGGTCATATGACTTGTAAATAGTTAGATGGTCATGATGTGGCTTGTCACACGTGCCAAATAGCATAGGATTCCATTCATAAGGATGTTCTCAAGTAGACCTAAGTGTTAGAACCTTTGGAATGAGTCCAAATTATGCTTAGATACAAGGGAGAAAAAATAGGAGCTATTTTTGGTAATTTTTGCATTGTTGAGGGATCTCCAAGATTCCAACCCTAACTTGGTAGGGATGAAAGATCCACCAAAATTAGCATTAGGGATAGGTTTAGGGCTACTCATACCTGCCCAAAACCGTGATGGATCATGTATATATAGGTGATGATATCTCACCAAAATCAATCAAGCAATTTCATGTTTTTTCTCTCATAATGGTGCAATTGCTCTCTATGTTCATAATTGTTTGAGTACTTGTGATTACTAATGATTATAGGATTGAATGTAGGTCTGGTGTGCAGTACTCAGACTGTGGGAGGCCGTACTTTCACACGTGTGAAGCCTTCTTCAAGGATTTGGGCCATTTAGTGAGGTTCAAGCATAGATTTTTGATGGATTTTGATGGTTCAACTTGTGCTAATCTTATGAAATCATAATCTATTGTTTCCCTCATCATTTCAAGTGTTTTAGGATCCTTATTTTCTGTAATTTTTACATGTGGAAGATCCTAAGGAGAATTTGTTACCGATGTATGCCTATCAACTTAGAGGTGATGGCATACTGCACTCAGTTAGGTGCTATGGATGCGGAGGAAAACACCGACGTGCTGAATGTCCACACCGAGGGAATCCATCAACATTTGATCCCTCGTGTTCACAATGCGGAGTTAATCATCTATGCCGAGATTGCCCGATGAGAAACTCACAAATAGCCAGGAGGCATTTGGCCTATGTAGACCGACATGCACCTGTGGTAACCCTTCCATCTCGAACGTACTACAAAAGAAAAATCTTAGTGCCACCGGGTTATGAAGCGAGTGACGAAGAATAAAATATGACAAAAGTCCCAAGGTACGCAAAGATACCCTCGGGCAAACAAGTAGAACCATCACAGAAGACAAAGATGGTAGAATTCATCAAGCCAACGACTATCGAGGAAATCAAGACACGGGCAACTGAGGAACTCCAGCAGATTCTGTCAGGGCTTTTTTTGCACTCAATGCGAAGAATTCTTAGTGATGAATTACAAAGGGGACTAGCGTCAACAGGGCAACTTGAAGGCAGTTCAGCACAAGATCCAAGAAAAAGTGCCATCACGCAGCCTTCAACGGAAAAGTGCAATGACCAAGAGAAGACTAAAGCTGGTGATTGCCCCTCAACGAGCAAGATTCAACCAAAGTCTAATTATTCCACAATTCAACAGACCCCCAAATCAACGCCAATTCGGTGTATATCCATTCTTCAAAGGCCAAATCCAGGGAATCCAAGCCCAAAATGGCCAATTGTACAGCAAGAACCAGAACCTACAATGATAAAGCCTTGTCCTAAATCTATGATAATGACTGCTGAGGAAAGTCATCAGGCTGATGCATACTTCGAATACCTGGACAGACAAGAGCATCAAGCAAACACGTCATATCCACATTATGATTTGGGGGAGTCTATGACATTGGGACCAGTTGTGCCGATCTATGAAGATCCATTATATCAGCAAGATTTATCTTGGGATCCTCCGATGGAATGCCTCGACTACCCAATTGTCAATGAACAAGGTTATCTGATATGGCCACCAGACCCTTATGTGTATTATTGAAAATCTGGCAAGTCTAGGTTCTTGCTGATCAACAATCAATAAAGCATTAGGTTTTATGTAAGCGAATTCTATCCACGCTTTTCCTGAAGCACCCATGTCCTAGCAATAAACGAACCGACAACAGTGCCCCTTCACGACAGTTGCAGCCTAGTGCCGAGGGACCGGCACTACTTTGGGCCGTGGACCCTGTTGTGTGTATTTCATGTATACAAATAAATAAGTGGGTCCCACCACTTAAAATATTGTTGGCCAAGCCTTGCCTAGTGGACCCCGCCACAGTACAGTAGAATAATAAGTGCAAGGCACTGGCATCCTGTGTGTATAAGCCCAGCCACCAATGAGCACAAGTAGCAAGTTGTAATTCCTAGGAATAAGAGACTAGGGGCTTAAAACTCTAAAATGACATTAGAGGCCCTAAGTCAAGTTGCAAATAAAAAAGCTAAAAGGGCCCAACTTAAAACTCACATGAATCATGTGAGTGCCCTTGTGCTTTCTTAGCACCATTAGATTTAAGTTGTGTTTCTTTGAAAGGCTTGGATTAGAATCCTTGTCCCAATGAAGTGGCCAATGAGAGTAAAGGAGGCTCACCTCTAAAATCTATAAGAGGGAGTCATTTTCTTTGTATTGTATCATCTTCCATTCTCATTCTAATAAAACTCTCTTGGTTTCTCTATCTCCATCTCTCTCTCTCTCTCTCTCTCTCTCTCTCTCTCTCTCTCTCTCTCTCTCTCTCTCTCTCTCTCTCTCTCTCTCTCTCTCTCTCTCTCTCTCTCCCTACGTTGGGATGGAATAGCTTTGGGTAGGTGCTCGAGCCCTTGAAGCCTTTCTCAACCTAGGCGTTCTCTCTCTCCCTCTCTCCACTCTCTTTCTCCTCTCTTTCCTCTCCCTCTCTCTTCTTGCTATGCAGGTGAAGGCGAGGTTGCCATTCCCAGCGACGGACCCCTATGCTACATCGACGACACAACATTTGCACATTGCAATAAATTTCTCACCAAATTTCTTTTGTTGCTGCACATTAAAATTACCAAAGCACATTGTAAATCGAAGAGCTATTTGAAAGCTTCTTATAGCAACAAAGTACTAGAGCGGTAGAAAGGACCAACAGGTAGGACCAAAGAACCAAAGCATCTTATAGTACCAAAGTACAAAAACATCTAATAGTACCAAAGCATCTTATAGTACAAAAGTACTAAACATGCAGAGAGTATAAGAACCTTAATTGGTAGTCTGGAGGATCAAAATTGTTACACGATAGGTTCAATTAGTACCAATCTTTGGTACTCAAAAGTTTCAGAAACACGTTAGCATCACAAAAATAGTACAAATCTTGTAAAATTGGTAGTAACTAAAGCTTAGATTCCACCAATTGGTAAACAACACTAAAATAGTACCAAAAAGATCACAAAGGATTGTATGTGAGCTGCGAACACAAATAAATATAAAAAAATATCTAATTTCTATAATTTTATGCGTAAAATATGGTCACGAGAAGTCTAAATAGTACCTATTTGGTAGATTTTAATAAAACTGAGACACTTAGAATAAAAGCCCTATTTTGATAGTCAGTAGGATCAGAATTGGTTCACGATAAGTTTTTGTAATACGAATCTTTCATATTAAAGAGTTTTACTACCACAAAAGTAGTACCAAAACAGTACAAAATTTGTAAAATTAGTACCCGACACTGGTGCAACTCAACATAGTGTTGGTTCACTCGAAACTTCTTAAAGATTCCTTCTGCATTAAAGTCATTGTGAACATCTTCAGAGTGAACTTGAGGAGTATTCTCATTACCACTGATCTATATTCAAGAAGTCTTATCGTGTTACAGGTAGAAAGTACCTGCAAGTAGATTTAAAGTATCATATACAGGTAGTACCAAAGTATCATACATAGGTAGTACCAAGAAGGTAGAAAGTATCTACAGGTAGTACCAAAGCATCATATACAGGTAGCAATATCATACACAGGTAGTACCAGGAAGGTAGAAAGTACCTGTAGGTAGTACCAAAGCATCATATACAGGTAGTACCATAGTATCAAAGCATCTTATAATACAAAAGTACTAAACATGTTAAATGTACAAGAACCTTAATTGGTAGTCTGGACGTCTGGACGATCAAAATTGGGTCCAAGATAAGGTCTCACATCAGTGCTCGAGAAAACCGACAAACTATATGATTGGAACTAGTAAGTTTTCTCAAAAATCGGCATCATGAAACGTCTGACGATATTTTATACAAGCATATGTACGTTTTTATAATTAAAATTCTTCAAAAAACTGGGAAGTTCTATAAAATGCAAAGTTTTTTTTAGGATTACTCAAAAGAGGTTTCCCCACATTCTTCCCATACATTTGGATTAGTTGAGTGCTCCCCCTTGTGCAATGGAGGTGACGTGAGGGTAGATCTCCTCTAGAGAATAGGTTTCTAGTTCAGGCCCCACACTTCATGCTTTGCCCTTTGAGTTTCAAATAATCATAGAATGGTACTTTTTTTGTGACAAATAGATGTAACCCACAAAAAGGCAAAGCTAGAATATTAAATGGTGACTCAATAAACATATCTGTGACATGAGATATACAAGGATCAAGAGCAACACCAGAAGCACATGGCCAGAACAAATATAAATTTTTATTCAAGAAATCTGATGTAGGCTTTGCTCCAATCCTCTCAGCTTGCATGTCTGATTCTCAAACCTGTCATAATTATATCCTCAGTCCTGTCTTTCCATGTCATATTCATTCATATTATCACCATGTGCATGATCTCCAATCCCTGTCAGTCATGTCTGATTCTTAAACCTCCCATCTGAACCCATGCATATCTCCTTCTGAAATTTTTGCAAACTTTTTTGTTGGGTGGTCATGATAGTAGGTGTCAAAATTCTTGGATAGGAGATGAGAATGGTAAAGAATTATTTGGCAGCTGGTTTGAAAAGTTGCTGCCTGTAAAAAAAAATAGGTGTTCACTTCTATCAAAGTGCTGGGTTCATGGGAGGGAAATTGAAGTCTGGGGCAGTGTTTCAGATCAGTATTATAACACAAATTTCCATACTCACCAGGACAAAAGAGCAATAACTGATAATAAATACTATACCTGTAAGATCAGGATGGATTGAATATTCTATTGTAGTCAGAACAAGGATCAAGACGCTCCTGGCTTATGTTAGTAGACCAGATATTTATACAAATGCTCTGGAAATTGTACAAGCAGGCTGCAGGATGCATTATTTTCTTGTCTTAAACCGGGCAAAGTAAAAACAAAATGCTCTGAAAGTAGGTGTGCACGGTAATGAAGCTCTCTCTCTTTAAGAATAAGCACTCAGCAATTCGGCATCAAATTCTCTGGCTTTTCCTATTTGGGTAGAGACGTGATCATCTCTCAGGTAATAGTTGCTTGAGGGAAAGTACTGATGCAATGTCTCGAGAGGCATAGAGGCGTTTACAGTGGAGGAGCATAAGGTTGATTTGTTTGACACTATTCCTTGATAATGATGAAGCCTGGCTATGCTGGCATTTAAATTTACTCCTCCCTCTTCAGGGATTGCAGTTTTGTGGATTCCACCGGCAAATACTTTCCTAGGATTTACTGCATATTTGCGGGCTCCTGCTCCATGAATGCATAACCATGGATCCTGATCAGGCACACAGCAGTAAGGCTGTTTCTCAACCCACCTCATACGTTGCAAAGGCCATTCTGAAGAGCCTGGATGGATGTCTGCACAAATCCAAGGTGAGGCACGCAAGCTTCCAAAGCTAAGGTATGGTGCGTCCTTGTATTCATCTAAGAGCTTATCAAGTGTATTAGGTGAAGAGATTGCAAGGAACTCATCAAAATCGTGGAAGAAGGTCCAGGAAGAGAGATACCGCGTCCTGTGGAGGCAGTCGTTGACGAAAAGAAGCTGGTTAAAGTACCAGGATGGATACTCTTTCTGATCTTCTACGTCGAGGATTGTGAGCAGACCTTTATGGACGAATGGACTTAGAACCTGGCGAACGCTGTCAGTGATGCCGCCAACATTGTAGAAGAAAAAGTGAACGCTGTCTCTCCACAAGTAGTGATGGTATACCAGCCAGTGTAGCACCCACTCTGCTCTAATGTTCCCGTGCATAGGAGGGCCGCAGAATGCGTACTTCAACGGAAGTGGTTGATCTCGATTCCGCATGGCTTCTACTGCTTCGCCTTTTTGTTCTTGGAGAGCCAGCACTCTCTCTGTATCACCAGGATGTGGTCCAACAGACACAGTCATGAAGAGTGAGCCGCCTTCTTCTACATCCATTCCCACATCATCTTCGAAAGTGCAATTCACGGGTGCAACCACATAGATGCGAGGCATTTGATCAAAATAGACATACATCAATTCCGCGTCAGTCACCTTCGATGGCTGTGATGGTTCACTTCCGTTCGGCTTCGGATGCCACTCGCATTTGTAGACGAGGACGTGATCAAACTTACGCGCTACAACGGAAGTGATTCCAATCACAAAGAACACCCGAGGAGATTCACGGTATGCGCTGAACTGCACGAAAGGATAGTGCGCGTGGCCGTGTGGCCGAAGGGATTGTTTATGCTGTTTTCTGGTAAAGTTAGATACCACAGCAGCCGTGCTTGCAGATCCTTGATTAGGCTGACTTCCTGCGATGTCCCTCTTTTGAACGTTTCCCGAGTGGAAATTTGTTGTTGCATCGTAAACGGATGCTGAGCTTCCTGCTCTTCTCGGAGAAAACGTCTCGACAGAACCCACTGTTGGCCTAGTATTGCAAGAAATAATAGATAGTTTCCCAACTCCATAGAAGATCGGGACTTGAAGAAAGAGTGCTAGTAAGACTGCGATCAGTATAATGTGCCATACGTTTGTTATCATGGCTTTCTTCATCTCTCGTACAACCTGCAAATGCCTCTTTTTGTGTACTACTTGGTTGAATGAAGATCTTGATTGGCTCTTTCAACGTCAGTCTAATGAAAGATATCGAATATTTTCTTCAGATGGCCTGGCTCAAGAAAATAGAACAGCTCGCTTGAATCGGCTTCAGATGCTTCAACAATACGTAGAACATTTCTGTGCTTCATTTGATCGAATTGTAAGTAGATCAACTCAAACGCATTCAGAATCTTCAAAAATTGAAATTGATGTAGGAAACTAGGTCTGCCCACCTTGTGCTTTTGCGGCAAATGAGCAATTGCTTATGTGATAACAGACCTACACTTGTCAGTTGACAACTGTGAAAATTAGAAGGAATACCTTCTGGAAGTAGTCGTCGACTACAACCAACCGCCATAGCGAAGGACAAGCCGAAACACTTGACTTGATGGCCATCGTCAGAAATCAAGAAGGAATCAGGCTGATTACAAGCGCACACCTTCTATAGGTTCGGACATGTGCATAAGTTTTAACAATTCTGTACTTCAAATGCTTAAGGCTTCAGCTATTCTTGATTCTATGACCTCGAATTGATAAAGCGTGTAACTTAAAAGAGTCAGCATCTGGCATATACTATAATAAAGCTTTATAAGCAGCTGTTTCTTCCGTACTTCCACGTTTAACTTGCTATTGCTATATGTGTCCATGATCCGTCACAGAGCTTCAATCAATTACAGATGAGGTGCTTGATAATAGTTCTGACAGGAGCATGGTGGACATGTATTTATCTGGACTATGCACAAGCCTCTCTTCATCTATGTTTGGTAATATCTACCAACGGTTACCAGAAAATCTGGGTTGTAGCCTGTAGGGATGATCTGTCCAACACAGTACTACTCCAATTCTGAAGGCGACTGTTGCTGAGGATCGCCCACGTCAATAATTAGAACCCCTCTCAATAAAAAAACTCGTCAAATACTGAAGCACGACTACAGCAAGCATTTAAGCTATCATGAATAAGCAAAATTATTGTCATTACATTGACGGTGGGGTCATCCAGGACATGACATCTCCGTAGAGTCAGGATAAGTAGAATTATTGGCAAGACTCAACATATTGAAAGTGAGGTCATCCAAGACATGACATTTCCGTAAATTTTCAAACCCCATAATATGACCCCTGCCGCAGGCGAAGACTGATGAGCTTGAACTTCCAGTCTACTGCGCGGACAAAGTGAACCACTGAAAATCAAAAGCACTCTCAGATGGTGCAAGATCGCCTTTTGCCATCAATCAGCATCAACCATTATATGATGCTTTAGCTTAGAATCTTATCTCAATTGTTGCTGACACAACTGCGCGGACAAAGTGAACCACTGAAAATCAAAAGCACTCTCAGATGGTGCATTAAAATACTGTTGATCAAGGCTTTAACTGAAATCCCATGGCTCCTCTTTTGTTGCTGACACAAGTCTGACGAAGAAAACCACTGAAAATACAAAAAGCAAAGTAAAGCACTGCAATATAATACTATAGACCAAAAACGACTTTAAAGATATTCCTTGTTCCACCATCGACTGTAACAAAAGTCCTTGGTCCTGCTCAATCATTCAGTCCCAGCAGCTCTCAGGCTGCTGCACATCGTGCACTGCATATGCCATAATCACTGATTACGGAAAAGCTAGCTCTTAACCATGCATACTAACTTATTGGAATCAAAGACTTGATATCGATAGGCCAAAAGTCTCATTGCTCTACTTTTCCGGTTCTTTTATTTCCTGCTAGCCAGAAATTTTGTAGCACACAATGTTCATAAACTTCTGCTTCTATATAATTTTTGGTGCTGAACTTGAAGATCAAAATTCATGCTAATGCAGGACTTTGATTTGTGCACACACAGTATTCAAACAATTGCTGTTCTACCTATGATGATACAATTCAATATCAAACTTATTATTATGCACAAACCCAAAATGCTCAAAAGTTTTTGTTGCCATAATACCTATGGTGATGCAAATCAAACTCAAATTTCCTCCTAATTATGGGGGAATGTGAACTGTACAAAGAAGCATAAATGTCATGGACCAAGGTTAATCCTACTTAGAGCTAAAGATCTTTCCAGTTGGAAGGAGAAAATATGTACGGTTTGATAGATGTAATAATCCACAATGGTGAATTCCCCCATCACATCTATGGGAGCTATGGCTTAAATTTTAGATCATCCCTCTTAATTACTTCATTCTTCTCCTACACTGTGTACTCCATCTTATAAGTTAGACTTAGAGTGTTAACACACAATTTGAACTGCTTGTTGGGTTGTAGCCTTGTGATCCAAAGATGTCACTTCTCTTTGAGACAAATCAAGAAGATATATTAATCATGTCATGAACAACTCCCTCCTCCATACTACTCAAAGATCCACTTGAAGCTAGAAGTGTCTATGGATTGGAAAAATACATTTGGCTAGAAACAATACCAAGGAATGAGGAATTGGTTAAGAAAATATAATGTAGCAAATTCCCTTCACTCTTTGCTCCAAAAACCAACAAAGCAAGGATAAGAACCCATAACTTGGTTTCCTTGGGTGGCCTTGAAATTTTGAATGTGTCAAGAGCACCAAAGAAAGTTAGACAATCACATTCCAGTGAGTCAAAATGATAGCGTGCCAAATAAATTGACCAACAAAAGAGGACCCTCCTCTCCTTCTACTACAAAGTCAACAACAAATGACAAAGGCCCTCATCAACTTCCACGTTATTTCTTGTAATTTCATCTAGCACTTGAGTGAGTCAATAGAATTTGACTCCCATTATAAATTGCCTCATCCCTTGGCTTCCAACTTGTAATTAAGTGTGTTTCATCCTCACACATAATGTCCACCACTATAGGTCAAATGTAACTTTAATCATGGCTGCCCATATATATGCTATACCTACGTAAAGCCTAGCTTGAGTAGTTTTCTAACCTTGTCAAGGATCCCTGGATTTAAGATTATAAACTATCTAGCCTAAGTTGAATAGAAACATAGCATCCCTCCCTAAGTGCCATTTAAGTCAAGTTCCAAAATGGAGGTTTATAGGTCTCAAAGCTCCTTTAAAAAAAGGCTTTTTTCAAGTATCACTTAATTATCGAATCAAGTATAATTGAGACTTGTAGTGGTTATAAAGGACTTTAGATGTTGGGTTCTCAACCTCAAATGATTTTTCTTGGAAGGAAATGACACGTCTTATTGTAGACCTTTGAAATTCTACCCATTCAAAAGACTTCATACATTATAATTGACTTTGAAAACCTTCTAAACCTCAGCCGACTCAAGTTTCTATCCACTAGATGCTATATTAGGTAAATCATTTAAAGTCTTCCTTGTGGAAAATGTACCTTTGCATAATAGTATACAAGATATTCATCACCTTTGGATCATGTATCTCTTGGGTTCTATTCACAGATTATTTTGACTCTCCTTCCATGTCACCGTCAAGGATATATACCCAAATGGAAAATACTCACTCTCCTCATATCACATCCTCATTACTGTCCTTAATGCGTCACCAATTGAGTTTTTTCAACCAATTTGATTTCCCTTATCTAAGATTCACAATTGATAATTTGATCTCTATAACCTTTTACCCCACTTATTATTTCTTTTACTTTGACTATGGAAGATCTCATGGAATGGACTTACATTGCATCAAGAAGCCCTTTGTCTTTCAAGTGATGTGCTTCTTTTATGACGACATTTTATAATACCAAGATTCCAACTCTCCATGAATTTTTTTTGTTCATATCATTATGTGCATGCCTACTAGTGACATTGTCAAGCACTAGGATAATAAAGATAATCACATAGGATATGACCAAACTTTTTATATTCCTCAATGTGGTCCTATGTTTTGCACAATCTATTAATGTATATCATATTCATAGATCATATAACAATTACCTTCCCTCAATTTTAAAATATGTGAAAATCTTGTAGCTCAACACATATTGTCTCATAAGATCTATAAATTTCATGTCACAAAAACTATATTTCAATTTGGTAGAACCCATAGAAAGATACTAAGTATTCTCAATGAAGAAAATTTTGTATAATCTCTACCAAAGCATTACTATACTCAAGGATTTAAAGATACCAATACAGACATCCTTATACATATCTTCTCTAATATGTACAATACCTTAAAAATTAGATGAGGATGTAACAAATTTGTTTTTTCATTGCTATGCCCCACTTCGGAAATCAGTGATTGGCCTTTTCATTGCACGATTTCATGTCAGATTCATAAGCTTCAATCACTATGATCTATTGTTGAGTGATATTATTTTTTAAGATGCAGCTATTAATGTTGGCAGTGTATTAGAGTTACGACTCTTTGGAATATTTAGTTAGATAGATATTACAAGGAATTTGAGATTGGTGATTACGTCATCTCTCCCTTGCTTCTCTTTAAGGAGGCAAAAAAACTCTCTCTTTTGTAAGCCTCTGCTCTCTTCTTTTGTACTTTGTATAAAGTTTTTAATCTAAGAATTTTTTTTTAAAATACCATCCTTATGTATCAATATTATGTTGCTTTTTTAAAGTAGTTAATCTTCCTATCTAAATACTTATTTGATTGCCGAAATTGCCTTAAATTTTAAGTGATAGTGTTATAATTAGTATTACTGATTTGCAAGCTTGAAAATTGAGACAATGAGATCAAGAGAATTTTGAATCTTCTCTAGTTTGTTATTTCAAGAATAGACTTAGGTATCTTCAAGCCATTTTCATGTGATTCTAAGTTATTGATTCCCTTCAACACCATTTGTAGAAGAGAGAAACTATTATGTCATAAACAACTTCTCCCTCCTCTAGACTGAAAAAATCACATTAATTTAAAATCTACTTTGAATGGGGAAAAAAAGAGTTTGAGAAGAAAAATACAAGTGGATAGAACAATTATAAGGAATGATCACAACAACAAGAAGCAGGATTTCCGACAGGCACATCTGACTAATTTTGAAAAAAAGGCAAGTTCAAGGGCAAAGGCAAAATCAAGTGGTCTAGAGGGAAAGATCAAGATGAGACTTTCTCTTTTGGCAAAAAGAAAGATAGATCAAAGTTAAAATGCTTCTATTGTGGCATCAAAGGGCATTTTTCTAGTGATTTCTTCAAAAAGAAGAAAGATCAAGGTGATAAGAAACAAAATCTAACTCTAGACGAGGATGGTGTTGATGTTCAAAACACAAATGATGATGCTTTTGTGATGTCTTCATGTTTGAGTGCTAATGTTGGAGATATTGATCCTTGGTGGATTGATAGTGGAGCAAGCTCACACATGACTTCTCACAAAGAGTATTTCACATCTTTGTTGGCAAATGGAGCTGACAAGAGGCTGATCTACACAACCAATGATGGTGAGTTTGCAATCAAAGGGATTGGCACAATTCCTATTTCTCTCTCCACAAATAGGAATGTTCATTTGAAGGATGTTTTGTTCATACCTTCCATTACTAAGAACTTACTTAGTGTTAGCCAAATTCTAAGCAAGGTTGAGTTTTATGGTGATACATGCTTGATCAAGAAAAAGGAGATTGTGATTGCAAGAGGCAAAAGGCAAGGTAAGTTATTCAAACTTGATCCTTGTGTTACTGCTAACCAAGTTGTATGTGTTGCAAGAGAGCAATTGTCAATTCAAGAGGTTTGGCACAAGAGGATGAGGCATCTCAACTTCAAGTCATTGGAGGTAATGGTAAGAAAGCAAGTTGTGATTGGTCTTCCAAGTTTCTTAACTAGCATCAATCATGTTTGTGAACAATATGCTTTGTCAAAGTAACATAGGTTACCCTATAAGAGATCTACAACTAGATCTACTATGCCTTTTCAAGTTGTGCATTCGGATATTCATGGAATTACTACAATTAACAATAGTGGTGCTAAGATGTATGTAACCTTTATTGATGATTTTAGTAGATTTTGTTGGGTATATCTACTAAAGAGCAAAGATGAAGTGTATGATGTCTTTATCAATTTCAAGATTGCAAAGGAGCTCCAATTCTCTACCAAAATCGTTGGATTAGTCTCCTTCATACTAATCGACTAATCGGTTTTAATCTTCATCCATTGTTTATCCAGTTCTGCGAATTTTCCCATGTCTTTTCACAGTATGTAGTGTTGAGTTTCACACGTGCGGATTGTCCACTACATGTACTTGTGATCTCCTAAGGTGTGTAGATGCACCAAGATCAAGACTAGATTGAGATTCAAGATCTATCTTTGATTCTATGGCAAAAACACACTACTACATGCATTCAATCACTTCCAACTCTCACTCACACGTGTGGGAAGTGTTCCAAAAGTATTCTAAGTAAAAACAAGCTGCTCTCCTCAGGTAGAGAGAGAAAAACCATCATGAGCTCTCGGGTAGAGAGAGAAAGCTAGAAATTCAATGACACTCAAAATCCACTCAATCTCAAAATCAATTAGATCCAAAAGGAGGAGTACAATGATACTAATAGATTCATGAGCTACCACTATGCTTAACTATGATTGGATCACACTTTGCCACCTCTTAATCCTATTGGACCATTGATCCATGCACCTCTAAATTCTATTGGACTATATTCAAGCACACCTCAATTTTCTATTGGACCTCACAAGGTTCCACCTCTAAATCCTATTGGACCTCTTAAGCTTCATCAAACAAAAGCATGACACTTGTCTACACTCTAATTGGCACAAGTTTGGCTCTATTTTGGCTCAATATTGGCATTACAAGTGGAAATGGATAATTTGCCATCTATGCCAAATTTGACCCTATCAACATCCTATACCTAAATGCTTGACTATGAAATTCTATGAGACCCCTATATCAAACATTTTGATTTACTTTACAATTCTCCACATGTGGAAACATCCTCCACACATGTGAGATTCACTTACAAACTTCTATCATAAAAAATACCAAGCTAGATTTTTGCCAATTTCTCACACTCCTCCTCAAAAAATAGCTTGGAAAGGTACTAGATCACTTGAGAAGTTTGTAAATCTTTTTGAGTGGATCCTTTGGTATGCATAAGAAGTGAAGATCAGCCAAGGGATCCATCATAGCAGCACCCTCACCATATCCATGATAAGATCTCTTTGGTAGAGATCTCTTGCCAATGCCTTTGAAGAGTGCTCCACCAATATGCCACTATTATCATGGGCTTCCTCCATGCTTGATGATGATCTTTGCCTTGAAAGTTCCACTTGCATGATGGATGGATGCACCATAAATAGAGAAATACGAGGCTTCCAAGCCTCATAAGGATCATGGAGATCAAGATCATAAGATGTGAAACAATGATGATTATCAAGATTATGCTTTCTAGCTTGACTAGTCCACATACAATGAACTATATCCATGATGGATCTAATCTTGATATCAAAGACTATCTTGATCTTTTTTAGGCTAGTTACTCTCTCAAGGATGTAAGTGTCCACTTTGGATGCTTCACTTAATCTCAAGAGGAGTTTACAATTTGCCTCAAAACATGTGAAAACATGATTTTCAAAAAAGTGAGTACCAAGCTCAATCTTGTTCTTACTAGAACCAAGAGCATACTTTTGACAATACAATATCTTGCTTTCAAAAAGTATTGGAAACACATCTAAGTCAATAATGACAAGAAACATGTCCATACCATAAGCATCATACAAAACTAGTATAGCTTTTCTTGAACTTTGAGATCCAAAAAATTCAATGAAGCAAGATAGCATTTCAAGCAAAGGAAGAGAAGCATATATGAATGTGTTGTAGTAGATACAACATGAAAGATGCCCCTCTTTGCCATGTAAGGTGAGCCATAAAGACTCGGCCATGCATCTTGAAGATCTTCTTGAAATCATATGAAGAAGAATCTTCTCCTCACACATTGGCCCCATCATAACTTGAATACCTTCAAAAAGGATAACTTGTGATGCTTCTTGAGAAGCCTTGATGTCGGCCACTTCCAAGATTGAATCTTCATGCAATATGGCATCTCTATTCATGATCACATTTGAAATAGAGAGTGTAAAGACACTAAAGGCCTCCTTGATGGATGAGTATCCAATCATGATCCATGAGCTTGGATCATCCTTCCTTCTTGTTTCCAAGGGAATATGTGCAAAGCAAGCACTACCAAGTTCACTAAGGTGATCAACCTTAGGCTTCATCTTGAATAAAACCTCATATGGTGCTATTCCTTCAAGAGCTCCAATACTCCTCAAAGCTTTGATCTTCAATGAGAATTTCTTCTCAACATATGCTTTGAATAATAAGGAATAATCATACACCATAATACTTGAAGAGAGAAGATATGTGCATCTTGTGTAATCCTCCTCCTTTGAAATATTGGAAATATAAAAAACATCAAGAGAGTTTGCACTCTCACTTGGATGCAATTTGTAGATGCCTTCAAATCTTGATCCATATGCAAGGATCTCACCATCCTTCTTAATCACACAATTGTCAATATTGAAATTGACATCAAAGCCACTATCAAGAAGTTGGCCAACACTTAAGATGTTCTTTGTAAGCTTTGGGACAAAAAGAACATTGTTGAGAAAGAGATCTTTAGAAGATGCAAGCTTCAAGGGAATAATCCCTACTCCTTCAATATTGCACTCATGCTTACTTGCAAAGTATATGGTCTTCTTGACTCCATCATAAGGCATAATAGATATAAAAAAGTGCTTGGAGCCACACATATGTGAAGATGCTCCACTATCAATATACCATGAGTCATCCTTGTTGAAGGTGGAAGAGGAGAAGCTTGATGCCATAAGAGAGCCTTCTCCATCACTTGCAATATAGTCTTCTTTCTCATTGGTGATGTTGGTTTGATTGAGTTGATTCTTCTTCTTGAAGCAATTGGTGGCATAATGGCCTTTCTTGCCACAATAAAAGCACTTGATCATCTTCTTCTTGAGATTTGAATTAGAAGCATGAGAGGTATCCTCCTCCTCTCCATCTTGGTCTTTAGCTTTGTCATTAGAGAAGTGATGGTGTTGCTTCTTACTCCTCTCTTTGTGCTTGGCAAATAGAACTTTGTCATCATCATGATTGAGTGATAGCTTGTCCATCCTCAAGAGTTTGTACTCTTGTCTTGATTCTTCAGAAATAAGCACACTTTGAAGGGCCTCCAAACTTGGTAGCTCCTCCTTAATAGCATAGTATTGGACAAGGTTGTCATATTCATCTCTCAAGCCATTGAGAATGACTTGGACTAGCTCACTTTGATTGATTGAGTCACCAATACATGCAAGATCTCTATGAATATCCTTGACTCTCAAAACATAATTAGATGCACTCTCATCACTCTTTTGACTACTTTGGAATATTTGATTTCTAAGAGTGAGGAGCCTAGAGGTGTTCTTAGCCTCATAGATGGACTTGAGACAATCCCAAGCTTCCTTGGATGTAGAACAATCACCAATCTCCCTCAATATCTCATTAGAGACATTCATTTTAATGTAGTGGAGAGCCATCCTAGCTCTCTTCTTGTATTTTTGTACTTCTTGAAGGACTTGAGGCTCCTCCTCAATCCCAAGTACAATGTCCATCACATCTTGGAGTATCAAGATGGACTCCATCCTCAACTTCCATATTGAATAATTGGAAGTAGACAATCTCTCACTTGGTTGCAACAAGTATGAACTCATTGAAGTCATGTAAAGTGGAGATAAATAAAAGTGATGAACAAAAAATGTTGCTTCTCTCTCACTATAGGATCCAATAATGGTGTGCTACCATCTCCTATGCAAGATCTTGCAACAAACTGTGAGATAATTCTCACTAGCTATCTCAATCTCTCCAAAACTAGATCTACTTCACATCAAATGATGGAGTATGGGCAAAGTTAGGATCAAACACTCTTAGCACGTGTGAAATACACTAAGAAACCAAATTTGACTCAAATACAATGATATTGCATGAAACAAAATGGCTAAGATCTCAAAACAGTGCCTAGATCACATATAGATGAGATTGGTAAGCATTCGACTGTGATTTTGGATCAAACAAGCAATCTTTTGACCAAACCAAATGTGTCCACCCAGGTCTAGGTGCCCTACCTAACCCTCTTCAAAAGCTTATAACTTTTGATTGGCTCAACCAAATGGAATGAAACTGATTGCATCAGAAACTAGACAAAAATAGCTTCAAAACAAGCTATCTAGCAAGATTTTTGGATCAAACATGAAAGAGAACTCCCAAACTGAAATTGGATGTTCCTCACACGTGTCTGAGCACATGATTCCGTACAGTACCAGGTCAGAGCCAATCAATGTCCTTTTGATCTCTTTTGATCCAAAATTGAACAAGATAGCTAGGAAAATGGGCCTTGACAATTTCTAGCTCAAGATTGATAAATAGTTTTCACTCAAATGGATCAAAATGCATGGTAACCTTAGGTAGGCTCTGATACCATGTTGAATTTCACACGTGTGGATTGTCCACTACATGTACTTGTGATCTCCTAAGGTGTGTAGATGCACCAAGATCAAGACTAGATTGAGATTCAAGATCTATCTTTGATTCTATGGCAAAAACACACTACTACATGCATTCAATCACTTCCAACTCTCACTCACACGTGTGGGAAGTGTTCCAAAAGTATTCTAAGTAAAAACAAGTTGCTCTCCTCGGGTAGAGAGAGAAAAACCATCATGAGCTCTCGGGTAGAGAGAGAAAGCTAGAAATTCAATGACACTCAAAATCCACTCAATCTCAAAATCAATTAGATCCAAAAGGAGGAGTACAATGATACTAATAGATTCATGAGCTACCACTATGCTTAACTATGATTGGATCACACTTTGCCACCTCTTAATCCTATTGGACCATTGATCCATGCACCTCTAAATTCTATTGGACTATATTCAAGCACACCTCAATTTTCTATTGGACCTCACAAGGTTCCACCTCTAAATCCTATTGGACCTCTTAAGCTTCATCAAACAAAAGCATGACACTTGTCTACACTCTAATTGGCACAAGTTTGGATCTATTTTGGCTCAATATTGGCATTACAAGTGGAAATGGATAATTTGCCATCTATGCCAAATTTGACCCTATCAACATCCTACACCTAAATGCTTGACTATGAAATTCTATGAGACCCCTATATCAAACATTTTGATTTACTTTACAATTCTCCACACGTGGGAACATCCTCCACACATGTGAGATTCACTTACAAACTTCTATCATAAAAAATACCAAGCTAGATTTTTGCCAATTTCTCACATGTAGTTTTATAAGTGTTTTTACACAGTCTGCAGAATTACACGGAGTGTTACCACAGTGTCGCATTTTTCCCCTATCAGGAATCTCATGGAAAAATGCAATGTCGCCTTTTTTGCCTGTCGGGATTTGCGAGCAAATATGCAGAGTCGCATTTTTTGCTTTTTCAAAAGTGCCTCAAATGTTAAGGAAATGACTCTGGCAATGTGTGGGGCAACCCTAGATGCGTTTTTAAGGCACTGTCGGGTTTTTCGCAAGAAGCTGACACTGTTGCATTTTTGCGACAGTGTCGCCTATGGCTGTTTTGGTTTTTTTCTATAGAAGTGACAGCTTGGTTCATTTATGCAGACAAACTATTTACAGCCAATTTTCACTGCTTATCAACAATCAATGACAAGGAACCGGATGGATGTCAGCGGAGATCAGCCAACTGGCAATCGCAATTGATGACCTAATTGCTTAGTATAAATAGTTGTTCATATTCATACATCTTATTACAAAAATGATCAAAAAAATCAAGTTCAGCAAGTATTGTAGTTAGCTCTCTATCAAGCTTTCAAGCTTGAACTCTCTTGAGCATTCTAGCTCAGTCTTTTAGAGATTTATTTTAGAGTTGCTATTGTGCTATTGCTTATCAGCATAGCTGCTTATTATCAGACTTATTCTCAATTACTTAGAGACAACTTAGAGTGCACGATTTCTATCTGCTATTGTCTTGCGCTCATTAGCATCTGATTTTATTTTTCTGAATCAATACTAGCTTTTATTGCGTTCAGTTTATGTCAGAATGCATGCATCTCTGTATTTCTTTTTGTAACTGATAGAAATTGTCTGAGAATTCAATACTTTGTGTTTGGCTACATAATCACTTAGGATCTTGTGAAGAATTGCCAAAAATTGGCAAATCTAGCTTGATCATAAACCATGTAGAATAGTGTAAATTGTGTACACAAGTGGGTCCCACACATGTGAGGCCATGATGCCACGTGGGAAACCCATCCTAATGTAGGTTAGGTCAAGTCAAGAGAGTTGGTCATGTCTATTTGGTGGTCATCCCTACTTTATAGGACCTACACCTAAGTTTAAGGTGAAAATTTGACCAACTAGCTACCTACCAAGCATAACTCTAGGAAATAGACTAGGGTTTCATTTTAGGTCAAGGAGAGTGAGTTACCTTCCTTATTACATGCTGGAAATCCACCTAACTTCAAGAAGGAAGTCGAATTTGGTATGTATTCCCTCTCTCCATAGTGAGAAGATAGAAAAATTTTGGAGCTCATTGGCAATCTCAAGCTAGTTCACTATGTACATTGAGTTTTTGTGATCCAAATGAAACCAAATCAATTTCTACTTGTTTCTCAGGTTGAAGGACATAATACAGCCTATAGTACACATGTGTGGGCTTGGATTTCAATGTTTATCAATGCTTTTGATTGTTAATGCTTGTTGTTTGTCAAATTGCCAATCTAGATCAACTTTTTTGTGTCTGGTTTTCTGATAGATTGTTAAGCAAGAATCCAATCACTCTTGTGGATCTTTTGTAGATCCATTTATGGTCCTAAAGTACAGTACTTTCACATGGTATCAGAGCCAAGTACAAGAGCATAAGCCATTGATCTAATGCAAATCCATTTTTAGCAAGTTTTGGTGCTAAAAACTAGTATTGAGAGGGCAAGCTAGAATCTTGATTTTGGTGAGGAGATTTGATCCCAAACTTGGTAGGGGTCCAAATCCGTACTATCCACATGTGTGGGAACCTCTGAACCTGCATTTAATGCATGGTATTTATTTGATCCAAAAAAATTCAATTTGTGAGCTGTTGGTGTAATTTTTGGTGGAGATCCCAGGATAATCTACCAAGTTCATTTGCCATTGATTAGATTTGAATTTGTTTCATGGAATCTAACTAATATAGGCTGAGTTCAAGTCCTATTAAGGTTAAAAACAGGTCTTGAAAGTACACCAAGAAGGAAGAAAGAGATTAAGTCATTTTTTTGTCCAAAAATAGCCAAAATTGGCAAGATTTGATTGTAAGTAGATTTCACATCATCTTATCTTCATTCCAACTTTGTGAGGGAGTGCTAGAACTGAGATTATAAGTCCATTTGTTGGATTAGAAATCTAATTTGAGTGAAAAACTACAAGAGAGAGACCTTAGTAAGTTTCTAGAGACAATCAAATCCATTTCTTGGCAAGATTTGTTTGAAAGTAGTTTTCACTTCATCTTATCTTCATTCCAGCTTTGTGAGGGAGTGATAGAACTGTGATTATAAGTCCATTTCTTGGATTAGAAATCAAATTTGAGTGAAACACTACAAGTGTGAGACCTTTGTGAGTTTCAAGTCAATCAAATTTATTTCTTCTTGTAGAAGTCACTACTAAGATGGGATCTGCTGGAGCATACCTTCTAGAAGCTAGTGAGATATTGAATTCTACAAATTATGCTATTTGGAAGGTTAGGATGGAGTCACTCTTGGTGCTCCAAGATCTTCATGAGTTCTTGATTGAAGATGAAGATGAACCTCTAGGTGCACAAGAGTTAGCTAGATACAAGAAGAGATCTAGGCTTGCACTTCATTGTGTAAAGATGAATGTGAGCAATGATTTGTTGAGAGAAGTATCAGCATGTACTGGTGCTAAAGAGGCCTGGGAGTCTTTAAAATCATTCTATGAATATAGTAACACTTCAAGAGTACTCATGCTTAGAAATCAGATTTTGCAAAGCATGAAGAGAAGTGAGGAGAGTGCACAAGATTATGTACTCAGAATCAAGTATCTAAATAGGGAGTTGGCTTCCATTGGAGAGAAGATTCATGATGGAGAGCTTGTACAAATTGTTCTTAATGGTCTAGGAGATGACTTTGCAAATTTGGTCCAAAGTTTTGCCATCCAAGACACTTTGCCAACTATAGAAAAACTTCACAGTGTATTAGTGGCTGAAGAGTATAGGATGCTCCATGCAAAATCTAGGATGAGTTCCTTGTCTTTGCAGGATGGTGATGAGAAAGCCAATTTCTCATTCAAGGGCAAAAAGAAGACCAATGGAAAGAAGAAGCATCCAAAGGAGGCCAAAGAAGAGGATGATGCATCAAGCTCAAATGACTAGTCAAAGCAGAAATGCTTCTTTTGTGGAAAGAAGGGGCATTATGCATCTGAATGCTACAAGAGGCTAAGAGCACAAGTGGAGGAGGACAAACAAGGAAACCTTGCAAAGTAGGAGGAGGAGGATAAAGTAGATGTATTCTTGATGGCATCTACATCCTCACCAACAAGCAATAGCAATTCAAGAGACAATTGGTGGATCGACAGTGGGGCTAGCTCCCACATGTCTTGTGAAAAGGACTTTTTCTCAACCTTACACTCTTTCAATGATGCTAAAAAGTTTGTCTTTATTGCAAATGATGAAGAGTGTAGGATAGATGGTGTTGGCACCATCTCTTTGTATCTAGAATCCTCAGAATGCATGGATCTAGAAAATGTCCTTTATGTACCATCAATCACCAAGAATATGCTTAGTGTTGGTCTACTCTTAGAAAGTGGTTTGGATGTCCACTTTAAGCATGGTGTTTGCTTCATCTTGAAGAATGATGTTTGCATTGCAAAGGGATTTAAACATGGAAGATTGTTTAAGTTGGAAGCTAGTGTTTCTTTTGAAAGAATGAGCTTGGCAAAGGAGGAGATCACTCAAGAGGAGATCTTGGCAAAGTGTGATCTTGCTTGCATTGAGGAGGAACATCAAAAGGAGGAAGATCTTGAGGATCAGCCTCAAAGCATGAGAGTTCCAAGGGAGTCCTCAATGACAATGGCCGAAGCAGCAAGGTGGAGAAAAAAAAACTTGCGTGAGATGCAGACGAGATGGACACACAGTTGATACATGCTGGCTCAATCCAAAGATTGAGTGTATCCACTGCCAAAAAAAGGGTCACGCAGCCAGTGATTATCACCTGAACCCAAGAAACAAATCAGCACAGAACAGACAAGAGAAGAATAATATGTCAAGGAGCCTGAGAGCTCAAAAATGGGCGAAGAGAGATCAAACAGAAACTGTTCGATCACCTACATTTTTGAAGATGTGTGTGCAGTGTCAACATCTAACACACATGAGGTGATCCTAGATTCAGGAGCCACCTCACACTTCGTGACATCAAGACGAATCATGGCTGATTTTTGAAGTGCCGATCCATCAAGATTCATAGTTCTTGGAGATGGATCCAAACATCAAGTGAACAGTATTGATTCATTGTGGCTCAACACCAATGGTAGAGACAGACGACTTGAAGATGTTCTGTTTCTGCCTACACTATAGCAAGACTTGCTTTATGTGGCAAGAATAGCAGATGTAGGAATGCGTGTGACGTTTTCGGACGAAGCATGCAACGTGGTTTATGCCAGCACCAGTACCCTGATCACTCAAGGTAGAAGAAAAGATAATCTATATCACCTGAAGGTACGCCTGCCTGCAGATCAGGTGCATCAGACTCTTGATTTGCCAGACACTCTGTAGCACAGGAGACTATGTCACATGAACTCAATGGCACTTTACGAAGCAAGCCATCATGGAGCGATAACAACATCTTGAATGTAACCAGCTCGACCACCTGTGATGCATGTTTGAAGGGTAGATGTCACGCACTCCACTCGTCAAAGACTCCTACAGAACGACCAAGATTCTAGAGTTGGTGCATTCTAACATATGTGGGCCTTGCAATGTGATCTCAGTAGGAGGCTCAAAATGTTATATAACCTTCATTGATGATTATAGTAAATTTGCCAGACTGTACTATATTCAGAATAAATCTGCAGAACTTGATAAATTCACAAAATATGTGAATTGGGCAGAGAGATGCACATGCAACAAAGTGAAGTAGATCAGGACAGATCGAGGTGGCGAATACATCTCGAATCGCTTCACTGACTTCTACAATAATCGTGGCATCATTCACAAAAGGACTGCAGCCTACACACCGCAACACAACGGTGTTGTAGAGAGGAAGAATAGGACCCTAATGGAAGCTGCCAGATGCATGATGGCCTACCCGAAAGTTTCAAGGGTACTGTGGGCTGAAGTAGTAGCTATAGCTGCATACATCCAGAACAGGACAGGGAAGTGTGGTGTCCCTCACAACATGTACTTGTGATCTCCTAAGGTGTGTAGATGCACCAAGATTAAGATTAGATTGAGATTCAAGATCAATCTTAGATTCTATGGCAAAAACACACTACTACATGCATTCAAACACTTCCAACTCTCACTCACATGTGTGGGAAGTATTCAGAAATAATATAAGTAAAAACAAGCTGCTCTCCTCGGGTAGAGAGAGAAAAAGCATCATAAGCTCTCGGGTAGAGAGAGAAAGCTAGAAATCCAATAACTCACAAAATTCATAAAATCACCAAATCAATTAACTTCAAAATGAGGAGTACAATAATACTAGTAGATCCACGAGCTACCACTATGCTTAACTATGATTGGACCATACTTTGTCACCTCTTGATCCTATTGGACCATTGATCCATGCACCTCTTAATTCTATTGGACTATATTCAAGTGCACCTCAATTTCCTATTGGACCTCACAAGGTTCCACCTCCTATTGGACCTCTTGAAATTCATCAAACAAAAGCATTACACTTGTCTACACTCTAATTGGCACGTGTTTAGCCTGTGAATTTACATGACTCATGAGTAGCATGTTTGTAGATATGTCTGTTCTTAGTACACTTGAAGGGTCCCTTGTCTATCGTTCTCTGGATAAATATACAAAATACATACATCATACTTGGCCTTCCTACTTTATTACGAAGGTAGTAGCATTCTTCCGGGCAAGCCAACGATTGCACTATATCTTTAACTTTGTGGATATAACTTAGATTTTTTTTGGAAGTGATGCATGAGCAAGCAAGCACTTTGGAGTTTGATTATTCCTCCTAGCAAGTCCATTTTATTGAGGAGAATAATGAGTGATAAAATTGTTGCTCAATGCCTTTGCTAAGGCAATATTCCTTGAATTCACTTGAGATGTACCATCTACAATTGTCAGTCCTTACTACCTTGATTCTCTTACATTTTCAATTTTAGTATGCTCCTAAAATATTTTAAAAAAATGGAATGCTTGTGATTTATACTTCATGAAATAAGGGTTTGGCGTTTTTCGAGTAATTTTTTTGCGAGTTTTGCAAGTTTCTTTTGTGCCATGAGTCAATAAAATGATAGCACATGGTGTGCTATTTTTTATATACCACTACTTGAATGTTTATTAATAAGAATTGTGGTTTGGCACATAGTTATAAATACCATGATGAAATGCCAAAATAAGAAAATTTTGAAGTTAAAGAAAACACTTAGCCTCCAAGCATGCTAAAAAAAAAAGATTTTTTTTTTTTGGCTGAATACTTGGCACGCTGGCTTGCTAGGTGATTCAGAAAAAAAAAAAAATTATGGCCGAATCACTTGGCACACCAACAAAAAAAAAATTCTTTTACACTTAGAACGTCGGTGTGCTATTCTTGAAGGTTGTAAAGTTTTTTTTAGCAATGTTTTAACTCAAAATTTGGATCTCAAATGAGTTAAAATTTGAACTTTTCAACCTATTAAACATGTAATGTATTTCACAAAAGCACAATTTAATATCTTAAAAGTGGATATTTTTTAGGACAATACCTAAAGTGCCATATAGACTACACAATTTGGTACTTACCATTATTACATAGACTATACAATTTGTGTTACATGAGAAAGGTGAATGGTTGTGAATGAATTACATGATACAGTGGCCCATGCTATGGCATCCAAGTCTTTTGTGGTACTCGAAAATGAAAAGCTATTTTTAATAGGTTACCAAAAAGAAAAAAAGGAAAGTGGACACAATGCCATAGAAGAAAGATGTGTATAGATTGTCACGACACCTATCAAAGAGACATGGAGAAGGTTATTAGTAGTATAGAGTGGAGACAACCAATGTCACTTCCAAAGTTGTCTCACATTGAGGTTCTCACAAGCAACATGTTTGTTCACATTAAAATCCATTGAAATTTTTGTATTTAGTCAGTATCTTCCTGCAATTAGAGATATATTGCAGTTAAAATTGCATGGCATGCCATGTGCTACATAATCGGTGAACCATGTGTAGAATGAAACTCGCAAAACTCACAAATGATTTACTTGCAGATTGTCAAAACCCCATAAAGTATACATGTGTTATTCTCGAAAATTCATCAATGAATGTTGTACAAAATTTTGCACCAATTAGAGATAACACACTAACTCGAAAAATGAGCCTAAACAGTAGAGGGTCAAAATTCAGCTAAGAAGATCGAATCGACCCAAACAGCCTCCATCCAGATTTATGGATGATGTAGTCTGCTACTTTGTGTAGGAACCAAATACAGTTTTAGAGGCGATGTCTACATCTGATGCTGAACAGTGGAAAACAACAACAGACACATAATTGGATTATCTGTTAGAGACTCAAACATGGACAACCACTGAGTTGTCAAAGGATCGAAATCCGATTCCATGCAAATGGATATTCAAGGCGAAGTATGATGCTGAAGGAAGGCTAAATCGATACAAAGCCAGGCTAGTCGCCAAAGGCTATTCCCAAATTCCAGGTCTGGATTATTCCAAGACCTTTAGCCCAGTTGTCAAGCATGCTTCAATCTGTCTATTACTCTCCTTTGCAGCTGCAGAAGATCTCAAATTTTATCAAATGGATGTCCATACTACTTTTCGTAACGGAACCATTGCAGAGGAAATTTTCATGTCATAGCCAGAAGGATACAAACTGAGGGGTAAGCAACACCTTGTATGTAAAATTCACAAGACACTCTATGGGCTGAAACAGTCACCCAGAGCCTGGTTCTAGATGATACTTTACTATTATGAAACAATCTGAATTTGATGAAGAATACGAACTGCATCTTGGCCAAAGAGTACAAAATGACCGATATGGATCCAACCCACTATTGTCTCGGAATTGAAATTTTTTGAATTCGACCCAACAAACTGATTTTTTAAAAAAAAAACAAAGATATCTCACAAACGTGTTGGAAAAGTATGGAATGGCCAATGCAAGCCGAGCTACTTTTCACTTGACCCTGGACTAAAGCTGTCAAAGGAACAATCTCCTCAAACCGGGGAAAAAGAAGAGGAAATGAAAAAATATTTGTTTCACTCCATCATCGGCTCACTAATGTATGCAATGTCTGCACTCAACACGACATTGCATAGTAAATCAGTTTACTCAGCCAGTTCCTATCAGATCCAGGTCTAGCCCATTGGAAAGCACTCACAAAAATCATGAAGAGCATGCAAGCAACAAAACATCTCAGCATCTGTTATGGAGGCAACCAACCTACCAATATTCTCGAAAGATACACAGATGCGGATTGGACAGGGAATATCGATACTAGAAGATCGACTTCTGGATTTGTATTTTAATCCAATCAAGGCCCAACCTCTTGGAACAGTCGAAAGCAGATCTCAGTAGCATTATTCTCACTCAAATCAGAGTACATTGTTCCCACGAATGCTACCAAGGAGGCAATTTGGCTGAGGCACTTGCTAGCAAAAGTCGACCTTGCACAATCACATCCAACGACCATCTTTTGTGACAACCAAAGCACCATAGCTCTCTCTCTCTCTCTCTCTCTCTCTCTCTCTCTCTCTCTCTCTCTCTCTCTCTCTCTCTCTCTCTCTCTCTCTCTCTCTCAATCTGAGATTTTATTCTCGAAGCAAGCATATCAAAATCAGATTTCACTATTTAAGGGAGAAAGTGCAAAGCAAGGAGGTATCATTAGTCTACTGTAGTACAAAATTAATGACACTAGATTACTTTACAAAGGCTCTGTCAAAAGAGCACCATCTCAGATTCAATGACATGTTGAATCTGAAAAATCAAAAGTTTTCAAGATCCACATTAAGAGGGAATATCAGAATTCGATGCTCAGCCTCAAATCCATTCATTAATGAGCATCCTGAAAAACCAGAAACCAAAGGCTCGAATTTTTTAGAAGAAGATCAAACTTTCTAGAATTTTTTGATACTGTATCGACTCGAAAAATCCTATATTTTTCAATATCCAAAATTAGAATTTTTCGATACGAGATCAACTCAGAAAATTCGTAATTTTTTGAGTCATTATGATTTTTGAGTCATTGTATATTTTTCAATACTATAAATTTCAATACTATCGGTCTAAGACCCCACGACTTCGCATTGACAGTCCGCCTACATTGTACAAAGCATTTATGTTGTAATAAGCTTTTGCGCTGATCATTCTCAACATCTCAGACACTCAAATCAAACATGTGTCTGAAGATCAGACCTCGTCTGAGACATCTTGAGCACCATGTACAAATTGCGAGATATAGCTTCCAAGCTCTATCTCAGGAAGAAGTTTTACTCCTTGAAGATGACAAACGGTGATTTCCCATAGAATCACATCAACTAGTTCAAGAACCTGCTGAAGCAAATGTCCGTTGTCAGATTATTCATAGATGATCAAGATGTAGTAATGAAACTGCTTTCAAGCTTGCCAAGCTCATACGACAGCTTGGTGATGATCATCATGATGATACACCCTCAACTGACTTTTTCAAGAGTCATCAAAATGTTGTTGCAAGAAGACACTCGAAGGAACAAAGCTTCCAGTTTCTCAATTGTCGACTCTCATGCCCTATACACCTTGACTAAGCAGAAGAAGAAAGGCTTGAAGCCATCGAAGCCAAACTAGAAGCCGGTACATGGTCATAGCAGTTGAATCAGCCGCCAAAGAAGAAGCTGTTCTGCAGATACTGCAAGCAATCTAACCACGAGATCCAAAATTGTCGCATACTACAAACGAAGAGTAGCAGCAAGGGGCAGTCGAATCAAGTAGAAAATGTAGTTGCAGAAGCATCACAGCCTATTCAAGAAGCGTATCATGATGCCTTCGAGACAAGCCATCAAGAAGCATCCACAACGATAGCTCTTGATTTTTGGATTCCGGAGCCACACAACATATGCCCTGAGATTGACAGTTATCTTTTGTTTGTAAATTGTCTTTCTCTGCTTCCACTTAATCCATTACTTTTGATAATTGTCATAACTTTCAACATGGTATCAAAGTTGTAAAGTTATAGTCTCTATTTTTGCACTGACATTCAAATCATAGTACACGTCTCATGCTTCATAGATGGATCAATTTTTCTTTGATTTGATGATTGTTAACAAGTTCAACGGAGATAATTTTCACATGTGAAAATTTAAAAGCAAGAACTCATGGAAAATGGTTGATGGTATATTTACGAAACCATAAAATGATCATAAGCTTCTCAACAAATGGTAGATGAAAGGTGGTAAGGATCTAGCCTTGATAGTCTTTAATATCAAACAACAATCATATCACACATGTTACGTCATGTAATTCAGCCAAAGAATTTTGGGATACTCTAATCAACTTCTATGAGACAGATGATGTCTCTTCAAGATTGTTCTTAAGGAATAAATTTTTCTCCTTAAAGATGTTAAAAAGCTACCTTAATTATTGACCATGTAATAGTAGGCTCAATCTTCAAGATGCCAGTGTCTTCTAGCATCCTTTGTAGCCATATTGTCTCTTGTGTTGCCGAACATAATGTTTTATATTTCGCTTTTGTAGTGCATAGAGCAATCATTTTATGCTTCTTACTGACAATGAGAAAGACCCAATATCATTATGAAAGAGATATCTTGTGGTAGACCTCATGTCATCTATGCTACCTACCCAATCAAGATCTACAAACCCATGTAATGGTGGTAGCCTGTTGGAGGATTCAAGCTACGCACAAACTGACTGCTATCGTAAAGGCACTAGAAAGACTGCATTCGTCCCAGAAGTAAACGAAGACTAAAACATCACCGACATATAAGCTCCTTATAGACACAATACCCTTGTCCCCTGGTACCAGCCCTTTTGGGGTCAAAGAAAAATGATGGCGGATGGCTAGGCAAAGTGGCTAGGCGGTGGGGGTGGGATCCAACGCGTGGCCTGCAGGTGCGTACAATGCGCCACATCGTCTACTGGACCGCTCTACGTTGCCAACAAACTTTGAGGATGCTGGGGAATGCTAAGGAAGCAGCCAAAGCTACGATCTCTCTGTGCGTGCATTATTGATAACAAGTAGGCGACCACAAGAATAAATTAAGAGCTTGATTGCGTGGTGGTTGAGGAAGCAAAGAGTAGACAATCAGAAAGTCAGACAGAAAGTGGAAAGAATGCAATACTGACAAAATCTAAACGCAGAACAAAACAATATTTTATTTCGATTAAGTATCATGAAATACAAGTCAGATAATGCAGGTGAGCAAAAGACAATCGTGGGCGAAACTGCGTGCTCACAAAGCTAACTACAATTTGTAAAAGCTATGAGCTTATTACTGACAGTTCGTCTGAAGAAATAATTGATGCATGAGAGCATTTACAATGTTTGTCTCGTTTAATGCTTAATTGATTACATTGATCAACTATATACAATTTACATTTGTGTAGATGAAAGTTACAAGAGATGATGTGAAGTCGTTGTGTTGTCTGGAGGAGATCGTGGGTGGTTGTTGTCATTGTCAAGTTAGTTTGCACAGTACATGAAGTGAGCTTGAGGAGGCTCCGACATTGAAGTTTGTCGATTTGCCGATGACATCGGGACTGTGTGGCTTGCCTTGAGAAGATGTCAATGTTTATGGAGTTTGATGTTAGGACTTCGATGTCGATGATGTGGACTTTGACGAAGTCGATCCTGCTTCTTACAAAGCTCCATTTTGAATAGTGATCGTTGACGATTGTTGAAGACTTCGAACAAGCCAATAAGTTGAGAATGTTGGGAAAGTCACTATCATCGACTTTTCGTGTATTTCTGCAGACTGTGCGACAATACGAGTCAAAATGCAGTGATATGAATGGGAACAGATTAACATGAGATAATCCAACACCCCTCCTTACTCTGGATCTGTGAATGCCTTGATCTTCAGACTAAGCAAAGCACAAAATCTACTGTGTGCATTAATACTCAATGCCCTTGTAAATACATTTGCAACCATGTTCTATGTTCGACAGTACGTTAAGCTTACCTCTCTATCGAGAATCTTGCCTCTGACATAGTGATATCGAATATCAATGTGCTTACTCCTAGAGTGAAATCCAGAGTTGTTCCATAAGACAATGGCACTCTGATTATCACATAATATGATTGTCGGGGTGTATTGATTCAAACTAATGTCTGATAGTAAATTTCTCAACTAAAATGCTTCTTTAATAGATTGAGAAGCAACAATATGCTCAGCTTCTATAGATGAAAGAGCAATATTGCTTACGATTGTTTCAGGAAATACGACCACCGTCGAGGAAGAATGTAAATCCAGATGTGGATTTATAAATATTTACATCTCCTCCCCAGCTTGCATCAGAATATCCACTAAGCCGATGAATATTGTCGTTATTGACTTCTCCATAGCAGATGCACTGGTCCATAGTAGCTCGAATATACCTCATGACTCTTATGAGAGCCTTCCAATGGGTGATGCCATGATTAGCCATGAATTGGCTGAGTGAGCTAACTACAAAAGAGATATCAGCTCTTGTGCAGACCATTGTATACATGAGAGATCCAAGTATCGATCGATAAGGATACTCTCTCATCTGCTCCTCTTCATGCTTGGTCTAAGGACATTGGTCCTTCGACAATAGCGGGCCTGGATCCATCGGTGAGTGAGTTGACTTACAATTAATCAAATTATATCTAATAAGGGTATTGTGAAGTTACCTTTGTTGAGTAATATAGATGGGTCTTCTTGCTTTGTCTCTGTGGATTTGAATGCCCAGCCAGAAGTGAGCTTTGTCCAGATCGGTCATGTCAAACTCAGAAAACAGAATCTATTTAACATCCTTCACCAGATTGAAACTGTTGCTGAAAAGCAACATATCATCGACATATAATGTGATAATTATAAAGGATTGATGTACTGACTTGAAGTATACATTAGAATCGGCAGTGCTTGGTTCAAAATTGTGTTGGATGAGGAATGTGTTGATCCTCTGAAACCAAGCTCTGGTCAATTGCTTCAAGCCATAAAGTGCCTTATGGAGTTTACAAACATGATGCTTCATATCTTCATGAACGTATCCTTCAAGCTGTAGCATATAGATGTCTTCTTCGATGACTCCATTCAGATAAGTTATCTGTACATTGAGCTAATGTACTTCGAGATCGGCTCCTGCAGCATACGATAGGAGAGCTCGGATTGATGAATGCTTGACTACTGGACTGAAAGTCTCATTGTAGTCGATGTTGGGGATCTAAGCGAATCCTTGTGCTACTAGTCGTATCTTCCTTCGATCAATTGCTCCATTGGCGCTGTACTTGATCTTAAAGACACATTTGCAATCGATAAGATTGTAGCCAGCAGGAGCTTCGACTATTGACCATGTTTGGTTCTTGATCAGAGAGGAATACTCTCTATCCATTGCTTATCTCCAGAGATCGAAGTCTGGTTGGCTATGTGCCTCTTCGACAGTGGTCGAGATTCGTGCATTAAAAGAGATGCAGACTCAGAAATATACCTCGTGGGTTGTGTGTGCACTCGGCTTGATCTTCTTGGAGGAAGTGTCGGTTGATGATCCATTCATTGGATTTGTTGCTGATGAGTAGTAGCAACATCTTCATCTGACTCGTTGTCGGTCGATTCGACACGCTTGAGCCAGAGGCTCGGACTGTCATGTTGGAGGCAAGTGTCGAAGGTTCACATGTAACTTTTTCCTTGCCTTTGAAGTCGATAAATTGATCCTTGATAAACATTGTATCTCTGTTGAACAAAGTCTGTTGGGTATCGGGGTCGTACAACTTACCAGTGTTGTCAGATGAAGTGTATCTGATAAGAGTGGTCTTGAGACCTTGGAAGTCAAATTTCTTCCTTGTCTCCTTCAGGATCTGCACATAGTCGATGCATCCAAATACTTGAAGGTTCTTCAGAGAAGGCTTAGAGCCTGTCCAAACTTCGTGTGTGTTTTTCATGAGAGGGCCTCTGTTTAGGATGTAAGCTGCACTAGTGGAGACAACTTCAGCCTATAAGCTCTTTAGCAAAGATGTGTGTGCCAACATGCATTTGGTTGACTCGACAAGGGTACGATTCTTCCTCTCGGCTAAGCCAATCAACTGAGGTGAATAAGGAGTGATGAACTGTTGTTCAATGTCTTGGCTCTGGCAGTACCCTTTGAATTCGGTAGAGATGTATTCTCCACCATTGTCGGACCTCCAAGCTTTGATTGTCTTACCAGTTTCTTTCTCTGCAAGTTCCTTGAAGATTTTGAAAAAATGAAAGCTTTTGATTTCTTCTTGATAAAGTACACCATAGTCCTTCTGGAAAATTCAACAATAAAATAAATGAAATACTTTGCATTCTTCAGTGAAGGATTCTGCATTGGGCCACAAATGCCTGTATGTATAACATCTAATAATCCTCTAGCAATATGCTGATGGCTTGATCTAAATGGTTTCCTAGCATGTTTATTGACTAGACAGACTTGACAGACATGTAATTTGAGTTTTCTATCTGGATAGTCGAGATCATAAATAATGGATTGCTTAGACATTTGTAATATAGAAGCATGATTCAAATGACCAAGTCTATAATGCCAAAGCCTAACTTTTATTGATTTGAATAGAAATACTAAGAGCCTGAAAAAGCAATGACTTAATCTGTATAAGTATCCATGTCTCTTTCCGAGTGCTAGGATCGTGCCTGACCTATCGACGATATTACACTGATCAGATTCAAATTCTATTTTATGTCCTAGATTTGTAATTTTGCTAACAGAGAGCATATTTGTCTACAGAATCGGTAAATGAAGGACATTCGAAAGTAGCTTACATTGATCATTAGCAAAGCTCAATCTTACTGTACCTTCACCTCTGATAACTTGTGTGCTATTGTCGCCAAGGTGAACATATCTTTTGGTACCGTAAGGCGTATAGGACTCGAAACTGATATGGTTAAGAGTCATGAAAATGACTTCAAGACCTACAACTAACTATCTTAGTACAAAATCAATATTGCAGATTCATTTCGGGTGTCTAAGACAAGCATAGTAGCATTTTTAGAGGCATCAGTGACAACCATTGAATGACTAGTTAATGATTCAAGAATTTGCTTTTTATAGAAAGGAAACAATAGATGTACTAAAATTAATTTAGAACCAACAAAGAAAAAAAATGCACAAGTATGATTCAAAATAATTAAGATCTAATTTGAGCTAATTAATTATGAGAGTACATTGGAATGACCATAGACTAAAACTCTCGATACTTAATCTACTCTACTTAAAATCATAGACAGTAGAGGTTTGCTACCTTTAAATAATAAAAAAGCTAGGCCTATTGAAAATCATTAGCATAATGCTAACTATTGTTTAAATTGATTTACAGCAGCCGCTAATGAGATATGCTTCATAATCACATATAGTTGTGAAGCTCTTATAATTGAATGAGAGTCGAGAAAGTTGTAGAGTGCCGCATGGAGCATAATACATTCCATTATGGTAGATCATATTTTATACGGTTACAAATCCCAATATGTAGGCAAGAACACATGAAGCTGCATTCATGGGGGCAACTCCAATGTGCATGCTAAACTATCGTCCCCTCATAAAACTATACATAAAACTGGGTGGCGGCACACACGTCTAGCTGCCTCACCATATACACATCTCGACATATGGTTCCTAATGAACGTCACCATATACGCATCCAGACGTAGGGTTCCTAATGAGACCGAGACCAGTTTATGGTTCCTAATGAGTCGAGACTAGTTTCCATACACCTCATGAGAATAAAACCCTTGGTGGGTGCATTTATTCATAGGAAAAACTTGTAAGTACGTTTATGAGAAAGATATATACACTCGAAAGCGCTCCATCTTCAATGCACTGCCCATTTTGGCCCCAGCTTGACCACAACAACACGTTATTTATTTATTTATCTATCAATTTGGTTGCCCGGGCAACCAAAATTTATCCCATAAACGTTTTTTATGGGATTTCTGAGAGCGAATATATAGGAAAATTGTGCTTAATCCTTACATGTGTGCCTGGGCGTTGCACTGCCCGCGGTGCCCACCCTGGGTCGGCCCGACGCCATTTGTGCACTGCCCGACACCACTGGCGCTTGCCTGATGCTGCTGCCTAGGATCGCACCCTGGCGCCCGTGAAAATCCAGCTGTGCCCATCCATTTTGGCGGGCAGCTCCCTCGCGGGCACTGTGCCACATGGCGCCCAAACACTAGTTTGGGGACAAAACCCATTTGACCCGAGCAGGCAGTCCTTTAAGGCTAAGGGGGGAAGTTTAACCAATACAATATGAGTGCCATCAATCATCACATAAGCTCACCTCATGAGTCCTTACAAGTACAATATGAGTGCCATCATTCACCACATAAGCTCACCTTGGGTCCTTCCTTGTAGTACCTACATGAGGTGCCTAGAGGCCTACCTATAAGAGGCAAGCCAGCTTCCCAAGCCTCGAGGTGAAACGGCCACAATAGGCATTAAAATAAACCGTGCTGGGAGTTATGGTGCTTGCATGAAAAACCCATCTGTCAGATACATTCTAGGATTTAAGCAGGGTTTAAATAAAGAGTCCTTCGTTTTGCTTGTGTTTGAGCCACATTGCTGTTGCTAGCAGCTACCGATGACAACTAGTGCAGAGCAATGGCAAATTAGCATTGAAAGCTGTGAATAGCAAATGGCAAATTAGCATTGAAAGCTGGGAATAGCTTGTTGTTTATTCATTGGGTTGACAATTGCATTGGAAGGTAGGTGTCTGGTGTGCTTTTTTGAAGCTTTCATGCACAGTATTGTAGCTGCTTTGAATCAATCACAAGTGGGTTGTTTTGTTTTTCTGTTTGGGTTGTTTCTGACCTCCGCTTGATCTTCTTTCATTTCTCCGTTGGATGCTCATTGTTTTTTAAACTCTCATACACATACATCACTGAAGCTGCTTTTAATATTATCACATGTGGGATTTGTGTGTGGGCTGTTCTTAACCGTTTGGCTTTAGTCTTTTTTACTTCAAGAGGCCGGATGGTGTTGAGAATTTGAATTTTTAGGAAATTCTAAAATTTGAAGATGAAGCTTTTCTTTTGGTGAGAAGTTCTGCCACCCATTCATCTTTCTTTTCTTCTGCTTCAAGAATGTTGGGTTTGTCAGAAAGCTCAAATGGCTGGGCAAGGACGAAAGGATTCTATAGCTGGCTGCTTGCATTTCAAGAGATTGATGTGAGGATGTAAATTTTATGATAGAAAGTTTTAACATATGAAGACGAAGCTTTTCCATTCGTGAGAAGTTCAGCCACCCATAGGAGTTGTCTTAGGCTAATTATTTAGACATGCAAGAATACTTCTATGGTTCTTTACTATGAATCATATGCTACTTTTGGCCCAAGTATTTTCTATGCTTAAATGAGGACGGAAAGTGAATAAAAAAAGTTGCATACATCCTTCACACTTTTTAGAAGACCTGGACGCTTGAAATTTAGAAGAACACAGTGACAAAGTGCAGGTTCTCACCTACTATGCCAAGTTCAAGAGATACGTAGAAGCTTTTTGTCTGTTTTGAATGTGTCAGTACTCAACACTCCAGTCAAGCTGCCATCTTCTCCGAACGATAGCACAAGTGTCAATATCAGCCGCTAGGAAATCAGTTATGTTTATAGATCATATTTTTACACTTGTAGCATATTGGTATCCTGGTTTTTTTGTCGGGAAGGATTTTTTTTCAAAGTGAATTTTTTTAATGATCCATACTTATTGAACTCATTCTCTTCCGTTCATAGGGAATGAAATGTTTCAAACCAAAAAGTTTGGAATGGGTATATATGATCTACACGTGTGTGTGTTTCAAATTTGCATTGCCCTAGATTTCACAAATAGTTTAATCAGAGTAAGCAATCGGCTTTCCAATATGATATATGATGCTTGATTTAAACCTTTTATGCTTGCAGAAAGGCTAAAATCTGGAGTATCCCAATTCAGCCTGTTTGTGATATACTGCCTATAGGCTGATGAAGGTCCACCCTATCTGGATGCATTCAACATCTTCCTGGGGTGCTCCCAAGTACATGAATGGAAGAGCTTTTGGAGCGGCACAATATTGGACACTCACACAATTCTTTGAACCTGATTCCACAAGCTATGAAGCTATGAAATTTTGTCGATCGTCTATATTTTTGTTGCTGGGTAAAATGGGAAGATCATTGTGCTTTGGCACCATAGAAGAATCGGCTCGTGGTTGTAACTGGAAACGAATGCAGCTTCAACCATTCTATTGTGCATGTCAGAAAGAAGCCTTTTCACTAGCTCAGTAAGCTACTCGATGCTCATACACTCGCTCCACGACTATAAGTCCAAGCATGCCGTTTTGCATTGCATTTTATTGACACTTAATCTGGATGATAGGAAACCAACTTTGAAGACATTGAGTTTGAGGGTGCATACAAGCTCACCAAGCCCAGTAAGACCACAGAAGATGCGAGATCCCAAAGCTCAGGATAGTGACCTGAAACATCTTATCTGGTGGGAGAAGGTTACACAACAAACTCTCAGACTAGAATTCTAATTGAGTGCAACCAGATTTGTGCTAAATCTTTTTTTCTTCTTAATGATAACTGTTATACAATTTCATCTCTTGGGTGGAATCTGAAGGCAGAAAAAGTAAAGAAGAAAGTGGAAAATTAGTGTACATTGCATCCAATGGTCTAACTGAACTTCTTTGCAGCAAATGAAGCTATGCAAGAAGCCCGTTACAAAGGAGATGGTTAAACGTCTAGCCTACACGAATTTGCTTGGACTAGATGGACAGTTGAAGCGTGGCAGGTTAAAGCAGCTTATATTTGTCTTCTTGTACCCATGTAGGCCTGCAAATGATCTTTGGTTTTGCATATATGATCTTTCTGTATGAAAGTTTTTTTGACGGATAGTAATAGCCACTTGTCATTGTTATCATTTGTCTCTCCTTATTTCTGCCTTTAGTCCAGCATTTTTTGTTGACTGTCTAGCTTCGCTGCATCCAGTAAAAGATCATGGGTTCATGGCTATAAACGAAAGACTATCATGCTCGAGTGTTCACATAAAGTATATCATTATTTTACAGGAAATGCTTCAAAGTAGTATACTTAACATGCATGATAGTCTTGTGTTTGATATTTATTCGTGCATGATCGTGATCAATTTTTAGGCAGTTTTTTAGAAAGATGTTCAAATGTTGAGCACAATGAACATTTGGGAAGCTTGTCTGTGTGCTTGTTATGCCTTTATTTGTAAAAGATGTGATATCCTGTATCGACTGTCTATTGTAAAATTAATTGAGGGTAAACCATTTACGTGCTAGATGCTAAATCATTTACTTGCTAGATGCTAAATTTTTCTGATTGTTTCAAATGTTGCTTGCTATGCAGTTCAAAGGAAGGCACTTTAAACTCAGAACTGCTGGATGTCAAAAGGAGGTTTCCTTGTGAAGTTCTTCTTTGTAGAGTATGATGCATCTCCTCACTATTTCTTGCTTTGATGTAGATAACATCGAAGTTTTCTAGAAAAAGATTAATTTGATATTGATTGATTATTGTCCTTGGGCCACGTGGTGAGTATGCTCAGAAAGGAGATGTCCAGAATAAGCTCATCGATGAGCTAGCAAGTTTTAGTGATTTTTGATAATCTGACTTATTGGCATTGGATTTTCTATGATCATATTTATTCTTGAGAGCCATCAACTGTTCTTTTCAACTTATCATTTTGCATTGGCGAGAATGTCTAAATTTTCCTTTTTTCAACTTTGTACTTGTTATGTATCCATCAATTAGACAAGACACATGTATACATTGTATCCAGACTCCATTCAAGTGACCTTGTTTACTTTAACTGATGGCATGCCCTGTACATCTCTAGACTGCTTCGATTTCATGTTCTTGCAGGTGGGAGAATTTTATGAAGCCATGGGGTTTGATGCATGTGTACTTGTTGAATATGCTGGTCTCAATCCAATGGGTGGGGTTCGCAATGCTTCAGTTCCTAAAGCTGGTTGCCCAATCATGGTCAGCCCTTTACATGGCTCAAATTGACTGCGTTGTGAAAACTTTATGCATGTTGTTCATGTTTCATTCCTTTTTTTCCTTGTATTGGTAACGTTTGTAAGCCATTGAAAGTGCTCAGTTACTAGTTATCTTTACTCCTCATTTAGTATCCAGTGGACCAAAAACTGAAATTATTGACGACACCAAAACATGGTTACACATCTCTCCAAGAATTGGACAAAAACTTTGTGGTTGTTGGCTTGCAGAAGTGCTGCTGATATCCCTCTATAATTTTGTAATTCTACAGGCATGAATAGATGGCAGATTTTGGTTTTGCTTTATGCCCATGTCACAGTACCGACAATATTTTGCTTCTTTTTGAAACCTATCAGGTTTTCTTCTCTTCCGAGTCTGGTTAATTGGCCGATTATGCCACCAACCCCTTTGTCTTGGTGTTGTTTCCACTCCTCCAAATACATGTGTTGGTACTTTACGTACCGTTCAGAGAACTTTTCAAGAAGCATGGTGGAGTCGAATTCTTCTGCTTACTCGGCTGGATATCTCTGAGTATTCAGCTGAAAGTTTTATTTCCACCCCAGCAATGCTTTTCATTTTCACCTCACAAAAGCATTACTTTTATATCTCAAGCTGAATTGAATGTTAATTGCAGGTGACTATAAATTTTGTTTGCTATGTTACAAGTGTCTCGTTAATCACCTGCCTAAAGCCTATTTGCAAAAGGTGTTGATGGTAGACTTAGTTTCTTTTGAGAGCTATATCTCTACCACAATATGACCCAAGCCTGCTAGTTAGTTGTCCTACAACAATATTCCTTCAACGAGTTAATTTATGGCCTCTATACTGAAATTTGATCTGCTACAACCTCCTCAGCGTACTTTGATCTCCTTTTCGACCTTCAAATCTAAAACCCACTAAGTTTAATGTTGAGTTTATACAATAGATTACAAAAAAAGTCCATCTCAAAATGATAAATTCTTCCAATGTTTTCTCATCAACCTCGCACACTGATACAAGTTGTGACACTCAGATACAGTAAGATGCACAAGTAGATAGAAAATTTTCATTCTCAAGAGATGGTATGTCACTGCAATAACAAGGGGAAGTCTACTGCAAGCCTTCACCCAACCAACTACACATGAATAATGGGGCCTCTCCTCTACCAAAGTCACAAATTTTTCACTTAACACCCGCAGCCATGATCGTCCTAAGCAGACATGTTGCACATGTACTAGTTGCCCTCTTATGGCAGATGACTGTTCCCTGACAAGTAGGGCGAGCATGCAGGAGCTGCTAAATTTGACCAGTCACTGTCCCTCACTCTCCACAAAAGCCACATGTAGCACAGGGCATGGCCTTCTGATTGGTCAACTCCTACTTTTTAGAAGGTACAATTCATAAGCAATGTCACCACAGAACATTGACCTAGCCAGTGAACAGTCAAGTCCTTTGACATCCTTGATATGAAAAACCTAACAAATGTATCCTTGCAAAGTTGTAATATGCTAGAAAATAGTATCAATGACGACAGAAGTACCCATGATAGATAACCAAGAGACAAACGTAAGCAAAATCTGACATGCAATAAACATTGATTGATTATTAAAATATAAGACACTTTGTGTTGTTGTGGATAACAGACTAGAGTCTACACATTGTCATGACTCCTCCCCTGAGGGCTCTTTGGTATGCTTCAAAGCAACAAACAGAGTTCTGGTTAGAATGTGAAAGGATGCCAGGCACAATCTGAGTCTTCCTGTCACCCAACCACTGCTTAATAAAGCCTGAGCCTTTTGGCCTGCCTTGAAGTATGTGTGCATAGTCATGTTGGGAGCCTGTGACATGTCTGTTGCTGTTGTTGTCACTGCCTCCTCCCTTAGCAAAAAATGCTAGTCCATAGTTTTAGGCCTGCCTCGAAGCATCTTGCTCTTCCTGGAATCTCACCTGTGTTTACCTGCATGCCCAACTCAACTAGCATCTTGGTATTGGGATCCACTGTGCTGGAGGGTAAGTACCAAATAGAGGTCCTCATCGAGATCCTACATTCTTGCAAATCTGCAGCATCTGCCACCCATGTACTAAGGCCAAAAGTGGCCTCTCCTTGCCCCTCGGCCTGAACATGAGCGTCTGCCTCATCATGTACCAGCACCTCACATTGGTGCTGGCGAGCACAATCTGTCACATTTTATTGAGGCACCCGTGCCTGTGTCAGTCGTGCATATGGCTATTTGTGGCTTCAAAACATCATGTTACATCTTTCTAGAATGCTGCAAGAATGTTTGCATCAAGGCAGACATTTATCTCCTCTCTAAGGACTGTTTCACTCCACCTTTGAACATGGGTTAAGTTCAATTGCCAAACGATTTCTGCTAAGGAGCATATTTAAGAAAGACATTTTTGGTGAATAAGTACCTTGCTGATAAGGAAAGTCAGATACAGGTATAGCATTGAGTTTGTTCCCAAACCTACAGGGAGTCCCTGTAATTGTCATCCGTTGTCTTGTTCTATTTGAAGCCCTGGGAATTGGTTATTATGGCCATTGTGAAGTATGCTCTATATTGTGAGAGAAAATATGGCTAAGTAGCTATGCATTGTATTCCTTATGTTGCTCGCCCTCTATTGGGAAACAAGGTGAACCAAAGAGACAAGAAAGATTGTAAAAGCTTTTCTGGAAATAAGAATTTATGGCCTCTTGCATGCGATAAAGGAGATATCTGTTTTTTAATATGACTTCTTTACCTGACGATCGCTGTTGTGTGTTTAGAATTTGCGGCAGACACTCAACGAACTAAATCTACACGGATTTTCAGTGGTTAGCCCTGAACACGGAAGTACTCTGCATTATCTGATGGAAGAATTTCGCTTCAGTTCACAGTAAATTATTTCTTATATCATAAAATGCATGTTTTGAGGGGCAGTAATTGGTAAAAGTTGTTTGATGACATCATGAACCGGCTGGGTTTTTATTTCGGGGGCGTGAAACAGGTTAAGGTAGAATTATTTCCTTGCTGAAGTTGAACAGAAAAATTTGCAAAGCTGCTTTAATAGATTCTTAAGCAAATTTTCTATGTTGCAGTGCATAGTGGAGGAAGTACAGGGGCCAAGCCATGCTCGCCAGCGAAAAGATCGATTTGTTGCAGGGTATGATAGATAAGCATTATAAGATTTTTTGCGTGACCTGCAAGAATTCGTGCGAAGACCAAGATCCAGTACATATTGGCATGGAAGAGAAGATATTGCTTGCTTCATGGTGTCTCATTCTTTTTTGCGTGTACCATCTGACACATGGTTTGGGACATTATGTGTGGTGTTTGTTTTAGTGTCATGTCATGAAAATTTGCATTTCTAGTTATCAGCATGGTAGGATTTGTCCCTGTATGCTAAATCCACTAGATTTGAGTCCTACGAGCACTGCAGACCTTTACAAATTTGGACCTGGTTTTGTCTGCTTTTTCAATATTTGGCATACTTAATATTCTCAACAATTTTGATTATATATTTGACAAGCGAATTTAATAGGTAACTCTTTCTATTAACTATATCATGATGGTATTTTTGTTAAAATATTTGTGTTGGGCAATAAATGGTGGAGCATTTGCAGACACGCTCATCCAGGAAGTCCTTATGTATATGGATTAGCTGGAGCAGATCTTGATCTGGAATTTCCAGAACCAGTGCCTGTTATTGGTAATCTGCTTTCCAGATTTTGCTATTTCCAAATTTGTGTTCATGGATGATGGAAGCATATTGAGTTGCAGAAGCATTACATCAGCATTTGTAGAAGTTCAATACTCCGTTGCTTTGATTTAGTAAGTGAATAAAAGCATTCTGATCATCTTTAAAGAAAATGATAGAATGCTTTCATGAAAGAAACTACTAGCCCACGTTTTGATTACTCAAAATTGGAGATAGTGCGGACAATGTTTTCTTAGCCTACAACTTATAGAGGCATCAGCAGTCTGTGAGAGGGTAAGGTCTGCCCTCACTAGCTAGCTGCTAAGCTGTCTAAGACCATCCTATTGATGTGGGCATCATTGCGATGTCATAAAAAAGCTGAAGTTCTAGACAACAAACTCTGATATGTAGCCTTTAGTTGGATAAAGGGCGTCTTATTAGAGAAGATTGTCATGATTCAAATCATTGAGTACTTATTTTGTAGCAAGTAAAAATCTATGCTTGCCAATCATCTACAATTTGTAGTGCTCACTTTTGGGAAGGACATGCTTCTTGTGGGTTTACTTTGCTTTCAACAAGAAATTCATGCCTCAGCTTGCAACTCACGCAACTCAACAACAATGAATAGTCACTGTTCTCATGATTTGCATGAAACTTTATTGGAGATATGACCTTCACATCCATGATGGATGACATTGGGGCTTGGTAGTAGTCGTCAAGGTGCCACATCAACAAAAATTCAGGTTATTTTCGTGTAGTAATTAACCAAGCTTAGCAGTAGTCATGTAGTACGAGCTATCTTGGTGATTTGATGTACTCATAGTGTATTGAATGTACTTTAGAAAATTTCTTGACCTCCACTTTGTCACACAAGGATGATGCTATTTTGCTTTCCATGTCCAATGACACAGTGATGACTTGTATGTATATGGAAGGGAGAGAGGTTTGGAGGTTAATATAGAGAAGACCAAAATGATGGTCTTCAACAAATCTCACTCCTTCATGTAGAGACATACCTTCACTTTGGATGGTTAGCCAGTGAAGATAGTTCATTCATATGACATAGTTGGGAATTTTCTGCTTGGGTCCTGTCTTTAGTTTGAGACTGGCGGCTACTCAGCGGTTAGTGAAGGGACACTCATCCCTAGTTGATTTGGAGGGGTTCTATTTTAATAACACATCAGAGATTCAACCACACTGATCACCCCCACAATGGTGTATATAATGGAAGCATGGTGCATTGGGCTTATGCCACTTGATTGGTCTAGTTTTTGCACTTGTGGACTTCTATGTTGTTGCATATGTGACAAGCCCTCTGCTCATTAGAGTATTTTAGCTGACTTTGCCATGCTCCCTATGTGGATTATGATATTTTTGAATTGATCATTTGCACATAGAGAGTTCTGATGTTTGGAGTGTATAGGTAGATGGTCAGTGATAGCATTCATTTCCTCAGAGTGCCTTATGATTAGGGATATCTGAATAGCATGGGGTGGGTACTTCGAAGGTCAAACTGGATTTCTGTTAGAATCATGTTCTGGAGATTGATACACAATGATGATATTGTCCCCATGACACTACTTGGATGTCGGCCTATCACATTGTTTTCATTTTACTTTGGGGCAGTTTATTGTTTCTTCCCACCAGCTGTGGAAGTTTGTCGTTTCTAGGGGGTTCCTAGGGAGGATAGAATTTTTTGTATGTCCTTGAGGTAGACACAGAGGAGAACTTTGTACTTAGCTGCTTGATATACTGTGAGACTAGAGGGAGATAATATTGTCTTTTTCGAGATTAGCCCATTACACTCTGCTCTCTTCTATCATATGAAAACCATAGATGTGTTTCTTTGATGTTATGTGAGATGTTTCGCTTGAGGAGTGACCTTTTTCAAACCACTAGTACCAATGCTAGTCACCAGATCACCTCTTTCTAGTCTAGGCGACGCCCTCGTCACATACATAGTCGGGTTTAAAGGATGAGGCGGAGATTCCTGCTAGACACAAAGATCAGAGTGACACCTACAAATTATAAGACTACCACCGTGAAGAGTCTCACATTGACCTTCATCTAAGGCACCATGTCCCACTTGGATACGTTATTCCCTACATCGTACAACTGCGCCATTTGTAACCACCGGGACGTAAGTTTGCTGTTATAGGAGATGCAAAGATGATCCCTTGCTGTGGATACACTTATTTATGTTTTGTTGAGAGTCAAATGTTCAGTTTTAGTTAGATCGTTTCTTCACATTGGGGATGTTTGCACTCCTAGAGCATCAAACATACTCAAATATACCTTCTTCTCTTACGTACCTTTGGTTCTTCACAAAAATTAATAATAAAGCTTTCTTTCTTTCTTTCTTTCTTTGTCTTCTTTCTCTTTCATGTGTTGAAAGAATGTTGTGTGCTCTGATTTGAAGCAAACTGTTATAGGAGAATCGAGATGCAAAGATGATCCCTTGCTGTGGATACACTTATTTATATTTGGTTGAGAGTCAAATGTTCAGTCTTAGTTAGATTGTTTCTTCACATTGGAGATGTTTGCACTCCTAGAGCATCAAACATACTCAAATATACCTTCTTCTCTTATGTACCTTTGGTTCTTCACAAAAATTAATAATAAAGCTCTCTTTCTTTCTTTCTTTGTCTTCTTTCTATTTCATGTGTGGAAAGAATGTTGTGTGCTCTGATTTGTAGCAAACTCATGCAGATCTAGGCCTGATCTGCACCCTACAACAAAACATCGTTATCATGCATGAAAATAGAGGTCGCTATGGACAGATTGAGTGTTGTAACTCAAAGGTATAAGATTCTGTTTTGAAGGTTTGAGAGATCTTTGCTCACCTAGAGAGCTTCTAACAACACCTCAATGTCTGATTATTTTTATGGTTCCCTATATGAACAATAAAAATAAGATTATGACTTCATTCGGCCAGCACCCTCAAGTTAATTTCAAAGCTATTAGTTTTTTCATCATGCATGCCAGAGAAGAATAATACAAAAAAGATGAACCTTAAACTTCAGCAACGTTCACTTTCCATGCACTCTTATCAAAGTTCTTTCATGCATGAACAAGCACTTAGCTTCTTAAAGCATGCAAGAAGTAGAACTACTTACAAAATGATGGCATGAATGCTTTTGGATTTCTTTCAAGCAATTTTTTACAAAGCCACATTCAACAACCAGCCAAGGAAATTCTAATCTGCGAAATGTTTTCTGCATGATTTTTTTTCTCAAATCTATAACATACTTTCCTGGAACACACTCCATACGAAGATCAATCTTTCAAGTAGATCATAAGCAAAATTTGAAGATGATCTAAGTCCTTTTCCATGCTTACTGACTTCGCCATTTCTAGAGGATCTTTCTCTGCGCTTTGGATCTTTTTATCCAAGTGCAAGTTTGATGCCACTCTGAAGTCCTCTCATGCTCTAACTCTCCAAAATGCATTTTAGAAACACTGAAGATTTGGACATGTGACTCACCACTGACCCCCACCCCAAGCTTGATAGTTGTCTAATCACAACATACTAGTTCCATCTATTAAGCAATTGCATTGGTGCCCCTTACCACCAAGACTCAACTGACTAGTTGGGAAGGCTTCACCTAGAATGGACGATCTTTGGGCTCATCCTATAGCTCAGGCCATGTCTATTAGAATGGGCCAATCAATGCCCAATCACTCTCTTATTTTGCTTCAACCCATGCCATATTCCCTAGAGTGCTTATGGGATTACTATTCCCCCGTACATGTCCTCTCCAGTAATCCTATAACTATACTTGAGTTGTAGCCTATAATCATAGCCTTACCTCTAAGAGCTTCCCTTTATCCAAGGTCAATCAGTAACTAGTCCAGCTAGCTTTGACTTCAGCTAGTGTTTCCACCTGGTTCAGAATCGACCTTTTCAGAATCGGATGAATCGGCATGAATCGTGGTTCTGAACCGGGTCCCCTTACAAAAGAATCGGAAAGAATCGGCAATTTTTGTTTTGGGCATTTTTTTAGATATAATACAAAAAATTATCTAATCTAATATGTATAATGTCTACAATGTGTCTGAAATCTTATAGACTAACGTTAGATTGCTATTGAAAACATATATTTCAGAGTTCACTGTTGCTGGTAGAAAGTTGAAGCCTGAAACTATATTACAAGTTATGAATCACAAGTGCACATGACGATGTTGAATGGACACAATACAAACACAAACTAGATTGCACGCTCCAACTTCCACTTAACATTGTAATGTATCATTTATTCATGATCCATCATCAAACATCCATCACACAATACACTAGGTAAACATTTGCATACAAATCAGAACATTGAAAAGCCAAGACAAAGAATTGTTCAAAATTAAAAAACCATTTTTTGTTTTTGGTTTTTTGAATAGAAATTAAACGTTGAAACGCCAAGACAAAGAACTGTTGATGTCACAACCAAAGAATCGTTCAAAATCAAAGAACCTTTTTTTTTTCCTGGGTTTGATTCTTTCCGATTCAAATCGGACCTGATCTATTCATTGACGAATCTTGGTTTGTTGGCCGACGAACCGCGGTTCATGACATCGTATTGGGGTTAGATGGTACATTCCTTTGAGTCCATCTTTGAATGTGAGGTGTGAGCTAAACATTGAGTGCTGAATGTATGAAAAGTGAGCAGCAATTATATGAGATAAGTAACTTGAAAATCTTAAGCTACCCATAAAAAGACTTTTAGTATGTTATATGTTTTCCTCAAAGCATTATATGATTCATTCAGTTATATTATTTGCAACCTATGAATTTTGTGTTATGGTCAAAGTTGTTTAGGAGAATTTTTGAATTTTTGGTGGGAATTTGTAGGTATTTCAAGGTCTATTCGTGGGTATTGTATGATCTCTGTACTAGAGACAATGAGAACTTATTCAGTTGAGGATGGGCTAACGGAGGAAGCTGTAGTGGCAAAGTTGCGTGCACGACAATATCAACATTTGTATTTACATCGGTCTTTACGAGAGGATAGCACAGGTACATACAATTCCTACATCCAATGGTGTGGGTTCAAAAGTAATGAGCAATTTTGATCTTTAGTGTACTTTCTTGATCAAGGACACACATGTGCTCTTTAACGTGACAAATTGATATGTTTTGTCATGCTAGATTGAGGTTCAATGATATAAAATTTCCAAGAGAAATGACTACCTTTTAAGTACTTGAAAGAGAGCCCAAATTCGGATGATCATTAATAAAGAGGAATTTTGCAAATTTTTGACGATAAGCAACTTGCTTATGGATATTGGCTTTAATTGTTTTCATTGTAATTGGCAAGTAGGACGATCATTAGGACATGGGCTAGAGTTAATTGTTTTATTCAACCTTTTTGTAGTGTATCTATTATCAAATTAAAACTATAGCTATTCAAACCAATTTTCATAATTCTATAGATGGCCTTGTTTGTAATTGCAATTAAGATTTGCTGACACTTAGTTGAACGTTGCGCCTAGTGATAGTACCAGCTTTGGCCAAACTACATGAGCCACATTTGTTGACCATGATGGGAAATCTCATAACGCGATCCGAATTGTGGGCTGGATCTATGTTGTGAGCCGGTTGCTGCTTGCATTTTGGGAAATCCATTTAGGGCTTCTTGGAACGTTTTCCAGATTATTTGTTTATTTATTTATTTTTGCTTTTATAAGTGATTATTTGTTTATTTATTTATTTTTGCTTTTATTTTTTCGTTCAAGTTAGTGTTTGATTTTAATGACTGTCCGATAAATTGACAGTTTCACTCGATGCCAGTCCTTGGTAGAGGCATTTGGTCAAAGGTTGAGTTGACAAACGGGGATGTGGCTACGCACTAGGGATCTGGTGCCCGCAAATGAAGATGCTTGCATTGTGGTGGGGTCTTTAATGGATCTCTTACCAGGGTCAGGGCCCACTTACTATGGCTTAGCATGCCAGATGGGCGGGGGATGGGCATATCCATTTGCCCTCGCATATCAGATGCAGAGGTGGAGAGATTGATATATGGGCCTGATGGTACATCTCTTGAGCCATTGAGACCATCTCGAAGCTCTATTCACAGGTTAGTGGAAGGAGCAGGGACTAGAGCAGGTCCAGGACCTAGTGCAGGAGCAGGGTTCAATGTAGGTGTAGGGTTTGGAGATCCAGCAGGTGACTAGAGCAGGGGATGGGCATATCCATTTGCTCTCGCATATCAGATGCAGAGGTGGAGAGATTGATGGACACATATGGGCCTGATGGTACATCTCTTGAGCCATTGAGACCATCTCGAAGCTCTATTCACAGGTTAGTGGAAGGAGCAGGGACTAGAGCAGGTCCAGGACCTAGTGCAGGAGCAGGGTTCAATGCAGGTGTAGGGTTTGGAGATCCAGCAGGTGACACCCTCAGTGTGACCATCTGTTGCTTCTGGCGGGTGTGTTAGACCTAGGGAGCCCTTTGTGCAGCAAAGGGGTTAGAGGGCCAGGCAGCAGACCTTGTACCGCAGTGGGTGGCAGAGACAACAACTATGTATCCGACGAATTGGCCAGCTCTTTTATGAGTGTGGCATCCCTTTTGTTGTTGCTGACACTTGGATCTTAGGGATACATCGCAGCAGTTGATTCCTCATGGAGGCCTCCGAGGAGAGAGGCATTGCGTACGACTAGATTTCACACGGGAGCTGAGCTCCATTTGCATAGTGTGGTAGATTTAAGAATTGTTTTGTACTCTGTACCACTGCATCTGTTTCACTTTGCAAGTACCACAGTGGTTGTATATGTCTAAGAAATGTTTTTTTTGCAGCTATGGATGCTCGATATTGAGCGAGGGATGGACTGACATTTGTTGGAGATTTGTCTTCAATATCCTAGTATCTTTCCCGCTTGGCATAATCTTCCTACGAGGTGAGGATGCTACTCGAGTTGGTGGAATGATCACGGCCGAGTTCATCTGTGAGGCAATCAGAGATGTAGTGCAAGAGATTGGGGCAGATCATGTGGTTCGAGTTGTCACAAACAATGCCACAAATTGCAGGAGATATGGTGATGAGGGAGCACCCCAATAATGTGTGGACCGTGTGTGCTGCACATTGCATCGATCTTCTCATCCACGACGTGGTCGCACTTCCATGGGTTTGTGAGGTACAATCTTTGCCACTTTCTAAAGCGTTTTCCACTTATCAGTTGCTCTTGGCCCCTAACCTCTTTAAGCTTTTAAGGAATATTTGTTTGATGTTTTTCTTGCAGCTCACCTCTCAGGCGCGTGGTGAACTTCTAGGCAAAGCGCGTGTTGGCATTGTTCTGAGCCTTTTTGCGACTGGATCTGAGAAGCCAGCGCCCACTCGCTTTGCCTACCTTTTCCTGGTTCTTGAGCGACTATGCGTCGTACGAGATCATTTGCAAAGGATGGCATCCAGTGAGGGATTTGATGAGTTCAGAAATCGCACGATAGAGGCAGTGCATTTCCAGAGCATAGTGTTTGGAGAGGACTTTTGGACACGGTTGGGTGAGCTTGTAGAGGGTCTTCAACCTATTTTCCTTGTGCTGCGCCTAGTAGACCGAGATGGGTGCACTCTCGGTCTCATATACAAGTTCATGGACCGCATCAGACAGCAGGCGATTTAGAGATCTGACTTGGACGATGACAAGTATTACTCCTCCCACTTTCTTTTTATTTCATTTTCACTTTACTTTTGTGCTTTCAAAGATGACTAATCATTTGCAATTTGACTTGGACGAGCTCCTCAGTGTTTGGGAGTCGAGATGGGACTTCACCCATCCATGCGGGTAGCCCACATGTTGCACCCCTTGTGGCACTCTACATAACGTCCTGACGACATGGAGCTCCACCGAGGATGGGTGGAGTACAATGAGCGTGTATGGCTCGGCGCAGGTACTAGCCTACTTGTTTTTATTGCATTAGTCTGTGGCTTGACACATGTTTTGTTTCTTCTGCCAACAGGCCTGACTTTGAGGAACATAGAGCGAGATATGGTATAGTTTGAGCGGGGCCTGTATCCTTTTGATCGAAAGTAGTGTCAGTTGAGAGATGATCAATTGGCGCCTATGACATGGTGCAGCTTTCATGGCCGTAGTACTCCTGACCTTCAACGATTGGCAGAGAGAGTCCTCTCACAGGACTGTTCAGCTTCCGCCTATGAGCGGAACTGGAGCGTATGGGCCAGCCATCACACAAAGAGGAGAAATAGATTCTCCATTGAATAGTGCAAGCGGTTGGTGTTCGTGAACACCAACGGACGCATGCTGAGACGCACATGCACATAGGGTGACCGCTTGATCGAGGTGAGTTAGTTAGTGACTTACTTGGTATTGCTTGATGTACTTGTGTTCCAAGGATACTTATCTAACAAATGAATAAGTTTGTTAAGCATGCTTGTTGACGACAACTACTGCTCCTCGGGTACCAACTACGGAGGAGGACCTCAAGTTTGAGATCCATCGTGACTTGCACAGGCAGGCAGATGCAGAGGCACGGTCTGCACAACGCCATAGGAGAGCAGCTCGACATCAGGAGAGGGGAGGAGGGAGATGATGAGTTGTCGGGGAGTGAAGAGGCATTTGGGCCTGGTTACGAGGAGTGGATGGAGGAGGGGGATACAGAGGCAAAGGATGAGGGTGAGCGTGAGGGGGGGGGGTGGACATACAACATTTATTAGTAGAACAATGCTAAGACACAGGAGGACTCAGCCATTCCTACACCTAGGCGTAGAGGGCAACCTAGACGTTCCAGGCGGGGAGTGGGTTGGGAGCATTGTTTGTAGAGCCAGGAGGGAGAGAGAGAGGGAGAGGTAGGGGATATGGTGGAGGCAGAGGCAGAGGCTCACCACGACGCATGACACCCTCAACATCATCTGTAGACTCCCTATTTGGCAGTTCCACAGACTCCGATGACTCGGACTTTGAGTTAGAGGACGAGTGTTAGTTGTGTACAGTGTTTAGGAGCCATTGTTTATCAAATATCACTCTACTTTTTTACGACCTTGAGCCCGACATTATGTAGTCACTCTTTTATATTGTGTCTTGTTGGTTTGTGTTTCGATATGGTTTTTCTCTGAATGGTTTACTTCGGTATGGTAATTATCTTCTACATGGAGAGAGAGATGCTGACTCTGTGCAGTATGGGACCTCTGAGGGTTAATTCTCCTAGTAACCAGATTCAGTCTCAGACGATGACATCGACATTGATCTCGATGAGCTAGGTCAATGTCGATGTCATCGTCTGAGACTGAATCTGGTTGAGGACGGCGACTAGTGAAAAAGTCCGTAATCTGAGGCTGTGTATCACTATCCACCGAAGCACGGACTCTCCGTAACAAGGACATCTCGTATATCATAAGGGCGACACACCTAGGATCCACATGAGTGATAAGAGAATGTAAGGTGGATGCATCTCTGAAAAGACAATGGTAACGTCCCCGGATCTCATAATAGGCCGAACATCTAGATAGGAAATGCTCCTTCGACTCAATCTCTCCCAAGGAACACATTTGACATAATTTGTCCTCACGTGGAGTACCCCGGGTGGGAAGAAACTTGAAACTGTCCAAGAGTAAACCATAAACAATGTGAGAGTCCATACTCAAGATAGTGTGCCTGTATTGTAAAACCTGCTCCATCAAGCTCTAGGAAATGTGTCCGTTAGAAATCTGATTTGACACTCAACTGCCCCTGCCAAGTATGCTGGATATAAGCCCGATAAATGAAACGTACGTCAACAAAAAGCAGACTAATTGGGAAAAGTATCTCTCGATATTAGAGTTTGCTTATAACAGTACCAAACATTCAGCTACAGGCCCATTTATGCTGATGTATGGTTTTCAGCCACGCTCACCCATAGCTGTAGGGTTCAAACAAGAAAAAGTTGAAGCAGCCAGAAACTTTTTAGAGGACCTAAACCAGATGATAGAACATACTAAGCGTAGCATCAGGCAGTCCCAGGATCGAGCCAGGCATTATGCGGATCCACGTAGACGGGATGTGCAGTTCTCCATTGGTGAGAAAGTCTACTTGAGAGTCCCAGTTGACTCTAAAACCCTCAAATCAGGAGTGTGCGCTAAGTTGTCTCCTAGGTATTGTGGTCCTTTTACCATCAGTAGGAGACTAGGCGAGGTCACCTATGAACTAGAACTCCCACACACTAGTAAGGTTTTTCCAGTTTTTCATGTAAGTCAGTTACGAAAAGCCTTAGCCACATCAGAAAATCTGGTAGGGGACAGTGTTCTGGTCCTCCCATTGGATTCTCAGCAACTACTGCCGCTAGTAGAACGAAAACTAAAATCCGGGCAAGTGCAAGATGGACTCTTGCTAATTGTGACCTTGTATGTTCGCCCTTCAAGAGGAGATTCTTGACAGTAGAGAGACGCAGACTTGTCATACTCTATACAAAGAATACCTGGTCAAGTGGAATGATCAGCCTGTTGAGAATGCCACTTGGGAAAGAGGCAGCATCCTTCGCAAGATTTTTCCAAACTTTGTCTTAGAGGACCAAGACGGTTCTTAAGGGGGAGGGAGTGTTACGAGCACGTAACCAGTGCCGAACCCTAGAGAACACAGGAGGTCAGATACCACAGTCAGGGTCCTGTCCAGCGTATGCGACCAATAGGGCAAGACAATGTGAGTAGTGTGCCCCGGCATGGTCCATAGCTATGGCGGGCCTAACACAGCCTAGGGACCCTGTCAGCAGGATAGGGCCCCACGTTGGGTCCCGATGTGCAGTCGGCCACGTCACATTGAGCTAGAAGGGACTTGCTCCATATCAGGGAGTAGGGAAGGTCATAGAAGCTCCTGTCGCATCATGAAGGATCTGGAGGTGTTAAACAACATAACTTTGGTTTTGGCCACATTCACTGACAATCCCTACTGAATACAAAAGGAGTGAAGTCCATCCAGATGCCGCTGCAGGCCTTCCTTCGTCCTCGAAAGCAAAACCACATCATCAGCATATAATAGGATAATGATAATGAGGTCACCCAATGTGCATCCCTCACCTCCCTCTGTCTGTATAACCTGCTCAAGCTCATCTGTATATAAACCAAAGAGTGTAGGTGAGAGAGGACATCCCTGCTTAATCCCAATGGTACTCTCTATCTCTGGTGAGAACTCTTGATACTTGGATCCGGCCAATAACTCGTCTGTACAATGCCACAACTGCCTGTATGATATCCTCCTGGAAGCCACGATCCCGAAGCCTCTATATCAGTAAATGTCTAGGCACGGAGTCAAAGGCTTTGTGGAAATCCACAAAGCAGCAGTATACACGCTCTCTCCTGGCCTTAGCCTCCTCAATGATGGATCTCTGGGTGAAAATATGATCTGATGTAATATATCCTGGTCTGAAACCAGCTTGGCCAATGGCATGCAGTGCTCTAGTATCCATCTCTGTACTGATCTCTGACTGAAGAATAGAACCATACCCTTGGCAAAGAGGTGGCTGATCATGATGGTACGACAGTTGTCGGCTTTCATGGGATCACCGCCTTTATGGATAGGATGAATAAGGTTTGTGGACAAAGGGGAGGGGAAACTAGATGTGATAGCGCGGTTAAAAAGGAAAGAGAGAAAGAGTGAGAGAATGTCAGCGGCCTGCTTCAAAAGTTCAGCCTCTAGTTCATCAATGTCTTTGGCCTTATGTAGGTTTAATCGGTCGATGGCCTCTTCTACTATGTTTGGGGAGAATATCTCAAAAGTACAAGTGTATAGGTGTGTGGAAAGTGGAGGAGTGTCAGGTACAGTGTACAACGATTTGGCATAGGTCACCCATGTGCTAAGATTTCTGTGATCCGGGGTGGAGGTGCTCGTGAAAGGAATTTTTGCCAAAAAAATCGCGACGAGGAGCTAAAGAGAAGGTCCATCATTTTCTTTCTTCGGGTGGTTCTACGATATACACGAGATAAGTCCTTTGCAAGATGAGGAAGGTGGCAGCGTGCATAAATAAAGTTCAGATGAAGTTGGTTACATTCGTGGTCATACCAGGGGTTATGTGGTCGACTATGTGGTAGGTGCTTGGGTCATGGGGATGGAAAAGCAAGGGATGCAGCAATATGCATGGTCCGGACAAGAAAAAGAGATTGGTCCGCCAAAGTATCTGCGTACGGGAAATGAGTCAGGAGATCAGATAAGGCTTCCCTGTACATAGGAGTGTTTTGAGGGTTATAGCAGTAAATGGTCTTTTCACTAGGGGTTAATGTACAACACCTGGGGTGTGAAGAAGGCCAATAGAGAGAGAGAGAGAGAGGTATGAGTGATCATATAGGGTGGTACGGTGAACCAAGAACGATGAAATGTAGGGGAGGAGAGATGGCAATCCCATGAAATAGTCAACAACACTACTCCCTCCGATGTGTGGAAAACAAGTATAGTCACCTGAATCAGGCCACTGCAGTAAGCCATTATGGCCAATCCATGAGCCTCGCCCAACTGAAGCATTTGCTCTCCATATGCGGTAACTGGACCCTCTGCATCTGCTGATCGTCGCCGGAGGCCAAGATCATCCCAGTCTAAAGCATGTATCCGCTGTGGATCATCCTCTGCTCTATGAAACTTTGTCTGCCTGGATCCAGTCTTGGCATTAAAGTCGCCAGCTAAGAGAATATAACCCCGCTCCTCGTATCTGATGATGTCTGAAGAGATATCCGTGTAAGGTGACTCCTCATCTGATGTGAAAATTGATGTGTTCGGTGGAAAATAACAAATGGCCAGAAAAAGATCTCAGTTCAGTCCCATCAAAGTCCGGTCCACCCGAATCCAAATACAGCGAGCTCGCTCATCAGTATGCACCAACTCGACCCAAGGCCGAATGAAGTCGCGGACTAAGCAGGCCACCCCACCAGAACCCCGATCTGTCAATGCTCTCGTCGACCTCCGATGTGCAGAGTACCAACAAAAACCCGCAACAGCCGGTAGACCTATTTCTGGACTCTCATGTGTCTCGGTGAGTAGTAAGATATCACCCTCCGTACAAAAATCTCTAAAATCTCTGGCGGTAGCTGAAGAGTGAATGCCATTGCAGTTCCATAACCTCAACTGCAATGCTCTAGAAAGAGCCCCCAAACCGCTACCTTGTCCAAAAGGCCATGATCCCTATTTGTCAGGATTCGGAGGATCAATGTATCGAGCTTTGCCATCCCGATAAATTACCCTCTTCCCCAAAGCTTTTGCCTCACTGAATGCTTTTTTTCGATCTGCAACTTGCATGGGAGTGAGATCATCATCCATGAATATAAGTGTACCTCTAAGCTTGGCCCGCAGCTTGAGGGTTGCCCGCCTCTCTTCCAAATTTGTGAAGCGAACTATGAGTGTAGAAGGGTCTCTCTTGGTTCTCCAAGCTCTATCCAACCTTTCGGAGTGGTGGAAGAGTATGCTTGAAAGAAAGCTGGCTGATTCAGTCATTGGATCATTGGTGTCTGAATCTTGGTAGGTTCTCCTTGATTGCTTATTGCTGCCTCCAAAGAACATGATTTCTCGTTCAACGGACATAGATTGAATGATCGCTTGAAGCTGTCCCATTTCCTTTCGTAGAGATGTGGATTCGTGTTTGATCTGCTCGATGTAAGAAATGTATTGCTCAAATGACTTGGCAGGTGTATAGATCTTGCTCTGAAAAAAAAGGGAGAAGTTTATGGAAGGAATACAAAACAATGATAAATAAGAATACTCTTTATTATTTATGCAAAAAAAATTGCCAGAATAAAACGAGTTTTCTATAATAAATAGGGCGGGTGCTGTATTGGAGGCCTAATTTTTGTCTTTCTGAAATATGTACTTATTTTGGGTATCAAGAAAGATGAGTGAGCAGCTGAAGGGCAGGGAGTGTGGACTAGATTTGTAGGCAACGCTGACATACTGTCAATTTTCACCTTACGTAAGACTCCATCTGTAACAGCAGTAGTACCATCATTATGGCTCTGAGCAACATTGGAAACAGTTGCAAAGGAAGTGGAAACAACGGTGAGGGATTCTGAGGCGCTAGTGAACAGCGAGAAAGGAACTTTTTCCATGATGGAATCTGCAGCGCTGATGGACAGCGAAGGAGGGGAGTCTGCAGTGCTGGTGGATGAATCTATAACAGTGGTAGAAGATGCAGCGCTGGTGGACAATGAGTCTGCAGCGATGCTGATGGTCAGCGATGTTGAAGGAGGGACCAGTGGTGATGGTGAAGGAGGGACCAGCGATGGGGAGTCATGGGCAGTCAGCGATGAAGGAGAAGGTTGGGCCAACCATGAGGGGGCATGGACACGGGCATAAGTGCGTGGGGGGAGGAGTGTGGGCTCCCATTCCCTTGTTTGGCCATAGACAGCGGTAGAGAGGAGGATGCGACGCCCTACAGATCTAGCGCCATCGAGAGAGAGAGAGAGAGAGAGAGAGAGAGAGAGAGAGAGAGAGAGAGAGAGAGAGAGAGAGAGAGATTCAATATGGTTTCAATGGTTTGCTCTGCACATGATTTCATTTCACACAATATATAGATTCGATTGAATACATACCTGGTGGGTAAAAAACCACTTAGTTGCCCAAAACTAGACGACATTGGTCTTGAAAATCTTGGCAAACTCCTGAGGCCAAGTATCGGCAAAGGCTAGTGACTAGAGTGGACATCTGTCCCGAGCTGGGACCGGTGTGTCGCAAGCAGTGACCCGGTGTGACCGCTTGAGAAGCTGTCAGAGATGCAGTGAATTGTGACCATCCGGAACCTAGCCGTCAGCAATGAGATGCTAGCCGGGCAAGTAGCCGGGGTGACCAAGCGGGTCACAGGTCTTTGGCTGGGCATGGGGGTGGTACCCTATGAGTCACTCAGTCAGTATTCACAGGTCACAGGTCGCATGCATGCCAGGTGGACTGAGCACCCATTGCTGGATGCCATGTGTGAATAGTAGGTAGCAAGACTCATAGAGAGGGTGCCTACGGTTGGGAGGTTCATTCTACACACCGGCCTTCTAGGATACACAAGCTTGGAGAGGCTTGCTTGTGACAATTGGTCTCAGAGCCTCGTTCTAGAGGGAGAAAGCCCCGTTCTAGAGAGAGAGTGGGAAAAAACCTCATTTTTCTTCATTTTCTTGGGAAATTTTTGGAGAAAGGGGGAGATTGAAGTCCTAAAGTGATTCATTGGTGAATAGGGAGCATTTGCCACCATTCGAGTCAAAATTAGGGAATTTTCAGATCTGAAAACAAATTTAGACCTGAAAATTTTGAAAAAAAGTCTGTCAAAATTCATCATAACTTTTGCTATAGGTGTTAGATTTCTACAAAATTCCAGGAGGTTGTTGGGAATATGAAAATGCTGCCTAGGAAGGTTCTAATCCATAAAACCATCTGGGAAATCTCTGATTTTTGTAACTTCTGATTTTCGGTCTCAGTCGTCTCCTACAGCCAATCACATCAGGGATAGCCACCTTCAGCGCTGATTGCAAGGGGAAACTGTGAGTTTTCAATGAAGGATCTTCTGTACCAGTCTCAACGCCCTTCCAATCGATTGTTTTTCCCTGCATCGCTGTAGCTCCAGGACTTTGGCGTCTTTAGAATTCATCATTGCCTGTTAACAGCCTTCATCGCATCTGTTTGGGCGTCCAGTGAACCTGTGTCCAGCAGATTTGCAGACCTGCAGGGCCTTCCAACTTGTTTCCAATCAGTTCCTACCTATTTTCAGAATCTGCCTATAGCAAAGGAGGGGGTTGTCGGCACTAAAACAGACTTGCCTCAGTACTTTTTTCCAGCTCTTTAGTAGGGGGGAGTTACCGTTTCACACTCTGTTTTATTTTGGCCCTTTTCCTAAATAGCTGTGTTTATTTTGCAGTTTATTGCACTCAATGATAAGGGATGTGTGAGTCTGCTTGTGTATATTTTGGGCATACCTGTGATAGTAATCAGTTCGTTGTTGTTTCCAACTAGTAGTATTCAGTAGAAACACGAGTGTCGTCTCCTTTTCCTGTATAATTTCTAGCATTCTCCGTGTTTCATTTTCCTGCCAAAGTGCTTTGCATTCTAGTCCTTCTGTTGGTCATCATGGCTAATGAAAGAGTAGATATCCCTACCAGTCCACCAGTTTCCCTTCAAACTCCACCTGCTAGCCCTATCCCTAGCCCTGACCATAATCTAAATATCGTGATTGCGAGTTCGCCTATAGGTGTTTCTCTGTCTATGCAAGTTCGCATGGACAATATGAAGAAGACCATCGTAGAGATGCAAGCAATGCTTTCGAATGTGGCTGAAAGTTCTGCGTCATCTTCCCAGTACGCTCCATCATATCCATATCCCTTTCCATCTCCTTACTGCACGTCTTGTGTTTCCTCCACCCTATCCTGAAGATAAGAACATTAAGCCTACCTGCTTTGTTGGAAACCCTCCCCAGAGAACTACTGATATTGTAGATCAGTGGTGACAACATAAATGAGAAGAATACTAAACCCTAAACTAATGAAGGTTGGCGAGTCTGCAAATCTGCTTATCATTATACTGATTTTGCTGACAGGTGGTGGCGCAAGTTATTGAAGTCCAATCAGGCCCCTTCCACCTGGGTTGATTTCAAACGATCTTTCAGAGCTCAATTTATTTCTCCACATGAATTTGTTATCAAGATACCGGAGGAGATTTTCGAGTTGCTTGTGCTTCACAAGTTTATCTTTGGGCTTCACGAAGAGTTGAGGCCTTTAGTTCTTAATGAAGGTTGCAAAACCTTGGAAGAGGCAGTTGCAACAGCCCTCAACTTTGAAGGTAATGTGCACAATAAGGATGAATCTGGGGTGGCAAGTTGGCCATAGAAGAAGGGTTCGCGAAAGTCTGGCCAAGTTGGACAAAAGGACTTCTCGCAAAAGGATCCTATCCAGATGCAGCAGACTTTGAAGCACAAGTCAGCATCTCCTATGGCTCGTCGTGCTTATGACAAGTCTCCACTCACTTCAAAGCAAAAGGATAAGGCCAAGAAAGACGGATTATGTTTTCTGTCTTGGCAAGAATCTTTTCAAGGATTGTCCTCGACGCTCGGGCAAGAAGCTCCATGTATTACAGCAGCGTCAAGATGAGGGCAAGGATGAGGAAATATTGGATGACTTGTTGGTAAGTGACGATGAGGACACTCGGCTATCATGACTATTTTGGTGCATACACGTGTTCCATAGGCACCAATTTGTTTTTCGTCCACCAAGGCGCGTGAAGCCTAACAGTTCCAGATGATGAGGTGATTTGCATGAGGGGAAAGTTGGAAGGTCATGATGTGCTCGTCTTGTTTGACATGGTTCCTCACATAATATTGTTAATTCCCGCGTGGTGAAGAAGCTTCGCTTAGCTAATGTTCCTTTTGAAGACCAGTATACAGTTGAGATGCCAGATGGTAAGGGAACAGAGGTTTGGGATGAGAGAGTCTCTCGGGCATCTTTGTCTATTTAGACATATGTAGAGAAGTTAGACTTTGTGATCACCAAATTAGCTAAGTTAGACATATGCAGAGAAGTTAGACTTTGTGATCACCAAATTAGCTAAGTTTGATATTGTACTTGGTAAGCGGTGGCATGCAAGTAAGCAGCCCACTAGATTTCCTTTCGCATGTGTATAAGTTCAGACATGAGGGTATGTCTCATGTCTTAAAGGGGCAAAGACCATTGATTGAAGGTCCTCTTATTACCTCTATGCAAATAAAGAAAATGGAGTTCCAATATTTGTGGTTGTGTTATGTGAATGTTGATTCTAGTTTTAGTAGTAATCAAATAAGCACAGTCACTAATGAACTGCAAGCAACTTCATTTACATTTGCATCCTCTAGTGCACATGCATTTATATTACAACCAAGATGTGACCCAACAAGGGAGTTGGAGAAGTCCATCCACGCTCAGTTTAAACATTTGTTAATTAGCGACATGCCAGAGAGATTGCCACCTAGGCGGAATGGAGAGCATCGTATCGAGCTCGTTCCAGGGGCAAGTCCGGTATGTAGGTCTTCGTATAGGATGAGTGTAAAAGAGGAAGAGGAAGTCAGAAGGGGATGTTGGAGGAGTATCTCAAAGTTGGGGTATGTCCATCCTAGTTATTCACCCTTCGCCTCTCCTATTTTGCTTGTTAAGAAAAAGGATGGTAGTTTTGGATGTGCTTTGATAGAGGATTGAATAAGATCACTGTAAAGCACATATATCTCATGCCTAGGATTGATGATCTATTGGATGCGTTGCAGGAGCAACCATTTTCAGTAAGATAGATCTCAAAAGTGGGTACCATCAGATACGGATTCGTGACGAAGACGTCCATAAGACGGCCTTCTGAATCCGTTTGGTCATTATGCATTTTTGGTTATGCCGTTTGGCTTAACCAATGCATCCGCCACGTTCATGATGCTCATGAACGATGTCCTGCGTGACTATATGGGCATGTTTGTTGTCAATTTTATTGACGACATACTGGTCTATGGTAAGACGATGGTGGAGCGCGAGGTTCATCTCCAGACTGTATTTGGCAAGCTACAAGAAATGGTCTTGTATGCCAATTCTCAAAAGACCGAGTTCTGTAAGACTCGTGTCGAGTATTTGGGTAACGTAGCGATGGCAGAGGGTATTTCAGTTGACCCTGCCAAGGTGGTTGTGGTCAAGAAGTGGCCAAGACCGGTCGATATTCGTCAGTTACAGTCTTTCCCATGCTTTTGCAAGTTCTACCGACGATTTGTTATGAACTATTCCAAGGTAGCTGCTCTTTTAACGGATCAACATCCGAATTAGAGACGGATGCTAGTGGCATTGCCATGTGGGCTGTGTTGAGTCAGAAAGGTAGACTTGAGCCTTTGAAGGTAAAAAATTGATGCCAGCGCAACAGAGATATCCTACACATGAGCAAGAGCTGTATGCAATCATACATGCGCTCAAGTTGTGGCGACATTATGTTTATGGCGCCGAGTTTTATGTGTACACAAACCATCGTGCTCTAAAGTATTTTTGCACTCAACCAGATTTGAAGGGCTGCCAAGCTCGGTGGGTCGAGCTGACTCAGAAATTTCATTTGGAAATTTGCTTTCGAAGAGGGAAGGAAAATGTGGTTGATGATTCACTATCGCAGGTACTGCATCAGATGAGCTTTACTGGAGTTGACAGTGATCTCATGGAGGAGATCAAGAAGGCTCAGCAAAAGGACGCACATTGTTAACGTGTGTGGCCTGATGCGCGCAAGGTAGTCGACCAAGCGGAAGAGGTAGTCCAGGCTCTCGCTTTCGTAGAGGCACACACCTGTACGTATCTAACATACACCGTGAAGGATGGTATGCTATCGAGAAATGAAAAGGTATTTGTGCCAGATGTGAAGGGTCTTGGTCGTAAGATACTTCATGAGTGCCATGATAGTCCCTATGCAGGGCACCCTGGTGTTGACGACCAAGAAGGTCAGAGCTCCGCAAGTACTGAGCTGTTTATCCAAAATGTGATTAGGTTGCATGGACTCTCGAGTCTGTTGTGTCTGACAGGGATCCCAAGTTTACGGGTAATTTCTGAACAGCGTAGAGGTGTTTGCCAAGCTAGAAACATAGTTGTGGATGAGTAGTACGGAGCATCCTCAGACGGATGGCCAGACAGAGAGGGTTAATCAGATCTTGGAAGACATGCTTCGTGCATATGTTAGTGGTATGCAGACAGACTGGGCGAAGCACTTACCCTTAGTAGAGTTTGCGTATAATGATAAGAGATATGTATCCACAGGATTGAGCCCTTTTGAGCTCAAGTATGGTTATAGGCTAGCTAGCCTAGCAACCATAGGCATCCCACAAAAGGTGCCCAACGTTGTGGAGTTTTGATGCAACAAAGGCTAGAAATGGCACGAGCTAATCTCTCTAAGACATTGGCTAGGGCAGAAAGCTACGCTCATGAGAACCGTACCTATCGGGTGTTTGAGACTAGAGATTGGGTATATTTACTAGTCCCTTCCAAGTCGAAGGTGCTACGCACAGGAACGTATGCCAAGATATCTCCTAGTTATTGTGGACCATGGCTAATCATTAAGAAAGTTGGCCAAGTAGCTTATAAGCTACAACTACCATTGGGATGCAAGGTGCATCTAGTGTTTTATGTTAGCAAACTCAAGCGATGTTTGCATGATGGAGATAATCTTGTAGGTGGTCTTGTGTCTCTAGAAGAGAAAGACACTATAGGTTATGGGCCAGAGAAAGTTCTAGATCGGAGGGAGCGATGATTGAGAAATCGTTGCCTCCAAGAGTATTTAGTGACTTGGAAAGGGCATCCTTTGTCAAATGCTACCTGGGAGACGTGATAGTGTTTGTAGAAGTCCTACCTAGAGTTCTGAATTGCGTAGATCAATATTTTTGCTTGCAGCAAGTAGCTATTTGTGAGGCTGATCTACAACACTGCCAGCATGAATGCGCCCACAAAATCAGATACAAAAGAACACTGAAAATCTGTAGATCGAGCGCTGAAAATTTGATCTTAAATGCGCCTAATCAGCATGCAGAAAAACGTGCTGGTATCCTGTAGGTGTGCGCCCAATCACACTCAACAATCTGCTGAAATTATTCCAAAAAAGGCTGAATCTGCCTTGAAGGTGCGCTGGAAAATCGTCACTGAAACGCTGTAATCTAGGTGGAAATTTCAGCGCTGGATTAGCTGAAAGAAGTGTGCCCAAACTGCAAACAGTTTGCTGGAAACAGCTTTCTCTGTGGGTGCCAAATTGCGCTGATCTAGACAGCAGAAGGTGCGCTGGACCACCTGCAAAGAGGGTGCTGAGAATTGATCTGAAGGCACCCAGCAAGGATGGAAAAAGTGTGCCCCACTATGCTGGAACTGATGCACCCTCCAAGCTCTCTGAAGTTGCTAGAAAATGTTCCTCCAGAAGAGCGTTGTCCTTCACGCTTGCTCCCAATTTGCCTGATGGATAGCTATGGCTTTGATACCAGGAACAGCATAACCACGAAGAAGGCAAAGCTAGTCTGATCCACCCAGCCAATGCACTCTCTTATAGAATGACCCTCCTAGCCCTCACGGTTTAGGTGGTAGGTGGTAGTTATTGCTAACACCCACTGTTCATGCTGCATGCATGGATTACTGTTGCATGTGGGGTCCAGCCCATCACTGAAGGACTGCATGGCCCTCACCTATCATGCATGCGTCTGCATGTGTTTGCATGTGTCCGCATTGGCATTATTGGCCCTCAACTGCATGGTATGCATGCATGCCTCTGACTCACACTGTCCTCTAGTGGTCAGCTTCACCCAGATGTACTGTTGGTTCGGTACTGTTACGGTCTCGTAACAGACCGGGTCATTGCTTGTGATGCAGACTTCCTAGCTCGGGACAGATGTACACTCCGGTCACTAGCCTTTGCCGATACTTGGCCTCAGGCCCTCTAGTAACCAATCGTGCCGAGGTCATGCTAGAGCGAGACTGGGCTCTAACAATCCTTCCCTCTTTTGGCAAGTCATCGGTCTTCCATGTCTCTAGAGAACAACAGTATGAGAAATTATAGAATGAGGTAACAAATTCAAAACAGACTCTACACAACATGCAAACGAAACAAGATAAATCATTTGCAGAACTTAAAAGCCTGTTTGCTAGTTTATTACCTCCTACTCCTCTCACTGCAGTTTCAGCCTCATTTCCAGTTTCATACTCAGCTTCAGTCCCCATCATATCTCAGTTACCTATACCTCCCGCACTTCTTACCCTTTCGGGAGACAGTAGAATAAACCCTAGTTTATTTGAAGATTTAAAACCACCAACCTTTAACGGGGAAGAAAAGGGTAGAAATACAGATATTTTTCAGACCTTTCCTAGGAAATGGAAGGATATTTATGTATTGAAACAGACCCTAGACCATTTGCAAGCCTTAGAAACTAGCTTATCCCTGGGTCCCATAGCCTACAAGGGGTGGCTGAACCTCTAGGAGACTGGGCAAAAACCCGTCATGGAAGGTGTTGCACACAAGCTCACAAACCCTAAGTAAACACATAATTACCCAGCAAATCCGTCGCTTTATTAATCTCAAGCAAATGTACATAGATCAACAAGCAAACATGAGAGCTCTGCTGCAAGTTTGCTCCCAACCATAGCTGCATAGGAATACGATAATGAGGAATGCCTGAAAAGGCTAACACTATATCCCCTCAAGCACCCGTTAACCTTGACACATCCTAACGTCGACACATGGCAAACTCCATGCACAGTCGACACTTGCCACTTGGCAATACCTTGACACATAGGCAAGCTAGTAGGTGGACAGTCTGACACGTGTCACTCATGCATTGGACCAAGTGTCCCAATGAGCATATGACACATGTCCTGTTGACCCGTACATTGACCGTCCGACAAGTGTCACTCATGCACTAGACCAAGTTCCCCAATGAGCATATGACACGTGTCACGTTGACCGGTCAACCCTTCCTACTTTTTAGGATGTCAGTTCAACAAACTCTCATGAGACCCAGTACTCCCTTGGCCATTTCGGATTTAGTCGCTATAACAGATATTTACATTGCAATTTACAATTGTCTCCACAGGCCAATGACTTAGCCATTTACAATTTAATAATTACAATTTACCATTTACATTGGGCAAGGGATTCAAAGTACATGTGACATTCCTTCCCTCCTCAGATGACATCGTCCTCGATGGCAAAGTCTGGATACTGCATGCAACCCATGTGCGGTCTCCCAGGTAGCATCACTGAGAGGTTGTCCATGCCATGCAACCAATTACTCACGGAGCAAATGATTCCGTAACCGTCTCTGTCTCTGCCTCCGGTCCAATACTCTCGCTGGTCCATGCATCACCTCCCCATGCTCTTGAAACAATACAAGGCCATCAGCCAACAAGTTATCACCGTCATGTAAAACCTTCTTTAAGCGTGAAACATGAAAAACAGGATGAACCTTACAGCAAATCCAATTCATAAGCAACGCTATTAATCTTTTTAACAATTTGGAAGGTCCACAGTATCTAGGTGACAACTTATAACACTTCCTTGTCTTCAAGGTTTTTGAGTCCTTTGGAATCCTGAGAAATACCATATTTCCTTCCTCGAAGTCTCTTGGCGTACGATCCAAATCAGCATATGTCTTTGCCCGATCCATCGCCGCTTTTACATTTTCCTTTGCTAACTCCAACATCTGTTGTATGTGAGTTAGAAATTCCATAGCACTAGGTGTCTTATGAGTCATACCTATAGTAACTAGACTGGCTGGTCTAAAACCATAATTTAGCTCGAAAGGACTCATCTTCGTAGGTGCATTCTTTTTATCATTATAGGCAAACTCCAACAATGGTAGGTAACGTTCCCTTTGCGTTTGCCTTTCACTCACATACGCCCTAAGCATATCTTCCAAGGTTTCGTTAACTCTCTCAATTTGCCCATCTGTTTTAGGATGATTAGAACTACTCATTCCCAACTGCACCTCTAACTTCTCAAATACTGCAATCCAAAAGTTGCCAGGAAAACGAGAATCCCTATCAGACACAATGGATCTAGGTAATCTATGAAGTCTGAATACATGCTGTCTAAACAAATCAGCCGTACCAGGTGCATCAATCTTATTACTAGTTGGGATAAAATGAGCCATTTTAGTGAGTCTGTCAACCACAACTAGGATAGCATTATGTTGGTGTTGCGTATGCGGTAGACATGTAATAAAGTCCATGGAAATACTCTCCTATCTCCCTTCTGGTATAGGTAACGGGCGTAATAATCCAGGCACTTTAATCCTTTCAGCCTTATTAACTTGACACTTAAAACAACGTGTCACATAATGCTTTGCTTCTTTCTTAAGTCTAGACTACCAAAAGTTACGTCGTATCAACCCATAGGTCCTATCCACACCAGGATGACCAGCACTAGGGCTATCGTGACATAGATGCAAGATCCTCTTTTGCAGCACCTCACATAAGCGCCTTGCCATTTCTAATCACTATTCCATCTTCTATGGAATACCTAAAATAAGTGCAAACCAAGGTAGACCGTAGAAGAGCTCTCCTCTTGAGACTCTGCATGGCCATGACTCACCTCTTGTTCCACTTTCTTACAGTGAGGATCTTCCTGCTGAGGCTTTCTTATCTCAGACAGTAAGTCATTTTCAATGACTACAAATGACATCTGATACACCACATGAGATAGTGCATTTGCCACACGATTCTCGAGGATTCAAATGGAAGCAATATTCCATCCAAGCCCAGTATGAAAAAGGACGTCCAACAGTATGTAACTAGTTGCCAGAAGTGTCAAATTAATAAAGCAGAGTGTCTAAAGGTAGGAGGGTTGTTCCAGCCATTAGAGATACCAGCTGGTAAATGGGAAAGTATTTCCTTGGATTTTATGGTAGGCCTGCCTAAGACCCAGAAGGGTCATGATGCGATATGCGTCATAGTTGACCGTTTGACCAAAATGGCTAACTTTATTCCGACCAAAACAACCATCAGAGCTGCAGAGTTAGCAAGGTTATTTATAGATGGGCTATTTTTCTAGCATAGTCAACGACAGTACAATAAGTCTGATGGAAATTTTTGGAGGGCATTATTCCATCATCTCCATACCAAATTAAATATGGGCACTACAGACTATCCACAGACGGACGGTCAAATAGAAAGAGTAAATCAGGTGTTGGAGGATACGCTTCGTGCATATGTTAGCAACAAACAGACTAACTGGGAGGAATATCCTGCGATATTGGAGATTGCTTACAACAATACCAAACATTCAGCTATGGGATACAACCCATTTATGCTGTTGTATTGTTTTCAGCCACGCACACCCATAGTAGTAGGGTTCAAACAAAGTACCCCACGACACAGGTGCCGTTGGGTCCAAATGCCGTATCACGGCACACGTGCCATGGTACGGCACTTGTTTTTTTTTTTTTTGTTGGCTTAAGAATGACTTGAAAAGAATTAAAAAAAAAAAAAACCAGGTGCCGTACCACGGCACTTGGAACTTTGGATTCAAACAACAAAAAGTTGAAGCAGCAAAAAACTTTTTAGAAGACCTAAACCGGATGGTAGAACATACTAAGCGTAGCATAAAGCAAGCCCCGGATCGAGCCAGTAGCATGCAGATCTGCACACAAGAGATGTTCAGTTCTCCCCTGGTGAGAAAGTCTAGTTGAGGGGTCCAGTTCTCAAGGATTCAAGTATCTACTTTATAGAAACATAATATGTGTTCCCGACTTAGAGGATTTTAGGCACCAAATTTTGTATGAATGTCATGATAGTCCTAGTGCGGGACACCCAGGAATTCAGAAGACCTATGAGCTTCTTCGTAGGCAATTCTTTTGGCCCAGTATGAAAAAGGACGTCCAACAGTATGTAACTAGTTGCCAGAAGTGTCAGATTAATAAGCGCGTCTAAAGGCAGGATGGTTGTTCCAACCATTAGAGATACCAGCTGGTAAATGGGAAAGTATTTTCTTGGATTTTATGGTAGGCCTTCCTAAGACCCAGAAGGGTCATGATGCTATATGGGTCATAGTTGACCGTTTGACCAAAATGGCTCACTTTATTCCGACCAAAATAACCGTCAGAGCTGTAGAGTTAGCAAGGTTCTTTATAGACGGGCTATTTTTCTAGCATAGTCAGTGACAGTACAGTAAGTCTGATGGAAATTTTTGGAGGGCATTATTCCATCATCTCCATTCCAAATTAAATATGGGCACTACAGACCATCCACAGAGGGACGGTCAAATAGAAAGAGTAAATTAGGTGTTGGAGGATATGCTTTGTGCATATGTCAACAACAAGCAGACTAATTGGGAGGAATATCTTCTGATATTAGAGATTGCTTACAACAGTACCAAACATTCAGCTACGGGATACAGCCCATTTATGCTAATGTATTGTTTTTAGCCATGCTCACCCATAGGGTTCAAACAACAAAAAGTTGAAGCAGAAAAAAACTTTTTAGAAGACCTAAACCAGATGGTAGAACATAGCGTAGTATAAATCAAGCCCAAGATCGAGCCAAGTAGTATGCAGATCTGCATAGACGAGATGTTCAGTTCTCCCCTGGTGAGAAAGTCTTTCTTCGAGTCCCAGTTGACTCTAAAACCCTCAAAATAGGAGTGTGTGCTAAGTTGTCTCCTAGGTCCGTTTACCATTATTAGGAGAATAGGCGAAGTTTCCTATGAGCTAGTACTAAAGTCCATCCAGTTTTCCATGTTAGTCGGTTACAAAAGGCTTTAACTAGATCAGATAATGTAGTAAGGGACAATGTTGTAGCTCCCCCCCATGGAGTCTCAACAACTTCCACATGAGCCAAAAAGTATTCTCAATGCTAGGGAGACGCTGACTCGTCATACCCTATATCAAGAATATTTAATTAAGTGTAAGGATCCGCCAACTGAGAATGCCATTGGGGAAAAGGGCAGTATACTTTGACAATTATATCCAAATTTTGTCGTAGAGGAGTGCTACGAAACCGTAACAATACCGATCCAACAATACATCTGGGTGCAACTAACCATGTAGTATGAACAATGGGTGTTAGTAGTAACTACCACCTATTGTTCCCATGCAAACTCACACTGGGCTAGGAGGGCCATTCTATAAGAGAGTGCATTGGCTGGGTGGATCAGACTACATTTGCCTTCTACGTGGTTATGCTATTCCTAACACGGTGTGACCACTAACAAGATGTCGGACATGCGGTGAATTGTGACCATCGGGATCCTAGCCGTCAATGACAAGATGCTAGCCGGCAAATAACCGGGGTGACCAAGCGGGTCACAGGTCTTTGGCAGGGCATGGGGGTGTGTTACGAGCACGTGACCAGTGCCGAACCCTAGAGAACACAGGAGGTCAGATACCACAGTCAGGGTCGTGTCCAGCGCACACGACCAACAGGGCAAGACAGTGTGAGTAGTGTGCCCTAGCACGGTCCATAGCCATGGCGGGCGTAACATAGTCTAGGGACCCTGTCAGCAGGATAGGGCCCCCAGTTGGGTCCCGACGTGCAGTCGGCCACGTCAGTGCCACGTGGCCGACACTTGGCAGTATGCATGCTACCAGTTCTCACACTGGGCTAGGAGGGGCTTGCTCCATCCATATCAGGGAGTAGGCATGGTTGGGTGGATCAGTTAATGTTTGTCCTAATGTGGTGTTACACTGGTATCAGAGCCGTTTCCTTCTTTGGGAGCTAAGTAGCAACAATGGAGAAAGTAGAGAGAGTGCTCAGAATCTCTTGAATTTTTCAGAAATAAGAGACAGATCCAGCGCTGGAGGGGTAGCTTTCTACTGTGAAAATCTCCATCAAATCATCTTCTTTTTAGTTGGAATCTGAGTCAGATTTCTAGGACAGATCCATTGTTGTAGAAAACAGCTATCTATTACTCGTTTTCAGAGAGTTATTTTAGGATTTTTGAGGGGATAGAAATCAGAAGTTTAGGGGCAGATCCAGCGCTACCACAATAGTACCCCGATTTTCAAGTGCCAAATTCAGAAATTTGAGCGGATTTTGGACCGAGGAATGCCAGCAGTTCCATCGCTGTAGGAACAGAGCGACATCTCTGATTTTACAAGATTACATGGATTTTTGAGCGGATTTCAAGAAGAAAGAACTGAAACAGGTCCAGCGCTCCTAGAGCTGTAAAAAATCAGAAGTTGTGGTGGTTTTTGAGCTCCAAATCAGAGAAAATTGGACCAGATAGGTTGCTGTCCAATCAGCGAAGGTAGGGACTTCAAATTTCCGGATTTTTTTCGTGCATTTTTCCGGTCTTTACTCGGTTTTTTGGAGCCCCACGTCTGCAATCAGATCAGCGAGCAACTGTGCTCAAGAAAGCGGAAATTTTGGTACCATTTTGGAGCCACAAACTGGGATTTTCCGGGACAGCAGGTCTGAAATTTTGGGTAGAAGAGCTGAGAGGGTTGCTCTTCGTATTTTCTTTGGAAGTAGAGTCTTCAGAAACAGCTAAGTCTTCTTTCCCTTCCTTTGTACAGTTGTAAATTAGTCTTTTTGACTTTTTTTTGAAAGGAAACGTCAGGCAATCTTTTTCTAGCTCTGAAAGTGACCACTTCTCCGGGCTCTGATCAACCCCTGACAAGAGGCATTGATGAATTCGAAACGGAATCCTTGAGGTTCAGTAAAAGGAAAGAACCAATGGAAGTTGAAGAACAGGAACAATTCGCCGAAGAACTCGACGAACTGGTTACCAAGGAGCAGTTTCTTCACTTGGTAACAGAAGTGGATGAACTGAAGCTGGCATTAGCCAATTTCAAGTCCAGTGTGGACGAATCGTTCGCTGAACTCAAAGGTTTGATCTTGAGTTCCGCGAAAGGAAGCCTTCCCTCCACTTCTCAGTTGTCCCCTTCTCCACTTCCATCAGTTTCGGGTGAGTCTATGTGGCCTCACCCCAGTGTTTTTAAAGACTTAAAGCCTCCTACTTTTATTGGGGAAGATAAGGATAGAAATGCAGACATTCTACAAAGCTTCCTCAGCAAATGGAAGAACATTCATGCTCTTAAACAAACCCCTGACCATTTGCAAGCTATTGAGGCCAGTCTTTCCCTAGGGCCCATGGCCTATAAGTGGTGGTTAAATCTCCAGGAGATTGGGCAGACTCCTCGGTCATGGAAGGCCTTTGAAGAAGCCTTCCTAAGAGAATTCCTACCGGAAAATGAACTTGATAGAGCTTGGGAAGCCTGGGAGAAAACAATAATGGACAAGTCCCTAATCCAATATATCTCGCGGTACCGAGAAGCAATTTTAAAAATTAAAAATATGGATGATTATCAGAAAATTAGGGGATTTGTCCGTGGCCTCAAGGATGAATATAAAATAGAGGTTCAGAGAAACTCGCCTGCTACCCTAGAGCAAGCTCTCAGATATGCTCAAATCTATGATGATTCAGTGGGTAGGAAGAGGGCGAAACAACAGCCCCTTTTTGAGCAGCCTCCTCAGAAAGACTTTCAATTTTTTAGAAATTTTTAAAAAGAAAGAAAGAAGATAAAACTAAAGGTGAAGCTCCTCAGAAACGCCCTTCACTCATACAACCCTTAAAACCAGAAGATTTTGAGAAAGCAAACAAGAACGTTTGTGCTTTGTGTGCATGGGCAAGGGACACACAGTCAGACAGTGTCCCAAGGGGCCTTTTACTAAGAAAGATAAAAAGGATAAAAAACAAGTTCATCTTGTTCAGACTGTAAGTTTCCCCAGTGACTTGGCAGCTTCCGAGATCAAATTGTATCATGAAGATCATGAACACTGTTGCCAGCTGACCTCTGCAATGCTAGCGAGACCCTACAGCTTTGGGCGGCATGACCTAGTACGTATGCATGGGAAGTTGGTAACCAATCAGTTAGAGTTATGGTTGATGATGGGGCAACCCATAATCTCATCAACTACACCCTGGTTAAAAAACTTAAACTTCCAGAAGTACCTAGTCAGCATAGGTAAATAGTTTCATTAGCTAAGGGTGAAGATAAATTTTTTTGGGAAACTATGGTAAGTAACTTAAATCCTGGTATTCAAGGGTGCCGAGATGAAATAAACTTTCAGATAATGCACCTGGATCGCACAGACATTGTTCTCGGGAGAGACTGGCGACCTTCCCTCCATAGAAATTATCAGGATAACACCCTCAGCTTTCAGCATAAAGGTCGAGAGATCTAGTTGCATGGGGAGCATGATGTTCCCAACAGTCCTATGGTCTGCAGTTCAGAGCTCTGTCAGCTAATCGGAGACGACGACCATCAGGTATTCTTATGTGACTTTCAGTTTATGCCTGAAGTTTCTATTTCCAGTTCTTTACAGCAGAAAATCAATAAATTAGAATCTTTATTGTCTAAATATAAAGATGTTTTTCCTGAAGATTTGCCACATGGTTTGCCACCTAGTAGAGAGGTAGATCATGTGATAAACCTAGTACCAGTTACAACATCTGTTTCTAAACCTCCGTATCGGGTCAGCCGAACAGAGGATGAAGAAATAACTAGGAAGTTAACAAATTATCTTGGGAAAGGCCAAATTCAGACCAGTAGTTCACCATGGGCCTCACCAGTCCTTTTGGTGAAAAAGAAAGAGGGGTCTATGCGTCTTTGCATAGATTACATAGCCCTCAATAAAGTCACAATTAAGAATAAATATCCTATGCCTCGGGCAGACGAGTTGTTTGATCAACTCGACGGGGCTAAGTTTTTCACTAAAATAGACCTCAGATCGGGATATCATCAAGTCAGTATGAAATCGGAAGATGTCCTGAAAACAACTTTTAGGACTCGTCATGGTCATTATGAGTTTAAGGTGATGCCATTTGGGCTCACAAATGCTCCAGCTACCTTTATGACCTTGATGAACAGTGTCCTCAGACCATACTTGGGTAAGTTTGTAGTCGTATTTTTAGATGACATCCTCGTCTACAACAAAACGAGAAAGGAGCATCTAAAACACCTTAGAATTCTTATGCTAAAGAATCCAAGTGTGAATTCTTCGTTGAATTAGCTTATTTGGGTCACATTATCTCGGCAGATGGGATTAAGATGGACCCCAATAAGGTTAAAGCCATACTCAGTTGGCTGAGACCTCAAAATATTTTAGAACTTCAGATCTTTCTTGGTTTGGCGGGATATTACAGACGATTTGTCAAGGAATATGCTCAAATAGCAGCTCCCATGACAAATCTTCTTAAGGGGAAGGGAAAGGAGTTCGTTTGGGAGTCCGTACAGCAGGAGAGCTTTGATGCTCTCAAAACAGCCTTAGCTATAGCACCAGTTTTAAAAGTCGTCGACCCCAATCAGCCATTTGTGGTCGAAACAGATGCTAGCGACTTTGCAGTTGGTGCTGTACTAACTCAGGGTGGACGACCAGTTGCGTTCGAGAGTAAAAAACTCGAGCCAGCTCAGACTAGGTACAGTGCCTATGAAAAGGAACACTTTTCTATAGTCCATGCCCTTAAGACTTGGAGGCATTATTTGTATGGTGCCAACTTTGAGGTCCTGACAGACCATGAAAGTCTCAGATACCTTTGCAATCAACTTGAGCTTAGAGGTCGGAAAGCTCGTTGGGCAGAGTTGATGCAAGAGTTTGATACGTCTATCAGATAGAGACGGGGGAAATTCAACACAATAGCAGATGCCCTTAGTAGAATGCCTATGATAAACGGCCTGAGTTTTACTCAGATTCGTAATGAGTTACTCGAGTTCTTAGGGCCCCCAGGTGGGTCCCGACGTGCAGTCGGCCGCGTCAGTGCCACGTGGCCGACACTTCAATGGCCGTGTCACGTGGCCACGCTACCAGTTCTCACACTGGGCTAGGAGGGGCTTGCTCCATATCAGGGAGTAGGCATGGTTGGGTGGATCAGTTAGTGTTTGCGCTACTGTGGTGTTAAGATCTATTACAAGGTGGTACCCTATGAGTCACTCAGTATTCACAGGTCATAGGTCGCATGCATGCCAGGTGGACTGATCACCCATTGCTGGACTCATAGAGAGGGTAGCTACGGTTGGGAGGTTCATTCTACACTGGCCTTCTAGGATTCATGAGCTTGGAGAGGCTTGCTTGTGACAGATAGGCTTTACTCCAAACAACTTGAAGGTAATATCCTTAAAAGTACAAGAATTAACATGTTGTCCTTTCTAGCATTACAACTAACCCAAACCAAGGGAAAACTATGTTCGTTAGGAAGTAACATTTTCAGACTATTTGTGAAATATGGTTGATAGCTATTTTAAGTGTCACTCAATTTGACTCACCCTGGATGTACCATTTGGGATTCTATCTCTTTGTCTGTGTGTGTGTGTGTCTTTGGATCCTTCTGGTTTGCCCAATGCCATTGGTTCCGCTCTATCTCTCACATCCCATATCACACAACCTGCCCCCTGGAGCGTCGTCTATGTCGCTTTGTGCTCGTTGCAGGAGGTGGAAGATGAAGCCCATTTCCTCCGCAGATGTCCGTTGTATTATGAGATATTATCGTCTCTTCCGCGATGGCCCGCATACACTTCGTAGTTTTGTCTCCTATCGTGATGCTCGTTGCTTGGGACTTCTTGTTCGTGAGATGCTTACTCTCTCCGTCAGTCTCATTTGCCTGTACCAGATCACCTGGGGTTAGACTCCCAACAACTGCTTCTCTTTGGCTTCTTTCGGACTCGAGCACATGCTGATGACTCTGATGATGAGATTCCAACGGACACTTCACACTTACTTTCGATGATATGTACTTATTCTCCACCTGGCCCGGGTTGTGGGCATTGGTACTTTTTCTGTAGTTCTTTTGTTATACTTGGTGCGGGTTGTGGGCTTATTTCACTCCTGCTTTGTTCTACTCTCATTCGTAGGTAGTTTATAGCATTTTACGGCCATGTCCTCCTATGGATGATGCTCCCTCTGTTGCTTGTACATATTTTCTTTTTGGTCTTATGCACCCACGGGAGCTCTCTCTCTCTCTCTGTTTGTCTCTCTCTCTCTCTCTCTCTCTCTCTCTCTCTCTCTCTCTCTCTCTCTCTCTCTCTCTCTCTCTCTCTCTCTCTCTCTCTCTCTCTCTCTCTCTCTCTCCCCCCGGGCCCCAAAAAAGATAAAAATAACATGGCAACAACTAAGGCTGTCACCCCTTGTAATGAAACATGTCTTCAAGTACACTTTGACATTTGAAATATTCGATTTTGATAGGGTATATTCCAAGAGCACATGCCAGTTCACTTGCGCCCCCCCCTCTTGGTGTGCTTCATTTGTCATGTCTTATTTTTTCAATCTATTTTTTTGGAGCAACTTGACTATTTACACTCTTTTTTGAGTTTCTTAGCTGTTTTTAGGCAAAATTTCATCGTTTTTCTTCTAGTTTTAAAAGAGCTTTTCTTTTGTACTTATGGAGCTCTGTCAATGGCACGATCATCCTCAATCAGTCTTGTCAACTATCGATATTGCACATACGGGGCAAGCAATTTTTATTTTTCAACAATAGTAAATTGTGGACCAAAATGTGAATCATGAATGGGTGGAACATGAGTTAAGGGCGATGAGTCAGTCTAGGCAAGCTTTGTTTCACTTGATGTTTAGTTTGGAGTTTTTGTCAAGGGACAAGGACATGCATCTAGATGTGGTGTTGGCATGGTACGATTGATGGAAATTGCCTTTGTCCATGTGTGTTTCACCCGATACCACTACAATACATGTCGACAGGATCTCAAGGATAAGCCCAATGTGCCGACCATATGGGATCAGTCGTAGTAGGCTTTTCAAATCACATTTTTGCCGATCTTGGACAATTTTGAGCATTGTTGTTGACATGCTAGATGTGTCCCTAAGACATAGGCCTCATAAAACGTGAGATTAGAAACAACTTGACGTAAACTAGTAACCATATTGTATTTCCTCAAGACTTGTAGACTTTTGAAATTTAGATGTCGAAATCTTTCATGCCATAACTTACTCACTGGACCAATATCCGCAATACTTGCATGATGACCCACCCCATCATCTAGTTCTTGAAAATAGATAACCAATCTCAATAAACCAACACTCCTCTTCCATTGAGAAGTCACCTGAATTTGTTGATGCCAAAAACAACTCCTAATCGTTCCATCCTTCTTCTTCTTGAACTTATTTTTGTAGCACTCCTTTGCGTAATGCCTTGGCTTTTCGCAAATAAAGCAATTTCCATTTTGAATTGCTTCCTTTTCATCTTTTGATTGATACGATTGATTCTGATGCTTCTTCCCTTTGTTCTTGTCTTCCTTTGCCACCAATTTTGGAGCTCTGCCCTTGCTTCTTTGCTTAGAATGCCTGCTCCTTGAAATCATCCCTGTTAACAAGATTTTGTCTTCTCATTTCCTCTTGTAGCAGTATTGCATCAACTAATTGAAAGAAGTCTTTGTCTTCTGTAATGACATCATAACAAAGTTTTGATAGCCCAAAGGTAAACTATTAAGCATCATAGATACCAAAACTGAATTTGGAACACTTTCTCCAAAACTGAACATCCCTCTCAGATCTTTCACTTGAGTAAAGTAATCCGTTAACGATTCACCTCTACCCGTCTTTATGTATGTAGCTTATTAGTTAAGAACAAAATTCGAGATTGATTTACAATCTTGTATAAATTCTTTAGAATATCCCAAGCCTCCCCCAAACTGCATCTCTGATGTGAGGAATAATCAGTAGGATGAGCTTTTCTCGTCTGCTTTAGAGGCTATTTGCCTAGCTTTCGATATCTTACTTGTTGGGGTCTTGCATGATGACACTTTCTTCTAGCATTGTTGGGCTATAATATTCCCTCCAGCAAGTTCCAACATCGGCTTACTTCTATGTTAGTTACATTAGTAGCATCATGCTGTTCATTACATTAGAGACACATTTACAACATGATTTTTAGTCGTTGTGCTATGCTTGTGGGTTTTGTGTGTTGCTTTTTGAATACTTGTGATCACTTATGTCCTCTGCTTCAATATCTCCATTGGTGCATGCATTTTCTCTCATACATTTCTTTGAGCTAGTTTGGTGATTGGCTATTACCAAAGCTATTGCTTGGCTCCTGTCTAGTTTCTTTAAAGTTTAGTAATTTTTTGTAATCCCCACATTGAGGGTAATGTTTTTTTAGGTTGGGGAGAGTTATATAGTAGAAATAGCCCCTAACTACACTACCATCAAGGGCATATCCTAATGGGAACCAAGTGCCCTAAGTTGCCCTTATCTTAAAAGGTTCCACTAAGGGCCTCTAGATAGTATATATAGGGCTATCATGTAGACACTAGGCATTTATTGACTATTCAGCTTATTGGTATTGCTTGGGATCTTCGTGGGAGAACCCTTTGCTATTGCTTGTAGGGCTTTTAGCCATTGATTATGTCAGATGCATGCTCTTGGTGATTCTTTGTGGGAGATTGGTTGATTGTGTCTATTATAGTCATTTAGAGTCTATAACTGGCAAGAGTGTATTAATCGCTAGGAAATTGGTTTTGTTTATAAATTTATTTCTACCCGATATTGCCACTCGTAGCATATTGGCATCTCAATTTTTTTGGGAAGGATGTTTTTTCAAATTAAAGATGAATCAAAATTTTCAAATTTATTTATGTTTCGTAGGTATGGGGCCTATGGGCCAATGGAATGTTCTGAATCAAAAGGTGGAATGGGTATCTATATTTGTACTATCTTAGAACAAAAAATGTCTAAGACTGAATTTAATTTATGGTTGATATTCTTTATGGGGCTTGGCCCATTTTTTTGGAGTCTTAAGATTGCTCTCTCAAAGCATTTTACAGCTCCTCTCAAATTTTGCAGTTTGATATGAAGATTGCAAGTTGAATATCGGGACATGTTACCTTTATCAAAAATTTTAACTTAATCAATTTGAAAATGTCAATTTTCTCTCAATGTAAAGGATCTCATAATTAAATAGTAGTGATCATTTTTTATTAGCAGCTGAACTGCAGTAGTACACCACATTTGTGACGAAATGGGAATACAGTGGCTGGGAAAACACCACTTGATGCAAAGGAGGAATTTTCATTAAATAATGGTAATCATTTTTAATTACCAGCTGATCTGAAGTAGCAGACCACGAAATGGGAATGCTTTGGCTGGGAAAACACAAGTTGATGCAAGGGAGGGATTTTAGAGGTACCTCTGGAGAAGATAAAACAGCCAATATGAACCAAAATTCTAATATCACAGCTTAAATAAAGTCAGTATAAACTATCAAGATAGCCTGTATCCAGCATTGAATGTCTGTCAGGAATTTAGAGCAAGTAAACAAGGATTTATTTTGTTGCTCTTTTCATATAATAATGTACAAATATATGCAGATCTCGTAAGGTGGGGAGAGCATGGGGAGGGAGGAATTCTCTGGGGAGAATGCGATGGCAAAGTATGGGAATGGCTTGACAAAGATCCAGTAACTCAGCTTCTATCCAAGGTTCAATCTTTGAAATAATTTCTGAACAATTTGTTATGTCTTCACAATCTACCGATCAATGGCAAGTAAGCAAACTGCTTGGTAATAACTAGAACTCTTCAATCTCACTTTATCATCTGAAATTCGTTTGTTTTTTGTCTCCTTGTAGGTTAGGGAGTTTTTTGACATTGATGTTAGTGAAGAATTTCGCAAAATTGTTCCTCCTTCAGCTAATAGACCTCAACCTTTGTATGTGGGAACAGCTTCTCAAATTGGTGAGTTGGGTATCTAGTTTTCCTTTCAAACATTCTTTCATGTGATGTGCCAGATATCTATGTTGAAGTTTATAGAATTGGAGTTATTTCAGGCAGAAATTTATATGATGGGTTTCTCAATTTATTAGTCTATATTTCTTACAACTTGTGGATTTGTCATCTGGCTTTGTTTTGTTCCAATAGTCTCTGCGGACTTTGACAGACAACTTTTTGTCAGGCTCCTAGTCAATCTCTTACCAAGAACTCTAGATAGTGGAATATCATTAGAACACATGTAACCTTGGAAAAATACCTAATAGCTCAAAATTGAGTTAGCAATCTCTCTCTCTCTCTCTCTCTCTCTCTCTCTTTCTTCTCTCTCTCTCTCTATATATATATATAGATGATGATCTTACTTACATCCAGGTTGAGGAGAGGCGTAAGGCCTTTTAGGAGGCCCGAGCATCTGGCAGATGGGCTATCTACCAGGATGGACAGGTACGATTTATTGCTGGCATCCCTAGCAGCTCCTAGCGCTAGGGTTTTGGGGTCCCTGGGTTTGGGAGCACCCCGGGGCCTCATCCACATCATCTCCAGATTGGAGTATGGAATTGCGACGACATCCATTCATCCTCCACAGCAGGTGACCTGATTGACTTCATTACTGGACGAGACCTACTGCTTTTCATGGAGACTCATGAGAGTCAGGAGCGTGGACTACATACTTTTTCCGGTTATAGATGGGATTCGGTATATAGATCTGAGACTAGATCAGCTAGTGGCCGAGGTTCTGGTGGGGTGGCTTGTCTCTACAGAGAGTCCCTTCATCAGATGCTTGAGTTTATCAGACATGATGAGCATGCACGCTACATCTGGATTCGTATTACTGGACGGGATATCAACTTGGACAGGGACATCTTCATTGCAGCATGCTATTTTCCTCCAGAGTCTTCCTCTTTCGCTGATGGTATCGGATCACCTTACTTGGATATCTCACTGGATATCATCCGATTTGCAGAGCCGGGGGCATATTTTCCTCACAGAGGATTTTAATGCTAGTACCACTCCATGACGGATTGAGTTTCATGACACTACAGACCAGCTTCGAGTTCATGCCCTTGACAATGACAGTATAGTCACTAGGATCTCTGAGTATAGACCAGGACCTATTACAACATATGGTGAGCATTTATTGCAGTTCGGTGAGGCACATGAGTTAGCCATCTATAATGGCCTGATTCTGGCAGCTACACTTGTCACCCTCACAGCGGCAATCATAGTGTTGTTGATTACCTCATGGGATCACCATCCTGTATTCCCCTCATTCATAGTTTTCATATTTCCCCCACTTCTCTCTCTGATCATTCGTTCCTTTCCTTTGCTATTGGCCACCTCCGAGAGATTATTAAAAAACACAGCCACATGCACCACACATGATGATGCCATCAAAGAAACACACACCATTCTAAATGATAGTGCACACATCACTTGCAGCAAAAACAGTAGAATCGAATTCTCTGGGATCAGAGTTTGGCAAGCATTTCAAAGTCAAAAAAGCAATTCTGCGTGCACCCCGATACACATTCCGCTCCATCTCACCCTTTTCGTCCACCATGGTATGATGTGGAATGCCACTCCCTTCACCAAGATGTCACTCATGCTCGTTTCCATTCCCCCCATCTCATGCGTTCCTCACATCAATCATATAACCGTACACTCTGTCGTAAAAAATATGCCTATGATGACTTTGAAGGAAAACCACTTGCGGCCCTTCTCCTCAGCTCTTCCTCTGTTGCCTTTTAGCGTGAGTTTATCCCTCGTGCCCCACCCCCTCTCCTGGATGACCTCCATATTTGGACCGACTACGCTGCTAGCCTATATACCATACCCACAGACACATCTATCTCTATCTCTCCATGACCATCTGAATTTACCTTCTTTACCCCTGATTTGGTCCTTGCGGCCATTAGGAAGCTGAAAACTCACCGAACCAGAGACATTGAGGATCTTGAGTCTGAGTTACTGATCCACGCTGCCGACACTCTTGCCCCTACCCTAGCCACTCCCCTTAACCATGCAGTTGTCGCGGGCTTCCCATTCTCCTGGTGCACCAACATCATCCATCCTATCCAAAAAATTGGTGACCCCATGATCCCTGGTAACTACCGTACCATCATGATTGGGCATGTTCTCACGAAGTTATATTGCACCATCCTTCAGTCTGCAGTTAGTACAGTGGTAGAGTCCAGGAGATTGCATGCATTGGGACAGGCAGGATTCCGAGCCCACTACTCCACATTTGATCACATCTTCACCCTTCGAGCTCTTATCGAGGAAGCTAAATACTGGAAAGAAAAGGTTTACTGTTGTTTTGTAGACTTCAGGAAAGCCTTTGATTCTGTCCCACGCTCCTTGCTCATTCAGAGACTTCATGATCTAGGCTTTCGACGGATACCATTCTGGCTGTCATGTCTCTCTATGAGAGAGTTTTGGGCTGTTTTCATCATAGCAGTGGTATTTTTGAACATATTTGGAGTACTATTGGGGTCAAGCAGGGATGCTCTCATTCACCAGTTCTTTTTGGACTATACATTGATGAGATGGAGCGGGTCATTTCTCAGTGTGGCAGAGCCAGTTGTAGACTTGGCAGCATTCTAATTGCTTTTCTCCTCTATGCGGATGATGTGGTACTAGTCTCTCATACCAGAAAGGGATTACAGAGACAATTTGCTTATATACTTTCTTTGCACGCTGGGGCCTAGGAGTGAATATGGCGAAGACCAAAGTTATGGTCATCACCACTTCTCGGGCTTTCGTGCAACGTCAGGAGCTTACTTTTGACAGACAGCCTCTAGACGTGATCCCTTCATACACTTACTTGGGTGTACTCTTCACTGGTCCTATATTCAGTATAAGACAGGCAGCTACCACTAGACTTGGGAAAGGTCACTCTTCCCTTGTTCAGTTAGAGAGGTTCTATTTCCGTAAGTCTATTCGAGATGCTCCGAGTAATTGTAGACTTTTTGACACTCTTGTCACCCCTTCAACCTTATTATGCTCTACATCAGCTTTTCCTATGCTCCTACTTACTGGCTTCAGTTTGTAGTATTTAGTTACGATGCTCTTTTTTATGCATAGTCTTTGGAGACATTTATATACGCTCCCACAATTACCACATACTTGACATGTACTTTTACCTGTCTTATATGCCTTTTGGCATGGAAAAGACATTAATAAAGCTTGCTTTCTTTCTTTCTTTCTTTCTTTCATTCTCTCTCTCTCTCTCTCTCTCTCTCTCTCTCTCTCTCTCTCTCTCCTCCATCGCCCTCCAGCTCCCATGGCAAGAAAGACTCCCTCCACACGTCCCCCCTCACCCTCTCCTTCCTCACCCCTCACCTCCCTAAGCAAGCTGCTGCGCAGCAGCAGCACAATGCTGTTGCTGTTGTGCAACACTCCACCTCCTCCCCCTTTCCTCCATTGCCTTCCTCATCTCCTTCTTCCTCTCTGCAGTACCTGTCCTGGCTCCTTCCTCTTCTACAATACCTGTCCTCTCTGTCCTAACTAACCCGTGTTTTGACACACCTGCTAAAGCTGTTGAATCCTATGTTGCAGCTAGCAAGGGCATCCTACTGCAAGATTTCCTGGGACTGAAAACCACTGGCCATTATTCTCTTCTGAGTTAGATCTTTTTTCAATTTGTTAGTCGACAGCATTGATCGGTCTAGCTTCCATCTTTTTGATGTATTGTTCAGTCTTATATGCCGTATGGCATGGAAAAGACATTAATAAAGCTTTTCTCTCTCTCTCTCTCTCTCTCTCTCTCTCACACACACACACACACACACACACACACACACACACACACACACAGGAATTATCATGATAATCAAAGAGTTTGATTCACTTAAACTCCCCAGCTGGTTCAACATTTATAGTGCATTTCTCTTCCACCGTGTTGAATGGTCATGGCAAGAAGCCTTCAACCTCTTATAGAATCTATTTGTTCTAGCTACTAGCCACATCATCCTTGGTATAACATCATACCTCTTCACATTCATCAAATCAAAGGTCATCCCATCTGGATACTCCTAAATACAACAGTACTGCCAGCTTTCTCGGGTGGAGTTTATGCAGGAAGCAGGAAATTTTTCTCTAGGCTTGAAATTCTTATGTGTTGGAAGGAAAATATGATGAGGTCTCCAGGAACCCATTTTCTGCAAATCTTCATCTTATCTTATTCTTCTGTGTCTGTCAGCATTTTTGAGTAGCTTATGTGTACATTTTTTTGGCAGAGTTACCCGCAAGATGTGTATAAGCATCAGAATCTCAGATGATTGTATATAGTATGATACATAGCTGTTGCTACAGGAATTCTTCCTACTCCAGGAGTGCCGAGCTTGCTAAAAGTTCTCATCCCGCTTGACACCCCTGGGCTTTGCAAAGAGTAAGAACTTTGCATTTGGTAGTTTTTTGAAATTTATAGAGAATGGTCTTGAATTGATGTAAAAGTGTAAAACCCCTTTTAGACTTTATGTTCTTAAAAGCTAGGCTGAAGCTGGTTTTATGCACTTTTTTGTGGCTCTGTTGTAAAAAATAAATATTTTCTGCAGTAAGAATTGTTATCATTTCTATTGAATCAAGATTTTCAGTGATCACGTAAAGCGGAACTCATTGGCCCTCTCCTGAACGATACTAGCTCCCTGAAGCTAAAGATGTTCAGAATTTTTTTAAGATCTGATACATTCGCCAAATACACGTTATAGTGGATAGATCAACTTGGCATTCCAGACAAAGTCTGGGAAGCGCCCTTATCTGACTTTCGCTCTGTTTTTTCCTCATCAATGAATGTAAATGACTTGAAAGCTTGAATTGTAGCTAGTTGCAACAATTATTGTGACATTGCAACCAGGCGACACTTTCTTTTGATATGTTATATATTAGTTGGAGTCCCTCACAAATACAAGGCTGCTCATTATTCAGGTACTTGCGAGATCTTCTGCTTAATCCCCCACCATATCATATAGCAGCTGCCATTCAAGGTATTTCTATCCAACCCGTGTGAATTCTTTTGGACTTAAATGGGTTTTGCTTGTAAGACATGAGTTTTGTAGAAGTTCAAATTCTTGTTACTAGATGACTTTGAACATCAGCTCTTGAGAAAAATGGTGCTGCTGAAAGAAAGTAGAATGCTGGAATGTTGTATGCTGCTAGTAACTGTATATACCATTTGGAAATACGTCTCAAGGATGCCTTTTTCAGCTGCTTGCAGGCTTATGGCAGATGTAACTAGTGCCGTCCCAGAGTTCAGCTGTGTATCAGCATCAAAGGTAACTGAACAGGCATCCTGTTTTTACTCTCTATGGAGTAAGTAGTAGCTCGTTCAAATTGAAGATGGATATGTACTCTTTAAGGGTTATGAAGTTGTCTCAAAATCAGATCTTATTGTATCATACCAATGTAAAAGGACTATTCATGAAGTCTTTTTTCATATAGTTACAGACTAAACAATAGCAACTACTGAAGGAAATGCAACAACATTGGAAAGAATTGTGAATGAACTAAAACAACGGCAAAAATATTGATCAACTGAATAATGATATGAAGATGCTGATAAGAAATGTAGTTGTAAGTGAAGACTGAGCTTCTGTCATCAATCATCCATATAATGAGGCGGCATGCATCATGTGTATTGATAGTTGCTAGAGGGTCCATGCGTTAGGGCCAAGGTCTCACAAAATGACTAAAATTAGTGACCAAAATTTAAGCCATGTCAGACAGGACTTATTATAGAGCATAAGGTATAATGTTGGGCCTAGAGCCCAAGGTTTCTGCTATAACACTCCCTGAAAATGAGAGTCCCTAGGGCCGTATAAGGAAAGTGCTTGTGCCACAAAATACAAGCTATTGCAAAACAACATATATTAGAAAAAAAATGCGACAAAATGTATATTCTGAAATAGCAGGCTCAAAAAGCAAGAAATATGTGCTAACCATGGATACCACAACAATTTGAATGGACCAAGGCGATTCCGAAAATGAACGACAGTGCATCACCATGGAGAACATTGCTGAGTACACTAAGATACCACGCCAATCAAATGGACCAAAAATGACCCTGAAGTTATTGACTTGAATAGGAAATGCGAAGCACGCGGAAATTTTTTTTTGATTTATAAATCCTATGCCACCTTAATAGACTACAAATTCCATTTGAATGTAGATCATAGTTGCCCGTATAGGAACGCGTTCCCCATTCGCCCAAAAAAAAAAAATTCATAAAACCACGGTGCCTTGCTAGAACAATGAACCTCGATCCCTTCAGACCCTGCCCCAGGATCGGGATTCGATTTCAACCCAATATCGAACACATTTTGACCCAGTATTTATATGTTGGTTTTAACTTTTGATCCAACAAAAAGTTGATCCAAGGAGCATAAGGATCGGATTAGGCATCGATTTACATAATAGGATTAGAAGATAATTTCGAATTCCTATCTATCTCTCTCTCTCTCTCTAGATATATATGTATATATATATATATATATATATATATATATAGAGAGAGAGAGAGAGAGAGAGAGAGAGAGAGAGAGAGAGAGAGAGAGAGAGAGAGAGAGAGAGAGAGAGAGAGAGAGAGAGAGAGAGACCAAAAAGAAAATATGTACAAGAAACATGGGGAGCATCATCCATAGGAGGACGTGGCCGTAAAATGCTATAAACTAGCTACGAATGAAAGTAGAGAACAAAGCAAAAGTGAAATAAGCCCACAACCCGGGTAGGGTATAACAGAAGAATTACAGAAAAAGTACCAATGCCCACAACCCGGGCCAGGTGGAGAATAAGTACATATCAGCGAAAGTAAGTGTGAAGTGTCCGTTGAGGGAGTGTACAATAGGCCGTGATGGAGCCAAGTGGCGACTACATTTGGGCTTTTTCCGCGGTGGCACAGGGATAGGAATCTCATCATGGGAGTCATCAGCATGTGCTCGAGTCCGAAAGAAGCCAGTGAGAAGCAGCTGCCCGAGGTGATCTGGTACAGGCAGAGATGTGACTGACGGAGAGTATGCATCACATGAACAAGAAGTCCCAAGCAACGAGCATTAGAATAGGAGACAAAACTGCGAAGTGTATGCGGGCCATCGCGAAAGAGACAATAATACCTCCCCCGTATCTCATAATACAATGGACATCTGAGGAGGAAATGGGCTTCACCTTCCACCTCCTGCAACGCACACAAGCGACATAGACAATGCTCCCAGGGGATATCCCATGCACGACCGGCCTCAATAGCAAGCTGATGAGAGGAAATGTGCATAGCGCAGGGGGAGAGAGAGAGAGAGAGAGAGAGAGAGAGAGAGAGAGAGAGAGAGAGAGAGAGAGAGAGAGAGAGAGAGAGAGAGAGAGAGAGAGAGAGAGAGAGAGAGAGAGAGAGAGAGAGAGAGAGAGAGAGAGAGAGAGAGAGAGAGAGAGAGAGAGAGAGAGAGAGAGAGAGAGAGAGAGAGAGAGAGAGAGAGAGAGAGAGAGAGAGAGAGAGACTGATACATCTAACATTTTCAACTTTTGCAGAAGAAGGAACATAAGTTGATTTCAAGGAAAAGAGTTGCAAGAGATATCGAGAATATTATTGATAGGATAAATCAAATGAATATTGATTTTGGATCATCATTGGCCTTAGATGATGCTCTTGTTGATGATGACCCCTTGCATGATATAATTAGTTCATCAATGCTTTGTGATTCAATCCATGTCTCCAAATCTCTAGAACATTCTTATCACCCAACCACACCTATCCTAGATGTTGCACATGAGTCCTCCACAATACTCCACGTGGATTCCACAAACTTGACCACCCCTTTAAAAAAGAGAACACGTCTTGGATGTATTATGACTAGTTTGAAAGATAATTGCAAATTACTACACATTGTTGATGTGTCAAAAGACATTATGGGTTCTTTGTGTGACCTTCCTCTTCCACCTAGCTTGCAACCATTAGTAAAAAACTTTCATTACAAGTAGATATTCGTGTTGGCCACACAAGAGAGAGAGAGAGAGAGAGAGAGAGAGAGAGAGAGAGAGAGAGAGAGAGATGTACGAGCAACAACGGGAGCATCATCCATAGGAGGACATGGTCATAAACTAGCTACGAATGAAAGTAGAGAACACAGCTGAAGTGAAATAAGCCCACAACCCGGGCCGGGCATAACAGAAGAACTATAGAAAAAGTACCAATGCCCACAACCCGGGCCAGGTGGAGAATAAGTACATATCAACGAAAGTAAGTGTGAAGTGTCCGCTGAGTGGAGTGTACAGTGGGCCCTGATTAGTGGCGACTACATGTGGGCTTTTTCCGCGGTGGCACAGGAATAGGAATCTCATCGTCGGAGTCATCAGCATGTGCTCGAGTCCGAAAGCAATGTTTGAGGTACCTTTCGAATCGCCTTTTCAAACCGTGTTTGAATCGGGAAAGAATGGGCTTCTCTAGGTTCGAACCGGCGAATCGGTTTTAGGGTCTGGAACTTGAAATTGGAACTTGAAATTCACCTGCAAGCTGCATGGCGTCATCATGGAGTAGTGCATACACGTCCTCCACCTCCTGTGACCTTGGTGGTAGGTCTGGAACCTTCGTCACATCAATGTCATCTAGATTTACCTGCAGTATGTAGACAATAGAACAACACATTTAGAATGTCACTAAGGATTCAAATTTCAATGTTCAAACACAATTGCAACTATCAAATTACAGTTTACCTGCATAGGCTCCCTTGCCCGGGTTCAACTACTTCAGAAGCTGTAGATTGGCGTGCACATACACCAACCTGTCTAATTGTGCAACACTGAGCCTGTTCCTCCTCTTCGTATGAATCAGAGAGAACAAACTCCAATTCCTCTCACATGCACCTCACATGCACTGTGCAATCCTGTGAGAGAATGCGTATGGCGAGCTTCTGGAATCGAGGACAATCACTCCCATACTTGTCCCACCATGAAACAGGGCGCAATTGTCCTTCTCTGAGTCGCGCTCCTGGTCACCCGAACCCAAGAGCCTCACGCCGGCACAGTGCACACGTGAGTTGTGACAATGCACATTGAAGATGATTCATGAGTGAGTGCCGAGTGTGACAATGTGGCACTCACTTCATTGGGATTTAAGAAAGACAAACGACTTGAAAAAATAACAAATGTTAGAGAATTGTCATGACTTAGACCTGAAGACATTGAGATCATCCCTGAGTGAATCCTGCATGACAGGATCAGGATAGTCCCTCTCAATGTATGTGCGCCATCCCTGTTGGAGCTCTGCATCATGGAACTGATCTTCATTCCTCCATAGAGGATGAAGAATGCAAGCCATAGCGTGTAGAGGCTGATGGAACCACTCCCACTTGGCTTGCCACTTTTCTCTTATTTCTCCAACCCTATAAAATTTGAAAATCATACATCATACATGTCACAAGGTGTATACTTATAACTACATACTACATTGAGATCATCCCTGAGTGAATCCTGCATGACAGGATCAGGATAGTCCCTCTCAATGTATGTGCGCCATCCCTGTTGGAGCTCTGCATCATGGAACTGATCTTCATTCCTCCATAGAGGATGAAGAATGCAAGCCATAGCGTGTAGAGGCTGATGGAACCACTCCCACCTGGCTTGCCACTTTTCTCTTATTTCTCCAACCCTATAAAATTTGAAAATCATACATCATACATGTCACAAGGTGTATACTTATAACTACATACTACATATTACATAAACACTCAATCATGATAAGAGATAATGCATAATACAAACCTCTCTGCACTGAAGGCAGTGCAAGTGCGAATCTGCCCTCCCAGCCTGTCCATGAACTCATAGAGAAGGCCCAAAGTTGCACCCTCTCTATCCGTAAGGCGCAGGACAGTGTAAAGAGGCTGCAACGCTGCAACGCTATGACAATGGCCCGTGCATTATCCCAAAAAGGAGATGCTAGCACAATCCTCTTAAATCGCTGAGCCTTAGGCTCTCGTGAGTGCCTCCACTGATGCGAAGGCTGTAAGACCACCATCTGTCTCAAGCCGTCATGCACCTTCACGAGGCGCTCCAGAACAATGAAAATAAAGCCAAACCTGGAATGAATCATGATTGCACATTGTATTAGCATCAACAAAGCAATTATCAGATAACAAGGTCTTAGGTTGAAACTCGAAAGTAGTTAGTAGTTGCTAGTAAGCTATGTACTAGCTTCTAAGTAGTAAGAATCTAAGTGATGAATCAAATTTGATGAATAGAAAAGTAGACCTGGTGGGGGCAGGCCTCAAAATGTTGAGGCTAGAATACTCCCTGAACATGCTCAGGACCCTCGGTCTCTTGGTGAAACCTCACCAAGAACCGGCCTATGTCTAGTACCTCTGCAATCCATGGCAACTTTGCTATATCCTCAAACAAGAGGTCTAAGCAATGTGCAGCACAGGGTGGCCAAAAGATCCAAGGTACTTTTCATTTACGAGCTTCCCCATGGCAACACAATTTGCTGCATTGTCGGTGATGACCTGCAAAGCACAACAATCATCAATGCAACATCCGACATCGATCTTCTCTGAAGTCCATGATCCAAGAAGCAACATTGAACAAGTAGTGTAAGTAAAAGTTTTCACTCATTTTTATCTCTCAGTACTCAACTGAAAGTCAAGAATCAATACCTGCACAACATTCTCTTTGCCAACCTCCACAATGGCCGCATCAATAAATCCAAACAATGTCTGGGCATCCAAGCTTAAGCCCAAGGTGTCAATGGATCTCAAGAACGTCGTGCCCAAGCAAGAAGAAGCCAATATATTTACAATATGGCGCTTCCTGGTATCAGTCCAACCATCTGATATGATGGGGCATCCATACCTAGTTCAAAAGATCTCAGTACCCCCAAAAATCAGATTTCAGATTTCAATTGTCAATTGCATTAAAAAAATTTAACAGTTTATGTAATTGGTCAATAAATATAACTATTTCAATCATCCTTAATTTTTAAAACATAAAAGTTAAGAGATAGAAGTGTTTGTGTGTGTGTGTGAAAGAGAGGGAGTGTTTGTGTGTTTGTGTGTGTGTGTGAAGTTGAGGGAGTGTGTGTGTGAGCGTGGCATTTGTGTGTGTGTGTGAACTTTGAGTGTGGTGGTGTGTTTGTGTGTTTGTGTGTGGTGGTGTGTTAAACTGTGTTTGTGTGTTTGAACTTTGTGTGTGTGCACTATGTGGTGTGTGTGTGTGAGTCGTGACGTGTGTGTGTGAGATTGAGAGAGAGAATCTAGAGAGAGAGGATAGGGATAGATTGAGGATAGATTGAGGTTAGAAACTTAGAGCATAGGTTTACCATTTTAGAAAATAGAATTTAGGATTAGTTTTTAATTTGAAGTCTGAATTTAATACAGTTATTGTTTTGTTGACACTAGATAGCTATTAGCAATGCCCAGACAGCGGGATCCCTTATGGGATCACGTCACCCTTAAATTAGGTTATGGCACATCAGGCACGAAGAAGTGGACTTGCAAGTATTGCGGGAACACTTATGGAGGTGGCCCCATTCGAATCAAGGCACATCTTTTACGTTTTTGAGGATACGAGGTCGCCGTTTGCACTCAGGCCCCAGAGTCACTGAGGATTGCCAGGATCAGGGACGGCTCTCCTGCTACTACTTCAGGCATAGGTGATTCTTGAATCTTGTTTGATCAATGACATTGATTGAAAATTTGAAATTTGATCTAAAGCTAAAACTTAAAAGTTCACTCTATAACTTTAAACTTTGATTACTAATGAGTAATTAGTGACTGTTCTATGAGCTCTCTCACTGACCATAATTTATTACCTAAAGCCTGCTGCGTAACTAGTAACACCAATGTTATTGTTACAGGTGCGGCAGAGCGCCGAGATTGCCCATCTCAACCGGCACCTATAGCCGGCACTAGCTCCGCTGCAGCATCCATTCCACCTTCTTCTTCTAGAGAGACTCCTGCAGTGCCAATTGGTGGGGCTGGCAGTAGTGCTATTGGTAGCACTGTTAGGGGACGGGGTCGAGGACATGTGAGAGGCAGGGATGTTTTTGTGGTAGCCTTCCGGCAGTCGCATAGGGATGCAGCTGCTATTGCTGTTAGGAGGTGCTTTTACTTGTGTGACCTCCCTTTTCATGTGGCACAGACCCCTGCATGGAGGGATATGATGCGAGCGGTGTTGAGTGGGAGGGCCCGACCATGGAGCAGTGGAGGACGAGAGAGCTACATGCTGAGCAGCAGTCCGTGGATGCTGACCTACAGCCCATTAGGAAGTCATGGGCGAGGTATACCTGTAACCTTACATCTTCAAAACCTTTGGACTTGCCACTTACTACTTTAGAAATTAGTACTTTCAAGTTTCTAAGTTCTAACTTTGAACTTTCAATCTCCAAATTTGCAAATTGCAACTTAGTTAGTTGAAACTTGAAAGTGTTGTTGAATGTTTTAGGTTTGGATGCACTATAATATTAGATGGTTGGACCGATACAAGGAGGCGCCATCTTGTGAATATATTGTGAATATATGCATGGGCACCATGTTTTTGAGATCCATTGATACGTCGGAGCCAGGCATGGCATTGGATGGCAGGAGATTGTTTGAGTACATCTCACAGGCCATTGAGGAGGTCGGAAAAGAGAATGTTGTCCAGTTATGCACTTGCCACTTGCCGCTTTCAAGTTTCAAGTTTGAATCTTTCGACATTGAGCTCTCAGCTTTGAAGTTAGAACTTAGTAAGTTACAAGTTACAACTTACATTTTGTGAATCGTGATTATTGTTTTGAACGTTGCAATTTGCATTTGCATTTGCTTCCAGAATGCTCAATGGTGAATGTTCATGAGTTATGATTCGACCTTTGTCGGAATTCCAATGCAAGTTGTCACGGACAACGCGTGCAATTGTGTTGCCATGGGGAAGATGGTGAATGAGAAGTACCCTTGGATTTTCTGGAGTCCATGTGCTGCACATAGACATTGGGAGATTACCCTGGGTCAAGGAGGTTGTAGACTTGGCACGATTCTTGGTGAGATTTGTCACCAAGGGACAGAGGGTCTTGAGCATCTTCAGGTCCTATTCCACCTTGGATCTCTTGAGGCCTGCCCCCACTAGGTAACCAAGTTCCAACTTCCAACCTGACAACCTGTTTCCAATTTTTTGATTTGAAAATTACAATTTTGTTGTAGCTTCAAGTTTCAGTGCTCATAGAATTTGAATTTTGCTATATAGTATAGCCTGCTTGTTGCCTATAGGCTATGACCAATTACAAATCTTATTTTATGATTTTCATCCTAGGTTTGCCTATATGCTCATTGTTTTGGAGCGGCTCACAAAAGTGCATGGAAGCCTGAGGATGACAGTGGTTTCACCCCATTTGGCAGAGTGGGGCCGATCACGAGAGGCCAAGGCAAGGAGATTTGAGGCGATCATGATGGGGACTTCATTTTGGGATGATGCATGCGCCATTCTCATATCCATGCAGCCTATCTATAGTGTGTTTCGCCTTACTGATAGAGAGGGTTCCACCTTAGGCCTTCTTTATGAATTTATGGATAAGTTGGGAGAGCAGCTTCAGAGTTGCACCACCATGGCTCCTGACAGGTATATTACTAGAGTCTAGTAACTACGTTAAAAGTTTCAAAGTTGATTCTTGAATCTTCATTGACATTCATGATTAGAATTTAGTTAAAACTTAATAGTTCTTGAGACTTGAATGCTCAAGCCTGAAACTTCACTCCTGATTGTTTGTAGGCTAAAAGAAGTAAGGGGCCTATTTCTAGGTAGATGGCAGTGGTTCCATCAACCTCTGCATGCCATGGCTTGCTTGCTTCATCCACTATGGAGGACGGAGGATCAATTCCATGATCGAGAGCTCAGGCAAGGATGACATTCCTACGTCTCCTCTATCTATCCTGATCCCGAGGATCAGGATGCTCTCATGGATGACTTGAATTTATTCAGGTATGTACTATGTAATTAGTAAATTGTAATATGTATTAAGGACCCAGGTATGTAATATGTATTCATCTATGTAGTATGTATATGTAATATGTATGAACTTTGAAGTCTAAGGCTTAAGCTAGCTGCTTGTTAAAACTTAATAGTAGTAACTTATAAGCATTTAGTATTTATTATTTTGAAATTTGAATGGTGAGAGTATGCCACTATCATCTATGCTGAGTACTGAGCAATAAGTGCCCCCCCCATCTAGGCTCTAGCTGCCCGCCTCGGACGCTGTCGTCGTGGAGGCACTGGCATGTCCTCAGGCTCAATGTCATCCTCCCCATCATCAGAGTCACCCTCATCCTCCGCATCCTCATCCTCATCCGATCCCTCACCCTCAGTGGCGGATTCCTCATATGAGTCAGAGCCAGAGGGACTCTCAGAGGTGTCTGAGACTGCTGCATGGCTCGGACCCTCTCCTGCGCTCTTGGTCCTGCGTGCTGCAGGTCGAATGGTAGGCCCTGCGCAATGCACACAAGGAATTGGAATTAGAACTTTGGCTCGACATTACTTTTAATTTACAATTTACAAATTGCAATTTACAATTTACAATCTAGTAATCTACTATGTACTATCTAGTGTATCTACAAAAATTCAAAGTAATAAAAGCCTACTAATATAACGCAGTGAATCGGGGAATCGGGCATCGAAATCAACCTGCAGCTGCTAAGGCCTCCCGATGGAGTAGAGCATCAACATCCTCCTCCTCCTCTTGTGATCTTGGTGGCAAGTTTGGAACCCTTGCCACATCGATCTCATCAGGATTAACCTACGAAAATTGAAATTAAACCAAGATTTCGATTCTCAAGAGTCAATAGTAAGTACTAGTAAATGATTAAAAAAAAAATAGTAAATGTAAACGTTGAAAGTTGAAACTTGAAGCCTGAAGTTTTTAGTGTAGAGTCGAGACTCTACTATCTAGACAAATCGTGGTAGATACTAGACAATAGACTCTATAGAATTCAGATTAATCATCACTTGTACGGGCTCCCCGGTCTCTCTAGTTATGGGCTCGTCTCATTACATTCGCCACGTCCATTTACATTTACTTTACTTTATGCATAAGCAGGCCTTGGGCCCTTTTTTATTATTGATAAGGACTCTCCACAAAAGTGCTAAAAAAGATTGAAAGTCATAACATGGACAAAAACCAGCAATGGTCGGATTTTTGAAGCCCAATAGAAAAGTATCTGGATGATCCAAATTAAACGAAATTCTGAGCAAAACAACGGACATGAATTGATGAGAGCTCTAAATGGTTGTTCAGGTGACTTATCTCCTTTGTCGGATGGGCCATGGTGGTACGGGACACCATAGCTTTGCTTGGACTGACCAACGGTGCTAGTGTTGTCTTCCAAATGTAGGGCTGAACATGTGGTTGTGTTCTGTGGTTGGGCCATGAGTTAAATTTCCAGCACCTTAAGGATTAAGCTTATACCAATACGATCTAGCTGATGAGTGATTAGTTGGCTTCACAAATGAAACCACAATCGTTGAATTTCCATCCTCACTTTATGTGCATCACAATTAGAAACAAGGAATTTCAGCATGTCGTGAATAGTGAAAATGTCTTAACAGCTTTCTACTTGAATAAGTGAAAAATATGATGAAAGAGCATATGAATTTCTAGCAACCTATCTTCCCCTAGGCAGATCCATTTTGTAATAAAATCATCATCGTCTCCTTGCATGTTTTGGAAAGTGTAAGTAAGTAATTAGATACTGGAAAGTATACATATTTCTTCTCTAACCATCAAAGAAGATGAAGATATGAGGCTTCTAACATTTTGCGAGAAAATTTGAATAGAAGTAGGAACATGTAACAAGTTCTATTTATGGCGCCCCACATCATAAAGACTTGGAACTGCAATTAATCCCTAGAACCTTCAATGAGCTGCGTCTTGGATGTCAAGATGTTGTCTGAGTGAGTGTCTCGATTTGGAAAAGAGAACTGGATTATTTTGGGTTTTCTACCCTTTGCATTTGAGATCTTTATAAATGTGCATGTCTCATGTCTGGTGTCCATTAAATTTTACAAGAAAGTTTAGCTTCTTGTTTTTCCTTTCTCTTGTGTGCCCTGGAATTGGAATAAACGTATCGTCTGTTTGGAAAGTGCTATTTTACCAGCTATGGATGCATGTACAAAATATCATGCTGAATAGATTGAGTGACAATTTATCAAATGATAATAATTTTCCTGGAAGGATACGAAAAGCATTTGACAGCATGTTGCCTCTGACCTACAAAGGAACTTGCCTAAGTTTTCTTTTAGAGCTCACAAGATTAACAATTACCGAGTAGCAAATGTGGACACAAGTAGGGGTGTTTTTAGTGGTGACTCACATTATGGTTTACCAAATCAGGATGGGGATGCCGGCCTCTAGGGCTCGTTTAATGAAATTTACTTGGGCCTCTTTATAAACAATTGTACTTCAGGGGTTGAAACCCTATAAACTGTCAGTTTACATCCACTAAGTGGTTTGTACAATAGAAAGCATCCGTAGGCAAGGATTTAAGCAGTGAGCAATTTTTTTTTTATTGTAGCCTTATTTTTATAAATTGAACATCTTGCTGACACTTGCATGTGTGAACTTTAAATTTTCGTGAGATCATAGGGATGTTCTGGTGATTTCGATGTTGGCCAATATCCTTACAACTGTCATTGATGGGTTTCTTGCAGTTAGTGAAGCTGATTGGAGCAAAAGAAGTGAATCAACTTGAGTTCTCTCGAATACGTAATATGGCAGAGGATGTTTTGTGTTTGGATAAACATGAATGTCTCGGTCCAATTCTTGATTTACTTTTGCAACCTACAAGTCTTGCCACAGGCTTGCACATTGCTCGTAAACAACTAGTGAGTTTTCTGTTTCTTTGTTCAGCACCTCTAATTTTCAAGGCTTTCTTTCAGATCTGTGTCCACGCTTGATGTTTCATTTAGGAAATGTAGTGATCTAACATACACGGTTTGCTCTTGAAATTTATGGGAGTCAAGCATGCAGTTAATGTATAGCATATTGATTGAAAATCAGGTGGATGACTGCCGCGAGCTTGCCAACAAAATTGGCTATGTGCTTACCTCTGATACCGATCCTGATCAGGCAATTACCAAGGGTGCTTACATTCCTGATGAGTTTTTCCAGGACATGGAATACCCTTGGAGAGGCCGTGTAAAGCGTAAACATGCTGAAGAAGCTTATTCTGAAGTCGAGAAAACAGCTGCGTCACTTTTTCAGGCTGTAAGTGTCTTGTGTTCAACTATTAACAAAAATGAATCATGACAATATGTATGAAGTTTGGAACATGAATGTATAGAGGATTTGATGCAGGATTTGAGAGGAAAGTGATATCTCCTTTGAATATCATAATATCGGCCAAGGATATATCTTTCTCACTCCCTTTTTGCAAGTTGAAAAGTGGCTTCTTCTGTCTAAAACTTGGTTCCTGTGTCTCTTGATCTCATGCGATAAGATTTTGAGTTAGCATGCCACAATATAGGGGCATAAGGTAATGTGAAGTTGAGATAATCTGGTAATGTTGCCATCCATCGCGAAAGACTTTCTTGGTCAAAACGCAACTTGCAGTAAATTGAACCTTGAGCTGGTTTAAACATCTCAGTCGTGCATGGGATTGTATTGCACATATTGTGTAGAAAGTGTTGGTCTGAGCTTTAGACCATAGATGTGAATTTCATATAACATGCAAGATGTGTGACTGTTCAAGGTAGTTATTCTAAATCTATAAGATTCTATTTTGTCCTGAGATAAAGTCATTGTGAAGGACCTGAGTGTGGCAAACCCTAGCCTTTTTATCTCTACAACTTCGAACCTGCACAAGCCTTTACTGTTTCTTATATATGTAGTGTACAAAATAATCTTGTCCCTACATGTCTGCTCTTCATTCTCAGATACCTTGCGTCAACCAGTTTTTTGCAAATTGCGTTGTACTTAAAAAGAGCAAGGTATATTCTGGGCTAGCAGTTTGAGATTTCACAATATATACTATCAAGAAAATGGTGAGAAGAATGAAGGATTTATGCATGATGCATCTCTTGGCAGAGGTCTTGTACGCAGATAGATCCCATGTGGTCTCTTAAGATACACATTTTTGAGCTCATAGTAGTATGTGTATGCTTTGTTCTTCGATTTATCTCAACCCATTTGCATGTGCTTCGAGATATCAGACTTCTTTGGTTTTGAAGTTTTAGAATTCTCAGCGTGCCTCTAACAACAACCTGGTGCTAAGCTATACTATTAGGCGAAGTAACACATGGTGCCAGTAGTGAGATATGCAATTGTTATTCTGCAGGTAGAAGACGACTTCGTTCCTGTGGTTCGGCGAGCAAGAGCGGTAACTTCTTCTGTGGGTCATGTCAATGGTGCTGCAAAAGGAGAAATCTGTTACAACAGAGATAATCAGGCTATTTGGTTCAAAGGGAAACATTTTCGTCCACTAGTCTGGGCCGAGACGCCTGGCGAGAAAGAAATCAAGTGCCTAGAGACTGCACTTGATGTTAAAGGCAAGAAAGCTGGGGAAGACTGGTATACAACCAAAAGAGTGGAGGAAGCCCTTGAACGGTGAATCTTCTGGAAATTCTTTTTTTTTATAAATCCCTGTCTTAGTTTTTCTTTGACTTTTTTAGTTCTTGGGTGTCACCTTTATTTTGATGTGACCTCATTTCAAAGGTATGGGGAATCAACTGAACTGGATTGACACCGAATATGTGACATGAAGAATAACTTTGTCAGATAATACTTAGTCAGTCTGTCATTGTGCTTGAATTATGTTTCACGTCTGATAATTAGCAGCTTTCTACCAAGGAAATCATTAGATTGAGAGAGATGACCTCTATTGAACTAGTAGTTTAAAGTTCAGGAGGATAAAATTTGAGGACTCTGAAAGTACAACAGAAACTTGTAAATGGTTGTAATGTCGGAATGTAACATTTAAACTTTCTGGTTGGAGAAACTTGTTCCATATATCAAAGGAACCATAAGTCAAGTCAATCCTCAAAATCCGAACACATTTTGCTGCCGTATTTGAGAAATTGTTCTTTGTGTTGCAATGTCGTCCCTCTTTTGGTTTATGATCGTTTTTTTTTCTCTTTTAAAATAAGCATTGTAACTATGACATCATCATTGATGCCCGTTCGTAAGGATTTTCCTTAGGAACGGGTACGGAGCCGTACCTTTGGAATGGCAGTTCTATTCCCAAGGGACGGTTTTAGGAATAGGATCGTTTTAAGGATTTGTTTTTAGGACGGCTTTATGCTGTGGTTGTATTGACTTCAGCACGAACCTGATAACACAAACCCTCTAAAAGTGAACCTGACAATGTGATCCCAAAAGCTGAAATCATTCTGAAAACTTGAAAACGTGATCCTGAAATCATCCTAAAGACGTGAAAGATTGCACTGAAAACATGTAATCATCCTGAGAACGCAATGTTGAAAATGGTTCTTCTTCTTCTTGAAAACGTAATGCTGAAGGCTGAAATCATTCTGAAAACGATCATGAAGGCTGAAATTATTCTGAAAATGTGAAAACACGATCCTGAGCATCCTGAAAACGTGAAACATCGCCCTGAAAATGCGAAATCTGAATGAAATCATTCTCAAAACGTGATCCCAAAATCATCCTAAAGACATGAAAGATTGCACTGAAAACATGAAATCATCCTGAGAACACAATGTTCGAAATGATTCTTCTCGAAAACGTAATGCTGAAGGCTGAAATCATTCTGAAAACAATCATGAAGGCTGAAATTATTCTGAAAACGTGAAAACACGATCCTGAGCATCCTGAAAACATGAAACATCGCCCTGAAAATGCGAAATCATCCTCAGAACGCAAAGTCATCCTCAGAATGCGATGCTGAATGCGATTCTTGAAAATGCGATGCTGCAAATCATGTACATGAGGAATCGTTCCTTAGGTTCTTTAGGAACGATATGGAGCCGGTTAGGGCTATATTTCCATGGATTTGGACAGCGAGATGTGCACAACATCCAACAGCCTGAAATGCAAGTTAGTTTCAGAAGATTTCAGGCATAAAAATGTGCCTTCAAAGTGCTGGATTAGCGAGCTCAAATTTTCCTTTTCAGTGACCTATGGAGAGTATTCAAATGCGAGTCAAGTCATAAATTTTTATTAGATTAGGGCTACAAAATATGGTCAAAGTTATTCTAGCGGAGCTATGGCAGCAAGTTTTTTGAGCATGATTGAAGGCAAAAACTGCGCCCTCAGATAGCTACCAACAGCGACCTACTGGAATCTGAATTTGTGCCCGAATTTGACTTCCATCCCAGTTATGCTACGCAATGATGAATGCACAGATCATACGGACTGGTACCATGTAGAAAGTGAATTGCCAAATAGACATATATTGATGGTGTTGCCTCATTCCACTGCCAAACCCTGATTATGCATTGTACTGATCATGGATGAAGGTCAAATTTTTCTCTGCAATCTTTCTTGGTCTTTTTTGATGGAGAACATAGGTCAAGGTGCAGTAAGAGCTTTGATAGTAGATGGAGGAGGTGGATCCCTTGGAGAAATAGAAGAAGCAACATGAGTGACTCAGCGTGAGAAAGTTGGGCATGCAAATGGTCTTGAAACCACAAGAGTAGGTGTTTGAAGTTTAAGATACTTGTATTGTAAAGTAGTAGCAGTGACATTGCAGGAAGAGGGATGCATGCTGTAAAGAGGTAATCTCATATTTGAGTGAATTGTACAACCTAGCAATAAAATATAAAATAAGTTCCTCCTCATGAACATCAAATATCAAGTAGGAGTTTCCTGTAAAACCATGTGTAAGAAATTAAATCTTTGGTGTATGACAAGCTCCAAAAAGAATCTCACTGTCAAAGCAACCACTGAGGGTCAATCATTGTCAATCGAAGACCCTTAACTCAGAACAAACAGTCAAGCCTTGACGATTAGCCTGCTCCGGATATACTTGCCACCCTGTAACAGTGTGACCGTACAAATGTATTGCTGCCAACTGAATTGTCTAAGGATCAGGCCTGGGGCATATTTGAAAATAGCTAGATAAGTTAGCCATCCAATTTTCTGATTCATTACCATCTGATGAACCAGATACATGGAAAGCTGCACTTCCACCCAAAAGCCTTGATTGAATGTGGCTCGTGACCGATAGGATGGACCATTGTCCCGTACTAGTATCACCTGGGATAAGAGTGCTGGGAATTGCGACGGCGTCGGGATGATGGAGCAGTGGACGATTCTTCGTTGCATGCACTACCCATATTGGATCGAATCAAGATGGTGAGTGGGTCAAGGAACTCGACTGATTCTACTTGATTCTAACTTTGAGGTCGTTAGAATCTATGGTATCGATTACGTAAGCAAACACAAAGAAAGTCTCGTGACTTATAATGCGGAAGTGAAAAGCAGACAATTCAGACAAGACATTAAGAGAAATCAGACAGAACGATTAAGAAAGCATTGCATGTATACTGACGACAATCTGAATGTGGAGTACCTTGCACAATGTTCAATCATGAATATATTATGACCATTACTCACAGGAATATTAAGCAAACAGTAGCTTGTATAGTGTCTAATCATTTGTGACTAGAGAGGATATCTTAAAGGGGTGGAGTAATTAGATAAGTCAGCTGATGAGCTAGACGAATATTACAATACTCAAAGTGAAGAAGAATAATGGGGTTTACTTGTTAAATCCTTCATGCAGGCTACATGAGGCAAAAAAAGAGGTTGTTGCCAGCTCAATTTTCTCAGAGTTCTCAGTGCCTCTCTACTTCCTACCGCATCTTCCTCATTTCCTCTCATTTATGTATCTCTCTTGAAGAAGTTCCCTTTCTCTCTTCAGGATGTCAATGGACATTAATATTAAGTGGCCAAATTTTAGATACTATGTTTTGAGGCAACTATTCAAAGGTGTGGTTGTTAGAACTTATAAGTTAAGGCTTCAAAGCTTTCCTTTGACAAAGACAAGTTCATAGGCAACCATTCAAAATAATCAAAGGTGCTCACATCTTATTGGCCTTGTATTATTTTGATTGGGCATAATAATGCATGCGAATTTCAAGTATGACATCTACCAAGATTAGAGATAATGATTGAGTGACACTAATGCTGTCAAATAATCCACATGGTTCATTCAGTTTCTTTTCCAGAACAAAGAACTGAGATAGGCTTGTCAGTTATATTTCTATTTTGTGTGGGCTTTTTGTCAAGGTTTACTTGCTGTTGGTTGTATGTTGATAGGCTGGTATTCAGTCATGCAAGGAAGATCAACCTCACGACTTAAAATCTCTTTGCAGTTACCGAGAAGCAGTGGAAAATGCAAAAAGCAAAGTTATTGAGATTATGAGAAATCTCTCAGAGGAGTTAAAGGGATATTTGAACACCATTGTCTATACTGCTGTTTTGTCAATTATCGCAAGATCTCTTTTTGCTCATGCAAGGTCTGTTTTCTGGTCCCTCTCTACAACTTTTCAGTATCTTAATGTATTTGCCAGCATTTAGCACTGTTGCTATAATCTGGACCTGGGTCAAGTTGAACAGTTTACCAATGCTTGTTTAAGATACAACACCAAAGATAAATAAAGATGCTTCTAGTGATTTTCAGGATGTTCTTTTGCACTTTTTAATCGGGATACTCTTATTACTTTCTAATGATTGCTAAAGTGCGATGGTTAGATATTGTCTTTGTATTCAACCAGACGATGCTGTAATATAGTAGCACTTATTTTTTTATGGACGTTCTTGTAATGAAGAGGTTTAGAGGTCAATATTCCAAAGGCCAGAGCTATGGTCTTCAGCACATCCACATCTGTTGCTTTCTCTGTGAAAGCCAGCCTTCAAAGTTATAATCTGTTCTACAGATATCTTAGAGTTCTGTTTCCAGGGCCTATATGCAGCATGCTTCTAACAATCATGAAATAGAAAGGGTCAGTTGTCCATTGTCAAAATCATTAGGACAGTATATGAAGATTCATGGGAAAGAATTATATTCATCAAAGGACAGGCTCTAACTGTGTGATTGTGGGATAATTGCAGGGAAGGAAAAAGGCGCACATGGAAGTTTCCAAATCTTGTGTTTGATAAAGAGTCTTCTCCAGCAGAATTCAATCCTGAAGTGACTCACGTAAGCTATTCAGATATAATGCATCATTTGTACATGAACCCTGTGTCACCTTTTAAGATCGTTGTAGTTTCGTTGGTTTATTTGAATAAATTTCTTGCAAGAATTGGCAAAAACTATGTGAAAGTCTAAGGTGCCACTCTTTGCATATGAAAAACATAGTTACTAGGAAAATGGAACGGGGAATGAGGAGGTAGTAGGGGTATTTGCTTAATTAGTAACACGTGGAGTACCTATAGTTTTGTTTTCTTTCTTATTTATCTAATTTTTCAGTTTTTGCAAAACTGCGACAAGTGGGAATGCACCTTCCATTGTCTTCAAAATGTACTATACTCATGTAGGGATAACCAGAGAATATCTGGGACTGTGTCAATGCCATGTTTTGACATTCCTTGGTCAGTATGACTACAATTGCCTTTGGGCCCCCCTGCACCCTTTCCTGTTTGGTCACCCCAAGTTTGCCACTGATTGGTTTGACCTTCAAATCTTCTATTCTTGTTCCGTTTGCCTTCGAATCCCCAAAGTTGCTGTCCAACTGTAGCAGTTGCCGCAGCAGGATCCAGTCCTCTTTTACCACCTTCATAATACAAAGCCATCTGTATGGCTCCACAAGAAATTCCCTCCCCTCCTTTCTGGGTAGTTATATTGTAGGGATGTTCCTGGTAAGTTCAGTAGTATGCTTAAAGTAGCTGTATTGGATATTTTATTTCTCCATCTGCCTATTCACTTTCTAAATCATGGGATATAACTCATTCAGTAGATTAAATATAGTTGGAATTACTTTCTTTTAGGAACGGTTCCTTGTTGTTTACAAGCATATGCTAATCTCTTTCTTGTGGAAGCCCATCTTTTCCTTTGGTTCTTCCTAGAGCATCTCTTTCATTCACATCAAGTTTCTTATCACCTGTTTCCCTTCCATAAGTATGGTACCATAAGTTCCCCATCTTGCCATCCACTGTATTCCTTTTTTGAACTAGCCATTTTCTTTCAGTACCAATATTTCCTGGTATGTGATTGGCTCTCTTTGGATCCATTATTTTTACTTTGGTCACATAATGTAAGATGGACAAAGAGCTTCTTCTTGCATAGAAGTCAAAATTATCATAGTTGCCCGTTCTGGCCGTTCCGGAACGGGGCTCAAAAAAAGAATCGTATTATATAACACATGAATTTTTTTTTTACTTAGTACTATGTTCCAAAGTTGCACTGTGTTTCTGGAAACGCGTTCAGAAACGCGGTTCAGAAAAGGCATTTCTGGATTCTGGTAGCGTTTCTCAGAAACGTGTTTTTTTTTTTTTGGTGTGTGTGGTCAATATGGGTATCAGATGAAAGCTCTAATTAAGAGCATTACATTTGTCTAGTTTTCCGAATGTTTCGGGTACAGGATGGTCCAGTTCAGGTGCATTAATCCATGTTGGGTTCTGTCAAGGATAAAAATTCAAAACTAAACTCTATCTAGCCTGTTCGTTACGATCACAGATGGTTCCAGTGGGACAGAGACAGAGAACTGTAAAGCAATTGTACCTCGCTTTTTGCTTCGCCTGCCCCCCTTGGACCCCACCAGCGACAGTAGCCGCTGCCCCACTGCACCCCCCCGTAGATAAAAATGGGGGTCCAAATGCGCACTGATAAGGGCCCAATATTCATGCCCCCAACTGTATGCACATTGCACTCACATCTCCAGTGAAATGATTGCAAAAGTGATCATCCATAGGGTTGATAGCCCAAACTGTAGCATTAACATTTACTGTGAACCAGAGCAAATAACAACTAAATAGCTACTGAAAATAAGATTTGTTTGTGCCCTATCTACTGCACTTCTGAGAGGCAAGACGCTGGTTTAACCATTGCTCCCCTAAAAAATTTTCAGCCATAAGCTATTTTTCCAAATTTTTTTATTTATTTTTAACCACGTTTCTACATCAGAAATGTGTTTCTGAGAAACGTGTTTGCCCAGAAACGCGTGTCTGTGCAACTATGGTTCCAATCTTAGTACGCTCTGGAACATATAGTATGGATCGTACAGTATTTTCTTGCCAGAATGGGTCGGAGCGGGTTTTTAAGCATGATAGATGAACATATACCATCCCAACCATAGATGCCCATTCTGTTTCGGAATGCATACGGACAAGCGTTCTGAACACAAAAACGTGTCTGTTTTCTTTCCCCGGAACGTACATGTATTTTTATATTTTTCTGCAATTAAAAAAAAAAATAGTGCTGTAAGAATATGACAGTTTTTCCTGTGCAAGCTACGAGTATGTTCACCATTTTGCAGCAGGGCAGATGGATGATGGCTTGATGTTGGATGCAAGAAATCCTTAATCTGAGTAGGGCTCGTTTTCCTTGAGGCATGAATATCGTGCCTATAAAGTTATGAAGTTCTTATTTAGGTATATATCTTGAAACAAGCAGTAATTCTCATAACTTTGGTATCGTAAGCTGTTAGTATTTTCCCGTTTGTGAGCACATTTTTCAGCACGTCATGTTCGATTATGTAGCACCATCGTATGTAAGCATGTCAGATATTTTCTCGAAGCCAGAACCTCAAATTTTGGGTTTACTGATTTTTTACAAAATGCCTTATCATTACAAGTCCTACTATTGAAAAATTTCAGAGACTGGGGATTTGGTAGAAGGTAATTATAGACAACCGCAACAGTTCCAGGGTTCATCACTTGTGCTTGTAATATTTTTGGACAGATCATTCGTTTCCAGTGTTGATTGTAGTACGTAAATCAGCTCAAAATGCTACTATTTACATGAATATTGAAATACAGTCTACAGTCTACAGATGGCAACTTCTCTCAAAACAAAAAAAATATAGCTCGTTCCGTACGTATGGACCGTGCCTCGTTCCGTACATACGGAACGGAAAATTCGAAAGCAGAAGGCTCAGAACGGCCATCTATGATCCCAACACAATTCAAAACCTAGAACCTAGGGACTTACTCCATTTTTGCTCAGCTAGCTGAGATACCTAGAAATCTTATAAAGGAGTCAAAAATTTTCTTAAGGTGAAGCACCTAGTAGCTCTGTGTAATAGTTATATTTGATAGTAGTCTGAGAAGATTTGTAAAAGCACTATCCTCGATGTGACTAAGGGACAGCTTTATAGAGCCCTCATGAGAAATTGTTATGATAGTCTTAGTCTAACATCACGTACATGCTGTTGTGTCTTTTGCTCTATATAAATAAAACAACTTATCATATGTGCATTTGTGTATTTCGTGGCAGAAGCGGTGTACCTTAACAAGAATATTTGACTGCTCTATTCAGGTTGACCCAACAACTAAGAAGCTTCTACTTTTGGGTAGCGGTCGCAATGATCAATTGCTCCTTATCGATTTAGTGCCATATTGGTTGGACAAGACAAAAGACATTGCAATCGCCAATTCAGTTTGCATAGATTCATTAGTTCTGCTTACTGGCCCAAATGGTGGGGGAAAATCTAGTATTTTGAGGTCAGTGTGTGCTGCTGCTGTCCTGGGTCTGTGTGGACTGATGGTTCCTGCTAGTGGAGCTGTTATACCATTTCTTGATTCTATAATGCTTCGGATGATGTCACATGATAGCCCAGCAGACGGTAAAAGTTCTTTCCAGGTCGGCGCCTCTCTCTCTCAGTACATGCAGTTGATTTTTTGCTCTGCTATCACTATGATTAGAGACAACAGTGTATCAGAGCATGTGAAAGTACAAAGTCTATCGTCACAGATACTCTGTCATTTTACATGGGTTGCAATTGTGTTTTCTAAGTCATGCATGCTGGTTTGCTAATATTCATGAGATGGTTGGTCTCCATCTTACATCACTTATTTCGTAGTGTGTTGAGGTCAGGTCGGTAAACTGTAATTATCTGGATAGTATTTGAAGAGGGAAGGGTGAATCATAGAAAAACTAGAACAGCCATCGGTTGTAACATGTTGAGAAAATTGATTGTATTTTTTGGACAATATAACCGATTCGTGACTTAGAATATCTTTATGCTATTGTATAGATGGAGATGTCAGAGTTGCGGTCTCTCCTGACTGAAGCAACAAAGAAGAGTCTCATACTAGTTGATGAACTATGCAAGGGCACAGAGGTGCAGAAGGGAACTTGTATTGTAGCAAGTGTAATTGAAACACTTGACCATATTGGGTGCAAGTCTATTCTCTCCACACATCTTCATGGCCTTCTACAAATGGAGCTGCAGGTTAAGAATGTCATTTGGAAAGCTATGGGCACGCAAGAGAACCATGGGAAGGTGATACCTACTTGGAAACTTGTAGATGGCATATGCATGGAAAGTCTTGCATTTGAGACAGCACAAAGGGAAGGTGTTCCTGAAAATGTCTTGCGGAGAGCAAAACAGTTATATGATGAATGTGCACAAAAGCCTGTGAATTGTGAGCTTCTGAAATGTGGGTCTAGTTCACCTTTGGCAACTTTCTACGGAGATGGGAGCATGGGATTGCAAGGCTGCCAAGTTATGCCTGCAGCTGAAACAGTTATCAACAGCAAAAACCTTGGAAGAGATGAAGCTGGTATGGCAAGTGGTGGGATTTTCAGTGGTCAAGTGAATGAAAAAATAAAAGTCACTGATACACCACCTCGTCTAGCTTCAGATCAGAACTTTGAGGAAGCAATCAGTCCTGACTTACAACTAAATGCAGAATGCCTTTCATCTCCCTTCTTGAGAACTGTTTCATCAGATCGTCAACAGATGGAAGAACCAGAAGACCCCTGTGAAAATTCAGGTATATCACTAGAACAATGTACAGTTTGGCACATTCCCCATACCACTTATACATTTTCTGAACATTTTTCCCATTTGCTTTTGCTCATGGAGCAAAACACTTTTTTGTGATTAAGAAACAATTTTTTTTTTCAATTTCTTCAGGTGGTAAGAGAATGCTTTTGAAGGATGTACAGCATGTTTTTTTGAGCTTATCCATCAGCAAGCTTCATGAAATTTATCAAAGAAGTCCGGATGCTGCCGCATATTCTTTGGACAATGTAGTATGCAGGCATGTTGCAGCTCGACAAAGGCCACCACCAGCAACTACGAACCAGTCTTGCATATACATGTTGCAAAGAGCTGATGGAAAGTTCTATGTTGGACAGGTATGGAGCATGGTTCCAAAGAATCAAGATTTCAACAGTTTCAAAAAGCTTCTGTTCCCAGAATAAGAAATTTTTTTCATGTTATCATCAAATTTAAAAAAAAACCAAGTCTTGTCAAATTTTTGCATTAGGTGTATTCGAACTTAAAATTAGAAAAAATAGTATCGACAGGCTAGTGGGAAATATGGGTGTACTACATCTGGTTAGAAATTTCTTGGAAGCCTGCTGAGAAGTCGAGTGTAAATTCAAGCACATCAAATATGAAGTTCTTGATGCAAAAAACTGACACACACGGTATTGCAGACGGATGACTTGGTTGGCCGCATTGCCCGGCATCGTTCTTTCTCCAGCATGAAAGATGCACCTTTCATCTACCTAGCAGTTGCTAATAAAAGTGTGGCTTCTGAGTTGGAGACAGTTTTGATAAATCGACTTCCACTTCTTGGGTTGGATCTTATAAATAAGTGTGACCACAATCATCGTTACTTCGGAACTGCTTCGGGTGTGTCGCCTCCTTTTTAACTCACAATGCAAATAAACTTGATATTCACAAACATTCTCTCACACTCAATTGTGATGAAAAGTTTTGTGGCATGGTTGCTTTCCATTTTTTGGGTCGGAATTCATTTGGTGGAGCTGCTTTGTACCTTTTGTCCATCGATCCCAGATTCATATGGATCCTGTGATCCCATTGTGGGTCAATCTGCATAAAACTTTGACATTTTATAAAACATCTTTTTTTTAAAAATCTCCTAAAACATTGAATTTTTAGGGAGAGAGAAACCGGTAAGTCATAGGAAGAGCCATCACTGATCGGTACAGGAACAAAGGACCACCTAATTCACATTCTAGTTGCAACTGCCTAAACAGTATGCAGCGTGGAATCGGCGGTTTTGTCCAGTAACACGATGAGTCTGATGGGCAAGCTAATTTGCAGGCATGGGTTTTGGGTGAAATTGGTGAAACCCGTCCAGTTTCTTAGCATAGAAGCATTTTGGATTTTTTTTTTGGCTGTGGGTTAGAGGTAAGTTTACGTAACTTTCCTGGAGCTGATGTCAGCACCAAGATGCTATGTTTGTAACCTTGTGGTGCTCTTAGGTTCAGCCTTGTTTGGAGATGGGTTATGTCTCGTAACTCGTCTCAGTGTACTCTCTCAACAGATCATCAAGTGCATTTGACTCTCCTATTGCCACATCATACAGTAATATATTTGTGGATACTTCTTGGGATGTTTTGATGGAATTCAACTTTTTAAGCAATACTTGCTTTTAAACACAATGTCAGATAACATTGGACATATACACAATGCAAAGGTGAAGTCCAGTCCTCAAAAGTAAGTTTGCCAAAATTTTCCAAGTAGAAAATCCAAAGGGATCACATAGGAAATGACTTGGGCAATCATGCTTACATTGTTATGGAGCCTTTTGAAGAATTAACTCTAGGGTATCTAGCAATTTGTGCCCTGCTATTGGATAAGAATTGGTAGAGTATATGACCCAAGGGCCCAACAAATATTATGGAACCATGTAACTGATAATGTCTTGGAAGTGTCCAAGGCCCCAAAATTTTAATGTCTGATTTACGTGCGTGTTGATAACTCTCTTCAACTATTGGCGTATCGCGGGCTTGCCCACCCAGTTTCAATTCTCTATGATCGTAGGGGTTGATAATACTAAGTGTAACCCTCTTCAATTGGCAAGATTATCATCATGTATGTTTGTTGGATTCTACGTGCAGGCCACATGCATAATGTATATTCTTGTTGCAAACTGAGATTTAAGTGCATGTCACAACACAAAGCAAAGAGTAATAACGACTTTAACTGTTTATAATAGAATTCCAGTGCACCATACATTGTATTTAATGTGGTCATTGACAATGTTACAAGAGTTTCCATAGAACAACAGTTGGTGCGAAAGGATATAACTTAGAACAGTTGGCGTCATAGGCGTCATTTGAGCCTAGAGTAGCATTCAGCAAACTAACATGGAAGATCTTGCATGGCTTGACACTATTAGCTATTGTAAAATTGTAAGTCTGATAAGTCGTAACGTATTAAAAACATTATATGATAGATCAATTTTTTGGCATTGCCTTGCAAAAGGCAATACTATGCATTCAAGTTGGTCAATGGAGTTTTTAAAAAAGCCAGTGTTAGAGTCAATGTCTTAAATAGCAAGGGAAGGTGTGCACAAAAAGCTTTGTCACATTGCTAAGAACTCTATTGCCAGAATTCAATCTTTTAGATGCACCTCTATATGCAAGTCGCAAACAACAAAAAGTTCATGTCCCTTTTTCTTGCATGCATGCCCTTTTTTATGCAAATCATAAATAACAAGGTTCGCATCAATTTTTTTTTTTGCATGCTTCCTTAGGCTCTCAATCTACATGACGCACCAACACAATTATCAACAAGAGTAATAAGTAAACATAATTTATTTGCATTTACAAAATCATTGCATATTTCTTTACTTATGCACACACTTTGAATCATAGCTCAATAAGAAATGGATAGGTAGACCATTATGCCATGCTTTTGAGACAACTAGATTTTGAAAATAGTTATCTACCTTGCGTCCAATCTTATACAATCACACTTTTTATTGAAGAAATTTGTGGCATTGCCTTTGTGGTATAGCACAAAACTATTTATCTTGCATCGTTCAAGAAATTTGTGGGAATGTCTTTTGGCAATGTTCTTGTTTAATCTTAGATTGGCCTTGAACAATTATCCTAAGCAAAGTTGTGGCTAACATAAAAACATCCTACTCTTAAACTTGACATGCACTGGTCTTTTTTCATAGGAGTTCCACAATGTTATTGTATTCTCTATAAGCAATCATGGGATTGAATGACGAGGACTTGGGATTTAATGACGAATTTAGCATGAGAAATGAATGTGACAATAGTGGTAAGTGTATATAATAAAAAAGCATAAGAGATTTGGCAATATAGAAAGACAACCATGTGCCATGAAAAAAATGAGAGATTATTTCTATTATCCCTACTTCAAGTTGGAGAAACCTCTTGCAAAGTCTTTTCCAAGATATGATTAAGAAGCTTATATAGACCAACTCCATTGGTATTTGAAGATTTAACTAGTATCAACTTTTTAAAGATCGTAGCTCTAATATATTAACGTTTCTTTTCAGTCAGGGATGACCCATGTAACTTGAAGCTATCAAAATGTAAAACGTTTGCACTTGGCTTTGGGAATGAATTTTAAACAACGGGTTGCATAAAAATCATCAAATTTTCTCAACAATTAACAAGCAATAATCAAATCCCCCAAGTTTCCTAGGCAACAAGATGAAATCCATAGAGACACCTATCTACAATTGATTCAATAAGGGCTAGCATTGTAAGAGTCACTATATCTTGTCTCTAGTTTACTTATTCTTATTTTAAAGCCTACATGGATGGTAAGTTGAGACATATTTTTATCATTCTAGGAAAATGCAAACGAGACTTCAAAATGACATATGACTTTTCTAAACCAAGTTATCACATATCGAAGAGTGAGCATTAATGAAAATATTTCAGCTATAGTATGTAGACAATATGAAGCACCCTACTGATCTAAGTGGGCGTCAATGAGTAAATGGACCTATGAGCGGGCAGAAAATTGTGCATAAATTTTTTAAAATCCAAGACCTAAGATAAGCTTCAAGTACGATGTCAGACAAGTTGAGTGTCATTCATAGTAAAGCGTGCCAAAATTTATACCAAGATAAGAACACTTGCGCCAACAATATCTCTTTTGGGACAATAATGTTAAACTCAATAGTAATAGAGTCTTTTTGGTTAAACCAAGTAGATCCTAAAGATTGATGATTGGTAAAAAAAAACAAAGTAGACATGGTGCAAGTACTGACACCGCGCGTCCCCCTGTGCTATGAAGTTTGCTAGAGAGAGAGAGAGAGAGAGAGAGAGAGAGAGAGAGAGAGAGAGAGAGAGAGAGAGAGAGAGAGAATTAATCACCCTTTTACATATTTATTGTAATAGATTTCTTGTTCATTAAGTTTTTTAAACTTATATCCAATAACACCTTGTTTTTCATAACATATAAATTGCCACCAACTCTTTTAGAATTGGCATCGGTTTCAACAAAAAATCTCAAATGAAACTTGGCGACAAAGAACATGAGTTGTAGGCAGAAGAGTCTTAGCTAGTCCAAGCCTTTTTCTACTGGATATCGATTCAGTTATAATAATTTGCAGTTCCATTGTGACTAGTTGAGTTTGTGACTAGCCTCTTCATTGTTTGCAAATAGAATAAGATCTACTCCCTGTTTTGTTGTCATACTTTGATCAAGCATTGATGGATGTTAGCTTCTTGGCTTTTAACAATTACCAGGCTTATCGTTTTTTGTTTTGTAAGATCCACATTTGATTCTTAGATGTTTTGATGTACTTGTGCTTCTATGTTGCTTTTTGGTTGTATTAAGCATGACTAAGCAATATCTTTGGCATAATTCTTTGCATGGTATCATTGCCTTCTAACATTGATTCTAAGATCAAAGTTATTCGTGCCACTTTTGGAAATTTTTCCTATTGTTTGTACGTATTGAAAGTCTTGTCTAGGTGGAGTCTTTACACTAGCTTTGCAAAATGGTGCTTTTTTAGCATTTTGACAAGTGGCACAATTTTTCTTGATGTTTTGAAGCTTTTTTAGAGCTTTTCGTAGTTTCTCTTCTTAGATAAGGATTTCAAGCAAGGGTCTTATCACTAGAGTTGTATAAGGGTCTTATCTCTACAATGGAGAGAAAAAAATCATTAAAAAAAAGTGTTTGGTCAAATGCTATTCTTGATCAAACACAAAATATCAACAAGAAGAAGTAGGATAAAAGAATCCAAAGATATTCCACCATGTAGATATTCTCTCACCATAAAATATTCTAGTTATGATACCTCATTACATTCCCTACCTTTTGGTACATTGAAGGACGAAAATATGGTGCCAATTTATATCCAAAAATAATCTACGTTCAAGAATATACTATGCAATAAAGGGACATTTAAACTTTGACTAGTTGAATTTAGGTCATAAAATGCTCGTCTTTAGTACGCATTCATAAAACTTTGCATATTTTGACTTTTATGTGAAGAATTGAAAAAGATTATCTATGTTAGATATAGGGGTCTTATGTTTTTTACATCAAGCATCTAGGTGTAGGATGTTGATAGAAATAGATTTGGCATAGATGGCAAATTATGCATTTCCACTTGTAATGCCACTATTGAGCCAAAATAGTTCTCATCCATCTAAATTAAGCTGTTGCGTAACAGAACAAGTGGCACTAGGTAAAGAAGTAAGCAGGTAACTACATTTACTGGATCGTAATCCAGATTCAAAGAGCGATTGAGAGCAGAACATCCGTATCGAGAGTAGAGCGTCCGATCCAGAGAAGTCGGCTATTTGACAATTTATTGCATGCCTTAACAGAATACGTTGTATGAAGATTTATGTTAAAATTTTTATGTTAAGTTTAGGACATGCCTTAACAGAAATTTAGGACATGCCTTAACGAAAATTTAGACACGGCGTATCAAAATTTCTCTTAAAACTTGTAATATTAAGTTTAGAGCATGCCTTAACAGAAATTTCAATACGGCGTATCGAAATTTCTGTTAAAACTTGTTATGTTAAGTTCACATAATGAACATCAGATTAAAATAAAATTAAAAATAGTTTCTATAAGATATAAATTGGAATATTTAACAGTAAACTCGATACATGATATCAAATTTTTCGATAAAGAGATTACTAAATAAAACTTATTAAAACAAAAACATAAATTAAATTCTTACCAAGTAATTTAGTAAATACTTATTACCAAATTTTATCAATCTTTCAAAAAGAATAAAAAAACATCTAAATATTTCATTAAAAAATCACACATTTTTTTAAGAAAAGCAAAAATCCTTTTGAGTCATCATGCAAGTGCGTGAAAATCATCCCAATCACAATAGAAATAAACCAACAAGAACATAAGCGCGCGATCCAAATCCTCAAGAAGCGAGGATGACAAATAAGTTTAAATATATATAGGTTTTGAATTCATGATTACTTTTTTGAAAGTAATCGTATTAAATATATTTTGCATTGATGTTGTAAAATTCTAGAAATTTTTTACGATCAAATATTTTTTTATCATCGGTTTAAATTTTTGTTAAATTTTTTACGACAACATAATCCTAACATTTCTTATAAAGGGGTGCACGTCATTCTATACAAGCTCTCCACGTCATTCTACATCTTGTTAAGGATTAAGCAATTCTCTTTTGGTAGTATGTTCTATTAGGCTCGGTAAACAAGGTTAGAAGCATTCCTTTTTATGTTGGAGTGTCTCATTCCGTCAAGCAGTCCAGCAAATTATCTTCTTTGTCTATTGATACCCATATCTCCATTGATGGTTTTCCTAGCTTATGAGCAATGCTCTAAAAATGTTGACGGTTGTGAGATCAATCATTCCATTTCTCGAGATTTTGTGTCTGCCTCTCCATCATATAGAATTTTTTCTCTATTTGAGTGCGAATACAAGTCAAAAACAAAATGAATCTCAAACAACTGAATTTGTGCGAAGTCCAAGAGTTTCATTATATAATCATATTGATAGGAATTTGGAATCAAGGTCACCTGAATTTTCATCGGCATTTCAAAGTATGTAAGAATCAACTTAGCCTTTGGCTTTGTCGTTTGCATCATGTTGGCTTCTATCTTTTGAAAACCTAATAAAGATGAAAAATCCATCCAAGAATAAGAATTTTGTAGTTTATTGGGACTTTTAACCTCAAAAATATGACACATTTATTAAAAAAAAGAGCTAGATAGCATTTACAAATTGGGCAAAAAGATTGCAAAAAGTATGAAAAAAATTGAATACATCAAACAATTTGTAAATTTCTTAGCAAAAATCGAATATCCTAATGAATAATTGCTATAATGGAAAGAAAATAACTTTGATTATCAAATTTCCATACAAAGTATCAAAAATAAGATTATAACTAGCAAGAAAATCATACCTTATTGAATTTGTTAAAAAAAAAAATTTAACGGTGTATCGAATTCAACGTAAAAGCGATTGTCTTAACCATAAATTTGATACGATACGTCTCAAAATTTGTGTTCTAATTTAAGGTCACTCTAAAAGAATCCAACAAAAATATTTATTCATTGTGTTGAAATTTGATATATTGTCTCAATACCTTTCTTTCGGATATATATATATATATATATATAATTCGATGCACTGCTTTGAGTTGGTGTGTCAAATCCGATGCACTGGATCGAGTTGGACATACCAACTCGATGTCGATGCACTACATCAAGTTGGTGTTTCAACTGATACATTGTATCGAGTTGAAGCACCAAGTGGATACATTGTATCTAGTTGGTGCTCCAACTCGATACATTGCATCGAGTTGGAGCATTTTCTCTCATGGTTTACATAGGAAATTTTAGGTAGTCTATTCATTTTATGGAGATATCAGCCAATTTAATATCATGTTTACATTTTAATGGCTTTAGCACTTGGAATAGTTGAGCTACTGAAGCTACCTTTGATTAATCGTCTACAACTTTTTGCAGCAAAGAAACATAGAAGTGAACCCACGTCTACAACTTTTTGCGGCAAAGAAAAGTAGGAAAATTTTATTTGTATGCAATTGAAAATAACACGGAGATTTAATAACACTGAAACGTTACACTTTTCTAGGTTGTGACCAATTAGAAAGATATTTAGAAATATTACATGTAATGCATAGTTGGTGCATTTTTTTATGCCCATTCTGTAGGCTACTTAACAAGCAGAATGGGCGGAGACCCACTGTTTTCAACAAAGCCATTTCTACATCATCTTCAGGATCTGCTTCATGGTTCATGGGAGATACATGGCTACGAGAGTGAAAGTCTCATGTAAATTTTTTTGTATGTATTGGTATTAGTGCAAGAAACATAAATATCTGGGCATTTTGCAAAAGACTATCATTTAAATTTGTAAAATGCATGAAATCAAGACATTATTGTGTATAGTTTATTGTGTCGAAATGCATGTTTTTGAAAAGAGAGCAAAATTTAATATGTTTCAATTTTTTGTTATTTTATTTTAAATTTAATTATGAAAAGTGACTTGCAAACCATATCTTTTTTAAAGTTCAAAAATCTTAAAAATGTGCAAAATCACCTTTTTTGGTCGTTTTTCAAACATGTTTTATGCGTGTGCAAGGTGTAAAGCACCCTAATCTAAGACACTTTTTGAATGAATTTAGGAGAATATTCCAAAAAATTTTCTTTTGGTCGCAAAGTTTCTCATTCGACTTGCAATGGTGTTTTTATGGTTTGCCACATCTACAATAGGTAGAGAGGTGGTTTTTATTCACGGTTTGTTAGCGCGGAGCATGACCTCCATGTTGCGATAGTATGCTATTTTTTGTAGCATCACTTTGTTGGCAAGTACTTTATGGAAAATGTTAGTTTGAATAATGTACATCTAGCACTAGGACGACGATGGTAATGCGCTCTAAATGGTGAAAAAATAACATACTTTTGCATAGAATTCTGTTTGATCATGATGTAAACATATTTGTATGCATTTATGACAAGTTTGTAGGCATGAACAACAATGGATAGACTCTATTGTGATGCACTGGATTGCACCTTATCATGAAGCAATTCTGATTTTTGCTATTACATATGCTTTATTGTTGACCATCGCAGGTGAAGAAGCGATGAACCACCATTATTTCACTGACATTTTGATCTATGAATGTTCCCAATAATACATATCCATAACTATAGTACGCCTCTGCATAACAACTGATAACTAGATGTATGCCCTCTACAACTACTACTAAGTCTCATTCTTGACATTTGAAGCATGGGTTTTACTTCCTAAGCTTGAAACGAGTCTTGATATTGGTGGTTTCAGGTATGATCACAAGAGGCATAAGCTTCTTTATGTATACTAAAGACAACAATATGGAATAATATGCTTCTAAGTTATCATAAATTGGTATTATCTATAAATTGAACTCGAAAGATGATGTTATTCTATTGTGCAATCTTTAACACTCTTGTAGGGCTTGTTTAAATCCGTTTCGTAAATTAGACCTGGAATTGTTCCATGTTGTAAGAAGAAGCGTACGTTCTGGATAAATCATGACTTCATCACATGAATCCCTTACGATGACTATTCAGGTTCGGGCTCTAGATGTATTTTGGTTGCACATTTCCAAAGAATAATGCGGCTTCGTAATATATGAATGGAAATGTATGTAGTAGAGTGTATATTAAGATGAATTGGGCTTTAATGCCTACGTACGAACATAGGAAAGAAGAAGTAACATATACCAATTCATATACTTCATATAGTAAGCCCATAAAACCAAAGAATGTTTTGTCCCCCTTACACCTCTCACACTTGTTTATGACACCTCATCCAGTTCCCCAAGCCTCGCCACTCCCTATAAGAAGAGGAACTTGCCCCCCTCCTTGTCAATTCATTCCCTTTATGAACACTACATAAGCAATGTCAGGGCGTGTGTTGTCTGCAAGGTACATCAACGAACCTATCAGCTTCATGTAAGGTGTGAGCTACATTCGTTCTCTCTCTTCTTCAGTCCTCGGACAATCATCGTTTGTTAGCACCGTGCTCGCGAGCATTGGAGTATTTGCTCCTTTGTAGTTCAGCATCCCAAAATCCTCTAGGACTTTTTGGGTGTATCAAGACTGGTGAAGGTATAGCTTATAATTACCTCCCTCATAGTCCCTCTCAATTTGCAAGCCAAGGTAACACCTAGCTTCTCCCAGATCCACAATCTCGAAATGTTTCGAGATGTCTTCTTTCACTTCGACAATCAGTTTCTCATTCTTGCAAAGTATCAGAGTGTTGTCCACATACACAGCTACAATGATGATCTGCCCATCTGTAACTCTGACGTACACATTGGAATCAGCAACAGTGGCTTGAATCTTAATGATTTTAGGGCTTGATCCTTTTTCTTGTACCATTGTCGAGCTTATTGTTTCAGACCGTAGATACTTCTATGCATCTGCATGCATAGTCCGAAAGCAAATTCGAGACGTATCATGGGGCTTGATCCATATAGACCTCTTCGTCTAGCTCGCCATGCAAGAAGGCTGTCTTCTCGTCCACAATGTAGATCCTGAGGTCATAAACAACTACATATGCAAATAACAGACATAGGGACGAATGTTTGACAATGGGAGAGAAGGTTTCAGAGTAGTCAATATCATATCCCTGAGAAAATCCCTTCGCTACCAGTCTTGCCTCGTATTTCGAGACATTTCCATCTGATCTGTACTTGAGCTTGAAAACCCATTTGCATTTGACAGTCTTGTGCTTATGTGGTAATGGCTGCAACGTCCATATGAACTAGCCACAGTAGTACCAGTAAGAAAAACTGTACATACGTACTATATGTGAAGAATTGCCAAAAATTGGCAAATCTAGCTTGATCAAAAACCATGTAGAACATTGTAAATATTGTGTATAATTGGATTCCACACATGTAAGACCAAGATGCCACGTGGAAACCCACTCCTAATGTAGTTTAGGTCAAGTCAAGAGAGTTGGTCATGTCTATTTGGTGATCATCCCTACTTTATAGGACCTACACCTAAGTTTAACATGAAAATTTGACCAACTAGCTACCTACCTACCAAGCATAAGTCTAGGATCTAGACTAGGGTTTCATTTTAGGGAAAGAAGGGTGAGTTAACTTCCTTATTACATGCTGAAAATCCACCTAACTTCAAGAAGGAAGTCGAATTTGCTATGTATTCCAAGCTCCCATAGTGAGAAGATAGAAAATTTTTGGAGCTCATTGGCAATCTCAAGCTAGTTCACTATGTACATTGAGTTTTTGTGATCCAAATGAAACCAAATCAATTTCTACTTGTTTCTCAGGTTGAAGGCCGTACTATAGCCTGTAGTACACATGTGTGGGCTCGGATTTAGATACTGATCAATGCTTTTGATTGTTAATGCTTGTTGTTTCAAATTGCCAATCTAGATCAACTTTTTTGTGTCTAGTTTTTTGATAGATTGTTAAGCAAGCATCCAATCACTCTTGTGGATCTTTTGTAGATCCATTTATGGTCCTAAAGTACAGTACTTTCACATGGTATCAGAGCCAAGTACAAGAGCATAAGCCATTGATCTAATGCAAATCCATTTTTAGCAAGTTTTGGTGCTAAAAGCTAGTATTGAGAGGGCAAGCTAGAATCTTGATTTTGGTGAGGAGATTTGATCCCAAACCTGGTAGGGGTCCAAATCCGTACTATCCACATGTGTGGGCACCTATGAACCTGCATTTAATGCATGTATTTATTTGATCCAAAGAAATTCAATTTGTGAGCTTTTGATGTAATTTTTGGTGGAAATCTTAGGATAAGCTACTAAGATTGAGTGAGATTTGACTTAGGGTCATAAGATCTAATTAATCTAGGCTGAAATCAGGTCCTCTAAACTTTTCTTACAGGTCTTGAAAGTACATCAAAAAGTGTGAAAGAGATGAAGTCATTTTTTTGGTCCAAAACTAGCCAAAATTGGCAAGATTTGATTGTAAGTAGATTTCACATCATCTTATCTTCATTCCAACTTTGTGAGGGAGTGCTAGAACTGAGATTATAAGTCTATTTGTTGGATTAGAAATATAATTTGTGTGAAACACTACAAAAGAGAGACCTTAGTGAGTTTCTAGAGACAATCAAGTCCATTTCTTGGCAAGATTTGTTTGAAAGTAATTTTCACTTCATCTTATCTTCATTCCAGCTTTGTGAGGGAGTGATAGGACTGTGATTATAAGTCCATTTGTTGGATTAGAAATCAAATTTGATTGAAACATTGCAAGTGTGAGGCCTTTGTGAGTTTCAAGTCAATCAAATCTATTTATTGTTTGTAGAAGTCACTAGTAAGATGGGATCTACTGGAGCATACCTTCTAGAAGCTAGTGAGAGATTGAACTCTACAAGTTATGCTATTTGGAAGGTTAAGATGGAGTCGCTCTTGGCGCTCCAAGACCTTTATGAGTTCTTGATTGAAGATAAAGATGAACCTCTAGGTGCACATGAGTTAGCTAGATACAAGAAGAGATCTTGGCTTGCACTTCATTGTGTGAAGATGAATGTGAGCAATGATTTGTTGAGAGAAGTATCAGCATGTACTAGTGCTAAAGAGGCTTGAGAGTCTTTAAAATCAATCTATGAGTCTAGCAACACTTCTAGTGTTCTTATGCTTAGAAATCAAATTTTGCAAAGCATGAGGAGAAGTGAGGAGAGTGCACAAGATTATGTACTCAGAATCAAGTCTCTAAATCGGGAGTTGGCTTCCATTGGAGAGAAGATTCATGATGGAGAGCTTGTACAAATTGTCCTTAATGGTCTAGGAGATGACTTTGCAAATTTGGTCCAAAGTTTTGCCATCCAAGACACTTTGCCAACTATAGAAAAACTTCACAGTGTATTAGTGGCTGAAGAGTGTAGGATGCTCCACATGAAGGCAAGAATGAGTTCATTGTCTTTGCAGGATGGTGATGAGAAAGCCAATTTCTCATTCAAGGGCAAAAAGAAGACCAATGGAAAGAAGAAGCATCCAAAGGTGGCCAAAGAAGAGGATGATGCATCAAGCTCAAAGGACAAGCCAAAGCAGAAATGCCTCTTTTGTGGAAAGAAGGGGCATTATGCATCCGAATGCTACTAGAGGCTAAGAGCAAAAGAGGAGGAGGACAAACAAGTAAAACTTGCAAAGGAGGAGGAGGATGAAGTAGATGTATTCATGATGGCATCTACATCCTCACCAACAAGCAATAGCGATTCAAGAGACAATTGGTGGATCGACAGTGGGGCTAGCTCCCACATGTCTTGTGAAAAGGACTTTTTCTCAACCTTACACTCTTTCAATGCTTCTAAAAACTTTGTCTTTATTGCAAGTGATGAAGAGTGTAGGATAGATGGTGTTGGCACCATCTCTTTGTGTCTAGAATCCTCAAAATGCATGGATCTAGAAAATGTCCTTTATGTACCATCAATCACCAAGAATATGCTTAGTGTTGGTCTACTCTTAGAAAGTGGTTTGGATGTCCACTTTAAGCATGATATTTGTTTCATCTTGAAGAATGATGTTTGCATTGCAAAGGGATTTAACCATGGAAGATTGTTTAAGTTGGAAGCTAGTGTTGCTTTTGAAAGAATGAGCTTGGCAAAGGAGGAGATCACTCAAGAGGAGATCTTGGCAAAATGTGATCTTGCTTGCATTGAGGAGGATCATCAAAAGGAGGAAGATCTTGAGGATCAGCCTCAAGCTTGAGAGTTCCAAGGGAGTCCTTGATGACAATGGCCGAGTCATCAAATTGCATGCAAATTGTCCATTCAAGTGTGCAGCTTGCAAAAGTGATGAGGATTGTAAATATTGTGTATAATTGGGTAAGGACAAGATGCCACATGGCAACCCACTCCTAATGTAGGTTAGTTCAATTCAAGAGTGCTAGTCATGTCTATTTGGTGGTCATCCCTACTTTATAGGACCTACACCTAAGTTTAAGGTGAAAATTTGACCGACTAGCTACCTACCAAGCATAAGTCTAGGATCTAGGCTAGGGTTTCATTTTAGGGCAAGAAGGGTGAGTTAACTTCCTTATTACATGCTGAAAATCCACCTAACTTCAAGAAGGAAGTCGAATTTGCTATGTATTCCAAGCTCCCATAGTGAGAAGATAGAAAATTTTTGGAGCTCATTTGCAATCTCAAGCTAGTTCACTATGTACATTGAGTTTTTGTGATCCAAATGAAACCAAATCGATTTCTACTTGTTTCTCAGGTTGAAGGCCGTACTAGCAGCCTGTAGTACACATGTGTGGGCTCGGATTTCAATGTTGATCAATGCTTTTGATTGTTAATGCTTGTTGTTTGTCAAATTGCCAATCTAGATCAACTTTTTTGTGTCTAGTTTTTTGATAGATTGTTAAGTAAGCATCCAATCACTCTTGTGGATCCATTTATGGTCCTAAAATACAGTACTTTCACAATATAACCCCGCAAAACGAAGTGCGCCTAGGCGAATGAGACCACTAATAACAAATTTCTTTGGTGGATTGTATTGGAGTAAATAACTGACTTGGGGATACGCACACCCAGCCAGCCGATTACCTACTACCAATCTATAAAAAAAAACTTTTCTTTGTGTATATACAACGAAAAAAAAAAGGGAGAAGAAAAAATATAATACCTGCTCTTGACACCACTGCATTTATTATTATCTCAACCAACTTGTAAAGCAACACGAGGAATGTTGTTCACCAGGACATGACTAAATAATGCTTTTTGGTACAAATATTCTTAGAATATCCAAATATTCTAAAATACCACAATTCAATCATCTAAAATCTCTAGGAGATCCATCAAGTCTCAGACAATTATAACTCACTCCAGAGTACTGCAGTTACTCTAATGAGTTAATAGCCCCATTTCTAGCACCAAATGCAAGAAATCAGCAATTATCTGTATCTTAATAGATTTATCTGTCTCCTATAAATCTGGAGATATAGACTAAACTTTGTACACAAGCACTTATCGACTACAATCAATAAGGTAAGCAAATTTCTCATAAGTAAACAATTACTTAATGAAAATGCCTGTGAGATCCACACAATCTCAAGTATGTGCTAGACTAAAGAAATTTTGATTTCAACCAACAGGTCTACATTCTTGACTCATCCAATTGATCAAGAATTACTCATTATCTTAAGAATCCTCACATTTTTTAAAAATCTTCAAATGACCTTTAAGTATCAATTTGTGATCCATCAATCATAAACATTTAAAATCTTATGATTCGTCAATCATAATTTACAAGATTCCAAAACCATACTTAATCATTGAAAGATACTAGAGTATATATAAAACATACAACTCACGAAATATAAGAATCATTCTGAAATCTTTTCCACAATGAAAATCACTAGATTTCAAGAATATTCTTCCAATCTGATCCTTAACCAGACTATGAGTTCCAAATTTTACAATTAACAAAGTAATTAAAGATCATAATAACATTCATCTTTAACAATATAAACTTTATACAATCTCCTAGAACAACATCTAGAAATTACAAAGTTCTGCTGAATTCCAAAAATTCAATTTACCATTCTTGGAACCATTAGGATCGGGTATCCAATTGAGCTCTCTGGGATACAATCACTAATGTGCTAAGTCTATTCCTCAGCTGAAAAATACTGATCCAAGAATTCAGTATCCTATGCACACAATTTCCTAATGAATCCAAATGACTCATAAATTATGTCTCTTACAAGCAATACACACAAAACAAACAGTTTTCGTTGAATTCTCTTCACACTGTCCGTTTTACCAATTAACTTCCTCATGAGTAGATCAACTACTCAATTTAATTGCTCATGATTTTGAAATCTTAAATGTTTAGGTGAAGAATTCAATTATACTAGTATAACACCACATTTAGATCCTTATCCAAATCATTTTTAAGTTAACCTATAGATCTATCAGAACAGATATGTTAACTCTACAAGTAATTGTCAAACACAATACTTGATCATATGTCTATGTTCAACAACTAGGTTAAGTGCACCAGATAACCTTAGTAACCAGGAATACATATTAGATCCAAACAAGATTAAACATGAACAGTGTATGAGAATAATCTCACTATGACCTAGTACATAAACACATATGTCATTATTTGACAGATTCCTCCAAAATCCGCATATGTTACTCACATTCACTGAGAATCTTGTAACTAAGTACAAAAGAACTCTATTTCTCATGAGTAAATAACATATATGAGAAATCTCTGAAGTGAATAATTCCACAACACAAGTTTTCCAACCATCATAATTTCTTCATCTAATCAACCTACTTCAGATTTTAGTGTACAAACCAAGATTAGGCTGACTTTTACAAACATCTTTTGACATATAGTTAAGATTAAAATTTTATTCCACTGATCCAATCCATAACAAAATGGTACTTGGTAACCAATCAGTGAACCTTCATTTAATCTTTACCACTACTTTCCATATTCATAAATATCTCACAGCTCAAAACTCCCATAACTACTCTAGTTCCAGATTATTCAAAACAATCACTAGAGATTTTCTCTATTCCACTGGATAATTCCACCATTGCACACAAACTGGATTCCACAAAAAAAATCTATGCAACTGGTTGATCCCATGAATTCCTATCATTTTTTCCCCCCACCTTTTAAAAGAAATTCCATAATTCTGATTAAAAAGTTCTCAGGAGACAACGTATAAGATATCGAAGATTTGAAAAAATCAGTAATGAGTATCCAATGCTATTACAAGCCGGACTTTTTTCTTCAAGTCATAAAATATCTTATCCCGAGTGATATAAACATTACTCTCCATAATCAACTATTTGATAGAGATAATCATTTGGGCTCATGAAGTTTAAATTTCACTTAATCAGCTGAAACATCAATTGACTTTGAGCTATATTCACAAAACTGAAATAGAAGTATAAATTCATATAACTTCCATAGTCTTTCAGAACTTAGTTCTACACTGGAAGGAATTATAAGAATCTCAATCCAATCGTCTCGTATTAGAAATTTTTAAAAAGTAGAGGTTTAGATTGAAAGAGAAATAGCTTTTAAGGGTTTTCGATATGGAATTTATGAGATACTATTGAGGGATCTGGATCTATATCTCACAACTCTTCAAATACTTTAAACAAAATTAACCAATGGTTTCAACTGTTAGCATGACTATTAATGTAAATACTAACTATCGGCCTACAAATCATTCTCACACAAGAATTTCCTCTCTGAAATCACTGATGTCCCATACCACCAGTTTTCTCTCCAAGGAAGCCCTTTGCTTTAAGATCTGACCATTAGAAAACCAACATAGGATCCAATCTTCAACCATTTCCAGAAAAATCACCTCCAAATGTTCAATTCTCCATTTCCTTAAGTTTTCACAGTAGACGAGAATCTCATCTAAGACTACCACTAGGCATTGACCCCAGTATGGACGAGAAACCTTGTTTGTATACAATCAAAATGACCTAAGTTTATTCTTCAAAACCAAAAGGAAAAATTTAAAATAGCTGAAGTATATAATAATAGATATCCAATATCTATACCCGAAATGGTACAAGGAATTTAATTCCTTCAAGAAGATTTTTAACCACATTATCCGATAATCCATAGATCTAAAAAAACTCTATCTGGATTTCCAATACCAGATATGCACATATCTATTCCAACAAATACTGGAGTACCCCCATATTTGTTCCTAATGAATTACAATAATCCATTGCTAAAATTGTGATTTACCAAGAATTTGCACATGGTATTTCTGTCACATGGACAACCCATCTGGTTGGTACTATCCATTCTGAACTCCTACTATCTAAGAGTTACAACTCTTAGGAATAAGGTTCTTTACAGTACAAATGTGAACCCAATGTCCATTCTCACTCTATGTCACAATTTTCAATAAAAATAGGGTCAACTCATGGTCCTAGAGATATTAAAAAAAAATTGGTGCTATGCAATTTCCTTACAAGGATTATTAACCAATCCAAATTACACAACACTATCACATTTACCTACTCAGGTGTCTTATTTTCTTCCTCCCTTAGATATTAGGTTACCCAAAAAATTTATTAGAGAAGGCCCCAAAAACTCCATTGACACAAGTAAATGTTAGGCTACTTCTCTTTTGACCAGACTAGCTACATTTTCATTACTTTGTTAAAGTTGTCAGAACTTAATGAAAAATCAATAAAATTTGGATCCTATATTTGGTACACCTACTTTTTGATTGAATATAGAGCTACCTCTCAAATATTACGACCTTATTCCATTTATTCACTTTAACAAGTATCTGAAAAGCTTTAATTTGCCCAATCCTAAAGATCAAAATCATTTAGGATAAGCTTTTCGTGCACCACCGAGTCCAAAAGGGAGAACCAAAAATATCATTTAACTCAATTAACTAGGAATATTCCTACTCCAGAGTTAAACCGATAAAAAGCACAGTACCATGAAATTAAATTTCCATTAACTGGGTACTTGCCTGGATAAAAATTACCATGAAGAACAATATTTTACTGCCAATCTTAAATCCATGGATCCAATCACATAGACATAATGTTAGGATAATAATATTATTCTCCAAAGATTCTCTCGGTTAAGATCAGGAGAATAGGTAATTCAATTCTCAATTGTCAATTTAGGTAGATTTACAAAAAATCGACCGTTGTGTTGATTACAATTTTTGCAAAGCTTTAAAAAACTAGGCTATGTAACCATAAAAGTGTTACGAATAGCCGTGCGTTCACCAAATGCACAACCCCTTTGCAAAAACTATGAAATCAATACAACCACATGGCAATCGACATGCACAACTCAGTGAACCAAATGAGACATGCAATTAACATGGTCAGGCACCACCATGCATATTGCTCAAGGAAAATCCGGGAACCAACGTCTAAAACCAAAGTTATAGTAGCAACAACCGAGCACCAAGAACATAACAAGGGTGCTAGTAACTTAAATTCACTGAGTCTTCGAAATCGATTCTTCGAACCAACTTTGAAGCTACCTAATGTCAGGCCCTTAAAGAACCTCAGTCAACCGGCATGCAATAAGCATTGACACATATAGTCTGCAATTCCAAAAGCTGCTGACCCTTTTATCATACATCAAATCCTTTTTTAACCGGCAAACCCATGCATGGTAAAAGTAAAAAGCATAGACTCAAAAAGTCCCACCCCACCAATCAAAAAAATCCTAAGGTCTTTTTTGTAGAGAAAAGCTAGAAGTTGAGCAACAACCGTCTTCAACGAGGGAAGAGAGGCTACTCAAGGAGGGAGAGAGAGAGAGAGAGAGAGAGAGAGAGAGAGAGATCAATTTTGCGCAGGTCAAAAGGCTAGATTGTGCATTCTCTGGCTCTACACACAGTTCATGGGAGCTCTTCAACACATTAGACATACACATCGCCTTCCATCGGCCGCCTATCAGAGGGCGAATCAACCATTTTCATCAACTTCTTCAACATCTGTTTTCAAAAACACAAGGTTTAAACATCGCTGTTGGAATAGCTTAAGGATTACTCTTTTCCCTGCCATCCCTGATGCATATTTCCAGTTCTAGATCACCAACAGAGGTCTGTAAGGATACCCTAGAAGTATGGACAACATTACAGCAGAGGGCACTGAACCTCAGCTCCAAAACAGTGCTTCTGCCCGTTTCCAGATGGATGTCTCAACTAACGAGCATAAGGTTGCAAAATGAGTTCAACAACTTATTTAACTCATATACACAGTTACACACTCTTCTACCACAAACTTGCTTGTATAAAAGTGACCTTCTACAGCTTCCCTCTTCTATAGTTTTGCTTGCAGTGTAGCGATCTACAAACGCTTCCCATTGAACCGAACATGTGTGCTACCTCTTCCAAAATAGATTTACAGAGATTCACAACCATGATTCAGTGTCCCCAAGACAAGGGAAAGAGTTACTATAGATTTTACTGTTCTAAACTCTTTCAAAAGTCAGCAAGCAGAAACCAAGAAAGGTTTCACAGCGTTTCAAAAAAAAATTGCATGCATCCACAATCCAAAATCTATGTACTGCTTTGAAGAAACTTACAATATCCCTTGAATGTTTGTTCAGACTGCATGAAATACTAGAGGAATAGTCTGAAAAACCTGAAATCCTCACATGCAATCCATAAATTCAAGATTTCCAGCAACAGTTAGTTTATTCCTTCAGGATAAATTGATTCCTCATCAATCTATCCACAAATATTCTGCTACTAATCTGAATCTAAACTATCCAAACCATCCTAGATTCATGTAAAGTTTTCAAACAAAAAAAAAACAGATTTAGACAAAGAAGTGGATCTACTCATGCAAATCATTCTACTTCAAATGGAAACTTTCTCAAGGCTTCAAAAACATAGGAATGAATTACACACTAATTTACATCATCTCAATAAAATTAAACAAGGAGAAGAGCACTTTACCACCAAGTTTGAAAAGCATGTTTCCCTCATGAATCAGTGAATCCAAACCCAATTTCCTTTGGAAAAACAGCACTCCATTTGGGATGTGAATCCAAGTGCGTTCCAATTTTGAATTGATGTAGAACTAGTCTCCATCCCATCCAAAAGTGCATCTTAGTCGGGCTCTGATACCAATGTAAAGATCACTAGGGAAAACCCCTAAGATAAGGATAGGAGAACACAAGAGAGATTGTGGAGCAAAAACCAATCATAGATCCCTCCTGAAGAATCCTCCTGGATCTAGCCCCCAAGCCATGCCATGTGATAGCAAGAGGAGAAGAGCTCAATTGACCTAGACCAAAGCCGTCGATGAAATAATCACTACCTCAATATATAAAGAGTAGGATCCTGTGCATGGACCCATGCAATCCCCATGCAGGTCAACTATAAATAGATCACAGTTCTTCATGCATACCTCTTGTCTATATTGTACATGCACTACTCCATATGTCTCAATTAGAGTGTCTGGGTGTCCTCTCAAGGTTATTAGTCACTAACATGCTTGACGTGGAATAAAATCTAGGCGTGACCAATAATCGTGAACAGTGGAGGGCTGGTCTAACATCTTAGGACTATTCCATGTCCTTAGCGGAATATGGCCGTAACAATTTCCATATGAGTTACGCCTCTATTTTTCAGAAGCCATGGTTGTGGGCGTGGTCTAGGCGGGTGGTAGCCAAAAAGGGCTATGCCTTGAGGGGGAGTGTTAGAAAGTGTCAAGGCTATTGCCCTTGCATAACACTCTAGGAACACAAATGGATGGGTAGCTCATGAGTGGTAGAGCACCCCACCGGAATGGGGGAGGTCCTAGGTTCAACAATCCCTAGCCCGACCACACACATCAAGTGTAAAAACTTCTGACACAGAAGTAGAAAATGTACTTGTATATAGTTAGATTCATTATAGATAAATCTACACAAGTGTAAACTTGATTTTTGACTAGAATCTAAGAAAAAGTCATTTTGGTCAATTTCCTTGTAATTAGGTTGCACTTCCATGTGAACGAGTAAATGCTCCCACATGTCAAGATGTTGTTCACACGTGTGGATCTGGATGTACTTGATAAGATGTACATATTCTCCTAGATCCTATTTTATAGAGAAGATTCCTACTTTTGTAGAGACTAGCATTTGGATTCGAGCTAGTAGGATAAGTCAACTTTGATCTATGAGCATATCTTGCTCATGTTGGTGGATCTACATGATATGGCACTCCCCACACATGTGAAGAACTGATGGACCAGTATACAGGTCGTCCTTGTACTTGATCTATAAAGAGATCACCAATTCTAATAAGAAGTTGATGGGACATTTTCATTCTATGCAATCTGTTTGAGATTGCCAAATTAGAATTGAGATTTTATGCTTGGAATGCTATCATATGTTATTGTACTTTGCTCTCTGGTCGCAGTCCGTACAATGACTGTTTTCCACATGTGTGAGGCCGCCCTTGATAGATTTTGACAATTACATTCATGGATCTTGCTAAATAGTTAGTGATTTGCTTCTAGATCAAGATCTAGTCAATAGAACTTGATGAATCCTTTGATTTGGCAATCAAGACCTCTTGTAGATTGATTAGTACAATCAATCATTGTCCTAAATTCAGAAAATCAACACAAATGAGATCGCTTACCCCTTCCACAAGGCTTGTACGTGGAAGAGGAAGGGAAGTGACATAAAGGAGGTCGCCACTCTCAAGCTTCTACCACTTTGCCTCCTCCTCCTCCTCTTCTTCTTCATACTTGTTTATGCATAGTAGCACTCATCTACGATCAGTCATTCAGCATCATCACACGATACGGTAAGCCGTCTTACTTCACTCTTGGAGAAGTAGGTCTTTTTTCAAGTGTAATAGACATATATTATACTCTTTTCCATACTTCTTATTATTCCCATAGTCCCATAGTTATTCTTGACATATTCCAAACTTCTTCTATAAAAACATGTGGTATAATATATAGATTTGACAATACACTGTGTATTTTTGATATGTTGTCCACTACACCATGTATGATAGGGCATGTGATGTGACAACATTAGGTCCACTAGTTGGAATTTAGCTTCCAAATCTCTCCACGTAGTTGGTTCAATCTCTCTCATAACAGTGCATTCATCTTGTGTCTATAGATAAGTCCTATACCATTAATGTTTTGTCCAAATTATGGATGCTCCAAAAATCTTTTCATTCACTTTTTAGTAGACACATCTAAGTTAAGTCTACAGACAATCTTTGCAACCATATGTACTTTGTCTACATATGTATTCTTGGTTTGCACCCATTGAAACTCAAAGATATTATGATTAAACTTTTCAACGGATTAATAGTTCATCATTGCATTCAGTTGTTTCCTATCTTTTGATTTTAGCTTTGCGAAAGTGTTTTAGGTGCAGGTATTGATCTGATAAAGGAAGCTAAGAGAATGCTATCTTCCAAATTCAACATGACCGATCTGGATGAAGCTCATTACTATCTAGGTATTCAAATCCAAAGAGACAGAAAACAGAAGTAGATCTATATTTCCCAGCAAAGATACATTCACAATGTCTTGATCAGATATAATATGATGAAATGCAAATTAGCTCTCTCACCAATGGATCTAGGACTCAAGATGTCGAATGACCAGTGTCCCCAAACAATCAAAGAGAAAGAACATATGTGTGAGTATCCTTATCATTCGATAATAGGATCTCTTATGTACGCAATGATCTATACTAGACCAGACATAACTTTTGCAGTCAGTTCCTTGAGTCAGTATATGACCAATCCTGGTATAACACATTGGAAGGCTCTTACTAGATTCATGAGATATCTTCGAATGACTTCTATGTTTACTCATCTATTAAAGATTATTTAGATGCATTAGAAAAGACTTTAAGATGATGTCAAGAGACATCTTTAAAATTGCATCCATCCAAATGCTATTTTGGCATGAGGGAAGACATTTGCTAGGCCACAAAATTTCAAAAGATGGCATTCAAATATCGAAAAAGTTAAAATGATTTTAGAATTGATTGAACCAACCAATCTACACGAGCTTAGGGGGTTTTGAGGCCACGTAGGATACTATCGTAGAAGTAGTAACTCCCTTCACAGATTTATAAAAGAAATCTGTTGAGTATCATTGGTCACAAGATCACCAGGACACTTTCAAAAAATTAAAGCAGTCCTTAGTAGAAGCAACTGGAGTTAGACCTCTGGATTGGACAAAGAAATTTCACGTATATGTAGACACTTCATCGTTTGCAATTGGTGTAGTGCTTAGCCAAAAGGATGATGAAAAAATTGATTATCCCATTTATTATGCTGGTAGACAACTAGCAGCATCCGAAAAAAATTATTCCACTACAGAGCGAGAGGCATTTGAAATGATCTACTCTGTGAAAAAGTTTAGGCATTATCTATTAGGATACCCTTTTGTTTTTCATGTAGACCATTATGCATTGAAGCATCTAGTAAATAAACCAGACCTTTCGGGAAGGATAGCAAGATGGGTTCTATTATTAGATGAGTTCGATTATCAAGTAGAGCTAAGAAGGGGGAAGGACCACCAAAACGCTGACTACATATCACAGCTTAAAAATAAAGAACAATTTGAGCCAATATTAGAAGAATTCCCAGATGAACACGTAATGCGCATTCAAGCGGAATCATCCATTTATGAAGTTATTATTAATTTCTTATAGGATCAAATTTATCCTAATCATTTCAATAAACAACAGTTCATAAACAACAGAAAATTGTTTTTCTTGCGAAAATAGAACTATACGATTATAGATAAGATACTATATAGGAGCTAATGATAACCTTCACCATTGTTTAGAACCCACTGAGACCACCACTGTAATAAGTGCACTATATGAACAAGATTCTATTATGCGCTTAAAAATACTACCAAAAAAAATCCTAAACACTAAGTATTGGTGGCCTACACTTTATAGAAATGTTAACTTCTCATTCAAAAATTTGATCCATGTCAGAGGATGGGAAAACCCAGCTTTGCGACACATTGGCCACTTACACCGATCATTCCCTTAGCACCATTCGAGTAATCGGAAATAGATTTCGTAGGGCCTATCAAGCCAACCACTCGTAACCGAAATTTGTGGCACAGTGTGTTGATTGCCCTTGTTATTTCACTATGAATTATTCCAAAAAATGTGACACCAAATCAGTGTTTTCGACATAAGCTTTTTGCAAAAAATCCGACACTATTGTTAGTATGTTTGCAATTTACTTGCCATGTGCACTTGTTGTTTCCATTTTTCAAAAAATGTGTCACTGTTTGTATTTTTGTTTCCAACATGTTTCCAAACTATAAGAAATATGCAAAAAACCCGACACCTTCGCTCCACATATCATTTTCATTATGTTTAGCGAAAAATGCGACACTATTGTGGAATTTGTTATGTTAATTAGCATTGAGTGCAGGTCTGAAGTGGCTTCACCATAACTCTAGTAATTTATTGCAGATGAGTTTCTTTTCTTTAAGCTTTTATTTAGAGACTTAAAATGCAATAACGTTCAAACCAAAACATTTTATGAATCACATCAAGGTAGACCATATACAATCTCTTTAGACTAATGAAGATCACCTTTTTATTGCTTGAACTTTATTGTTCTTTGTGTGACAGCGATCTGTCTTACAATATCATGCACAAATATCAAAAGTTTAGAAGAGTCATAGAGTATTAGAGAAACATAAGGCCCCTAAGTAGAACTTCTTAGAATGAGGATGTCACAAGTTTTGGTTTTGTGCATATTTAAAGACATGCCAAAGAAATTTCATTCTATTTTCAAAGACGTTTGGCACATTTTGCGTGTTCAAAACTTACAAATACTTTAGTTCTATAGATGAAACTCACAAATATAGAAGGTTCCTCTCACCTAGGATGGTTTCAAGTATAAGTGATTTTTACATTAATAATCAATTTTACTTGAAATATGAGTAAAGCACAAATCATAATTTTCTTTTTCTACTCATAACATGATAAAACCACTGTAGGATATCTTTCACTAATATCAATTTTTAGTTTAAGAAATAAAATACAAGTAAAGTCAACTGTTGGCAGTCACTTTCAATATTTTCATTTGCATATCTTTCCATTTTTGTTCAACATTGTACATTGGACTTGGTTTTCTTTGTTTGTTTCGAGGAGGAGCTGAAAATCTAGGTTCAACACCCAGAATCTCTCCATACGTTGCGCACATAAGATGGTGTGGTTGATCATTAGAAAAGAAGAAGGTAGGGGACGTGTGCTCCTTGACGTCTACAGTAGGTGAGTAGGCTTCTATATTTGCATGAGTGACCCCACCTACATCATTAGTTGAATGGTATATTGTTTTGTGCAATATTACAGATCTCAGAATCACTACCCTTGGAGTCCAAATACAGCAATAGGCTTGTGTAGTAATGGCCAATGTGGATATCTGGAATGAATTCTTCTTGCTCCATACCTAATGTAACCCTACATACAATTCATAAAGACGACTCTGATAAGGTTATTATGTAGTTATGGACATTAGAGAGAATGCTAAATAAATTTCAAAAGAACGACCAACTATTTTACTTGGGCAAGAGGTCTAAGGTGCTAGGGACAAAACTACCAGTTACATGGAACCAAATCTCTCTCTCTCTCTCTCTCTCTCTCTCTCTCTCTCTCTCTCTCTCTCTCTCTCTCTCTCTCTCTCTCTCTCTCTCCCCCCGAACCACACAGCTATAAAACAACCCGCAACAACACATGATATGAACAAAAAACATAAACTTGCTCATTTCATAGACATCACTTGTTTCTAATACATTCCATTCTCCAATACAACATAACTGTATCACAACACATGACAAAGAAATGAAATATACTAATAAGCGGACTACGCTTGATTTGCACAACATGGTCTCTTTTCACAACATTGCATGAATGAATGATATTGCAATAAGTGCAAAAAAAAAAAAAGCCAATTTTTTTTTCGAAGGGATTGGGAATAGCCTCTTGACATGCATCCATCTTCACCAAAAACCAATCTGAGACATCATGAAGCGCTAGTCCACTCCCTCAATGAAATTGTGCTTCACCATCTCCCCAAAGATTTTTTGCTCCAAAGAAGAAGCATCCCGAACCTTGAGATATAACAACAAGTCCAACCCCTTCGGCACTAGCAAGTTTGGGTTGAACCAATCGATTTCCACCTTGGGCTTGTTAAGTACACCTATCACATAACAAAACCAAATTTGAAGATACATGGCATAGAATCCGGCCAACTTCACAAGTTCGTGGGTAGTGGCATGTACTATTTCATGTCGTTGAACTTATCAAGGATTTGACTGTCATGGATGGCAATGATAGTGAAGAACATTGGGAAGGTTAGAAGGTGCTCCCGTTCAACTTGCAAATCCCTTTTGCCTTTTTCTTCAACTTGTTTTTGTAGTACTACAATCTCCTCACCTTGAATTCGTAGTTTTTCTCTTTCTTCTTCTAACTCTTGACGCGCATTGTGAAAATTATCCTTATAGATCTCTTTGTGCCAAATTGTTGTAAAGCTACCTTTACAAGCTTTACTTCCGGCGCCATCGGCGCCAGCTATGTCCCCGGCGCCAGCAGCGCCCCTGCTGCTCCCGGCGCCAATGGCGCCGGCGCCGCTCCCGGCGCCACTGTGACCAGAATCCAGCCGGCGCCAAGTTCCTATGGCTGAAAATCTTTGATCGGTTCTAGCGAAGTCCAGAGAGCTCAGATCGATGTGCAATCACCTCACACGATCTAGGCATGATTAAAGGAAGCCTGGGGATCAATAAAATCTAGAGAGAGAAAATGACTTTTTAGAAAGAGAAAATCCTAGAGAGAGAAAAACGTGCTTTACCAGCTTGGGTAGAGTGCTTGGTATGACGGGGGGTGCCGAATCACACCAATACTATAGGGGAGTGCGGGTTGCGACTCAGGGCGAGCTCCAACCAAGTCTCAGCCTCCCTTGCTGGAATGTTGTCATGGCTCTCGCCTTGGCATGCTAGCGCCCCGGAGACTAGGGTCGGTCACACACTTGAAATGTAACCTTCTCAGATTTATCAATAAAGTGGGATTTTCCTCAAACTGACTCTGATTACCTTCTGGGTTTCAGTGTTCAGTAAAAGCGCCAGTTGTAAGGCCGCTTTCAAAATTTTTAACTTGGCACATAGCTGAGGGTCGTATCCCGGGACGCCAGCGGTATGCCGTCGGGACCATTCGGTCCGTGGCGCCAGCGGTATGCTGTCGGGACCATTTGGTCCAAGAACTGGTTGTTTCCATATCTGTCGCGGCTTGTGGTTCTGAGTGTTCCTTGCATGAACGTGAATGGGTTAAGCTCTTGGGGAACGGGCTCTAACCTGTCGGCTGAGTTGGATGGCTTGCTTGGGTGGATGTTACCTGTTTATGGCTGTCCAGTCTGGCGTGGCGCCAGGTTGGCTTCCAGCGCTCGTGACGAAGCTTTCAGTTGGTTAAGTCTGATGTAAGTCAGACCGCTTGCTTGGAATGGATGTTACTCGTTTGTAACGAAGCTTCGAGTTGGTTAAGTTTGATGTATGTCGGGCGGCTTGCTTGGAGGGAAGTCACCCACGTCGGGACCCCCGATCTGGCATGGCGCCAGGTTGGATCTCAATGTTGGTTTTCGGAACTTCAAGTTGGTTAAGTCTGATCGTTGTTGGTGAGTTGGCTGCTTGTATGTCAAGTGGGTTTGGATGGCAAGAGTTGAAGGCTGGGAAGCTAAGTCGTGGTTCCCGGCTCCCTTTGGGATGCCTGCGCTACATGTGGTATCAGAGCCGACTGGCCGGTCAGCTATGCGGATCTCACGGAAATGGCCACGGTTTGGGGTTCATCAAGACAACTGTTGTGCAAGGTGCTGCCCACAGTGTAAGCACGGGTGCGTCCACGGTCGGGGTGGTCGGCAGAACGGGGGACTTGATGAGTCAAGGTGCTGCCCTTGAGGTGTAAGCACGGTCAGTTCTCGCGGTTCGGGCCTGGCGTTGTCTGCACGTAGGACGGATGAGGCAAAGTGCTGCCTAGGGAGGTGAAAGCACGGTCTGTACCTTGTGGGGTGCGGGGCGACATATTCGAACTGTACGGGTTAACCATTGATACAGAGATGCTGCTCGAATTCGGGTGTAAAGCACGGGTGGTTAGCTGCCGGTGCGGGATAGCTGCCGATCGTTTAGCTATAAGGGCTATCGACCAAAAAGTGGTGGGGCGTGACTGAGGCAATGTGCTGCTTAATGGTGAAAGCACGGATGGTTGGAGGGGTGTCCTATGTGGGCTGATTCCGTGATTGATTTGTATGGGCGCGGCCAGGCAAAGGTCCGTTGGCAGGACCATCTCAAAGGGGGACCTTGTCTTTGTTACTTGTTAGTAAACCTGCCTGAGTGTCTTACTTGTACGTATTCGTGGTGAGTCTTAGTACTCGTGCTTTGCCTGGTTTGCATGATTGCTTGTGATACAAGGAGCTGATGGCTCGAGAAGGAACCTTTTCTTTTGAAGGCTGATACCATCAAACAAAGAGGACTACAGAATCTGTGGGGCGGATTTGCAGTTCAAGTACTCACACGTGAACGACAACGAAACGACTCAATGTTTGCAAAGGATGGATGGCTAGCCTGTTTCTTGGGTTAGTTTCATTTGCGACAACGCCCACTAGACGCAAGCAGGAAGTCAAAAGTTGGAAAGGGCCATTTCAGGGGAGATCTTCTATGGAGCAGTTGGTCTTCATTTTGGGACGGCCACCTTCGGAACTGAAACTCACTGAGCATGGGCGATATCCAGAATCTATGCGGCGGATTTGCAGTTCAAGTACTCGCACGTGAACGACAACGAAATGACTCAATGTTTGCAAAGGATGGATGACTAGCCTGTTTCTTGGGTTAGTTTCATTTGCGACAACGCCCACCAGACGCAAGCAGGAAGTCAAAAGTTGGAAAGGGCCATTTCAGGGGAGATCTTCTATAGCAGTTGGTCTTCATTTTGGGACGGCCACCTTCGGAACTGAAACTCACTGAGCATGGGTGATATCCAGTATCAGTTGGGTTTTTCCTCAAAGGGGAAAAGACTAGGATCCTCTTCAGAGATTGGCAACAAGTTGGATCGAGCCATAATCCTAGCAGATGGGAAGCAAAGTGTTGGAAAGGCTTTTGTCCAAAGAACTCTACTCTAAAGTCCGATCAACTGATTTATTAAGTGGAGGGGAACTATCACACACACCTCTCTCTTGGGGCAAATTTTGAATTAAAGTTGATCAAAATGGGGGCAAATTCAAGGTGACCTAGCCATACTCACACGAGGAGACTGGCGAACTTTGGACCTAATAAGTTGACAAGTTTTTGTTGTGGAAAGGAAAGTTTGTTATAGGCTTTCTCTGGACCAGCAATGATGAGGAAACATATGAGTACGCTGGCTTGTGTTACGCGTAAGGCAGCTGATCAATGAAGGAACTGAGAAAGTTGAGTCTTGCATGAGAGACTTGGTATTTCGAACGGACGCTAAGGGACAGTTCGCGTTGAGATCGGATTAGTGCAAACTCTGGGTGCATGTTTCTGATTCAAAGAGAGCTACTTGAAGCCAAGCTCGATGTACACTTCTTGTTTTGACTGTGAGGCAACTAACCAGTGATGGAATTGTGAAAGTCAAGTTTTGCGCGACGGACATGGTGCTTCAAACAAACGCGAAGAGATAGTTCGGATGCGGATCAAACTGGTGCGACCCTTTGGCTTTCCACGAGGTCAATGGTTACATTTGGGCTGATTCAAAGAGCTACTTCAAGCTAAGTGAGAGGTGCATTGCGGAGTACTCAATCTTTGCCTACCTTAAAGAGCCAAGATGGAAAAGTATCAAGATCAGGCTTGGACAAGGAGAGAAATCAAGGTGCAGAAGCAACAAGGCACGGAGTGGACCATAAAGTGGGCAATCAAACGATAAATCCTTCGGCTCAGGAGCCTTGATACCTGTGCGGAACTGAACAAATCTGGAGCTCAGGGAGCTCAACATTAAGTGCATCAAGGACAAATCAGGAGCCCAAAGGAGTTCCAAAGTCGAAAGTCAGAAGCGATAGGGGCGAACATTTCAAAGAAAGGCCTCTGTCACCAGTTAATAAGGTTCTCGGGTTTTACGAAAGCGATATCAAATCTACGCTTTTCCCAGACAAAGATATATTTTCAAGTTATGTAATTTTTCAGTACAAAGAGCTGAGCCTCCGACTTGTGGTGTGCCAGCTTCAATGTTAATAAAAAGTGGCCAGTAAATTGAGTACTGTGCCAAGTAGCTTAAATGTATAGTTATTTTAATTGGGAGACACCTTTACTTTAATATGACATCTGATGAGGACATCAGATTTTATAAAGGTGGGGTGGATGTTGTAAAGCTACCTTTACAAGCTTTACTTCCGGCGCCATCGGCGCCAGCTATGTCCCCGGCGCCAGCAGCGCCCCTGCTGCTCCCGGCGCCAATGGCGCCGGCGCCGCTCCCGGCGCCACTGTGACCAGAATCCAGCCAGCGCCAAGTTCCTATGGCTGAAAATCTTTGATCGGTTCTAGCGAAGTCCAGAGAGCTCAGATCGATGTGCAATCACCTCACACGATCTAGGCATGATTAAAGGAAGCCTGGGGATCAATAAAATCTAGAGAGAGAAAATGACTTTCTAGAAAGAGAAAATCCTAGAGAGAGAAAAACGTGCTTTACCAGCTTGGGTAGAGTGCTTGGTATGAGGGGGGGTGCCGAATCACACCAATACTATAGGGGAGTGCGGGTTGCGACTCAGGGCGAGCTCCAACCAAGTCTCAGCCTCCCTTGCTGGAATGTTGTCATGGCTCTCGCCTTGGCATGCTAGCGCCCCGGAGACTAGGGTCGGTCACACACTTGAAATGTAACCTTCTCAGATTTATCAATAAAGTGGGATTTTCCTCAAACTGACTCTGATTACCTTCTGGGTTTCAGTGTTCAGTAAAAGCGCCAGTTGTAAGGCCGCTTTCAAAATTTTTAACTTGGCACATAGCTGAGGGTCGTATCCCGGGACGCCAGCGGTATGCCGTCGGGACCATTCGGTCCATGGCGCCAGCGGTATGCTGTCGGGACCATTTGGTCCAAGAACTGGTTGTTTCCATATCTGTCGCGGCTTGTGGTTCTGAGTGTTCCTTGCATGAACGTGAATGGGTTAAGCTCTTGGGGAACGGGCTCTAACCTGTCGGCTGAGTTGGATGGCTTGCTTGGGTGGATGTTACCTGTTTATGGCTGTCCAGTCTGGCGTGGCGCCAGGTTGGCTTCCAGCGCTCGTGACAAAGCTTTCAGTTGGTTAAGTCTGATGTAAGTCAGACCGCTTGCTTGGAATGGATGTTATTCGTTTGTAACGAAGCTTCGAGTTGGTTAAGTTTGATGTATGTCGGGCGGCTTGCTTGGAGTTCCGGAAGTCACCCACGTCGGGACCCCCGATCTGGCATGGCGCCAGGTTGGATCTCAATGTTGGTTTTCGGAACTTCAAGTTGGTTAAGTCTGATCGTTGTTGGCGAGTTGGCTGCTTGTATGTCAAGTGGGTTTGGATGGCAAGAGTTGAAGGCTGGGAAGCTAAGTCGTGGTTCCCGGCTCCCTTTGGGATGCCTGCGCTACACAAATTGTGTCATGAAGTTCTTCGGAACTTCCAAGGCCCGCAATCTAGCCTCCAAGTTTGTTATTACCTGCTTGGCCTTATCCCTCTCTGCCACAGTCCTTTTATTCAACCGCTCCAACTTTTCACACTTTCGCTCCAATGCTTGGTACTTACTCAAAGATATTGTGCATGGAATTGTTGTTGGCAGCAAGTGTTTTTTTTTCAACTCTTTGATTTTTGGTTTAAACAATGACGGCCTTGTATATGTAAGTCCAATTTGTATTGCACTCGGTTGAACATCCTCATTGTGCACCTCCTTATCTCCAATCACTACCATTGACCTGCTTGTAGAATTGCTTTGATTTGCAATAGTAGGGATAGACATTTGTTTCAAAGGTGGATGATGTAACCCATCCCTGTCATTTTCTCGAGTGGACATACCCAAGGAATCATCAACTTGATCAAGGCTCTCCATTAAGGCAAGTGAGTGAACTTTCCAACTAGTTTCACCAAATAGATATTAAATCCAACAATACATCTACCAAAAGATCACTCTTGTAAAAATCATATGTTCTTTTAGATTCATAGCATTGTGGTGTCGTTGGTGCCAAGGAAGAGTTAGCGAGAGAGGTATAGACCAAGTAGCATGATCAAGGAGATAGAATGAGAATTGGTTGGAAATTGGCTCAGATTCAAGTTAAGACAGAGATCTACAATCTTATAATATTACGGTCACAAAAATCGACCAAAAATATAGCCAAAAATGGAGGAAAATAGATTGCAAAAAGTATTGGTAGCTAAAATTGGAATGAAATCACTAAACTGGCCATAACTTGGTCATTATAGCTACAAATCAGTACCTCTGGAAAGCTAAGAAGAGAGCTACTGATCTAAAACAAGAAATTACATAAAAAAAATGTAGATTACTTGGTCAAAAATGGAACCAAAACATTTTCGAAATTGAAAAAAAGAAAACTAGAAAGAAAAAGTCTACCAAACTTAAAAAAAACCACTAAATCTGATGGGGAAAGGATCTAATGCTTTGATTCCAAAATTGTCATGTGCCAATCTTAGCATTAAAACATCGAATTTATTTATAAACATCAAATTACAATGGAAATGAAAGAAATCAAGAAAACTAGTCAAAAATCAAGAAGATAGGTAAATATAGCAAACCTTCACCAAAATAGGTAAAGTAAGGATTATTTATTCATCATTAATGATCATTCACAAGGTAGGGCCTGTAGCTAGAGCATGATCTAAGCTCTCATGCGATTGTAGGCTTATGAACCACCATTCCATTCAAGAAAGCTCTCAAAGAGAAGCTTCAAGAACACAAGAAAACATTTAGAATTTATCAAAATGAACAATAGCCCCCAAATTTAGCACAACCTCAACTATTTATAGTGGTCATTTGTGCCTCTACTATAACTTTGGAGCCTTCTCTCTCTCTCTCTCTCTCTCTCTCTCTCTCTCTCTCTCTCTCTCTCTCTCTCTCTCTCTCTCTCTCTCTCTCTCTCTCTCTCTCTCTCTCTCTCTCTCTCTCACACACACACACACACACACACACACACACACAGATGGTTCTTCACTTGTAAATACTCCACTACACTACCATCTTTTCGACAACACAAGACGATCAGAACTTCAAAAAAAGGTCCTACACCCACACCATATTAGTCCTTCCCTTTAGCTTCTCAAAAAAGCCCCACCTTTTTTTAATGCGCTTTACAAAGTTTATTAAGCTTAGCCATAACGTATGGATAGGAGCAGCAGCTTCTCCCTCAAGCCACAATGTTACCTTCCAAGATGCTTCACAACATACAACTATATATATGAGACGGTTTAGGCTACATTTCCCACACCAAAATGTGGAGAATGATCACAAAGCTCCTCTTGTGACAGCACCCTAACAGCCTTCCTCCCATCGCTTTTGTCATACGATAAGAGACTCATATACAATCTACATTTTTTATGATGCTTATGCATAGATTCAATGATAAACTATAAGCATTTTGTGTTATGTATGTTGGATTACGGTTTTCATTAACTATGGTTGAAGCGCTGGTTCATAGCTTCAAGAAATGTTTTATTGTATGCTAAAAAACAGCGTTGGTAGCTCGTTGTCCAACGATGGACTATAGAGCGTTTTTTGCTTTGAATTTTTGAAGGTTTTTTTACTAACAAAGCATTGAGGAAGCAAAAACATTTTGTAGCTCATATTATGCAACTGACAGCCTACGATGGACTTGTGAAAAATTGCCTACATTGGCAAATCTAGCCATGTAGAATATTGTACATTTTGACAATATTGTTTGTTGGTTACTTCAATGGCCAAAGTGCCACTTGTACATACACACCTAAAGTAGGTTACCACGAGTCAAGAGGAGTGGTTGTGTCTATTTGGTAGTGATTCCTACTTTGTAGGATCTAGACCATGATTTATGATGAGATTTGTACCTACCATGCACCTACCAAGCATGACTCTTGGATCTAGGCTAGGGTTTTCACATTAGGGCAAGAAAGTGGAGTCTACTTCCTTATTACATGCTGGATTTTCACTAACTTTGTGTGTTTTACTATGCATTCCCATTCTCCATAGTGAGAAGATATAAACTTTTTGGAGCCTCAAGGAGAAACTCGAGTTTCCTCTCATTGTATGGTGATTACTCTATTTTTCCAATGAAACCCAGATTTGGCACTTTGTAAACACTGTCTAAAGGCCGTACTACATCCTTATTTCCACACGTGTGGAGTTGGATTAGACTAATTGATCAATGCTTTGATTGTCTCTACTTGTTTCCTATCAAGCTGCTAAACTAGATCTTGTTTTCTCATGACTAGTTTCTGATAGATTGTTTAACAAGCATACAATCACCTTGTGGATCATTCAAAGATCCATTTATGGTCCTTAGTACTGTACTTTTCACATGGTATCAGAGCCAAGTACAAGGCCATTGATCTGTGTTTGAATCTAATCCAGGTTTTGGTGAGGGGATTTGATCCCAAAATTTTTCAGGATCAAAATCCGTACTGTTCACACGTGTGGACATCTCTGAACCAGCATTTAATAACCCATATTCATTGGATCATAGAAAATTCATATGGTGTCAGTTTGATGTAATTTTTGGTGCAAATCCTAGGATAAGCTATCAAGATCACTTGCCATTGACTAGTTTTGAATTTGTTTCATGAAAACTAATTAATCTAGGCTGATTTTAGACCTTCTTAAATTGGAAACCAGGTCTTCAAAGTACATCAAAGTGAATGAGAGAGATAGAGTCAGTTTTTGTCCAAGAATAGCCAAGATTGGCAAGATTTGCTTGAGTGTAGTTTTCATCTCATCTTATCTTCATTCCAGCTTGTGAGGGAGTGATAGAACTGTGATTACAAATCCATCTGTTGGATTAGAAGTCAACATTTGAGTGAAACACTGCAAGTTAGAAACCTTTGTGAGTTTCAGGTCCAAACAAATCTATATCTTGTGTGTAGAATCTTGCTAGTAAGATGGGATCAGTGGGAGCCTACCTTCTAGAAGCTAGTGAGAGGTTAAATTCTACAAATTATGTTATTTGGAAAGTGAGGATGGAGTCACTAATGGTGCTCCAGGATCTTTATGAGTTTCTAATAGATGATGAAGATGAACCTCTAGGTGCACAGAAATTAGTGAGATACAAGAAGAGGTCTAGGCATGCACTTCACTGTATTAAGATGAATGTAAGCAATGATCTTTTAAGGGAAGTATCATCATGTAAGAGTGCTAAAGAGGCTTGGGAATCTTTAAAATCTATCTATGAGTCTAGTAACACTTCGAGGGTTCTCATGCTTAGGAATCAGATTCTACAAAGCATGAAGAGGAGTGATGAGAGTGCACAAGATTATGTGCTAAGAATCAAGTCTCTTAATAGGGAGTTAGCTTCCATTGGAGAGAAGATTCAAGATAGTGAGCTTGTTCAGATTGTCCTAAATGGTCTAGGGATTGGCTTTACAAATTTGGTCCAAAGCTTTGCAATCCAAGACACTTTGCCTACTATAGAAAAGCTACACAGTGTATTAGTAGCTGAAGAGTGTAGAATGTTGCATATCAATGCAAGAATGAATGCTATTTCTCTGCAGGATGGTGATGAGAAAGCTAATTTCTCATTCAAAAGCAAGAAGAAGACCAATGGCAAGAAGAAGCACTTCAAGGAGACCAAGGAGGAGGATGAGGATTCAAGCTCAAAGGGCAAGATCAAAGACAAGTCCAAGTACAAATGTTTTTTCTGTGGAAAGAAAGGACATTTTGCATCAGAATGTCTCAAGAAGAAGAAGGCACAAGAGAGCAAACAAAGCAACATTGCACATCAGGAGGAAGAGGAGGATGAAGAGTCATCCTTGATGATTTCCAACAAACCACCATCATCCAAGAGCAACACCAATGATTCTTGGTGGATTGATAGTGGGGCAAGTTCCCACATGACATATCAAAAGGACATATTCTCCACCTTACTTTCTTACAATGACTTACATAGATCAATCTATACTGCAAGTAGTCAAGAATGTAAGATAAGTGGAATAGGAACAATTCCCTTGTATGTGGGATCATCCAAAGGATGAATCTAGATAATGTTCTTTATGTTCCTAAGTTAACCAAGAATTTGCTTAGTGTTGGCCAGTTAATGGATAATGGCCTAGATGTACAATTTAAGCATGGAGTTTGTTCCATCCTTAGAAATGATGAATGTATAACCAAAGGCTTTAAGCAAGGTAGATTGTTTAAGCTTGATGCTAATATTGCAGTGGAGAGTGTTAACTTGGCAAAGGTGGAGCTATCAAAGGTGGAACTGTGGCACAAAAGGTTGGGCCACCCCAACTACAAAGCCATGGAATCTATGGCTACAAAGGAGCTTGCAGTTGGACTCCCCAAGCATTTGTCAAAGTGTGGGAAGAGATGTGAAGCATGCAGCCTCTCAAAGGCTCACAAGCTACCCTTCTCAAGATCTACATCAAGGTCAAACTCTCCTCTTGAACTCATCCATTCGGATGTTCATAGTTTTTCACATGAGTCTAATGGTGGTGCCAAGTACTATGTAATCTTCATTGATGACTATTCTAGATTCTGTTGGATGTACCTCTTGTCTAGCAAATCAATGGTGTTTGATTCTTTTGTAAAGTTCAAGACTTTGGTAGAAAATCAACTTAGTACCAAGATTAAGGTATTAAGGAGTGATAATGGAGGTGAATATATTTCCAATAAGTTGATTGACTTTTGTAGTTCTAATGGCATAAAGAGGGAGTTGTCATGTCCATACACCCCTCAACAAAATGGAGTGAGTGAGAGAAGAAATAGATCTCTTTGTGAGTGTGCTAAGGCCTTAAGGCTAGATGCTTCTCTATCCAAACCATTTTGGGATGAAGCAATAACTTGTGCTAACTATTTGTGCAATAGATTGCCAAACCAAGCCATTGGAGGAATCACACCATTTGAAGCTCTATTTGGAGAGAAGCCCAATCTCAAAGATCTCAAAGTTTTTGGATCCACTTGCTATGTACACCAATCCTTGGATAAGAGAAGGATGATGCAACATCCATCAATAGGGATGTTATTTTTTATGAAGGACATGCTTGTGATTTGGATGATAATGCTACTAATCATCTTGATGCCAAGGATCATGCTAGGATGGAGGAGGAGCTTCCAAGTGAAGAAGAATTTGAGGATCCACCTCAAGATGCAAGAACTCCAAGAACTCCAAGAAGATCTACAAGGGCAAGATCCGAGCCATTGAGGCTCACCTATGATGGTCAAGGTGATCAAAGGGAAGGCTCATCATCTTTCACATCTTACACCTTTCTTACTTCAATGTTAGATGAGCCAACATGCTATGAAGATGCTTGTAAGTCTAAAAGTTGGATGGATGCTATGCAAGTAGAGTATGATGCTCTTATTGAGAATCATACTTGGGATCTTGTGGATCTTACTCAAGGGAAGAAACCTCTTGATTGCAAGTGGGTGTTTAGATTGAAGCATAATCAAGATGGATCAATAAGAAAGCATAAAGCTAGGCTTGTTGCCAAAGGTTTTTTACAAACCAAAGGCATTGACTATGATGAGACTTTTGCTCCTGTGGCTAAGCTTGTTACTATCAGGTTGATCATTAGTCTTGCTATAACCTTCAATTGGGAACTAGTCCAACTTCACTTCACAAATGCATTCCTCAATGGTTATTTGGAGGAAGAGATCTACATGAGGCAACCTGAGGGCTTCATCAAGGCAAAGCATGAAGGAAAGATGTGTTTTTTGAAGAAGAGCCTTTATGGGCTCAAGCAAGCACCTAGAGCATGGTACTCTAGGCTAAACTCTTTTCTCATTTCCATCAATTTTGTAATGAGTGCCTATGATCCATCATTGTATATAAGTTTTCATGATGGCATGATCATTATTCTTGTTTTGTATGTAGATGACATTATCTTGAGTGGTAATGATCTAGATGGAATTAGAAATGTAAAAATTGCTTTAGCAAAAGAGTTTAAGATGGTAGATCTCGGCCTATTGAGCTTCATTATTGGAATAGAGGTTATTAGAGGATGTGATTTTAGCTTCATTTGTCAATATAAATATGCTACATCCATCCTAGATAGATTTGGAATGAAGAATTGTAAAGGCATTGAGACACCAATGGAGCAACATGTAAAAGCATCTATTGGTTGTGATGAAGCATCCTTTGAGGACATCACATTATATAGAAGGCTTACTGGCTCCTTGATCTATTTAACTATAACTAGACCTGATATTAGTTATAGTGTTGGAAAGTTAAGCCAATTCATGCAAAGTCCTCTGGTTTCACATTGGAAGATGGCCAAAAGAGTTCTTAGATACATTTCATTCACTAAGAATTTTGGTATTTTGTATAGAGGAACTAATCTTGGCTTAAGAGCCTATAGTGACTCGGATTTTGCAGGTGACAAAGTGGATAGAAGATCAACAAGTGCCTTTGCCACCTTTCTATGTGATGGAGTAATATCATGGCTTTCCAAAAAGCAAGATACCATCTCCCTATATTCCACAGAATCCGAATACAAGGCCTTGACATCAACATGCAAGGAGGTCTTGTGGCTCAAAAGGCTATTGGTGGAGCTTCATGTCATGGAGGAGGAGATCCCTATCATCTATTGTGACAACCAATCAGCCCAATCACTTGCAACTAATCCTACATTCCATGCAAGGAGCAAACACATCGAAATTGCTCATCATTTCGTGAGGGAAAAAGTGCAAGCTAAATCAAGCTCCAACACGTGCCATCATCAAGGTGCTTGGCTGATTTGTTTACTAAACCTTTACCTAAAGATTCATTTGTCAAGCTTAGATCTTCAATTGAAGTTATTGATAAAAGCATTGTGATCTCCAAGGCTAGATTTGAGGAGGAGTGTGAAAAACTGCCTACATTGGCAAATCTAGCCATGTAGAATATTGTACATTTTGACAATATTGTTTGTTGGTTACTTCAATGGCCAAAGTGCCACTTGTACATACACACCTAAAGTAGGTTACCACGAGTCAAGAGGAGTGGTTGTGTCTATTTGGTAGTGATTCCTACTTTGTAGGATCTAGACCATGATTTATGATGAGATTTGTACCTACCATGCACCTACCAAGCATGACTCTTGGATCTAGGCTAGGGTTTTCACATTAGGGCAAGAAAGTGGAGTCTACTTCCTTATTACATGCTGGATTTTCACTAACTTTGTGTGTTTTACTATGCATTCCCATTCTCCATAGTGAGAAGATAGAAACTTTTTGGAACCTCAAGGAAAAACTCGAGTTTCATCTCATTGTATGGTGATTACTCTATTTTTCCAATGAAACCCAGCTTTGGCACTTTGTAAACACTGTCTACAGGCCATACTACAGCCTTATTTCCACAGTGTTTAGTTGGATTAGACTAATTGATCAACGCTTTGATTGTCTCTACTTGTTTCCTATCAAGATGCTAAACTAGATCTTGTTTTCTGATGACTAGTTTCTGATAGATTGTTTAACAAGCATACAATCACCTTGTGGATCATTCAAAGATCCATTTATGGTCCTTAGTACTATACTTTTCACAGGATTGTTGGAGGCTAAATGCTATGTGTGGAGTGTTAAAACATGGTTTTTTAAGCATGTTTAAGATCGCATCCCTGCTGGTTGGACAACGGCCTACTACATACATGAAATACAATACATTCTCTTCTATAAAATCGAAGTGTTCCAAGTTATGCTTGTCTTTCAAAAAAGTTTCAACATAATTGCACTAAAAGCTCATCTGTAAGCCACTTTTTCGGTTTAATGCATCATACAATTTTGGCTCAAAAAATCATTTTTCTCACCTCATGTCTAGCGATGGATTGTTGGAGGCTAAATGCTATGTGTGGAGTGTTAATACATGGTTTTTTTAGCATGTTTAAGATCGCATCCCTGCGGCCTGCTACATACATGAAATACAATATATTCTCTTCTATGAAATTGAAGTGTTTCTTCCAAGTTATGCTTGTCTTTCAAAAAAGTTACAATATGATTGCACTAAAAGCTCATCTACTTTTTTGACTATGTAGCATTCTTGTCCGATTCTTACCACGACTTACTACTTCACTCGTTTCGATTCGATTTCGAACAATATATTGAAAAGTGTCGATACAAGTATGTTAGTTTATAATTCTTTAAAGTATAGGGTAAGCTTTAGTAAATAAGACTCTTTATTATTTTTAAAAGTACACATACCCAAATCCGAAATTAGGGCTTTTGCTAAAACGTTCTTAGATAGCATGGATATGCGTCAAATATGAAACCTTTACATAAGGATTAGTGAGACATGGATTTGCCCTAATACCTTAGTAAAAGAATCTCTGCATTCCCTAATAAGTTGTAAACTAAACCTATCTCTGACGTATTCTGACCTACCATGGAATGATGTGGACATTTCTTGAAAGCATGGATATGCTCAGGACGTAGCGATACAAAACCGACATTGCATAAAGCAAATGGGTATAAGGATTAGCATGGCATGGAAGTGCCCTAATACCTTCGTATTCGCACTACTCAACCATGGTAATAAACTATTTTGCCCGCGTAAGTGCCATACTAGGATTCTGATGAGATACGACTAGAAAGCATGGATATGCTCAGGAGTATGGACAATAGTCCATGATCTGCCTTTCCAGACAGGGTTCACGGGTTAGGATGGCATGGATCTATCCTAACACTAGCACACATGTCTACACCAGACCTTTTAGCCAGTTTGAAATTTATACAATTATAGCTTTACATATTGTGTCTAAATAGAATATAATATGATATGGATCAATCACCCATACACTGATCTGCATGGCATAAGCCATGATATGGTTATATTAGGGCTTGGTCTATCGCTAAATAACTATATGTTGTTTGGGAAGACTGGACTATGATTTTTAAATGCTATGTATGTTGTTAAGTAGTATAGCTTATTTTGGACATGGATAACAATTGATGCTCAGCTACGAGACCTGTCTTTCCCACTATACTAACCGTGCGATTTTGGGTTGTGGGATGGTGGCAGGTATCGGCTGGACATCTTGAAAGTGATTATGCTTTATGGTGTCTTTTTTAGTATTGTATCTACTTTTCAGCTTTATTTAACCTTGTTGGAATATGAATAAAGGCTTCAAAAGGCTCAGTCTTGCTTTGTTAAGAGGAACTATGTGATATCTCATTCTCTCTCTCTCTCTCTCTCTCTCTCTCTCTCTCTCTCTCTCTCTCTCTCTCTCTCTCTCTCTCTCTCTCTCTCTCTCTCTCTCTCTCTCTCTCTCTCTCTCTCTCTCTCTCTCTCTCTCTCTCTCTCAAGACATAAAAAACATAATTTTGCTCAATTCACAGCTTTATCTAATTTTGATAAAAAAAAAAAATGGAAGCATATAGACTCAATGGGCTGGATAAGCACAATATGGCCTCTTTACATTGTCATGTGCTACATGTAATTAGCCCATGAGCTTACTAATGGATTGCCAAATCAAACATGCGCATCCATTTTTTTTTAAAAAAATTTAACCTAAAATACAAGTAAAAAAATAAAAAAAATAAAAAAATGTGCGCCCACCCCCGGCGCGCCCGTGGACGCGCACGCGCGGACGTCTGCCTGCACCTGGGGTCCCCTGCCTTAGTGCCAAATATAGCCATGGAGCTAAATTAGACTAGAACTAGTCAATAGGACTATTAATAAAGAGGCTCCAACAACCTCGCTATATTTGTGAATAGCATAATTGTAATAATGGTTGAGAGAGAGAGAGAGAGAGAGAGAGAGAGAGAGAGAGAGAGAGAGAGAGAGAGAGAGAGAGAGAGAGAGAGAGAGAGAGAGAGAGAGAGAGAGAGAGAGAGAGAGAGAGAGAGAGAGAGAATAGAATATATTAATGTCTATAGAGTGCCCTTGGGCACATAAGACAAAGAAAAAGTACATCAGAAAGGAGCAGTGTCCATGTCGGACTTATTGCTATCAACTACAACTAAAAAACAGAAATAAATCGGAAATAAAAACCAAAGCTTAACCTCCAACTATGGGGAGGGTACAAAAGCAATAGCTTAACCACCAGCTACGCGGAGAAATAAAACTCTCTAACTAAGAGAGAAAAACTATGTGATTTGGTGTGAGGCACATGGTGGCCTCTGGTGACAAACTCTAGATGGTCGAGGAAGACGCTGGAGCTTCGGTCGACGAGCTGGAATGTCAATCTCACTATCCGAAGTATCTTCCCTAGCTCTTTTCTGAAAGAAAAGTGTAATATGTGGCTGGCCGCGGTCAACATCCTGATCATTTGACAAAACTGAAGATCTCAAAGAGAACATCTCTCGCAAAAGTAAACCAAGACATCTCGCATTTGGATAGGCAAAGAAGAAACCAAGCGTGAGTGGAGTGTCTTGATATAGATAGTGGTATCTGCCTCTGATCTCATAGTAAGCTGGACATATGAAAATAAAGTGAAACTCATCCTCAACCTCATGTAGAGTACAACACTGACAGATCCGTAATGGGCCTGGCATGTCTGTGTATCTGCCAATCTCAATAGCTAGCTAATGAGAAGAGACCCGAAGCTGACCAATGCGGTAGCGCAGGCCAAAAGACACCGTCTAAGAGAGATAACTTGGTCTAACGGGTAGCCCTGAAGCATCCAGGTGATGAAAGTGAGTGCAGTAGAAATGAAGCTTAACCCGTGAGGGATCCATGTGAGACCAAACAGTATGTATGTATGCTTTGTAGATCTGTCGGTGAATGAACACATGAGTCCCATTTGGGAGGTCAGACATATATAATCCCCAGCTATGTAGAAAGTCCGAAGCATACTAAAACCATGAAGACTTAGCCCACTGCTCAGCCAAAGTGCGAGAGGATGTAAAAGCTGCTACCACGTATCTGGAAGACTCAAGCTCTGAGACTCTATGAATAAACGTGATGATCCTAAATATAGCTTCTACAATCAGTGGATGAGAAGCAAACTCCACCAAAATAAGCTCATGAGGAACCGACTGCTTGGCCTGAATCATTCGGCTAATCATGTGAACCTGCAAATGCGAGATGTCACTCCAGGTGTCTCTAGATAAGCCAGGCACCATGTCTCTGTTGAATACAATGCAACTGGAGAAACAATCGAAGAGAAGAGACGACAAAGTGTGTCCGTGTCATGCACGTAATAAGAGGAGGAAAACCTCTCCATCTGAACAAGAGCAGAGTGCCCCTTGCGGAGCCTAGCTAATGCAGCAGGTCTAAAAAAAAGCAATGGACCAGAGACGAGAACACCTAGGTATGTGTAAGATGCCACTATCTCTAGAAGCTATCCATCAAAATAGAACATAGTGTCTCTCATATGCTGCATGTTGGTGTTAAACACCATAACCTTAGTCTTACCAATGTTCACCATCAGCCCCCATATCTGACAAAAAGTAGACAAGGCATCCAGATGTCGTTGAAGTCCTACAGCTGAACTGGAGAGTAGAACCACATCATCTACATAAAGAAGGATAGGGATAAGAAGATCTGCAAGAGGAAATCCATCTCCACCTTCTTCCCGAATGATCCGCTCAAGGTCGTCAATAGAGCAAATAGGGTGATAAGGGACATCCCTACTTTACTCTGACCGTACTATGGATATATGAAGACCATCCATCTCCATCACAGAATCGGGCCAAAACTCTATCGTATAATGTGATGATAGCAGCAATGACTTCCTGTGAGAAACCAAGGGATGCCAAACGCTGGAGCAACAACAAGTGTCTCGAAACCAAATCAAATGCTTTGCGGAAGTCCACAAAGCAGCAATAGACTCTCTGTTTCCTGAACTTCGCCGCCTCAGTGATACACCTCAGTATGAATATTTGGTCCATTGTGGAATAGCCTGCTCTAAATCTAGCTTGTTTCATAGCATATAACTCCTCTACGACAACTTAGTATTGCTTTTGAGAAATGCTCCTGACTTGTCTCTGCAAAAGTGGACAACAAGTTTATTGCAGGAAGAAGTAAGAAGGAAAAGCTTATCCATGTCGAATATGAAGACGGTCGCCCTCTGTTCGAGTAAGCAACACTCCCAGAAAGAGAGAACTTTAAAGGACAAGAAGACAAAAGCTGAGCAGACTGATTCAAACCAGCAATCACAACAACACGATCGACAACATCAAAGGCCGAAAACCAAACTCTTTTGCAAGTACTACAAGAGGACCAACCACGGCATCAAGGATTGCTGAAATCTCAAGCACAACGAAGCAAAGAAGAAGATGCAGCAGCAGGATGGAAGATATGATTCTGCTAGAACCTCTCATGAAGACCTGACATTGTTAATGGTACAAGATCAAGAAAGTAGAGATGCCATGCCCTTCTATGGTATCTTGATTCTGGTGCTTCTCAGCACATGACTTCACGCAAATTCCTATTCGAAGAACTCACACTAGCAGATTTGAAGTATGTTTACTTTGGTGGCTCAAGTACACGTTCGATTCGAGGCCAAGGATCTATACGCCTTCATCTTCCAAATCTCGACATTGCTCAAAGATGTACTTTATGTACCTAAATTGACAAATAATCTATTATATGTTATGAAGTTTACAGATCAGGGCTGTAAAGCCTTGTTCAATTCAAAGTAATGTACCATTTTGGATAGAGATAGTAATCGAATCCTCTCTGCAAATAGAGAAGGTAATTTGTACATTTTGAGTCATGAATATGCACTTTCTATTGATGTGAGTATTTCAAATGCTCAGTTATGGCATCAAATATTAGGACATTTAAACATGGAAACGATCTTGTACATGCATCACAATAGTATGGTTAAGGACTCAAACATCGTTGTTTCGCTCCCTTCATGGGTGTCTTTGACACCTATAAAGATATTCCTCTAATCGATCTAAGTAATAGTCTGAATCAATAGTTGGTGAAAGATCCTGTCATAGTTTAACGCTGAGTTTTTCTCTTGTCTGGATATTAGATTCAGTAAGAGTGGTATCAAAGCTGATAAATAATTATTCCTCAAATGCCTGTACCACCCCAACAAGTGGTATCAGAGCTATCAAGCACACCATCAGAATCCAACAGGTCTTAGGAAATATGGAATTGCAGATTCATCTATCAAGGCTAGCTATAGTGCCTATTCAATTTGACATGGTGTGACTGCAAATCCAGTTGGTGGTGAGTCCTGTTCTGTTCACACATCAGTGCTCACTACATGAAAGCATGGATGTCATGTGAAGAAATACATTTTCCAGAGGGGAAAGAGAAGAACAACCACACAAGTTTCACATATTGTGCCACGCAGGAGTTCTAGAGTGGGATGTCCTTTTAGGGTGAGAGTGACTATCTCAGTGGATACAAAAGACATGGCACATATCCAATTGTATGCTATACATGAGTACCATCACCCTGGCTTAGAGGAGGATATACTACATTTACATCCACATCCCCTTGTGGTGCATGGGTGGGTGTGAGAGAGATCTACAAACATACAAGGAAGCATCTCAAATATCCAATGCATCCATCCAATGAGCACCTTCTTGCAAGCACAAGTCAGTGAGGCAGATCAATTGTGCTTTAGATTTTTTCTCATCCCAAAGGAAATATGTTAAGAGTTCAGTTACGACTCTATCATGATCTCGGCACAGCCGGCCACCAGAGGGCTTGAGGCCAAGTATTGGCAAGGGCCGGTGACCGATGAGGACATCTTTCCCAAGTTGGGACCAGTGCGTCACGAGCAGTGACCCGGTGTGGCCACCTGACAAGTTGTTAGAGATGCGGTGTCTTGACCATCAAGACCCTAGCCGTCAGTGACGAGATGCTAGCCGGCAAGTAGTCGGGGTGACCAAGAGGTTCATAGGTCTTGGCGGGGTACGGGGTGGTACCCTATGAGTCACTCAGTATTTAGGTCACAGGGGCCAGGCATGCCAAGTGGATTGATCACCCACAGGTGGATGCCATGTGCCAGTTGGCGAGAATAGCATGTATAAGGACTCAAGGAGAGAGTGTATGGTTGGGAGGTTCATTCTACACACCGGCTTCTAGGATTCACGAGCTTGGAGACACTGGCTTGTGACAATTGGTATCAGAGCCTTGTTCTAGAGAGCGTCCATTCTAGAGAGAGAAAGTGAGAAAGATTTGGTTTTTTTACCATAACTTGGTCTATAGTGCTCAGATTTTAGGGAAATCTGTCTCAGATTATTTCTAGTGGGCAGTCGCTATAGATCAGTTGGGATTCACGCTGCAAATTTTGAGATTTCAGAAAATTTTAAAGTTTTGGAGGGCCACTGCATTTTTCGTGAAGGTTTTTCACTCATAACTCTCGGAACCTTCTTAGATCTTGATCAGATTTTGGGAGCATGTTCCTAGCATCCATAACGATTCTATAGAGCCATCATACACCGATTTTGGAGCAGATTTGCCTCTTTCTCACCAAAAAGTCGGTTTTCAAGCAAAAAATAGGTCAGATTTTTGGATTGGGCGTAACTTCTCCGATTTTTCTCCATTTTTTGCTGTTAAGGGTGCATATTGCGCCTAGTAGGAGGGCGACCTACTGCCAATTGACGGTTTGTGAAAAGCTTTTGCCATTTGGAAGAAATTTGACGTCAAATATCCGATTTTTTTTTCTTTTTTTTCGACTTTCAAGCCGATTTGGTGCCCAAAAAAAGTTTTTTTTACCAACTTTTGTACCAGCGTAGGATGCAAGGGAAGTACTATCTTTTCTTGGCTTTGTGTTTTTCCCAGAGTTTTATTACTTTCTAGTCATCTTTTTCTCTTTCAGTTCTAAATTGTGAATAAGCTAAAAATTTTCACATTTCCATTTTCTAAGTGTGTTTCAATAAGTGCAATTTCTAGCTTGATTTTGTGCTGTCTCTAGCACTGACCGTAACCCGCCTATAGTGGCTGCTAGTTTGTTTGCTGATGTTATCTCTTCTGTGCAAGCTCACATGGATAGTATGGAGAAGACCATCGCAGAGATGCGAGAGATGCCCTCCTCTATAGTTGGTGGTTTTGCGACTTCCTCACAGCATGCTCCGCCTTATCCTTATCCATTTCTGTCTTCTACGGTTCATCATGTGTTACCTCCACTCTACCCAGAAGACAGAGATTTTAAGCTTACTCATTTTGCAGGAAATACTTCCCAGAGAACAACTGATGCTGTAAACCAGTGCTTGCATCAGTGGGACAATTATTTTGATTTGAAGCGGGCCCCAACTGAGGAGGGTTGGCAAGTCTGCAAAGTTGCTTACCATCTCACTGATTTTGTTGACAGGTGGTGGCGCAAGTTGTTGAAGTTTAATCAGGCTCCATCCACCTGGATTGATTTCAAGCGGGCTTTTAGAGCTCTATTCATTCCTCCACATGAGCATGTGTGTGAGACAGATGCTTGGTTTTTGCATCATCAGAGGCAATACATGGTGCAGGGCTGATAAGTATCGTGAGACACTTATCAAGATTCCAGAAGAGATTCCCAAGTGGATCGTAGTCCACATGTTTAATTTTGGGCTTCACGAAGAGTTGAGGCCTTCAGTTCTTAATGGAGGGTGAAAGACCTTGGAGGAGGCCATTGCAACAGCCCTTAACTTCGAAGGTAACGTGCATAACAAGGCTGAATTTGGAGTGGCAAGTGGGCCCCAGGAGAAGGGTTCGTGAGAGTTTGGCCAAGTTGGTCAAAAGAACTTATCGAAGAAGGATACTATCCAGATGCAGCAGACTTTGAAGTGCATAGAGGCATCTCCTTTGGCTCATCAGGCTTACAACAAGTCTCCTCATAGTCAACAACAAAAGGATAAGGCCAAGAAAGACGGATTATATTTTTTCTGTCTTGGTAAGCATCTTGTCAAAGATTGTCCTCGCCGCACGGACATGAAGCTCCATTGAGGTGTTCACCAAGCTGGGAACATAGAGTAGCTTTGAGCATCCTCAGACGGATGGTCAGACAGAGCAAGTTAATCAGATCTTGGAAGATATGCTTAGGGCATATGTGAGTAGTACGCAAACAAACTGGGTAAGGCATTTACCACTATTGGAGTTCGTGTACAATGATTAGAGACATGAATCCACATTGGATTGAATCCATTTGAACTCAATTATGGTTTCAGGCCATTGAGTTCTGCAATCATAGGGATTCCACATAGGGTACCTAGTGCTGTAGAGTTTTTGGCTCAGATGCAGCAGAAGCTAGAGTTGGCATGAGATAACTTGTCCAAAGCTGTAGCTAGGGCAGAGAGTTATGCTCGTGAGAACCGTACCTATCGGGAATTTGAGAATGGAGATTGGGTGTATTTACTAGTCCCTTCGAAGTCGAAGGTGCTACGCACATAGAAAAGTGTGCCAAGTTATCTCCTAGATATTGTGGACCATGGTTGATTATTAGGAAGGTGAGCCAAGTAGCTTATAAGCTACAACTACCTGTAGGATGCAAGGTGCATCCAGTATTCCATGTTAGCAAACTGAAGAAATGTTTGCACGATGGCGATAGCCTAGTGGAAAGTCTAGTGTCTCTAGAGGAGAAAGACACCATAGGTTATGGGCCAGAAAGAATCCTAGATCGAAGGGAGCGACAATTGTGGAATCGTCTCCTTCAAGAGTATCTAGTAACCTGGAAAGGGCATCCGTTGTCAGATGCTACTTGGGAGACGTGACAGGCATTGCAGAAGTCTTATCTAGAGTTTGTCATCGAGGACCGATGACTTGTTAGAGGAGGGAAGGATTGTTAGAGTCCAGTTACGACACTATTATGATCTCGGCATGGCCAGTCACCAGAGGGCCTGAGGCCAAGTATTGGCAAGGGCCTGTTAGAGTCCAGTTACGACTCTATCATGACCTTGGCACGACCGGTCACCAGAGGGCCTGAGGCCAAGTATTAGCAAGGGTCGGTGACTGAGGAGGACATCTGTCCCAAGTTGGAACCGGTGCGTCACGAGCAGTGACCCGGTGTGGTTGCATGACAAGTTGTCAGAGATGCATTGTGTCTTGACCGTCGGGACCCTAGCCGTCAATGATGAGATGCTAGCCGGCAAGTAGTCGGGGTGACCAAGAGGGTCACAGGTCTTTAGGGGCACGGGGGTGGTACCCTATGAGTCAGTCAGTATTCACAAGTCACGGGGGCTAGGCATGCCAAGTGGACTGATCACCCACAAGGGGATGCCATGTGCCAGTTGACAGGAATAGCAGGTAGAAGGACTCAAGGAGGGGGTGCCTATGGCTGGTAGGTTCATTCTGCACACCGGCTTCTAGGATTCACGAGCTTGGAGAGACTGGCTTGTGACAATTGGTATCAGAGCCTCGTTCTAGAGAGACAAAATGTCGTTCTAGAGAGAGAAAGTGTAGAAATTGTCAAATTTTGCTTGTTTATGAAGGATTTTGGAGGGAGAAAATGTGGGAGATAGATTGGAGAAGTAAGATGAGCCTCCATCGTTGCTGTTCCAGCATATAAGGAGCCACAAAAGTCCATTTTTAGGGAGAAAAATTGGATAAATTTTTTTAGATGCTCCATCGCCCTCCTATACCAGTTTTCTAGCGCTGAAAGGGAGGGAAATAGTTTCAAACTTGAAGAGTTTTGGGGGCACCAATTTGCTACTGATCTAATGCACCTTTTCCAGCTATTCCAGCGCTGTTTGGAAGACCTATTAGCATCCAAAACAAACGTGGAAAATTGGAGCGTTGTTCTAGCACTGATCTAGCGCCCTCCTACAGCCTACCTTATTGCTGGAAAGAGAGGAAAAGACCAACTTGAATAGATGTGGGGTGGTTTTTTCTATAGCTCCAGTTCACTTATTGTAGACTTGTTTCTAGTAGCGAAATTGAGGCATACTTGTTGTAATTAGAACGGTGGCCAGAAAGAAGACCAACGCTGATTTGAGGACATATCAATACTCCAATTTGTAGGGAATTGGAGCGCTGCTCTAGCACCCATTTAGCACCCATTTTTTACTGCACCAGTGTTGATTTCAGAATCTATAAACATCCAAAATTGTGGAAGCAGCTGTCCAGAGCGAGGAAGCACTGTGGCCTAATCAGACAACATCTGTTGTAGTCTACCGCTTTCTTGAGGGGATTTCTTTGCTTGGATTCCATGGAGAGCTCATCCTTTTCTCTTTTTTTTCTTTGTTGTCTTGTAGTTGAAAAAATTCTGGTTAGATTTGCCTTCTCTCATTGCTTTATTATGTGCGATTTCTAGTTTGATTTTGTTCTGTCTCTGTTTTGTTACATAATGGACGAAGATAGAGTAGATATTTCACTAAGTCCACCCGTTGCTCTTCCATCACCACCACCCAGCCCTGTGCTTAGCTCATAATCCGCCTACAGTGGCTACCCGTTCGCCTGTTGGTACTTTCCCTTCTGTGCAAGCTCGCATGGATAGTGTGGAAAAGACCATCGTAGAGATGCGAGCAATGATGATAGCTGATGGTTATGCATCTTCCTCACAGTATGCTCCACCTTATCCGTCTTCTACTGTTCGTCCTATAATACCTCCACTCTATTCAGAAGACAAAGATATAAAACCTACCCGTTTCGCTGGAAACACTCCCCAACGCAATACTGATATCGTAGATCAGTGGTTGCATAAGTGAGAAGAGTATTTTGATTAACGGTCCCCAACTGATGAGGGTTGGCGGGTCTGCAAAGCTGCTTACCATTTCACTGATTTTGCTGACAGGTGGTGGCATAAGTTGTTGAAGTCAAATCAAGCTCCATCCACCTAGCTTGAGTTTAAGCGTAGTTTATTCCTCCACATGAGCATGTGCATGCGACGAATGCTTGGCTTTTGCATCATCAAAGGCAGTACATGGTGTAGGAATATGCTGATAGGTATCATGAGGCACTTATCAAGATTCTGGAAGAGATTCCCGAGTGGCTGGTAGTCCACAAGTTCATATTTGGCCTTCGTGAAGAGTTGAGGCCTTCAGTGCTTAATGAAGGGTGCAAGACCTTAGAAGAGGCAGTTGCTACAGCTCCCAACTTTGAAGGTAATGTGCACACCAAGACTGAATCTGGAGCACCAAGCTGGCCTCAAAAGAAGGGTTCGTGAAAGTCTGGCCAAGCTAGTCAGAAAGGCTTTTCATAGAAGGATCCTATCCAGATGCAGCAAACTTTGAAGCGCAAGGCAGGAACTCCTATGGCTCGTCGTGCTTACGATAAGTCTCCCCTCACTCCTGAACAAAAGGAAAAGGCCAAGAAAGATGGATTATGCTTTTTCTGTCTTGGCAAGCATCTTCTCAAAGATTGTCCTCGACGTATGGGCAAGAAGCTTCATACTATGCAACGTCAAAATGAGGGCAAGGATGAGAAAATTTTGGATGACTTGTTGGTAAGTGATGATGAGGACACTCTTCGTGTCATGACTATTTCGGTGCGGAAGCTTGTTCCAGAGGCACCAGTTTGTTACTTGTCCACCAAAGCGTGGGAAGCTTATCAGTTTCCAGATAGTGAACTGATACACATGAGGGAAAAACTGGAAGGTCATGATGTGCTCGTCTTGTTTGACACCGGTTCCTCGCATAATATCATCAATTCTCGTGTGGTGAAGAAATTTCACTTGGATACTGTTCCATCTGATTACTGGTATACTGTTGAGATGCCAGATGGTAAGGGAACATAGGTTTGGGATGAAAGAATCTCTCGAACGTTTTTGTCTATTCAGACGTATACCGAGAAGTTAGATTTTGAAATTACTAAACTAGCTAAGTTTGATATTGTACTTGGTAAGCGGTGGCATGCAAGTAAGCAACCCGCTATAGATTTTAAGTCACATGTGTATAAGTTTGGGCATGAGGGTATGTCTCATGTCTTAAAGGGGGAGAGACCATCTGTGGTTGTGTTATGTGAATGTTGATTCCAGTTTTGATTCTTATGTTGGTAATAATCAAATAAGCACACTCACTAATAAACCACAAGAAACTTCATTTACTTTTGCATCCCCTAGTGCACATGTATTTGCATTACAGCCTAGATGTGACCCAGCAAGTGAGTTGGAGAAGTCCATGCACGTAGTTTAAACACGTGCTAATTAGTAATATGCCAAAGGGATTGCCGCCTAGTTGGAACGTTGATCATCATATTGAGCTTGTTCCAGGGGCAAGTCCGATATGTAGGCCTCCTTATAGGATGAGCCTAAAAGAGGAAGAGAAAGTCAGAAAGATGTTGGAGGAGTATCTCAAGTTGGGGTACATCCGTCCAAGTTATTCACCTTTCGCCTCTCCTATTTTACTTGTTAAGAAAAAGGATGGTAGTTTCTGAATGTGTGTAGATTATAGGGGATTGAATAAGATCACTGTAAAGCATAGGTATTCGATGCCCAGGATTGATGATCTACTGGATGCGTTGCAAGGTGCAACCATTTTCAGTAAGATAGATCTCAAAAGTGGATACCATCAAATATGGATTCGAGATGAAGACGTCCAGAAGATGGCCTTCCGAACTCGTTTCAGTCATTATGAATTTTTGGCTATGCCATTTGGGTTAACAAATGCCCCAACCACGTTCATGATGCTCATGAACGATGTCTTGCGAGACTATATGGGCAAGTTTGTCATCAATTTTATTGACGATATATTGGTTTTTAGTAAAGTAGTTGAGGAGCATGAGGTTCATCTCAAGACCGTTTTGGGCAAGTTACAAGCTTCTGTCTTGTATGCCAATGCTCAGAAGACAGAGTTGTGTAAGACTCGTGTCGAGTATTTGGGTCATGTAGTGACAGTTGAGGGTATTTTGGTTGACCCAACCAAGGTGGCTGTGGTTGAGAAGTGGCCGACGCCTGCCGATATACGCCAATTACAGTCTTTCTTAGGCTTTTGTAAGTTCTACCGGCAGTTTGTTAGGAATTATTCCTGGATAGCTGCTCCTTTAACGAACCAGTTAAGGAAAAACAACATTGTGGTTCGATGGGATGCTGAAGCTCAGCAACGTTTTGAGAACTTGAAGGAGTCTGTGGCCACGGCTCCAGTTCTCAAGATTGTGGATACCCAAAAACCTTTTGACCTAGAGACAGATGCTAGTGGCATTGTCGTAGGTGCAATGTTGAGCCAAGAGGGTAGACCGGTAGCCTTTGAGAGTAAGAAGTTGACACCAGCCCAACAGAGATATCCTACACACGAGCAAGAGCTGTATGTGATTATACATGCGCTCAAGGTGTGGAGACATTATTTATATGGTGTCGAGCTTTATGTGTACACAGATCATCATACTTTAAGGTATTTTTGCACTCAGCCAGATTTGAAGGGCCGCCAAGCTCGGTGGGCCGAGCTGATGCAGGAATTTCATTTGGAAATTCACTTTCGAAGAGGGAAGAAAAGTGGTCGTTGATGCACTATCTCGTATACTGCATCAGATGAGCTTTATTGTGGTTGACAGTGGTCTCATGGAGGAGATTAAGAAGGTTCAAGAAAAGGACCCGCATTGTCAGCGTGTGTGGCCTAATGCGCGCAAGGTAGTCAACCAAACGGAAGAGTCAATCAAGGTGCTCGCTTCTGTAGAGGCACACACCAGTACATATTTAACATGCACTATGAAGGATGGTATGTTATTGAGAAACGGAAGAGTTTTCGTGCCAGACATGAAGGATCTTCGTCGTAAGATACTTCATGAATGCCATGATAGTCCCTGCGCAGGGCACCCTGGTATTGATAAGACTAGTGAGCTTTTGAGAAGGCATTATTTCTGGCCACAATTGCAGCGGGATGTAAGAGAGTACGTCCAGCGTTGCACGACTTGTCAGGTGACAAGGCCAAGAGAGTAACTCCTCCGGGCTTGCTACATCCACTTGAGATACCTACAGGAAGGTGGGAAGGCATCTCTATGGATTTTATTATTGGGCTACCCAAGACCCCGAATGGATTCAATTCCGTTATGGTAGTGGTAGATATGTTTTCCAAGATGGCTCATTTCATCGCAACGACCAATAAGGTCACAGCTCCGCAAATAGCTGAGTTGTTTATTCAGAATATTGTCAGGTTACATGGTCTTCCAAAGTCCATAGTTTCTGACAGGGATCCCATGTTTACGGGAAATTTGTGGATTGAGGTGTTCGCCAAGCTGGGAACACAGTTGAGGATGAGTAGCTCTGAGCATCCTCAGATGGATGGTCAGACAGAGCGAGTGAATCTGATCTTGGAAGATATGCTTAGGGCATATGTGAGTAGTACGCAAATAGACTGGGTAAAGCATTTACTGCTATTGGAGTTCGCGTACAACCAGATATGCATCCACTAGATTGAGTCCATTTGAGCTCAATTATGGTTTCAGGCCACTGAGTCCTACAATCATAGGGATTCCGCATAGGATATCTAGTGCAGTAGAGTTTTTGGCTTAGATGCAGCAGAAGCTAGAGTTGGCACGAGATAACTTGTCCAAAGCTGTAGCTAGGGCAGAGAGTTATGCTCGTGAGAGCCGTACCTATCAGGAATTTGAGAATGGAGATTGGGTGTATTTACTAGTCCCTTTGAAGTCGAAGGTGCTACGCACGGGAAAGTGCGCCAAGTTATCTCCTAGATATTGTGGACCATGGTTGATTATTAAGAAGGTGAGCCAAGTAGCTTATAAGCTACAGCTACCAGTAGGATGCCAGGTGAATCCAGTATTCCATGTTAGCAAATTGAAGAGATGTTTGCACGATGGCGATAGCCTGTGGAAGGTCTAGTGTCTCTTGGGGAGAAAGACATCATGGGTTATGGGCTAGACAGAATCCTAGATCGAAGGGAGAGACGATTACAGAATCGTCTCTTTCAAGAGTATCTAGTAACCTGGAAAGGGCATCCGTTGTTAGATGCTACTTGGGAGATGCGACAGGCGTTGAAGAAGTCTTACCCAGAGTTTGTCTTCAAGGACAGACGGCTTGCCAGAAGAGGGAAGGATTGTTAGAGTCCAGTTATGACTCTATCAGGACCTTGGCACAACTGGTCACCAGAGGGCCTGAGGCCAAGTATTGGCAAGGGCCACTGACCGAGGAGGACATTTGTCCCAAGTCAGGACCGATGCGTCTCGAGCAGTGACCCAGTGTAGCCACCTGACAAGTTGGTAGAAATGCGGTGTGTCTTGACCATCGGGACCCTAGCCATCAGTGACGAGATGCTAGCTGGCAAGTAGTTGGGGTGACCAAGAGGGTCACAGGTCTTTGGCGGGGCACGAGGGTGCTACCCTATGAGTCACTCAGTATTCATAGGTCATAGGGGCTAGACATGCCAAGTGGACTGATCACCCACAAGGGGGATGCCATGTGCCAGTTGACAGGAATAGCAGGTAGAAGGACTCAAGAAGAGGGTGCCTATGGTTGGGAGGTTCATTCTACACACCGGCTTCTAGGATTCACGAGCTTGGAGAGATTGGCTTGTGACAAGGCCGGTGACCGATGAGGACATCTGTCCCAAGTTGGGACCGGTGTGGCTGCCTGACAAGCTGTTAGAGATGCGGTGTGTCTTGACAGTCAGGACCCTAGCCGTCAGTGACGAGATGCTAGCCGACAAGTAGTCGGGGTGACCAAGAGGGTCACAGGTCTTTGGCGGGGCACGTGGGTGGTACCCTATGAGTCACTCAGTATTTAGGTCATAGAGGCCAGGCATGGCAAGTGGACTGATCACCCACAGGTGGATGCCATGTGCCCGTTGACGGGAATAGCAGGTAGAAGGACTCAAGGAGGGGGTGCCTACGGTTGGGAGGTTCATTCTACACACCGGCTTCTAGGATTCACGAGTTTGGAGAGACTGGCTTGTGACAAATATCTCAATTGTCATTCAAGCTAAGAACGAAAGGTAAATTGATGTGTAGTGTAATCACGTTTTTTATTTTGATTTTCAAATTTATTAAACAATAGGCATTAATAAAAAAAGATCATGCCTTGTTGGACAGATGCCTTCAGCTCGGATGATTGGAGGAGCTTGAACTTGGAGGCTCAACAATTGTAGTTAGTGGGAAGGTATTGTGATTAGTAGTTTAAGGTAGTCACGTGTAACATCATTTAGCTAAGAATGAGGCATTAAGTTGATTCATGTTTTTAACACAAGCTACTATAACAAGTAATTTATTATCAGCCATATAACCTTGAACATGAGGAGGAAAGTAATAGGCCATTCTAATTGTCCTACAAGGTCTTTGGATGTTGGATATTGCTTAGCGTTTTACCCAAGAGAGTGCATGGTCTATTGACTCAAACCTCAAGAAAAACCAACTTAATTTTCTCTTGTTTGGGGGAGTTGTCCCAAATCAGCTTGCATGCCATGCCAATTTGGTTCATGATATGTTCGAATGATAAAGGGCAACACCATCAGAGCATTGCACTACGACTAACATTTCAAGCAGTATTCAATGGACTTGGATCCACACGACCTCATGCAATTGTTATAGACAAGTCCATAACATAATTACAAGCCACAACAGAAATTGTGGCAAATGACAAGGCATGTTGGACCATGGAAGGAGAAAATCGTAAAATGTGGCCATGCAATATCCTTCTTTGCACATTTCATGCCAAAAAGGCACGGGTGGAAACTCTATTGCCCTTTACAAAGACATGTGTGAATTATTGTAGTCTTCCTCTGAAGAAGTGTTTGATGGACTGGTGCAATCATTTGATCAGAAGTATGCAAGTTCAATCGATGTTTTACAATATGTTCATAAGGGATGGATTGGAAGAGATGTTGTGTGGAGGCGAATGTGGCCAAAATGGAGACGATTATTTCCACATTTACAGCTGGACATGACTAATGCAATTGAGAGGATGTGGCATTACCTCAAGTATAGTGTCCTTGGAGAGAAAGTGAATCGCAAGGTTACAAACCTCATCAATTGTATGATTGGATCATTTGTGACAGACACACATCATGGTAGAACGTTGTTGGAACATTACAAAGTAAAGCAAGTAATTGGTTAGTGGAATTACCACACACACCTTCAATATATAAGTTTCTTAGCTTTACTTATATCTAGTACTTACAGATACTCGTTATGAACATATATTTTTGCTTTTGTAGATTGGATCTTTTGTAGATCAAAACCCTATATAGGTTTATAAACTTGATCAATTCCGATTTTTGAATTCACATACTAGATTTGGACGATTTTTGGATCATTGGATCAGCCTAAGTGGTGGCTAATAGATTGCATATCAAATTTTCAACATTTGCATGTAGATTAGGAATAGTCAATTTTTGTGATTTTCCTAATCTTAAAAAGTGGCAAAAGTCATTAGATTGAGGATAGATCATAGGTTGATCAAGATTCCATGATTCTATGTGTTGATTTGCTTGGTATAGGTGCTAGAAGAAAATTTTTGAGATAGTTTCAATGCTTGGTGATTTCTTTTGAAAGCATTTGCTGCTGTTCAAAGGAGTGCTTTGTGCATTGAAATAGGTTGAAAGAGAAGATCGGGTCATTGCTACATGGCACCCTCAATTGGAGTCATGTTGGAAGCCAATGATAGACTTACCTCAAGTAACTATTCATTGTGAAAAGTGAGGATGGAGTCACTTCTTGAGATGCATGATGTTTTGGATATTGTTGTAGGTTTGGAGGAGAGACCAGCAACACAACAAGATCAAATGAGGTATGACAAGAGGGCCAAGAAGGCTTTACACATGATAAAGATGAATGTTACCAATGAACTTCTCAAGGAAGTTGGTAAGTGCACATCATCTTTGGAAGCTTGGAATTCATTGAAGAAGCTTTATGAATCCAAGTCTACTTCTAGAGTGTTGACTCTAAGAAGGCAAATCTTTTCTTGTTTGCAAAAGAATGAAGAAAGTCCACATATTTTTGTTTTGCAAATGAAAGCATTGAATGATGAGTTGGCTTGTATTGATGAAAGCATTAAGGAAGGAGAGCTTATTCAAGTAATTCTTAATGGCTTGTTGGATGCTCATGCTAAAATTTCTCAAAGTATTGCTATTCAAAAGACTTTGCCAAGTTTGATGGATCTTCAAGAGATCTTGATCAATGAGGAATATAGGCTTCAAGCAAGAGGTGGATCTATACCGACACTCTTCTATTGTGGCATCAAATGACACTTTGCAAGTGAGTGCTACAAGAAGAAGAGAGATCAAGGAGACAAGCAAGGTAATCTTACTCTTGATGAGGATGGTTTGGATGTTCAAGATGCAAATGATGATGCTTTTGTGATGTCTTCATGTATGCTTGCTAATGATGGAGATCTAGATCCTTGGTGGATTGATAGTGGAACAAGTTCACACATGACCTTTCACAAAGAGTACTTCACTTCTTTGTTGGCATATGGAGATGACAAGAGGGTGATCTACACGGCCAATGATGGTGAGTGTGCAATCAAAGGAATTGGCACAATTCCTAATTCTCTCTCTACAAATAGGAATGCTCATTTGGAGGATGTCTTGTTTATTCCATCTATTACTAAGAATTTGCTTAGTGTGAGCCAAATGCTAAGTAAAGGCCTCAAGGTGGAGTTTGATGGAGATGCTTGTTTGATCAAAAGGAAGGATGTCTTGATTGGAAAAGGTAAAAGGCAAGGGAGGTTGTTCAAACTAGATGCTTGTGTTATTGCTAACCAAGTTGGATGTGTTGCAAGGGAGCAAATTCCTATTCAAGAGGTTTGGCACAAAAGGATGAGACACCTCAACTTCAGGTCATTGGAGGTAATGGCAAGAAAGAAGGTTGTGATTGGTCTTCCAAGTTCCTTAAGTGATATCACGCATGTTTGTGAGTCTTGTGCTTTGTCTAAGTCACATAGACTACCTTATACTAGATCTATTTCTAGATCTACAAAGCCTGTTCAACTTGTACATTCGGATATTCATGGATTTACTACAATTAGCAATAGTGGAGCTAAGATGTATGTAACATTCATTGATGATTTTAGTAGATTTTGTTGGATCTATCTACTAAAGAGCAAGGATGAAGTGTATGATGTCTTTGTCAAGTTCAAGAATGCAAGGGAGAACCAATTTTTCACAAAGATCAAGTGCTTGAGGAGTGACAATGGTGGCGAGTACATATCTAACAAGTTCAAGACCTTTTGTGATGAGCATGGAATCAAGAGGGAGTATACAACATCAAGGACCCACCCCACAACAAAATGGAGTGGCTGAAAGGAAGAATAGGACTTTATGTGAAAGTGTTAAAGCTATGAGGTTAAGTGCTAATCTTAACAAACCATTTTGAGATCAAGCTTTGTTGTGTGCCAATTTCTTGTGCAATAGGTGGCTGAGTGCTATTTTGGATGGAAGGACACCTTTTAAGATGTTATTCAAGAGGAGGCCGAGTGTCAACTTTCTAAGAACCAGCTTTGGATGCACATGCTATGCCAACATTAGTCTTGATGATAGGACCAAGGAGGATCCATCTTCATGAAGAGGTATTTTTGTTGGATATAGTGAGGTGAGTAAAGCTTACAAGGTTTACATTCCTTCTACTAACAAAGTGATTGTTGGTAGAAATGTCATTTTTTATGAGGGGAGCATTCCAAAAGTGTCTTCAAACATGATTGATGGTAGTGTGGATGGATCTAACATTCTTGATGTTGATGAGAAGGATCCTACTTTGGATGGTGATGATGATGGACTTTCATCAAGTCAAAAGCCAAGGAGAATGTCAAGAGAAAGACAAGTACCTTCAAGGCTCACATGTGATCAAAAGGGTAAGCAAGTAGTTTCTGGAAATTATGTTGCTTTCTTAACCTCTTTGGATGAGCCAATTCATGCAAGATCCTAGTGAGGAGCATTGGAAGCTAGGAAAGCACGTTTTGAGGTACATCATTGGAACTCGAGATTTGGCATATTGTATGAGGGATCATCATCTAATCTTTTTAGATTTTCAGATTCAGACTATGCTGGAGATGTAATGGATAGAAAGTAGTCATAGAGTGCCAAATGGCAATTTTCAACTTGACTAGTTTTTCACTAGTTCACACATGTGTCAATCAAGACTTTTTCTATCTAACTAAAGATAAATACATTTAGGCCTAACATCCACATGTGGGAACAGGCTCCACTCGTGTGGGATCAAGTTATACACAACTCATCATAGATCAAAGCTATGATTTTGACAATTTTAACATCTACAAGTTAAATAAATGCTACTACAATATGGTTTAGCATCATTATTTATTTTAAAATATGATTTATAGCACTAACAAATGCATTAGCTTAGCTTTGAAAATTTGTAGTTAATGTGTATATTGGGTATAGTGATAGGTGTACCAAATTTGCAAGACAAAAAAGAAAAATCATGTTTGTGTCTTTGGTAAGCAACATATAGAAAAGTCCAAACAAGGGGAGCAACGTGACCTAAAAGAGTGCTTGAGCTCATTCATAGTGACTTGTGTGGTCCCATGAAAACCATGTCAATTTCATGACATATGTAGATGATTATTCCAAGAAGAAACGGCTATATTTCTTTGAATGAAAAATCAGCATTTGTTTGTTTCAAATAATTTAAAGCATTAGTGGAGAATCAAGTTGATGCACCCATCAAAATGTCAATATTAGATAGTGGAGGAGTTTACAAATCCACAAAATTTGAGGTGATTTGCAAATAACATGGCGTAGATAATGTACTGGTGTTTTCAGCTTCTTGGTTGAGTAAGACATTCCCTCTGTTATTAGATTAACCACCCCTTTGTGTAGGATTAAGGGTTTGAAAGACAAGGCTTAACCTTGTAGAGGTTCAAATCCTCTTCCTTTAAACTATTAAAATAAGAGAGAATTTGAAGTTGGGTCTGAATTTTGCTTTAATGTTTTTTCAAATTTGAAAATGCAAATTAAAAAGAACTCAATTATGAAATGAAAATGCAAGCTCTTACCTCATCTCTATCAAAGTTCAAATAAGAAAGTTATGGTAGATCAAAGATTTATAGTACAAGATAAGCTTTTAATGACGCGACACTTGATTATGTGGAATATCTCCACCACGTGAGGATCTGCATTCTGATAAAAAAAAAAACTTGTCTATTCTCGTGTCATGGCGATATGCCACATCATCATATTCTATGCAAAGAGTAGATCAATTTTGCTTTTGATCTCATCTTTATCAGAGTTCAGATAAGAAAATTATGGTAGATCAAAGATTTATAGTACAAGATAAGCATTTGATGTTGCGACATTTATATTATTTGATGATGTGGAATATCTCCACCACGTGAGGATCTACATTCTGGTAAAAAAAACTTGTCTATTCTCATGTCATGGCGATATGCCACAACATCAAAATTTTTTATTAGCCATAACTTTCTTATTTGAACTCAGATGGAGATGAAATAAAAAGCAAAAATGATCTACTCTTCGCGTAGAATCCATTGGAATATCTCTACCATGTGAGGATCTGCATTCTGGTAAAAACAAATTGGTCTATTCTCGCGTCATGGCGATATGCCACATCATCAAAATATTTGATTAGCCATAACTTTCTTATTTGAACTTGGATGGAGATGAGATAAAAAGCAAAAATGATCTACTCTTCGCGTAATTTGGAATCTTGATTATGATTCTATAAGAATATCAAAAATGTCTAAAAAATCTATTGTTGTTCTACTCATCCGTAGTTTAATAGTTGATGTTGTTGTAGATGATGTTTTGTAGCATCTTGTAGGTTGGCCCTCTTTATAACATGTAAGTTTGTTCAACTATGCTTTGCTCAAAATATATTATTACTAACCATAAGTTTTAGAAGTCGGGCAGTTAGGAGTCTTGCGGGCAACAAGTATTGTCAAATCACAACTCTAGACCCTGCCCAGCGAGAGTTTCGAAATGTTCAAGAATATTACCGAAAAACTTCAAATTTTTTCAGACCAACAAACAACGTTACGTTCCTTCACATGTGTAAAAACTTTATTGGGCCACGTGTACATTCAATAGTTGAATAGTCAATAAAAGCATCTTGACAAACGGCCCTTTTGGTACTTGGAACTCCTCTAATGAGCCATGAGTAATTGGTGACTTTGATGCATGTGATGGAGGCACTCCTATCATCAAACTAGAAGGATTTGAGGCAACAATGGCACCAAGCAACATCTTATACTCAAACAACATGGTTAATGTCCTCCTCTTTCACGAATGTTACACAAATTGACCAACAAGATACCAAGCTACTTCATGTCAAGGTGTTTCATACCTTACGATTTCTATGGTCCAATTCAAAGTCCTCTTCCATCAACTTGAGATTGACATTGGATGGCTTTTAGACGATGCATAGAGAGGACCAATTCGTTGACTATAAATGACATCAAAGATGATGATTGAAGAGCATTATATCCTTTAGTACCAAGAATGGATTCAATTTGAGAAGATATAAATCGCTTTAAAAAACAGTTTATAAGTTCAAATTGAGCTCTTGCCACAAGCGGTTCAAGAAATTCTTTCAATTTTCGAGAGAATCGTTTAAAAAAAACAGACAAAATCTTGAAATTTCTATGACAAATTTAAATCATGATGAAATTCAAAATTTATTTGAATGATTCCAAAAACTTGAGATTATTTGGAACTAGGACGGTAAGTCTACTATGAAATTTGAGGCAAATATTACTCTCTTTTGCGATCATCCCCTCTCTTGTCACTTGTATCACACCATAACTTGTGATGATACTTCTCTTTCAACTATGTTAAGGGGACGAGATCAAGAGAAAAAAAAGGATATTAAAATCCCAAGAACAATGACATCTCCCAATATTAAACTTGCCATCAATTATTTGTTTTATCAAATATAATTTCTTCTAACTTTGAGTGCAAGCTTGACCAACAAACCATGCCACATATTCCTACATGCTATGAACATGTCAATAGGATTTTGTTAGAGGACTTTTTGCATATATAAGAGGTGTTTTTGTTCTCCTGCCACTAGACTTATGAATGCATAGCGCATTTCTAATCTTCCATATTGTCACTACTATGAAAGACATTAGCCAGAGTCATGACCAAAACATTTTTGTGACCATGCTCGAGGAAATGTGTTTTACACCCATAAGCAAATATTAGGCCATAAGTTAAATTATTTTCAATTTGGCTACTATTACATATAAAGCATTTCATTTTACACTACTTCTCAAGAAAATTTGCACAAATGTCTATTGACTTGATAAATAGAATCAATAAAAGAGAATCCGAAAAGATCAAGGTAGTTAGTATGGTCTCATCTGCTCCTCCACAACACCAAGTTGAAAGTATTTTCCATGGAGAAATTGCTATCAGAACACTCAAATGTTTGATTAGACACCCCTAAAAATGTCACCTTAAAAAAACTAACATTTTATGAGCACTTGTATACTTTGATAGAACACAAACTTGCTTGTATTGCTCCATGACAACAAAAGTGCATATTAGCAAGTACATCACAACTTTTGCTTCGACTCTTGGTAGTAGTAAGATTTTGAAAAGAGTCTAGGGTTCTGAAACTTCATTTTCCAAGTTGACCATAAAAAATGTCGTGCTATCATGGTATTACACTTCTACATTGAACATATGAATTTTTTTCGGCACCCATACATCTTTAACCATTACTTTAAAACCATTGCTTGAATCGTTACATGAGAAGGATTCTTGGTAGTTAGTGAGGGGTTGTCTAGATAGTAGTGGAAATGTGCTCTCTCTCTCTCTCTCTCTCTCTCTCTCTCTCTCTCTCTCTCTCTCTCTCTCTCTCTCTCTCTCTCTCTCTCTCTCTCTCTCTCTCTCTCTCTCTCTCTCTCTCTCTCTCTCTCTCTCTCTCTCTCTCTCTCTCTCTCTCTCTCTCTCTCTCTCTCTCACCCACTCACACACACACACAAACAAACACACATCAAAAGAGAGGTAAGCTTAATAATTCATAATTCTTATTAATTTTTATAATAAGAATTAGTGTCAACCTCCTTGCTATGCTCAGCATAGCCAATGCAATGCTGAGCATAGGAGATAGGTCGGGACCACCTCCACTCACTATGCATATAGGCCCCTAACTATCTCGTAAGGACCACCTCCACTCGTTATGCATAAAGGTCCCTACCTGTCTCCTATGCTCAGCATAGCGAGCAAGAGAGATGAAGAGCATTGGCTATGCTGAGCATAGCAAGGAGGTCGGCACCAACTCCACCCACTAGGAGGTTGGGGGCCCTACCCTCAGGCAAGGGCCCTCCCTGCACTGAAGGCCCTCAACTGGGGACTTCTACCGCACGTAAAGGATATAAGTAGAATCACTTGTACAAGCTAACTTTTCATGGGAAGTCACTTTTTACTTTTTGGGACTAAAAGTTACTTTGCATACCATTATATTTATTTACAAATACATATATTGTACACCCATGAGCACACCAAGGCAAGTTTAAGAGGAGATCTGTATTAACTCACATTCTAAAAAGTGACATGGTTCTTCAATCTCTCACAATATCCTAGTAATCCAGTATGCCCATTGCATATCCATGTAAGTAGACGAGTTATTGAAGAGGATGTGGGATGAGTCAAAGTGCTTGGATCTTGAGGATATAATGTTCCATCTGTCCACAAATCCAAGTTCTTTCCTTCTGCCCTATAATAAGAATGATCCTCAGCAGATATTTGAATTCTTTTGCCTCCTCTTCTTTGCAAAGGTGCCAAATCAGTAGCGATATCCAAATGTAGATGATACAATGTCGTCATCTGAAAAAACAATAAAGTAATCAGATGCATCAAAGTACTAAGAACAGATTTTTCAAAACAAATCAAAATGCTCATCTTTTATTATATTATATACTCTGTACTATCAATCCATTCTCCATGCTTTTCTGCCTAATGGTGCTCATATTTTCATTCCAAGGTGAAGATGGTGTTCATATTTGGAGATGGTGCTCATATTTTCATTGTAGTGGAAGGAATGCATATTCATACATTTTGCTTTTTTCCCTGATTCAAATTTGGGGATGGCGGTCATATTCTAGATCCAATGAGGAGATTGCCCTCTTCGTAACCAATGGAGAGAATGTATTTTTGAATTTAGACAAGTTAGACTATGAACAGTTTAGAGTTCTTAACTGTGACTATAGACACTGTGGTTAGATCATTGGGAGTTGGAGAGGCCTCGGGAGTGGTGGGGGAAAGCAAATAAACAATATTGTTTTTTATATTTTGATATTTTTGTTTATCCTACATGGCTTTCCTTATGGGTCCTTTTGATATTGAGAACTCCTCTAATGCCTTGGCGATTAGCACAGTCTTCATTTGAAATTTTCACAAATGATAATTAGATCCATCTAGCTTGTCGACTATAAAGCCAGCTTTGCTTTGTGAATTCATATGGAAGTCATATAGATCGTTTGATCTGTCAGCAACCTAAATGGAGTGGCTGAAAGGAAGAATAAGACTTTATGTGAAAGTGCTAAAGCCACGAGGTTAAGTGCTAATCTTGATAAACCATTTCAGGATCAAGCTTTGTTGTGTGCCAATTTCTTGTACAATAGGTGGCCGACTACTATTTTGGATGGAAGGACACCTTTTGAAATTCTATTCAAGAGGAGGATGAGTGTCAACTTTCTAAGAACTTTTGGATGCACACAAGCATGGTTTTAGAGGATCAATACTTTTCTTGTTGATCATGGCTATACACCAAGCTCTTCAAATTCAAATGTCTACTTCAAATCAGTGCAACACTTCTTTATCATTATTTCTTTGTATGTGGACAACACATTGCTTTTCAGCAATAGTATCGATCTGATAAAGGAAGCTAAGACAATGCTATCTTGACCGATATGGACAAAGCTCATTACTGTCTAGGTATTCAAATCCAAAGAGACAGAAAACAGAAGTTGATCTATATTTCCCAGCAAAGATACATTCACAATGTTTTAATCAGATATAATATGATGAAATGCAAATTAGCTGTCTCACCAATGGATCTAGGACTCAAGATGTCGAATGACCAGTGTCCCCAAAAAATCAAAGAGAAGGAACAGATCTGTGAGTATCCTTATCATTCGATAATAGGATCTCTTATGTATGCAATGATCTCTACCAGACCAGACATAGCTTTTGCAGTCAGTTACTTGAGTCAGCATATGACCAATCATGGTATAACACATTGAAAGTCTCTTACAAGAGTCATGAGATAAGTTCGATCTACTATGGACTTTTGCATTTGTTATGGAGGAGTCGACAATGACAAACTCAATATTCTTGGTGGTTTTTCAAATTGAAGTTGTGCAAGAGATGTAGACACTCATAAATCCACTTTAGGATTTACATTTTTCCTAAAAAATGGTCCTATTTAATGGAACAGTCGCAAACAAACTTTGATTGCTCTATCTTCCGCTGAATCAAAGTAAATCGTAGCTCTCAAGCTACAAAGAAAGCAATATCGTTGAGAAACTTACTTTCAGATATTAGTATGAATCAATATGCTCCGACAATCTTGTTTTGTGATAATCAAAGTGCCATTACTTTATCAGCCAACCCCATATTTGATTCTAGGAGGAAGCACATTGAAATTAAGTAGCACTATAGTTTTTGAAAAAATGCACTTTTAGATGAAATATATTGATGTACATATTTGTGGAAAAGTATGCAAAAGTTCAAAAAAGATGAAATGGCAAAATCTGAAAAAACTAGAGTGTCTTATACCCTAGTATAGTTGTAGTGGATTGTAATCCATTGCAAAAATGATCCAGAACGCATGTTCTGGCCTGGGATCCACTTATTGCAAATAATATTTTTCATCTCTAGGAAAAGCCATTAATGTTTGGAAATTTTCTGATAGTTTACTTACCATAAAACTTATACTATTTATATAAACTAAAGTTATATAATATGCAATAGATTGATATAAGATCCAAGGTTTAATCTTGATCATTATCAAATAGGCAACATAAACTTTGGCCCTTGCCTATTGTGCTTGAATTTAAGTATTTGCATTTCAAATGGTCTTTAATGAGTGGGTGGTCTTTGTGACCCCACTCAAAGGTCTTCCATGTGCCATTCGAGTCTCAACTTTCTATGATTATCTTCAGCAAGGAGTTTTTTCAATTCTCATTTTTGTGTGTCCTCTAGCTTGGTGTGTTCAATTTTGTTGTTAATTTACTCCCATGTTATGCCTTGTTTGGTTCTTAGAAAAGAATTGTCTCGACACATGCCATGATTTAATATGCTAAAAAGAATGCTTGGTGGTTACTTGTATACTCCAGCTCATACTAATGTCCTACTCCAAATGCTTTTACATGTTTTATTGTTGAGGACTCTCGGTCTATTAGTGGTTCTCAAATTATCCCCTTGAGCTAACGATTTCAATATAGGCAAGAGGTCAACTTTTGAAAGTTCTAATAGATTTGATTCCATGTCCTTGTTGCATTTATACAAAAGTACCAATGATGGCTTTGACATGATTGAACTATCGAGTATTGATGGTTCACATTGATTTAACCTCAATATCTTTAGGTGTTGGTTGACTTACATTTGAAAGTTCTTAGCATTGAGTGCAGGTCTGAAGTGGCTTCACCATAACTCTAGTGATTTATTGCAGATGAGTTCCTTTTCTTTGAACCTTTATTTAGAGACTTAAATTGCCATGACATTCAAACCAAAACATTCTATGAATCACATTAAAGTAGCCCATATACTTTGTGTGACAACGATCTCTCTTACAATATCATGCATAAATATCAAAAGTCTAGAAGAGTCGTAGAGTATTAGAGAAACATAAGGCCTAAGTAGAACTTCCTAGAATGAGGATGTGACAAGTTTTGGTTTTGTGCATACTTAAAGACATGCCAAAGAAATTTCGTTCTATTTTCACAAACATTTGGCACATTTTGTGTGTTCAAAACTTACAAATTCTTTAGTTCTATAGAGGAAACTCACAAATAGAGAAGGTTCCTCTCACTTGGGATGGCTTCAAGTAGAAGTGATTTTTGCATTAAGATTCAATTTTACTTGAAATATGAATAAAGCACAAAGCATAACTTTCTTTTTCTACTCATAACATGATAAAACCACTGTAGGATGTCTTAATTTTTGAGGACAAAAATACTCAAGTAAGAGGAGTGTCATATCATGCATGTAATTAGTGATGTTGTGCTACTGTTCTACATTCATCTATTTTAAACATTCTCTTATGAGATTTTGGGGCTTCTTTTCAACAAGAGTTTTGGCTTTTGCCTTTGGTGGTTCATGTGCCAATACCAACACATGAAAGCTCGATCATGCTCTAGCATAAGGCCCTTTTTAACAAATCATCAATTGATGGAAAAATTTATCTTGTCTAATTTGGGAAGCCATTTCTATTTTGTCCAGTTTCTTGATTTCTTGTTCTTTCCATGCTAGTTTGAGGCTTATGGATAGATTTGATATTAGGACGTTATCATTGGCACATGACATTCCACTTGCAGCTTTCATAGCTTGCCACTTGTGAATTTAAATACTTCGCATTAACATTCAAGTGTGAAGTAAGGAGGTTCTTCAATTCACATGTGGGAGGGTACCCTATTGTACAAATGATGCGTGAAACCATCTTGTCATGGAAACATAATTGATAGATTACATGTACATACACACATACTATTTCCGTACACTTGTAAATCAGATCAATTTGAGCAATGAATGTGTACCATGTGGTGAACATTCATTATCACTGAGAGAGTGGACTAGTGCTTCCATGATGTCTCAGATTGGTTTTTGGTGAAGATGGATGCATGTCGAGAGGCTATTCCCAATCCCTTTGAAAAAAGGAAATGATTGGCTTTTTGAGCATTTTATTTTTGGTGTGAATTGAATCAATTTTCTGTCATATAAATTGGGTCTCCATAAAATAGATCAGAAAGTGGACAACGCATGTACAAATTTCATGAAGATGTGAAAATTCGTAGAGCAAGACAACTTTATATGACAACAAGTGTAATTTATATTGTTTTTCTACTTATGAATTTGTTGCATTTATTGCAATATCATTCATTCAGGCAATGTTGTGTATGTCACGTGCCAATCTTAGCATTAAAACATTTAATCCATTTATAAACATCAAATTACAATGGAAATGCAAGATATCAAGTTAACTAGTCAAACAAGTATGGGTGGTTCCATAGGTTAAACTGTCCACCTCAATGGGATTCGTTTGTGCAATCATTCTTTCCGTTATTTCATTGTTCTTGTTCGTACATTGAAACGCACCTGTGGAGAAGGTAGTTTTAACCATTTCCACCTCAATGGGATCAGCTCGTATGTTTTGGTTTGTTACGCAATGAGTTTCATTGACCTCCCCAGAGATGCATGCCTTCTTACTATTCTCTGTGTTCCTTGTCATAGTCGCACTACAATTTTTGCATGTGATGGTGTTTAAGCCCCCAACAAAAATGTTGTACACTCGGCAATGTTCACAAGGAGCCCTATAAATTTTTGGGATACGAATGCATATTCGTTTCTTGGCCATGGTTCGCTTGTATTTTGTATGACTCATAGGCCTTTCTAGGATAGACTTCGAATTGTGCAATTTTGTTGGATTGTTGGTAAGTTTCTTAGTGGATTCTCTTTGCACCGTCTTCGAGACGTGTTTTGGTCACATTGTATTGAAGAGGGAGTATGGTACCCCTCTTCGGCATAGAGGTTGTTGCTAGTGCTGTGAATTTTCCAAACATGTTGTGTGCATTTTGCAAAACAAATTGTCATGCGTATTACTTCAAATATTTCATCACAAGATAGTCCTTGTATCTTTATGCGTAGGTTTGTGCAATCACAGTCCAATGTTTGGCGAAGAGCATTGGTTTTGGCTAGCAACGTCTCAACTAAATCCTCATGCTTGGGATTATTAATATTTCTTTCGGAAGGAACTTCAAAGGTCTCTCTCTCTTGTTCACAAAATGGATTTGCCGACTCTCCTTCACTTGAAATTTCTGTGTGGGTGGCAAGGAATATGTGGTTGTAGAATAGTGGGGCATAGTATCTCTATGCAAACTTGGTTGCTACCAAATGCTTGCACCAAGAAGAACTGTCAAAACAAGAGCATGATTCCTTTGCGAGATTCACTACATACTGCTTTTCAGCATCTAGTTCACTACTCAGACTAAAAATCAAGTTGTTTTCATCCAGCATCTTGATGATACTCTTGTCATGTTCGTAATGCTCAAGGAATTGTATTCCTACTAGATTTCTCAACCTCTGAGATTTGATAGAATTCTCTTTGAAAATCGTCCAGAGTTATCTGCAATCCACACATATGTTCTCAACGAGTATGCATGGTTATTAGATATTGTGAGAATCTAAGAAATTGATATGTTAAAGGTGAGTCACTAACCAGCAGCATTCCACCGTGATGTGTGCCCGTCGCAGATGATCCAATCAAATAGTTGATGAGTTCCATAACCTTGCGGATTCACTTTTCTCCCAAGGACACTATACTTTAGGTGATGCCATGTCCTCTCAATCAAATTGGTCGTGTCCACCTGTCTGTGTGGAAATAACCGTCCCCATTTTCGCCACATTTGCCTCTACACAACATCTCTTCAGGTCAACCCCTTATGAACATATTGTAAAACATCGATTGAATGTGCATACTTCTGGTCAAATGACTGCACCACTCCATCGAACCTTCTTCGGAAGAAGACTACAAGTCACACATGTCTTCGTAAAGGACGTCTCTTTCATCTACCGGGACTTTGGGCAATAGAGTTTCCACCCATGCCTTTTTGGCATGAAATGTGCAAAGAAGGATATTGCATGCCAATGTCTTACGATTTTCTCCTTCCATGATCCAACATGCCTTGTCATTTGCTACAATTTTTGTTATGGCTTGTAGTTCTATTATAGACTTGTCTATAACAATAGCACGTGGCCTTGTGGATCCAAGTCCGTTGAATACTGCTTGAAATGTTAGCCGTAGTGCAATGCTCTGATGGTGTTGTCATTTATCACCCAAACATAACATGAGCCAAATTGGCATGGCATGGCCAAGCTGATTTGGGACAGCTGCCCCAAACAAGGAAAAATTAAATTGGTTTGTCTTGAAGGTTGATTCGAAAACCCGTGCACTATCATTGGTAAAACGCAGAGCAATATCCAATATCCATAGATAGTCACTCTTACCCGAAAAGGACATCCCACTCTACAACTCCTACGCGACACAATATGTGAATTTTGAAACTTGTGTGGTGGTTCGAGTCTGCTGGAGCTTTTCCTTCCTTCAATATAACTGCTTTTGGCGGCTTTATTGTCGGGTCATCGGCTTCACATGACATCTACTCTTTCCCCACAGTGAAGATCGTAAACAAACTAGCATCACTCGATGCTCAACAATTATTTCTTCTATCTTTTCTTGAATTTCCACATGTAGTGAGCATTGATGTGTGAACGGAACATGCTCACGGCCATCTGGATTTGCAATCACACCATGGCAAATTGAACAAGCATTATAATTGGCCTTGATAAATGAATCTGCAACTCCATAGTTCCTAAGACCGATGACCCAATGTGACTTTATTGCTTCAGCGGTTTGAGTTAAATTATTGTGTTTCCCAGTCACTATGTCAACATGACAATCACAAAACAACTCATGCCATTGTTCTACATGTGGAATGAGGAGGGACAACTTAGACTTGAAACAAATTCCCTCTCTCCCAGGGTACATGGTTTGTAGTTTTTCATTTGCATATCTTTCCATTTTTGTTCAACATCGTACATTGGATTTGGTTTTCTTTGTTTGTTTCGAGGAGGAGCTGAAAATCTAGGTTCAACACCCAGAATCTCTCCATACATTGGAAAAGGGGACTTATTGATACTTGCGCACATAAAATGGTGTGATTGATCATTAAAAAAGAAGAAGGTAGGGGACGTGTGCTCCTTGACGTCTACAGTAGGTGAATAGGGTTCTATATTTGCATGAGTGACCCCACCTACATCATTAGTTGAATGGTATATTGTTTTGTGCAATATTACAGATCTCAGAATCACTACCCTCGGAGTCCAAATACAACAATAGGCTTGTGTAGTAATGGCCAGTGTGGATATCTGGAATGAATTCTTCGTGCTCCATACCTAATGTAACCCTACATACAATTCATAAAGACGACTCTGATAAGGTTATTATGTAGTTATGGACGTTAGAGAGAATGCTAAATAAATTTCAAAAGAACGACCAACTATCTTACTTGGGCAAGAGGTCTAAGGTTCTAGGGACAAAAATACCAGTTACATGGAACCAAATCTCTCTCTCTCTCTCTCTCTCTCTCTCTCTCTCTCTCTCTCTCTCTCTCTCTCTCTCTCTCTCTCTCTCTCTCTCTCTCTCTCTCTCTCTCTCTCTCTCTCTCTCTCTCTCTCTCTCTCTCTCTCTCTCTCTCTCTCTCTCTCTCTCTCTCTCTCTCTCTCTCCGAACCACACAGCTATAATACAACCCACAACAACACATGATATGAACAAAAAACATAAAATAGACATCACTTGTTTCTAATATATTCCATTCTCCAATACAACATAACTATATCACAACACATGACAAAGAAATGAGATATACTAATAAGCGGACTATGCTTGATTTGCACAACATGGTCTCTTTTCACAACAATGCATGAATGAATGATATTGCAATAAGTGCAAAAAATTCTCGAAAAGCCAATTTTTTTTTTCGAAGGGATTGGGAATAGCCTCTTGACATGCATCCATCTTCACAAAAAACCAATCTGAGACATCATGAAGCGCAGGTCCACTCCCTCAATGAAATTGTGCTTCACCATTTCCCCAAAGATTTTTCGCTCCAAAGAAGAAGCATCCCGAACCTTGAGATATAACAACAAGTCCAACCCCTTCGGCACTGGCAAGTTGGGTTGAACGAATCGTTTTCCACCTTGGGCTTGTTAAGTACACCTATCACACAACAAAACCAAATTTGAAGATACTTGGCATAGAATGCGGCCAACCTCACAAGCTTGTGGGGTGACCCCCTTGATTGCTCATAAAAAATGATAAGGGCTTGACAAGCTATACCGAAACTTGAAAAATGCCCTTCAATCAATGGCCATCTAAACATGTGGCTATTCTGTCGTGGAACTAGCACTTTCTCACGATACTTAATGTCTTTGACAGGTGCCACCAATAGTGTCACGTACTATTTCATGTCGTTGAACTTATCAAGGATTTGACTGTCTTGAATTGCAATGATAGTGGAGAACATTGGGAAGGTTAGAAGGTGCTCCCGTTCAACTTGCAAATCCCTTTTGCCTTTTTCTTCAACTTGTTTTCGTAGTATTACAATCTCCTCACCTTGAATTCGTAGTTTTTCTCTTTCCTTTTCTAACTCTTGACGTGCATTGTGAAAATTATCCTTATAGATCTCTTTGTGCCAAATTGTGTCATGAAGTTCTTCGAAACTTCCATGGCCCGCAATCTAGCTTCCAAGATATTGTGGATGGAATTGTTGTTGGCAGCAAGTGTTTTTTTTTCAACTCTTTGATTTTTGGTTTAAAAAATGATGGCCTTGTATATTTAAGTCCAATTTGTATTGCACTCAGTTGAACATCCTCATTGTGCACCTCCTTATCTCCAATCACTACCATTGACCTGCTTGTAGAATTGCTTTGATTTGCATTAGTAGGGATAGACATTTGTTTCAAAGGTGGATGATGTAACTCATCCCCGTCATTTTCTCGAGTGGACATACCCAAGGAATCATCAAGTTGATCAAGGCTCTCCATTAAAGCAAGTGAGTGAACTTTCCAACTAGTTTCACCAAATAGATATTAAATCCAACAATACATCTACCAAAGGATCACTCTTGTAAAAATCACATGTTCTTTTAGATTCACAACATTGTGGTGTCCATGGTGCCAAGGAAGAGTTAGCGAGAGAGGTATAGACCAAGTAGCATGATTAAGGAGATAGAATGAGAAAAATAGATAATGTGAGAGAAGATATTCATTTTACGTGAGGTTTAAAATTTGTTGTGTGCATCAATGCTCAAAAACATCTATATAATGTTGCTGAATAAGTTCTAGTCATAATATAACCAGGCATTGACAAGCCTCAACCGTGTAAAGTAGGTAAGGATTACAAATACTTCGATAAAGACAATAATGACCTAAAAATAGGAAATGCAAAGAGCCCAATAGGCTATGGCCTAATCAAAGATTTTGTAGTCGAAGAAGCACACTTCTGTCTTGTCACATCTCAAGTGCTTGTCTTTTGAAACTTTGTCACATTTTTGATAAGGTAATGTTTAAAATATGTCTAACCTATCTTCTCATCTGCAGATCATATTTTCTTTGTCATGAATTTTAAAATGTCGAAGATTTCTTTCACAGTCTCTGGTAAACCTCAAGATACCCTTATGAAAGACAAGAAGAAGTTTATGTATTACTTCACAAGAGGGGTCAACAACACAAAGCTCTTTGAGCTTTTAATTCATATAGATGAGAAGCCTGTTGGTAGGACTCACAATTTCACATTAAAGAAAAACTTCTTGTTGATCGGCCAGATGAGGAGGAGGAAGAGGAATATGCCAATGTATTGTAAAGGAGTAGGATAAGTCTCGTTCTATTTTTATAAAAAGTCAACTTTGTAGGGATGATGTCGTGAGGACATACTTTGACACAACACTTGTTACCCTGATATGTCGTTTTAAAACATGTTTTTACTAACATCCGTTGAGAAGTATGTTATGCTTAGCATAGTCTTCTTATTAAATATAAAATTCCAAACAGTTTGTTAATATTTAATCTCTATTCGAAATTGTGGATTCCCATACTCGACATAGCTCATATAAATTTTTGTGCCCATTAAACATTTAATGCTATTTTGTTTTTGTTTCTATGTAGAACTTAAAACAATGCTTAAAAGTGGTGCTTGCTACAATTTCTGAGGGAAAAGATCTGGTCTACTCATCCCGGAGTTCAAAGTCAGTATCTGTGGGACCTCGCAAGACATCTTCCGCCACTGTACAACCAACTCCAGAGAATGTAGAGGGCACTATATTTTCCCCTCATCCAAAAAAAAGAGAACGGCCAATGTAATTGAATCCTCCCCCACTAGACCCAAGTCCTGACCAAAACTCATGGCCACCCATCGTCCCAAAGCAATCCGTTTTACAGAAAGTAAGAAGGTTGTAAATGAACCTTCATTATCTTTGCCTAGAGCCTCCATTTGCCCTCTTCAAGACAGTTCAAAGATAACAAAATGGAAGAAATTTATAAAACAAAAGAAATTCGAAAAATCACATTAATTCTAGATATTGATCAATGTGATAGGCCACCTGTAGACCCAATAACAAGAGATAGGCCAATGGAATTTAGAGAATCTAACGAGACACATGTACATAATTAAAAAATAAAGTGTAAAGATCACACACAGGCCATAGTAACCCCTTTTGTTCTTTTGGTAGATCCTTCTGAATGCTATCCTCATGTTGCTTCATTCCGTAGTGTTAGTGTCATTGCGTTTGTTGGCCCGACGATGGATGAAGCTAAACTGCTTGCTTGGGACCAAAGATTACATAATGAAAATGACTGTAATACAAAAGATTTGATTTTTTCATAAAGAATATTTGAGAGAGTCTCCATAAAGCTGGATATGTTAATCAATTGGAGCTCAAAGCACTATGCGCACAAGAGACAAGCTTGCTCTTTGATAAAAATCCAGCGTAGAGCCTAACCAAAATACGACAATTTTTTTCAACTTGCTTTTCGTAGTGGCCAGGTAGTTTTTTGCTATGCTTGTCATGGATTGCTTTGCTCATCATTAATGCCATGTTCTTCATAAATTGCTATGCCAATCATAATTTGCTAGACTTGTCCTACAGTTCATTTTATTTTAATATTAATTAAATTAATTATCTAATCATTAAAAATTTCTTTTATTCTAGGTATGGACCCTTGTTGATAAATTTTTTTATAAGTGGAAATTTTTTTAAATAAAAGGCCAACTTGCACAAGGTACCTCAAATTAAAAAAAAAAAAATTGCCTCCACTCAAACTTTTAAGCCTATCCCTACAGAAATGGAAATATTATAGTGGAAGAATATGCAAGGGATTAACTCTTTGGAATTAATAATAAGTGTCCTACAACTCTAAGTCCTTCCAAAGCAATTCGAGTGAAATATTCTGAAGGCAAAAGCAGATTAGAGAGACATATAGAGACTGGCATGGGGTGAGACCATTGCGGAGGAGGGTGCAACAGAGACCTACCTCTGGTTATTTTTCTCTGGACGACAAGCGATCTATGTTGCATTATAACATCATCGAGCTGACAAGCTTTGAATATTACTTGTTTCAGTATCTAGCCGTCACAAAGAAACTCAAAAATCCTATGACGGGTTCCGTGGCTTGTCCCTACCAAAGCCACAACAATTGATTAATTATTTAATTGATATTTTTTTTCACCCAGCTGATTGGATTTTAGATTTATCTAGTGGTAGCGACATTACCAACGCATGTGCTATTTAGAAAGGCATACATGTTGTTGCAGTAGATTTAGATTCTAATTTAGTTGAATTTGTAAAAATGAGAATGAAATATCTCTCAATTGTGCCGAATGAGTTGGTTGAGGTAGATAAGGGTTTAGATAATGACTAAGTAATTCCCTTGTCGAACTAACCACAACCTCCTGCCATTGGGAAGGTGGGTGACACAGGGGAGCAGAGAGAGGGAGAGAGAGAGAGAGAGAGAGAGAGAGAGAGAGAGAGAGAGAGAGAGAGAGAGAGAGAGAGAGAGAGAGAGAGAGAGAGAGAGAGAGAGAGAGAGAGAGAGAGAGTTTTTAAAAAGATTTAAATTTTTTCACAAATTGTGTAATTTTGGTTGCTTTAAAATAATTTCATTTACAATCATTTAATGTTTAAATATTCAATGAATTTACAAAGATATTTGAAATCTCAGTAAAGATTCAAAAAATATTAAAATTTAAAAAATACTGATTAAAATTTTTGTAATAACTTTAGAGATATTCTTTTTAATATAAGAATTTTCATTTAAAAAGCTTTCAAAATCCAAAAAGAAAATTCGGAAACTGAGTTTTAAATAAGCAAAAATAATTTTTCTACTTATTCTAGTGGTTGTGTGACAAATGATTTTATTTTAATAGCATTATTATCTAATATATGCTAATTTGTAGTTCTTAATCTTAATCTATGAATAATTTTTTTTAAGCATGATTAAAATTTCTACAAAAATAAAATATTTTTTGAGTATTACAACATTTTTTTAAAGCATTTTAAATATTGGCATTTTTTTTTTAAATTTAAAAAAATGGATCTCCATGTCATTTCTCTCTTTTTTTGGTCATCATATTATGTATGTATATATATGTGTGTGTGTGTGTGTATATATATATATATATATATATATATATATATATATATATATATGTATGTATTTGGTTTCTATATACACAATCCAAGCGCATGTGGTATGAGACATTATCTACATGAAGATCTCATTGTAGCGCTTATCTTTGACCTTGAAATTCATAAGAAAACTTCTTTAATTGTAATAAAAAAAGAAACCACTCCCACAAAAGCGAAGTCGGATAAGAGGTTATAGTGCCTTACGCTTGAAGTAGGCTCAAAGCTTGGTTTGGACCTTGATGTAGGCCCGGGGCACTATTATGGAGTTGGAATATCTTTGAGCTTAGTGCGCCAAACTTGGCTTGGTGTGCTCATGGATGTACAATATATGTATTTGTGAATAAATATAATGGTAATGCAAAGTAACTTTTAATCCCAAAAAAGTAAAGAGTGATATTCCTTGAAAAATTAGCTTGTACAAGTGATTCTACTTATATCCTTTATGTGTGGTGGAAGGCCCCAGTTGAGGGCCTTCAGTGCAGGGAGGGCCCTTGCTCGAGGGTATGGCCCCCGACCTGCACGGAAGGCCCGAGGGCCTCGGGCCTTCCACAACGTAATGCCATGTATATTTTTTTTTTCTTTGGACATAATTGCCAAAATACTGAATTGTTGAATGGTTGCGGAGAACTCCAGACAAAATCTCAGAATCCCTGATGACAATTTTGATAGTAAGAGGGCTCACTTGGAGGCAAATTATGCCTCTGAAGGTACATCCAAAATACAAAGAAAAAGTGAAGACTTGGCATTATGCTTTGTGGAAAGATTGTTAAGTGATCTATAAACCCAATTTAACAAATTTATATTCCATTTATGAGGTGGCCTAACAACATTACTCAAATTTGAACATACAAAGCCTTAATCAATTCAATTTTCCGCAACACCAAGAACTCATTTTCCTTTGTATTTTGGAGCCACCTTAGATAGCTTAATCTAAATTTGCTTGTCATAGATCGACACCTTCTATCAAAACTCTCATGTGGGTAGCCAATGAGAGATTGATATCCAACATTAAACTTTATGCCATAATTTTCATGTAGATGCCACATGACATGGAATTGACATCTAGATTAGTTGTCCACATGAAAAAATTTGTTTAAAACATAAGGTGTATTTTCTAAAACTTCCAAAAGATAAAGTAATCATTATAAAAAACTCACAATTGGGATTACACAAGGGAAGGCTCGAAGGCCTGAGTCTTTATGGGGCCTTGCCCTCGAGCAAAGACCCTCCCATGGCAAAAGACCCTCAATTCAAGACCTCCCCCTGTTCTCTCTCTCTCTCTCTCTCTCTCTCTCTCTCTCTCTCACACACACACACACACACACACAAGGTGTGATTTGACTAATCCAAAACATTCATCCAAGTGAATGAGTGTCTATGTGAGCACCAACGAAGGAGAGACCCTTAATTGAAGGACTTTTTTTCACGGGAGAAGGCCTTCTGTTCACAACCCCCCCCTCCTTTTCTATTAGCACACACACACGTGTATGTGTGTGCACACACACACACACACACACACACAAATGTGCATTCAAGTGTGAATATTTTGGGAGGGCAAATCACAATTTGCCAAAGGAAAACCCACTTATCTTCAAATAAAACCACATTCCATGGAAAGAAGCAAGGTAGGTAGGTGGGACTTAGGCCAATTTCCTCGATGGGGCCTCGTTTCTTATCTACACCGGTGAGTTTAGGCCCCACACCGTGATAACCGTCGATTGGTCTTGAGTGGCAGTTTCGACGCGTGGCTAGCATCCAAGGTGGCGGAGTAATATTAGAGTGCCATTAAGATCCATGGGACAGCGAAAGCGAGAGAGAAACTTCGAGAGGAAGAGAAAGCGAGAGAGAGAGAGAGAGAGAGAGAGAGAGAGCGAGCTATGGTGGCGATGGCGTGGGGTTAAATTGTTGGGGGATGCTTGTGTTGGAGATGAAGCCATTTCTGCTCTCTGTTACACCTCTGTCAGGATCTAGCACCTTTGCCTGCCAAATCGCCTTCAATTTCCCACATCCCATGAGATAGATCTGTGCAAAATCAGCCATCATAGCACAATGGTTCGATTGCTACCCGCTCTGCAACATCTACTCACAAAGCCCAACGGAATGTCCCATGCATTTGATCGTGAAGTAAATGCCTTCCGTGAGAATGTGATCTTAGGAATTGAGAGGCTTGCGGACTCCCTAGGGCCAGATTTTGTAACCCTAGAGTGGCTGCAACAGGCTGTAGATTTTCTGAGATCTACGCATGCAGGAGTGCTCAATTTTGTTGACAGATTGCAGCTTCCTATCTCGGCTGGTGAAGAATGGATCAATGAATACATGAATGAGTCTGCAAAGCTTTTAGATGTGTGTAATTTGTTGAAGAGGGGTATTGGAGGGTTAGGGCATTACCAGATGCATGTGGAGCTGGTGCTGCGGGCTTTACAGAACAGCAGCAACAGCCAGGGCAGCGGCAAAGGCCAGTTTAATAGAGTCATGCAGTATCTTGCAGACTGTGAGATTGAGGCTGTGAAATTGGATCGGGAAAATAGACCTTTAGCAGAAGAGAAGGTTGAGGCATTAGGGTGGTCTGCTGACAGTTATGCAGGCAGGAAGGTTGCCGACCTACCTGGGGTTGACAGTGCGCTGGTTTTGATGAGAAATACAAGCTATGTTGTAGCTAAAATTCTTTTGTGTGGATTGGTGCATGCCAGTGGCGCTGGCCGTGTGTTGAAGCCAGAGCTTACTCCTTCGGACGGTGCTTGGGGGGCCTGCGTTTCTCGTATGCAGAGAAGGTTTAGTGAAGAGATCCGCCAAAAACAAGAGTGCATAGTTTTTCTTCATGAGTTCGAACAGCTGCACGTTTTGCTTCAGAATCTTTCCGTTCAAATGCAAGCCGTGCAAGGTAAAGTTCAATCTAGGACTTACGAGATGAGGATGAAGCTAGAAGTTCAGAAGTTGAAGCAGAGTTCCGACAAATTAAAAAATGGCTTAGAGGTAGTAGAGTGGCATGTAAACAATTTCTTTGATGAGATTATAGAGGGCAGAACGAATCTTTTAACCTCCCTCAGCCAATCTACTATATAAGGACGGGAGTGTCACCTTTTGCAAGATAAGGTCTACCTTTTTTCTCTTGTATGTCCTCATTTGTGCAACGAGCTAGAGTTGAATTCATGACCTCAAGAAAAGGAAAGGAAGTCTTTATCAACTTATCACTTATTGGAGGACAAGATAGGATATACGTAGAATTCATGAGTGCTGAAGTCTATGGTCATATTGTTGCAAGGTAGTATGCTCTCATTCTTCTTCTTAGAAGGGTTTTGTATGATTTATGTATGTAAATATCCGGTGATCTTTTATTGAGGCCTGTCGATGATTGTAAAATTAGACAGAAGATAGTAAATCGTCGCACCTTGTATATGATTCCGGGGAACTTTTTATGAATTGAAGTATTTCATGTCACAAGCAGAACAGGGCTGTCGATCCTTTGACTGATGTTCACATGGTTTTACCTTTCAAAGAAAGCAAGCTCAATGGATTATTCCCACATGCTTAGTAAGTAATGCCTTTGAATGAGTGAAACGTGTGATATTACGCACGGGATCTTTCTGGTTGAAAAATAATGTTTATGCTAGGTTTTCTTGATGTACTTTGCCCGGAACTTGACCAAATCTTTTCAAAGAAAAATAGGTACTTTTTTAACAAAAAAAAAAGTGATACAAAGTTCAACGTATAAAAAAATAGTCTGGAGATGTACGCTGGAGTCATCTACGCTGGATTCAGCTTTTGAAGATCCATACTCAGATTCTGACAACCATCGAGGGATAGATATGCGCGAGTTTGAAAAGCATGGAGGGATAGATATGTGCAATAGGGAACGAACGAGCAATAGGGTCAGCGGATTTGATGAATGGGCATAGGGTCAGCGGATTCAGCTTCTATTTGATGAATGAGGGACAGATATGTGCGATTCCCAGTCTCATGATTTTCGCCTAGGATGTTTCAAAGAAAAACTTATTGCATCTCTTAAAGAAGTGAGAGCATGCATGCCTAGTTAGTAATGCTCTCAATGAGCGAAGCATGTGTGATATTACCCAAGAATCTCATTGTTGCCAAATAAACAGTTTCGGGGGTTTGGGAGCCAGTAATGCATACCAAATGTTGTTGGCCCTCACAACACTGAATATACTGTTTGCAAATGTATTCCAGTTGTCTGGGGCAGTTTTCCTGGCCATCTTGCATTTGAGAAAAAACAGAACTCATTTTTTAAAGAAAAACGACTTGCCTATTCCTCTCTGTGTAATCTATTTGGCTATAAGTAGAGATGCTAGAAAAGACAACCACTCCCTTCCTCCACATCTAGACACTGGAAAGAACCCTGTTGTGCCAACCGGCGGCTCTCATTCTGTGTAATGTGTATTAAGGAATCTGAAAATTTTGATGATGTGGCATGATGCTGTGGTGTATTCATCTATATGCGTAATCCGTATTGCTGTATGTGTTTGCATATTTGGGGTACCCTATTGAAACCGTTTTTGTTTTTGATAAGCATAATGCATCTTTCTGGTTTAAAAATAGTGTCTACGGCACGATGAAACGAAGTGGACTGGTTGAACGTTTGGAGTTCAAAAAGTGATCTACTTAGTGTTAAGAATTTTAGTTCATGCAAGGCTATGGGTATGTTTCTGAGCGTTTTCCCTGTACTGGAAGTGGTGCAACTTGGTTGTTTTTCTCATGCATTGTTCACATTGAAATGTGATCATATGGTGGAGAGGCAGCTTGTGCTGATTCAGTGAGTTAGCTTAAAAGCCTTCTCTCATAATGGTATTTGTATTGATTATTTAGATGCTATCGATAACTAATTCTTTCTGAACTTTTGTCTTCATAAGGCTATAACGTTTTGCAGCTGAAGGCTACTTTCTTACTGATATTTTCTGGGTCCTGACCTGATCACTCTACGCATAGTCATAGTCTTCAGAGTTGAATTTTCAAGTGGAATGTAGGTATTTTCTGATGTTCGTGAGAACAATTCATAACCATGGACCTTCATATTCCACTGTCTGGTATTGCTCAGATTTGTTTCCATTGGTGCTCCCTTGGGAAACTTTCTTGTCACAAGCCTAACCTATAGCCTAAATAGAAGCATTGAGATTCTTATAGCTGCTTACTTTTTTTTGACGCAGCACTTTTGACGTGAATCCTCTTTGTATTTGTATGGTTGCGTTGCACTTTTATGTGGAGGAGCTCACCATCATTCTGCCAAAAAAAATTTGTTTTTACATGCGCCTTCCACCTGGAAGATGCTTGAAATGTTTTCACATCAGGGAAGGTTCCCTTCTTGCTAGAAAGGCCTCAGAGCCCCCTCCCCAACCCCCACCTTCCGTCAGGACTTTAGAGCACCTCCCCCCCCCCTCCGTCAGGACTTTAGAGCACGGGGCCACACGTGATTAGCGTTTGGCCCCGGCCCGCTGGGCACCATGTGGGCCTGATGCCCGGGCGGGCAGAGACCGTCAAAACTGGCACGCAACCGAATTTTGCGGGCGCGGGCTGGGGCTGTGGGGGTGCATGGGCGGGCACCAGCGGTGGCGCCGGGTAGCCCAGATGGGCGCCGGGCAGCGGGAGCCACGCTGAGCACTTCCACACCCGGGCACCCACACATGCGAGACAATAGGCATGTTTGCCTATATATCTCTCTCTGCCTCCAGAAATCCCAAAGATATGCTTATGGGATAATCTTTTGGCTCCCCGGGCACGAGGCGCCAGGGCAGCCAATTTTTTTATCAACACAAAAAAAAAACCTCTGGGGCCAAAGGCAACCCTGCTCCTTAGATGCGACCCCCCCCCCCCAAAGTAAATATAGAGAGATGAAAAAATGCCTTAATCCCAAAAGTTTGACATTGTTGAGAAAAGCTTCAACGTTGCACTAGAATACCTACTTAGAAGCTTGACTCTACTCTTCCTATGTATGATCTGTACAGTCCTTGTTATGTTCTTTCAGATATTTCCAGATGATTCTATCGTGAGTGACAAGGGTCGATGTCGAATGCCTTCCCACTCAGGAGGCTGTGCAAGGGCAGGACCAACTGTGTAGAAATTCCCGAGACCCTGACTCTCAAGTAGTTCCCAAATGGGAGTCTTTCGGGTGAGCCTCAAGTTAGGTGTCCACTCAGACATTCTGCTGGAAGGTCCATGTGATACTTGATACTTGCTAATCACAGATCGGTGCCCACATAAATCTTCCAAGCGGAAAGCCCTACAGTCAATATCAAAAGGTTTCATAAGTGCAGGAAGATTTCGCAGTTGGGGCTTGACCAAAATGCATAGAATGAGCACGAGTGCTTGGGATTACATATGTTAAACCATCTCAAGAGGAAACGGCTTTAGTTTATTTTACCAACCTTTCGCAGGGAAGTTGTGGTTTTTTTCCAAGTGACATGCCCAGGCACACAAGCTGACTTTGTTCAAGCCATTGGCCTGCACTTGGGCAACATACATGTCATCATTTACTGTTTGGAACATGGTCCCGAGTTTGAAACAGGCACATCTTTGGCTCTGCCTGAGATGCTGGGGATAGCACTTGTCTTAAGCTCCCTGCTTGAAAAGCTTTCGGTATTGATTATTTTTTATCAAAGTATGCAAGTGATAACATTGTCATCCATTCTTCCCATGTGCTATAAACGTTATATAAAAATTAATAAGAATTATGAATTATTAAGCTTACCTCTCTTTTGATGTGTGTTTGTTTGTGTGTGTGTGTGAGTGGGTGAGAGAGAGAGAGAGAGAGAGAGAGAGAGAGAGAGAGAGAGAGAGAGAGCACATTTCCACTACTATCTAGACAACCCCTCACTAACTACCAAGAATCCTTCTCATGTAACGATTCAAGCAATGGTTTTAAAGTAATGGTTAAAGATGTATGGGTGCCGAAAAAAATTCATATGTTCAATGTAGAAGTGTAATACCATGATAGCACGACATTTTTTATGGTCAACTTGGAAAATGAAGTTTCAGAACCCTAGACTCTTTTCAAAATCTTACTACTACCAAGAGTCGAAGCAAAAGTTGTGATGTACTTGCTAATATGCACTTTTGTTGTCATGGAGCAATACAAGCAAGTTTGTGTTCTATCAAAGTATACAAGTGCTCATAAAATGTTAGTTTTTTTAAGGTGACATTTTTAGGGGTGTCTAATCAAACATTTGAGTGTTCTGATAGCAATTTCTCCATGGAAAATACTTTCAACTTGGTGTTGTGGAGGAGCAGATGAGACCATACTAACTACCTTGATCTTTTCGGATTCTCTTTTATTGATTCTATTTATCAAGTCAATAGACATTTGTGCAAATTTTCTTGAGAAGTAGTGTAAAATGAAATGCTTTATATGTAATAGTAGCCAAATTGAAAATAATTTAACTTATGGCCTAATATTTGCTTATGGGTGTAAAACACATTTCCTCGAGCATGGTCACAAAAATGTTTTGGTCATGACTCTGGCTAATGTCTTTCATAGTAGTGACAATATGGAAGATTAGAAATGCACTATGCATTTATAAGTCTAGTGGCAGGAGAACAAAAACACCTCTTATATATGCAAAAAGTCCTCTAACAAAATCCTATTGACATGTTCATAGCATGTAGGAATATGTGGCATGGTTTGTTGGTCAAGCTTGCACTCAAAGTTAGAAGAAATTATATTTGATAAAACAAATAATTGATGGCAAGTTTAATATTGGGAGATGTCATTGTTCTTGGGATTTTAATATCCTTTTTTTTCTCTTGATCTTTTCCTTAACATAGTTGAAAGAGAAGTATCATCACAAGTTATGGTGTGATACAAGTGACAAGAGAGGGGATGATCTCAAAAGAGAGTAATATTTGCCTCAAATTTCATAGTAGACTTAACGTCCTAGTTCCAAATAATCTCAAGTTTTTGGAATCATTCGAATAAATTTTGAATTTCATCATGATTTAAATTTGTCATAGAAATTTCAAGATTTTGTCTGTTTTTTTTTAAACGATTCTCTCGAAAATTGAAAGAATTTCTTGAACCGTTCGTGGCAAGAGCTCAATTTGAACTTATAAACTGTTTTTTAAAGCGATTTATATCTTCTCAAATTGAATCCATTCTTGGTACTAAAGGATATAATGCTCTTCAATCATCATCTTTGATGTCATTTATAGTCAACGAATTGGTCCTCTCTATGCATCGTCTAAAAGCCATCCAATGTCAATCTCAAGTTGATGGAAGAGGACTTTGAATTGGACCATAGAAATCGTAAGGTATGAAACACCTTGACATGAAGTAGCTTGGTATCTTGTTGGTCAATTTGTGTAACATTCGTGAAAGAGGAGGACATTAACCATGTTGTTTGAGTATAAGATGTTGCTTGGTGCCATTGTTGCCTCAAATCCTTCTAGTTTGATGATAGGAGTGCCTCCATCACATGCATCAAAGTCACCAATTACTCATGGCTCATTAGAGGAGTTCCAAGTACCAAAAGGGTCGTTTGTCAAGATGCTTTTATTGACTATTCAACTATTCAATGTACATGTGGCCCAATAAAGTTTTTACACATGTGAAGGAACGTAACGTTGTTTGTCGGTCTGAAAAAATTTGGAGTTTTTCGATAATATTCTTGAACATTTCGAAACTCTCGCTGGGCAGGGTCTAGAGTTGTGATTTGACAATACTTGCTACCCGCAAGACTCCTAACTGCCCGACTCTTAAAACTTATGGTCAGTAGTAGTATATTTTGAGCAAAACATAGTTGAACAAACTTATCTGTTTTAAAGAGGGCCAACCTACAAGATGCTGCAAAACATCACTACGGATGAGTAGAACAACAATAGATTTTCTAGACATTTTTGATATTTTTATAGAATCATAATCAAGATGTGATCATTCCAATGTATTATACGTGAAGAGTAGATCATTTTTGCTTTTTACCTCATCTCCATCCAAGTTCAAATAAGAAAGTTATGGCTAATCAAAGATTTTGATGATGTGGCATATCGCCATGACGCGAGAATAAACCAATTTGTTTTTACCAGAATGCAAATCCTCGCATGGTGGAGATATTCCAATGGATTTTACGCGAAGAGTAGATCATTTTTGCTTTTTACTTCATCTTCATCCGAGTTCAAATAAGAAAGTTATGGCTAATCAAAGATTTTGATGTTGTGGCATATCGCCATGACATGAGAATAGACAAGTTTTTTTTACCAGAATGTAGATCCTCATGTGGTGGAGATATTCCACATCATCAAATAATATAAATGCCACAACATCAAATGCTTATCTTGTACTATAAATCTTTGATCTACCATAATTTTCTTATCTGAACTCTGATAAAGATGAGATCAAAAGCAAAATTGATTTTACTCTTTGCATAGAATATGATGATGTGGCATATCGCCATGACGCAAGAATAGACAAGTTTTTTTTATCAGAATGCAGATCCTCACGTGGTGGAGATATTCCACATAATCAAGTGTCGCATCATTAAAAGCTTATCTTGTACTATAAATCCTTGATCTACCATAACTTTCTTATCTGAACTTTGATAGAGATGAGGTAAGAGCTTGCATTTTCATTTCATAATTGAGTTCTTTTTAATTTGCATTTTCAAATTTAAAAAAACATAAAAGCAAAATTCAGACCCAACTTCAAATTCTCTCTTATTTTAATAGTTTAAAGGAAGAGGATTTGAACCTCTACAAGGTTAAGCCTTGTCTTTCAAACCCTTAATCCTACACAAAGGGGTGGTTAATCTAATAACAGAGGGAACATCTTACTCAACCAAAAAGTTGGAAAAACCAGTACATTATCTACAACAATATTAACTATTAATCTAAGGGAGAGTAGAATAACAACAAACCTGAACTCTGCGAAAAGCAATCACAGCACCTACAAGAACAAGACATATAGCATCAGTAAAAAGTTGCAAAAGAAGCCCACATTTCTAAAACTTCCTCACAAAGCTTTTCAAAGTCATTCTCAGGACGACTCACAAGTATTCGACAAGCTGACATGCAGATTAGTGTGACAACATGACTGGAGAAATCTAAAAGGCTAGAGGCTCTATCTATGTAAAACTTCGATCCTTTACACAGGAAATTTTCTCCGCTTGTGGCGCGTGCTTTGTTTTTTGGCAGCGTGCTTTGTTTCATGCGCATTATTAATATACTTCAAAAAATGAGCTAGCCATACAATTTAGACGGCGGGCAGCACCAGAAACTAAGAAAACGAAAAAAAAAATTCGGTATTTCATCATTCTCTCTCTAACATGCTCTTACTAAGGCACGATTTCTTATACGGCCCTTTTGGAATCGAAAACTCCTCTAATGAGTAGATTTGACTAGCATGAAGATTGCCTCCATCTGTTATGGAAAGGAAGATAAGCATAACATGATGATTTGGTGTGGTGTTGATGATTATCGTTGAATCGTTTTACAACAACATGCATTTTAGGAATCTGACCAATCGAAATACGTGAGCCTTATACATGACTCTTGTAAACCATATCTCTACTTCATAGGTCATTGGTACAACTAATGCATCAAAGAAACATTACTTCGAAGGAGCATTGTGAAATTGAAGTTAAATCCTCTATGATCTTCTTAGTAGGAAGTTGCCCTTCCCTAGCCTTCTTTTAGTTGTGAGTCTCACACTTGTGACGACTCAACTCCAATTTAACTATATGTTAAATCTATGTAAAGGTGTTAATCCATTTGTCGCATGGAAATGCATTAATATGTTGGAAATTAGTCTTCAATGGGTTTATTTTCAAGGCTCTCCTCTCCTAGAATCTCATGAGTGCATTTATATGAGATTTCAAGTTTTTTTTGGATGATAGAAGTTGCTTCACCTCTTTATCATGCAAAAGTATAAACACCAGTAGATCTCCAATCTTGTTACTTCCCCCACTCCATTATATAACCTCCTTTTCTATGCAACCTAATTAAAGTTGGTGACACATGACACCGCCACTTGCTAGAAGGCAATGCTTAGTTTGTAACCCCCCTACAAACACACATGCACACAGATGATTTGTCATCAAGCATTCTTCCACTCCCTTTTGGGACCTCTGTACAAAGGTCCTACATAAAAAAAGCACAAAATGTCAATTCTTGGCTTTCTATATATAAATGCCTCTTCAAGAGTTATGGGTAGCAACCATAATAGTGGGACTTTGATTATGCAAAAATGTAGTAGTGTATAAGAATTCGTCAAACCCATGTGTTTCATTATTGGATGAGCACATTCTATTTTGGTGTGATTCTTCTTTTCAACAACTCCATGCTATGCGGAGCATGTACTTGCATATATCGTCTCTTAATGCCATGTTATTTGCAAATCACCTCAAATTTTGTGGATTTGTAAACTCCTCCACTATCTAATATTGACATCTTGATGGGTGCATCAACTTGATTCTCCACTAATGCTTTAAATTATTTGAAACAGACAAATGCTGATTTTTCATTCAAAGAAAATAGTCGTTTCTTTTTGGAATAATCATCTACAAATGTCATGAAATTGACATGGTGTTCATGGGACCACACAAGTCACTATGAATGAGCTCAAGCACTCTTTTAGGTCATGTTGCTCCCCTTGTTTGGACTTTTCTATATGTTGCTTACCAAAGACACAAACATGATTTTTTTTTTTTTGTCTTGCAAATTTGGTACACCTATCACCATACCCAATATACACATTAACCACAGATTTTCAAAGTTAAGCTAATGCATTTGTCAGTGCTATAAATCATATTTCAAAATAAATAATGATGCTAAACCATATTGTAGTAGCATTTAACTTGTAGATGTTAAAATTGTCAAAATCATAGCTTTGATCTATGATGAGTTGTGCATAACTTGATCCCACATGAGTGGAGCGTGTTCCCACGTGTGGATGTTAGGCCTAAATGTATTCACCTTTAGTTAGATAGAAAATGTCTTGATTGACACATGTGTGAACTAGTGAAAAACGAATCAAGTTGAAAATTGCCATTTGGCACTCTATGACTACTTCCTATCCATTACATCTCCAGCATAGTCTGAATCTGAAAATCTAAAAAGATTAGATGATGATCCCTCATACAATATGTCAAAATCTCGAGTTCCAATGATGTACCTCAAAATGCACTTTCCTAGCTTCCAATGCTCCTCACTAGGATCTTGCATGAATTGACTCAATCTACCAACACAATAGCTTAGATCTGGTCTAGTAATTGTTAGATAGATGAGTGAACCAACTAGCTTCCTATAGAGAGTAATGTCCTTAAAGGATCTTTCATTACCTCTTATAGTTAACTTTACATGATGAGACTCCATAGGTGTATCAATAGCTTTTGCATCTACCATATGAAATCTTTCTAGAATAGAATTAGCATACTTCTCTTGACAAATGAAATTAGATTGAGAAGATCTAATGACTTCTATTCCCAAAATGTAATGAAAATTACCAATATCATGCACCTCAAACTCCTTCTTAAGAGCATTCTTGATATCCTCCACATCTTGATTGTCTCCACCACTCAAGATGATATCATCCACATAGATTAGCAAGATGGTAACATCATTTCCAGCAAACCTATAATAAATTGAATGATCATACTCACTCATAACAAAGCCTTGAGAGAGTAAAAAATTGTTAAGCTTAGCATACCAACTCCTTGGTGCTTGCTTAAGGCCATACAAACTCTTTTGTAGAAGACACACATGATTTGGCTTTGTTGATGAAATGTAGCTCTCGGGTTGCTCCATGTACATTTCCTCCTCAAGATCCCCATTCAAGAATGCATTTGAAATGTCCATTTTCCATAGATCCCATCCATAAAGTGTAGCAAGTGAAATGATGACTCAAATGCTTACCATGTTTGCCATAGATGCAAAGGTCTCATCATAGTCAATCCCTTGTTGTTGAGCATATCCTTTTGCCACTAACCTTGTCTTGTACTTGTTGATAGATCCATCTTGGTTTGTCTTCACCTTGAAGATCCAGTTGCATTCAATAGCTTTCTTGTCCTTAGGCAACTCCACCAATCTCCATGTTCCATTCTTCATAAGAGCTTGATGCTCAAGATCCATTGCTTGGATCCACTCCTCTTCTTTCCTTGCTTGATCTACACTTGTAGGCTCATCCAAAGAGGTTAGGAAAGCAACATAATTTCCAGAAACTACTTGCTTACCCTTTTGATCACATGTGAGCCTTGAAGGTACTTGTCTTTCTCTTGATGTTCTCCTTGGCTTTTGACTTGATGAAGGTCCATCATCACCATCCAAAGTAGGATCCTTCTCATCAACATCAAGAATGTTAGATCCATCCACACTACCATCCATCATGCTTGAAGACACTTTTGGAATGCTCCCCTCATCAAAAATGACATCTCTACCAACAATCACTTTGTTAGTAGAAGGAATGTAAACCTTGTAGGCTTTACTCACCTCACTATATCCAACAAAAATACCTCTTCTTGAAGATGGATCCTCCTTGGTCCTATCATCAAGAGTAATGTTGACATAGCATGTGCATCCAAAGCTGGTTCTTAGAAAGTTGACACTCGGCCTCCTCTTGAATAACATCTCAAAAGGTGTCCTTCCATCCAAAATAGCACTTGGCCACCTATGTTACATACATCTTAGCTCCACTATTGCTAATTGTAGTAAATCCATGAATATCCGAATGTACAAGTTGAAAAGGCTTTGTAGATCTAGAAATAGATCTAGTATAAGGTAGTCAATGTGACTTAGACAAAGCACAAGACTCACAACCATGCTTGATATCAATTAAGGAACTTGGAAGACCAATTACAACCTTCTTCCTTGCCATTACATCCAATGACCTGAAGTTGAGGTGTCTCATCCTTTTGTGCCAAACCTCTTGAATAGGAATTTGCTCCCTTGCAACACATCCAACTTGGTTAGCAATAACACAAGCATATAGTTTGAACAACTTCCCTTGCCTTTTACCTTTTCCAATCAAGACATCCTTCCTTTTGATCAAAGAAGCATCTCCATCAAACTCCACCGTGAGGCCTTTACTTAGCATTTGGCTCACACTAAGCAAATTCTTGGTAATAGATGGAATAAACAAGACATCCTCCAAATGAACATTCCTATTTGTAGAGAGAGAGAAATAGGAATTGTGCCAATCCCTTTGATTGCACACTCACAATCATTGGCCATGTAGATCACCCTCTTGTCATCTCCATATGCCAACAAAGAAGTGAAGTACTCTTTGTGAAAGGTCATGTGTGAACTTGCTCCACTATCAATCCACCAAGGATCTAGTTCTCCATCATTCGCAAGACATCACAAAAGCATCATCATTTGCATCTTGAACATCCAAACCGTCCTCATCAAGAGTAAGATTACCTTGCTTGTCTCCTTGATCTCTCTTCTTCTTGTAGCACTCACTTGCAAAGTGTCCTTTGATGCCACAATAGAAGCACTTGAGCTTTGATCTATCCTTCTTTTTTCCACTTGAAGAAGCCACCACTTGATCTTGCCCTTACTTTTGGTTTTGCCCTTGAATTTGCCCTTTGTAAATATAGCATCCTCTTGAGGTGTCGATATAGATCCACCTCTTGCTTGAAGCCTATATTCCTCATTGATCAAGGTCTCTTGAAGATCCATCAAACTTGGCAAAGTCTTTTGAATAGCAATACTTTGAACAATGTTAGCATGAGCATCCAACAAGCCATTAAGAATTACTTGAATAAGCTCTCCTTCCTTAATGTTTTCATCAATGCAAGCCAACTCATCATTCAATGCTTTCATTCTCAAAAGAAAAGTACGTGGACTTTCTTCATTGTTTTGCAAACAAGAAAAGGTTTGCCTTCTTAGAGTCAACACTCTAGAAGTAGACTTGGATTCATAAAGCTTCTTCAATGAATTCCAAGCTTCCAAAGATGATGTGCACTTACCAACTTCCTTGAGAAGTTCATTGGTAACATTCATTTTTATCATGTGTAGAGCCTTCTTGGCCCTCTTGTCATACCTCATTTGATCTTGTAGAGTTACTATCAAATTATTGAAGATAGCTCAAATTCGATGGACATAGCTCATGCACCAAGGAGTCATTCGATTCTCAATATGGTATCATAGCATACAACATTTCTTGTTCTGATACAACATTCACTAAATTGTCTAGAAGTCATACAATCTGTTGTCTGCTCTCTCGAATTTTCACATGGATTCTCAATAGAAGTCTGGTGTAATGATAAACAACCTCAATGGATCGAATTACCATCTGTGGAAATTCAAGATGAAAGGTGTGCTCATGGCCAAAGAACTTTGGGGATAGTCACGGGCGTCGAACTACTTCCCTGTGTTGATGAGCAAGCCATTTTTAAATGGAAGCTCAGGGACGGTAAGGCTTTTGCCTTAATCACCCTTAATATATCAGACACATAGATTGGCCACATCAGACAAGCTCGATCTTCTAAGGAAGCTTGGGACATTCTAATCACACTCTACGAAGTGAGTGATGTCACTTCAAAATTACATCTAAGAAAAAGAATTTCTCTTTCAGAATGTCAGAAGGTACTTCTATTCAGAATCACATCTATCATTTTAAGACTCTACTTGAGCAGATGGCAACAATAGGTTCAGTCATCGAAGATTCGGATGTTGTCATGACCTTATTGTCTAGTCTTCTATCCTCATATGAACATTGGTTGATTGTCATTTCGACCCAATCAAAACTTTCTTTATCTAAAATCATAACTATGTCATTGTAGGAGGAGATTCAAAGGAATGGTGCATCTTCGTCCATTGAAGACTCATGTTGTCAAGAAGTCGAAGGCTTCCACCTTCTCCTCCTCAATCGTTTGTAGCATGGGAAGTAGGGCTAGAACCTAGGAGCCTTGAAGATTCATGCAAAACAAAAGGGTTAACACTATTTCTACTTGCAAGCAAGTTGCCTTGAAAACACAACTAAAACCAAATAGTACTAACTTTAAAACCAAAACCACACTAACTCTAACACACTCTTTCACACCTTCTCCTCTCTCTCTCTCTCTCTTCCCTCTCTACTCACTCATACACTCTTCAAACTCTCTAAAAAGCTCCACTAAATTAGAAACACACAATGATTAAGCACATATGCTAACATGGGCTAAAATAGCAAGAACTTAGAAACAAAAGCAATAAGCATAAAGCCACACTATAATTAGCCACACACCAAAATTAGCACAAGTGGACCCAAAATGGTAGCACTTAGCTCTCTTGCATTAAGGATCAAAATTACATAAAAAGGCTTCTCTTTATAGAAGGTTGTGGAGTGTCCTTTCCACACTTACTTATGGGACTAGGAATCTCAAGTCTCAATATGAAATCTAAGTTTTTTTTTTAGAATCTTGACATTGACTTTTGCATACTTTTTTAAGTCTAAGTTTAAACCGTGGGACTTGCAAAAATTGGTCTCTTGCTCCCTAGTGACTAATGGCACCACAAGTTGAACTTATGTATGCAAGGTGCCATACTTGGGACCTAATGCAACTTATCTACTGACGGCTCTTCAAAATGGGCTTATACACATAGGATGCCATGCTTGGGCCATTAATTACACAAAATTGATATTTACATTGCCTTCTTCCCTGTAAGGTACTACTTTCCTCAATTCTCCCGATCTCCATTGAAATGCCCCTTAGGCCTTGTATTCTGGCCCCCACACTCCCCCGCTGCTAAATGGTTGCCAGTCCCATGGCAATTCACTTGAATAGAAAACATTTCGTTTATACCTATAGCAGGATAAAGTAAACTACTAGTTTCGTTTGTTCTCCAAAGTAAACATGCCTAGATAACTAAGGCTATAAACATGATGTTTTTTCAGTTTTTTCCCATTAATAAAGGCAAAAACTGATAACAGGAGTATTGATAACCTAGGTGCCCTTAATGCACATGGATTTGTGCGAGGGATCGATGCACTCATAGGAATTGGTACGACATGGATTTGCCCTGATCCTACTGCAAGTGTTAGGGTAAAATACTTGGCCGAATATAGCTATACGCAAGTATTGTTTTATCGTTTTTTAAGACACGATTGGTATTAAAAAAAAATGAAACAGAGCGGTGGCTGGCAGACTCTTGGAAAGCATGGATATGCTCAAGAGTTTTGATAACGGTACTTTAACTACGATAGGTTCAGGTATCGGTATGGCATGGATTTGCCCCATATTTGAGTACCAATCCACGCTATCTCCTTTTTGCGAACTGCAACCTATCTAACACAATTATTTTTCAAGTACATATGCTTCAATTCTATAAATTGATATGGACCAGTACCATAAAACTGATCAGAATGGCAAAATGCCCTGATATGGTAATGATATGGGATGGCCTATCGCTATTAATCATGTGAAATAGGAAAAATTGGACTACATTTTTACATCAAATACTTTAAGTTGTTAAGCTGCTAAACATATTTTGTACATGGATAACAACTGACATTCAACGTTGACACCTGTCTTCCTCACTGTGCTAACTTGTGTGGTTTTGTGTGGTGGGATGGTGGCAGGTACCAGCTGGATGTCTTGAAATATGTTTCGCTTGACGGTGCTTTTTTTTGAAGTATTGTATGCTTTCAGCTATGTTTTACCTTGCTGGTTTATGAATAAAGGTTTCAAAAGATTTGGTCTTGCTTTTGCAAGAGGAGCTATGTTTCATTAACCTCTCTCTTTCTCTCTGAATGTTGATTTTGGACATTCAATAAAATCTAGACACATTTTTCTAATTGCTTTTATAAAATTGAACAAAGTCTTGTTTGAATTCTAATCTTTTTGAGCAATTTCTAAAATTGCTTACTTTTGCCCAGTTGAATAAGAGGGAAGCTCGGATGCGAATCTAGATCTTAAGTATGCAAGAGCTACTCCTTGGTTGAAAGGAATGTGAACTACAAGAACCTAATCCAATGTAGTGGGATATCTAATGTTCAATATGCTCTCTAAAGGTTTTTTCTTCACATGAGACAAATTGATATTTGGAAAGGTTGAAATGTGCTTCTCATTATGAAGAACGTCATTGATTCTCCCATTCGATTACCATCAATGGTTGTTCATGGGGACTGAAATAGAATTCCAATGCCAAAATGGGTTTGGTTTGTTGAGAACAAGTATCTCGATCCAAGACTCTAAGTCCTTTTTGTGAATTACTTTACGTTTTTCCAATAATATCTCCCCACGAGCTTATTGGGATTCGAACCCAAGTCGGTAAGCCCACAAGCTTATTGTCCATGCTAAAAGCATCACCATATGACTATCCAGTTTAGATTATCTACCATCGATTGAGGCAATTAGAATCCACGAGTAAAAATTTAAACATAAGGCAAGCATAGATGTTTTTTGCTCACAATTGTCTTTTGCTAAGAGAAAATTAGAAAGGAACATTAAACAAATTTGTCCGGCTTGTCAATTGGCAAAAGAAAATGTCACTCTTCTATAGCTGGAATTTTCCCAATTCATTTTAGGGAGCTTCATTTGCATAATTTCCCGATGTTAATGTTTGTCCTTGAACTTATGGCTACAAAAGGCATTACACAAAAAAGCTCATGAATTTTTTGCATAAAGCATAACATCCACAATTGACACGTGTCAGTCCCACCAAAAAAGGAGAAGTCCATGGGTTCTTCCAAGTGGTATTTACATTAGGTAAATGTATGGGACCATGCTTTTATGCTTGTTCAGGCCCTTGCCCTCAAGTTGGGGCCCTTAGAAGTATAAGGCCTACATAAGTCACCAAACAACAATTTGATGTTCCAGGAATCATTGGAGACAAAACAGATGATTGAAGTGCTTAGTAATGGATTGCTATCAATTTTTGTGGCAGATTATGGGTCTAAAGCATTAGGGTCAATCCATCAGAGAAATTTCTTGGTTGTGAGGCTTTCAAATGAAACATTTGGTAGTTCATAGTTTTATAGCATGCATAGATGCAAAAGATCATGTGTGTTGTACTTCAAATGCATGAAAAAGATTAGATAATTAGAGCAAGAATGAAAGTTTTTCAATGTTGTTAAGAAAGACGGTGAATACAAAGTCTGGGTCTAAACTGTTTTGAGTATCACAGCAGTTTTGATCATTTAGCAGTCAGAAGGTGGTTGGCCAAGGACACACATTCTTGCTCCTTTATGCATATACAGGAATCCTGCCATACATTAATAAATGCACAGACAGAAAAGTTCTTGATGTTTAGAATGGACTTGTTGAGGATTTGAATTCCTATTTGCTGCTTTGCTCTCAGATTTTTCAGACATAGTCAACAATGCATTCTGACCATGCTGCTCACTGGCTTTCTTTTTTTTATTTGGAATTTTTCAGTTACAAATCTACTTGGATAACTTTTTCATAGTAATCTTGGAAAGAAGTAGAAAACATTGTTGCACTTGCAAAACTAACACAGGGCAATAACTGCAATTGCAAGTTAAATGCTCGTGTATTTCTCTGTATTGCAAGCAAAGAGATACTCCAAACTAAATACTCTGCTCATGTAGCATTGCTAAATACATCTATGATCTGTTTACCAATAATGAACTAGCCAAGATCTAGAGCTCATTAAGTGATAAAATGCTCTTACAGAGCTGCATTGAAGAACAGAAATCAGGGATGATACCTGCAGTTCTAAATGTCAGAGAACTCTTTCACAAACAGCGCAGTGTCATCCCTTCTTGACCCAGCCATATTACCATCGACGATTTTTCTTTCCCTGGATGGCTTATTTTTACTCATATTGTTGAAATCTGCTTCACATGAAACAAGACTTCTGATGCTTGCTCTAAATATTCCAGTGCAAGCAACCAGATTGGATTCTTTAACCTCCGATACTACATCAAAGGGCGAATAAGCCAAATGCTTCACAGATGCAAGTTTATCCTGTGATGCACAAAACTCCATGCTTGAAATGCTTGGATTTTGGACAAGCACCACCATTGGAAGATGATTGGCTTCTCCTTTTTCCAATGAAGTTGGCTGTATAATTAAGGTGGTCAACTTTAGTAAAACCAGGTACCCAGACTGCAATATTATTAGAGATTCACAAAAGGAAGTTTTACATGGCCTTTTTAAGCCTTTGACAAGATCTGTTCCTAAACTGAGCAATGGGAGATGCTAATTCATGAGAAACTGATACTCCGGCTCTTCTGGCTTTATCAAATAGATGGAAATTACATTCATATAGAGAGAGCAGACTTGGATAAACATACCACTCCTATGTGCCAGTCCTTCAAATCGAAGCCATGAAAATCCTTCTCATTCATTTCCTGCATGCCCATGTTCATTTCCCTTTTACTGTTTCTTCTACATTTGAAAAATTAACAAATTTTTCTTCTAGCAACAAAACTGAGTTGACTTACAAGCTTAAAAATGGGGGGTAAACTGCTCTCTGATAAAACGTGTACACTGGGAACCACAGAGAAATAAGGAGATATATCTCTAGATCTGAATATCCACCTGCATGTATTAAATTCAATATAGGATTCATATCAAAAGGTTAAGTATCAAAGAGTTTTACTCCATGATTTCATTTTGTAAACTGCTTAAAGCAGAAACTATGAATGTAGCTTATTAGCTTATACCCCACATAGACGAAGATGCCAATTTCTGTCCATTCATGCACAAGTGACCTCATCCAGTAGTAATTTGCAGCTCCATTTGCTTTTCCATGCATCTGAGGTCTAAACATGTTAGTATCCACCCGATAAGGATATGAATCTGACCCAATGTTACAGAAACCTATCCCAAACCTTTTTGTACTACATTTGCATATGGATTTAATTACATGCGATTCTGTCTTTGCCTTTCATCTCATGTCCCTTTCACTTTTCTAGTTCCAGGGACAACTAAATCAAATGGAACAACATCCACTAGAGTTTCTAAAGTTTAGAAGTGTGTAAACTATAGAAGGCTGAGAAATGAATAATGCATAATTTTCCCAGACTTGTGATGGCAGATCGAAGACAGTTGAAAAGGTACCAACCTACAGAAGACGGTGATCAAACAGGTTTGCAGAGTGTAAGATACTCTTTATAGAGTATGAAAACATGCACAAATCTCCTTGCAACAGGATACTATTCAACATTTCTATATTATTGAATAGACTTAATAAAGAGGTTCAAAATTATTTTCTGTTCCCCGGAAGTGATTTGTTTTCTTGACCAAGCTGTGGTACAATCTAGGAGCATCAAATTCATTTTCTTGTATTTATCAAAAAAGATGTTCATGTCCTACATATATACATTGATTTCGTTACAATCTCTCCAAAAAATGCAATGATAAACCTGGCTTGGATTGAAACAATATTCATAGTGATACAAGATCAACGATGGTCTGCTTCTTCAGCTTGACTGGTTTGGATGTACAGAGCAGGAATTCTATTATCTACTATACTTTTTTTTATTATCAAAAACAGCAGAAAGGAATGATTGTGGTTGTTCTAGAAAAGTTCTACCCTCACCATAAGCTGCTGACGTACCAAAACTTCTGCGACAATCATTATCACCATTACCCCTTGAAACTTTCTGCAGCATCACAGTAATCATGAATTGGTATAGGATGTTCTTTAAGGTCTACGCAGCCCTTGAATTTTCAAGCCAAAGCAAAATAAGAAAACTTTAGATTAGTCTAAAGGACCAAAATACCCTTTTTCGATTTCAGCAATCTCTGAAAGATTGGAGTGGGTATCATCCATGGTTATAAGAACAAAATATGTCCTTATACAATGAGTTATTGTAGTAGCTACCATTGGTATAAGTATCAAGTTTACATGATTAGAACTAGCTGATTTGAAAGAACCCGAAGAATCTATCCCGCTGATATCAATTCTGATGGATGCGAATGTACTTTGTATGAAGTTTAAGATAACGTGAGAGTGAAACTATGAAGTACTGCTTTAGCTACGTTTAGTACTTACTTGAACATCATATATTTGGTGTGAACAGCAGTATGCATGATATGGACCCCCTCATCCTGTATATGCTGTAGCTGCTCCTGCAAAAATATCAAATTTCGAGAGACGTGTAGAAAGATGACATAGAGCAGAACCAGATAAATCAGCACCACCAGTACCTGTAACAAAATGATTCTAACCATGAGTATCTATCACAAGCTTTACTTTCATTATAATTAGATATCAAGCGTCCCTTATGCACATAGTTAATGTCCTTTCTTGATGAATCAATTCTTGCCCTTACTCTAGCCTTTTAAGATGGATCTATTGCACCAAAACATAAAGACAATCTGACTAAGCACAGAAATATTAAAATCGAAGCTTTATAGCTTCAATATCCTCAACATATAAGGCACTAGAAGAAATTAGGAAACATTCTTCACTTGACGACTCCATGCACACAAGTTCTTAATTGTATTATTTATTGTGTCAACTGTGGTGAAGGTGGATGTGTAAAGGTACCAGCCTCTTTTACAATCTAAGAACAACAGATATACTCTACAGGCATATTCCAAGAACTATTCATCAGCAACTCAGGATGTACCCCTTCCAGTATCCTTCACAATTTTTTATCTATCTAGGTTTTGGACTGAATCAAGAATCTAACATGAATTTGGACCATTTGTCCTTGCAATATTTGGATATGAATATCCTTGAACTGACGAAGAAGTATGCTCTTTCCATACCGGAATATTTATAGATGCCTCAGTATATTATGTACTGAACATGGTTTATCTATTCTTGCCAGCCTTCTTCCTTTTCGTTGCCTACTCCTTCAGCTGTCTTGCTTTTTTCAAATTTTACTTCCTGCTTCCAGTCTAACTGATTTTCAGAGACCTCATAAAAGTAATTTTTATAAGCTAATCCACAATTAAACGCTGGGTGAGAAAGAAAGCTGGAAAAACTGGACGCAGAACCATTTACAACTATTCTTCTAGAAACCTCAACAGAAGCTTAAGAGTTCCACATCTTTTGGTATATGATTAATCTGAAGGTCTAATCTTTTACTTATTGTTACAAATTGGTTTCCCTACTGGGCATGTTGAGATCTTAAAGGAAGTTGAAGCTTGAAACTTGGAAGTTGGCTGAAAACTACAATGAAAAACTCTTGCTTTTGGACTTTTCGACTATTGCCATTTAGATCATATGTGAGGTTGAAGAGCATTGTTCAAAGACTCTCTGTGCTTCAAAGATATTTAGATTCCGTATAAGGAATCTAAAAGGCCATAATATTGATCCATTTAGCTTAAGTTTTTATCTCTGCCTACCTGAGTTGGAAGATGAAAGCCGCTTAAAGCGTCCAGGGTTTGTTGGTTCCACTAAAATCTGGTAACTGGCAGTCAGTGTAGTGTCCAAATAGAAAAAGGCTGAGCTGCTGCTGCTTAAGTAAAAAACCCAGCAATGAGATTACCTCCAACGTCCAAGTGGTCCCCCAAAATTTCTGCCTAGTTGGAGAACTTTAGTAAGACGTATACAAATTTAAAAGCTTTCTTGGTCCATACTTTCCATTAGCGACACCACTGATATCAAAATTTCTTAAAGGTTTTTGTTCACAGTCTAGGAATATTCGATCTTTCCCATGCATAAGAACGAATAACTTTCAACGTGAAGAGACGCTGTAATTCTGAGGATTCTTTGGATAATCAAACTAAAGTAGATACTATAGACAATATCTTTATGCATATAATCAGATCTTTGGAAAGAACAAAAGTACCCAAGAGTAAGGAGAAGGCTTACTGCAAACTGTGGCACAGCAGCTCTGTAGCCAGTAAGTGCTATATATAAAACGGATGCAAGCCCAGCAATGCTTCGGCGATCGGCAACTGAAAGCTGTTCATGCATGATACAGTACCCATGTGATATGAGGAGGAAAGCCACAAAGCAGGAAGTCTCAAAGAAGCTCCTTGTCACAAAAACACCAAAAGCAATCCAGAATGAGCACATGCTCAAGTTTAGGCAAGAATACCTGCAGACATTTGCATCAACTAATAACAATCAGGTGAATCACAAATCTCCAAGATCCAGATCGGTTTTTCTTTATGACGGCTCAATTTGCCATGACACATAATGATAACATTTTATTCCTTTGGATCCTTTGAAAAGACCTCGCTACCTCTCTAGCTTTAAAAAGACAAGCCTACTGCAAAGGATCTCTATCCTAAAGCTATTAATTCACCAGCCTAGTTTTGTGATGATTGACCAAAACATCTGGAAATCTAAAGTAGGAAAGGCTTTCAGATCTTCTGTCTTTGCTAGGGAGTAAACAAGAATAAGTGCATTGATGATATAGTTCCTGATTTGCGGCGATTGCAAGAGAAATGCCCACTCTTCACTTAGAAATACAATTTCATATCAAATCACAATTTAACACTTTCTAGGTTCCCCGTCTTCTTTTGTGACCTACTTTGTGATATGTTTTGATATTTTTTTGTCACCTTAATTATTTGATGCTTACCAAAAGGCAAAGGATAGACCCACAACCAGGGATTTGAGCACAGGCACTGTCGTAAGAACCCACTGCAAATTGCTTGTCTGCAAAAGAAAATGCAATTGTGAGGGAAATTTCAGCAATTCAGTTCTATAGCATGAAAATTCTATACCAGATAGGATACTCAAGGCAGAAATAGCCAGAATCAGGCAACAAAAACTACCAATCGGTTGCTGTTCTATGCTCTCAATGCTCAGCCACACTTGCTAACCGTGTCACCAATTGAACCAGGACAGAACAAAGTCTCTTATAGATTGCCTTCATGTCTATCAATCCATGGCTGTCTTTCTCTAATGAATTTCTTATCATTATGTGATTGTAGCATAACAGCAAGAAGGATTCGGAGGGTACCTGCCATCGTCGCTTACTCCAAGTGTTGAAGGTCCAAATACTCAATAGAGTTATCCATAGTATGAGTAACCCAAAGAAAAGAAAAGGTAGTGGTTTGTAGGACTGTTCCCACTCATTAGTTACTGTAAGTACTCCAGGATGAGCGTGATTGGCAGCTACTTCCATTTCATCCGAAGCATGCCACTCCCAAATTCTCCAAGTCTGGGGATTTTATATATCAACTGGCATTAGTGGGCTCATAAGAGAACGACATGTTCTTTGGCACGGTATGCAAGTGCTAAGATGTCAGATTAAGGGCTGATTATGCCCGTTCCTAGGTGCTCTATGCTAACAGAGAAATGTATGCTTTTATATAATTTTCCGTTCTCCTGCTGATACTACAGTCTATGAATCATCTCTGCCTGAATTTGCAGAGATGTGCATATCTGGCAGAAGAAAATTCTATGAGGATCCACTTTTCTTTCTCACCGTCCAATATAACTGCTCAAACCATGCAATCATGTGGAATATATAGTCCTAAGCCTTTAGCTTGTGATGCAGTAAATTTGTGAATATCTCCAAGCCAAATCCTGAAGTCGCAGCTTCTAATTCACAAAATTGGAGTCAACTCTTTTGCACACAAATTTCCAAGCTTAATCCAATCCAACTCAAACCACCCTCAATATTCCACTTGCTTTTCACCTCAATTAGCAGCAGCTAAAGGAACCCACATCAAAAGCACTCTCATTCTTATGATCCATGATCTATCTCACTTTTTATACAATGATCAAGTCTCATCAGTTCAGATCCTCATGAACCCACAACAAGACTGTTCAAATCCTCACCAACTCTCAACAACAAGGCCTTCACATCCTCCTTCAGAAATCACATACCTTTCATATCATCTTATGGGTCATGCCATATATACATGAATATGAGAGAGAGAGAGAGAGAGAGAGAGAGAGAGAGAGAGAGAGAGAGAGAGAGAAAGGAGGGTACTAACAGTTAACCGTCAGGGTCCTTTTGGGAACTATTTTATGTTCAAGGGCTGACGAAGACCCCCGTCACATCTTTGAAGTGAGGGAGGTAGTTAGGCGAGACGTGAGGCCGCCCTTTCCCATTTTATTTCCTCTCCTTCTCACAAAAGAATATCCCATGAGAATTCACTACTACACAATGTCAACTATACATGGGAAGTGTTGCATACATTCCCAATTGAGCATACCACCTATGGACTCATACAAGGTCGATGGACTCACTTAGAGCTTCAATTATCCTTGGTTGTGTCTTGGTTGCCACGCTCTCTGATAGGAGATGCAAGGATTTCCAACTGTGCTTGACATTGCAGCATGGACACCACCCTCATCCAAGGGTGATGGACGCCTTGAGAAGTGCAAGAGCGGCAAGGACACCATCTCTCACGGCCTCCACCACCCTTGGATGAGTCCAGGTAGGTAGCACACTACTCCATAAGGCATAGTTGGGAATACACAACACAAAGTCAATGGGGAAGTATGGATTTTGAAGGCGGGGTCCATGGCCTTGTCTATGTGAACCCATCCCATACCAACTTTTGATATAATGGACTATAAGCTATAGTCAACCTTTTTAGACTTGCTTTTCAAAAAGCAATATTATGTGTTCAAGTTGCCCAAGAAAGTTCTTGAAAAAGTCAAAGGTTGAAGAGAGTGTCCAAACATTTGAAGACATGCCCTAGCAAAGGGCCACTCTCAAGACCATTGAAGTCTCCCAAAAAGAACTTGTTATTGGCATCCACGAGATGTGTTGAATTGTCAAGCTAAAAATGTGTGGAATAATAAGTATGGGCTACTTGAAGCATTTTAAGTCGGGGCTTCTTCTGCACACATTGTCTTCTTGTAGCTTGTATGCTTGTGAATAAAGCATAGCTTTTTCATGATCTTTTGATTGATTGAATGATATTACACCTGGTTTGAGTCTTGAAAGGTCTGAGGCAAATTCATATCGGTTTTGACAGAAAGAACATCAAGCATGGTGAAGTTCTTGCCTTGTAAAGCTAATCTTGATCTTGGAGGTCAAATTTGAGTTGGAATAGCTACTTGTGCAATTTCAATCACTTCAACATCAATGAAATATGCAACTATAGCACCATTGAAGAGACCTCTTTAATTTCCTAGCAACTATTGTAAATAAGCTATATAGGTAATGGTAAGGAAATCGTTTGATCAATATTCACCAATTCTTATAGCTTGCACTTCTTGATCAAGTTACAATAGGTTAGAAAGTCTTGTAGCTCCTAATATTTTTCTTTTAATCACTTGAAGATGACTCATTATGGCTATAAGAAAGGGGTTGATAGAATTCTATCTTAAAACCTTAAATGAGGAGATGAGTTGTGAATGTTGTTAGTGAAGGTGACAAAAGGTGGTGTTGAAGCTCTCATTAGTGATGGATAATTACTAATGAGAGTCCACTAAGAAACCACACTCCAAACAAGGAAGGAGTTCTCAGTAAACAGGCTACTAAGCCCGGGTAGGAATCACCAAAAATTTATCTTTAGCTAACAACAAGGAGAGGAAATCTTGATGTACGCCAAAGCCAAAATATTCCAGTCATTGGAGGGACCAAGAGGGCAATAGTACATGGCTCCAACTAATCATTTAGTAGGGAAAAAAACCTATATAAGCAGGTTTCCTCCAAAAAGTACCAATACCTCGGATGAAGCTCGTCGTCTAGTGAAGCACACCCAGGTGAGTCTCAACAAGAATGTTCTTGAAGTTTAACATAGTTCATTCGAATATAGCCAAAAAATTCCAATATGGCCCTTCATCATTTTTTCTCTCCACCGGCACAACCCACTCTCTATTGATCTTAACCACATGAAGAGGAGCACCTCATGCAGACCATTGGAAGGATAGAAAGGTGTCTATCAGTTGCCTAAACCTAAACCCTCAACGCCATGATTTCTCTGAGAGCACCCCAAGAACTCTTGACAAGTGCACCATTGTGATGACAAATATGTCTCTTTTGATCTAATTATGTAGACATCAAATATTGTCCAATGGTGTTATGGACAATGATCTCTCGACCAAATATTCCAATGTATTAACACAACATGAAGAAGAAAACACTTGGTCCAAAAACCATCACATTTTTCAATGCCAACAGTGACAAGAGAATAACTATAGTTTTGGTTCATGGGCTAACATGTATTATACTCTTTCCAAGCATAGAAAAAAGAAACACACTACTCTAACTCGTTGGATGGAAATAAAACTCAAATTGTAAGAGAATATTTTTTGTAATGAAGAGTTCCACTTAATCTTTCTTCTCTATCACTAGTTCTCAAAGTGCTCTCTCTCCCTAACTTTCTCACTAACATTGCAATTCTAGCCTTAACCTCTCATGTCACTGCACAAGCTCAAGGGCACAAGCAATGATCATCTCATAACCATAATTCCTTGAATCGATTGAATTTAAAGAGTTTCTCATTGGTAAAAGAGACATTTGACAAAGGAGTACTTCAAAAGGAAGGAGGCACGCAAGAAAATCAAGTTCAATAAGGTGGTAAGAGTGACCTTGAGGAGTCACTTATGGTTTCCAATTTTCCTTCAACAAGCTTCAAAGGTGAAGATGAACCTTGGTGGATAGATAGCGGGGCTACCTCCCACATGACAAGTCACAAAGAGTATTTCTCTCAACTCTTACCTTTTTTTGGGTCTAAGAAAATCATTCTTAATGCACATGGTTGTGAATTTAAGATTGAGGGAGAGGGATCAGTCCATATGTGTCTTGGATCTCCCAAGAAAGCCAAGTTTGGAGGTGTTCTTTATGTTCCTAGCATAACAAGGAATTTGTTGAGTGCTGGGCAACTTTTGGAAAAAGGCTTCTTTGTTAGATTTTTGGAGATGCTTGCTTGATCACGAAGAGTAGTAAAATAATTTCAAGAGGGATCAAGTTTGGAAAGCTTTTTAGGCTTGATGCTTATGTGAGAGCTAATCATGGTGGATTGATGGCCAATGAGGAGGTAGCACAAGTGGAGTCATGCCAAAAGGAGTTGGATCTTTCCAATCTTCCCATCATGGATACTATGTGCAAGGAGGAGTCTATTCTTTAGATTCCTAAATCTTTGGAAAAAGTTGGTGATGTAAGAGAGGCATGTGCTTTGGCTAAAGCACCTAAGTTGCACTTTCCAAGTTCTACCACAAAGTTATCAACATCTTTGGAACCTATCCATTCAAACGTGAAATGCAAGATGCAATGGTGAATGTACTTCTTTTGAACCTCTCATAGTTTATGATGATAGATATGATTTTTTTATTTTTTTAATTATCATCAAGAGTTATGATGTTTAACATCTTGTGTAGATGTGTTAAGAAAATGAAGTTGGAAGCTTGTGTAGTCAATCGTATTTTGTTGATGAAACAATCCATGTGATAACTATGATGCTTTGACGGAGTACAAAACTATTGTGTTTTTGGGGTTTTTCATTAGACAACATGTCGCTAGCATATGATTGGTATAATCATCCACTTGCTCTCAAATTTAATACAAGAAATATTGGTTTCTTCATTCATGAGTTGGATGATTACATTTTTTCAAGTTTAGAGACAATTTGTAAGCTACTTATGAGAATAAGTGAGTCGTCTTCAAAGGAAACTTATATCCATAAGCAATTATGTAGCCTCAATGAGTTCAAGATCACTATTAAATACAAGACTAGAGAATTGATGCAAAATATTGTTATTCTAGCATGCATAATCTTGGAAATCTTGGTATGCTTAATCTTTGTAATCTTGGCAACATGATAAATCTTTGTGATCATTATGGGGCAATGTGGCCTTGGGTTGCAGCTAATTTCAAGGAGGAGGGGCTTTTGGATCAAGGATCTTCTCCAAGCATGGAAGGAACCAATGACAATGGTGCTAGGATGGTGGAATGCTCTTCATGGCATTTGGAAATGGACCAACTTCAAGAAGGTGCTTTCATGGATATGGTGATAGCTCATCATCATCAATTTTAGTGGCCGATTTTCAAACTTTTGTACATGTAAATGATATGTTTATCAAGCCATAATTAGCCCTTAAAGTTATGTGTAGTTTTTCATAGTTTAATAATCAAGTAGTTTTTTGAGGAGGAGTGTGAGAAATATGGCAAAACATAGCTTGATTAGGCCAATTGTTGTTGGCCATTTATAGTACCATGCAATGCCCAATGCACAAAGCATGTAAATTTTATAAAGTTGTGTAATTAAATAAAAGCTAGACACCACATAATGGGCACTTGTATTGTGCAAAGAACCAATAGTTGCAAGTATGCCATGAAGTGTTAGAAAGAATAAGCAACTAATTTTGATTAACTGTGCCTTGAAGCACAATAGGGAATTTATGTGGTGTGGCTTAAAGTACGAATTGCAAAATTATTGTAAAATCAATTTACTTGCAAAATAAATAAAAGCAAGTTAATTTAGACTCTCAAGTTTTAGAAATGAGCCAATAAGCAAATGCCACTTCAACTCTTTTGGAACCAACTATATAAGGGTCAAATCCTTTGTATTTCATGTTCTCCAATTTCATTTGTTCAATCAAAGAGCTGAGTTCCCTCCCATTGTGTCTGAATGTTTGGGGGAGTGGGAGAGTGAGAGAGAAAGAGAGAGAATTGTGAGGTGGGTGTTTATGACTTATGCTTGCTTTTTTATGCAGGTATGATGCTTAGATTGCTAGTCATGTGTAGTATCTCCTCTTGCTGGTTTAGATTCATCATAGTTTGCAAGTTCAACGTGGCATGTCACCTTGTCGTAGGAAGCTATGGTGTAGGAGCAAATTTTTGCCACCATTGACGAGCTATGAAGGAGCTAAATAGACCATGAGGCGGATTTGTGCATAGGGAGACCAACTTCCATGCTCCTTCATCTCTAGTCCCTCTTCTCTTCTCGATTCTCCTCATTGTAGCATTCATGGTAGGTGTTAGATCAATCTTGAAGGCTTTAGGCCAAGTATGTAGATTTCCCCTTACGTTGAAGCCTTGGAACCCAAAGAGGCCAAGAGCTATGAAGGTTATGGCACCCAAAAATGGCCAATTTATGGTTTGGGAAGAAAGTCTTACCCACCGTTCTTTTCTAGGATTTTAATTCTTTGATTGGACATAGCTTACACTTTGAAAGAGGTAGTCCATGACAAGGGCCACTTCTCCTATCATAGAGATGTAGTTTTTGACCTTTACATCACCTTCCTTGATTCATGACCTCGGTACACTACAACGGAATCAGTTCTTCCTTTTACTTGCCCATCACACTCTTAGTCGTAGAAAATCTACTAGACCGATGGTAAAAATGGGTAACAATTGTATGTACATCATGTCATTACACACGTTTGGAGCCTGTTCCCACATGTGAATCATAGACATAGGTTAGCTTGTACATTATCACAAGAGCCATTAAGGCAAATAGAAAAGTTTTCTAGGTTACAATGCATTTTCCTAAATTCTAGCTTTTTTCAAGAGTTGCAATTTGATTGGATGGCCACAGATTCGTATGAGACTTTAGGAGGAGCCAAAGGACAAGTGAATGTACTATCCCACACGTGTGAAACAGGTCAGGTCCAAGCCTCAATCGTTTTGTATATACTCCAATTTGGAGCTCATTTGGTGAGAACAATTTGAAGAGATCCTGAGGATTCTGCATCAACCTTGTCTATCTCCATATTTGCATGCATTTTGGTGGATTCAATGCTTTAATAAGTATTATTAATTTGTTCGCTGGTCTATTTCCATACACTAGGCTATGGTTCACACATGTGAATCCCATTTGATCATTTAAACTTTGCTTTATATAGCTCTTGCTTATAGATCTACATTGCGTCAATTCTAGGTGCCAATTTTGATGGAGATAAAGATAGTAATGCAACCAATCACTCTTGTGTTGAATGAATCCATTTATGGTCCTAATTGTACTTTCTTTTTTCATAGTCTCAACCAACACACTACTTATTGGAGGACTTTTAATGTTTTATCTATCATCACATCATTTCTTCATTATTATTTTGGTGACCATCCTTATTCCATGTAGTAGCCAATATAGAGTATGTAATAGTTTTGGGGATAAGTGAAACTTCTTGTCTGCCTCAAAGAATGGTAAAGCCTTGATTTATTTATATGAACCTACACATTTGCATAGAAAGATAACTAATAAACTTCTTTGTGCACACAAATAAATGTATCAAGATTAATATATACACTTGTATAGGACATCTCATCTACTCCAAAACATTCAAATTGATTGTTTATTTTTGTGTAGGTCGTCTTAAATTTTAATCATAAAACAAAAGGCACTCAAACTTGCTGAAATAATTCATAAGGAAACTATATATGTGCATTTATGATGAAAATTTTAAATTTCTCATCAATTCATTATGGCATTCAAAACACTCAAATGCACTACCAAGTAATGGCACGCATAAGGTGCACAACCCACTAAAATATTCAAGAGTGCTCTTTCCTCAATCTATGCACATAATTATAATTTATAATTCTCTATGGCCTACTTGTAGCGAAATGATAAACTACAATAAAAATGAATTTTTATATAGTCATAACTACACACACTAGACTTAACATGATTTGCAAGCCCCAACTCCATAGTGACATTACCAAATGATCAACAGTGAGTGGCACATTCTAAGATTAGTCTAGAGAAACAAATTATAGATATGCATAAAATTTCATAGATGAAATTGATAACATTATAGCAAAATCTTTGAAGCGATGAAATTTATATTATGAAGGTACCAAACTTGCACCTTTATAAATGAAAGCATGATGATGATTTTGGTATGATAGGCTTAACATTGACACTATGAAATGTATGTCTCAACAAAGACATCCACTTTCATCACTACTTTAAACCATCATTATGAAACTTGCAAAGAAGTTAGAGTAGTAACCTTTTCTATTCTTTTTGGTGTACTCTATAGTAATCGAGTTGGATAGAAGTTGAAAGTGTGCCAACATTGGTGCAAAATTAAATCTCGATTGTTCCACTACAAAATGTTTGGAGACTTGTTTTCCCGCTTGGCTTGGCCGTACTTTTTTGTGATGTAAAGTGTATGTGCTTCACATAATGAAGGTAGATGAATCAGGTACAACTATTCACAAAACAAGAGTGTTTATCATTATTCATATAATTTAACTATGTGACCTTATTATGGCTAGCTACATTGAAATAATTTGAGGCTTCACGTCATCACTCAAAATCAAACCTTAGCATTTGGCCTTATGAATAAATAACCTGAAGGCTTACTAGCCAATATAATCATGAAAAATCTTTTCTCTAAAGAATATCTTGAGCCTTCTGAGGTTTTCTCTTGGCCTTTTGGTTTGATAGTAAGTTCATAATTGTGGAGCTCACCTAGTTGTATGTATACGTTGGTTGCATCATACATCATATAATGTTCTTCTAGGCATATTTAAGCTTGTAATTTCTCTTGGAAACAACAAATTGATAGATAAGTATGACTTTATGGAGTGTAAAAATTTGTATCCAATATTCAAAAACATTGCCATGAATAAATTTTTTGGTGATAGATCATGGCCAATCATAAACAAATATGATCACTAAACCTTCTTTAATTGGTACAAATACGATGAGATTCATTTGAATTCCTATCTTGAAAACTCAAGACAATATTCAATGTTTGATTCACTTGAATATTTTCTTCAAACCACATAAAATCATATCCTCATTCTTTGGCATGTAACCAATTGATGAGTACAATATTGAAACATGAGCCAAATACGATTGACTTTTGATTTTTGTCTTAATTATATTTTTTTGAATCATGAAAACATATGCCTCATCATAAAAACTAATCATCATTTCCTCTAGAGCAACATCCTCCAAAAAGGTAAAAGAAAGTGGCACACAAGGAAAAGTGTGCTAACATGTAGCTATAATTGAGTTTGAGTATTCAACACTTCATCTTTTATGTCACTTCATAGAAAATTTGCCTCTTAGGTACTAGATGTAAATGAAGATATATTAATTTTTATGTTAGTAGCAAATATGAAAGCCTTACTTTAGGAAGTTTTTATGTAAAAGAACTTTCAGAAGGACAAGGACCCATGAATGCATGACTAGGCACTAGACTATCAATTATTATACTATATAACAAAAATTCATTCACTTGTCCAATCCTTAAAGTATTCATACACATAGAGTTGGGAGCTAAATGATACATAGGTTTAGCTTCCTATTAAGATATCAAATCATCTCAATCTTAGCTAACAACTTGCTTAGGACAAGTCCCTTTCGATGAGTCTAATATCCACAATTGTAAATGACAAGGATGATCTAGATTTACAATCCATCTCAAATCATTGTTCTAACTATGAGCATTGATATATTAGAGTTAGCTATTATGTGCTCTTGGTTAGAAGAGAAAATGAGGATGCTTCTAAGCATGCATTGAGACATAAACTCAAAAGACAAAACTAAAAAGGAATCCAAGCTACATTGGCTACATGACTAGATTGAGTGGATACAACAGAGAGATGACAGATTTAATACTGGTAAGTTCTTTTGATTGGGTATGATCAAAAGTATTTTTTAATAGATAGATATAGTTTTAGAGTTCATGAACATATGTGAGCTATGATGAGATCATTTGTGGCACTTTCTTACATAAGATGACAAATAAATGGCTATAAGTTAGGTTGTTCGATGAGAACTAAAATTCATAATATATTTACAATTTGCTTAGAAGGACATTTATTCAATGGTTGCCACAAACCATCAAAAGTAAGCATGATTTTCCTAATCTTGTAATTACAAGTGATCTTGAACTTCATGAGGCTACATACTTGCTTATGGATATAAGTGTCCTTCAAGGATGTTTCACTTATTCTCATAAGAAGCTTACAATTTGCCTCTCCAAAAGAAAAAACACATTTTTCAAAACAATGAGTGATTAACTCATTCTTGCTCTTCCAAAATCCGAGAGCACTCATTTGATCAAACAACCAATTTACTCTTAGATGGTTCATAACAATTTTTAGATCACTAAGACATAAAAACTTGTTCTCAATTGAGTCATTACACATCTTATCTTCAACTTCCTTCTTGATGAAGCCCTCAAGTTGCCTCATGTAGTTCTCATAGCATACCTCAGTTTGCCTCATGTAGATCTCATAGCAAAATGGTTCATCAAGCATTGAAGTTAGAAAAGTGTTGAAAGTGAATGGTTGAGAATCTTCCCTTGATTACCTTTGCCAAGATAAGTGAGCCTTGAAGGCTCGGCCCTTGCCTTTGTGGATCGTCTTGGAGCACTTGATCTTTGAGGTGGATCCTCAAGGTCTCCATTACTTTGTTGCTCCTCCTCAATCCTTACAAGATCATTGACACCAAGGTTGTTGATTTCACTTTCATTCGCACAAGATACTAGATGGATCCAAGCATCTCTTGTATAAACACCTAAGGATGTTTCATGCATCTTATCATCACTACTTGGTACATGAGAAAAAGAGTGTACATTTGAATGAATGATTTTCTCTTTTGCCATAGAAATTTTAGCATCCAACTTAAACAAACTACCTTGTTTAACACCATTTGCTATGCAAATATCATTCTCCATGATGGAACAAACTCCATTCTTGAAGTGAACATCTAAACCATCATCCATTAGTTGTCTGAAACGTCCTCGTGAACAGATAATATTTGTTTCTAGAATTATTCATTCCCTAGAAAAGAATACTTTCATGTTGTTAAATTATTTTCCTTTTAAATCTTCGTTAGGTCAAGTGTAAAGATATTTCTTCAATCGAGGAATATATGACCTTTCGCTTCGAACCGCTATGCTTCAAAAATTGGTAATCCTTTATTCGGATGTACTCTAGAGCATACATGAAGGTTGAGCCTATATATAGTTCAACTAACCTGAATGGCGAAACTTTAAATTTATCCTAGATTATGGCCCAACATAGACAACCCTTTTGTTCTATGCTAAGTTGGTTCCATAACCAGATAAAATCTTCTTTTTTCCATATTGACTGCCAGTCCTCAGATGCCATGCCTACTGAGCCTTCGACTGATTTCTCTTCAATCGTTTTGCCTTAGGCAGCGCTTCAGCGACATCTTGGTTGTGGATGTCTGCAACGAGCTCATGGTCTTTGAGCTGCTGCCTTAGGTCTGCTACCTCCTTCTGAAAGTCAGAGATCTTGATGCAGGCTTCAACATACTCTAGGTGATCAGCAACTCTCGAATATTGGTGAGTTGCCTGAAGCTGTTTCACCAATTTCTCAATCTTCTCTAGGACATGCAAACTAAACTACTCTCTAAGGTCATGTATGTACCAAATTTATCTACTAATCTGCTCTTTGTAAGCAGAATCACAGATCTAGGACATAGAGTAGAATTTGAATGTGATCAGTGCAAAGTAGTTGATAGGACATGCATGATCCTAGCACTCGGAAAGAGGCATGGATACTTGTATAAATTAGGTCATTGTTTTCCTGCCTCGAGTCAGGCGCTCAATACTTCTATTCATGCAAATGAAAGTTTACTTTGGCATTATAGACTTGGTCACTTGAATCATGATGCTGTATAACAAATGTCTAGACAATCTATTGTTTTTTATCTCGACTATCCTCGTGATAAAGTCGAGTTACCTGTCTGTCAAGACTGTCTAGTTGGTAAACAGACTAGGAAACCATTTAAATCAAGCCATCAGCATATTGCTAGAGGATTGTTAGACATTGTACATTCAGACATTTGTGGCCCAATGAAAAATCCTTCATTGAAGGATGAAAGTATGTTATAACTTTTATTATATTCCTCGTGTGCATCTAGCCCATAATAGATTGTTGTCTCAACAGATAGTTCCTTCAGCTCAGCAAGTTCTTCTTCGACTAACACTTTGTCGTTTTTGAGCGGAAGAAGAAATTTGACTCAAAATTTTTTGAGCATTTGGTCCTGAAGAGACTGCAACTTCAAAGGATCAATCTGGATTGACCCAGAGCTGCTGCATATCTGTAAGATAGTTTCTGTCTTTATTTGCTTCATGCTCTCATCGTGCAAAGTGGTTTGTAGAGTGGTCTTTTATGCCTTGACCTTATTGAGCTCAGCTTGCAAAGAATCAAAATTTGTCTACAACTCTGCAGATTTGGCCTGAAGTGCCTTATTACTGTCTTGGTAGGACTGGACTTCCTCATTTGATAACTGGAGCATTCGGCCTAAGGAGTGATTTCGTTCAGTCAACAACTTATTTTCTGCCTCCAGAGATGCAATTTTCTCAGCCAACATTTGAATGTTGTTGGTCATCTCGTCCGTTGACCGGAACAGATGCATCATGCTTCGTTGGATATGAAGATGATAAGCATGGATTTTACCAACAATTTCCTTGGCTCCCGAGGAAAATTGCTGGTACCACCTGTATAGATTTCTTTTTTCTTCTTCATCCACGTCTATGGCCTCATCATCAATCCCTTTTTCTTTATCTTGCATCTGTGTATCCGAGATGGTGTCTTCTTCATCCTTTTATGGCACCCACAAAACTAAGGCTAGATCCATAATACCAACCAATGGCCCTTCGCAGAGCATGGATAGCACTTAAAACATCATGTGTCGGGGCCTATAATTGGCCAATAATAAAGTTAGAAAAGGGTTGAACAACCACGGTCGATTTCCAAAGGGCCCTCAACCAAGTCTTGACCAACGTGGCTAACCCTCTAGATCCTGTTGTACTAAGAATACATCGCTGTAGCAGCGGAACAATATGAACAATATTAGGAATGGATTGTTGTAGTAGTATGTCCGTGGTATGACCATTAAACTTCGTGGCTGTCAGCTGCATGATGCTACACCATTGTGCTTAATACATGCTACACAATATGTATGCACATTCCTAAACCAAGTGGAAGTGATCATTGTTGGTTTTCAACGAACAGATTCATGCTTAATAATGCATCTATCAATCCACAAAAATTCATATGTGAAGCCATTAAAGCGACTGTTCATTAGCATACGCGCTGGCCTTCAGCACATTTTCACAAAGCAAACAATTAATCTAACCAAGTTGCATCAAGCACATGTGTTGGTTGCTAAAAATAGTCAGTAGGAGAAAAATTTCCAGCATAGGTGGTCCGCGCTACCTATTTCAGATTTGATGGTAGTCTGTCTATACATAATCTGAAATTCATAACCAACAAAAAATATTGTATGTAGTGTGCATTCATACTTGCAAGAGTGTCTAAAAAACACAATCGATTTGTAGTAGCTGGCCGTTGTCAAGCATTCATGAACACCTTGAAAGCATAGTGAGGAAGAGGAGGAGAGTAGAGAGGAGTGGAGATAGCTCAAAGAGTACTTGTGTATAAATAGCTAGAAAGTAAGCTTACTATAAAACTTCGTAGAAAGAACCATACTTTGTCTTGTGTATGAAGCAAATCATAGTAACCGTTGGATGAGATGAGGGTAAATCGTGACCGTTTTGAAAAGAAACTTTTCAAAAAAATTCCCGCTAAAAGATTAGACCATTTAGGGGTGTGCCATTTTAAAGGTATATTTCCAAAAGTTTAGACAACTTAAAACAAGAGGGGGTGACATGACATTAGATACTATCCATGAGAGAGAGAGAGAGAGAGAGAGAGAGAGAGAGAGAGAGAGAGAGAGAGAGAGAGAGAGAGAGAGAGAGAGAGAGAGAGAGAGAGAGAGAGAGAGAGAGAGAGAGAGAGAGAGAGAGAGAGAGAGAGAGAGAGAGAGTTGTAATTATAAGGCAATGGGCAAGATCATCCAATTTCATCGCAACATTAAAGGCCCATATTAATGGGTGGAAAAGTTTTAGCAATTCTACTTTACATGAAACAACTATTGAACATATCATTTTTCAAAAACTCATTACACACGAGACTAGGCTATGTGCTTTGAAAATTTGCTTGCTAGGCTCTAGCCTCCAGATTGTTAATAGCCTACTACAATGATGACTTTGAATGATGCATAATATTATATAGTCATCTCTATTCTTTCTTTTTATGCTGAGAACACATACTTCAACTCATCATATTTCATACATGAAAGAGTTGTCTGCCTAAGATAACATGAATAGAAGATGTTTTTGAAGACTTAAGTGTACTTGGAGCAATGGTCAAGCCTAACATGTCAAACATCCACTAAGTTTGAATTTTACCATGATGTATGCTAGCTCTTTGGCCAACAATGACTTCTCATTAGATCAATACCACTACCTCTATGAAAATATGGACAACTGCAACTATTATAGAGACATTTCAAAATAGAAACATCTAGAACATGAATGTTTGTCATGGAATATATAAATCAACAAACCTTGAGAACATACGAGCTTATTATGAGGCTTGCATGGTGTCAATGGTTGTTTTTTTGCTTGTGAACATGCTCTTGAAATTCAAATTTATAATGACCATTTGGATGTGCAACAAGTTAAATTCATGGGCATGTGTGCTAGTACATCTAACAACTGATTAACCTCACCATGTTATGAAAAGAGGCTCAACAACAACAACCTAAATCATGCAACTTTTTGCTACCTAAAATATTCAAAGGCAAAATGTATGATAGAGATTCTCTGTTGTAAAGCAGTTCTTTCCAAACAGTTTCTTTTTATCGTCCTGCACATTCAATCTTGAGGTGGAATGCAAACGACCAAGCAAGATTACACTTTGTGATTATTTTATATACCATCTCGTAAAAGTTAAACTTTTCAACTTTTGCTATCATGCATGAACAAAAATTTGTGCATATTATAAAAATGGTTAAGGCAACTAGATTTAAGCATTTTTCATGTGCTAAAAAAATCTCCAAAATGCTAACAAATTAGACATTTTCAAACTTTCTTGTCCAACTTGAGCACATAGTCATGGTGTTAGAACAAAGCAAGGCTAAAAGGCCTAATAACTCGTTACTTTGAGTTTTTTGGTGATAAATATCAAATAACTTCATAAACTTCTAGACTTTTGTTTTCAAAGAAGCATACTAAATTGTAGCCACCAAGGTTAGATTTTTCTTAGAACATTCCATGCTAGGGAAAGCATATTCCCAATCGCACTTATCATTATAGCCTGCCCCGCCCTCATCAAGGAGGCCCCTAGGTATTCACCAAGTTTCTTGGAACATTCTATAGTTGGGAAGAGTATTTCTAACCGTAGGTGGCATGATAACCTAAGGGTGGTGGAGGGAGGACATTCTACAGCATTCCACATTATCTCTTTTTATTCTTTTGGACATAGGTACTGTAGCTATGTAACCCTTGTGGTAGCCCTACCAAGAGAGCCTACGCCTCAGCTTGATCCAAGGGTGCTAGAGTATTTATGCACTACCCCAAAAACCTCACACAAACGTAATGAATTATAGATGGCAAATTCTGCCCATTTTCAGGTTGTCAAAGAGTAGAGTGTGTTATTTTTTTAAGGGCACATGGGCAAAAGGTTCAGGTGCCAATTTCACTCTGCAAAAATACACATGCCTATTTCGTTTCATAATCTAGATTTTCTATTTGTAGATGCCTATTTCTGTTTCATAATCATCATGTGAGATAAGACATACATACTCCAACAACACACAATGGAAGGCTTGGGCCAAACACACAACATTTGCCCTTATTTGGACTCCCAACTTTTTTTAGGCACAGCCTTGGGACTCCGAACCGGGTTGAATGTCGTCTGGCCCTTGCGCCTGCCATAAGACCTAAAAGAATGAAAATCTACCAAGAAGCGTAATACTTAAAACTCCGACTTCAAATGGTTGGCGGTTGACATCCATGTGTGCGCATTGAATTGTTTGGGTGTCCATAGAAATGTCATTGTGCTTTTAAGGGCATTTGCCCTATTTTCTCCAAAAAAAATGCTCTTTTAGGGTCGCCCGTCTGCTTGGTTTCGCGCACCATTTACTGCTCCGTTTGTTTGAATGGTAACCCACTCTCCCTGCTCATCCCCGCTATTCTGTCAGTCTGCGATCATGCTTGTGCAGGCAGAGAGGGTTTTGCTGATCGGCGATGGAATGGTTGTGATGTCCGGATTGTAATGCGAGAACATGCGGTTTGAAGGAAAGCAAGGGAATTACTGGCAGACAAGGAGGTAGGCAGCGATGGCGTTGCAGGCGGGCATGGCGACCTCAAAATTACTGGTCATTATTGGAGCCGGTGAGTTGATGTGATGGTTTTGGTGGTTCTGTGTTAGGATTGCCTGGGAAGGATTGGTCAAAATTACTGGTGATTATTGGAGCCTGTTTGTGAGGATTTTGGAGGTTTTGTGTTAGTATTGCCTGTGGCGGATTTTGATTGGTCAAATTTACTGGTAATTATTGGAGCCAGTGAGTTTTTGTCGGGGTTTCATGTGGTTTGATTTCTTGTGACACAATTGATTGGTCAGATTTGCTTTTGATTGGTCAAAAGTACTGGTGATTTAAGGAGCCGGTGAGCTGTCAGGGTCCTGATGGTTTTAGTGTTAGGGTTTAATTCCCTATGAGAGATTTGATCTCTTTTGATTGTGAATGTGGGAAATTATGCCCTTGCAGTAGCCAAGTTTGGTTGCCTTGTGATGAGAATGGTAGACGTTTGTTCCCCATAGTAGCCAAGTCGTATGAAGGTGGTGGCCTTGTGATCATAATAGTAGGCATTCACCCTCTGCAATATCCAAGTTTCATAGTGTGGGTGTCCGTGAAGTTGCAAGGTTGAGTCCTGGCCGCTGCCCAACAGGGACACTTTGGAGCATCACGCTCCAATTTTGGCAAGGCGTAATATGTAGATGTATTGCATGTAGGATGTTTAACCATGAAACTTGTTGATGCAAACTAAGGGATAAACTACCAAATAATGATGCATCAAGATCTATCTTCCACAAGCATAATGGATTCACACAAGATTGATCATGATAAAGATCACATCCGTGATAGGAGATATAGTTCATTTATGTACTACACTCATCTATGGACATAGAAATCATAGTACTAACTAGAGAGAGAAACTAGACAATGTAGTTCAAGTGTAGAACACCTCCTTTGATCAATAAACATCAAGGTTAACAAATGAGGAAAGCCGAGCCCTATTTATAGTGTTAGGAGCCCGTGTTTGGAGATGCATCTAAATCTAGAGGGAAATGAGTGTTATTAGTGGGAAAACTTCGGCCATTAAGAGTTGGAATTCACACATGTGAGCCTCTCAATTTTGCAAGGGGTGTGTCCTCAAGTTTGGCCTTCAATATTGGCCTAAGTTGGTATTTGCATATTTTCACTTTACGTTGTGCATATGCCTTGGGCGTAAATAAATAGATGTGAATCTCTCTTATGCATATTCAACAAGCAGGGCAAGAAAGGGGCCAGGGCCTAGAGCTTAATTTAGTAAGAGACACCTCACGCATACTTTTAAAGCATGTACAACATGTGACACCCAAGACCTTTGAGTCTTGAGTGGTTTCCACGGCCTCCCATTAATTGATCATTCACTTGTTGGAATCATCTTCCTCCAGCTTTGAGTTAACATTAATTTTCTTTTATGGAAGTTTATGTAACATACTTGGCTGTCTTTTTCATCATGCCATAACCTTGGTGCATTGGAATATGCAAGAGACATTTTGTGATGTAAAACATGGATTCTTCTCACGTTGTCTTGCAGACCATATTAGATACCTCAAAAACTTCAATAAAATTGTTTTCTTCTTTTGCTTACAACATTCAGATATGCACATGATACGAAAACTATATATGTTGATAGTGATATCACAGTATCTACTTTTTCCAGGTGTTGCTGGGTCTGTCTTATTAAAGAACTCCCACATATCAGAGTTTCTCACAGATCTTTCCAAGGTAAGTCAGTTTCTACTTTGATCTTTGTATAGAATTCTTGCAATGAATTGGTAGGTTTTGATTGCTTGTGTCATGTTCTGATTGATAACAATGAGTGTGTACAGATCACAAAAAGATTATTAAATGCAAAGTTCTTTCATCTCAGCTCATGCATGCCGAAATAGAAATTCATTTATTTGGTTGCTTACAAGGTGTGGTTTTAGTGCAATTTGGTTGCTTTAAAGCTGGCATGCTACTACTCACTATATCTTGAGTTTTGGTTAAGGCAACAGGTCTCTCAGCTCTTTCCTCTCGCTTCTCTCTCCTCTCTCTTGCTCTGCTGTCTCTCTCTGTTGGCTCTCTCCTCTCTCTTCCGTCTCTCTCTCTTCCTGCTCATGGATTGCTACTCGCCTCTGTTCGGATCGCAGCTCTCCTGTGCTCCAGATTGCTCCTCCCGCTCTGTTTTCTTGAGTGCCTCAGGTTGCTCCTTTATTCTCATGCTTTCTTTTCTAGAGTGCTCTCTTGTCTTCTCCTTTGCTGCATGCAGAATTGGCAACCAAAACGCACCGATCACATTTTCACCATCACAGCATACATTCTGTAATTATTTCTTGTTTTGTATTTTTGTCGTCATACAAGAGTTCAGCATACAGAAGTACATGTATTATTGATTGGCATATTTATGGCCGCAAAGTAAACCCTTAAAGTGTAGCCGAGGAAGTGCCAATTTGTACCTTTTGATGTGGCTGATGGCTATGGCAAAATCACGTTATAACGTAATAGCATTATATTGCTCTCATTCCATGTACGTTGATGCACTTCTGAGTCTTGTTTTACGAATCAAATAGTTAAGTTTACAATTTTTTTAGGATTTTGAAAGTATCAGCATAAAATTTTCTCTTTCTGGGCGAGCTTGTATCTGCGGTGAACTGCTCTTGTCTCAACCAAGGGAGTTGAGTCTGAAGTATTGCAAATGTTTTTTAGAGCAATTTGCTCTTGGCTTCTTTCCTCTTTAGGCGCACCCCTGTTTCATCCGGCCTTTACAACTTCTCTCCCCAGACTTAGTTTTCTCCAGAAGCTTTGCTGTGTCAATTAAGCTTTCCGAAGGTTTCCAGAGTGCTGATGGATGTTTCTTGAGGTACAATGCTTGTTCTGATTTTGGGTTAATACTTTTTATTCCTTGTAAACATTTATATGCTTTTCACTTTTGTTTGCATAAAGTTCGCCATTAATCTTTTACAAACAGAACATTTAAGAAGATCGTTGGTGACACATTGCAAATCCTTAGCCGCTTCCTGATCAAGTCTTTGTGGTGCATGATCTATGTACTTATTACTTTTTATGGTGTCCAAGTTCTTTGTGCTACTTCATGCGACTTTGTTTCTGTTATGAATTATACTCAGAAATTTCCATCCAGAACAGGCTGAAGGTCTTTCAACTAGTCAATATGACTATGACAAAGGCTGATTTCCATTTCAAACATGTTTGGAATTTGTGTTCAGGTATTTGCCAAGCATTTGAAAGAGGAGGACCCTTCAACTGATCGATCGGACATCACGGCTACTCTCTCTGCACAGGTCATCTAGTTCCTAAGGATGATATTATGCTTAACCAAAACCAATATGTTACCTCTATATTGTGGTCAAGTATAAGAGGGAACCCTGCTAGATTTTATTATAATGTCCAATCCAGTTGTGGTTGTCCCTTTTCTGTACTGTGGCTTAGCTATGAGCAATACAATCATGTGCTGTTAGTTATTGTGGGCAATTTCCCTTGACTTTAAATAAGCAAAAAAAATTCTTCATTATGGTAAATACTACAATTTATTGGAAGTAAACAAGATATTAACGCAGTTTTGACTTTTATGAAGCAAAAGCCAATAAGTATGCCTCAGTTTGATTTCCTCAGCTTCTTGTTTATTCTTTTCTTTTGTTTTCATATAGGTGCAACGGTTAACTCAGGAGCTTCGTCTGATAGCTGGATCCAGATCAGTAACTGTTGTCAATAGCACCCCTTCTCAAAGCAGTATGTACCTTGCTGGCTGTTGTTGTAATGGAATGGAGCTTCTAGAAAGGTATGAGGTCACCCTGTGAATTTCTTTATGGTGATTACACTTTTGCAGATAATCTCACCTCTCTTGCTATGCCTGTTGCTATAATTGGAGCTGCTGGTTACGGTTATATCTGGTGGAAGGTAATCATCCAAGTGTTTCAGCATTTCCATGAGTTGAATAAGACTCGGTTTTGTTTTGTTCAGTTTCATAAGCGAATAGAGCATAACATTTGACGAGGTTGGTATTTCCATGCAGGGTTGGTCTTTTGGGGATCTTATGTATGTGACTAGGCGTAACATGACCAATGCAGTGTCAAGTGTTAGTAAGCAGCTAGAGCAAGTCTCGACAGCCCTTTCTGTAAGCGTCTGTCTTAGCTTGTTAGTGTATGCTCTTTTCTGGCAGCTCGCAAGTTCCACGAAGTTTCTTCTCGTTATCATACCGATTTCCTGGCCTTGGTACTTTATATATGGAAGATTTGTTGACTTATCAGAATTTTATGTCAACAGGTTCTTGTTTCTTAGTTTCAGTAGAAGCTACCGAAAGCTATGTTCACCGACCTCTTCCAAGTTCGAAGCTTTCATGATTTAGATCCCAGAAGTTGCATTGAAACCTTGTTGTGGGGCTTCTTTCACTCTAAGGGGCCTTGCCATATTCTTGCCACTGGTGATTGAATAAGGAAAATATTCACCGTGCAATGTTTACTGATGCACTAAGTTTAGGATATTGGGCTGCAGATGTATTTACCTTTTTATCCCCAAACATATCATTATCAAGGCCCCTAGCCCCCAGCCCCTGGCACCCTGGGTGCTGATTGATATACTCAATCTATCCATGTTGTGTTCAACTGTTTCTAACTTTTGGTCCTCCATGTGCAGAGTTTCTACTTGCTTTATTATGGGGTTTAGGATTTATATATTTTATTACCTTAAAACCATAATTTTCAAGGATTTCTTTTGAACCTCAGACACTATTTGTCTAGAAACACAGCTATTGGTGGTTTTGTAAGGCTGTTGATGGTTTTAGTACACTGAAGGCCTTGAATGTTGGGATTGTTCTGCCCAAGAAGAAATGCTTAAAGATTCTACGAACTTGTGAACTTGCTCCAAAATGAACCTGTGGAAACTCAATGGGGCATATGATTTGCTACTCACATTCACAGTGTCCACTTCGCACTGTAACTCCATGTCCACTTCAGGAGTTTGGATTATGCATTCCCATAGTCATTCCGTTATTATTGCTTGGAAGTTTTTTGTCTTGTGTTTAACTTACTTATTTCTGTGCATATGTCCGCAGGCAACAAAGCGGCACTTGACGTCGCGTCTCGATTTCGTAACAAAAACCTTGGATGACAGCATGACAGTTCAAGGAGTTATAAGGGATCAGGTGCAATTCTTCTATTTCTCTTGAAGCTATTTTCTTTCAAATTACATTCCAATGGGAATGAAACTTGTCAGAGGAGCTATTTGTTGACAGTAAGACAGGTGCATAGCACGTGCTTTTATTGACATTTTAACTTCCTTCTAGGTCATTGATGTACGAGGAGAAGTTGTACGAGTTGGAGGCGAAATTGAAAATGTGCAACGAATTGTAGAGGGTCTGGTGGGGTGAAAACTGTTATTGAATTTTATACAAACAGCTTTTGCATTTTTCTGGCTTCCTGCCTTCGCAACAATTTCACTGACAGCAACACACTGTTTGTCTTGTGGTTCTACTTCATATTGGAGCAGGAAGTAAAGCTAGATGAAGTCCAATACAAGCAGGTATCAAAATCAATTGCATGTTTTCTGATGCATGTTTCACTTGTTGTGTCTCTTTGGTTGCTGATGCAGCAATTAAGTACTGGCTCTGCAGGGAAGATAAGTGTCTTGTTTTTATATTCCACATATGTACTTTGCAATCTAGAGTACGTTGTTAGTTTGGATCCATAGATCTGGAATATAAGCCTTCAAATGGCTTTCTTTGGCAGGATTTTACAAATCAAGGTATCATATTGCTATGTCAATTTGTGCAAGGACTTGAAGGAGGGCAACGTCCAGAGCTTTTACAGGTTTTTTCCTAAATTATGACTTTACACTGTTTGGCCTTGAGGATGTGTTCAAATAATCATCAGGCTATGTTTAATGCGCGACAAAATTTATGTTGAAAGGTGTTTACATGTATGATTAGTGTTAGGGACCCAACCCCTTGGGTCCCACACCTAACTTGAAACCGGACATTAGACTGAATCACTTGTCGTAATCAGGGAAATGTGCTTCCCCACGAAATGTAAGTTGGTTTTTGCTTTAATTTCGGGAATTGTCAATGGAATAACAAGCATCCTCTTTACTAGATCGTGTCCTTTGCATGCCTAGGTGTCCCACACAGGGGCTGTCTTTACATTCATGTAGGATTTGGGCCATAATCTTATCATTTTCCTGCACACATATGTTCCCATTCTGAAAAAGCAACCCATTCCTAATGGAATAAACTTGTAGTATTTTATCCCAAGGAGAAATCTTGGAATCCTACTTTCCAAGTTAAATACTAAATATAGAATTTCCTGCTAAGACATCTAGCCAAAGCTGACCGAGTTATCTGTTCGTTTTACATATATCTCTAATTGGATAGATACAAATCAAATTGGATTTTAGAAAAGCTGAACTGATTCACCTCTCCAATCCCACTCGAGGCATTCGCGACACGGTTTGACATGCCCTTTTGGTACTTAACGTCATACTGAAATTCTTGAAGCAATTCTGACTACTTGGCTTTACCACCCCTAAGGTCAACTGCAACACAAATATACCTTCAGTCACAGTAGGATCTAACTTTTTGCTTTCAAAAGCAACCGGTTTACCATCCTGAAATAAGACTGCCCCTATAGTGAAGTCGCTAGCATCCGTCTCAAGCTTGTCAAGATTGATTATGTGTAATATTGGAGTTGTAGACACAACGTTTCGAAATTTCAAAACTTTGATTCAACTCTTCAGTCCAAGTAACCGAAGGAATGAACTTACTTTGTCGACTAGTTTTTTTGTCCCTTTCTTCAAGGGGTACAGTCCTTGAAAATGTGGTGTTGGAGACTCATGTACGTGAGGAACTGTTCCTTAGGTACTCTAGGAACAGTACAGAGCTATACCTAGGAACACATTCCTAGGTATGGTTCCATACCATTTCGAGGAACTATGCTCTAGCCTCTATGCAATGTTATTTTGGCCTCTTTTGAGTTTATTAGTAAGTTCTTCTGGTGCGTTTTGAGTTCATTTAACAGCAACTAAACTATCAAAAAAAGTAAATTTAGCCGTTAGTCTTTTCTCTAGTTTTTTTTTGCAATCCGGGTCATGGATCGCTAATGTTTTGAAAACGTTTTTGCAAAACGTTTCAATTGTGATATGTATATGTGTGTGTGTGTATATCTATATATATAAATGTATTTGTGTGTCACATTTGTGCCTATGCATGGGGTAGGTAGGAGGACGCACCCATGGTTGCATGGGTGCATCCTCCCACATGAACATTCTTTAGCTAAAAAATGTGGAATAGAATCTTATAAGCATGGAGTATATTATCCATCCATTTGGTAGGGCCCCCCAAAACTTGACATACCTATAGCCTACTGTTACACCTATGTCACGCCTACACTCTCTCTTTCTCTATTTTTCTCCCTATGTCACACCTATTTCCCCTATGTCATGCCTACTCTCTCTCTCTCTCTCTCTCTCTCTCTCTCTCTCTCTCTCTCTCTCTCTCTCTCTCTCTCTCTCTCTCTCTCTCTCTCGGGAGGGGGCGCAGGGAGGGCATGCGCGCGGACGGAGGGCGCGCGAGGAGGGCACACGGGGGGGGGGGGGCAGGGTGGGCGCACGCACAGGAAGGGGGTGCAGCGAGGCCAAGGGGAGGAGGGCGTGCAGGGAGGGCGAGCGGGGAGGCCGCACGCACAAGGAGGGGGCACAGGGAGGGCGTGCGCAGGGAGGGGGTGTAGGGAGGAGGCGCGGGAGGGTGCGTAGGGAGGGGTCTCAGGGAGGGCGCGCAAGGGAGGGAGGGCTCTCTCTCTCTCTCTCTCTCTCTCTCTCTCTCTCTCTCTCTCTCTCTCTCTCTCTCTCTCTCTCTGCGCCGCGCGCTCGCGCACACGCACACGCACACACACCCCATCGGCTGCTCCCCATCTGCGGGCACACTTCGCTAGTGTACACACACACACACACACACACACACACACACACACACGCCATTTGCTTGTGCCCGTCGATGACGGGGGCAATGGGCACTTACCCACAGAAAGTGTTTATATATTTTTGGAGGCTGTGTTTTTTTTACCATTTTTTTTAAACCTATTTAGCTTTTCCTTTTGCAAATGGTTGACATTTTTTGCCGGCAAAGCGTGACATTTTTGCCGACAAAAGCGTGACATTTTTTACGGCACCTCACACATTCTCTCTCCAAAATAGTTTTATACTATATAGATGTGTGTGTGTGTGTGTGTACACATATATATATAGTCCATAGTTGCCCAAAAACGCTAAAAAAAAAACAGAATATAATTTTTTTTTCCCTTCCTCACGGCCAGAAACGTGCCAGTCGTGGAGGAGGGATTTGGAGCTTCTGCGGGCACCTAGAGGCAGATCATTGTGAGTGAATAGTTGGCGTCCATCTACTCAGCGATTCAGAGGTGGTGCACACGGTTCCAAGGGGATTTGAGTTGTGGGGCGAGCGAAATCGACCTATAAATTTTTTTGGTAAGTGTATGTCCACGGTAACTCCTATAGTGTCAATTTTAGCCGTTATGACAAGCCTAGCAAAATTCGAACTCCCCACTCCAAATGCATGTGTATTTTTGCCATTTTCATGAACTGAGTTGTAGGCATCCGATTGAGGTGATGTTTGGGCCTAGATTGCATTTCTACATGCCTACGGAGACTCCTGCGATGTTAGTTTTGCCCGTCTTCGTCGGTCCTACAAGTTTCATTTTCCATGCCCTAATTCCATGTGTTTTAGGGCCTAACTATGGAGTGTTGTGTAAGCATGTGATTGAAATTTGGTTTAGGATTACACTGCATTTCTCCACGCCTGCATAGACTCCTACGCTAACAACATTTCGATGTTTTGAACTCGATTCATTGGAATTTTAGCCTGGTAATGTTGTTAAACATAAAATATTAGGGTTTTAGAGTGATGCTTGTCAAAATTGTTGCGAGCAATTCAACGAAGTATATTTCCTTGCACTGAACATTTGCTTGTTTGTTTCTTTTGTAGGTTTGATCTCGTGTTGACACGATGCCGATCCAGGATTGAGGCCTTTGGGCCGAGGTTGATCTTATAGAGGGGGATGTGTCTACACACCATGGCACAGGTGTCCGCAGATGGAGATGCTTGCATTGCGGTAGGCTCTTCACAGGATCACTCATTAGGGTTAGGGCCCACTTACTGCGGCTCAGAGGGCCAGGTGGGCGGACATTGGGCATATCTACTTGTCCCAGGATTTCTGACAAGGAGGTATAGAGGTTGATGGATATGTATGGGCCTGATGGTACATTCACACAGCTAGTGAGACCATCACAGAGTTTTGGACAGGGATAGGTAGTAGGGGCAGCTGCAGGCTCACAAGCAGGGCCTAGTACAGCACGGACATGGCCTAGTACATCACGGGTAGGGCCTACTATAGGTGTAGGAACAATACAACATGGGCAGGGCATGGTTTAGGTGCAGTGCATGGTCTAGGCGAGGCCACTCCATCCGCAGCAGCAGGTCCTAGTTCAGGTCTATGAGTTTCACTCGAGCATGTTGGATCAAAGGCAGCGGGTCCTTCCCGTCCCTCATTGTCATTAGCAGTAGATGCACCACATGCTTTGACAGATCGTGCCAGATAGAGTGACATACCTTCAGCACCTGACGTTGCATGGTCAGACACATCCACAGCTCACCCATCCCCCACATCCATGGGGTGTGCTAGACCACGAGTGCCCTATGTATAGTAGAGGGGGGTTAGGCCCAGACAATAGACTCTTGATCGATATGGGTGGCAAAGAGATCAACATGCCCGGTGCACTTGACTGGTTGGCCAATTCTTTTACGAGTGCGACATCCCTTTTGCCGTTGCTGACACTTGGGTATTCAGGGAGCTCTGTACACAGATTGCAACAATGGATGCTACATGGAGGCCTCCCAGGCGAGAGACACTGCGAGGCAGGATGCTTCGTGATGAGGAGGAGACCATCACGTGGGAGCTAGCTTCATTCGGTCAGCCATTTTAATTTTGTATCCTTGACAGAATCCAGCAGAAATTGATGCACCTAAACTGGACCACCCTGTACCCGAAACATTCGACAATCTATAGGTACTGCCCTTAGTTAGAGCTTTAATCTGATAATAGAATTAATGAACCATTAACGGTTTAGTACGGTTCTTAGAACCGTACGGTTCACAATTTTTTTTAGGGGGAACCGTGTGAACCGTGGCATTATTAATTAATTAATTAATTAATTTTTTTTTGACAGAGAGAGAGGTCAAAATAACGAGCTATGAGGGGTTTGGGGGGGGGGGGGATTAGGATATTAATTAATTAATTAATTTTTTAGGTGAGTCGTACCACGGTTCAAGGAACCGTGGTACGGAATACCCATATTGCCCACAAAAAAGCCAAAAAAAAGAAAAGAAAAAAAAACCTTTCTCAGAAATGCACCCCCAAACCAAAAACACGGTTTAGAAACGCTGTCTTTTGTTGATGTATGTATTTGTGAGTGTGTGTGCATATGTATGCGTGAGAGTGTGTATGTATGTATGTGTCACAAGCAAGTCTCTCCAAGCTCGTGAATCCTAGAAGGCCGATGTGTAGAATGAACCTCCCAACCATAGGCACCCCCTCTTTGAGTCCTTCTACCTGCTATTCCTGTCAACTGGCACATGGCATCCACCTGTGGATGATCAGTCCACTTGGCATGCATGACCCTTGTGACCTGTGAATACTGAGTGACTCATAGGGTACCACACCCGTGCCCCGCCAAAGACCTGTGACCCGCTTGTTCACTCCGACTACTTGCCGGCTAGCATCTCGTCACTGACGGCTAGGGTCCCGACGGTCAAAACACACCGCGTCTCTGACAACTTGTCAGGCGGCCACACCAGATCACTGCTCGTGACGCACCGGTTCCAACTTGGGACAAATGTCCTCGTCGGTCACCGACCCTTGCCAATACTAGTCCTTAGGCCCTCTGGTAACCGGCCGTGCCGAGGTCATGATAGAGTAATAACTGGGCTCTAACAATCCTTCCCTCCTTTGGCAAGTCATCGATCCTCGATGACAAACTCTGGGTAAGACTTCTGCAACGCCTGCCGCGTCTCCCAAGGAGCATCTAACAACGGATGCCCTTTCCAAGTTACTAGATACTCTTGGAAGAGACAATTTCTCAATCGTCGTTCTCTTCGATCTAGGACTCTTTTTGGCCCATGACCTGTGGTGTCTTTCTCCTCTGGAGACACTAGACCTTCCACCAGGCTATCGCCATCGTGCAAACATTTCTTCAGTTTGCTAACATGAAATACTGGATGGACCTTGCATCCCCCAGGTAGTTGTAGCTTATAAGCTACTTGGCTCACCTTCTTAATAAGCAACTATGGTCCACAATACCTACGAGATAACTTGGCGCACTTTTCTGTGCGCAGCACCTTCAACTTCGAAGGGACTAGTAAATACACCCAATCTCCTTCCTCAAATTCTCGATAAGTGCGGTTCTCATGGGTACAACTCTCTGCCCTAGCTACAGCCTTGGACAAGTTATCTCGTGCCATCTCTAGCTTCTGCTGCATCTGAGTTAGAAACTCTACAATGCTAGGTACCCTACGCGGAATCCCTATGATTACAGGACTAAGTGGCCTGAAACCATAATTGAGCTCAAAAGGACTCAATCCAGTGGACGCATGTCTCTTATGATTGTACGCGAACTCCAATAGCGGTAAATGCTTTACCCAGTCTGTTTGCGTACTACTAACATATGCCCTAAGCATATCTTCAAAGATCTGGGTCACTCGCTGTGTCTGACCATCCGTCTGAGGATGCTCAGAGCTACTCATCCGCAACTGTGTTCCCAGCTTGGCGAACACCTTGATCCACAAATTTCCCGTAAACTTGAGATCCCTGTCACAATGGACTTAGGAAGGCCATGCAACCTGACAATATTCTCACAACTCAGCAACTTGCAGAGCTGTGACCTTCTTGGTCATTGCGATGAAGTGAGCCATCTTGAAAAACCTGTCTACCACTAACCATAACGGAATCTAATCCCTTCTGGGTCTTGGGTAGCCCAACAATAAAATCCATAGAGATGCTTCCCCACCTTCCTGTAGGTATCTCAAGTGGATGTAGCAAGCCCGGAGGACTTACTCTCTTGGCCTTGTTCACTTGACAAGCCGTGCAACGCTGCCATACTCTCTTACGTCTCGCTGTAGTCGTGGCCAAAAATAATGCCTTCTTATAAGTTCATTAGTCTTATCAATACCCGGGTGCACTGTGTAGGGACTATCATGGCATTCATGAAGTATCTTACGACGAAGATCCTTCACGTCTGGCACGAAAACTCTTCCATTTCTCAATAGCATACCATCCTTCACGGTGTATGTTAGATATGTGTTGGTGTGTGCCTCTACAGAAGCGACAGCCTCGACTGACTCTTGCGTTTGGTCGACTACCTTGCGCGCATCAGGCCACACATGTTGACAATGTGAGTCCTTTTCCTGAGCATTCTTAATCTCTTCCATGAGATCACTGTCAACCAAAGTAAAGCTCATCTGATGCAGTATCTGTGATAGTGCATCATCAGCGACCACATTTTCCTTCCCTCTTTGGAAGCGACTTTCCAAATGAAATTCCTGCATCAGCTCGGCCCATCGAGCTTGGCATGTATAATCGCATACAACTCTTGCTCATGTGTAGGATATCTCTGTTGAGCTGGTGTCAACTTTTTACTCTCAAAGGCTATTGGTCTACCCTCTTGGCTCAACACTGCACCTACGGCAATGCCACTTGCGTTCGTCTCTAGGTCAAACGTTTTCTGGGTATCCACAATTTTGAGGACTGGAGCCGTGGCCACCGACTCCTTCAAGTTCTCAAAACTATACTGAGCTTCAGCATCCCACCGAACTACAGTGTTGTTTTTACGTAATTGGTCCGTTAGAGGAGCAGCTACCTAGGAATAATTCCTAACAAAGCGCCGGTAGAACTTACAAAAGCCTAAGAACGATTGCAATTGGTGTATATCTGCAGGCGTCGGCCACTTCATAACCACAGCCACCTTGGCTGGGTCAACCGAAATACCCTCAGCTGTCGCTATATGACCCAAATACTCGACACGAGTCTTACACAACTCTGTCTTCTGAGCATTGGCATACAAGACAGAAGCTTGTAACTTGCCCAATACGGTCTTGAGATGAATCTCATGCTCCTCGACCACTTTACTAAAAACTAATATATCGTCAATAAAATTGACAACAAACTTACCCATATAGTCTCGCAAGACATCTTTCATGAGCATCATGAATGTGGCTGGTGCATTGGTTAACCCAAGTGGCATAACCAAAAACTCATAAGGCCCAAAACGAGTCGGAAGGCCGTCTTTAGGATGTCTTCATCTCGAATCTGTATTTGATGGTATCCACTTTTGAGATCTATCTTACTGAAAATGGTTGCACCTTGCAACGCATCCAGTAGATCATCAATCTTGGGCATCGGATACCTGTGCTTTACAGTGATCTTATTCAATCCTCTGTAATCTACACACATCCGGAAACTACCATCCTTTTTCTTAACAAGTAAAATAGGAGAGGTGAAAGGTGAATAACTCGGACGGATGTACCCCAGCTTGAGATACTCCTCCAACATCTTTCTGACTTTCTCTTCCTATCACTTGCTGTCTGTGGGCATGTGACTCCATCTAGTTTTCCATTTGATGACACTCTTCAGTAAGAGTTTTATATTCACCTTTCTGTGTTTTGTAAGGCATTGCACTTAGTTGTGGTGAGGATTTTAATCTGTTCTTCCACTCTCTGAGATACCATGAATGCTCTCTTTAATCATTGAGGTCTTCCTTTTTTACAGCCGGATGGTAAAATAGGAAGAGGCGAAGGGTGAATAACTAGGACGGATGTACCCCAGCTTGAGATACTCCTCCAACATCTTTCTGACTTCCTCTTTCTCTTTTAGGCTCATCCTATAGGGAGGCCTATGTATTGGACTTGCCCCTGGAACGAGCTCAATACGATGATCAACGTTTCGTCTAGGCGACAATCCCTCTGGCATATTACTAATTAGCACGTGTTTAAACTGAGTGCGGATGGACTTCTCCAACTCACTTGCTGGGTCACATCTTGGCTGTAACTTCAAAGCTGCATCTCCAAGGCAATTTGATAGACATATTGAACCACCTTTTGGGATCTGAAACATGATATTTGCTCCCGCTCCCCCTACATGCTTCAATTCACCTGCAAGCTGCAAATCATAAACAAGATCTGATAGAGGGAAAGCAACTGGCTGATATGGTGTTGTAAAGCTGACTCGGGTGCACCCAGCGTGCCCTGTAAGACTCAAAGGGGTGACACTCTCTAAGGTCCCAGAGCAAGTTAGAACGTCAAGGACTGAGCCTCCGACCTGTGGTGAGCCAGTCAAGTAGTCACAAGTCATGAGCTAGCTCTGGAGCTCGAGTCATGGCCTAGTCAGGAAAGCAAGTTGATTCGGCCGCCGGGACGGCTCCCGGGACCCATGTCCGGGAGCCAGACTGATTCTGCCAGGCTTGCCAGGCTTAATCAGCAAAATAAAAACTAAGTCCTAAAAAGTGTGCTTTACCAGAAGCACTATGTTTCAAACCAGAGGGGGTGCGCCGAATCACAGCAGAACTATAGGGGGAGTCTGGCAGACAGAAACTTGGGCAGCTCAACCAGCGCCAGGAATCCAGTCGCCAGGTCTCAGCTCCCTCTACCAGCACGAGTTAGGCACAATGCCCAGCACTTGTTGGTGGCCCCGAGACCGGTCAGTCTATGTATGAATGTAACCTCTTCCAAATCTAATAAAGTTGATCCTTGGGGATGATTACCATTTCGGTTTCGCCTCCGGGACTGGTCCAAGTGGAAGGACCCTTACTACAACCTTTTTGCGTCGCTGGCGCCTAAGGGTCCCTGTCATTGACATGGGGCTTGCCGCTATGCCAATTGGTCAGTTTGGCGACCACTATGCCTTGGGTTTCATGTGTGGCTTGTCTTTGCCTTTGGTTACCTTTTGGGGACGGATACTGAGTTGGCTTTCGGGTTGGTTGGGATTCCAGTTTTCTTAAGTCTGAATGGTTAAGCTTGTTACGTTTCTGAGTTGGCTTTTATGTAAGTGCATGATGGATGAATGTTAGACTTAAGCGCATGTTGGGGAAACCGCTCAAGTCCCAGCGCCCTTTGAGGTGCCGGCGCAACATATGGGCAGCAAACAACTTCATTAAAATTTGATTTCTCATCCTGAGAAATCTCTTGCATGATAACAACTTTTAACTCCTCCTGCTGAGGATCTTCCTGCATGCAAGTCATGAAGGTTTCTTCCTGTATGGAAGTAAAAACAGTTTCCTCTTTATGAGGACCTACTTGTTTGCATAATTGAGACTCCTTCTTGAGAGTCTTCCTGCAAAACAATAATTAGAGGTTTCTCATCTTGAGAACCATGTTGGATGCATATATCTTGCACACAATTTGATGCAAACGACGACTCATGAGATTCTTCTTGCTTTGCATCCTGCAAACAATTAACTTGTGAAGCCACTTCAACAAGGAGCATTTCAGCTTCTGAGTATCCTTCTAAAGTTTGTGTGTCCTCGGGATAGATGGTAGCATTGTCATTGTCATTACATTCACAATGCGTGCAAGCAACCAACCGTTTGCACAAACACTCCTCTTGAGTGTGTCCTTCTTCCCTGCAATGGTCACAAATAAAAACAGATCCATACTTACTTTGAAGCTGCTCTCACAGTTCTTTAGCAATCTCGTACTCTGACATATCCATCATGATGTCATCGGATGTAGACAGATTGATGAGTCCATTAGCCATATCATTCAATTCTGTCCATCTTTCGGAGTTAGTCTTTGGATGAGGTAGAGATCCATTGACAACGGACCAAACTTCTTCTTGCTTCAATGCTTTGATCATTTGAAGCCTCCACATAGGATAGCTCCTTTTGCCTTCCAAGAAGATAAACCTGTTTCCTGCATTCATAGCTCTAGTACAAATTGAACTAGGATCTTTTAGCAATGCTAATCACAAGGCCTACTTAAATTAGACACTACTTCGGCAATCTATGCTTTGAATAGAGCCAACCTAGCGCTGATACCACTGTCGTAGAATGGATGATGCTAGGAAACAGACATGCAAGAAGATTTAAGCAACATGCAAGCTCATGCAACAACATGCAAGAGCATGCACTACTCATGCGTGCGCTGGTCCAGATTTGCTTGATTCTTCATTTCTCCTGATGAATTGTTAGAATTGGATGAAATCAATTGCATAAGGTTTCTAGGCACTGTCATTCCTTATGATTAGAAGCAATTAGAAGTGAATCTGAATCTGGTTTTTCCAGATCTGACACTATCAATTGTATTGGCCAGCAAGTAGAAATATTCCTTCATTTATTCATCTGATAGGAATAGAGAAGAATTCACACAACGGTGGTCTGCCTCTGGGTCTGCCGGAAGGAACCCTCTGTGGTACACTCCTTTGGTGTACTGCAACACCAACACCAGGGTGGTTCAGCGCATCGCAGACAACATGAGGGCAGGAGGTGCACACACCCTACTACTGCAGGTAAGTTTCTATGCCCTCACGGTTTAATTTCGTGCCATGGCATGCAATCAATTTAATGTCATCTTGTTGCTTCGGCTATTCTCATGAATGATTGACTTGTGTAGGTCAATCCAGATGACTGCATGGTTCTTGCGGCTGATCCAGAGCCAGAGCCAGAGGTTGATGCAGACGAGGCTGCTCATCGTGCAGTGCGGGGTGATGTTGATGCTGAGGAGACTACCCCCCTCCCTGCCGACATGCCACTGCCCTCCTCTGATGATGACCACTCATATGATTCAGACGAGACAGTCGACATCACAGGGGATGGTTATCGTGCCCCACCCACTACTGCCGCTACAGAGGACGTTGATGATGATGGCTGGGCAGAGGCTGCAGAGACACACAGGCAGGGCATCACAGCTCAGGGCATCACAGGCAGGCAGTTCCAAAAGTGCCCCCCGTGGCAGAGGCAGACCCCCAGGCAGGCACCGATCCTGCGTGAGGCGGTTCCGACTGTTCGTGTGAACAAGGCTGAATGCTGACCAGTTCCGCTCACACATGCAAGCAAAACAATCCTGCATCAATTGGCAGCCAATTAAGTGAGTTTCCACCTCATGGGGACAATGGGGAAACTGTTTGGATGAATGGAACTGGCGCATCAGAAAACATATCTGTGATAGGTGTTAGGGACCCAACTCCCTTGGGTCCCAAACCCAGACTTGAGACTGGACGATGACTGGGCCTGTAGACTTGACTGGTGACTCGTGAACCTGCATGGTTGCCATGTGTCATGATCCAGGAGTGCACATGGCTTGGAGTCTCTCTCCTTGGAGGTATACAAGGGGAGGAGGACTCATTTGCCATCCATTCTGTCTACCTAGGAGGAGGTGGATGGAGAGCGTGTGCATGGCCAGGATGTTTGCTAGCATGAGGTAGGAGATGGCTGAGAGCCTAGGCGGTGGTATGGGACGCCGTCTGGGATGGAGGTCGGATCCAGCTTGATACGGTCACAGGCCAGGGCACGGTGGGTGGACCCAGTGTGGGTCCTACGGCGGGGTGGAACGTGAATCGTTCGGTCTCTTGTGGTTAACCGGCACCTGGAGGTTTGCAGTAAGTAGGATTGTAACATATGGTATCGGAGCCACTGCATGCTAAAAGTAGGTGCGTTGATCCGTAGAGTTTCTCTTGTAAGTTTTGGCACTTCTGACAGATTTCAAAATGGGTTTAAAACGCATTTGTTATGCATCTTTTTGTATTCTTCCTTCAGCTGTTTTTTTAAAAAATTCAAGAAAGTTTTTTAAAAAAAATGGTTGGGGCCCTAAGGAGGACCTGCCACGTGGCACTGTCCAAGGTGGGACAAGTGGCGGTCCTTCCTATTGAAAATCCGCTCAAGAATCGTGGATTTTTAGTCGCGATGGGCCCTCCTCGGCTATAAACAAAAACGTGATTTCTTTCCATTGCTGTTTGACCAGCGGGAGTTACCAAAAAGTAATTAGAAAAAATCTAGATAAGTTTTCCTTTTCCTATTGCTATTTGCCAGCGATGGACAAGTTGAAGGCTAGAGATAGAAGGGGAGAAGGGAACTGTAGGCCACCTGGCTGGTTGCCAAGAGTTGGCCAATAAGCTGAGGTGGAAGCTAGGTGGCAAGGCAAAGCCACTTGGCAGGTAGTAGGATGGCATGGAGTGGGAGGTATGCCTCTTCCATGTATCTGTTTTGTGTGAAAAGAGGTGGAGGTGGGGGTGCATCCTTCTCTTTGCTCTCTCTTATTCCTCTTGGCAGCCATGGACAATACCATTTGGTTTGTGAGAGTAGCCTTGTATCTACCTTCCTTGAGTAGCTTTTGATTCTCTTCTATCATCTCTTCTTAATTCACCTCTCTTCTCCTTGTAAAAATGGAGCCTACTCCTACTACACAGCCTATGTCCCCTGTTCATGAGGCTACAGTATCTGCCTCTGTTTTAGACCCTGATGCTTTGATGCTAGCTATTAACACTCTACAGCAACAGATTGTGGATATGCAAGCTAAGCACAGTCGGGATCAGCAGGATCTCAAGGAATTGACGCAACTAAGGCAATTGGTGCATCAACCCTTGTTCACTCCTGTTCACTCCTGAAGTTTTTGCTTGGGAAAAGAAGGATAGAACCCTGGAGGCGGTCTTGCAATGGCTGGATCGATGGAATTCGCACTTTTCCATGCACGATTCATCCGAGGACAACAAGATCAATCTAGGGGTAAGCCTGAAGTTCCTAGGAATTGGGAGGATTTTTGTAAGGCCTTTAAGGCGGCCTTCCTTCCTATTTTTGATGATTTTGAATTTTACTGTCAGTATGCAACAATCGATATGGGGAACCGGCCCCCGGATCAGTATTTACAAGAGTTTCAAGAGGTCTATTCTCGTTTTGCAACTAGAATAGATCCTTTGTTAGTAAAGTTGCATTTTATATTGGGGTTACCAAGAGACTATCAACTAGAGGTCAGGAGGAACCAGCCTCTTACCCTTGAGGATGTTCTCTTCGCCAAAATCTACAATGATACTCGTACGATGGCTAAGCCTGAGACCGGTGTCTTGCCCGACGTAAAGGGTAAGAAGCCTTTCTTTCCAAAGAAATCGAAAGACAAGGCAAAGGAAGGGGCTTCAGGTTCAGGGAAATCGAAGAAAAGATCTACCTTGGACCAGGAAACCTTCATGTAAGCCAGAAGCGACAATCTGTGCTTCAATTGAATGGAACCAGGTCATGTCGCGAAGGAATGTCCAAAGAAATGGAAAGCTAAAGGGGCATCTATCAAGACGCCAGGTAACTCTAGCATATCTAGTGTAGATCTTTCCTTTGCTAGTAATTCTGTGTGTGAGCATTTTTTAATACGGCTGTTTTTGGCCCTCATGACCTCATTCGGATGAAGGGGGTTGTGGGTGGCCAAGCCGTAACTGTTTTATTTGACGATGGTTCCACACATAATTTTATTAACGCTAATTTGTTGTAGAAGCTAAAGGTGGAAACAAGGCAAAGTGACCACTGATACACCGTGAAGCTGGCAACTGGAGCAGAAAGCCAAGTTTGGGACCGAATAGTCCCACGTCTACCAATAGAGATTCAAGCCTATAAGGATAAATTAGACTTTCATATTATGAATCTAGATAGGGTAGATGTTATACTTGGTAAGGAATGGTTCTATGAGAGGAACGAGTCTATGAAGAAAAACTATGTAACACACAGTTTGTCGTTCTTACATAACGGCTCACTCATAGAATTGAATGGAAATGTTGATATTTCTACTCCGTATATGCTTTCTGCTTTGGAAACTGTTAAATGTATGGATATTGTTGATTGCAGTTCTTATTTATGTTGGCTAAAAGATTTTACTTACCATGAAGAACGTAGTTTGCTATTTTACAATCTCCAAATGGAGCTAATGTCTAACAACCTAAAACAAGAAAACTCGCCAGAAGGTGAAATTTTTAGGAAACTTGGACAAGAATTTAACGATGTATTTCCTGAGCAGCTTCCTGAGGGTCTTCCCCCCTCTAGGGGTGTTGACCATGGTATTAAACTGATTCCTGGTAGTTCTCCTATATCACTGTATCCATATAGGATGAGTACTACTGAAGAGGATGAGGTTTATAGGCAACTGCAAAATTACCTTAAGATGGGCCATGTAAGGCCTAGTAAATCTCCCTGGGGAGCACCTGTGCTCCTTGTTGATAAAAAAGACGGAGGTACTCGTCTTTGTGTGGACTTTAAAAAGTTGAATAAGTTAACGATTAAAAACCGTTATCCCTTGCCGCGAATGGATGAACTGGTTGATTGATTGCATGGTGCAAAGTACTTCACCAAAATCGATTTGAGATCAGGGTATCATCAGATTCGCATAAAAACTGAGGATGTTGAAAAAACCAGGTTCAGAACTAGGTACGACCATTATGAATTTCTGGTTTTACCTTTTGGCTTGACAAGTGCTCCACCGACTTGAACGATCTTCTTCGTCCATATCTAGGAAACTTCGTAATAGTCTACTTAGATGATATCCTCATCTATAGTAAGACCTTGGAGGAGCATGAGGAGCATCTCAGGACTGTCTTAAAGTTACTTAGACAGGAGAAGCTTTTTGCCAAGGAGTCCAAATGTGTGTTCTTCCAGAAAAGGTTGTTATACCTTGGTCACATTATTTTGGACCATGGGTTGGAAATTGACCCAAATAAAGTCCGACAAGTACGTGAATGGCCTATCCCTAAAACCATCCGGGAGGTTAAGTCCTTTTTGGGCTTTACAGGGTTTTTTCATAGATTCATCTTGAACTATGCATTAATTGCATTGGCCTTGACGAATGTCCTCAGAGGGGCTAAAAGAGTTAGCCGGCACAGTAAGTCCAGTCCTCCAGTTACTTGGACTGAAGAGTTGAATCAGAGTTTTGAGAACCTCAAATACTGTGTAACTACAGTGCCTATTTTACACATAGTGGATCCTAACAAGCCGTATGTACTTGAAACGGATGCCAGTGACTATGCTATAGGCGCAGTCCTATATCAGGATGGTAGACCGGTAGCTTTTGAAAGCAAGAAGTTGGACCCTGCTCAAAGACGGTATTCCACCTATGACAAGGAACTTTTCGCTGTTATTAATGCCCTAAAAGTTTGGAGACATTATTTGTATGGCTCCCAGTTTACTATGGTTATTGACCATCAAGCGTTAAAGTATATTAATGATGCGGTCGACCTTAGGGGTCGTAAGGCCATATGGTCAGAGATGCTCCAAGAATTTCATTATGACATTCAGTACCGGAAGGGTCCTTCTAATAGTGTCGCGGATGCCTTAAGCCGGATTGGAGAGGTTAATCAGTTAAGCTTTTCTGAGATCCAATCTTAGTTGTATCTGTCCTTAAGAGATTTGTGTAAGACCGATAGGTACTTCGGTCGTATTTGGCTAGACGTCCTGGCAGGTTCTTCTAGATCTAGTGATGAGCTTGGAATGCAGGATTCCAAGATTTCTCCTTAGGACAAGATACAAAGAGACTATTCTATTAGGAATGGGTTACTTTTCCGGAATGGAAAAGTTTGTGTGCCAGAAAATGATGATATAAGGGCCCAAATCCTGCATGAATGTCATGACAGCCCGTGTGCAGGGCACCCTGGCTCGCAAAGGACTCTTGACTAGTAAAAAGGAACTTTTACTGGCCAAATTTAAAAAGTCAAGTGGAGGCATATGTTCTCAAGTGTGCGCAATGCCAAGTTAATAAAGCTGAAAGACTTAAGGCAGCTGGTTTGTTAATGCCCTTGGAAATTCCCGAAAGAAAGTGAGAAAGCATTTCCATGGACTTTGTGGTTGGGTTACCTTGGAAGGGGAAGCAAAATGATGCCATTTGGGTAATAGTTGACAGGTTAACTAAAATGGCGCAGTTCCTACCAACCAAGCACACTGTCAAAGCTTCTGAACTTGCACAACTTGTCGTGGAAAAGTTGTTCAGGCTGTTTGGTTTGTCGAATGACATTGTTAGTGATCGAGATCCAAAGTTCACTGGCAAATTCTAGCAAGCGGTCTTTGAGAAATTAGAGACCACTCTAAGTTTGGGGTCATCAGATCATCCTGAGTCGGATGGTCAGACAGAGAGGACAAACCAGTCTATGGAAGATATGCTTCGGACATATGTTTCCAGAAGACAGCCGGATTGGGAAAGGTACCTTCCAATGATTGAGTTTGCATATAATAGCGCAAAGCACTCAGCGACGGGTTTTAGTCCATTTTCTCTGATGTATGGTTTCCAGCCTAGGGCTCCCATTTCAGTGGGCCTCAAAAGCCTCAAGGTTAAAGCAGCAGTAGATTTCCTGCATGATATGCAAGAAATGTTGCTTGTTGCTCGTGAAAACGTAAAAATGGCTCAGGATATAGCCCAGTTTTACGCTAATCAAAAGCGACAACCTCGGGTCTATGAGGAGGGGGCTTGGGTATATCTTAGAATTCCAAAAGATTCTAAGGTTCTAAGGACTGGAAAATGTCCTAAGTTGTCACCTCGTTACGCAGGGCCATTCCGTATAGTAAAGAAACTCCATTGGAATGCGTACCAGCTGGAACTTCCTCAAGGTGTTAAGGTACATCCAGTTTTTCACATTAGTCGTTTAAAGGAACGACTTGGTGGAAAGGATGACTTGATGCCTCAAGAGGACTTAGTTCAGCTGGAGAACCTATCATCCTTTGTACCTACTGAACCACATGCCATTGTTGATGTACGTCAACGTGGGCTCATAAACCAACAGGTAACTGAGTACTTGGTTTGTTTGAAAGGAAGTTCCGAGGACGATGATACTTGGGAGAAGGAATATGACCTTAAACTGAGATTCTTTGGATTCCTTCCTTAGATAAGGAATTTTTTAAGGAAGAGGGAATGTTAGGGACCCAACTCCCTTGGGTCCCAAACCCAGACTTGAGACTGGACGATGACTGGGCCTGTAGACTTGACCGGTGACTCGTGAACCTGCATGGTTGCCACGTGTCATGATCCAAGAGTGCACATGGCTTTAGGGCGTTTATGTTTCAGACGGTTTATTCGGGATGCCACGAGTAAATGCCAGCTTTTTGATACTCTCTCTACTTGGAGGTATACAAGGGGAGGAGGACTCGTGTGCCATCCATTCTGTCTACCTAGGAGGTGGATGGAGAGCGTGTGCACGGCCAGGATGTTTGCTAGCATGAGGCAGGAGATGGCTGAGAGCCTAGGCGGTGGTATGGGACGCCATCTGGGATGGAGGTCGGATCCAGCTTGATACGGTCACAGGCCAGGGCACGGTGGGTGGACCCGGTGTGGGTCCTACGGCGGGGTGGAACGTGATCGTTCGGTCTCTTGTGGTTAACCGACACCTGGAGGTTTGCAGTAAGTAGGATTGTAACAATAGGACTCGGAATGCAAGCCTCTGCAGCTGTGCCTGTCCAGTGCCGTAGCTCTCCCACCATGATATAGGCTATAGCTTGTTATCTCGAACGCGAGCTAGTTCCTAGCCGAACAGCCCTAGGGCGTGCCTGAAATTGAGCAACGGTGTGGGTGAGTTGAATCGAGCAAGTAGAGGGAAGTTGTGAACCATGCAAAGGTGGGCGGGGGTAGGGCAAGGGTGTACCTGAACTTCAACCTCTGACCCTCGAGCTGGCTACGGTAAGCAATGTCGCTATCCAGGAGGCGGATGTATGAGAACCAGTCCGCACGCAGCTACCCAAATGGCATAACCAAAAACTCATAATGTCCAAAGCGTGTTCGGAAGGCCGTCTTCAGAACATCTTCCGAACCAATCAAAATTTGATGGTAGCCACTCTTGAGATCTATCTTACTGAAAATGACTGCCCCTTGCAATGCATCCAGTAGATCATCAATCCTTGGCATCGGATATCTGTGCTTTACAGTGATTTTATTCAATCCCCTGTAGTCTACGTACATCCGAAAAGTACCATCTTTTTTCTTAACCAATAAAATAGGGGAGGCAAAAGGTGAGAAACTAGGACGGATATACCGTAGCTTGAGATATTCCTCCAACATCTTTCGGACTTCCTCCTCTTCTTTCAAACTCATCCTGTAAGGAGGTCTACATACCGGACTTGCTTCTGGAATGAGCTCAATACGATGCTCCACATTCCGTCTAGGCGGCAATCCCTCTGGCATGTGGTCAATTAATAAATGTTTAAACTCAGCTAGGATGGATCACTCTAGCTGACTAGCTGGATCACATCATTGATGCTGTATCAAATTAGCATTAACCAAAGTTACTAAATTAGATGAGGTTGCGAGTGGGTTTATTTGCAAACAACTAAGACTGGAATCAACATTCACATTTGCAGATAACACAACCACACATACTGCAACTCCATTTTCTTTATTTGCATCAAGGTAACAAGAGGACCTTCAACAGTAGGTCGCTCCCCTTTCAAAACATGAGACAAACCCTCATGCCCATGAGTCTTAAAATCTATAGCGGGCTGCTTACTCGCATGCCACCGCTTGCCAAGCACAATATAAAACTTAGCTAATTTGGTGATCTCAAAGTCTAACTTCTCAGCATAGGTCTGAATGGACAACAATGCTTGAGAGACTCTCCTATCCCAAACCTCTGTTCCCTTACCATCTGGCATCTCAACTGTATACCGGTTATCTGAAGGAACAGTAGCCAAGTGCAACTTCTTCCCCACACGAGAGTTGATAATATTATGGGAAGAGCCGGTGTCAAATAGGACAAGCACATCATGACCTTCCAGCTTCCCTCTCATCCGTATCAGTTCACTATCTGGAAACTGATAGGCCTCTCGCGCCTTGGTGGAAAGAAAACAAACTGGTGCCTCTGGAACAAGCTTCCGCACCGAAATAGTCATGACACGTCTAGTGTCATCATCATCACTGACCAACAGATCATCCAGGATAGATTCATCCTTGCTCTCCTCTTGACATTGTTGTAAAACATGGAGCTTCTTGCCCGTGCGTCGAGGACAATCTTTGAACAAATGTTTGCCAAGGCAAAAGAAACACAAGCCTTCCTTCTTGGCCTTATCCTTTTGATCAGGAGTAAGTGGTGACTTGTCGTAAGCACGACGAGCCATAAGAGATGCCGATTTTCGCTTCAAAGTCTGCTGCATCTGGATAGGATCCTTCTGCGAGAAATCCCTCTGACCAGCTTGGCCGGACTTCCGCGAACCTATCTTATGGGGCACACTTGCCACTCCAGATTCAACCTTGTTGCGAACATTGCCTTCAAAGTTGAGGGCCGTAGCAACTGCCTTTTCCAAGGTTTTGCATCCTTCATTAAGAACTGAAGGCCTCAACTCTGCATGAAGACCAAATATGAACTTGTGGACTACCAGTCACTCGGGAATCTCCTCTGGTATCTTGATCAGCATCTCTCTATACTGATCAACATATTCCTGCACCATGTGCTGCCCCTGACGATGCAGGAACCGAGCATCCGTCGCACGCACATGCTCATGTGGAGGAATGAACTGCGACCGAAAACAGCGCTTGAAGTAAACCCAGGTGAATGGGGCTTGCTGTGATTTCAGCAACTTGCGTCACCACCTGTCAGCAAAGTCAGTAAAATGGTAAGCTGCCTTACGGACACGCCAGCCTTCATTGGTGGGTGCCCGTTTCAAATCAAAATACTCTTCCCACTTGTGCAACCACTGATCTACAACATCAGTAGTCCTCTGGGAAGTTGTACCAACATATTTTGTCTTTATCAGGAGGAAAATCAATGATCATTTGTGTATCAGAAGAAGGATAACGAGTGGGCAGCTGGGAAGGATACAAAGGCGGAGGCTGAGAAGAAGACAAGGGAAAGCCCCCTGCAAGCGACGATATCATCATACGCATCTCTGTCACATACCGCTCCAACACATCCATACGTTCTTGTATGGGAGTAGATCTCCCTCAAATTTGAGCACTATAGACCAAGTTATGGTGAAAAAACCAAGCTTTTTCTCACTTTCTCTCCCTAGAACGGGCTAGGAAAGGCTCTGATGCCAATTGTGAACAACCAAAACTCTCTAAACTGCTCAACTCCTGAAGGCCGGTGTGTGGAATGATCCTCCCAACCATAGGTACCTTGAGTCCACTACCTGCTATTCCTGTCAACATACACGAGGTACCCCCCCAGGTGGTTGATCAGGCCACCTGGCGTACACACTGCATGTGACCTGTGAATAGTGAGTGACTCACGGGATACCACCCCCATGCCCCGTCATTACCGATGACACCAACTGGTCACCCTGACTGCTTGCCGGCTAGCACTTACAGCTAGGGCCCCGACGGTTACGTGACCGGATTTCTGACAGCTTGTCAGACGGTCTCACCGGATCACGGGATTTCGTGATACATTGGTTCCCACTTGGAAGCGATGCCCTTCCCGGTCACTGACCCTTGCCAACTTGGCCTCAGGCCCTCTGAGTGACCGGTCATGCTGAGGTCATGTCAGAACTAGACTGAGTCGTAACACACACACCCTAAACCCTAAATCCAATATCTCTCTCTCTCCTCCTAAACCCTAAACCCAAGCACACACACCTAAACTCTAAACTCACACACACATCATGTCATACACACACACAACTCCCTCTCACTCACACACACACACACACACACACAAAATCCTCACACACACACACACAAGACAACACAAACCATCACACACACACATGCACACACTCTCTGTCTCTCTCTCTCGCTCTCTCTCTCTCTCTCTCTCTCTCTCTCTCTCTCTCTCTCTCTCTCTCTCTCTCTCTCTCTCTCTCTCTCTCGGGCGCGGGTCTGTCTGCGCCTGTTTTTTGTTTTTTTTTTTTGAAAAAAAAAATGCATCTGGGTTCTGGGCGCGTGCTCGGGACCCGGACGCGCCTGCGCCCGGACGCTAGACGCGTCCCCTGGGCGGGTCCAGCGTCTTTAAAAAAAAAAAATTGGGCGTGCTTGGGCGTCGGGCGCGGACGCGCAATGGCTGCACCCGGCCCGAACCCTCATGTTTGATATTATATATATATATATATATATATTTATATATAAAGCTAGCAATTAAATATTGTAGTTTGCAGAATATAGCTACTTTGTTCTGTTGCTTATTTGATACATATACTACTCAGGGATGAGGGTCCGGGCTGGATTGCCCGCGTCCGACGTCTGGACCCGGACGCGTCCGACCCCCGGACGCAGGGTCAAACGCATCGAATTTTTTTTTTTAAACTAAAAAACCCTAAAAAAAAATTTTAAAAATTAAAAAAAAAAGGACGTGTCTGTACCGCACAAACGCATCCATGGCTTCAAATTTTTTATTTTTAATTCATTTTAGTCTAAATTTAAAAAAAAAGAAAATCTGGCCTCGTCCTAAAAGCGAGCGAGTCCGCGTCCGGACGCGCGTTTGCGTCCGGGTCTCACTTCCTTAGATATATATATATATATATATATATATATATATCAGACATGCACGTCCCCGGGCCGGGCCCGGCCATTTCATGTCCGCGTCCGGCGCTCAAGCGCGTTCGCGTCCGACCCCCGGGCGCGGGGTCGGACGCGTCCATTTAAAAAAAAAAAACCTAAAATACACTGTAATATGAGTAAAAAAAAAAGTGCGCCTACCCCGGACGCGTCCACCCCCGGACGTGCCCCGCATGTCCGGACACGCGTTCGCGCCCGGGGTCCGCTTCCTTAGATATATTATATATATATATATATATATCTAAGATATATATATATATATCTAAGGTAGCGGACGCTGCGTCTGAACGCTCGTCCGGTGGTCCGGACGCGTCCGCTTTTTTTTATTTTTTTAGTTTTTTGGTTGTATTTAGTCAAAAAATTTTTTTTAAAAAATGGGACGCGTCCAGGGATCGGACACGGATTGCCCGCGTCCGGACGCGCACCTATTATATATATATATCTCTAAGGAAGCGGACGGTGGAGGCGGACACCAGACACGCGTCCACGTCCGGTTTTTTTCTTTTTATAAATTAAAAAAAAAATTTAGACTAAAAAAAAACAAAAAATGAAGCCATGGGTGCGTACGGCGGTACGGACACGTCCGTTTCTAATTTTTTAAAATTTTTAAAATTTTTTTTTAGGGCTTTTTAGTTTAAAAAAAAAAATTGGACGCGTCCTCCCTGCGCTCGGGGGCCGGACGTTTCCGGGTCCGGACGTTGGACACGGACGCGGCCATTCCGGCCCGGACCCTCATCCCTATTAATATATATTTTATATATATATATATATATATATATATATATATATATATATATACCATAGTACCCCTTGGTACCGCTGGTATGGTACCGCCGGTACCATAACAGTGGTACCGCCGGTACGGTACCTCCCTGGGATCCGCGGTACCAGGGCGGTACCATAATATAAGAAAAAAAAAAAAATTTCCCGTGTTATTTTCGCCAATTTTTTTTTTTTTTTTTTTTTTTTGGTACCGTCGACCGATATGGTACCGCGGTACCGGGATCCGCGGGACCTATGATATATACATATCATGTATGCATGCCTTGTTTTGGGATTTTGTCTCAAAACTCTGCCCTGGAACGCAATTTTTTTTTTTTTCAATATCGGTGTCAAAAAACAGCTCTTGGGATGGGGGGGTTGATAGGAATTTTTGTAAATTTTTTAACTTAGTGCAGGAACCTACAGATCCCTGTTAATATGTAGGTATTGCTGATTCTCTGAGTCCTGACGAATTGATTCACTGATATAGGGTTTAGGGTCTGTGCTTATTACATTGTCATGACCTTGTTATGTGGAGGTCTTTAGGCAAAATGTAAGAACTGTGGATATCTAGACCCAGGACACCGTATGCATCATATCTATTGCCGATGCATTGATTAGGATCATGCTGTAACACCACATTGCTTGGTCCATAGACTATGTTGATCGATTTTATGCCTTTTTCCTGGATCAACATTACCTTGTTATGTAGATCAGATAGTAGGAGCATCAGTCAAGCAATGTGATTAGTTGCCCAAGTGCAATCTGAAGGATATGAGATAAACTAGCGTCTAGGTAGTATGGAGTGTAGGAAGACCAGCATAACGTGGAAGTTTCAAATTCAGAAGCTTTTGCGTTATTTGTCAAGGGGCATAGTATCCTAGCTGTGGTCATACCCTGAGTTTTTGAGTTTTGAAAGCTTCTCAGCTAATGAGTTGTTTAAAAGCATTTTTCTATTCGCTTCAAAAATTTAGAATGGCTAGTTGCAATGAAGCCTGCTTGGTGAATCAAGTAGGCTTGATGGTACAAACTATAGTGATTGGAAGTTGAATTGCAGACGATATTTATGGACAAAGAATGTTGACAGATTGTCATTGAGGGAGCTTATTCCTTAAAGCAAGAACTCAAGGAAAACATCAAGAGAGGTCAGAAGGCATATCGGGCCATCAACTTTACATTGAAGGATAGAATTATCCCTCAGATATGGGATGCTGAAGGATCACAAGTGCATAGGAGATTCTTAGCTCTATCTTTGAGACTGTTAACTGAACAGTAGGCTTCTATTTGGAGATAAGATTACATACTCTCATGTATCCGGGTGATTTAATCATTTAACACCTCGCAAAGGTCAAGGACATGTAAGATCAGTTTGCAGCTGTTGGAGAGAGTGCTATAGACAGGGATGTTGTTGCTATAGTTTTGAATAGCTTGCCTCACGCTTATCAAAATTATATGATGATGGTTTTAGCAAGGGAGAATCTCCTCATTTGAGGACCTGTGTGGTCTGATGCAACTGAAAGAAGAATCTTGCAGAGAGGGAAGATTATGTGGAGCATGCCTTTTTTTCTAAATAGAAGCATTTTGCCAAAGAACAAAAGAAATGGAGAGGCAAGCCAAAAGACTCAGATCTGGAGCCACAAATGGACAAGAAATGGGTATCAGATAGCCAAAATTCCAATTGCTCATGTACCCAGAGGCAATTGCGACTATTGTGCTAAATATGGACGCTTTGCTTTTGAATATTGGAAGAATCAATATGATCCAGAGAAGGGTTCAAGAAGCAATCTCTTCATTATGCTGAAAGAGTTTCAAAGGAGAGTGAAGATGACACACAATTCAACTTTAATTATTCTCTGGTTCACTGGTTACACAATTTAATTGTATAACCCCATGCTACCACCTGTGATACCTTTCATGTTACTCTGTTAAGTGCTAGTGTGTTGCTTGATGAGCTGTATGATGCAGAGCTTCTTACAAATCCAGATCTGTTTCTATTCTTATGAACAACCATTCTTCAGATGCTTGTTCAGCATAGCCGATAACAATGACAGATACATTGTTTGGAACAGTGCGATGGATCATGGGTAATTATGCTTTTCAAATTGAGGGATCCTATGAACCTAGAGAACTATCTTAAGTATAGTGCTCTTTTGGAAATCAGGTGAGGTACTGTGTTTTGTTTGTGCATTGGATGAAACAGGATTCAGCTGTGAAGTTCCAACTGGGTTTGCACTTTTACATGGTGGACCATTGTTGAGGAGGATAGGATGCATGAGAAAGAGGTGTAATTTACTACCAAAAAGTTGGTTTGATTGTCAGTGTTCATTCGATTAGCATTTGGCACAAGTGTGTTATTGTTTTTTGTATGACCTCCTGCTATTCTAGTGATTGAACCCAAATTAGAAGATATGTATAATGCTTTCAAAACACATGATATATGTTGAAGAGCATTTACACAAATCAATAAGCCAGTGGCATAATATAGCCTACCTAAAAGAAATAACTCCTCATTCAATTAGGCATAAGATAGTATGTAAGGAGAGGAATCTGTATCGGTGGAAAGTTATTGTCAAGTAAAAACTAGAGTTTTATTTATAATGACCAATATGAGCTCATGACAAACCACCAAATGTTAAGTAAGCTCCTAAGATTCAACAGTATTTTTGAGAAAAAAAAAGCAGATAATTGTAGGATGATTAGAAAGTGATGGCACTTTATCATACTTATTGCCATATTTTCCAAAGATAATCAGGAGTAAGCTCAAATGCCATCGAGCCAGAGTGTATTGTGCTTTAGTTGGACTGCAAGTTAGGCACTACGTTTTGATGTCAGCTTTTGAATTCGAGTAAAATGGGTCATTATAGATTTTGAAATGGGCTCACACTTTCTTATGCTTTGGGAAGTGTCAGCTGGTTTGAGGACTACAGAGTCATGCGACATAAAGAACGTGTTGTTCATTGCATATTGCGACTTACCTGTAGCCTAAGTCATTTCAAAATGATCTTTTATGGAGAAGTCTAAACTTTCTCCGTTTTTCTCACTTATTGGTGCAATGCAAGGAAGTTGGTCGAGAGACTGAAACTCAAAATGCAGGCCTTCACTTTTCACATGTCACTCCAGGGATTACAGATACAGATGTACGAATTGCTAATAATATTGAATAGTCAGAGGGTGGCATTGCCTAACTGTTATCAGAAAAGCTGGTCTTGAAAATTTTGATTTTCGAGGCTGCATCAGTACACATCTTGATGGGTGAATGCCTGATATTGAATATCGCGTGAGTTTTGTAGCAGCGATTCTTTATAAAGTTAAGATTTTGGAGGAGCAGTGATGTAAATACCGTGTTAAGGATCAATGAGCACAGGCTCTTTTATCATCCTTCATAATTGCTTCTCTCAAGATAGGGATGTTGTGACCCATTCCTTGATTTCTCAAGTACTTTGTCTAATGATTGCATGCTCATTCTAGATGTATAGGATGCACAAACTGTGACTGTTTAGCACCCAGTCTCTTGTATTGGAAAAATTTGTTTGTTATAAGCTCATATTTAACAGGGGGCGGCTCCATTTGCAAGGGCACGGTTGGAACATGCAACTTCTTCAAAAGTAATCACTTCATCAGGATTAAAGGTATGTTGGTCATGACTCATAGCTATCAATTATCAAGAATATGGTCGTGGTTCTAGTCATATATATGCTTTAGGAACATAATTCACATTTACTATTAATCTTGTTGCGGGCATCATCATTTTTGGTCTTGACATCATTATTCATATAGTTTTTATTCAGTGTGCTCTTGGTTGAGTGGATAAGTCTGGACCGGGGATTGACTGATTGTACAGCAACCTTAGCTGGAGATTGTTATATAATCTTCAGATTTCTGCATGTTCTGTTGCTCTATGAGGATGTATTCTCCATAAGTGTCTTCCTTGCAAGTAAGAAAGAGTCGCTACTATTAGGTCATTATTTTTTTCCTTGTGTAAGTAAGAGTGCCTAAAATTTGGTTGAAAGTCTCGTTTTGGTCCTTGAATGCTCAATTCTGTTTTTTGATTCCATAGCTTATTGATGAGAGAAGGATATTGAAAATCTCATTAATGCAACAGGAATTACAGCTCATTTCAGAGGCTATAAGCTCAGGCAATGGTGCCAGTAGTAGTCAAAGCAGTCCTGCTGATAAAACAGAAAGACCATCTCAAAGTGGCACTTCAAGCAATTTAAGCACTTCAGGCTCTGGTTCAAGATTGCAAAGAACGTTCACCCCGAACTTGTCTTTTAGCTTCAAGTAGGTGGTTTAGTTTCCTTTGTCGATCTACACTCATGATCAACATTTGCTTGAATAATCTCTACAGGCCTTTGAATTCTGACGTCTTCTGCTGCTGCAGGCGGAACTTCAGTTCCTACAGCAGATTTTTATCTGTCGATCTGATTTATAAGGTGTTAAAATTTTGGTCTATGCAGGACAGAAAAGTCATAATAACATTCTTTTGAGGCAATCTTGGAATGACTTGGATTATATTGGGCTAAAGTTAGCCTTTCTGGTGAACCACATTGCTGAGAAGTTTTGTTTTGGCGGGAGCAGGTGTAGGTTCTCCATTACACTAGTTTTTTTTTGTCTCGGTTCAGAGTCAACAACATCGATAGAGCAACATGTATCTGTGCTGATCCATGTTTCACTGGTTTTGTTATTGGCAGTATTTTTCTGCTTAAATCGATTTGGCAAAAGGCACATTTCTGTAGTGTGCAGTGCCTTGTACATTGATCAGGGTACATTGGTGCTGAGAAATGCTTCAATCTGCTGCAAGGCTAAGAATCGTTGGACAAAACCACTAACCTTCAAATAAATTTTATGCTTGGAACAAATCACTTTTGTCATGTGGATGCAAAGACGCATACTTGCTTTAAGTTCCTCACCGTTCTGTAATATGGTAGCCTGTTTGTGTACTCAATTTTTTTAGAATAAAAGACATATATTAGCTATACATCTCATTAGTTATTTTTTCTTTGTGCACCTCGATTGGCAAATGATCATCCGTAAGCGAGCAGGTTTCTCCAGTAATGGTCCAGTGATGTTTTGTTAAGCTTTCTCTGTCAACATGTATCAGTTCAAATGTTATTGAGGCATGGCTGAACTTGAACTAATCTGCATCATTGTTCAACACGTTCGACTCCCATGACTTCGAAAATGCTCCGTAAAGTGGTTCCTCTTATACTTCTACCTTTCTTCATCTTCAGAGATGGAATTTGATCAATTTGTTTTTTGTGCATTTGTCATTTTATGTCAGATTTCTATCCAGTGCTTGTCTTGAAAAGGAATCAACGCTCCATTGTGGAAGCAATAATTTTAGAATTTGATTTGTTGAGGTCTGGGTAAGCCTGCTAAGAGTACAGTTTTACTTGAAACACAAATTGGAATTGAAGTTTTATCTGTTTCCTGGACAGTTCTCAACTAGATCCTTGCCGTAAAGAGAAAAAAAAGTACACGATTGTGAATGATAACTACAACATAAAATGGGCCAAGGTAATGTGTGAAAAAAGCTACAATTGAAAAAGCAGGAAATTTTTTGATGGAAAGGATAGTTTGGCAGTATGGAGTTTCAAGGAAACGTTTTTAGAAAAACACACACTTTACAAAAAAACGCAATAGCTGGACTGACAAAGGTTTTGCTAATCAATCATAAACAGATAACAGTGTATGACCTTTCTGCAAGAACATGGGGAAAACATCATCAAACAAGTAGCAAGTATGTTGAGGAAAATAATCCTGGAACATTGGGATTTGGAAGACCACGTTGTGTACTGGGTCCACTGATTATTTAAAAAAGCTGTTGGATCAGGAGAACGAAGTCTTGTTTATTGAGTTTGGTCAACTTGGATGGTTGCAAATTATTTCATTTCACCTGGAATTTTTAGTTACATTCATGCCATACAAACTATATAGGTCAAACAAGCTCAGAATGGAGTCAATTATGATCATACAAATTTTTATTGAGTACATGAGTCAGTGTCATTGGTTTATGGAACTTTCTAGAGCAAAATTTAGTGGGGGTCTCGATATCCTAGCTCTAGGTTGTAAAATGGTGTTTTGGGGCAACTATTTACTAGTGGAATTCAGTCGTAATGTTATCGTTTGGACCCATAGAAGGTTGATCAAGTTCACCTTTCTATAGACTTTTGATAGGAATGGACGACTTGAATTATGGAGCCTCGGGTGTTGATTTGAGCGCGTTGAACTCATCCTTAGATCTTTTCAAGTTTGTCTAAATTTGCTTTGGAGATCGTACGATCTCACATGTCATTTTTGACTGAGATTGAACATGTTAGTTCTTCCTAGACGTATAAAGCCAAATTAGTTTATTAGCTATTCCAAATGCGACAAGTGTTTGGACTCCTTGTTGATCTGTTTCTTCTCAAACATAGTTTCGGCCCAATTTTAGCGGCCTATATTTTGACGTCTACTCTTTATTTTGGGACCCAAATCAGTACCTACAATGCCCGTTTTTCTGAACCTAGTTTGATGTTGGCTACTTGCCAAAATGAAGGGCACTCAAATTAGAGAAAGTTTAGTCAAAATGGACCTTGCTCATCTTTGGTCACAAACTAGGTTATAGAAACAAATTTTGATAGTGATTTCTTTGCTATACTTGAGTTAAGTTGATGTTGTGATTGTTGCTACATAGTGGTCCTCATATCTAGTGATAGCTGTAAATTTGAAATATTGTACTCATTGAGAGCATAGATTGGTTATGATATTTGAATTGGGCATAAGTCCCTAAGCAACTTTATGAGGCAACAAATACCATGATCAAATATGATGTAGCTAAGTATTTGAGTTTAGTTTGAAAGAACTCACATTTCAACTCCTTAGCATAATTTTTCTTGTCTTAGTAGACCCAAGACAATATGAATGATGATCTTTATGCTTACTTTGACCACAACGAAATTATAAGTTTGAATCAATTGACCGGGGCTCTATAGGTAGGGATCTCATAGGATTTTTACTAGGGAACTGATGGTGTCGAGTTATATGATCATTGTCCACTACAAAGTAGGAGCGGAAGTGTGATTGTCTTTGTGGATTCCTATGCGATCTCTTGACTAGGTAGTAGTGGTCTAGTCCCATCTCTTTATCGGAACGAGTTTCTATTAGATTATTCTCCTTCTTACCAATCGACTGGTTTTAATCTTCATCCATTGTTTATCCAGTTCTGCGGATTTTCCCATGTGTTTACACAGTTTGTAGAATTACAAGTGTTTTTACAAGTCTGCAGAATTACACGGAGTTTACGATAGTGTCTCTTTTTCGCCTATCAGGAATCCCGTTGGAAAAATGCAACTTCTCCTTTTTCGGATTTTTCGCCTGACAGAAATCTCGTGTAAAATCACAGTGTCGTATTTTTCGCTTTTTTCAAAGAGCCTCAAATGTTAAGGAAATGACTCTGGCAAAGTGTGGGACAACCCTAAATGAGATTTAAGGGCACCTTCTCATTTTTCTCCTTTTTTGCCAAAAACTTAACAGTGTCGCTTGTGGCTGTTCGAGTTCGTTATCTTTTCGAACTAGACCTATCTTCTGCACACCACTTTTTGACATGATATCAAAGCAATTTCACTACTTTATCTGATTCCAATATGATATCAGAGCGAAAGCTCTAATACTTGATATCCTTCGCGATATCAAATTGATATCATACTCTTAAGTTCTTTTCAACCTTTCAGTATCAGAGAATTAATTTTCTATTGTTGGCATTACCACATCTTAGCGTCATTGATACAATCGACAGACTAAGTTCCAGATGGATTCTCAAAGTAAAGTCGGCCTTATCGCAGACAAGCTGAATGGATCCAATTATCATTTGTGAAGATTTAAGATGAAGACCTTGCTAATCGCCAACGACTTACGGGATGATGTTACAGGTATAGAAGTAAAACCTGAAGACGACGACTCAAAGTGAAAATTGAAAGACGGTAAAGCTTTTGCACTTATTATCCTCAATATATCAGATACATAGATTGGACACATAGCTAAAGCTAAAACATCAAAAGACGTTTGGGACATTTTGAATTCACTATATGACGTGAGAGACGTAACTACTAAGTTACATCTACGAAGGAAAATCTTCACATTCAAAATGTCTGATCTCGACTATCCTTCTAGTAAGGTCGATCTCCCTGTCTGTCATAGTTGCATTTTTGGAAAGCAGACTAGGTTTCCTTTTAGATCAAACCATATGCATGCAACAAAAGATCTGTTAGATGTTGTTCATACAAATATATGTGGACCTATGGAAACTCCTTCATTGTTAGATGCAAAGTACTTCATTATTTTTATTGACGAATTCTTCAGAAGAACAATTGTTTATTTCAGTAAACAAAAATCAGAGGCTTTCATCAAATTCGGACAATTCAAAGAGCATGATGAGAATCAAATTGGCAAACGAATCAAAGCACAGAGGTCAGATAACGGGGGAGAATACATCTCCAACAAATTTAAGGACTATTGCCTTAACAACGGCATTGAGCAACAATACATCACTTCCTATTCGCCTCAGTCAAATGGCCTTGCTGAAAGAAAGAACAGAACCTTAGTTGAATCGGCAAAGTGCATGTTATCATATGTGACACTTCCGAAGTGCTTCTGGGTTGAAGCTGTTTCAACAGCAACCTATATTCAGTACAAATGTTCTATTAAAGGCCTCTCAGACAAAACACCATTCGAAGTTTGGATAGGTACCAAACCTTCTTTATCAAACTTACGAGTATTTGGATGTATTGCTTTTGTGCAAATTCCTTGTGATCTCAGGAAGAAGCGCGACTTTCAGAGTATCAAGTGTGTTTTCATCAGCTACACTACTTCAAATCAAGCCTACAAGTTCAATCCCACGAGTCAAAGATATTCACTAGCCGGGATGTCATCTTCATCGAAGATCAGTTTCAAGACCTCAAAGGAAAGGTAGTTCTCATGTAGCCGACCTATCAGATTCTCCTGACGCTTTGAATTTTTTAGTTCCTCAGTCGACTATTCCTATTGAAGGTCCAAGCTCGTCTACTCTTGAAAAACAACAAATCAACGACGGATCAGAAGATGATAATGTTGCAAATCAGCAACTATAGTATGATGGAAATAATCAACTTTCTATATTACCCAGAAGATCTTCAAGAACCAGCAGACTACCTAACCGATATATCGACGAGTCTGCAACTTATCTTGTTCAAGAACCGACGTCCGTCCAAGAGGCACTCAGTCAGCCTGATTCAGATATCTGGAAAGAAGCTATGGATAAAGAGTATTCATCTCTTATCAAGAACCAGACGTGGATGATTGTCAAATTACTTGCCAGTAGAAACGTAGTTGATTGCAAATGGATTTTCAAAGTCAAGTACAATGCAGGTGGAAGCATCAACAGAAGAAAGGCACGACTTGTAGCCAGAGGATTTTCTCAAGTATACAACGTCGATTACACTGAGATCTTCAGTCCAGTAGTCAAACATTCTTCTATTCGAGTTTTGCTATCATTTGTCGCTACACCAGATTTGGAAATATATCAAATGGATGTACATACATCATATCTCAATGGAGTTATTGAAGAAGACATTTACATGGTGCAACCCGAAGGTTATATTATCGAGAGTAAGCACAATCATATTTGTAAACTCCATAAGACACTTAATGGCTTGAAGCAATCTGCTCGAGCATGGTTTCAAAGGATCAATACTTTTCTTATTGATCACGAATACACACCTAGCTCTTCAGATTCAAACGTTTACTTCAAAGCAATGCAACAGTCTTTTATCATTATCACTTTGTACGTGGATGATACATTGCTTTTCAGCAACAGTACCGATTTGATAAAAGAAGCCAAGACAATGCTATCTTCCGAATTCAACATGACCGATCCGGACAAAGCTCATTTTGCCTTGGTATACAAATCCATAGAGACAGAAAACAGAAGTTGGTCTACATAACACAACAAAGGTACATCTACAACATGCTAGTCGGATATAATCTGATGAATTGCAAGTTAGCTCTCTCACCAATGGAACCAGGACTGAAATTGTCAAAGGACCAGTGTCCTCAAACAATTCATGAGAAGCAGCAGATGCGTGAGTAACCTTACCATTCTATTATAGGATCTCTTATGTACGCCATGATCTGTACCAGGCCAGACATAACTTATGCAGTCAGCTCTCTCAGTCAGTATATGACTAATCCTGGTATAACATATTAGAAGACTCTTATCAGAGTCATGAGATATCTTCGAGCTACTGTGGACTTTTGCATTTGTTATGGAGCAGTTGGCCACGACAAACTCAATTTACTCAGTAATTGCACAGATGCAAGTTGGGCAGGAGATGTAGACACTCGTATATCTACTTTCGGATTTACATTCTTCCTCAACAATAGTCTAGTTTCCTGGAACAGTCGCAAGTAATCTTCGATAGCTCTGTCGTCCATTGAATCAGAGTATATCGCAACCTCTCAAGCTACAAAGGAAGCAATTTGGTTGAGAAACTTACTCTCAGGTATCGGTCTGAATCAATATGCTCCGACGACATTATTTTGTGATAATCAAAGTGCCATCGCTTTATCAGCCAACCCTAGATCTCATTCCAGGAGTAAGCACATTAAATTGAAGTATCATTTCGTCAGAAGCAAAGTTCTCAACGAAGAGGTCAAATTGCAGTACTGTAGAACACAAGATATGACAACAGAAGTTTTTACTAAAGCATTAAGTTTGGAGTCACACAGAAGATTTTGTGTAGCACTAAGTTTGAAGGTCGAGGCATTCACGGATTCAGATTAAGGGGGAGTGTTGGATTATTCTCCTTCGTACCAATCGACTAATCGGTTTTAATCTTCATCCATTGTTTATCCAGTTCTGTGGATTTTATCAGAAGCATTTGCATAGTTAGCTCTCTCTCTCTCTCTCTCTCTCTCTCTCTCTCTCTCTCTCTCTCTCTCTCTCTCTCTCTCTCTCTCTCTCTCTCTCTCTCTCTCTCTCTCTCTCTCTCTCTCTCTCTCTCTCTCTCTCTCTCTCTCTCTCTCTCTCTCTCTCAAGCCTGCGAGCTTGAGCACTCTTGAGCATTCTAGCTCACTTCTTAGAGTTGTTTTAGAGATTGCTATTGCGCTACTGTTTATCAGCATTGCGTTTAACTCAGACTCTTTTTTTTTTTAGCCACTCGGAGATAGCATAGAGTACGTAGCTTCGATCCGCAACTTATTGTATTCATTTACTTCTGTTACGTTTTCATACTGAATCAATACTATCATTCATTGCATTAAGTTCTCGTCTCAAAGTGTATGCGTTTCTGTATTTCGTGAATAATTCGCGACTAATTATTTTTCTGATTGTTTGGCTAGGTAATCACTGTAGTACTGGCGATTTCAAAGCTAGTTACTACAAGTTCAAACGTGATTTTTATCACTATTGTTTTTGTTTGAAATTGATAGGCATAGTCATGCATTAGAAAGATGAAGATAGTTTATTCCGCCATGCACAAAAAGTTTTCTTTCTAGACACTCGAATTATTTTCATTCATTTCTTTTTCGAGTTCGTTATCTTTTCGAGCTAGACCTATCTTCTGCACACCACTTTCCGACAGTTTCTACATCACCTACGTAATTGTTAAATGGATGGGCTTGGGGACAATATTGTCTCCCTCTAAACTATGCTATTGGTTATTTTTTGTGTCAGTGAAGTTGCGACAAATTTTAAATGGGCAATAAATTTTTTTGAAGAGAACTCGTTGTTAGTATTTTCTCAAAAAAAGATCCTATTTTGTTTTTATAGATAGTCAAATCATGATGTCTTATTTATTTTGATATAATTTTTTTTTAATATGCATATTAATATCATTTCTTTTAAAATAGAGTTATTAAAAAAAATTATTTCATATAGTAAGTAAAATTTTAGAAATTATTATTTTAAAGTAAAAAATATTACAAATATCTAGTTTTTTTAGTTTTATAACTAACATTTAAGTTTAAAATTTTAAAAACATGTTCAAATAATAAAAATTAAAATTTATTCTCAAAAATAAAATCTAAAGATGTAATTACTTTTTAAAATTTTAATTGAATAATGTTTTCACTTTTTTATCTATTTAATTTTGTATATACCAATTTGAGTATATAAAAAATAATCTAGTAAATTTTTTCATTAGTATTGTCATGAGCATATAAATTTTTCATTAGTATTGTCATGATCATATAAATTTCTTGTAGGATCTAGATCATATGTTTGAGAGAGAGTATTTTTAGAGGTTTAGATCTAAAGGTATTCACGTGTGCAAAATCTTTGATGTTCAAGTGGAAGATCAAGAGGTTGATCTTGACGAGCTTCATCGACCCAATAGAAAAGGTGGCAATTTGGAGCTAGTCAAGAGCATCAAAGGGAAGTCAAGTGGAGAAGGCACTTTGGATCTATTTTTGCAGGTATTTGAAGACTCAAGTAAGGTAAAAGGAGCAGCAAAGAAGTGTTGTTCAAGTTTATTTTACTTGTTCTATCTCATGTTTGAGCTATTTCATGTGAATGTGTGCAAATTGTCAAGATATGGTGAAACTAGTTATATTGTTTTGCATAATTTTGATCATTATAGGAATTCCAAAATAAAAAATGACCTTTTGTAAAGGTACATTTAAGTCTGCTAGACGTCAATACCTCAAGTTGATTCGTTTGACTATGCTGGTTAGTATAATGAAATTTGTTAACTAGACTAGTTACAATTGTTAGAATTATAGTATGCACAGTAACCTTATATAGTGACTGTGACTTTCTCATGAGATTAAATATGATACGAAAAAATGAATTGAGTCTAACATCGGAGAGATCTTGGTGCCCAAGCTTTGAAATAGCAATGGCAAGGAGACCAAGATCTACAATTGAGTCTGTGATTCTTCACAATGAGAAAAATGAAGTTGATTTTCACGTGCAAGTGGTCAAAGGACACCAACTTTATTTTTTTGTAAGGATTTATTAGATGATATTTTGTCAGATCTTATGGATCAAGGCTGGGATAGTAACACAAACAAAGATATAGAATGCAAGATAATGATTTTTCATTATCATATCGATAAACAAATGCTCAATCTCACATTTAGCTATCAGAGATTCAAGAAAATTGATGATACTTGGCAACCACTAGATCAAGACTTCAAAATGGATGGTCACACAGATCGAAAGAAGATAAGCCAATCTACCCACTTATTTTAGATTCATCAAAATTGCCAAGACCCATTTTCATAGGCCTCAACTAGACTCGATAATCGAGTCATAACAGCATCAGTATCTTCTATGACTGAGCCAGTTGCAGCCATTTGCTTCATACAAGTTTTGAAAGTGTTGAGATGACTCAAAACACTTTCTACTTCAGACATTCTCAGGGAGAAAAATTTCTTCCTCAAATGCAATTTGGATGTGGTATCCTTGATATCGTAGAGAGTTGCTAAAATGTTCCATGCATCCTTAGCAGTCTGAGCAACACGTATGTGGCTAATTTGTGTTTCCCTTATATCGAGAGTGATCGTGGCAAAAACCTTGCCATCTCTCAGTTTCCATTTGGTGATAATGGGTGCATCACCTTTAGATTTGAGATCTGTGCCATCAACGATGTCCCACAGTTCTTTGGCTAGTAGTATGACCTTCATTTTGAATTTTCAGAGATGGTAGTTACTCCCATCGAGTTTGTCGATAAGAAAAGAACTAGAAGACGAATCCATTCTGGTTGAGTGAGATCGTTGGTAGAAACAACGATTTTAGAATACTGTTGACTGTGCGCTTGCTAGAACAACGTCTTGATAGAAACAAGACTTGATAATCCACAATAAAATGGCACAGATTACTGAACTGCCCGCTCTGATACCATATCAAAAATCAGTGAGAATGTGCGGAAGCTGATGAGTGAGCTTGGTGTAGGATCGGAATCGCCACAGTTAGTAGTAGAACGTTCAAAATGAAGGAATCAAGAATGCACAATGGAACAACAACTGACTGGAGACAAAATTTACTCTAATTAATATCCACAAGGAGTACAATCACATGAAGTAAAAACTTCAGCTGGCTACAGAATGAGAACTTTGATCATTATGTGTGATAACACATGCAACAAAACTATCTAAATGAATTGATTGATACAATTATCAGATGTTTTAGATATTAGAAGATTATAAAAATCCATTTTTTGATGAAGATTTTATACTCAACACATCTACAACTACTTTTTCTATAGTTATTACAACCGCCTCATATAGCTACAAAGTAGGCGGACTGTCTACGCGAAGTCTTTGGGTCGGATTTCTGATCGACAATATCAAAAAATTATATAGGTCAAAAAATATACTAAGGATTGAATTTTTATAATGGGTCAAAAATATAGGCAGGGTCGGATTTTCCAGGGTCAAAAAAATCAGACCTGATTCGACCCGATTCAGGGTCGAAGACACCCGGATAATTTTTGCCTCAATCTCCGATCCAGGGTTTGAAAATTTCTCTTTGACAAGAGTTACATTGGGACAGAGAAGGCTTGGATCAGAAAAATCTAATACTGGATTTTTCGATCTTCTGCTCAAAAATCTAGCCTTCCCTTTTCCTGATTTGTATAGCTTTTAGGATGCCCATTAATGAATGGATTTGAGGCTGAGCATCAAATTCCAACAGGCTTGAGTGGACCTAGAGAGAGAAAGAGGTGGGTCTCGCAAGCTGCCACATGGCAAGCCACATAAACATGCCACGCTCAAAACTATGTAGGTCTACCTCATGGCAAGTCTTGCAACTTAGGGTTTGCCACATGGCAAACAAGTAGGTCTAACATAGGCTTGTGTGGCAAGCCAACCAAGCTTTGCCACGTAGGCCTGAGTGGACCTATAGAGAGAAAGAGGTGGGGCTCATAAGCTGCCAAGTTGCCAACCACGTAGGCCTAGCATAGTTTGTGTGGCTTGCCATACCATAGGCTTGTGTAGGCTTGCTATCTACCAAGACTGTTGTAGGTTGCCACGTGGCAAATCATGCAGGCTTGGGGTTAGCCACATGGCAAGCCACGTAGGGCCATCATAGGTTGGCAATCCACTCTGCCTACGTGGTCTGCTATCTGCCAAGCCTGTTGCACACTGCCACATGGCAAGCCACATAAGTCTGCCACATGAAAAATTATGCAGGCTTGAGGATTGCCATGTGGCAAGCCATGTAGGCCTACGATAAGCTTGTATGGCAAGCCAATCGGGCTCTACCACGTAGGCTTGAGTGGACTTAGAGAGAGAGATATGTATAGGTGGGCTCAAAAGCTGCCACATGGCAAGCCACGCAGGCCTACCATAGGCTTGTGTGGCAGGCCACATAGGCATGGCATAGATCTGATGTCTGCCATGCAAGCATGTCGTAGGCTACCACATAGGCTTGTCATAGGCTCTGCCATGTGGGCTTGGGTGGACCTAGAGAGAGAGAGAGAGAGAGAGAGAGAGCTGGGGCTCGCAAGTTGCCACGTGGCAAGCCATGTAGGCATGTCATGAGATAAACCACATAGGCTTGGGACTTGCCATGTAGCAAGCCACGTAGGCCTATCATAGGCTTGCATGGCAGGTCATATAGGCATGACATAAGCTTGATGTTTGTCATGCAGGCATGTTGCAGTTTGCCATATAGGCTTGACATATGCTTATGTGGCAATCCAACTAAGCTATGCCACGTAGGTTTGCCATGCAGTCTTGAGTGGAACTACAGAGAGAGAGAGAGAGAGAGAGAGAGAGAGAGAGAGAGAGAGAGAGAGAGAGAGAGAGAGAGAGAGAGAGAGAGAGAGAGAGAGAGAGAGAGAGAGAGAGAGAGAGAGAGAGAGAGAGAGAGAGAGGCCCCACCAAGCCTTCGTTTTGAAGCCTTCCTAGCCGTTCATAGCCAATTTTTCCTTCATAGAAATGAATTTTATTTCAGCCTTTCTTGTGGAAAGTTTGATAATTTAAAAAATCCTTAGAGCACCCTTCAAATTTAGTGAAATCCTTGATAATGAAAGTCTCTTTTGTTTAACACCTTTCACCATGAGAATATGTACCTGCCCTTCAAAACATTGTGTGTGGGTAAAGGGTAATTTGAATTTAGAGTGTCTTAGATGCATGCATGGAAAGGAGGGCCATGCATGCTTTCCCCCATACATGCATCCTCCTCCCCATCCTTTTAGTTAGAAAAAGTGTATGCATGGGTGAGGGAAGGGGGATGCATGGGGCCCCCCATACATATATATGCACACCACATGCACACAAATAGTTTTATATATATAGATATATATTCCTATCATTTCTATACATTTTGTATGTATTTCTATTCTTTGCTATCGATATTTTGTCCTTCTTTATTCACTATAATAACATCATCAACAGTGCCAGACAAATCAGGGGGTGGCTGAAGTCTTGTCCGTGCTAGTATGCTCAAGATTATTTTTTGGTTAAATCTGTACACCGGGGCTGTTGTGTATTTACAAATTGTAAACTGCAAGATAAAATATTCACATATTAGTTTCTGTTAAGAAAATTCACAAAATAACAAAGTTAATCACCATTGCATCAGTAAGAACAAATAGAATAAATCACCTTTGAAATATCAACATCTTGCTGGATATTGTACCACCCAAAGAATAACTTTGCATTATACAAAGTATACCACCCGTAGTTGAACGAGTCACTTTGCTGGGGGGGTCTACAGAAAGTTGAATACATAAGAAATTGATGTAAGAGACCACACAATCAATGTAAGCTATTAGAATGCTTATTTTGAAATGTTGATGAAATGGCCAGGAATTACCTACAAACTAATGATATCACATTCCCTTGCTTTGGCATTCTCTATTGGAATGTATTTACATATTGTTGGCAATAGTGAATCAATATCCTTATGAGTATTACTGGCCGAATTCATCTTTACACAAAAAAGTTTAATTACATTATCTACAGTTCTCTTGACAAAGAGTAGGTTCAAGCTCCAATGGTCACTAAAAGTAAAATAGACAGTCAATTAGATGCATTGTTGAGAAATAATTTCAAATTGGAATGCCAATGATAAAGCTATTGTGAAGAATTGCCAAAAATTGGCAAATCTAGCTTGATAAAAAAACCATGTAGTATAATGTAATTTTGTACATAAGTGGATTCCACACATGTGAGGCCAAAATGCCACGTGGCAATGGGTTGGTCATGTCATTTTGGTAGTGATTCCTAGTTTATAGGACCTAAATCCTAGATTTAAGGTGAAAATTGACCAACTAGCTATCTACCAAACATGACTCTAGGAAATAGACTAGGGTTTCATTTTAATGGAAAAATGCTGAGTTAACTTCCTTATTACATGCTAGAAATCCATCTAACTTCACAAAGGAAGTTGAATTTGCTATGTATTCCAAGCTCCCATTGTGAGAAGATAGATTATTTTTGGAGCTCATTGGCAATCTCAAGCTACTCCACTATGTACGTTGAGTTTTTGTGATCCAAATGCAACCAATTCAATTTGTAATTGTTTCTCAGCTTTCAGGCCGTACTAAAGCCTATAGTACACACGTGCCAAGTTGGATTTAGTGATTAGTCAATGCTATTGATTGTTCTTGCTTGTTGATTGTCAAATTGTCAATCTAGATCAGGTTTTTCGTGTCTAGTTTTTTGATAGGTTGTAAAGCAAGCATCCAATCACTCTTGTGGATCTTTTGTAGATTCATTTATGGTCCTAAAGTACAGTACTTTCAAATGGTATCAGAGCCAAATACAAGAGCTTTTGATCATTGATCTATCAAATCCATTTTTAGTAGTTTTTGGTGCTAAAAACTTGTATTGAGAGGGCGAGCTAGAATCTTGATTTTGGTGAGGGGATTTGATCCCAAACTTGGTAGGGATCCAAATCTGTACTTTTCACACGTGTGGGAACCTCTAAACCTGCATTTAATGCATGGTATTCATTTGATCCAAAGAAATTCAGTTTGTGGGCTTTTGATGTAATTTTTGGTGGAAATTTTAGGATAAGCTACCAAGATTGAGTGCCATTGATTAGATTTGATATAGGGTCATGAGATCTAATTAATCTAGGCTGAAATCAGGTCCTCTGAACTTGTTTTACAGGTCTTGAAAGTACATCAAAAAGTGTGAGGGAGATTGAGTCATGTTTTTGTCCAAAAATGGTGAAAATTGATAGGATTTGATAAGCCTTTGATAGAATCTCATCTAATCTTCATTTCATATTTGTGAGGGAGTGTAAGAACTATGAATAGAAGTCCAAAGATAGGGCTAAAAGTCAAATTTGAGGTAATCAAGACAAAGTAAAACCTTTGTGAGTTTCTAGGTTCAAATCAAAACCAATTTTCTTGAGCATTGTTTTGTAAGATCCTTCCAAAAGTTCTTTTGAATCGAGATTAAGTGGATCTTGCTACTTGAATCTTTGTGCATTTCAAGTAAGTTTCTAGTGAAAAAATCCTGGAAAAGAACTTAGGGAGGGTTGAGAAGTTCAATCTACTTTGTGCTCATTGATTTTCTCAAGAGTAGTCAATAGAGTGAAAAATTGGCAAGATTTGATTGTTAGTAGATTTCACTTCATCTTATCTTCATTCCAACTTTGTGAGGGAGTGCTAGAACGGAGATTATAAGTCAATTTGCTGGATGAGAAATCTCATTTGAGTGAAACACTACAAGTGTGAGACCTTTGTGAGTTTCAAAGTCAATCAAATCTATTTCTTGTGTGTAGAATTCACTAGTAAGATGGGATCTGTTGGACCATACCTTCTAGAAGCTAGGGAGAGATTGAATTCTACAAATTATTCTATTTTAAAGGCTAGAATGGAGTCACTAATGGTGCTCCAAGACCTTTTTGAATTATTGATTGATGATGAAGATGAACCTTTAGGTGCGTAGGAGTTGATCAAATACAAGAAGAGATCTAGGCTAACACTTCATTGTGTGAAGATGAATGTAAGCAATGATCTTTTGAGAGAAGTATCATCATGTACTAGTGCTAAAGAGGCTTGGGAGTCTTTAAAATCAATCTATGAATCAAGCAACACTTCTAGGGTACTTATGCTTAGAAATCAAATTTTGCAAAGCATGAGGAGAGGTGAGGAGAGTGCACATGATTATGTACTCAGAATCAAGTCTCTAAATAGGGAGTTGGCTTGGAGAGAAGATTCATGATGGAGATCTTGTACAAATTGGTTTTAATGGTCTAGGAGATGACTTTGCAAATTTGGTCCAAAGTTTTGCCATTCAAGACACTTTGCCAACTATAGAAAAATTTCACAGTGTATTAGTGGCTGAAGAGTGTATAATGCTCCACACCAAGGCAAAAATGAGTTCATTGTCTTTGCAGGATGGAGATGAGAAAGCCAATTTCTCATTCAAGGGCAAAAAGAAGACCAATGGAAAGAAGAAGCATCCAAAGGAGGCCAAAGAAGAGGATGATGCATCAAGCTCAAAGGACAAGTCAAAGCAAAAATGCTTCTTTTGTGGAAAGAAGGGGCATTATGCATCCGAATGCTACAAGAGGCTCAGAGCACAAGAGGAGGAGGACAAATAAGGAAACCTTGCACATGAGGATGAGGAGGATGAAGTAGATATATTCTTGATGGCATCTACATCCTCACCAACAAGCAATGGCAAGTCAAGAGATACATGGTGGATTGATAGTGGGGCTAGCTCCCACATGTCTTGTGAAAATGACTTTTTCTCAACCTTACACTCATTCAATGATGCTTAAAAGTTTGTTTTTACTGCAACTGATGAAGAGTGTAGGATAGATGGTGTTGGTACCATCTCTTTGTATCTAGAATCCTCAATAAGTATGGATCTAGAAAATGTCCTTTATGTACCATCAATCACCAAGAATGTGCTAGGTGTTGGTCAACTCTTGGAAAGTGGTTTTGATGTCCACTTTAAGCATGGTGTTTGTTCCATTTTGAAGAATGATTTGCATTGCAAAGGGATTAAAAAATGGAAGATTGTTTAAGTTGTAAGCTAGAGTTGCTTTTGAGAGTGTGAGCTTGGCAAAGGAGGAGATCACTCAAGAGGAGATCTTGGCAAAGTGTGATCTTGCTTGCATTAAGGAGGAGCATCAAAAGGAGGAAGATTTTGAGGATCAGCCTCAAAGCATGAGGGCTAAGGGAGTCCTCAATGACAATGGCCGAGTCATCAAATTGCATGCAAATTGTCCATTCAAGTGTGCATCTTGCAAGGATGGTGAGCATTGGAGAGTCTACTATCTTTGAATACTTTTTGGATAGTAATAGTAGACATGGAGTGACTTGTTGCTTATCTTTAAAATCTATGATGCTTAGTACTTTGTATGACAAGACAATGAAAATGGATGCTTCCAAATCTCCATCTGTTGTTGATAAAACAATTTCATTGGAAAACTATTTTTGTAATACTTTGAATAGTGTCATAAAAGATGAAACATCATTTGTATTCCACATGCTTTGAGCATGATCATTCCAATGTAAGGACCAAAGATTATCCTATTTCAATGATAGGAATAATGGTAGTGTTTTGCTCTTCAAGTAGACATTGTAGAATCTACTTCTATCCAACTTTTATGATTTCATCAAAAGAACTTACTATTGAATAAATCACAAGCTTTATGCAAAAGCTAGAAACTTGATACTAGTTCTAATAGAATGCTACTTTCACAACCATGTACAATTTTTGTCTCCAATTTCCAATAAGTAGGATAAAAATGGCCTACCCCAAGTGATTTGACCTAAAATGAGTTTAGGATCACAAAGATCCACTTCCTACACTTAAAAATGCTTGATTTGATATAGAAACCACTCCAACTCTACATAAAAATTGATGGCGCCCTCAAATGCTCCACTAGATTTAGCAAAACCTCCAAAATTATCCTGCAACAAAGCTTTGATACCATGTGAAAAAATCAGATCCACAACATTGCTTAATGAATCAACAAGATCTAGAGGTAAATTTGGTTGCATATCTAGTTCATCAACAATGTAGAAAGTCATGCATCTAACATGCTAAAACATGGAAATACATGCAAAACTCATTAAAATCACTATGAACCAGTATATTAATGTCCATGTCCGTTCAAAATCAGTATTACATTGTCCTTCACACATGTGAACTCAAGAACAACAAGAAAATTAGCATTCTACACATTAGAAATCAAGATATCAAAAGGAGAAGAGCTAGAAGAAGACAATAGCATAGATTTTTTTTTCATTTGGCCACTTGCCAAAAATTGTCCTAAAATAGTAGTTCTTAGGTGCTTTACCAAAAACCTAGATTTTCATGACTAGATGCAATGCATCTCAAGTAGCCAATAAAAATGGGTCTAAATTTGACCTTATCAACTTCTCTACCTGCTAAAAATAGTAAGAAAATTGTTTTTAGTCCTTATTGACATAAAGAAATGTATCTCTAAGTTGAAAATTCACTTTGGCCTTCAAATTGTCAAATTAGCCAACTTAACTAGTTGACAATTTTTCACACTGATTATCAAGAGCTTGAATTGTGCTCATGCAGTTCAAAGATTTTTCAGTAGATTGATCAAGATTAATCACAAGATTGTGGTTTTTAAAGACAAGTTCACATTCGCAAAGTGTTGCTCCTTGCATTCTTTTTTCCTACATTTCACCTTTCCAAAGCATGTTGCCTATTTCGTTTTTAAAAATGACACAAATCTAACATTGTTGCTTGTTTCATTCATCTTTCTCACTTGTATAAGTGACCAAAAGGAATATGTGAGCACATATAAGATATTGAAAGAATCTACTTCTTTGTTTTGGACAAAAATTTGCACGTGTGTGATATACTAGTTAGTTAATGTTTTAAAAATAAGAAACCATGCACTTTTGTGGTGGATGAATATCAAGCGTCTCAATTGTGCCTGTGTAGCGCTTTGCCAATAGCATGACAATAAAGAGACAACACCATGTTTACAAAGCAATCCTTTCATTTGTTTGCCATAATGGATTACTTTTCCAAAACATGCTACTTATTTTGTTACTTTATAGGTCAACATGTTTTGATTGTTGTATTCTAGTGCATCTCTTTTATATGGGAAGCAACCAAAAGGGCTATGGCTACATAAATATGGTATTTATGTGGGTTATTTTTCACTATTTGGTTCTGTTATTACTTTGGTACTCAAACTTTTATGTTTGATAATCAAATCCAATAAGATTGTTGGCCAATTTGATGATTATGGTACATGGCAAAAAAATAGGTTTATTATCACATAACAATATAATAAAATAAAAAATGAAATGTTCTTTCGCCATTTTCTTGCATTTGCAAAATTTAACAAGGAAAAAAAGAGAGCCTATGAGTGATATATTAGTTGATTTTTTTATTTGAAACAAAAAAAATCAAGTGCACAAATGATATTCATGGCACTATAGAAAACAACTATTATTAAGATTTATTAATGGATAATGATGTAATACATTTAACTATGAAATGATCTTTCTCCATTTCCCTATATTAACAATGAAAATATTAGCCTATGAGTGATGTATTATTTATTTTATATTTTGAAATTACAAACCATGCACACACATGATATTCATGGCATTATAGAGAGGAAATTGTGTATTTAGTGGCTGACGAATATCAAGAGCTAGATTGTGCTCCTATAGATTAGACTTTTGCCAATAGCTTGATGACGACTTCAACACAAGATGTAGGTTTAACTAACAAAATTTCTTCACAAAAGTGTTCCTTGCACTCATTTTCCATATATTTCACTTTTCCAAACAATGCTCCTATTTTACTACTTTACATGTGGATTTTCAACATATTTGAGAGCTTGGAACCAAACTAACTTTGCAAAGGTCAAATATTACCTACTTGGAGTGTGTCTAGACTCCCTTCTAGAAATATAACGACGTAGCACTAAGGAGCATACATTCCAAGTATGTGATTTATACAAGCTACTTTTCTTACGTAGTGGATCGTAATCACACTTTTTGGTCAAAATATTTAAATGGTCAAAACTACAAAATCCTACATAGGAATTTAGTAGATTACTAGGCCAAACCATGTTAATGGAAGGTTGTGCAACGGTTGTCAATCTAAATTTCTTGTTAGAAATTAGGTACATCTTACAAAAGTGAGTGCATAGTGACATTTAGAGTACACTATTGAATTGCATGTGTTGAGTTTTAAGGTACCTTTTACCAACCATCTTGGGCACAACACAAAGAGGAACTCTTATTGATATTGATCATATTCCAACTCTTTGTACAATTGTACGAGTGAGTATAATCCCCCACCAAAATTATTGTCTTTGTGCATTGTAAATTTAAATTGCAAAAGAATTTTCAAAGTTTGGCATGAGAATATGCATATTCGATTCATCACTCAATACTTTAATTTGGCATACACATCACAAGAATATTGATAATTTAGTGATTGATTTGAACTATTTTAGACATGATTGGACCATTTAGTTATTAAGTACCATAATTTAATGCACTCATCAACCATGATATTTATGTTTGTGAGACAAACCATGCAAAGTAGACCACCCACACATGCTGACATGAATACACCACACTTCACATTTCCACATGCACTTACCTAAAGCACATTAATGCTTGAATATGGGTGTATGTATTGTGTTTATATGTTAGCTACATGACATCTAGCGCACATAGATGAGTTAAATTAAAAAAATCTACAAAAAGTATATGTATCACTTGTGAAATATATTATTGAGATTATGTCGATGGTATATATACCATAGGACTCAACATGTTAGTTGTTATGTTGACAACTTTTGTCACATCAACAAAATGTCGATATGTAGTACCAAAGGCAAAGACCTTGACATCAAGATGCAAGTAGGGCACCCACCATCATTCCAATCTTTCATGAATATACTGCATGCAAAAAATGTTTTGCCATTTGTAGATTGAATTATTAAGGTGCTACGTATTCACTCATTGTGGCTTTTGTCTTTCCACTCTAACTTTTTTTAACATTTGTTACAAGAATCTAAGCTTATTCATAAAAAAAGAGCTTTTCATTTTGAATACTACCCCTCTTAACGATGTACCTAAGTTAGCTTTGTATTTTTAAAGTTGTTGTAGTGATAAGTTTTGCTATATAATACTTATGAATGAATCTCTAAAAGAAAAGGCTTGACTAGCATAACACTCTCAAGTAAACATAAGCAATTTTGGTATAACTAAAATTATCTCTTGACTAAACATATAGTAAATGACCACGTATGTGAAATGTTATATAGAAAAAGATTTATGATGATATGTATCATACAGTTGTCAACCTTGCTCTAAATAATGATTGAAGCTGTGCATGACAAGATGCTACGTAACATTATTGATGCTGTAAGAACTCATTGTTCATATCTTTACAGATATATAAAACTTTAAAAAAAAAAATAGCTTGTTAAGGGCCTAATCATATGCCACCTTCTAGTTCAAGGTTCTATTATCTTATTTATGGTGAGTAGAAATATCTTGACAACCTTTTAAGGGTAATTTTGCATTGACTTTTTGATATTGACTTGGTAATTGCTTTTCTAGAGATCAAAGTCAATATTTGCTATTGAGAGATCATATGCTTGTGAACATTGAACTACAAAGGTGGCTAATTGTGCTACTACCAAGATGAAAACACAACATTTAAAAAATTGTAAATGATCAAGGTAATGACCACTTAGAGTAGTTTCCATTTATCCATCATGGAAGATGGTTATTTCCAAAAGTGGAGGGATATGTGCTCTTTAATGGTTAATTGGCAAGCTCATTATATTAGGTCTTGTAAAGAAATGTAGGTATATGTGAAGCTAGATTATGGAGAGTGATAGAATAAGTATGATAAAGTATTATGTTGTTTGGATGATATATGTGAACATGTAGGTAGAATATGAGACTCCTACCATTGAATCTTATCATCTTCAACAATAATTATTTCTCATCAATAACTCCATAAAAAGCAAACATCAAAGTCATAACCAAGATATTGTAGAGAGAGTGTCAAATAGAGGACAAGCACACACAACACCATAGATGGCATTTACAACTATAGACTCATTAATCAATTCAATGGAAGGTGGTTGAGGAATGGACACGTACCCATATAACATGTAAACTCAAGTTTTAAGAAAAAAAACTACTAAACAATCATACACAAATAAAAAAGCTCATCATTACACTACTTGTAATACTCCCTCTTGATAATGAGCTCATTCTTACGTACATTTATCAATGATCTAAATATCTTGCTCAAAGGCTTAGTCATAACATCAATAACTTGATCAATATGCTAACTCTCCTTGTTTTCAATTAAGTTTTTCATGAATAGAATGATAATGTGCCCGATTGTGTTTCATGCATGCATGAAAGACCCAAGGGGGGAGGAACCGGGGGGGGGGGGGGGGCTTATTAGAGATATGGATACACTTCTAGTAGTCACAATGAATAATAATAGTTGCATCATGGAATAACATTAATTCAACAAGTAAATGATGTAACCAAATATTCTAACAAGTTGCAAAATTAGCTAAATTATTTTTAGGTTTCAAAAAGTTAGTGCCATAGTTGGTTGCTTTTTACTCTTCCAAGAAATAGTAGATGTGCCAAGCATGAAAGTGTAACAAACTTTTTTGAATGCATGTCCTTCATATTGGTATCCCACTAAACAATACAATATCCATGGAGAACAAGATTATTTGTTGATGCAAACTCAAGACCAAAAATTTAGGTAACCCTTAAGATACCTACGTAGCCATATGGCAACTCTCCAACTAGATTCTATTGGGTTTGACATAAATTGACTAATGAACCCAACTACGTATGTAATGTTAGGTGTTGTAATAGTGAAGTAAATAAGATCCAAGCAATTGTCTTAACAATGTCTTATTCACTTCATCCTTATCTCTTCCCAATTGGTTAGCTTTACATTTGGTCCCATATTTATAGAAGCAAGAATACAAATTATCCTAATTTATTTTGGCACCTTGTTCACTAGACTCGGGTATGTAGGACATTTTGCTTCAACAACCAATACACTTGAATTGACAACATCAATTGATTGAGCATGAGAAGTGGGTTGGGTAGATATTATCTCGTCATCAGTACTTTGATTAATGACACCACGCGCACATGTGTGTTAATCACCAAAAATCCTTATCTTCTTAAAAAAAAAAATAGCAAGTTCACTAGCTTCTTTAGGAGGTAAATTAGGGAGTGCTTATGTCATCGAAACTAACATCTTGACTAGTATAGACCTTCCTTATATTGGACTCAAAAAGCTTATAAGTTTTGTACTTCAAATAACAGTTAATGAAAATGCACATAATGGATTTTGAATCTAGTTTTTTACATGTGTCATTAGGCACATGCATATAAATAGTACAACCAAAAACTTTTCAATGAACAACACTAGGTTTGTATCCATAATAAGCTTTCTTAGGAGTGATACCTTTCAATGACTTTGTAGGTGATATGCCATTGTTTCTATAGCCTCCGCCCAATAGAATCTACTTAGCCCTTGAGCTTTCATCATACTTTGTGCACATTCAACTAGGGTATGATTCTTGCATTCAACTACCCTATTTTTTTGTGGTGTGTACGCAATTGTCACCCACTTCTCAATTCCATGCTCATGACAAAATGCATGCTAGAATTAAACTCACCACCATGATAAGTTCTATGACGACTATTCTTCCTCCCCTTCCTTCACTGGACGATATTAACCCCATTCCTACTTTTTCAAGTTCACTCGTTCGTCCTTCCCTCTGTCTTCCCTCCCTTGTTCAAATCCATCCGTAGAGTTCTTCTCTTTATGCGGGAACTTACCTTTTGGACATAGGGTAGTTCTGTGTCTCCTTTGGAATCTCTTTGGTTCTCTGGTAGAGAATTTCTCCATGAAAATAGAATAATTGTAGATGATGAAAACATTGATGAAGAGAGATGAAATTTTCATATTCTCATCAATGTATTTTATCCTCATAGTTATTACAAAGTATTTACCTATTTATAAATCAATTTCTCTCTTGTTGTATAAGCTTGCACACCTTCCTAAACTTATTGTATTCATAAGACTTTGTTATTTGTCTTATTTGCATTTGTCAATAAAACCATTCGAAAAAAAATTGACTGATATTGCTCCATTTTTCATTGGTGCCTCGAGTGATTCTATAAATTGTTGCCCTTGCTTGCCAATGAGATTCCTTCATTTTTTGTGATGACCAAATACTCAAGTTTTCATATGTAGTGCGTTCTATGAATTGAAGAAAAATAGAATTTGAAATTTATATGGAATATGTGGGTTATGCATCCACAAAGTTGAATACAATGATTAAAAGAAATTTCAAAATGGATGAAAAATGCAATGCAGAAAAAACAGAGCTCTTAACACCTTCACATCAAAAATTTAATTTTACTTATGTAGGAAAATACTAAATTATTTTTGATAAACTTTTGCCACTCATTTAAAACTCAAAGTTGATATGATGAGTGAAGATGAGTATAAAACAAAAACATGGTGCTTCAAAAACCTATCATCAACAAAAATAAATGATCGTTGAACACTGATACAAGTTATTCAATAGATATGGTCACAATATTTTCAACACCATGAATGGATACTATAAAAAGAAAAGGCTAAAATTGTGCTCATCTCATAGATCATGTCATAATTAACAAATTTTGCTTGAAATGGACATTGACAATTTCTATTTGTACATTTGAGATCAAATTCAAGCGCAGATAGAATATTTGACATTTTCAAAATTTGGGCAAAGATGTCGACGGGAAATCTAGACATTTTTCTATTTTACTTGAAAAACTCATCAACCATAGCATAGGAATTTTCTTGTCTTTAAGTTCTCACTTGAAAAAGTTTATTATTTTGGTGACATGTTACTATGCACTTTTGATCAAATTTTACAATGAACATTTTATAGCTTATCTACAATGTGAGTGATTTGCATATGAAAAAGATCAATAACCATTTTCAAGAGAGCAAATATCTTTCATCGTGGTTGGTTGTCTATCATGTGTTAATGGCACTTACACAGCTTTTTTCGAAGTTTAATGCATCAAATAAATTCTCCACATTGTGTTATACTTTGGATCTAAATTTGGATATCATCAAAAAATTTGGTTTAACCCAAGAGTTGTAGAATGCATGTTTTGTCCTATGACACTTTATCATCTAATAATTTGACTTCAAATTTTGAGATGATAGTTCTAGTGTTATTGTCCAACTGCATACTCTACGCTACACAAAAGTTAGAACCTGTAAAAAGATTTTTAATTCAAATGTTATTCTTGGTCAAATACAAAATATCAACAAGGAAAAATAGAGTTAAAAAACATTGCATCTTCTAGTATTTTTTTCTCACCATAATGTAATGTATCCTGCTTATGATATCTCATGATATGCCCATCATTTTGAGATGTTGAACAATAAAAGTGGCCATCTTTTAGCCAACATTTATTCAAGTTAAAAAATATTGTACATAATACATTGTTTACTCAAATCTAGGTCATATAATTCTCATTTTCAAAAACAAGAATCACTAGTGCATTGCAATGTAACACATTAAAATTTCAAGCCATATAGTTAGAATTTAGGTGCTGAACGTTTTTTTTTTTTAAATGACTCAAAAATAGTTTCATATTGCTATAGTTCTAATATTAAAAGTCCTATTTGATTGGGACCCATACTTTGGCTATACATCAACTGGGAGCCAACCTTAGATTCAAGTTAGTACCATTATTGTGATGGCTACTATAGATTTTTTTCATGTCCCTTGATAGTTGTACAATCGTACAACTATCAAATAGGAAGACTACTTATTGTTAAAATAAAAGAAGGTCATCCAAATTTCAACATGTTTTCATCATCTTAGACATTGTACTAGGTACAATGTAACGAACAATTTTTTTATGGAAATTTTTTTATGCTAAATGATTTCAAAGTAAGTTTATCCATTTCAAATCCACCCAAAACTACATTTATTACCAATAAAGATTTCAAATTAAAAAATAACAATTTTTTTTTGTTAGGTACATAATTCTTACATTTATGATAATACCTAGATTTTTGCCCTAGAGAGAAGATTTGAATTAACATAAATTTCAAAAAGACTTTCATTCAAAACACCTAACATGTGGACTCAACAAACATTTGTTGATGGTATTGTTGCTTTTAATTATGTACTAGGTACACAACACTCAATAAGAATGAGATTCCTATGTTTTTAAAAACCTATGAATCTATCAAATGAAAAAATCTGAACAAAATTAGTCATTTAAATATGACTCTAAGATATTGTCTTGTCACTTTAAATTCTAGCATTCTCACTCTATTCAAGGTAAAACACCTTACCCTACACTTTCTTAAGAAGATTAGTCCTTAAGAAATAAATTTGATGTCATTCCACTCCACAGGAATGTATGGAGACAAAATTTTAGTTGTATGATTAACTATTGGATATCCATATCAAGAGATATTTCATCTTACATATACCTATAAGATCTTTTTTCTAAATACCAATTAGCTTTTAGCTTATTGTCTATCACACATTCTATTAGACATATGCACATGTGCATGCTTATGAAATCACTTTTTTGCATCACAAGGGATTAATTTGAATCAACATGAAGTTATTGTATAGAATTTTTTTTTATAATAGCACAAGGTCATATTGAGGGTAATTGATCAATTGACAAACTAAGATCTATCATAATGAGACCATATTGCACGTTGATATAATTTTATATTTCAAGTTGATTTGTTGCAAACTTGAATCTTGTTAAAACCTCAAATCTACATTTAGCTCTCTTTTATAGCTTTGACACCAATGGATGATTATAGGTTTGACACCGATGGATGATGGGTAGGTATATGCAACTTTTGAGAAGGGATGAGAAAACTAATTGTACGTGGATCACTTCAAGAAGCAATGACGAAAAGTGGAGATAAATTAGAGCAAACCATCATGGTCAGGTACTCGAACGGAACACAAGTGTACAAAATCTACGATTTTACCACGAAAAAAGTTGTTTCAAACAGAGATGTGAAGTTGAATGAGTCCACATTCCTTGGACTAAAAGACGAAAGAGGCCATGAGATCTTCACACTGCTGCCTATTCAAGAGGGAGCTCGAGGACAGACATCAAATCAGAATGCAGAGCCACAGACTTCAGAGCAGATGATCAAACCCATGAACGAGAAACATTCGAACAACGATGAAACGAACCTAGAAGGCCAACAAGGCAAAGAAGACCTCCAGACCGTTACTTTGACAATTTTCAATGGAGCGAAGACACACATTTCAAGTACTGCAGCTTCATCGAAGAGCCAACAACATACCAGAAAGCTATTTAGAGTCCAAAGGGAGAATTCTAGAAGCAGGCAATGTCAGAGGAGATCAAGTCGATGAAGCGAAACGAGGCATGGACATTAGAGCCACTTCCAGAAAACAGTCTTATCATGCCCTTTAGTGAATCATATTGATTTGATGTCAACAAAGAAATTTACAATTCATCTTAATGAGTTTCTTCCTCCTTCAAGAGAACTAGAGGTTTTATTATTATATATAACAAGCAAAAATAGTGCAAGACTTGCAGTGTCGTGAATGGAACAGAAAATACAACTTCATTATACATTAGTAGTTGGTCCCTTTTTTTAAGATAACATTTCCCTTTTGCTTTGACAGTTTTGGATTCTGTTCATGGTTGGGTATTTGATCCCATTTGTTGTTGTATTCAGATTCAACATGTAAACCATAAAAAATGAGTCTTGATGTACCATTGTTGAAATGTTCCTTAACCTTAAATCTTGTGAGAGCTGGAGTATCCAAGATGAATAAGTCTTCCCATTATATCTTGGAGAGAAGTCTATGAACCGACTCGAGACACCAACATTGTAATTTGGAAGAGTTGTTCACCACCATTAAGACTTTGGGAATCTCTTGTCAACTATCTGAAGCATGATGCTTTGACTTTGGCTAAGTTTCCTAAGAAGAGGTAGGTTGAAATGTGTTCTTTTTGGTTTTAATATGTTCTGTCTTGTTGGAATAGTGTGCGACAGTTTTGTCAGGAATTGTGACATCTCTAGATTCCCTCTTGATTTCTTCTTCGCAAAGAATTGAAGTGACTTCAAATCTAGTTGTATATTGGCATGCATCACTAGGTGATCATATATAAAATGTATGTAGACTAGAAAAAAGTGAACCTACGACAGCTAAGTGATAAGTATTGATCTAAAATGATTGACATGGTCACTTACGGAGGTAGATTCTAACATGTTGCATAAAAAAAGTTTCTTTCTCAAAAAAAGATGAGGGGTCACATCTTGGGTCTTGTATTGATGAGGTCTTACAATTATTGATATGAATAATTTGTGATTCCTTGACAATTTTGGTAGCTTTGATTTGGCAACCAGGTAGAAAAGAGGTTCAATTAGGATTTGGAGTGCAATTGATTTCCAACAAAACATTTGCTAGGCTTTTAACGTATTGAAATGAATGTTGTACTTAATTAACCTAGTATGAAATTTGTTCATGATAATTATTTTACTCGATGAATTGTTAAGAAGTTAAGTAAAACTTGGTTGTAATTATACATTTGAGAGGATGCTCATATCATGCAAAGAAACTTTTATTTGGCATATTTTGTTGAGCTTTTGGAAGTTTTTATTCCTAGAACAAAAAATATTAAAAGCGTAGAAATGATTAAAAAAGGCAAAAAGCGACATACTGACATATTATGAGCTTATACGTAGATTGTGGATTTCAAAAAAATCGTAATCTTTATGGACACTTTTAATCACATGAAGTGCCTTCAATATTTATGAGCACTTTCAATAAAGACTAAAAATATTCATATTTTATTATAAAGATTGAAAGTGGCCATAAAAAAAATCGGTAGCCCATAGAAAGCTAAAATGTGTGGCTCATAAAATTTTAAGATCATTCTATTGCATGCAAAGTTCATGAAAAAGGACTCCACCAATATGTAAAAGGTCGACAAGTGGGTTGATAGCCCAAGCCAATGCTCAAGAAAACGGACAAAGTATAAGAATGCCAATGGCGTTATTTCTCATAAAGAAAATATTGACATTTTTCTAAATAGGTATACAACTCCTTTTATAAGTAACACTCCAAAGTTGAGAAGCTTTATAAAATGTAGGTTTCTTGAGGATAACTTAAAATAGGTTTCTTGAACAAGAAAGTTGTCCATTGCCAGCTCTTCTTTTGTTCTACAGTTTCAAAAAAAAAAAAATAGGCATTAGGTTATTCAAAAGTGCCGATTCTTGGGACACATGGGCAAAACTAGTGGGTGTGTTTTTAAATAGGTTACTAATTGATTTCTATAGAATTGTTGTGGCAGTCAACCCCTTGCCTCATTTAGATTGTTTAAGGTTGTTTTGGTGAATAAACTATGTAACAACTTTATCCCCAAGGTCCAATGTTTGGGGGGGGATATAAATAATATTTAGAATTAAAGTAAAGATATATTAGCAATCATTGGGATGGGGGCTGATAGGTGAAATTAGACACACGTGTGCAAGTGCAAATCCAGTTGGGCATATGACCATTATTTGGTCACTTAAATAATGCTCCCGTCAACATAGGCCTCACACGTGTGACCCTTACTGACATATATGCCAAAGGTGACCACTGACCAGCTTTAATAAATTATTTTATTTTATTTTTATTTTATTTTGTCTTTCTTTGGGTTTTGGGCTATTTATTTATGTGTGACAGGATTTATTTATTTATGGTTTTTTTTTTTTTTGGGATTTATTAATGGGTGACAATATTGCTGTGACCTGCTGAGGTGGTGGTTACCGGGTATCGGCGGTGGGAGATGACGTGGGCGATGACGATTGGGGATTTTAAAGGTACAGTACTTGTGTAACCGACGTGACCGGTTTGTGTGAAAGGCACAAGACTTGCCTTTACGCACAGAAACTGGGAAGTTAAAAGAGAGAGGAACGTGAGGAGGAGGAGGAGGAGGAGGAGGCGAAGGAGGAGGAATTGGGCTATGGTTTCAATAATCGATGATCATATTGCTGCTATGATCGATTTCTGTTTCCGTTTCTGAGATTATGATTCTCTGTAGCAGATTCGAAATCGTTTTTGGGTTCAGTAGTATTTCGTAAATCGTTTTTTGGATCAGTAATATGTCGTAGGAGTAGATCATTTGGATGTAATATGGTTTTGGATCAGCTGTATTTATAATTCGTGGGAGCAGATCGTGTCCATGTGTTTTGGATCTATAAAGATAATTCTTCATTGCAAATTTGATCTGTCTTGGATCGTAATGTTTCTTGGAAGCAGCTTGGATTCTTGGAAGCAGCTTTGATTACCTTTAGGCAGCTTTCGGTAGCATGAATTTTTTGGTAGTCGATTTGGATACGTTTTGTTTCGGATTGACTGCCGATATAGTGTAGTAGCTTTGGTGATGGTATATTTGCTTGTAAGCTGAGAATTTACGCAACGTTTCTCATTGAAATAGCGTTTGCGTGAATTGCAGCAGATTAGTCCTTGTTATAATTGACGTCAAAGCTTGCGCATCAACCTTAGATGCTAACCTGTGAAGCTCGACTAGCTTGGATGGCTATGGTAGATTTATTAGGCAGTGTATGATCTATCTGAGTTCAAACAACAACTGAGTACGTAGCCGTTTTCTTGTAAATCGGGCATTCATGTCTTGTCATGGAAGATATAGCGTTTACGTGAATGGCAGCAGGTTACACCTTGTTGTTGTTGATGTCTGAGCGTACGCATCAGGCTTAGAGGCCAAGCTTTGAAGCTCCACTAGTTTGGATAGTTATGGTTGATATATCAGGCAGCGTATGGTCTATCTGAGTTCAATCAACAAATACGTACCTGATTTGATCCTCCAGTATCAAAGTGATACATATTTCGTAAATGCAAAACGTGCAACAGATCAAATTTTCGTTAGCTTTAATATAATACATCGTAAATGACGTCAGATTTGAAGTCGTGGCATAGCTGCTTGACTTGTTAGTCGGAGTAGTAGATCAGCGTTTGAATTCTGAGTTTTAAGTAGCAACTTGACACCATTTATGCGATAAGTATTTTCCTTTTCTCTTTAGGCTTGTAGTCCTTGTTTTCCTCTTACTGTTCTCATTTCTTCATCTGATAATATAATCAAAACTAGAAAAACAGCGCGCGATAGATTTAATTATTTTTCAGTATAAATCCCTCATGAATCTAGCCTGTAATTTGGTCTTTGATCTCTCAGAGTTCGAGCACAAACGTTACTTTATTTATTCAAATAATAATGTTGTTGCTTCTCTCTTCCGGCTACTAATCGTTTAAGAGAAAACGCATGTACTTTAACGTTTTATGCAGAATATATACCCTCATAATATTTGTGTCGGGCCAATGCAGTCCATTCAGATTCCCTTCTATTTTTACCATTGGCATCTCTGTTCCCCAGTGCTATTCTTGGCTTTAATTTTTTGTTGTGTTGTTTCTTTGAGGAACTCTTAATAACAGGCGCGAAATAGAACACTTGTCTTTAAGAACGTGTCTTGAAATTAGTAGAATGGTGCATAGGAATTCAGCACGGGTACTGGATTCTATACGCATTAAACAGACTGAGCAGTAGTTGAAAGAACAATAAGGTGCATGCAGGTGTCAAAGCAGCACTTTAGCAGATATCTTGAGGAGTAAACATGCAGCCAGATGAACAATCTTCTGCATAAACTCAAAATTTTAGCAGCAAAAATATCACAAGAACGGCCATCTCACTTGAAAACTAGAAGATGTCGCAGAGGAAATCTTTAGCACTAGATCCTTCGCAGCTACAATTCTGGATGATTTTTAAATATGCCGACTCATTCGATGTGCTTCTTATGATTATTGGGATCTTTGGAACTATCGGGGATGGAGTGTCAAATTCAGTGTTGCTGGTGATTGCGAGCAAAGCTATTCATGCTTTCGGTAGTTTTTCAAATGGCAGCTTCAATGCAGTAGATGCGGAAGATTTTATGGACAAAATAAGCACGGTGAGCATCCGAATCATTATTCGAAAATCTAATAATTAGTGTTGTGCTAATCTATAATGCTTTCTTAACTGCACTTGCCTGCCAAACTAATGCTTCGTTTCACATTTCGGCTGAAAATAGGTGCAACCTATTTTGCTTTCAAGTTTCTGTTTGCTATAAGCTTGACGAAGAATATGCAGTGTGCACTTTATGATCTAACTTTTTCTTGTTTAAGCAGTACATTCTGTTTATGGTGTACGCGGCGATAGGCCTGGGAGTCTGTAGCTATCTTGGTATGTACAGAATTTGTAATATATGCTTTAAACATTGTGTGTCTAGTGAGCACAGAAATTTTTTGCCTTATGAACATTTCTTGTGAGTTGAGAAGTGTTTGATGGATCCAGTTACAATAATTCGCTTTCGCTGAGCCATTCTATTAAGTTTTTTGTGAACTTTCTATCATATTTGGGGCTTGATATGAAATTAAGCCGTTTACCCTGGCTGGTTTTACACACATGGGAATAAGTGCATTTAAAGAGATGCACTAGGTCCCACACAAAACTAGCACATTAATAATAAAAATAGCACATGCCTCTCAAACAAGGCCACTTGTTAGAATTAAGTGTAAGTGGACTCAACTGGAATCTACATGCTGTAGTTCTGAATTTCATTGGGCATATGGGATAGTGGTATAGATTACGATTTAGCCTGCATACTTTTTGTCATCTTGAGAGTCATTTTTCCAGAGTTATGATATCATGGCGATTGGCACAGTACCTAATGATGTGCATCCTTGCAGAGGGGTTTTGTTGGATGAGAACTGGTGATAGACAAGCTGCACGTATCAGATATAAATATCTCCAAGCTATCCTTCAACAAGATGTGGGGTTTTTTGATACATGCAATGCAAGCACTGCAGAGGTTATCAACAGCGTGTCAGCTGATGTGCTTGTGGTACAGGACCTCATCAGTCAAAAGGTAGCACGTCAGTCCTCTATAAATAGAATTTCCATTCTTGAGAGAAGTAGTTTCCAGTGATTCAGTTTTCTGCCATGCCCAGGCCCCATATATATCTCTAAAACGTTTCTATGTGAATGATTTTTAGGATGGTTTTTTGGCAATTTTGTCTGGTTAAGGATGCTTTGCTTCCATCGTAACAGTTTCATCAAATATTCAAATCTGAAGCAAGCTTATCTGGATGGCTTAAAGCAACCTTTCTAGTGTACCCTGACCCACACTTAGCATTTTCTTCTTAATCCTCTCTGTTTGAAGTCCTCACAGAGAAAGGTCTGAATGGATCAATATGGTTGCAACTGGCAGGTGCCACATTTCATCATGCATATGGCATCTTTCCTTGGAGGTTATGCTGTTGCATTTATGTTGGTATGGCAGCTTGGGATAATTACACTAGTCTTATCACCAGTCTTGATAGTTCCTGGATTAATTTATGGAAGGAGGCTGGCGAGGCTTGCAATGAGACTCAAAACAGTAAACTTAAAGGCCAGCACGATCGCAGAGCAAGCACTTTCATCCATAAGAACTGTTTTTTCTTATGTTGGTGAGAAAAGAACTATGGTTTCATTTTCAGCAGCTTTGGATAATACCGTTCAGGTTGGACTGAAGCAAGGATCTATCCAGGGTCTTTCATCAGGATCTTGCGGATTTGCTTTTGCTATCTGGGCGGTAGTTTCTTGGTATGGAAGCAAGTTGGTAATGTACGATGGAGTGCAAGGAGGGAAAGTGGTTGCAGTAGGCCTAAGTACAACACTTGGTGGTGTGTAAGTCCTCCGTTATCTGCCATTAACTATACTGCTTTCAAAAGAACGAAGAACAGGAGGAAGATTTTGAAACTGATTCATCTGGAGTTCTGTTTTTCCAATCTACAGATGAAAAAAGTACATTTTTATTGACTCAAATTCAAGAACATAAGATGCAAATTAACAATAGATGTTGTTGCAGGAGCTTGGGACTTGCTTTACCAGATTTGAAGTTCTATGCGGATGCACGTGTGGTAGTACAGAGAATTTTTAGAATCATTGAGCATGTACCCAGCATTAACTCTGGAGAAACAAGTAACTGTTCTCTTCAAGATGTTCATGGGAACCTTGAGATGAGAAACGTAATGTTTGCTTATCCTGCAAGGCCTGACACGATCATATTGAAAAACCTCTCCTTGATGATTCCAGAAGGTACCGCCCAAGTATAAATACTCGGACATAAGCCAGTGAATCATTTTTTAAGAATGTGAAGTCGAAAGAGAGATTGTTCAATATGATAAAGGTCTCTTATGATTCTTTCATGGTTACCTTGACAGTCCTTTCAACACATTGTCTTTTGTAACAGAACGATAAACTGTACAGTAAATGCTTGTATACACCAAATCTTTTTGTAAATTGAAAATCTTATTAGAAGAGAAGCGTTGGATTGATAGATGTTGTAAGGATCCTAATAAGCCTAAAATTGAGTTGTACAACAGAGTTTACAGCTAACAGATGTAAAGAAAGGTCGAAAGGTCTACCCACTTGCCAATCTTTTGCACAGGCCTTGTTGCTAGAATCACTAGACAGATGCTTCTGTATAAGCGAGTCAGTAGGGCTTGCTTGACCATCATGATGTTCTAAGCAGGGCTCTACCATCATGATTTTATTTCGAAGTTGTTCATGTTATAAGATACTGGCTGTCTCTTGAACTTAAAGTTAGGAGGATTGAGATTATTCAAACTTTCACAGTTATTTCGAGCCAGAACTGGTTGTCCTCTTAGGCTTACAGGCAACTTTTTTAAATGCAGGCAAAACAGTGGCACTGGTTGGAGGCAGTGGATCAGGAAAATCCACAATCATTGCTCTTTTGGAACGTTTCTATGATCCACTTGCAGGGGAGGTCCTCTTAGATGGCTTTAACCTGAGAACTTTGAATCTGAAATGGTTACGCATGCAAATAGGCCTTGTAAGTCAAGAACCTGCTCTTTTTTCTACTACGATAATGGAGAATATCGCTTATGGAAAAGACAATTCAACCATGGAGGAGATTATAGCTGCATCAATATCTGCAAATGCTCATGAATTTATCATGAAATTGCCTGATGGGTACAATACTATGGTCAGAACCGCTTTACACATGGTCATAGAAACTGAAATTTATATGAAATTCTCAGTCGATTGATGCAAAAGAGTCTTAGAACAGATAAAATATTGCTCTCAAGAACAATTTGCATTTAGCATATGTAGGGATACCTAAGAACACGTTGTCACCAGAAGCATCTATTGGTGTTATGTCCATTTTTTAAGGGATTCCTCCCTTGTTGAGCGGGGTGTGTGCTTCTTATATGTGAAGAGAAAATAACCACATATGATACGGTGCATCGTTTCTGATATATCAACCTCTATTCCTTTTAACAAAATTGCTTATCAGACTTTGATCTCACAAGTCACCATTCTTTAACAGGTTGGAGAACATGGCATTCAGGTATCTGGAGGCCAGAAGCAACGTATAGCCATAGCAAGGGCAATGCTTAGGAACCCTGCAATTTTTTTACTTGATGAAGCTACTAGTGCTTTGGATGCTCAATCAGAGTTTGCTGTGCAAGAAGCATTGGAAAGTGCTTCTAAGGGACGCACGACTGTGGTAGTAGCTCATCGGCTCTCCACGATCTGTAGTTCAGACCTGATTGCAGTTGTTGAAAATGGAGCAATTGTTGAATCTGGAAAGCATGATGACCTGCTTTCTCAGCATGGAGCATATTCGAGACTGGTCAGGCTAAGAGAGATGGCATATCAAGATGGAAAACATTCCCCTAGGAGAGCTCTTATTGAAAGAGGCACCAGAGTTTTTGGAAATTCAGCTTCATCCAAGTCCTCTGTAGCGATAGAAAATGAGAATAATTCACTAGAAAGAGATACTCCGTCATTAGGTCGCTTACTGGCATTGAATAAGCAAGAATGGAGATATGGTATTTTAGGATCGATTGGAGCAATAGGTTTTGGCATTGTGCACCCTACATATGCATTCTTTCTGGGCAACACTATCGGTGTTCTCTATTACCGAGATCACTTGAGATTGAAGGAGAGGATTGCTATCAATAGCTCCATCTTTGCGGTACTAGCAGGACTAAGTTTCTTGGTTAACTACTTGCAGCACTACAACTTTGCAGCAATGGGAGAATTGTTGACAAACCGAATTCGAAAACAGCTTCTACAAAAGATTCTTACTTTTGAAATCGGTTGGTTTGATCAGGATGAAAATTCCAGTGCAAAAGTCTGCTCAAGGCTTGCCACCGAGGCAAACATGGTAAGTTCTTTCCTGTTTGAGAAAGTGAACTTGATTGCAACCTTGTTAAATTTTCTCTAATAGACACAAATTGGTGATGATTCTTAAGCCCACACTATACTCAGCATTCACTATTTCTCTTGTTAAGTATGTTATTTCAATGGAGCATACTGATAGATATGGATGGTTGTCAGGTGCGATCCCTCGTGGCGGATCGGATATCACTAAGCCTTCAAACTGCTGCTGCAATTTGCACAGCCTGCACTGTTGGGTTGGTAGTATCCTGGAGAATGGCAATTGCAGTCATAGCAATCCAGCCGTTTATAATGGTTTGCTATTACACCAAAAGCATTCTTCTGAAGACCTGTCAACTTACCACCCTCAAGGCACAAGGACAAGTCAGTCAGATTGCAGCTGAGGTTGTTTCCAATTACAAGACCATTGCTGCATTTTCTTCTCAGGATAGGATTTTAAGTCATGTCAGACGTCTGGAAGAAGGTCCCAGAAGAGTTGCAATCAGGAATGCTCATGTTGCTGGTTTCGGCTATGGAGCTGCTCAGTGCATGCTATTTTGCAGCTGGGCTTTTGATTACTGGTATGGATCAAAGCTCCTAAGCAAAGGGCAGATTTTGACAGGATCAATGTTCCAAACCTTTTTCATACTTGTCAGCCAGGGAAGAGTTATTGCAGAAGCAGCAAGTATGACATCAGATCTCACGAAGGGGGCTGGTGCAGTCGCTTCGTTATTCAGGATTTTAGATCGTAACACCGAGATTTGCTCGGATAATCAGAAGGCAGGAAAAGTCGATACTGTTGATGGCCATGTGGAGCTTCATGAAGTAGACTTTTCATATCCCTCACGGCGAGATACGCTAGTGCTGAAAAAATTTTCTTTGAAAATACACGCAGGGTCAAGTGTGGCTCTTGTTGGCCACAGTGGTTCAGGAAAATCAACAGTAATTAGCCTTATTGAAAGGTTCTATGATCCAGTTACAGGATGTGTAAAGATCGATGGAAGGGACATCAGAACGCTGCACTTGAAAACCTTACGACAACACATTGCCCTTGTTAGCCAAGAGCCACCTCTGTTTTCTGGAACTATTAGCGAAAACATTGGCTATGGACGAGAAAATGCAACTGAAGCAGAAATCTACGAAGCTGCTAAAGCAGCTAATGCACATGATTTTATCTGGTATATCTATAAACATCTCCAGACAAAAATTTTGAATCCTAGCAGTAATGTTAAGACTTTGTTTGTAATTATATCAAACACCTCTCGGGCAGATATATGTTGTCTAAATATCAACAAATGTTTGGCTGTCCATATGAATTAGATGCATACGAACACCAAAACTTTGAGAAACTAATTCTTTTCACTTGATTCCAGCTCAATGAAAAATGGATACAACACTCTTACAGGTGAAAGAGGCGTTCAACTGTCAGGAGGTCAGAAGCAACGTATTGCTATTGCTAGAGCCATCCTTAAATGTCCATCAATCCTGCTTTTGGATGAAGCAACAAGTGCACTCGATGCTCAGTCAGAGCAGCTTATTCAAGACTCCTTGCATAAACTCATGGTTGGGAGAACTACCTTGATTGTTGCACATCGGCTCACCACCATCCAATGTGTCGCTTCTATAGCCGTTATTCAGGATGGAAGGATTGTAGAACAAGGTGGACACACCGAGTTGATGTCAAAAGGTGAAGGGGTTTATTTTTCACTTGTAAAGCTCCAAGTTCAAGCACTGACATGATGCCGGCAAGGGAAATCATTTGTTCCTGAACACAGATCCACATCTTCTTGGATGAGTCATAAAGCAAAATATAAAGAGGTGCACCAATTAGGTATAACACTTAATTGGGCTATGCATTTAGAGTTATGGTGATCTTGAAGTTTCCCAAAGTGATTCAGAAATAAGCTTTAAATTGTTCATTGGAGTTCTCATGATATGGATTAAGTCTTAGTTGTAGCAAAAGAGTGGCTACTAGCAACCAACTAAATCGTTTATAAAGTTTCCAGCACATTTGAGCTGTAGTACTGAGTGCAACTGACAACTAAACTAGAATGTTCATAGAGTTGAAGCCTGGACCAACCCTTAGAAATGGGGTTCGGAGTTTGGAATTGTTTTTTGAAATTAGAATTTTTATGTCGCAATATTTAGCGTGATGAGTGCTCACACAAAGCCTACTACTCATGGAAACGTTCTGATATAAGCAAAGGCCTTACCATGGGGGTGGCACTTTTGAGTTCTGAAATGTGTAAAAGGAAGATATATTGTTGTTAAGATTGCGAAAGGCTTGCCAATATGGTGGCATTTTTAAAGTTTTGAATTAAAGAAAAATATTCTATTGATTAAGAATGCATGGAATGGGAATAACAAACTAGTTAGTCGTTGGAAATGTAGATCAAGAAAGCATGAAATGGGATTAGCCATGTTTATGTACATGGCCTTTGGCATTTTATTTTCTTACCTCTAGGTACACACTTCATAATATTACAAATTGACAAGTTGAAAATGTATTAAATATTAAAAGAACACTTGGGGAGAATAAATGCTCAAGGTTAAAGAAATACTTTTGTTCTAACACATTTGCAACTTGTCCTACTTGTCTATTTGCCATGTGGGAGGGTAGATCCAAGAAGATTAAAAACATGACAATGTTAAAATTGTAATAAATATTTAAACAAGGCTTAAATAGGGAAAGATCATTTGCAAAAAAGAAACAAAAGATTCAATTGAGTTGTGCAATGTACTACCCAAAGCTCGAGAGCCATGAGAGAGAGAGAGAGAGAGAGAGAGAGAGAGAGAGAGAGAGAGAGTGAGTCATCAATGATAGACAAAATGTGATTTTGCTCTTTTGATTGTTCCACATGTGTTTTGGTTATGACCAGCATAGGTCAACAAGATTGCTTGATTCATACGTGCATTTCACTTTATCCCATGATATACCTTTGTTTTTATTGAAGCTTATATGATTGAGAGAGAGAGAGAGAGAGAGAGAGAGAAATGTCAGCACTGATAAACAGATTGTGATTTTGCTCTTTTGATTGTTTCACATGTATTTTGGAATTTGATGTGAAGGATTTCAGATCATTCAAGATCCAATCCATGTCCCAAATCTTTGCTTACAATAAGGAGCAAACCAACAATCCTGCCAATGTAGAAAAATCAGCATCTACATACAAAATGAGATGCAAACTCTAAGAGATATTGATCAAACATGAACCAAAACATAAAATATGTTTGTTGTTCGTACAATTACAGTACCCTACTGTATTTCACACATGTGAAACCGAAAATAGCAATAAATGATCATTCTACACACAAGATTGCAAGATAACACCAAGATAGTGCACCAATGAGTAGTAGAACCCAAAGAGAACCATGTATAATGATGAAATGAGAGATAGAAGAGAGAATATGTGTCTCTCCACGAGTTACATCCTTTTATAGAGTTTTCAAACCCTATTTGGCCACTTGGCTTTCCCTCCAAAATGTAAACCCTACTATTTTTGGGTCTAGATTCAATGTACCCAAAGTTCAAATTTGAATCTCTCTCAAACTCGACTACCAACTTTCCCACACTTTCCAAAAGTGTTTATTGAATGTATTTTAAACTAATATAACTTCAAAAATTTTATCTCCAAGTCTAAAATGAGTTTTGGCCTCTTATTAACAATTTGCCAAAATGTGACTAAACTAGACTAAACTAGTTGAAATCTCTCACACTCCCTCTTCAACTAGTTTTGGCATAGTTTTGACAATAGAACTTTGATCCAACTTTAGAATGATCCCCATCCTAAGTATAGATCTTCTTTCAAAGGTTTTAAAGTATCTTTCATAATTGATATAGAGAATAGTATCCAAATTGGATGCTTCACTATTTCTTACATCAATTTTACACATCAAGATATAACTAGAACATGAAGAACCAAATAGAATGTGAATGAAATAATTCCTCCATGTTTCAAACTTTGAACTCTTTGGAAAATTACAACAACCAAACAATAAATGTGAGTGATGACCATTTGCTTGCTTGTCTCTTCCAACTTTGTCCTTTCTTGATATGTCTCCACCATTAAACTCCATGAATGAGCCTCCATCTCCATCTTGCCACAAGAAACAATCAAACCTTGGAAATCCATGAGTAGGTGAGTACATAAATGATGCAAATCCAGCACCACATGACTCCATAAACCAAGTAGGTTATACTAGTCCATCTTCAAGATCTACTTGACACAAGAAAATGACCATGAATTCACCAAAAATTGACAATATCCAAATATTGGCATCAAGTAGTTTAACACTTGAGAACTTGATCACGGATGAGTGATATAATGAGCCTCTATTAGCCTCATTTCCATCAGCAAAACTAGCCAAGAATGCTAGTACAACTCCAACAATAAGATATTGCAAGACAATGTAGCTAGTTTGTCCATATCTTGACAATTTGCACACATCCACATGAAATAGCTCAAACATGAGATAGAACAAGTAAAGTAAACTTGAACAAAACTTCCTTGCTTCTCCTTTGACCTTACTTGAGTCTTCAATAAGCTTCAAAAATAGATCCATAACATCTTTGCCAAATAACCTTCCTTTGATGCTCTTGACTAGCTCCACATTGCCACCTTTCCTTTTGTGTTGTTGAAGCCCTTTGAGACCAACCTCTTGATCTTCCTCTTGATCATCAAAGTCATTGAACAAACTTTGTTTTCCAGATCCATTACTTGCTTTTCCAGTATGAAAACCATGAGAACCAATATCCACTTGCATAGCATCATCTACACAAGAAAATTCTCCAAAACATGTGAGTAAAGCAAAGTGTGTCGCTTCCACTTGCTTACCTTTCTCTTGATCATCAAAGATATCAAAGATATGAATATCTTCAAACCTGAACCTCTGAAAATACTCCCTCTCAAACATATGATCTAGATCCAACAAGATCTCATCAATGCTTGATCTCGAATTTCCACAAAGGTTAGTGAAAACAATGTCACCAATGTCACCATCATAAATCAAAAGATAGATTCCAAACTTTCCATCCAACATGAAGTAGAGTAGGTGAAGATGAGTATCAAACCTAATAAATCCAGTCCTCTTGAGTCCATAACAAACCTCAATAAGCTCACCAATGAGATCTCCCTTGCCTTGAAAAAATTGCCTCTCGATTTGTTCCATGTAGTCTTCTCCAGCCAATCTTTTGCCATCTCGATCATGAGTGATCAATTCACAATCATAGAATCCTTTGAGTTGATGAAGAGATGTGAGATCCATGCCTTGGATCTTCCCAAGAACCAATCTTCCATTGCTCTTTCCTTCATAAGACTCCCTCTTAATGATTGCATCATAAGAAGTAGAAACCTCAAAAACATTAGAAGCCATGAAAAATATGATTAGTACCTTCAACATAAGGATGATTGAAGTACTCTCTTTTTTCAAACAAGAACTTCTACTCAATGTTTTAGGTAATGAATCATATGATAATGATTCTTCCTCACTATCATTCACAATGACATCATTCAAAGTACATCCTACTTTGAACTCTTCACATACTTCTCTTCTTCTTGACTTGTGACTATCTCCCTCACTAACTCTCTTGATAGAACCATTTGATCTACTCTCTTTATGAAGACATGTGACTCCACTTGCTGGAAAATTGACTTTCTTGGACTCATCACAAAATAATGTAGAAGAACCACCTCCTTCATGCATGCACCTAGCAACATCTTTTGACATATGATCAAAGAAATCATTAACAACAATCTTTTCCAAGGAAGAACATTCTCCTCCATTGATGAAGTTAGCTCGTTCCTTACCTTTTGCATGCTTGCACTTGCCATGAAGAACCTTTGAAACACCATCATTATCCTCAAGACTAGCCAAGTTAGCACAAAGATGAACATCTCCAAGAAGCATATTAGATCTTGACCTAGATCTAGCATAAGGAAGCTTGTTAGACTTTGCATAAGATCCACCAATCTTATTGATGCTAAAAGGGAACTTTGGAAAGTTGAGACCAATCTCCTTTTCCATTCCATCCTTTTTGTTAGCCATAATAAAAGCATCAAGCTTGAAAAGTCTACCTTGTCTATTGCCCCTAGCAACCAAGATTTTTTCCTTTGTAACGAAACAAACATCACCACCAAACTTTACCATGTATCCTTTCTCTATCATTTGACCAACACTTAACAAATTCTTTGAAAGTGAAGGAATGTAAATAACACCATCAAGTCTTGCTTTCCTATTAGTAGAGAGACAAATAGGAATTGAACCAATACCTTCAATCACACACTCACCACCATTGGCCATGTGAATTGCTTTCTTGGCTCCATCATAAGTGACCAAAGAAATAAAGAACTCCTTGTGACTAGTCATGTGTGAACTAGCTCCACTATCAATCCACCATGAATCTTTGTCACCTTCACTTGATATTGGACTTGAAGAACACATCAAAAGAGAATCACCACCACCTAGATCCTCATCATTAGTAGTAAAGTTGATTTGTTTGCTACCTTCATCTCTTTGCTTCTTCAAACATTCATTTGCAAAATGCCCTTTGATTCCACAATAAAAGCATTTCAATTTAGACTTATCTTTTTTTTTGCCAAAAGAAGAAGTCTCACCTTGATCCTACCCTTTAGACCACTTTCCTTTGCCTTTGCCCTTGAACTTGCCTTTGATGAACATAGCATCCTCTTCATAATGAGATGTCGATGTAGATCCACCTCCTCTTGATTGAAGCCTATACTCCTCATTCACCAAGATCTCTTGCAAATCCACAATACTTGGCAAAGTCTTTTGAATAGCAAAATTTTGAACAAGATTAGCGTGATCATCCAAGTCTACATCAAGAGTAAGCACTCTTGATGTAGACTTGGATTCATAAAGCTTCTTCAAAGCTTCCCAAGCCTCCAAAGATTATGTGCACTTACCAACTTTCTTGAGAAGTTCATTGGTAGCATTCATCTTAATCATGTGTAGAGCTTTCTTTGCTCTCTTGTCATACCTCACTTGATCTTGAGGTGCTTGAGGTCTCTCCTCCACACCTGCAACAATCTCCATCAACTCATTCATCTCCAATAAGGACTCCACCCTCACCTTCCAAGTAGAATAGTTGATTGAGGTAAGCCTATCATTGCTCTCCAACATAAATCCACCACTTGTAGCCATGTTGAAGTGACCTGATCTTCTTCTTTCAACCTGTTCCAATGCACAAAGCACTCTCTTGAATGTCAAAAAATGAACTCAAGAAGAAATCACAAAGATATGGAACCTCTCAAATCTCTTCTAGCACTTCTAACTAGAAACTCAACACATAGAATAGTGAAATCTTGATCAACCTATGATCTATCCTCAATCTAATAATTCTTGCCACTTTCTAAGATTGAAACACACTCAAATGAAGTTCAATAACCTCACAAACTAGAGATCCAATCAAAATTAGAGTTTTGACAAAATCACAAAAAATTGAATATCTCAAATTCTACATGCAATTTTTAGAAACTTGGTATATCTTCTTGTAGACTCCAATGAGACCTTCCTAATGCACCAAATATCATCTAAATCCAGTAAACCAAGTGTGAAATCGGAATTGATCAAGTATATAACCCTATATTGAGTTTTGACCTACAAAAGATCAATTCTACACATGCAAAAATGCTGATTTTTGAGTAGAGATCAATCTAGCATGCTCTAGCATTGGTAACTCCTCCAAATCCTTGCTAAATATGGCTGATCCTTTCATAACCTGAAACACAAGAGCTCTGATACCATGTGAAGGATTTCAGATCATTCAAGATCCAATCCATGTCCCAAATCTTTGCTTACAATAAGGAGCAAACCAACAATCCTGCCAATGTAGAAAAATCAGCATCTACATACAAAATGAGATGCAAACTCTAAGAGATATTGATCAAACATGAACCAAAACATAAAATATGTTTGTTGTCCGTACAATTACAGTACCCTACTGTATTTCACACATGTGGAACCGAAAATAGCAATAAATGATCATTCTACACACAAGATTGCAAGATAACACCAAGATAGTGCACCAATGAGTAGTAGAACCCAAAGAGAACCATGTATAATGATGAAATGAGAGATAGAAGAGAGAAGATGTGTCTCTCCACAAGTTACATCCTTTTATAGAGTTTTCAAACCCTAATTGGCCACTTGGCTTTCCCTCTTAAATGTAAACCCTACTATTTTTGGGTCTAGATTCAATGTACCCAAAGTTCAAATTTGAATCTCTCTCAAAATCGACTACCAACTTTCCCACACTTTTCAAAAGTGTTTATTGAATGTATTTTAAACTAATATAACTTCAAAAAGTTTATCTCTAAGTCTAAAATGAGTTTTGGCCTCTTATTGACAATTTACCAAAATGTGACTAAACTAGACTAAACTAGTTGAAATCTCTCACATTTGACCAGCATAGCTCAACAACATTGCTTGATTGACACATGCATTTCACTTTATGCAATGATATACCTTTTGTTTTTATTGAAGCTTATATATGTCATGGTTGTCTACATTTCTTGCAAAATGCATGTGCATGTGCTCTTGATATTTTTACTCTCTATCAACATGTTAACATTTGAACTTTTGATTTTACAATTTGAGCAGTTCACATGCACATTTCTTCTATGTTTGGTTAGGGACATGAACCATATCACTATGAAAATTGCTATCTTCATAACCGAGTTTGGTGATTGTTTCTACAGAGACATTGGTGAGAGACTTGATTGGGGCCAATTGTATTCAAGGTGAAAAATTGCCTACATTGGCAAATCTAGCCATGTAGAATATTGTACATTTTGTCAATGTTGTTTGTTGGTTACTTGAATGGCCAAAGTGCACTTGTACATACACACCTAAAGTAGGTTACCACGAGTCAAGAGTGAGTGGTTGTGTCCATTTGGTAGTGATTCCTACTTTGTAGGACCTAGACCATGATTTATGATGAGATTTGTACCTACCATGCACCTACCAAGCATGACTCTTGGATCTAGGCTAGGGTTTTCACATTAGGGCAAGAAAGTGGAGTCTACTTCCTTATTACATGCTGGATTTTCACCTAACTTTGCAAAGAAAATGTGTTTTACTATATATTCCCATTCTCCATAGTGAGAAGATAGAAACTTTTTGGAGCCTCAAGGAGAAACTCGAGTTTCCTCTCATTGTATGGTGATTACTCTTTATTTCCAATGAAACCCAGCTTTGACACTTTGTAAACACCGTCTACAGGCTGTACTACAGCCTTATTTCCACACGTGTGGAGTTGGATTATACTAATTGATCAATGCTTTGATTGTCTCTACTTGTTTCCTATCAAGCTGTTAAACTAGATCTTGTTTTCTGATGACTAGTTTCTGATAGATTGTTTAACAAGCATACAATCACCTTGTGGATCATTCAAAGATCCATTTATGGTCATTAGTACTATACTTTTCACATGGTATCAGAGCCAAGTACAAGGCCATTGATCTGTGTTTGAATCTAATCCAGTTTTAGCAGGTTTTGGTGCAAAAAGCTAGTATTGGAAGGGCGAGCTGGTATCCAGGTTTTGGTGAGGGAATTTGATCCCAAAATTTTTCAGGATCAAAATCCGTACTGTTCACATGCGTGGGCATCTCTGAACCAGCATTTAATAACCCATATTCATTGGATCATAGAAAATTCATTTGGTGTCAGTTTGATGTAATTTTTGGTGCAAATCCTAGGATAAGCTACCAAGATCACTTGCCATTGATTAGTTTTGAATTTGTTTCATGAAAACTAATTAATCTAGGCTGATTTCAGACCTTCTTAAAGTGGAAACCAGGTCTTGAAAGTACAAAGTGAATGAGAGAGATAGAGTCAGTTTTTGTCCAAGAATAGCCAAGATTGGCAAGATTTGCTTGAGAGTAGTTTTCATCTCATCTTATCTTCATTCCAGCTTTGTGAGGGAGTGATAGAACTGTGATTACAAATCCATCTGTTGGATTAGAAGTCAAAATTTGAGTGAAACACTGCAAGTTAGAAACCTTTGTGAGTTTCAGGTCCAAACAAATATATATCTTGTGTGTAGAATCTTGCTAGTAAGATGAGATCAGTGGGAGCCTACCTTCTAGAAGCTAGTGAGAGGTTAAATTCTACCAATTATGCTATTTGAAAAGTGAGGATGGAGTCACTAATGGTGCTCCAGGATCTTTATGAGTTTCTAATAGATGATGAAGATGAACCTCTAGGTGCATAGGAATTAATGAGATACAAGAAGAGGTCTAGGCTTGCACTTCACTGTATTAAGATGAATGTAAGCAATGATCTTTTAAGGGAAGTATCATCATGTAAGAGTGCTAAAGAGACTTGGGAATCTTTAAAATCTATCTATGAGTCTAGTAATACTTTGAGGGTTCTCATCCTTAGGAATCAGATTCTACAAAGCATGAAGAGGAGTGATGAGAGTGCACAAGATTATGTGCTAAGAATCAAGTCTCTCAATAGGGAGTTAGCTTCCATTGGAGAGAAGATACAAGATAGTGAGCTTGTTCAGATTGTCCTCAATGGTCTAGGGAGTGGCTTTACAAATTTGGTCCAAAGCTTTGCAATCCAAGACACTTTGCCTACTATAGAAAAGCTACACAGTGTATTAGTAGCTGAAGAGTGTAGGATGTTGCATACCAATGCAAGAATGAATGCTATTTCTCTGCAGGATGGTGATGAGAAAGCTAATTTCTCATTCAAAAGCAAGAAGAAGACCAATGGCAAGAAGAAGCACTTCAAGGAGACCAAGGAGGAGGATGAGGCTTCAAGCTCAAAGGGCAAGATCAAAGACAAGTCCAAGTACAAATGTTTTTTCTGTGGAAAGAAAGGACATTTTGCATCAGAATGTCTCAAGATGAAGAGTCATCCTTGATGGTTTCCAACAAACCACCATCATCCAAGAGCAACACCAATGATTCTTGGTGGATTGATAGTGGGGCTAGTTCCCACATGACATATCAAAAGGACATATTCTCCACTTTACTTTCTTACAATGATTTACATAGATCAATCTATACTACAAGTAGTCAAGAATGTAAAATAAGTGGAATAGGAACAATTCCCTTGTATGTGGGATCTTGATAATGTTCTTTATGTTCCTAAGTTAACTAAGAATTTGCTTAGTGTTGGCCAGTTAATGGATAATGGCCTAGATGTACAATTTAGGCATGGAGTTTGTTCCATCTTTAGAAATGATGAATGTATAGCCAAAGGCTTTAAGCAAGGTAGATTGTTTAAGCTTGATGCTAATGTTGCAGTGGAGAGTGTTAACTTGGCAAAGGTGGAGTTATCAAAGGTGGAACTGTGGCACAAAAGGTTGGGCCACCCCAACTACAAAGCCATGGCAGTTGGACTCCCCAAGCATTTGTCAAAGTGTGGGAAGAGATGTGAAGCATGCAGCCTCTCAAAGGCTCACAAATTACCCTGCTCAAGATCTACATCAAGATCAAACTCTCCTCTTGAACTCATCCATTCGGATGTTCATAGTTTTTCACATGAGTCTAATGGTGGTGCCAAGTACTATGTAATCTTCATTGATGACTATTCTAGATCTTGTCTAGCAAATCAATGGTGTTTGATTCTTTTGTAAAGTTCAAGACTTTGGTAGAAAATCAACTTAGTACCAAGATTAAGATATTAAGGAGTGATAATGGAGGTGAATATATCTCCAATAAGTCAATTGACTTTTGTAGTTCTAATGGCATAAAGAGAGAGTTGTCATGTCCATACACCCCTCAACAAAATGGAGTGAGTGAGAGAAGAAATAGATCTCTTTGTGAGTGCTTTAGCAAAAGAGTTTAAGATGGTAGATCTCGGCCTATTGAGCTTCATTCTTGGAATAGAGGTTATTAGAGGATGTGATTTTAGCTTCATTTGTCAATCTAAATATGCTACGTCCATCCTAGATAGATTTGGAATCAAGAATTGTAAAGGCATTGAGACACCAATGGAGCAACATGTAAAAGCATCTATTGGTTGTGATGAAGCATCCTTTGAGGACATCACATTATATAGAAGGCTTATTGGCTCCTTGATCTATTTAACTATAACTAGACCTGATCTTAGTTATAGTGTTGGAAAGTTAAGTCAATTCATACAAAGTCCTCTAGTTTCACATTGGAAGATGGCCAAAAGAGTTCTTAGATACATTTCATCCACTAAGAATTTTGGCATTTTGTATAGAGGAACTAATTGGCTTAAGAGCCTATAGTGACTTGGATTTTGCAGGTGACAAAGTGGATAGAAGATCAACAAGTGCCTTTGCCAGCTTTCTATGTGATGAAGTAGTATCATGGCTTTCCAAAAAGCGAGATACCATCTCCCTATCTTCCACAGAATCCGAATACAAGGCCTTGACATCAACATGCAAGGAGGTCTTGTGGCTCAAAAGGCTATTGGTGGAGCTTCATGTCATGGAGGAGGAGATCCCTATCATCTATTGTGACAGACAACCAATCAGCCCAATCACTTGCAACTAATCCTACATTCCTTGCAAGGAGCAAACACATCGAAATTGCTCATCATTTCGTGAGGAAAAAAGTGCAAGCTAAAGAGATCAAGCTCCAACACGTGTCATCATCAAGTTGCTTGGCTGATTTGTTTACTAAACCTTTACCTAAAGATTCATTTGTCAAGCTTAGATCTTCAATTGGAGTTATTGATAAAAGCATTGTGATCTCCAAGGCTAGATTTGAGGAGGAGTGTGAAAAATTGCCTACATTGGCAAATCTAGCCATGTAGAATATTGTACATTTTGTCAATGTTGTTTGTTGGTTACTTGAATGGCCAAAGTGCCACTTGTACATACACACCTAAAGTAGGTTACCATGAGTCAAGAGGAGTGGTTGTGTCCATTTGGTAGTGATTCCTACTTTGTAGGATCTAGACCATGATTTATGATGAGATTTGTACCTACCATTCACCTACCAAGCATGACTCTTGGATCTAGGCTAGGGTTTTCACATTAGGGCAAGAAAGTGGAGTCTACTTCCTTATTACATGCTGGATTTTCACCTAACTTTGCAAAGGAAGTGTGTTTTACTATGTATTACCATTCTCCATAGTGAGAAGATAGAAACTTTTTGGAGCCTCAAGGAGAAACTCGAGTTTCCTCTCATTGTATGGTGATTACTCTTGATTTCCAATGAAACCCAGCTTTGGCACTTTGTAAACACTGTCTACAGCCTTATTTCCACACGTGTGGAGTTGGATTATACTAATTGATCAATGCTTTGATTGTCTCTACTTGTTTCCTATCAAGCTGCTAAACTAGATCTTGTTTTCTGATGACTAGTTTCTGATAGATTGTTTAACAAGCATACAATCACCTTGTGGATCATTCAAAGATTCATTTATGGTCCTTAGTACTGTACTTTTCACATTCAAAACTAGGTTGATTCAATTTGATATCAAAGAATCATCGATTGTGAAATGTCTTCACTTTTGGGATTTTATAGAATAGTCTTTGAAATTGGCATTTCAAACTAGGCTCCTCTCAACCTATTGATTTTTCCTTGGTCTCTTATCTTACATATAAAACATGTGTTTTTATTAATTGTACTTAGATGGTAGGCTACTGAACATCAACCCATAGCTGATTTGATAGAGTGAGATTTAATCCTTGATTACATATCTATGTCAATTATTGAGGCTATGGAAACCAAATAAGAAGAGGAGAATGAGGAGCTGGAAAACAAATTTTTGCTACTCATTTACAGGTTTTTTGAATTAAAGCATAAACATTCACCAAGTCTTAAAGAGCAATTTGTACACCAACATAGAAGACAATGAATCTTCCACTAGTAGTGGTAGGGGGGTACTGCAAAGTTTGGCTTGTAATAACTCAAAGAAATTTGATGGAAGAAGAAGTCAATGAACGTACAAAAAGTATGAAAGTCGAAGCAATTTCTAGTTCAGATGTAGATCAATGGAAATCGGCGATGGACAAAGAGTATCAATCTCTTATCAAAAACCATGCATGGTTATGGTCATTGTTTCATCGAATCAACAAATGCTTTATTTAGCAAGGCTTCATACCAAGTTCAGCTGATTGTAATGTCTACTACAAATTAGTGAATTCATCTTTCATTATCATTACATTATATGTTGACGACACTTTACTCTTTAGTAATGACATTCAAATGTTGAAGGATGTCAAAGAGATGTTATTGAATGAATTCGATATAACAGATTTAGGGGAGGCCTATTTCTACTTTGGTATACAAATTTTCAGAGATCGTGATCATAGATTAATTTATATCAGTCAGCAAAGATACATTCATAACTTGTTATGCAAACATCAAATAGTCGATTGTAAACCAACCAAAACTCCAATGGATTCAGGTTCGAAATATTTGAAGGACCAATGTCTCCAGTTTTTTGAAGTCGAACAAATGAAACGATATCCTTATCATTTTATTATCGGTTCTCTCATGTATGCCATGATATGTACTAGACCAAACATTGCTTATACAGTTAGTACACTAAGCCAATATATGTCGAATCTAGGTTTCATTCATTGGAAAGCTCTATTTAGAGTTCTTCGATATGTACAGTCGACACTATATTATTTCATTTGTTATGGTGGAAATTTGAATGATGATTTAAATGACAATGTTAATCTTCTTCAAGGTTTTACAAATGCAAATTGGATTGGGATGTTGACAATAAAAAGTTGACATAAAGATATGTTGTATTCAACAAAGGTCTTGTCTCTTGGAATAGCAAGAAGCAAAATTTAACTGCATTATCTTCGATAGAGGCCGAATACATTGCTGATGCACATGTTGCAAAAGAAGCTATTTGGTTAAGGTGCCTAATATCGGACATTAATCTAAATCAATGACAAGCAACTTTTATCTTTTGCAATAATCAGAGTACAATTGCTTTATTTGTTAATCTCAAATATCATTCTCGGAGCAAGCACATTGAGATAAAGTATCATTTCGTCAGAGACAAAGTACTCGAAAGGGAGATCATTCTAATCTTTTTTAGAACAAAGTTCATGACATCGGATATATTTACTAATTAAGCATTATCATTCACAATCATTCTAAGTTTAGTAGTATGCTCAATTTAATACCTCGATTTTTATGAGTTCACATTAAGGAGGAATGTCAGATTTCATTCCTAATATCATTTTGTAATGTGGAACTACTCTGTAGTTTTACTTGCATTGTCGAGACAATGTCGAAGGTGTCGAAGAACATCTACAAAAATACATGTATTCTCGACACAGGGTCGAATCAATTGTCGAGGGTTACCAGATTATGATTGAAGTAGATTTGATAGTGGAGTCTAATCCACTACATATTTCAGGTCCAATCTCTTATCTCCACATGGCACCTGCCACGGGGATCGCATTTCTTAGGGCTTTGCCATCAACTCCTATAAATAGATCATTAGATCAGTTCATTTTAACAAGTAACAAGTTTTTATCAATAGGTTCAGTAGTTGTTCATCAAAAGTATTCATTCATTCTTCTTCTCCTCTCTATTCCACCACAGGCGTAGATTGATCATTAATAAGCTATCGCAATTACAGCTTGTGTAAGAGCGAAATTTATAGCAAAATTAGATGCGCTATTATTATAGTGTTATCAGAGTAGGCAATGGACGTATTTTTTCATCATCTAGCAATATATATTGCATTCAAAACATGACTTGTCTTGTCTTACTACTTTCTGTTATTCATGCTATTATGATCTGAGTTCTGATAATTGAAAATGAAGCTATCTTTCTTTTTTGTTCATTTTTTGCACTTGTAAATGATAGTAAAATTGTGTTTATGATAGTATATGAAGGTTTAGTGATCATTGAGAATTGCTATGATGTATACATAGCTAGCTAACAAGTCTATGAGTACATGTCCAAATTTTCAAAAGCCATGTTTGGGGAGAGAGTCATACCTTGTCTACAAACATTTATATTTCATAATTCTTAGACTTGCAACTCGACCAGAATTCTCACATGTTTATTCACCAACAGATGTTGAATGATATGAAATTTTTCCAAGCATTGTCGTGAAGCATAACTTATTCTTGACATCTCATGGTGAATGACTAGATTGTGATGTATAGTACGCTTGGCCACTTTCAATTCTAATGTCATCTAGCGATTTGTGTTGTGCGTCAACAATTGAATTTTGTGAGCTGTTTTGAGATAATCTTATGCATCTATCCACATGATCTGGAAAAAAAAAATTGAAGTTATCCGCTATGTTTATGTTATTAAATTTTCATATTTTTTGTCCATGCTCTCAATGTGTTGATCTGGTATGAAACTTGCAACACTTTACCAATGGCTTTCAAGCATAACAAAAAAAATGGATGAATGGATTTCAGCACAAGAATATACGTGCATGGATGAAAGTTTTGTTATGGTGTGAGCGTATTTTTCATTGTATCGGATCCAAGAATGAAATTTTTGTCATGATGTGAGTATTTGTTTTTGATTGTGGGATCCAAGTTTATCATAGACAAGCTCCAAACATACTCCCTGCATTCTAAAAAGTTTGTTAAAAGCTCATTAAAAATGCTCGCTCGCCAAAAGAACACTCCTTACGACTAATTTCAATATTTTGTATTTTCATTCAAGCATATGTAAGAAGTGCTTACATAAAAAAGAGGACTTTAAAAGGACTTCTAAGAAAAGTGCCTCAAGGTGTTTCACATTAAAGGCTTCACTAGATGGCAGCCCACACCTTTCAAAGATGTAGAGCTTGTTATTTGACTTGCCAATCACATAACTGTGAATGGCATAGATGAGGAGGGTATCATTCCACAAGAAATTTTATGATTAGGAACCCTTTGTAGATCTACATTTGTTGTGGATGAAAACAATACCACATACAATGGGTGACACTTGCTCAATATGATCTCTTGGGAGGTATCACAAGACGACACCATGCAAATGCTTGGTCATAGACATTTAGGATCATTCAATGAGATTATTTGCAAAGTGTGTCTCTCCTTATGGTCAAGATCGGCATGACCAAGTAACTCAATGACCAACACATCCACTTCTACTTGCACACTTGTGACAAGCATATTACTAGCAACATTACTAGTATATCAATTAACCACTCAATTTTTGCAACTTATAGCGAATATATCTATATGTATTTGTGAAATTAGAATATATCCAATTTCACAAATTTATATAGAATTGTCAGTAATGTCATCAGGTAAAGCTTAGAAAGTATGTCATAAGGTAAAACTATAGCGAATATAATACAACATTGTTTGCATGTAGAATTTGATTAGGGACCATATTCATTTTAAGTTGTTTTGGATGTAGAATTTGTCTCCCCAATAAAATGTTGCTTTCATGTTGTACCAAAGCTCAATCCTATAAATATACCATCTCATCCAGTGGCAACATATTTCAAGTACTTAATACCATGTTGCCCTTGGATAAGGCCAAGATTCCATAGTTCTCAAAGGATCCAAAAACACCTCTTTATCTACCTACTAACTTTCTATACGAATGAGTACATCACACTAAAAGATCCAAAAACACACCTTTATCTACCTACTTTCTATACAAACAAGGACATCACCCTCGACAAGGACACCAAATATAGTTATTTGGGCTTGTGGGGTGAACATCCTGGTGATGAAGGCACAAAGTAGCCTATCAATATTGTACAGAGTTCCTAAAATTTTGAGTTTAAGTTATCTTATTTCCAATTGGGTACACCCAAAGTCTCAAGCACGATGCCTTATTCCTAAATAAGTGGATAGAACTTATGCATTTTGGGGTTGTGGCCAAATGGTACACCCAAAGTGTAACCATCACTTTTCTCGATAGCTTTCCTATTGACTTCAACGCGTCCATAACATTATTGTTGATTTGCCTTGGTGCTTGACTTCTTTGATAGCCTCATGTGCTAGGGCCTAGATTCGACATGCTCATCTAGGCTACTTTTTGAATTCAGTTCACCTACAATTCCTTAGGACGTGTCAACTACCAATCCGAGATATCACAAAGTATATCGCCATGCATATTACAAAGTATATGCGTAGATATCTCCACTCAAGTCAACATGCTTACTCAAGAGAGTGCTCACATCACATCAATCAAGTGCAAATTGCATGCAAAAAGATACACCCATGTTAGCTTTTACTCATCCATAGCTATGCATGTCCACTTAAGACTTTTACTATAATGAACTTTTACTATAAGCCAATCATTTACATGGTTCAATTGAGTTTGGTTCCCATACACTTTGTGTCAAAGAAGCTATATAATAGATAAGATCCAACTCTATGGCAAAGCGTGGTAACTCATGGTATGTGACATGTATCTAGCTTCCAAATTCCCTTCATGACCTTTACAACATTATAAGAGGAGTGATCTCCATTCATTCCACAATTTGCTTTGTTTGGTGCTGGAGTTCTTTGAAGGAGATTTATAAAATCATTAGAAAACAAGGTCATAACAGAATCTAATTAAAAGCTCGCATTTTTCCTATTTGTACATTGATGTCATATTATTTTGCTCTATACTAATGAATAAGTGACGCTCTATGATGGCTAAGAATCATAAATCAAATTCCTAAAAGACCAACTAGATCAATTTATATCAAATAAGACAAAACATAACACTTAAATATATTGCATGAAGCCCACATGAGTTTGGGGTGGGTATAAGATAGGGTCCAATTATGATACATTGCAACTAGGCACCAGCAAACAACAAAAGGCAGCACAATCTTTTTAACTCAAGCAATTCATCCCCACATTCATTAAGAACATAAAATGTTCAAAACACTCGGAACAACCTCACTTCATGGATTTCGTCCTCAAGTCTAAAGAACATGAAATCCTCATCGGCAGACATGTTATGTCTAATAACATCCTTCCATGGTCAATAGCATCCAACAAAAGGCACAACTAGAATTCAACAACATAGACTTCCACAATGTCTTTCGCGGAGTTGCGGAAGGAAACATATCTAGATATTTTTTCAGACTTATTTGAAACCTCACTGTTTCAAATAGTTTAAACCTCCAAATTGCAAAACGTTTTTTTGGGAGGGGGAGGACCAGGGCCCATAAAAGAGAGGCTAAATTGCTCCCAATTGAGTATCAGAGGGCCTGATCCGGCTTGACCAAAAAAAACTACTCAAAACTCTAAAAGAACTGTTAAAAAAGGTCAACAGCATGTTTTGAGTTTTATATTGATTGGATGCAACATTTAACTTTCACACATTGATACAAAAACCAACATTTGGAGGCTCTATTGCTTTTTGCAAGATTAAGGGTAGTCTCAGCTGATTGCTAGAATTAAAGAGAAGAAATATGATCCTCAAATCAAGTGATATTGCCAAAGTCCAACATTTGTTTTGACTTAACCTCCCCATGATAATCAGAGAATTTGTGTTGTCCTAGTATCAAATCTTCCTCATCACCATATGCAGATTATACAAATCAGAAACTATCATATGTTTTGCCAATTCTTTCATATTGCCGACTAAACTAGATCCAAAACTTCGGTCCAAAAATTGGGTTTTCTTATTCGATTTGAGCGTAATCCAGACTTCCTAACCAAACACAATTATATTAAGTGCCAAGCACTTAATTTTGGTCCAACAAAGAGAGAATATTTTTTACGTTAGCATGTGATTCCCCTACTTCCTAGGTGACTTAGTGAATACTCTGAAGCCCTTTCTTTAGTATGTAAAAAGCTGGCCAAATTTGCATTTCATTTTGGAGGACGCCATATAGCATAATTATCCTTTTCTGTTAACACAAAAAGCCCATGAGCTTTAGAGCATGAACATTATTGTGTAAACAAGACCTATGGGCTTTTGCACATAACCAATCCATGGATGCCAAGTTTCCAAGAAAGAGTCAACAAACAAAATTGCTACGTTTTTTGCACTGGGTAAAAGCCCAAAAGCCTATCTCTCACTTTTGAATCACAATAATAAGTACATGTCTAGTATAGTTGAGCAATACAGGGCTGATTCATACAGGCATTCAACGCTAAACAAAGTTAATCAGGAAATTAAGGATAGTTCTCTCTTCTATTAAGACACGTAGCAGATTGCCTTTACCTACCTTCAACAATTACTAAAAGAGTTCTTCTAGTCTAATATTCTAATTAGTAACTGGATCCATATCAAACACATATACAAAATGTTTGGCTTCTACTAGTGAGAAACAAGAAACTATATTGATGACTTCATGGTTCCCTGTTCCTGTAGAAATTTGATCATTTCTCCAGTTTGACCTGCTACCTTTTCCCTTTGAATTTTCTGCAAACAAGAATGCAAAATATGTTGTGCATCATTCCTTGCTTTTTGACACACATTAATCCACAAGTCTATGATTGCTAGAGATGCTTGTTAGATTGAAAGGTGGAAGAACAGAGCGGATTACCCGTGCCTGACGCTGTAAGCTGACTGCCTCGTGAAGCTTTTCTATTTTCTCGGAGGTGTGTTGTTCGATCCGCTTGCGCTGACGAATCTCTTGTTGAACAGTTAGGTGATACACGTTAAATTTTGGCTCTTTTCCAGATTTAGACCTGTTTACCTTCGCCTCTTGACGATGTGGTGCCTGAATAATTGCCCAAGGTTGCTGCTTTGGAGAAAGAGGCTGTGTTGGGTGATTCCCTGATGCAACTCGACTCCTCATTTTTCCAAAGGAATAAATCTCACAAGCTCTTTGAACCCACTTAACTTCTGTCATGTAAAACCAAGCATATCAAAAACAAGGCAAAACATTAGGACACACATGAACCCAATTGCAGAAATGTTCTGGCAATAGAAATCAAGCTAGTAAGTAATAGCAAGGGCATATTCAAGTCTGTGATTGCTTGTAGCTTTACATTAAGCCTCAAGAGTCAAACTATTGTATCTTCGAACTTGGAATTGACTAACATTTAAGAATACGATCACTAGTTGCCAATTGAAAAGACCCTCTCAAAGAAATACCACGCCACCATGTGAACAATTATGATTCATGTATGCCTTTGCTTGACGAAAGTTTGAAAAACTAAACAATCATCAGTTTCCTCTTAAAAGAATCACATAAATATAAGATTCCACATTGTGAATCTTCAAAGTTCATGAGTACCGTTGTCCGTCTCATCTTTTTCAGTACATAACACCAATAGCCCAACTCTTTGTAGCAAGGGAAACTTGAAGGGTACTCCAACCAGACAAGCACTCATCTTTGAAGAAAGCAATTACTAGAACATACTAGCAAATCCGAGGCCACTTAGGAACATCAAGCCTAGGGTTGCCTCAAAACACAGCTGAGAGAAGAAATCAACCCACAGCGAGATCTTTATTGAAAAAAAATGTAAATACATAATCAATAGATCTACTGCCGAAACCAACTACCCAATTAACGAGCTGAGACCAAAACAACCACAAGAATGACGGTGAGAGGCTAAGAGCCAGTGCTTGTGAAGACCGGACAAAGTCTTAGCTGGTTTCACATTTGAGCAGCAAATATACAAAGCTAGCAGGAAATGTGAATTTTTAATAATAACGAAAATATGAATTGCAAAAAACACAAGAATCCATAGAACAAGTAATACTATTGATCTTAAATAGAACAATCGATCAGGTTTGAAGTTTACATGAATTTGTAAGTTTAGAGGAGAAACCCACCTAGCACTTTTCGTTCTTTTATCTTTCTTAAGTCAAAACTTAATCAGGCAAACTATGAGTGCACTCTTGGTCTGAAATAGAAAAAGGTCAGCTTGGATGTCTGAATAAATTAAAGATCGGAGAAAAAACCCCACTTAGCCTAACGATCAACACGAAAGCAACCCGTCTGCGGCAAAAAAGAAGGTGAGCACAGCTCAGACCAGACAAATAAAGTATTAGATAGCGTTCTTGTTGATGCAAGGAAAATCTAAGAGGCTTGATTCCAGGCCAAGAGGATGAGACGAAGTGGGGTGGATCAAGAGAATGGATCTATACGGTTTCCTCAAGCCAGAGGCCATGAGGGGAGTCAGAGCCAGTGCAGCTGATCTAACTTGCAGCTGTAACATCGGATGCACCAGATTGTTAACCCAACAGCAAAATTCAATTGATAAAAGGTTTTACAATGAGTAAACAGCTATACAAGTTTAGGCTATGAGCTGCAAGCTTCACGACGGGTCTCAAAGTAAGGCGATGACAAGGAGTATATACAAATGGCCAATATGTATACAAAATGGTGACGCTTTATGATCTATGTAGCACTTTATACGTTACTTTTGCATCACATAAAAAATCTCCATATTTCCTGAACAGATAACACATACCAGATCAGAGAGTTAGATCAATGAAAAACTCACTCAGTTAGCCCAGAAACAGGCTCACCTACAACTGCTTGGAGGGATCTACATAATGAACAGACACCTGAGTAAAGCCCATCTTCTTATCTCCAAAATCACAAATCCACTTCAATTTTCAACACACGCAACAGAAAATCCCCCTCCTTTTTCTTGAGAATTGGAAACATATTCAAAGAAAGACCCACCTGGGAATAGTCGAAGGATCTACAAAACCAGGTCTGTGATGGAGCAAACAGGGCTTCCTTCCTCAGCTTCGGATAAAATTTTGTAAGAAACTGCACTATAGCCTCTTAGCTTTGGATAAAATGATGTGAGAAAATGCACTATGGTCTACTCTGGCAGAGAAGATTCTGGATAAAGATCATGAACCCCGAAGTAAATAAAAATTATAGAACCACTTCAAATCCGAACCTTGTATTGCTGTCATTGTCAAAGTGCATCATGGGAGGTTAGAGTGTAGCCTAGTGTTCCACACATGAGCTCATAGATATTTAACAAGACCTAGTCTTTGCTCATCCAAGGATGTAGTGTAGCTCTTTGATAGGTTGATCAACCCTTGAATATCTACTCTATAGTGGGTCCCACTCAGCCTCATAATCAATCATGGTCTAATAAGCATGAGTGCTAGATAAGAGCAAGATGTGACGTCATCCTCATCCAAGGGTAGTGCGAGTTCCTCGATGACTAGTTCCTACCCTTGGATAGCTCCTTGAAGGATAGTCCCACCTTCGTTCCCTCGACCCGATCATAGAGCCCTCAACGATGGACCCTTCGACAAGACAAATGCTTGGGACATGAGTACAGGAAAAAGGGACAATTCAAACATGACACATGGCATTAAGCATAGTCATTGTGAAACTAATTAATTGCTCTGTTAAGATGGGCACGCCTAAACTTTGTTTTCTTCGCTTACTCTTGGGCTTTACGAGGCCATTTGTGGGAGCTATGTAGCATATTCTTCATCATCCTTGAACGATTTTATGTGTGTTGTGTGCTGCTTTGAATGTGAATCTTCTCGCTCACTGATTTCATTGTTAAGTACTCTGCTGACATTGGTTATAGGCCCACGCCTACACATCGTGAATCATTGAGGAGTACATGAAACTGTGGGATCTTTCTTTGTGTAGGCAAACACTTGTTTTTCTTGCTTGCTCAAATTCTGAAAAAATATCGAAGATAAAGCTCTTCGTTGGCAGATGGCCACGAAAGCTAATGGCATCATAGATCCAAGAATTGCGAACAAACTCAACGTAGGGATTTACGCAAATTGGAGCTGGAAAATGTGACTAATCCTCGAGGAGAGAGGAATGTGAGGCGTCATTGATGGAAGCAAAGTTGTTGAAGTTGACGAGGAAGGGGTGTCGAGAGACCAAACAATTCTAGAGATCCTCCATGCAAAGGATAGGAAGGCCTAGTTAAAATTCACAAACAGGACCACAAATTGGCATAGACAAAAAAAAACTCTCAATAAGCACTCTCAAAACTCCACATAGCAAAACTGCATATTCAAAAACTTGAAATGCTTCGTTTGGCAACCCATGCTTGACCCGAGTTGTCACTGACGGGACGCGCGTCGACTGCCTAGTCACAAGTGCAATTGGTAGTCACATGACTGGATCCACATTACAGACATACAACAAGTCTACTTTTATTTCAACTCTCTCCTCAAAAGTAGACTCTATTTTTCATTCACATTTATACATAGAGTCAAAATTAATAGACTTTAAGTACAGAAAGCTTTGATCTAAATTCATCAAACTTTTTCTAATGACTGGCTTAGTAAAATTATCAGCTAGTTGGTCATATGTACTACAATGAACAGCATTTATTTCCCTAATCTCTCACGTATGAAGTGATAGTGCATCTCAATGTGTTTGGTTTCGCATGGAGCACTGGATTCTGTGCCAGCTGAATGCCACTCTAATTGTCACTATATATAGGTTTTCCTACTTCACATCAATCTCCTTTAAGATTTGCATTAACCATATGGCTTCTTGTGCTGCACTACACATTGTCTTATACTCGGCTTCTATTGTGGATAGAGTAACTATACTTTGCTTCTTACTAGACCAGGAAAAACAGCTGTCCCATAACTAGAATACATAGCATGTGGTTGATCTGCGATCATCAAAGTCACCTCGCCAATCCGCATCCATATAATCGCAAATATTAGGTAAGCCCTCATGCTTCATGTATACTAAAGCATAGTCGGAAGTGCCCTTTAATAATCGCAAAATGCATTTGTCTTCCAATGCATTTCAGTAGGTGTTGTCATAAACTGACTCACAATACCAACAGCATAACGTATATCTAACCTAATCGTGTTAAGGTAAATCAAGCTTTCTACCAACTATCTATTCAACGTAGCATCAAATCATTGTGACTCATCAAGCTTGGAAAGTTTTTTACCTAGCTCGATAGTTGTGTTCATTGTCTTGCAGTATTGTAGCTTGAACTTGTGCAGCAATTTCCTAACATACTTTACCTAAGTTAGCCTCATCTCATGTCCTCCAAAGGTTCAAAGCACCTATAGTCTTTCACACAATCATCATAACCTAAGAATATGCACTTTAATGCTTTCACAACAAGCTTGTCCCTATCTTCCTTAGAAATGTGAACAAAGGCCTTACATCCAAAAATTCTCAAATGGCTCACCTTTGGCTTCTTCTTCATAAATGCCTCTTCAGGTGTTATCTTAGGTACTTCAATGGTTTATGCACCTATAAGGCGCATAAGGAGTCATGTCGATGGATCACAAATGCACATGATTGTTGTTTTTCCAGACTCGCAAAATTCCTGACAGGTGCTCTTGGTATGTTGTATCCTTTCATTATGAAAGATGCAGGCCTTAAGGCAAAAACATACAAGAGTGTCCTAAATGGGGATACATCTTTACTTTGGCAATGTGATTCATCTGTTGACTTTTATCTGAATCGCCCAAACGCATATATATGATGAAAGAACCAGATATTTCCAAATGCTATGAAAATATTCCTTTGGAAGGTACTGACGGTCTGAAAACCATTATGACAAAATTGATTTGCTTGGCATTTAAGATCGCCAAAATCAAAACACTTAAATATAGACATCTGGGTCCAATGATTTTAAATGGGCGTCCAATGATTTTAAATGGGCATCCGAAAAAGCGGTTTCGGAGGAATGGAATGCTATTGATAGGGATACTTTATGCAAATGGAATTCCTACATGATAGACAACTGTATTGTAAGACTTGGGGATCACACCGGCGACAAGTCCGAGGAATACCTATGGGATTCTCGTGCTCACCATTATGGTGCAATTGGTACCTGTCATTTTTGAGATACAGTTTATTAAAAGAATTGCAAAACTTGGGCATATTGAATATATGAATAACTTCAAATATTCGTTCAGATATAAAGACGACATCTGCTTTATCGATAATCATACGGTGGGACACTTCCTAGATAAAACCCAACCTAGAACATCAGACAATCTTTTTTGGATCTATCCCTTGGAGTATCTTGAGATTGATGGAAATGATACCACAAGTAATTCAGTAAACTTTTTGAATATCACAATTTCTTTCGACCCAATTACGGGCTGTTCACTACTTTCCAAATATGATAAAAGGAGAGACCTTCATTTTCACTTCCTGCAATACATACACCTTGCCTCAAATAGACCTATATTCAATTCATACAAAGTTATTATATCGCAAACGATTGCTGCCATGTATTGTTGTAACAAACAAGAAACTTTTCTTAGGAAAGTATGAACACTTGTTGATATCTTTCAAAATAATGTTTTCGCCAGTGATAAATTATGTATGATCCTTAACAAGCTTTTATATCATGAAGATTTTCCCGGACTGTTATTTGATCTACCTAAAAATATTGACAATCTTTTGGTGGGCATTTAGCTTTCCCTTAGGAGGGAGCTAGCTACCCCTTGAGGGATTCACTAACTGTGGGTATTGGTTGGTGGGTTCTCTCTCTCTCTCTCTCTCTCTCTCTCTCTCTCTCTCTTGAATGGTACCCAATTTCATTTTATTCCTTTTGGTTTCAAATACTTTACAAGCCATGTGACCCTTTATGGCTTTTGGTGGAAAATTTTTAAACCACCAAATGCATTTAATACCCCCTCAACGGTCAAGATCATCAACATACTATCCTACTATCAACATACTATCCTACTGACACGATCAATTGCTTCTTCTACACTCTTTCAGATTGGTATCACCTATATGAAGAGGGCATAGTGCTCCTGCCTTCCCCACGCCCTCTCTCTTCTCTTATCTTTCCTCTGGCAAAGCAAGGCTTGCAGTTTTGGTGCCTATTGAAGAGCTACCTCCGGATAACACTGGTAAGTCGCCTTTTTACATATCTACTCTTGCTATGGATACACTGATATCAGAGGTAATGATAGCATTGATAGCATTACATTGCATTGCTAATATTGCATTATGATTTGCGTATGTATGCATGAGGAAAATGTGCCTACCATAGCATCGTTGACAGCAAGAATACTTGCTTGAAATACTCCGATTTGAAGGAGCTATTGCTGGTGGTCAGATAGTTTTGTATGATAGATTTGCATACTATCATTGAAGCATGCATGAATGAGCGCTGCACACTGCATGTCATCGTTGTAGGGAACTTCACTGTTTTGGCTTAGACACCATCGCGATTATGAAGTAGCAAGGCAGCGCTGCCAGTGCTGATAATCGCGAATCGATGATAATCACATGTGGTTTTGATAATGAAAGTAGCTCGCTACCATATCAGCGAGATAGCCACTCACTTATCTACTTTTTTTGTACAATATCACTTTGAAAGCACCATCGCTACATTCCAACTATGGAATGCAAAAAGTTTTGTGGTAGAGATGGTCTATGTCTCTGATCATTAAAGAGCTCTTTACAGAAGATTGGATTGTTGATAATACTCATCATTATCTCTGTTTCTCATAGTGTAGCAGCATAAGTAACACGAAGTTTATAGTCATACTATTGAAATTTCAGTAGACAGCAAGGATAAGGTACGTATCGCACTCTTAACATCTCTGCTCCATGCTACGTTCTGCTACGTAACAGTAACTTTGTTCGGGTAACACACCATACTAATGAGACTTCTCTTATATGTATAACTATGCAATGACTATGCTTAGAATTGGATACGAAAGGTCACTTTTCTCAATTACAAGTAAATGCAAATATGATTGCCTCACAGAATCAGTATCGTCTACCATTCAGGTTAGTGACGCACTTACGCTTCAGTCTTCTTTGATAAAGCTTAAATTGCATGGTGACGGAGTAAACAACCACTATTCTTGGCAAGATTGTTAAAGAAAAAGCAGGATGATTCTTAATTATAGTGTTATAAATGTTGCTCCTTTTCTAGCAAACAATGTCATATCAATGCTTACCATAGGGATAATGATAACCATGTTTCTTTCATCTTTTTTATAATGATTTTCTTAAGCTTATCAAGAATTTGCCTACCTATTTTAAGTTCTTTAAAGTACATGGATTTGTGCAAAGAACGTATACATTCATAAGGATCGGAACGGCATGGATTTGCCCTGGTCATATCATGAATGTAAGGTTGCAAACTCTTTCATTTGTATTGTGTACGTAAAGGTATCAAGTTTTTTGGCTGCTTTCTAAGTTCACGATCATGTTTTAAAATTATATGAACAGTAATTTAGTTTGTGGACTCTTGTATAGCATGGATTTGCTCAAGAAGTTACAAGAACTATACATTATCTATTTACAGGTGTGAATGTTGGGGATTTGCCCCAAATTTCATGAACCGGTCCAAACTACTTATACGTTTACATTTTGCTACACATTTTATATAGCTTATTGTCAAATGCGTAATATGTTATGTGTATTAGTTAAAGATACGAACCAAAAACAACAAACTGATCAGCATGGCACTCACCTTGATACGATATCGATATGGTTTGGCCGATCGCTATCAATAGTTTTCAATAAGGGAAGATTGGACTATAAAGAACTTTATCTATATTGCAGGCTGATTAGTTAAGTTTAACGTATTTTGTACATGGATAACAACTGACATTCAACGTTGATACTTGTCTTCCTCATTGTGCTAACTTGAGCGGTTTTGTGTGGTGGGATGGTGGCACAGGTACCAGCTGGATGTCTTGAGATATGTTATGCTTTACGGTGCTTTATTTAGTGTTGTATACTTTTCGGCTATGTTTTACCTTGTTGGTCTATGAATGAAGGGTTTTGAAAAATTTTGGTCTTGACTTGTCAAGAGGAGCTTTTATCTGTTTATCTCTCTCTCTCTCTCTCTCTCTCTCTCTCTCTCTCTCTCTCTCTCTCTCTCTCTCTCTCTCTCTCTCTCTCTCTCTCTCTCTCTCTCTCTCTCTCTATATATATATATATATATATATATATATATATATATATATAGTGAAAAATCCTTTTCCTATTGATGGAACCTAAGTTGCTGACAAAAGTCTTAGAATTTTTCTATGGTTGTCTAGCAACCTCTTACGGCTTCCTACTTGTCCTTCCAGCATCCCAACTGGTGTAGAGATGGCAAAGTTATGACAAAAAACTGTAACCCTCATGAGAATGAGAGCCGAGTATAAGAGCCGAAAAATGCTAGCTAGAATGACAATTCGAAATCATGTGAGCCTCATGGTGAATCCTAAGTGATGGAATGACCATATAGGAGCTAGGCATTTGTAATAAATGTTGTAGACCCCTCTTAAATAAAGTAGAGTGAGCCACCTTTTGATGGTGACCTCTAGTGGAGGAACTAATGCCACTTGTAATTTGTAAAATTGTGGAATTGCCACTTGGGATCCAACTAGACAACTCATTAGCTTATTTAAGAGCTCCCCTCTCTTGTGAGGGAGCTTTACTTGTAATGTCTTTGCTCTTGTATTGAATAAAGAAGATCCTCCACGAATTTTGGCATTTATAGAGTTCCTTGATCATGATGGCTTTCTTGAGTGATTCCCTTATGATCATGCCCTTCCATCCTTTGTGTGTGGTTGTGGAATTAGATTAATTTCTTGCTTTCTTTCATTATGCGTTGTGGAGTGCCTTGTTATGTTTTAGAGTAGAATCAAGCTTCAAGTAAACTACATAGGCTGAAATAGTGGCATGGATCTTGCATATTCATCCACATTTTAGTTCTTGATGTTTTTGGGAAATTCAGGAATCAAAGAGATGAGTGTTTCTTGATTCTTGCACTTGTAATGCTTGCTAATTAGTGTTTATGTGGCTGCATTTAGATTAATTTGAGTTTCAAGATCTGTTTTCAACTCGTTTTACAACAAGTAAAAATAGGATCTGTTGAGTGTTCATCTGAGTTGCATGATGATGAGCACCATCACTTGCATGTTTCAATTGATGTATGTATTGTTCAGGAGAGAATGAGCTCCTGAGAATCCATTGACAGGTTGGATATGAACCATAATTGCAAATCAATCTTACTGCTTGGCTGAACGTTTTACCAAAATTCTAACTGCCAAGAACTATCTGAAGAGTCTGTTAACAAACAATAACAAGCCAAAGAACAAAGTACCAGACTCTAATGAATCTAAGCAAAGAATCGATATACCGATCGATGGAATCAGTAAACATTTGGCGTTGATACCACCTGAACACACACAAAACAATTGACCATGCATTCTTCATGTGCCCAAACCAGTTCTTGAACATTCACGCTCCGAGCTTTGACCAAGTCCGTCACTCCCATTTTGACCAAGTCTCTGCCTCCATCCTCGCCCGAGTCTTGAAGTTACACCCTTGGCAGAGTCCAAACAGTTCATGACTGGACCGAACCGAGTCCCAAATCACACCTCAACCGAGTCCTGAGAAATCCGTTGTACCTCGACCGACTTTTGAACTTGAGTTCTCAACCGAGTCTTGACTTAAATATCGTTTTAAATACGACAATTTTTTCCAAAAAAAAATCACAAAGATATGGAACCTCTCAATTCTCTTCTAGCACTTATATCTATCAAATCAACACATAGAATGTAGAAATCTTGATCAACCTATGATCTATCCTCAATCTAATGACTCTTGCCACTTCCTAAGATTGAAACACACTCTAATGAAGTTCAGTAACCTCACAAAATAGAGATCCAATCAAAATTAGGGTTTTGACAAAATCACAAAAAAGTATATATTTCAAATTTCACATGCAATGGCTAAAAACTTGATATAGAATCTTGTAGCCTCAAGTGAGACCTTCCTAATGCATCAAAAATCGGCTAATTCCAGCAAGTATGGTGTAAAATAAAAATTCCTCAAGTTCAATTACCTAAAATGAGTTTTGATCTACACAAGATCCAATCTACATATGCAAGAAACTCGATTTTTGAGTAGAAGTCAATCTAGCATGCTCTAGCATTGATATCTTCTCCAAATCCTTGATAGATGTGCTTGATCCTTTCAAGACCTGCAACACAAGCTCTGATACCATGTGAAAAATTTAAGATCATTTAAGATCCAAATCCATAATTTGATCTTTGGTTAGAAATAGATCAACTCTACCAATCTTGCCAATGTAGAAAATCAACATCTATTCGAAAGAGATGCTTGCACTCACTAAGAACCTGATCAACAATCAAACATATGATATGATGAATTTGTTGTTTGTAAGAAAATAGTAAGCTACTATTTTTTACACATTTGGATCCAAAAATAACATAAAATAAGCATTCTAAACACAAGATTGCAAGATATCACAAATATAGTGCACCAATGGATAGATGAACCCAAGTGTATAAGCATGAAGTGGGATGAGAGAGAGAGAGAGAGAGAGAGAGAGAGAGAGAGAGAGAGAGAGAGAGAGAGAGAGAGAGAGAGAGAGAGAGAATGTATCTCTTCCCATGAGTTACATCCTTTTATAACAGGTCCAAACCTAATTTGAAACTTTGGTTTCCCTCCATAATGAAAAACCCTACTATTTTTGTGACTAGATTCAATGTCTCTACTACTCAAATTTGAATCTTCTCAAACTCGTGTATAACACTTTCCCACACTTTCAAAAAGTGATTATTCAAATTCTTTTAGACTAATATAGCTTTGAAAAGTCAAACTCTAAGTCTAATATGAAAATTGGCCTCAATTGTGTATTTGGAAATTTTTCAAACTATGACCAATCTTGACCAAACTAGTTGAAATCTTTCACACATTTTACAATCAATGATATGTTGATCGACATTTTACTTAAGTTGGGATTTATATTGATTTACATTCACTTAAATGTGAATTTTTGACTTGAGTCTTTTGGCATTTTTTGGCTTGTGTCGAACTTCGTGTAAATTTGCAAAACATGAAGACACATGTCTAACTCTTTGTATTTCTCTAGGTCCTTTGTCTGAAGCAGGTTCCCAAGTAGAATATCAAGTCTGAGACGTTATTGTGGATACCCAAATTAAAGTTGGTAATAAACATAGGCAAACGGATCAAATGGGCCTGTTGAATTAAAATTCTAACAACTACCACTCTTGATCTATATTGTCTTTTAGCCCTTTAATTTCATTGGCCACAAGGACCACTTTCACGTAGCTGTTAGACTATTCACTTTCATTCTTTGTGAAGAATTGCCTTGTGCTCTTTGTGTGTAGGCCATGAATGCCACTATTTTTTCTTTTTGTCTTGTCTCAACAAGATCTGATCACCTTCTTTTTGAGGTTTTTAAGTTTCTTGAGACATTGTTTTACAAACTGTCCCATCTCATCACAATAATAGCACTTGATGTTAGGTCTCTTCTTGAAGAACTCTTTGTTTCCTTTACATTGTGATCCTTGCCTAGAGTCATAGCATCCATCCTTCCTTGTTCTCATGTTTGCAACTTGATCATACTGTCAAAGAAAATAAAAATCAAACATCGCAGACATATTTATCCATGTTGGTTGCGTTAAGTTTTTTCAAAAAAATCAAAATAGGATATTTATTGGTGGGTCACACTCACGATCAAATCGACCAAATGTTTAGCTGCTTTTTGAAAAAGATGAAATGCAAAAAAGCTTTTTCTTTGCCAGTAGTGCAGAGTATTATCGAGGAGTTATACACCCCTACACCAAATGTGTTTTTACTACAACGCACATTTGATTTTAGAGATTACATCAAAACATTGGAGGAACATTGCATTGCACCAATAAACGATATTAGTTTCCAACATCAGTTCAAAATTGCAACTAATATTGGTGGCATCAACCGGAACAGGGAGTAAAAGCTGTAACATCCCTTCCCCCCTCATGTAACATCGTCCGGGATGGCAAAGCTAGGATACTGTGCACGCAGACTATGCGCGGTCTCCTAGGTAGCATCAGAAAGAGGCCTGCCATGCCAAGCGACTAAGTACTCATGAATCAGACAGTTGCGTAAACGCCTCTCCCGCCTATCCAATACTCTCGCTGGCCCATGCGTTACTTCTCCATGATCCTGGAATGCAAACAAACCATCAGACAACAAGTTATCACCGTTATGTAAAACTCGTTTCAATCTAGAAACATGAAATACAGGAGGATGCACTTTACAAGTTTTAGGAAAATCTAACTTATAAGAGACATCACTGATTCTTTTAACAATTTTTCAAGGTCCACAATAACGCAGGGACAACTTGTAACATTTGCTCGTCTTTAGGGTCTTAGAGTCCTTAGGTACTTGGAGAAACACCATGCCTCCTACCACAAACTCTCTAGGCGTGCAATGCTGATCAGCGTAAGACTTAGCTCGATCCATCACTTGCCTAATATTAACCTTCGCTAACTCAAGCATTTCATTCATTTGAGTTAGAAAACTAGCCGCACTAGGCACTCTCTGAGGAATTCCTACCGCAACAGGGCTAGCTGGCCTAAATCCATAGTTAAGCTCGGAAGGACTCATCTTAGTACTCACGTTTTTCTTGTCATTGTAAGCAAACTCCAACAGTGACAAGTACTTCTCCCACTGAGTTTGCTTATTACCAACAAATGCCCTAAGCATATCCTCTAAGGTATGGTTGACTCTCTCAGTTTGGCCATCCATTTCAGGATGCTCCGTACTACTCATTCTCAATTGGACTTCAAGTTTGGCCATAACTGCAGTCCAAAAGTTTCTAGTGAATTGAGTATCCCTGTCAGACACTATGGATGACGGTAATCCATGAAGTCTGAACACATGCTCGATAAACAAATTAGCTACTCCAACCGCATCAATATTTTTACGCATTGGAATAAAATGAGCCATCTTAGTGAGTCTATCAACTATGACTAAGATAGAATCATGTAATGACTGTGTACAAGGTAAGTTAGTGATAAATTCATGGAGATACTCTCCCATCTTCCACCTGGTAAAGGTAGTGGGTGTAAAACTCCAGGAGTTTTATCCTTTCAACTTTATTGACCTGGCACTTCAAATTGTGCGTCACATAATGGTAAACATCTTTTTTCAATCTAGGCCACCAAAAGTTACGTAAGATCAACTCATAGGTCCTATCCACACCGGGATGACCTGCACTAGGGCTATCATGACACAAATGGACAATCTTCCTATGCAGCTCCTCACAAGCTGGAATGAGAAGTTTGTCATTTCTCCTGATCATACCATCTTCTATGGTATATTTAAGGTAAGTGTGAGTCAAGAGACCAGAACTTTCATCCTGAGATTCTACTTGCTCAAGATTTGCCTCTCTCACAATTCCTTGACGATGGAAATCCTCTTGCTGAGCCTGTCTAATCTCAGTAATCAGGTCATTTTCTATGACCACAAAAGACATCTGATACAATATCCGAGATAATGCATCAGCCACATGATTTTCGACACCTTCCTTGTACCGAATTTCCATGTGAAATTCATGCATCAACTCAGCCCACCTGGCTTGCTGCCCTCTTAGGTCTGACTGGTTGCAAAAATATCTCAAAGTGTTATGGTCGGTGTACACATAGAATTCCGCACCATACAAATAATGCCTCCATGCCTTCAAAGCGTGGGTAATGGCATACAACTCTTTCTCATGAGTTGGATAGTTCTTCTATGCAGGGTTGAGCTTCTTGCTCTCAAAGGCCACAGGCCTACCCTCTTGCATCAAAACTGTCCCAACGACAATGTCACTTACATCCGTTTCTACGACAAATAATTTTTGAGAGTCAACAATTTTTAAGGGGAAAAAGTCAGCCACAGCTTGTCTCAAAGCATCAAAACTTCGCTGTTGTGAACTTTCGTCCACTCTTTCCATTTATTTTTCTGTAACATATCGGTCAATGGTGCAGCTACGTGTGAATAATTCTTCACACCTTTACAATAAAACACAACCAACCCTAGAAAGCTTCTCAGTGTCGCCAAGTCTGTAGGAACAGGCCAGGCAAGAAGAACAGCAACTTTCTGCAGATCAGGTTTTATTCCATCTGCTGACACTATAAAATCCAAATATGTTATTTCTTTTTTAAACAATTCACTTTTTTTATCATTAGCAAACAATGTGTTTTCCCTCAAAGTTGATAACACAGTTCTTAGGTGATTAACATGCATAGCATCACCACAACTGTAAACAAGTATGTCATCAACAAAATTAACCACAAACTTGCCCATAAACGGTCTAAGCACATCGTTCATTAACATCATAAATGTTGCAGGGGCGTTAGTCAATCCGAAGGGCAAAACTAAAAATTCATAGTGTCCAAAACGACTCCGGAAGGCAGTTTTGTGCACAACCTCTTCTCAAACTCTCACCTGGTGGTAACCACTCTTTAGGTCAATTTTGCTAAATATTGTAGCACCATGGATGCCATCCAAAAAATCATCTATACGTGGCATAGGATATCGATGCTTAACAGTAATCTTGTTCAAGCCTCGATAGTCCACACACATTCTCCAAGACCCATCCTTCTTTTTTACCAGAATGATCGGAGAGGCAAAGGGGGAGAAGCTAGACTTAGAATTTGCTTTGCACAGGAACACAGATCATGCTACACAGTAACACAGACAGAAAATCACTCTCCTCAGCAAGCTCACATAGCAACTATATTTCTCAAAATGAAATTACACTGTACATATAGTTGTTCACTCAGGCAACCCATGCATGACCCAGGTTGCCGTTGGCAGGACGCGTGTCCCGTCGACTTGCCTCGTGGCGAGGCCAACTGATCCTTATCCACTAATAGGACCCACAGTACAGTAACACGATGATTCTAACTTTAATTCTAACTCTCTCCCTTAAAGTAGAGTCACTTTTTATACAGTCATATACATAGTTTTAAAGTCAACAAACTTTAAGTACAGAAAGTTTTGATCTAAACTTATCAAACTTTTCTCCAGTAAGTGGCTTAGTGAAAATATCAGCTAGTTGTTCTTCTGTGCTACAATGAACAACATGAATTTCACGACTCAGCAGCCTCTCACGTATGAAGGTATATTGAATCTCAATGTGTTTAGTTCTCGCATGGAACACTGGATTTTTTGCTAGCTGAATGCCACTCTGACTGTCGCTATGTAAATTTGTGGGATTTTTCTGCTTCATGCCAATTTCTTCCAAGATTTGTCTCAACCATATAGCTTCTTGTGCAGCACTACGCATTGCCTTATACTCTGCTTCTGTGGTGGAAAGAGCAATTGTACTTTGCTTCTTACTAGACCAGGAAAAGCAATTACCACAAAACTGGAATATATATCCTGTGGTGGATCTACGATTCTCAAGTAAACCATCATGCTTCCTGTAAATCAAGCCATACTCTGAAGTGCCTTTCACATAACGCAAAATGCGTTTAGCTGCTTTCCAATGCGTTTCCGTAGGTGCTACCATAAACTGACTTACAATGCCATCAACATGGCATATATCTGGTCTAGTTGTGGTAAGGTAAATTAAGCTCCCTACTAACTGTCTATATAGCGTAGCATCAAATGACTATGATTCATCAAGTTTAGAAAGATTTTTACTTGGTTCAATAGGTGTATTTACTGGTTTGCAATCCTGCAACCTAAACCTGTGCAGCAACTCTTTAACATACTTCACCTATGATAAACCCACTTCATGTCCTTTTTGCCACACTTCTACTCCAAGGCAGTAATGCATCAGGCTGAGATCCGTCATCTCAAATTGTTCCATGAGGTCTTTCTTGATCATGTCTATCATTTCTTGATTATTTCCCGTAATAAGCAAGTCATCAACATAAAGAGCAATCAAAGCAACCATACCGTCAAAGCATAAGACATATAGATTTGGATCAGAATGTGTTCTCACCATCCCCTTTGAACGAAAGTAGGCATCAATCCTACTATATCACGCACGTGGTGCTTGTTTAAGACCATAAAGCACTTTCTTCAAGCGACATACTTTATTTTCCTATCATTTCATTACAAAGCCTTCAGGTTGATCCATGAACAGTTCTTCTTCTAACTCACCATTTAGAAAAGCAGATTTCACATCCAAATGATGCAAAGGCCAACCAAAATGTGAAGCTAAAGCAATAAGTAGACGTAGAGTATTCCACTTACAAACCGGCACAAAGGTCTCCTCATAGTCAATGTCTTTATTTTGTGCGTACCCTTTGATTACCAATCTTGCTTTGTGCTTTGCTATGCTTCCATCTGCATAGTACTTAGTTCTGTATACCCATTTGCAACCAATGGGTTTCTTGCCAACTGGTGGTTCTACTAAGTCCCATGTGCTATGCTTAGCAATTGACTCCATCTCCTCTCCCATGGCCTTGATCCAAATATCATCATCCTTCACTTCACTATAAGTCGAAGGTTCTTTGCTTTGAATAATGCTAGATAAGAGAGCATAATTTGCTTAGTATCTTCTCTCTTGTTGATCTTCGTAGCTCTCCCTAATTAGATGATCCTGGAAAGTCATCTATGTCGCGGATCTCCATCAATCTCTCAAACCACTTAGGGAGCTTTCTATCAGGTGATCGGCTTCTTGGTGAAAATGTATCCCACGGTACATCCTTCTCCTTGCATTTGTCACCTGCAATTTCAATCCTTCTTGCACCAAAAGGTTTGTCCCTACTTCTCCAACCTATTTCTTGAGGTTGAGTAGTAGTATCTTGAGATGTATCCTCATGTTCATCACTCGGAAAGTCAATGAATGGATCATCATCAGGTGGTATCCTCACTATACCATTTTTTCCTACTGGATGTGTCTATCTTCTCAGCATCTTCATCTTCATACATCTTGGATTCATCAAAGATAACATCTTGGCTTATATGGATTTTGTTTTCGACTGGATCAAAACATCTATAGCCCTTCACGCGATCATCATATCCTAGGAATATGCACTTGATAGCTTTTACATCAAGTTTATGTCTCTCTTCCTTAGGAATATGTACAAAGGCCTTACATCCAAAGATTCGCAAGTGGTTCACCTTTGGCTTCTTCTTTGTGAATGCTTCCTCAGGTGTTATTTTTGGTATGGCAATGGTAGGACTTCTATTTTGAAGATAGACTGTCGTGCTACATGCTTCTGACCAAAAATCTTTTGGTAATCTCATCTCAACTAGCATAGATCTGGCACTTTCCACAATCGTACGATTTTTGCACTCAGCTACACCATTGAGAGTAGGAGTATGAGCTTGCGTAAATTGTCTTTTAATCCCACATTGATCACAAAGATCATTGAAGTCATTAGACTTATACTCACCTCCACTATCTGATCTTAGGACTTTGATCTTCTTACCTGTCTGATTTTCGACCAAGTTTTTGAAGTTCTTGAAGTTATCAAAAGCATCTGATTTCTTCTTCAAGAAATAGATCCAGGTCTTACGTGACATATCATCAATAAAGGTCATAAAATAGAAGGCTTTTCCTAAGGACATGGTCCTCATGGGCCCGCATAAATCTGTGTGGATTAAATCCAGGATGTTCTTTGCTCTTGCAACACCCCCTTTATTGAAATTCTCTCGATGCTGCTTCCCATATATACAAGATTCGCACATCAATTTCAAGTGATCTTCTATGGTAGGCAGTCCTGTTACCATCTCCAATTTTCTCATCAAACTGAGGCTTCCCAAGTTCAAGTGACCAAGCCTCTTGTGCCACAACTCAGTTTGCGAAGGAACGGATGATACAAGTCCATGTTGCCCCTTGATTGTAGCATTCAACCTATACAATTTTGTATTGGGCTCTCTTACTCCATTCGCAATAATTTTGAACTTTTGATTCGCATCATTCACAAAGCAACGATCATGGGCGAATTCTACTTTCAACTTTTGATCAGTAATGACTCCAACAGAAAGTAGATTTCTCTTCAAACCTGGTACGTAAAGTACCTCCCTGATCATCCAGCTTTTGTCGTCAGACTGTTGGATTGAAACTGTGCCTATCCCCTTGATCATGCACGCCTCACCATTTGCTTGTGAAACAGATGTTCCATTATCCAATGCCTTCAAACTACTGAACCAGTTCTTGTTACATGTCATGTGTCTTGTGGCTCCTGAGTCAATATATCATGCTTGATCATCTTGATTAGATGACAATGCAGATATGAAGATGCTAGAGTCTTCAATCTCACCCTCATCGACAAGGTTACCTGCTTGTTTTGGTTTCCCCTTGCCTTGTTCCGCCAAGAATTTGCGACATTCACTCTTCCAATGGCCCTTTTTACCACAATGGAAGCACTTGCCTTTCTTCTTAGTTTTGCTGGAAGATCCCTCATCCTCCTGAGACTTGGCAAATTGCTGCTTAGACTTCTTCTTGCCCTTGTCCTTGCCTTGTTTTTGGCGTGTCGCAAGTGCCTGATCGTCAGTATTTTGACATCTAGCTTTTACCATTTCTCGTCGTTGCTCTTCCTGCATCAAGATTCCTGTGAGCTCATCAAAGGTTGGAAATCTTTCTCTTGATGCTGTTCCACTCACAATCATCTGATAGGATTTTGCAATGTCGCATAATGATTATGCACCAGCTCCACATCACGTATGCGCTCTCCAATAGAATGCAGTTCATCTCTCATTGTCTTGATTCTGGTCATGTACGTCTGAATGTGCTCTCCTTGCTCCATGCGGGCACTATTCAACTTTGACTTTAGAAACATGATTCTTGTCGGATTTGAGGTCTCGAACTGCTCCCTTAGCACATCTCATGCATGTCTGGGTGTAATAGCATCACAAATGTGGGTAATGATGTGATCCTTCACTGACAAGTTAATGAAGGTCAAAGCTTTCCTCATCTTTTTGTCGAACACTTTGATGTATGCTTCATTTGGCGGCCTTCTCTCATCACCTGTGACGACTTCCCACACATCTTTCTCCATCAGTATGTTTTTCATTTTGAATTCCCACACTGCATAAATGGAAATCCCGTCCAATTTGCTACTTTCACTCAAAATGGACTCTCCCATGTTTGCCATCGCAAAACTGCTTAAAACTTCTGCCTTAGGCTAAGAACAGTATGTCGAGGCCAACAGTGATGTCAGAAGTTGAAAATAATGACCTGCACTTTTTTTCTTACCAGGCCACTCGCCGCTTTTTCACCAATTTGAAAGCCAAATCGGCGTCGCCTTCCGAAATGCACTCAGTCATCAATTCCCAACAACGTGCCCAGTGGAATGGTGAAACTACTTCTGGCGTACTCCGAACACTTTCTCCGCTGCAACCACTCTGTTTTGTTGTACCGTACTTGCAGGTACAGTTTGGGTGCCCTTCGTTTGGAGATTATAGCCTTTCGTTTGGGTCAAAACGGGCAAAGGACCCAAAAATAGGGACTTTTCTAGCTTTTGAACTGTTTCTTCACTTTGAAGAAACTTCACTCTTCACTTGTGAAGGGACCCAACTCAACTTTCAGTATGAAAATTTTTAATGAAGTTGAAGGCCAGAATGCACTTCAATTCTTTAGGGCCCTGTTCAAAGCTCATCCAATGGCTGAACCAAATCTTGTGATTCAAATTTCTCTCCCATCACAGATTCTGGACCGTTGATTCATTTGACACCTCATCTAAAAGTTCAAAGTACATCAAGGCATCGAACCAAACTCCTGCAGACGCTATGGTCTTCAATACACTAAGTTGTTCATCGCGTTGGGCGCGCGAACAGCCCGCAACCTCCCTGCCTGTGGCCGCACCTCCCTTCTCTAAAAACTATCAGATTAAGCTCTCCTGTGGATCGTTTTGAGCACGATCTGAGGTCTGGAGCAGGGTCGCCCTATTGAATCCATGACTGTAGAGTGTTCAGTCAGGAAATTCGGTGGAGAAACGGTGATTTTAGCTCAACTTGACAAAGTGGCTCTTTTACCTTTTTACTGCAAATCTGCTAGGTTAACTGTCTGGAGACAAATCTCTGACATAAACCTCAGAATCTCTCCATGGCTGATTGACAGTGTGATTAGCTTCCTTGTTGTCCTTACGACATCCAAAACGGTGCACAAACAACGAAGAAATCACCAGTTATGTATAAAAACCGTAACCCCAAGTCCGGTTTCAATTTTCAGCTGGCTTCGAAATTGTCAAATTTTCACCAAATTTTTTCCTGTCTGAAGCTATGCACAGGCTAATTATCCCTCTGTTGAGCTTAGCAAGCCTCTATAAATCAGAAACCGTGCACCAATGCTTCTCTTTCCGTCTTCAACCCGCCGTAAAACCCCGAACTCTCAGAAGACAGTTCTCTAGAAGCTCTCTTCAACGACGACACTATACTGTGTACACTCCCTGTACGGCTCTGATACCAACTTAGAATTTGCTTTGCATAGGAACACATATCATGCTACACATTAACACAGACAGAAAATCACTCTCCTCAGCAAGCTCACATAGCAATTGTATTTCTCAAAATGAAATTACACTATACATATAGTTGTTCACTCAGGCAACCCATGCATGACCCAGGTTGCCGTTGGCGGGACGCGTGTCCCGTTGACTTGCCTCGTGGCGAGGCCAACTGATCCTTATCCACTGATAGGACCCGCAGTACAGTAACACAATGATTCTAACTTTAATTCTAACTGCTAGGTCTTACTTGCCCCTTGGCAAGATAGTCCTCAATCTTGTTTCTGACCTCTTCCTCCTCTTTTAGACCCATTCTATAAGGTGGTCTATTAACAGGAGATGATCCAGGAATTAACTCGATTCTATGATCCACATTTCTTTCAGGGGGTAAAATAGATGGAAGTTCATTCGTGAACACATCTAGAAACTCCTCTCTAATTTGGTGATTTAGGTTCTTAGTAAGGTTAGTTTGTTTTTGACATACATCAGACTCATTAGCAAAAACAGACATATCATACAAGAAACAAACATACATGCACTTACACTGAACCTTACGCAACTGCGTTGCTGTGATCAAAGGTCCTAGAGGCATATCAGGCTCTCCACGCAGGGAGTGAATCCTACCATCATGCTGGAACTCATACACATGAGTATCCCAAGCAATGTAGGGTTTCTTAGCCACATGCCAACAAATTCCAAGCACCACATCAAAGCGAGCCAAATGGGTAATCTCGAAGTCTAACTCCTCAGTATAGCTCTGAATGGTTAGAGGCATACCCACAACCCTGGCATCCCACACTTCTGCACCCTTTCCATCAACCATTTCAACTGTGTATTGGTACAGGGATGATTGTGTGCTCACTCTCAACCATTTAATCAAAGCGGAGTTAATGACATTATGTGAGGACCCAGTGTCAAATAGAATCAAAACATCTCTACCACATAGCTGTCCATGCAAAACAATCAAAGAAGTGCAAGGAAACTGATACCCGTGTTGTGCTGCTCTTGACAATTGTGGCAAAGGAATCGAGTCCACCTTTCGAATCCCCGACACGTTCATCAACCGTGGAACATCAAGAGGTTCTTCTTGTCTCAATTCCTCAATTTTCATAGGATCTGCCTCCTCGACTTGCAAACTGTAGGTGGTCCGTGAGGGATTGCGAGGACACTCCTTCCACCTATGCCACCCTAGATAGCCGAAGCAAAGATTCTCTTTCTTTGCCCGCTCCAAGTCCTGTGGCGATAGCGTAGAAAAGCGTTGGCCCCCTTGGGCATTGGACGTCCCATACCGCCCTTTGCCTTTTGAGGCGCCCACACCTTTACTCTTTTTTGCACTCTGAATTTGCTCTTGCGAGGATTGACCCTTCCATTTTTTAAACTTTCTTTTCCCCCAAGGCTGAAACCCTCTTGAAGTAGGTGTCTCGGGCTCCTTTTTCTTTTTTCCATCCTCATAGTATAGGGCCATTTGTATCGCCCTATGGAGTCTTGGAGCCTGCTCCTTTCTCATGAAAGGCCTAAGGCTCTTATGCAAGCCCTCCACAAACTGGAATACTTGCAAAAACATTGGCACTTCTTCTGATATCTGCATTAGTGCTTCTCTGTACTTGTTCGCATATTCCTGTATGGACGCATTGGCTTGTTTGAGGCTTGACCAGGCTTACATCACCTAATGGCATCCAATTCTCAGCGAACGTCCACTTGAACTGATCCCAAATTGCAGGCACCAAATTATCCTTCTCAATTTTACGCCACCAGCGTTGTGTCGTCTCTTGCAAGCGATATGTGGCTTCTGCAATCTTCTGTTCATCATCATCAATACCACACATCTGAAAAGCCATTTCTCACTTCTGAATCCAATTCTCAACTGCATCAGTGCTGTGTACTGCAACTGCTCCTGTGTATTTTGGCAGTTTCAAATCTCTAATTGTGGGCAATTTCTGCATCTTTGATGGTTGTTCGGCTTCTTTGTCAACTGTCACAGGCTCAACAGCTACCATAGTTGTTCCACTAACCCTTTTAGGTTCCTGTGGAGATTTAGCCGACTTTAGTTGGTCGAGAATTTGTTGTAAAATCACCTCCATGGCATCCACTTTGGCTGTCACTTCTTTGATTCTCAAGATTTCTATGCTTGCACCTCCTAATGGATCCATATTTGCAATGTTGGAGGCTGTCCACTTGTTTAGAAGTCAAAATTACCGGCAAAAATGAGTTTACAACTCTCAAACCCTCTTTTCCTTGTATTTTGGCCCAAAAATCAAACCAACTTTGGAAGGCTATAACTTTCTTGTGACTTGGACTTTTCCTTAGCGGTCAATTTGTAGTAGGTTGCCCTCTAGCTAGCTTTCCAATAAACCCTTATCAATCCAATTTAAACTAGGGTTGCACAATCATCAAGCAATTTCTTCTCAACTGGTTTTGCACCTATGTATGAGAACCAAATTTTTGAAAAATCACCATAAGACTCCATTTTCTTTGCTGTAAATTGCATACTACAGCCCTTGAGGTCTGCCTAGAAGACTCCCAAAATTTGAGGATGATACAAGAACCGAGCGGAAATTTACAAAGAAAAAACTCTTCAGCCTGCCAACTCCCACCAGCCACAAGAAAATTCTTGAAATCGCTTGGATTTCGCTGATGGGGTTGGTTCTTGTGACTAATCTACTGTGCCTTGGCAATAGGAATAGTTTGCAACAGATCTCATAGCCATCTGAGCTCTCAATCAAAAGTTATGAGCAAAACACTCCCCTTTCTCTCTCTACAACGTTTTTGTTTTTTGTTGTCCCAAGCTTCCAAAACTTACAAAACCCGGCTCTGATACCAAATGTCAGACTCCCTCTCTGATCTTCTCATCAAACCTTGCTAATTTCCTGCACATACAAGCATCATATTACTTCTAACACAAGATGGAGCTGGATGCCTTGTCTCCTCCCAACCTTTGCTGCATAGATTATGATGAGGAATGCCTCTCTCTAGGCTCACTTATCCAAAATCCTCAAGCACCCCTTAACCCTGACCTCTAGATCCATCTGATTAGGGAGGCATGGACATGGTCCAATAGTGAACATACCTTTGGTATTGTAGGGCATATAGGACTAGAAGCAACCAGTATGGCTGGTCATGTGCTAAGTGGCTTCAGAATCAAGAAACCAGGAGTTGTTGTCCCCATGCTTTTTTGATGGTTTTTCATGAATGCATCATGATCTACGTCTTGACTGGGGGCATGGGATGTTTCTGCAACTACATTTACTTATTGATTTGATTTCATCTTCTTGTTTTTTTTTGCCTTCAATATGCGACAATCTTGAATCCCATGGTTGGTGCACTTGTAGTACTTGTAGAACTTTTATTCTTTGTTGGTAGCGATCATCATATCCTCCATAAATGAAAAAATTCTCATGCGGATTGAAGATTGTGAAAGCAGCCATGAAGCATGGGAGAAACTAAAGCAGAAGTATGAAGTGAGGATAATCGTGTCAATTATGCACCTCCACAATCAACTGTAGAGCTTGCGATGGGATGGCAATGAGCTGGATTAGCATGTAGAGAAGATCAAAATGATCTTCGCTCAGCTCTCTAAATCTAGACAAGAGCATCAAGTTCCAGCACCCCAGAAGCTGATGTACTTCATGAAATCTATACCCTCATCCTACCAGCCGCTGAGAATGCTCATCTTGAATTCACCTAAGATGACATTTGAAAGGGAACTCAATCTCGTTGCAGACAAAAGATTTATAATAGATGAAGGAGAATCAAATGATGACTAGGAGAAGGCCCTTTTCATAAGGGGAAAGAAGAAAAACAAAAACAAGCCCAAGATTGAGAAGACACAAATGAGGTCTTCGACAAAGGGCAACTCCAACAAAGAAACTTCTACCTGTGATCACTCTCACAAGTCAGGACACATAGTAGATAGATGCTGGGTCAATCTGACAATACTTTGCACACACTATAAGAAAAAAGGGCATTCAGCATATGAATGTTGGCACAATCCAAGAGGAAAGCACAAAGGCAAAAAAGCGAATTTGTAGAATCATCAAAGGATGCTGAGAAGAACGACAATGCCTTCACAACTGTTGATGAAAAGTCAACCACCTGCATACAGCATGACTATGACATAGTGATTGACTCAGGAGCCACATCTCACATAACCTGCAACGAGAATGTATTTATCAACTACAATACACTGGACAATACAAGAACAGTGATACTGGGCGATGGGAGTAGACATGATGTCGAAGGCATCGGAACTCTTCAGTTCCGTACATTGTCAGAACATGCCGAGCTACAAGGAGAACTCTATGTACCCATATTGAGAAGAGATCTACTCTCTGTATCCAAGATAGCAAATCTCATAATACGAGTCTTGTTTGATGGGAATGCATGCCGAATGGTCAAGCACAGATCGAGAACAAGCTGTTGATTGTCAAACCAAGACAAGGTAATCTATACCATGCAAAAATCATCAACAATTACTGAATGCATCTGAAAATGAAAATCATCTATGGCATAGACGAACGTATCATCTAAATATAAGGAGTCTCTACGGCATGAGCATAAAGGAGCTAGTGAGTGGCCTGAAGATCACAAGTCCAGACTCCGACTTCTTCAAAGCCTATCATTGTTGGAAATTAAGTCCATAGTTGTCTCCTTGGTATATGACTAATTTCTATTTCAAGATTCTTCCTACACGTTTATTAATCGTTAACTAGGGTCAAGTGAAACCAACTTTGGTTCTACGTCTGCTCATCTGATACCTATAGGAATCATAACTTAGACATCCAAATTATTTGAAGAACGTCTACAACGGGCTTCCGGTTGATCTCTAGCAAAGGGTAACCAATCCTATCATATTTCAAGTTTAGATGTTAAGTTCAATAATTTGAAGACCATTGAAGACTTGGCCATCTTCAAGAACTTCCACGAATTAGCATTTAGAACAACTCTGCAAAAATACACTAAGTGTCGCAACAGTCTGCAGAAATGAACTATGTTTTTTCGCAGTGTCAGCTTTTTTCGAATTGCGACATTGTCGGCTTTTTTCGAAAAGTGACACTTCAGCATAGTTCAACAGTTCAACTATTTTCAACAATGTCGTCTTTTTCGCATTTTCTCGAAATGCCACAGTGTTAGCTTTTTCTCACTTTCTCGAAAAATGTGACACTTGCCTTTAGCTTCTTCCTATCAACTATTTTGAAGAAGTTAAACTGTTTTAAAGACATTGTTTCCTTTTTAAGGGCACCTTCATCTTTTTAAGGGCATTGTCGGCTTTTTCGCAAAATCCCGACAATCGTCTATTTTCAACGAGGAACGTCCTAGGCACTTCACAGAATTTGCGAAGTGAGAGAAAGCCACTTCACGTAAAATGCGATGTGAGATATTTGCAGCGTCCTCGTCCATGTCAACATTCTCTTATTCGTTGACCGTATATACTATGTACTGTTGTCACAAAAGCCAAATACTTCCAAGTACGACAACTTAACTAATTAGGTGACAAACATTAACTGTAGCTAATATGGATGCAATGTATAAATGGATCATCCAGGCATACTCTACATGATGTTCCCTCCATGAGACGAATGATTTTGAGCCTCCTAGTTGCGCCGTCATTCTGAGGTTGTAATTGCTATTTTGTTCTGCTTCAGTGTAATATAGCAGCAACACACTTTTCTATCTGTGTATAACGTAGATAAATGCTTGTTGTGATTTGAATGCACTTCATTGTTGTTTGATCACATTTGTTCACTCAGTCTGATCATAACACGGACGTCTACGACTCCTCAGTTTCTGATCAGACGATGGTTGTCTTTGACGCCTGAGGAACTTATGCTGTCATACTGCTTTTTGAATCTATCTCAAAACTAAACTTCTGACTAAATCCATTTTTCAGTAATACCACACACAAACCATTTCTAATCTCTTCGGTGGACTGTACTCATTTTTGTTTTTGTGAGTATGAACTAATGTATAAGATCTTGTTGAGCACCAGAATACTTAAGCTTAGTTAGCATAAACATTCTATTAGGCTGTTTTTGCATCTAGCAGCCCATTGTAGTGGGAGAGCTGTTCCGCAAATATTCCTGCTCTCTTCTCCGTTCGTGTACTATATACTCCCTTGCCCCATCAGTCATAAAGGCAAGCAGCATCGAAGTCCGTCTATACATGAGGAAGAAGGGCGAAGGACATCCTTGAGCTAGTTCACTCAGATGTTTGCGAACCGATGAAAGTCGACTCGCTTTCTGGAATAAGATATTTTCTCACATTCATAGATGACTACAATAGGATGACTATAATATACTATTTGAAGAAAAAGTTTGAAGTGTTCGATGCATTCAAGAAGTTAATGGCATTTATAGAGAGACACACCTCCAAAAAATTGCAGACTCTTAGGTCCGACAATGGAGGCGAATATTCGAGCAAGGAGTTCAAGCTTCTACCAAGGCAGAGAAATCAAATACCAGTTCACACCTACCTATACACCACAGTATAATGGTGTAGCGAAAAGACAAAATAGAACTCTTGTCAAAGGAGCTAAATGCATGATGGATCAAGTACAATTGCCAAGTCGAAGCAATTGCAGCTGTCGTACACTTGCAGACATACACTTGCAAAACAGATCAATAACGACAACACTAGAAGACAAGACATTGTACAAAATGTGGAGAGGCGGGAAGCCCGATCTATCGTACGTACGAGTATTTGGATGTGCAGCATGCCCATATCAAAAGAAAAAAGAAGCAAACTCGACGAAAAGTCGGTGCAGACAGTGATGGTCAAATATTCGAACAGATCGCAGATCTATCGACTCTACAATCCAATCTCAAAGAAGGTGGTAATGAGCAGAGACATGAAATTCACCAAATCAACGTTTCTAGGAGTCAAAAAATCAAGAGGCCATAAAATCTTCTCAATTTTGCCGATTGAAGTGGGAGTTCAAGGCTAGACATCAAACCATAATGTCGAATCAAAGACTCTGAAACAGGAAGCGGAAGGTCACCCTATCGAAGAAATCGAAGAGCAAACACACCAGCAATGACAAGTCAACCGAGAAGGTTGACAAGAATAAGAAGCCCCCCTAACAAATTCATCGACAACCTTCAGTGGAGTGAAGACATGGATGTTGAGTTCTTTAGCTTCACTGAGGATCCAAGGACATATATGGAAGCAATCTAGAACCCAGAAGGAGAATTTTGGAAGCAAGCAATGTTAGAAGAGATCTAATCGATGAAGCAGACTCAGGCATAGACACTCAAGCCACTTCCCGAAGGAAAGAAAAAGGTCGATTGCAAATGGATATACAAACGAAGTTGAGATCAGATGGAAGTGTCGGATAATACAAAGCTCGACTTCTCGCTAAAGGCTACACTCAGAGGTATGGTATCGACTACTTTGATACATACTCCCTGATGGTCAAGATGTTGAGCATCTGACTACTTCTCGCTTATGCAATGAAATATGATCTAGAAGTACTCCAGATTGATGTAAAGATAGCCTTTCTATATGGAGACCTAGACAAAAAAATCTTCATGAAGCAGCCTGAAGGATACGAAGACTCGAACAATCGAGATTACGCTTGCCGCCTACATCGAGGTATCTATGGTCTTAAGTAGGCCTCACGAGCTTGGTATAAGAAGCTCGACAGTCTTCTGAAGTTTTTAGGATTCACTCCTACACTACTTGACTAATGAACTTTGTGATTTTGACAATATTTGTGGACGACTAGGGCCCAAGTCACTAGAAAACAGCTTAAACTATTTAACAAGTGTGCTCATTAGTGGCTGGGCTTATACACATAGGACGCCAGTGCCTCACACTTATTGCTCTACTACACTGTGGTGGGGCCCACTTGATAAGGCTTGGCCAATAGTAGTTTTAGTGGTGGGACCCACTAATTTATTATTGTACAGGAAATACCCACAATAGGGTCCTCGGCCCATAGTAGTGCCAGTCTCTCGACACTATGTCTGCATTTGTCATGGAGGAGCGTTGTTGTCAGTTCGTTTATTGCATCAGAAAAAGCGTGGATAGAATTGGCTTACGTAAAACCTAAGGCTTTATTTTATGGTGGTGAGCAGCAAGAACCGAGACTTTATTGGCGTTGTTGGGGTCTGTTGAAGTGTGCAACAATTAGACTTTGATTGAATCTTGCTTGTTGAAAGGCAATCATGAACTTTAGTCTTCCCCTGGTCATTGTACTTCCCATCTGAAGGTTGCGTGACTGCGCTTTTCCTTGGATCTTGTGCTAATCTGCCTTCAAGTCCCTCTGTTATCATAGATTCCTTTTGTAATTCATCACTAATTAATTTGTGCATTGATTGCGACAAGAGTTTTGATAGAACTTGCCGGACTTCCTCTATTGCCAATTTCTTGACTTCCTGAACTATCATTGGCTTGATGGATTCTACCATCTCTGTCTTCTATGATGGTTTTACGTGTTTGCCCGAGGGTATCTTTGCGTACTTTGGGATTTTTGTCAGATTGTCTTCTTTTTCACTTGTTTTATAACCTGGTGGCACTAGGATTTATAGTGCGTTCGAGGTGGAAGGGTCACCACAGGTGCATGTCGGTCTACATAGGCCAAATGCCTCCTTGCTAATTGTGAATTTTTTTGGGCAATCTCGACATGGATGATTGACTCCGCATTGTGTACAACAGGGTTCCAATGTTGATGGATCCCCTCGATGTGAACATTCGAGTCAACGATGTTTTCCTCCACATCCATAGCATCTTACCGAGTGCAATACACCATCGTCTCTAGGATGATAGGCATACACTAGTAATAGATTCCCCTTAGGATATTTCACAAAATAGACTGGGAGGCTATTGTGGTCCTCCATTGAGTTCGGTGACATGCAAGATGATATGATTAAAACTTCCACCTTGCTTTTTGTTGAAAAAACTCGTGATTTAGATGAATCAATCTGGCGTCCATCCTTCTAGTGAGCTCCTTGTTGGCTTCATTTTGCTTGTGACCTTTGAACCACTGGATCTGCCTATCGGGCCTTCTGCTCCACCTTTGGTCTAGGTCGAGGATTCTTGATTGGACATCTTGCACTTGGATGATCTCCAAAGCAGTATATACATTCATCATTTTCAAGAAAATTGACCGTGCGAGCATAAGCTTGAGGACAATCTGAACTTGAAGTGCAAGGTTCTTGGTCTTCTGCTACACTTGATCTGCTTAACTCTGCTGCACGTAGTTGCTTTCATAGGGTTCCATTCTTGTTGGATCATCGCTCGTTGTTGACTCTTGTTCCTCTGGTTTTCCATCTGATGATTCATCAGAGCGATAGGAAAAATCTTTCATCCCGTGTGAGATTTCCATCATGGCAACATCCTTACAGAGTTGTGCAAGTGAGACATATGATGCTAATTTTGGCATACCAAATCTAATCGTTTTGGGCTGTCCAGCACAGTATTTTGCCATGATGATTTGTTCAAGAATCGAACAATCCTTCACTAGATGGAAGATCCGATAGGTGTAGTCTCAGATTGTTTCATCAGGGAACTTTTTTAGTTTAGATAATCCTGCAATGGCAGTCTCCATAGCTCAATACTAGAATGTCGCAAAGTAGCCGGTTGGTGGATTGCTTCAGTGATGGTGCAATGGTGAAGATGTTCCAACTTTTCTTTCTTTCTTTTGAGTGAGAAGAAGAAGAGAAAAGAGTGAGTAAAAAGATTGATCAGTAAGGATGGAAAAGTAAAATAGAGATGGATTTAACATATGAGAGAGGGGATGGAAGATGGAATGGATATGGATATGGACGAGAAAAATGAAAATGAAGGATGGATGAGATGAGTGGCACTGGTGTTTCTAGGTAATGATCGTCTTGATCTGAGGTTCATTCACTTGGTTTAGTCCAGGGATGTCGGATCTTGATGGATGTTGTGACTGCAACCTAGATTTGACATGATCTAATCAATTTCAGTTGGCTAATAGTGTGATTTTAGCTCTTTTTCTTGGTTTTTTCTAGATATCTCTCTGATCCTTGCTCTGATTGGCCTAAAAATTTCATAATAGGTAGATCTGAGGCAAATATCTCTATGGATCCTATCTGCGAAGGTTACTCAGTGCAAGGGTTACATGCGAGGGTCCTTTGTACTGTTTTGCAGTAAAAAAAACTACTTTTCTTGCAATCTACTAGAAACTAACTCTCGCCCTCTTAACAGTAGCTGGATCTGGTCAGGTCTAACTTATGTGAAGCTTGTGAAGGTTGTTTCCCAGTGGTGCGAGAGTTATTGATGTCTGCGAAGTTTCTTTAGATAAAACATTCACTTTTTTCCTTACAGATCATTCAATATTGGAAACTAACTCTTGCAGACTTTATCATTGATGGAAAACAACATTTTGAAGAGAATGAGATGGTTTGCAGAGGTTACTTCTCAGTGGTGCAAGAGTTATTGCTGTTTGCGAGGGTTCAAAATCACTTTTTGCCTCACAAAACAATCAATAATTCAAACTAACTCTCGCAGGCTCTCTGTGTCCTTGTCTCAGTGAGATGGAACCTTAGAATTCTCTGCAAAGGTTAGTTGTCACAAAAAATCAAGAATTTTGATGTTTGTGAAGGTTCAACCTGATTTTCCCATCTTTTTTTAACTAGGAAACCTTTGCACAGGGGTTTAAACATAAAACTAACTTTTGCAGGATTTACTGTGTCATGGTCTCACTGAGATGAAACTTCGGTAGCCTCTGCAAATGTTAATTTTCAGTTCAAATTTTTATTTTTTATTTTTACAAGGGTTTTTTGAATATTTATAGGTTTTTTCTATGTTTTTTCAAAATTTGCTGGGAACTAACTTTCGTAGGCTTCTATGCAGATCTGGGACAATACCTGGAGCTGTTGTCAGTCATGAGAAGGTTCATGCCCACTGGTTTTTGAGAAATCAAAATCTGATGGGATTTTGGCTTTTTTTTTTCCCTCCAGAATGCAGATTTGAACTTTTTTAATGATTTTTATGGATTTTTATGGGTTTATAGAAGGAATTGGGAGCTAGGAATGAACCTCCCACCCCATAATCTCTCCCTACAACACTTTCAAACAAATAATCAAGACAAAAATGGCAAAGAAAAAATGACAAAACTAACACTAAATCACACTAATCTAACCTCAAAAAATCCGATTTCTTTTGTGTGAAAAAAGAGAAGAGAGAAATGAGGAGAGGGAGAGAAAAAAGAAGAAGTTATGCGGCGTGCCGAGAGTGTGGCGCTCCCCGGCAACGGTGCCATTGTTGTTTCGTGTATGTAGCATAGGGTCTGAATGCTGGGACTGTCAACCCCGCCTTCACTTGCATAGCGAGAGAGAGAGACATAGATTTCACTTGGAGGACTGATCCAAGAGTGTCTTCTAGCATTTAGATGCTTCTAGACTCGGCTCTTTCACTCTTGAACAAATCTAGAATGAAGGTATAATGGATTTCAATCTCTCCCCTTGCAAATCACTCCTTAATCTTTGGTTTATAGCACTCTTTCTCTCTCAATTTCAATGTACACTCAAAAAATCAGAGAATTAGCTTTAATTTACTTTAATCAAGCTTCAAATCAACTATATGATTGATCTAAACCAAGAACAAATCAATGGAATAGGAACAATGCAAATGAAAGCTTGAAAAATGCACTATATTGACTCAAATTGGGTGTATGAAGCTCAAAATGCACCAAACCAAATTTTACTGTCCAAAATAGGTTCAGTACGGCCCCACACGTGTCATGCTTGCTTCTCTTATGTCATTTGGTGAATCAATTTGCTCTAGTGAGACTTTTGCATCTCAAAGTTGGAGTAAAGCAATACTAGTTGAGTATGGTGTCTCTCTTGAGAACATAGTTGATGTTCTTAATGATTTGAAATTGATTTTAGATCAATTATTAAGCAAATTGTTATTTCATCAAATGTATGCTCTTGAGTCTTGCAAGATCAAGAGTGAGTTGTCCACTCATAGTGTGAAAAATTGTCTTTTTTCATGTATTGAGGCAAATTGTAAACTCTTTGTGAGAGTAAATGAATCGTCCTCTAAAGAAACTTATCTCCATAATGAAGTGTTTAGCCTCATTAGATCTGAGATTAGCATGGTAGTCAAGCATGAAGATATGATGCAAACTCTTTGTTACTATAGCATGCATAGTCTTGCCAATGTTGATAAGCCTAAGTCTCGAGATCTTGGTAACATGATATTGGATCTTTGTGATCCTTATGAGTCAAGAAGGACTCTTTATTTTCTCATGGAGGTTCATCAAAGAAGTCAACATCAAAGAGGCACTATCATGGATATGGTGATTTTGGATCGACAGAAAGGTCATTGGCTGATCTTCACACCTTTGAACCAGCAAAGATCCATATTTGAAGACCAATTCAGCCCATGGACTCAATCTCAATATCATTATGCTTTTATCAAGTTAGTTTTGAGGAGGACTATTAAAATTGACAAAAGCTAACTTGATCAAATCTTGTAAATACCATTATGACTAGTACATATCATCATTAAACATGTGTGGAGCCTGTTCCCACATGTGAAATAAATGCATTTATCATTTAGATGAGTCATATAGGTTGTACATACCATTTCATTTGACGTGTTTGAGTCATTTTGCCTCTAAGACAGGATTCGCAGGTAGTTCAAATATCTCGACTCTTGATTTCAACTCCTTCGATTCTCTGACTCTTGTTGGCTTGGTACAAGGCTTCCATGGTCATGTGACATAACCTCTTGTGCCACAGAATATCTGTCGATTCTTGAGTTTGATTTGCTTGTTCGATTCGAGTTTGAATGCTCAAGTGATACAAATTACCTTCTTTGTTGCCTTTAGCAACTAGGTTATCAGAATGTTCTTCGAACAATTTACAAGAGTCCCTTGTGAAGGTTACTGACATTCCTATGTCGACTATCTTTGCTACGGATAGAAGATCTTTATCAAGAGTAGGGACATAGAGAACTTCCTCCAGTTTCTTGTCTGATTCATGTCTAACCACAGTACTCCAGTTTCATCAACTACATATTTAGAATCGTCTCCAAGTATAATGAATCTCAAATAATTCGTCTTCTTATACTCGGACAAAATTTGTTTCGAGAAAACAAAATGTGAGATGGCTCCCGAATCAAGTACTACTTCTCAAATTTTTGAATTTGATGAACAACATAGATCAGCACAAACATATGTTGTTGAGTTTCTTGTCTTCTTGTCTTCTGCTGCTCTGGAGCATTCTGCTTTGTCATCAACAAAATTTGAATATGAAGGTTCACTTCAATTCTGCTCCTTTTTGTTCTTGGGATTTTGATAATAGTCTACTACTGCATGACCCCGTTCATGATAGTGAATACAATCAATCTTTGGATTTAACCAACACTTGTCTTCTGTATGACCTGATCTTTTGCAAATCTTTCTATCACCATAATTTTTCTATCGTTTTCCATATTGTTGATCATTTGTTTTGGATTCATTTCCATTCTTCTTAGACGACTCCTTCTTAAACTTAGACTTCTCCGAAGATTTATTCTTCTAAGTAAATAGAGCATTTTCAGAATCACCATTATCGTCATAGCGTTCGCAAGCTTCTACTTCCTCTTTGACTCCATCTATTGTATTTTGAAGTGTCATAGTCGAATCTTTCACCATTAAAGTTCGAGTTGTGTGGAATGACCTGGGGAGCACTCGAAAAAAATAGCTAAGTTGTTTTTCCTTTGAAATTGTCCTCTTTTAGGAAACCTTCACCGAGTTGTAGACACCCTTGATTTTGATCACAAAACCTTCAGTTTGAAGGGCGAACAATCCTTCCCAGTAGATTTCTAGAAACATTAGAAAAACCATCAAAAAATACTAAAAAATCACCAAAACCCTAAAAGTACAGAAAAAGAACCTTCGTCCGATTCATTGTGCATAGGTGTGATTCAAATCTATCTACTGCCAGGTCGGCAAAGAATAATATCAAAAATAAAAGATTTTCTCAGAGGATCAGTTGTCATATTGTCATATTTTTGTCAAAAAAGTCTCTTTTTGCGAAAATACCAGTATTACTCTTGATTCTTTGCCAAAACCTTTGTCAAATTTTCAGATGATTCTATTTATAGTAAAATACTAATTTTGAGTTCGGCGAACATTCATCTTATCCAGATCATAGAAAATCTTGATTTTTACCCTTGTCAAACTACATAAACTGTGTTTTTGTGTGCCGGAAACCTTCGTCGGGTTTACCCTAGCTTTATTTGTGTCAAATTTCTAGTTTGAGAGTTCGACGAAGGTTATTTCCATAGAAATTATCAAAAAGAGCTGATCAGATTTATTTTTTTTTCCAAACAATGGACTGTTGAACCTTCGTCGAGTCAAATTTCGCCAATTCTATTTTTAGGTTCTGATTTTCCAGATCAAGTCTCTGTCAAAATTTGGGTCAAATTTGATACAGTTTGATTTTGATTCTAAGAAATTTTTCATTTTTGAGAAGTAACGATTGATTGAATTTCAAAATCTTTTTCACGATATAGAAATCTGATTCTTGCCAAGTGGAATAGATCTAGCAGATTTGATCTGAGATAGTTTTGATTGGAAATCTAGATCCAATCTCATTGTCTGCTTGATTTGAATCTGTGAAGATGGCTTCTCCTGGAGGTGCTCCTTAGGAAGTCAATCCAATTATTGTTAGAAGAGCACCCCGTTTGGATCTACCCAAATACAATGGATTAACAGATCCAGTTAGATTTCTTTAGATCTATACTGAATCCTGTGAAGTCTATGGCAAAAAAATTTCCCAAGATAAACTTAAGCTTTTTCCTATGGCCTTAACAAGATTGGCACTATAATCAAGATGAAACTGAGCGTACGGATTGGGAGATTGTTAAACGAGCCCTTATCACACGGTTCAAACCTCGAAAGTTTATGGAAGACCTTTTTCTACTTTGAAGTAACATTAAAATGGGAAAGCGAGAAATGGTTTGAGATTACATTGAACGGGTAAAACGCCTCATATCTGAGTGCAAACCTGAGCTAGTTAATGAAAATGCCATGATTATGTGATTTTTGTCAAGTTTACCTAAAAGGATCAGACGTGAGCTGAAACGCCGTAATGAGTATGCACTTTTGCAAAATGCTATGGATGATGCAATTCGGGAGGAGGATGAAGATTCAGACGATGAGCCGAATATTAGTATGTTGCCTTATACAGCAGGGCAGACCACTACGACATCCACCACTATTGCATCAACGAATGTCAACGCTATTGCAGAAATGATGCTCAATGAGTTTGAGAAACTCGGGAAGAACCAGTGAGGTACTCCATGTCGGAGCAGCTTGAAAAAGTGAACAAAAGAATATCACCCTGCCGATAAAGCATAGACAATTTTCTAATCATAGCAGCTGTGATAGATGGCGGTTCGGGAGTTAACCTGATTTCTACAAAGCTATGTGCAAAATGGGGCCTTACAAAGATCAAGCCTGTGACTTTTGCCATTAAGTTAGCTAATCAAACTATAGTTTGTCTGCAAGGAATGGTTGAAGATATACCTGTCAAAATTGCAGGAGTATAGTTTGTCATTACTTTCGTAGTAATGGACTTACCAGAAGCACCAATTGTCTTTCGAGTCCTATTGGGACGTCCATGGTTACGAGTTGCGCAAGTCATTCATAACTGGGGTACTGGGAAATTCACTTTTGAAAATCGTGAACGTGCAGTCAAGGTTGATCATGCAACTTGGACTATCAAACTAGTGGTTCAAAAAGAGGATGATGATTCATCAACAACAGATCATACTTGTGACCAACCTGAGAAAAATTTGGGAGTTCGTTACGATTCTCAAACGGATATTGTCAACTGAAATGAAGCTCTTGCAACGATTGATTGTACAGCAAGATATATGTGTCAACAAGATAATCAGTCAGATTTGAACGAGATTTCATTATTGGATCGAACCTTGGATACACCGATCACTTTTCCATTGAATGTGCTTAATGTAGCTTGGATATCAACATAACCTATACCAGATCCGTTTGAAGATGACCTCATTCTTGTGAGTCATGTCTTGACTTATGATGACAATGCCCAATTGAGTGATGAGCAGATTCTAAATCATATGGATCCGACTAGATTTGGAGTGCGTAATGGTCCTGATAAATCAACAATAAAATCACCCAAAGCAGTTATATTGAAAGAAGACATAATTACAGGGTCAATGACGAAGAAACAAGCCAAGCAACATTATAATACGGTCTTGAAATGGGAAAATCCTAGGAAAAGTTAAGGATGATTGTACAAGTCAGAGTTCTAGCAAGACGTCATCGTCTCGAAAATCATCACCTCCACGATCAATTCCTGCTAAGAAGGCTAAGTGAAGATCCAAGACAAGTTCTTTCGACAAAAAACAAGCAGATGTAGTCCAACATGATATGTCTGAATATTTTAAACGTTATACACTGGATGATGTGGTTATCATGTTACCCAAAGCACATCATGAACCCGAAGAACAAGTGCCAGAATTGAAAGATGTTTACGATGTCCCAGCTAGGGCACAACCAATGAATCTTGCTGAACCAGGAGAACCAAAAAAGATTGTACAAGTTGGATCACAACTTAATCCTGAACAGTATCAAGCACTCCAAACGTTACTTATTAACTATCAAGATTACTTTGCATGGACTTATCAAGATCTGAAGGGTATTCCGACGTCAGTTATTGAACATATCATACCTTTAGTACCTGATGCAGTTCCAAAGGTTACAAAGTTCTATCGTTGTAATCCTAATGTTGCGGATCTGATAAAAAAAGAGCTTCAAAGACTGCTTGACGTCGATTTCATTTATGAGATCAAGCATATCAAATGGGTTTCACCGATTGTCATTGTTCATAAGAAGAATGGAAAATTGAGAATTTGTGTGAATCTCAAGGCTTTGAACAAAGTGACGCGGAAGGATCACTTTCCGTTACCTTTTACTGAAAGCATTCTGGATCGCCTTGCTGGAGCGGAAGCTTATAGTTTTCTGGATGGATTTAGTGGTTACAACCAGGTCGAGATTGCAACTGCAGATCGCCACAAAGCCTCTTTTGCAATAGAATGTGGCACCTATCCTTACAAAGTAATGTTGTTTGGACTCTGTAATGCACCAAGTTCATTCCAAAAAGTAATTCAATTTACTTTTAAAGATTATCTACAAAAATTTCTTGAAATTTACGTGGATGACCTGGGAGTCCATAGCATAGATACAGACCACCTGGATCAATTGGAGAAAGTATTTGAAAGATGTCGCAAGTATCAAATTTCCCTGAATCCGAAAAAATGTCAAATATGGGTTTCACATGGAGTTGTGCTTGGGCATGTGATATCGAGACATGGCATTGCCACAGATTATTCTAAAATCAAGGTTATTGTGGAATTGCCACCGCCAACAACGATTCGTGGAGTTTATGTGTTTATGGGTCATGTGAACTACTATCGAATTTTTATTATCTTCTTTGCGGATTTAGCATGACCTATATACAAACTGACTATTGTTCCTATTTGGACAGTAGAGGCGTTAGAAGCCTTTGAAAAATTAAAAAAAACATTAACTTCAACCCCAAAAATGCGTTCTCCAAACTGGACGATTGAATTTCATGTTCACATGGATGCCTCGAAATATGTCATTGGATCAGTTTTGACACAGCCAAATGACTATAAGAAGGACTATCCTATATGATTTGCAAGTAGACAACTTACAGATTCGGAGAAGAACTATTCAACAACAGAACGTGAAGCGTTAGCCATGATTTTTTCTGTTTGAAAATTTTGTCATTACCTCATGGAAAGACACTTTGCATTTTATACGGATCACCAACCGTTACTTTACTTGGTAAACAAGACGTGCAATACTAGACGTATTGCAAGATGGTTATTGTTATTGACTGACTTTGACTTTCAAATTGTGGTTCGAAAGGGGAAGCAACATTATCTAGCCGACCACGTTTCGCGAATTGAATCCGCACCAGTTAATACTGAAGTGGATGATGAATTACCAGATGCTGTATTGTTCTATGTAGAAGCAGTACCTGAGTGGGCAACAAATATTGTTGAGTACCTTATGCTAGGACAACCAAATGACTCTTTGACAAAAGTACAGAAGAGACAATTGATTCATAAGGCTCAACCTTATCAATTGATTGCAGGACAATTATATCGTCGTGGATCAGACAATATTCTACGTAGATGTGTTTTATCGCATGAAATACCAGATTTAATCATGTTTTCACATGATGGCATGGGCGGAGGACACTTCTCTATTGATAACTTTTGCAATCAGGTTGTTGGTGGCCTATGCTTCATAAGGACACATAAGATTATATTCAAACGTGATGTTTGCCATCGAGCACGACGACCTGCTAGACAGAACTATGAACCCTAGCATCCGGTTTTATCACAAGCGTCGTTTGAAAAATGGGGACTGGATAATGTTGTTCCTATTCATCCTGCCATGCAAGGATCTCAGCCCCGATACATTATTGTAGCAACTGATTATATGACCAAATGGGTTGAAGCCAAAGTTGACAAAGTTGTTGATGCGAAATCTACGGCCAAGTTTCTCTACGAAAATATCATTATCATATTTGGATGTCCGATCGAGATTGTCAATGACCGGGGTACACACTTTGTTAATCAAACGATAAAGTGTTTACTGGAAGATTTTTTTGTTATACATAGATTTAGTACTCCTTACTATCCCACGGGAAATGGCCAAGCTGAATCTTCCAATAAGATTCTCTGCACTATTATGACAAAAATAGTTGAAGCAAGTCGGTCTGATTGGGAACATAAACTATATGCAGCCTTATTGGCATTCAGAACCGCTCACAAAAGTAGTACAAATCAAACACCCTTTCAACTGGTTTATGGTCAAGATGTTGTCATGCCGATTGAATTTTTAATTCCATCTTTACGCATAGCGACAACAGAATGGTTAAATGATGATAAGTCTTTACAACAACGTCATGAAGCATTGCACAAATTATGTGAAACATGATTTATGACAGTTCATGCGTTAGCAGCAGAGGAAGCCCACCGCAAGGCATGGCACGATCGTCGATTGCACAAAAGGATCTGAAATCAAGAGATCTCGCACTGATTTACAAAACCAAGCTGATCAAGGGAAAATTGAAGTTTACCGGTGAAGGCCCGTATAAAGTGAAGGAAATCCTAAACTATGGAGCAATGATTCTTGAGCACTTGGACAGGAAACGATTTGATACTCCTGTGAAAGGCAGCCAATTACGCAAGTTTTGGCAGCCTGCTCCACTAGTTCAGCAAGCATGATCTAAATGATTTTTTTATTTTTAATTGTTTTTCAATTTTTTGTTTTCAATATTTAATTATTAAGTTTTGTTTGGAAAAGGTAGAAAAAAAAAATGAAGAAAGACTGATTAGCAAAAGTCATCAGAATGGGAAAAAAAAAAGGAAAGTATTTTTAAAAGATAATTTTTGATGGAAAATGACTTATACAATCACTGTTTCGGCCATAAGTTGCCTATACAGTATTGGAAACCTTCGTTGAGCTTTCAGATTGTACATACACTTCAGATATATCTATATTGAGATGGGCGAAGGTTTTTTTCCAGAAAAAATTCCTTTTTTGAGTTAGGCGAATGTTCAGCATTATGCCATTTTGGGAACCTTCACCGAGCACCTTACTCTCCTTAGAAATCTTCGCTGACATGCTAGATGGTCTTAAAATGTCAAAATTAGGTTGGCCATAGGTTCAGATCTTGAAAATTTGTATTTATGACAGTACTTGGTTGAAGGTTCATCCTTTGCCAACCCTGGAAAACGTTCGTCGGATGGCTTCCGAGCCTCAAAAACTTTCGCCAAGATTTTTATAGCCTACTTTCACAGTAATGTACAAGCCTGCAAATTTCTGTTCAGAACTGATCAGCCAAACTAGTATTCAATGTAATGGACCCTCCAAATTCACCTATAAGTTGGTTGAATTCGATTCATTCCTCACTTGTGCTAGCAAAGCTCTTGCCAAATTTTCCAGCGACCAAAGCCTTGATATACACTCACACGTATTACTTTCCATTTTTGTTCATCATGTCTTCCACAGATACATCTCAGTCGCCTCGTTATACTATCCATGGTGATGTCCCATCTGCTACGGATATCATGATCCTTCCTAGCACAAGCATGGTCACTCAGTGGATGACCCTTGCGGAGCCTCTGCTTACTGCAATGGGTATTCATGAGAGAGCCTTATCAAGGAGAATAAATATGGATTTTATCACTCTTGCCTTCAGTACTTGGAAGGAGGAGAAATCCAAGTTTTATATTACTTTCTAGGGAGCCACACACAAGGTGCGCGTGACTGGGGCCGCCCTTGCTGCCATAGGAATAGCATCTGGTACCCAAGCCTCACCAAACCATAAGCAAGCCAAACAGACTATTAAGCCTTATATTGACGTTACAAATGATTTGCATTGGACCAATGATGACTACCTCCTAGAAGCCATTATTGAGTCTGCCATACACGTCGCTGCTCAGCTCCTTAATAGTTTTCTGATGGTTGACAACCTTAGGAAAGATCGCATTACTTCTCAGATATTGCATAAGATAGTTGAGTCATATGTCAAGATAGCCAAGGCCCTCTGGAACTATATAACTGGTTCAAGACCGTTTTTGGAGAGCTCAAACGAGCCATTAAGAGCAATACCAAGCAGCAGTTTGTTGTTTGCCTCTTGTTATCTCTCCTAGCAACCTCCCACCTTGAAAATAAAATCCATGGATTTCGCTTGGATTCTGTGCTTTCTAAGCACCGACCGAATCATCTCAACAGGCCTCCAACTCATATAGTCGATGTCGTCCATGCAGCGAGATCGTCACTCTTGACTCGCCTTCTGCGTCATGACGTTGTACTAGGCAGACATCGTCAGCTGCGCTTCCACCCCCTATTGCTATTCGCACTGAACTACCTATTCCCCCCGTCTCTAATGCTTCCCTCGCATCTGCTTCCTCTCACAGACAGTCTGTGACCATTAGGGCTACCATTCCCATCACTGCCCAGGCCGTCTCACCCCCATACATAGAAGCTATTTTATCAAACACTCAGTACTTCATAGATATGTTCGATGATTTCGACCCCCTTGGGGCCTCCGAAGTTTTTGAAATGTCCCAGAGCCCTCGCCCTTTGAGCTCCAATCCCCTGGAAGAGGATTCGAACAATTTCATGATACTACTACTGGTGTTGAAGATTCATTTCAAATACCCCAGCAACTTCAAGCTGAAGCTGCACCAGCCACACTTCGGGTCGAGCAAGCTGTCAAATCACCAAAGTAGTTCGACGCCGCAGTGCCTGAGGGCTATGAAGAGTAAGACCTCTTTGAAGAAGAAGAATTACAGGCACTTGTTCCATGCCAACCAAGGACAGTACCACCAGGTCCTTCTGCTGCTACCACCTCCACAAAAGTAGATTCTGGTGATGCTCTCGGTTTGGTCTCAAGCCTTGTGCAAGTGATCCAGTCTATGCTGGATAAGAAAAAAGAAATGGAACAGCGAATCTCAGATATGGGATCGAAAAATACTCTCATCAGACACAAAGTTATTCACCTGCACAAGGATTGAAGATTGCCAAGCAGCATGAAGCCAAATCTGAAGCTGAGAAGAAGACGACACAACAATTGGCTGATCGCCTAGAAGAGTATGTCAGCTCACTGCAGAATGTGCTCACAACCGCTCAAGATCAAGTGGAAAAGTCTGTGCAGGATGCAAAGCAACAAGTGCAGCTGCAGATGGCAGAACAAGATCACACACGTCTCCAAGGTGAATTGGATGTGACCACCCTTGAGCGTGATGCGTATATCCAGACGCAAATACTTGATCATCCGGTAACTCCGATGGAGATCACATATTTGTTCAAGAAAGTTGAAACTCACAAAGTGGCGCTTCAAGGATTCCAAGGCCGCTTTGACAAATTCAAAGGCACAGCTTCAACTGAGTTGGCAAAGGCAAAAACAACCATCAATGCATATGAAAAAGCAACCGCTCAGGCGTTGGAAGCTGGACCTCAAATTTTAGTTCTGGTCATGCGGCAATTCTCCCCTCCGCACCAAGCTGATGCACCAATGGATACAGGGTTGGATTCGGGCATGGACCAGGGTGGAGCCCCTGAAGTTGAAGAACAATAGCCAGATCCACAGGCAGTGCAACCGGGTCCATCTTCATTAAGGACCACACCATTATTCAAAAGACCAATCAGCGTCGAGGACCAGATCCATAGTTTTTTAGCGCGACATCCTCATGATTTCTCACGTGGCGGTTGGGTCCTTAAGTTTAAGACCTCTGAAATAGAGGTCGGCAAGGAATTGGATAAAATACCCGCATTGGGAGAGCAACCAACTTGGAGAGCTACAATTTTTGAGAAAACTCCAGAATCTATTAGGAGATGTGGCCAGCCCTCGCCAATTGCGAGTAGATCCATATTATGTACCGATGTCGCGCATGAATAGGGGAAAGCATTTGGGATTGGCCATGGACAAAATTATGATCCATACCCAAATTGGTCAATCATCCATCAATCTTACAGTTAAAAAATATCAATAGATTTCCACCGGGGACTACAAGCATACCAACGGGAGTATATACACTCTCTAGATCTGATAGTGAGACAATCGGCAATTTTTGCAAAAGACTTGACTCTTTTGGCATCCGTGGCAATGAAATAAGATGATTGTCTTCCATAACCTCAGAGAATATCAAGGATCAGCTGCCGGTGGCTCGACTGTATTTCCGCGCAGCAATGATGGGAGGCTCCTGGGAATCTCGATTCATGTCCTGGACAACTTCAAAATTGATTGCCGGAACTCATCGTTGTTTTTTGCCGCATAATTTGGATTTTAACACTGCCCAACTGGATTTTATGGAGAAGGTACAGTATCATTTAATAAATATTCATCGGGAAGCAAATAAAAGTCCACAGTAACTACATCTCGCAGGTGTCGTGGGACCGCCACCAGTTTTGGTGGGGGATACTGTTGGAGGGCTTGTAGATCCCAAGGCAATCCTAAACCTAGTTATAAGTGAGAGAGATTTGGCACCCTGTGTGTGTAAGTCCAACCCGATGATCACATAGTTATTTGATTAGTTACAAGTCAATAAAAGGACTTTAGGCCTTTTTTGCGGGACTTTTAATGTCGTAGGGCCAAAATGTCAAGTTAGTGAATAAAGTTGGGTTTCCCTCCAATTTGGATGGTTCTCACTCTTTTTTAAATTTGAATAATTAGGGAGGCAGAAATGGACCAATAGGATTCAAAGGCCAAGGTCCTCCTTTCTACTATAAAAAGGGACCAACTCGAGTTTCCTACACATGTTTCATTTCTTTATTTCAAAAAAGCAGATTGGTTCTCTTGTGAAATGGATTGATGAATGTCCTTGTGAGTCTCTATTACTTTTCCTCCATCTCTCATGCTTTCTTTGGATTTTGTTAATTGTTGGATTTGATTGGTATTGGAATTGCATGTTATTATATTTTTTATGAGGGAGAAAGGGAGAGAGAGAAAGAGTAAGCTATCTTCTTGTGGATCTAGTGTTAGTGGATGTAGTGTTAATGCTTAGGGTTAATGGATGTTAGAGTTAGATGTGAATCTTCCATTCATGTTGAAATCTGAACTATACTATCGCTCTCATCGGAACGAATCTATGTGTGACAACTAACTTCATCTCTTTGATGCTAGATTGATTAGATCTTGGGTTGAGGTTAGGCAAGGAAACAAACCCACTACAAATTTCCTCAATCCGACAAGTCGGGTGACTTCGACAAGTCGCACTTGTCGTAAAACGTGGGACTGACCCCCACAAAAATATTCAAGTAGAATGATTCATACAGATTGCACAAATGAACAATGCAGTAGTGAGACAAAAATTGCACTTTGATTAAATATCAACAGTGAGTACAATGGCTTGAAGTAGTAACTTCAGCTTGCTGAGTGTGATAATACTGGCTACAGATAACTCTGATTGAAAAAGAACTTGATTAATCCTTACATAGCTTGATTCAGCTAGTATATATATTTACAAGTGTCGAGAAACAAATATCTTATATGTCTTAACTACCATTTACTCCAGTTTTGCATATGTACAAAGTTTGGTAACCGCCCTTAGGATATTTGTTTGTCCAACTGTTTTAGGGTTGATGACAAGTTGGCGACGTTGGTCTGCCAATGTAGCAAAAATGTGAAAAACGCGAAGGTGCCCTTGGATTGAAGGTATGTAAATCCCGAGGTGCCCTTAGACTAAAGGTATGTAAATCTCGAAGGCGCCTTTAGAGCGAAGGTAGCGAAAAGGGCGAAGGTGCCTTAAAAATGGTTTCCAAGGCATTATGGCCACTCTGTCACTTTTTCACGAAGGGGCGAAAAAGGCAAAAAAGACGAAGGTGTCTTAAAAATGACTACTAAGGCATTCTGACCACTCTATTGCATTTTTTGCGAAGGGAAGAAAAAGATGAAAAAGACAAAAAAAGGAGAAGGTGCCTTAAAATGGTTTATAAGGCATTCTGGCCACTTGGCCACTGTGTCGCATCTTTCGCGAAGGTGCAAAAAAGACGGAAAAATGCGAAGGTGTCTTAAAAAATGTTTAAGGCACAAAAAATCTCAAAGGGAAAAAATGTGAAGGTCCGAAAACATCCTTGTCGACCTTCAATTTTCAGGATGCTCATTACTTGAACGATTTGTTTAAGGCTGAGCATAAAAAATCTAACACTCCCCCTTAATGTGGATCTTGAAAAACTTTGATCTTCAATTTTAGCATATCGTTAAATTTGAGATGTTGCTCCTTTGATTGAGCCTTTGGGAAGCAATTTGCTGCCATGTAGTTTGTTCCGCAAAAAACCAATGCTACTTCCTTGCTATGCACTTTCTCTCTAAGGTAATGATACTTGATTTCTATATATTTGCTTCGAGAGTGAAATCTCAGATTGAGAGATAACGCTATTGTGCTTTGATTGTCACAATAGATTGTTGTAGGAAGTACTTGTGCAAGGTTGATGTCTGCAAGCAGTTGCCTTAGCCAGATCGTCTCTTTGGTTGCATTTGTGACGGCTATGTATTCGGATTCCGTTGATGATAATGCAACTGAGGTATGCTTCCGGCTATTCCATGAGATCCAAGGTATGCTTCCGGTTGTTCCATGAGATCCAAGCCTTGGTTGTATAAAAATACAAATCCAGAAGTTGATTTTCTAGTGTCGACATCTCCTGTCCAATCTGCATCAGTGTAAGCTTCAAGGATGTTGGCAGTGTGGCTGCCTCCGTAGCATATGTTGAGAGTTTTCGTTGCTTGGATGTACTTTATGAGCTTTGTTAGTGCCTTCCAATGAGTTAAGCCTGGATTTGACAAGAACTGGCTAAGTGTACTGATCGAATATGCAAGGTCTGGTCACGTGCAGATCATTGCATACATCAGTGAGCCGATGATGGATTGAAACGGATAGCGCTTCATCTCCTCCTTTTCTATCTCATTTTGAGGAGGCTGTTCCTTTGATCATTTTAGTCCAGGGTCGAGTGGAAAGTGACTTGGTTTGTAGTTGGCCATTCCATACTTTTTCAGCATGTTGTTGAGATATCGTTGCTGACTGATAAAAATCAGTCTATTGGGTCGATCTCATTGGATTTGAATTCCGAGACAATTGTGGGCTGGACCCAGTCATCTTGTATTCCTGGGACAACATGCATTTTGTATCCTTCATCAGATTCAGATTGTTACTGAATAAGAGTGTATTATCAACATAGAGAGTGATGATGACGAAGTAATCTGATACAGACTTGAAGTAGACATTCGAGTCTGGCGAGTTTGGAATAAAATCATTCTCTATCAGAAATGTGTTGATCTTCTGGAACCATGCTCTGGGTGACTATTTCAACCCATAGAGCGCCTTGTGGATCTTGCATACAAGTTATGATTATATTTTCTTTTACATGTATCTTGTTCACCATTCTATGTAAAATTGATGTAAGAAATAGTGAAGCATCCTATATGGACACTATTATCTATATCAATTATGTTGTACTTCATATTGTACATATTAGAACACTTGAAAAGAGATCTATTATCATGATGGAGATCATTCTTAAGTTGGAGCAAAGTAGTGTGTAAAACTAGCAACTTAAGTTGAAGAGGGAGTGTGAAAATTGTCAACATTTCCTAGCTAGTTTGAGGCCTAAATTGACAATTTTTGTACATAGTTTTGGATCTAACCTTTCACACGTGTGAAAGAGGCCTAGATACTTTTATTTTAGTATATATTTTATATTGAAGAAGTCTCAAACTTCAAGACCTTCGAAATGACACCAAAATCATGTTATTTGAACATATAGGCCAAAATTGGCTATTTTAGGATATTGGTGCCCTAAAATTGGGTCCTAAGTTCTAGAGAGAGGAGAGAGAGTCATCTCTCTCACCTATATGGCTGAAATTCATGGAGAACAGGTTGGAGAAACTTATTGTATTGTTGAGAGAGATCAATAGATCATTGTCACAGTTTCTTCTTCCATTGAGAGCATTGCTTTGTGTATTGTCTTCAAGCTTTTGTGTATGATCTTAAGAGGTTTCCAAAAGTGGTAGGTTGTTGTTGGGAGCCCTGTTTGCTGTTATTTTTGGCTGCAATCAGTACCTTTTATTAGTTTCTTTTGTCTCTTGAATGCTTTGTCAAGTTCATGTGTATCAAAGGTAGCATTAGGATGCTTTGCCATTTCTAGCTTTTGTAGCTTGTTGTGCAAAGATCTTAGCCAAGTATTTTGGGAGTTTGGATCCATTCAAGATCCACTTTTTTCACAACGTTTGAGCCAGAGGCTCAAATTTTCGTGTCGATGATAGGCGTCGAAGGTTTGCTAGGAACTTTGCCTTTTTCTTTGAAGTCGATGAATTAATCCTCGACAAAGGCTATATCCTTGTTGAATAAAATCTGCTAGGTATCGGGGTTGTACAGCTTATAAGTGTTGTGAAAGGAAGTGTATCCGATCAAGATGGTCTTGAGACCTTGGAAGTCAAATTTCTTCCTTGTCTCCTTTGGGATCTGCGTGAAGGCAATGCATCCGAACACTCATGGTTCTTCAATGAAGACTTAGATCATGTCCAAACCTCATAGGGTGTTTTGTTTGAGAGGGTCTTGGTCCAACATCTGTTCTAGATGTAAGCTGCAGTGAAAATAGTTGCCATATGAGCTTGGCAAGCTTGAAAGTAGTGTCATTATTGTATCTTGATCGTCTATGACTGATCTGACAATGGCCATTTGCTTCAACAGGTTCTTGAATTGGTTGATGTGATTCCGTAAGGAATCACCATTGGTCATCTTGAGAGAGAAGAACTTTCTCCTGAGATGTAGCTTGGAAGCTACGTCGTGCACTTTGTACATGTGCTCAAGATGTCCCAGACTTCCTTGGAGGTCTGAGCTTCAAACACATGGCTGATTTGCCTATCTGATATGTTGAGGATGATTAGTGCGAAAGCCTTTCCATCCTTCAGCTTCCATCGGGAGATTGCAACGTCGTCTGCCTATGCACCTGTGACAACATCATACAACTCCTTAGCCATTAGCACAACTTTCATCTTAAATTTTCACATATGGTATTTGACTCCATCAAGATTGTCCATAATGGGACTGGCTTTCCCATGGGAATCCATGCGGATGTTAGTCTAGGTGATAGTAGTAACTATCAGTGACTTAAGAATGAAAATCTAATGCAACTTATAGAACAAGAAAACAATTATTCTATCGGTTGGTAGAATCAGGTTTTGTGAGTCAGTATCAGATAAAAAAATAGAGATTAGTAATTACAACTTTGATACCATGCTTGGGAAATGGACTATGTGGTCCGGGCCAATCGATCAATCGGATCAGAATGATCCTACTACTGCACGAAGGCAGTGGTCGACTAATTTTGTCAGTGCGTGCACTACTACTATAGTAAAGCTCGAGTTGTTAGGCAAGCATGCAAATTTGGGTTTATGTTATTTGCAGCTATTGTTGGCTAGGCTTGAAAGTTGGGTTTAATTGATATCCCTCCTCCAAGCTTACTTTTGCTTAACAAAGTGATAAAGCTCTAATGAGCTATCCCCCAAATAGAAGATGAGAATCAGGCTAAAATGTTATGTACATTGCACATGCCACATAATGTACATAATGAACTAGATAATAGCTGTTAGGAGTACTGTTGTACTGAGATGATAGGCCTTACATTGGTTCTCCAAACAACCATTATCTAGTCCATTATGTACATTGTATGTCATGTGCGTTGTACATAATATTTTAGGCCTTCCCTAAATAGCTCCAACCTTGCCTATTTACTAAACTTATAAACCATTTACCACCTCTTATAGAGTGGTCGTAGCCATGAGACGAAAGGACGAGCTGTTATATCCTTACTGTAGACTTGACAAACACCCATTATAGTACATAATGTGTATCATTAATTAAAATAATAATAGTTCTCAAGATTCTATTAATGATTCCATTCGTGAGTGGTACATATTTTTAAGATTCCATTTATGGGAAATAAGTATTCTCAAAACTCAATCAATAAAAACTTATATTCTAAAGGCTTAAAATTACATCCAGTCAAATTTGTAAAAACTAAAATCATATTATTATGTTCTAAGTGAAGACGGTCCCCAAATCTAGTGTGTTGAGTCATGATTCTTAATGGATACTTTGTGAATATTTTGCTCATTTTTTGAACACATTAAAAAGCATAATATACATGTATTATTTTTCAAATGGAGGTCCTACCTTTTCCAGCCTGTGAGTACTTTATTTATTATGCTTCATAATGTAGATGTAAAAAAAGTCAAAATACCAATTACGCAATGAAAGACCCCGAGCACGTGCCATTTTGCTTGGTAAGGATTTTCAAAAGTGCCCAACCCATTTAATATTACACACATTATGGGGTACATAGTATTTGGGTTTAGGAAAAACGTGGACAGTTCAATCTAGATTCTAGATATTACAAATGTTAAATATGGTGTATCCTTGATGCTCCTAGGGCTTGCATGCAACATTAATAGGTAGCTCACCTATGAATGATGTATACCTGTACATATTTCAAACCCATGGAATTAAAATAAATTAGACATAAGTAAAAAGAAAAGAATACTTGCCTGTAGGCTGTCGTTAATAGTATGCATCATCTGACATCCAGATTCCACTCTATTCTTTCAAGGCATTGCAATTTGCAAGAAAGATGGATCACACCCCAGACTTCAGAGTCCTGCGGCTACAGCTGCTAGCAGCTAACATAGTCCAGGCTCTGCTGCATCAAAGACTTGAAATTAAAATAGGGTCTAGACTGGAAAAGTTAAGATTGAATAAAGAGTCAATTATCACGACGTAGTACATTGTACCTGTTGTGGGCGTCAGTATTGACATACGGGCTATCAGAAATGATGCAGTACCATTACAGGCTTTGCAAGCAGAATCCAGATTATCATCATCACTCATTCATTCAATAGTACTAATGATTCATTACTCATTCATTTCTCTGTGCTTTTGTAAGAAGAGGCAGCAATATAGATAGATGATAGCCTATATAGATTACAAGCCACACTACTTCACGTATACACGTACCTGTTAATTCACTATCAGAGACACGATAGTACTATGACAAAAGGAAGGAAAGTTGAAAGACTTTGTTTCTTGAGACTTGGGTGTGGGTGTGCGCGTGTTTGGTCCCACAAACCCAACAGGAAACGCCATCGCCCACGAGATATGGCGCATGCATGCACATTGCATCTGTCCTCGCCCTCCCTTTTCCTTCTTCTCCAGAAAAGCTCATGACTATTCTGAAAAGCGTTTCCCTTTAATATTTGAGATTGTTAAGGCCTGCCCCTTGAAAGAAAAAAAGGGTGCTTTATAAAATCATGAGATCACTTTTTACAAAGAAAAAAAATTAAATTTTTTTTCACAAAATATTGGATGTTTATGAAACAGATTTCATTTTACACAATCATCAAAGGATGTGGCGAGTTGTGGTGTAGTGTGCGAGAGTGGAGCTTGCTCACCCACACTAAGTTTTTTATCATCTCATGGGTTCATAATACCAAAAAGCATTTTACATAGTCATGTTTTCACATGTGGGAGGTGCTGGTGGATCTTGCTTGAGTTGGGTTGTCCAAGTTCGATGTGATCCCATGGCTTGATGATACTAAAAGTGTAGTTTACATAGGCATCCAACACGATTAGCCAAGTTGGTTAGCTTGGCATCCTATGTTTCTTTGGTCCAAGGTTCAAGTTCCCCTTGAAAATCAAGATGCATAATGCTTAGAAAGTAAAAAGGATTATAAGTGCCTTTCATCTGGAAAGGGCCTCCCATGGCCCATGTGCACGAGAAGGTCCCTTTGGTCAATGATCAATATCTTCCAATAATTACAATTTATCATTGAAAACAATAGCTAGCTTGGTGGAAAAAAATTCCATAGATTAACAATTTTTATTTTACCAAAATTGTACCTATCATAACTAAAGATTCTAAATCTTTTTAAGCCTCTTAATATTTAACAATCTTTTGGGGCAGCAACTGGTACCACCCATTAAGAAACTTTAGTGTGAAACATGCTCTGAAATTTTAAATTAGTCTTGTATTGGCTATAAAACTTTTATCGAAAATTGTGCAAAAGGCGAGCGCTTACTCACAACATAAAACGTCACAATTTCAAAGCTTTTTATGACTTCTTAAATTATGATGAGGAGCCACAAGAATCCTATGTATTTCAAAGTCTCTAGAATCGTACATATATTTGACTTGTTGTAAAAGTTTCTCCAAAAGAAAAGGTGTCGATTTTCAAGAAGTCAACATCTTTCAAAATATCTTTGAAATAGATTTTTGAGAAAATAAAATTGATTTCATTATAGAACCTTGGATACTTTCCTACTCACGAGTCATAACTCCCAATCAACTTTCTACATGTCTTTTGGGAATTTCTCTCCAATATCCCATGTCTTTGGAGTTTTGCAAGTAAGAAATAGTTGGCTTTAAAATTTGGTGACTCAAAATTAATGTCAATTGATATTCTTTGGCTGGCAAATGTTGTCATTAAAGACTGTTTCACACCATGGCGCCCAACAAGTCCCCAATCAGAAATATAACCGGCCTTGTTCCATGTAGGGGCACCTGAGGGCTGGGTACATTGTCCCTAATCCCAAATTGAATAAGTCAATCAAAAGAGCCCATTTTGATTTGAAACAACGAAATTTGAGTGAGATTAACAGTGAAGAGAGCCTCATTACAAAATAGGAGGGCGGAGGAGAAGAGATAGACTGCTTCTAGTGTGAAATGGAGATGACATCTTGCTTGATAAGTGCAAGAAAAGGATCAGGATATGCTCACTATACTTGAAAGTACAAATTCACCCTTATTTTAGCTAGCTAGGATGTTGAATTATTTTATTATCAAATTGAAAAATTGGGCTCTCACGATATAAAACTTTCCAATATTTAGAAATTTCATAGTTTATCAAATTGTCACAACTTACATATTCTAAAACCTAACATTTAAGACCCTATGAATATTTTCAATGAACCCAAATTTTGTTATTGAAAAAAACACATAGTGATTATCTAGAAGTTATCATCTTTCATCATCAAATTCCATTCTCGGACTATCTTTCGTCTAGGACACGTCCAATAGATGTCAAAGACCTATATGCCTTTCAAAGAAAGGTGTAAATCTTAGTAGAGTGTAAATTGAAATGCAGATTCAAAAATTGTCTTTCTTCTAGGACACGTCCAATAGATGTCAAAGACCTAATTGTCTTTCAAAAAAATGTATAAAACGGTAATTATTAAAAAAAGAAGAGAAACTTTATGTGAAGAAATCCAAGTGTGAATTCTTAAGGCATGAGTTCGTTTATCTTGGTCATTAGATCATCCCTTTTGGGTTGAAGATGGATGGAAATAAAATCAATGAGGAATATGCCAAGGTAGCAACACCTCTTAATAATCTAATAAGCATATAATCAACCAAAAAAACGGTCAATCTAGTTCACATATTGTATAGAATGAGAAGTTGAATAAGTGCTGTGAGAAACTCAAAAGCTTGGACATTTATGCTCCCGTGTCACATATTATAAATCTAGACCAATTTTACGTTGTGCACATTGATGCAAGTGATACTACAATTGAAGCAGTTCTATTACAAAATGATAGGTTGAGAGCAATTGAGAGAAAGAATTTTTTTTGGACATGAGTTGCATTATACTACTTAGGAAAAAGAATTATTTGTTGTCATTCATGCAACACTGCTTGTATGGTTGTAAGTTTATAGTAAATATGTTAGTCTGTTGAGTATTTTTGTAAGCAATATGATTATAGCGGTTGAGAAGCTTGATGGGCTGAATCAATACAAGAGTTTGATTATGAAATTCGATATATTAGAGATAATTCTAATGAAGTTGTGGATGCCCTTAGTCGAATTGATAATTTTCATTCACCCAAATTTTCTATAGATCTACATATGGTGTTTGGAGGACTCTATGAAATTAATTATCATTAGAGTCAAATATGGAAGATTGTTCAGACTAGATTAAATGAGAACAAAATTGAGATATGTTTGTAGGGATGTCAATTTGATAAGAAGATAGCAGAATAATATACCATTCGAAACAAATTGTTATTTCAAAATTTGAAAAATTGTGTAGTAGAGAATGATACTTTGAAAAAAAAAAATTCCAATTGAATATCATGACACACCTTGTGTGGGTCATCCAGGTACACACATGATTGCACACTTGGTTAGAAGGGAGTTTTATTGGCCAAAATGCAAGTGATTGTCGAGTCATATGTGGTGAAATGTAAACGTTGTCAACTAGCTAAAGCTGAACACTTTAACATTGGTGGTTTATTACATTTGTTAAATATCTCTGATAAGAGAAGAGCGGGCATATGTATGGATTTTGTAGTTGAACTTCACAAGATCCAACGACAAAATGATTTTATTTAGGTAGTAGTGGAGAAGTTAAATAAGCTAGCTACATTTGTACTTATAAAATTAGCTATAAAGGCTTCTGATTTAGCCTAGATCTTTGTTTTCGATTATATCTAAATTGCCTAGTGATATCGTTAGCGATAGAGATCCAAAATTTACATGTTTCTTTTGGTCTACAAATTTTCATTACTTAAGACTTCTCTTAGTTTCTGTTCTTCTTATAATCCTAAATTAGATGGATAGATTGAAATAACTAATCAACTATGAAAAACATGTTGAGAAAATATGTCTCTCATAAACAATCTCATTGAAAAAATTACCTGCTTTTGATAGAATTTGCTTATAATAGTAGAAAACATAATGCTATAGGTTATAGCCTATTTATGCTAATAATGAATGGTTTTCAACCTACGTCTTTGATTGTTGTGGAGAGAAGGTCTATTAGATTTAAAAGTTTTCATATTTATTGCATGAAATGTAAAAAGAATTGCAAATAGCTCATGAGAGTACTCGTAATACTCAAGACAAGGTTAAGCATTATGCTAATCGTAAGATATTTTCCAGAGTTTTTTAAAAATGATGATTGGATTTATCTTAGAATTTCAAAAGATTCTAGGACTATGCACATGAGAAAACATTATACATTGTCTACAAGATATTGCTGAGCATTTCGGATTATAAAAAATTGGTTCTTTAGCCTATGACCTTAACCCTAAAGATAGATCCATGACTCACCGAGCATTTCATGTAAGCCAATTGAAATTGAGTTTGAAGGTGATATTGATTCGCTTGGATCTAAAGAATACCTAATCCAATTGGAAGTTTAATAACTTAATATACCTTTGGAATATGAGAAAATACTCAAAACCAGAGATGAATAATTGAGAAGTTGTTTTATCTTTAAGTGCTTACTCATATGGAAAGGTCGGATTGAGGATGTTGATTCTTTGAAAAGAGTTGGGAGCATAAAGAAGGACTTCCCAATTTCACTTATGATTACAAAAGTAGTTCAAGGGAAGAAGAATGTAATGTCCATATCTAGTTAAATAGAACTTGGAATGATCCTAGACATGGGAATTAGGTCTTAAGAAGTCGAGATTATTTTTTACATCTACAAATTTAATTCAAGGCTAGCTTTGTGATTAATAGTCTTGAGCGAGCCCAAACATCCGAATAATGAGATGTGGAGCAGTACATGGTGTGTGACGACTATATGCATGATGATGACTATTAATATAGTTGGAGTTATGTTTGGATTGTTGTGGAGTTGCATGCACATACACCATTTGGGGTCTATATAACACTTTGAAAACTTCCTCTTCTCCATATTAGGCTTTCAACTTTTGGTTATTAGTTCTTCTCATCAACGTTTACCCACTGTGGCTCAAGGGTGAAATTAATAAAGCTGTGAGTTGAACCAAGATCAAAAATGATGTTCGCAACTTGATTGCCCAGAATTTCATTCATACGAATGAGATCGTGAGGTCCAAAAATACTCATATAGCAAACAACAATCTTTTAGACAATGTTTCATCCTAAAGAGAGACATCAACACAAAGAATGGTAGAATTACTTGGAGCCTTGAAGGAACATTTACCATTCTTGCATTTATTCAATAGTCTATAAATAGAGATTGTCTAAACAAAAATGAGCTCAAACAAATATATGTAGCAAAAGAGGCCTTAAGCAACATAAAACTTAAAACTTAGAACTTGCAAATAAGGGAGAGAATTGGGTCCACGAGTATGACCCCTCATCCTCCCTCAAGCCTCAATTAAAAAACATGCAAAAAGGACATGTGGGGGCCTTGTGTTCCCACCTATACTCAATGCCACCTTGGGCCCAAGGTGGTGGCATGCGAGGTTCTCATTTGGCCTATGGGACCTAAATATTTATCTTCTTGGATTTAGCCCCATCTCAGCCTTCTCTCCTATGTTCTCCCATAATATTTCTTTTTCTCTTGAAGCTTGTAGGTACATAGGGTGGAGAGAGGACGAGGCAGTACAAACATTCAACAATAGGCCACCAAGGAATGCTATTCATAGCTATGGCATGGCCATGGCACATTTCCCTCTTATTATTATTTTGTTTTGTTTTTACAAGGGAAGGGGCATGATTATGTTCTCTCTCTCTCTCTCTCTCTCTCTCTCTCTCTCTCTCTCTCTCTCTCTCTCTCTCTCTCTCTCTCTCTCTCTCTCTCTCTCTCTCTCTCTCGTGTGACTAGCTATCCAGTATGAGCGAGTGGCAGGACAACATGGGCCATTGTTGATATAGCCGGCTAACCAATGTGAAACAATGTTGTGCAAGCCAACGTGGACTTGAGAGACAGTGCACCCTTTTTTTGTCTTTTTTTTCTTCTTCTAACAACTAAATTTTGAAGTGGGGGATAAATATATATATTTTAGATATACCCCCTCCCCCCCGATCCAAACTTAAGATAAATTTGTTCTTTTTTTAACAGCAACAACAGTAGAAACTACAAAACAAAAAAATTACAACAACAAGAACAAGGATGATCATAAATTCTTTTGATACATGAAAAGAAAAAAAAACTATGAAATAATAGATTTTTCACACCATAAAAATTGGTTACCGTAAACTCATCTAACATTACAGAAATTCAAGCATCCAAACCGCATGGTGAAAAGTCAAGTTCTAATAGTTGATTTTTTTGGCTTTTTCTGAGGCACTCAGCCTCAAAATGCAAGCTAGTGTAAGAATCAACCAGCCACATTCCAAGGGAAAAATCATGGGCTGAAATAAATGCAAGTAAGGACATGTGCATCTTTATATAGGAATTGATAGCTCTAATACGGAATGTTATAGCCCCCAAGATACGTTGATAGCTTTTAGGTCAACCAAACACCCAACACAAGTGATGAAAGCACTTTTACTACCCATATGTAAGGTCACCAATGATTCGCCCCCATGCACTAAGGTTTTTGACACTATCATGCCTATTAAGCCTCCAACAATAACTAATGTCCCGTAGCACTAGGCCTTGCTCTTGGCATATAGATACATTTTGGCTATGTATGCACTTTCCATCCACCTTCGCCTATATATACACAGTACAAGCATCAAGCATGGTCCAATCATGACATGTGTCATTCTAGGATGTTGACATGTGGCACCCAAACATGTCGATAACCCTAGGCAAGTGCTAAGCAACTCGAGGTCCTTGTATTCAATAACACACCAACATTTCAAAGTCTGTAATGTCGGAGTTTTTTTTTCAAAAATATTGAAAAGTTGCATCAATGATTTCTTGCTAATATCCAAGTGACAAATGGTAAGATATACTTGCTATTATAATCCATGGCTTATGGCTAGTCCAGACGTCACCCTTCACTCACTGCCTTTTAATGACACTCATCTTGCTTGTACACAACACAAATGGTCGCCCACCATCTTAGGAAATTTCCACAAAAAATTGAAATTTGCCACACCTCCAATACTAACCCTATTAAAATTTGTTTTAGTGGCATTTTTTGTTAGGTGGCCAACATCCATCCGACTAGTCTTCAGATGGATAGTTATATTAAGTGCCATGACTATCTAGTGTTGACCTTCAACTTGGATAAAACCAAATGCCTCGAGACAAGGTGATTCTTAAAGGTGGTAGCAAGTTTGAACATTGAGCCCTCCCATCCTATATGAAAGTTAGAATAAGAGCTTGTTGCAATCCTAAGTGCCGCATGCACCTGAGACATGTCAAATACGCCTAAAAAAACTATGCTTGGAACTAGGACCTACCCATATGGTCTAATTTTGCCCCTGTTTGTGGATGCGAAATAAAGGCCCTGAGAATCAGTCATTGTTGCTATTAACAACGTTATTTGTGAATGTGCACAAGAAAGGTCATTCATCGCTCACCACACTTGGGTAGCGTGAGTCAAACCCTAAAATCCAAACAACTCCTTAGTACTTTTAGTACAAGGAACACATTTCGAACCACACTTGCAATGACAAAAGTTGGACCTACCCTCATGCATGGTTGAACGACACTCTCCCACGCTCTAGGCCCACTTGCCATGCATGGGTGGTGGAGGCCTAGAAAACAAATTACCATATTTTAAGCCACCATTGTAGTGAAAGTGGTGAGCTCTCAAAGATCCAAAGGGTGATATATTACCATCTTAAAGAGACATTGGTACCATCCACCCTCACCATCACATCCACCCTCACCATCACATGGTTGATACATCATGACTAACTTGTCAATTTATCATGATGCTAAATAGGCTCATCCTTAAAAAAAACTTTCAAATATCTTGCCATGGAATAAGCTCATTCCTAGAGCACTCTCTTACATGAAAGGTGCACCATTGTTAGGTGGAGTTTCAAGTACTTCCTTGGCCCTCCCAAGGTCCCCTCTCCCCTCAAGCTCATACTCATGAGCACAACAGGTTCCTAGATGACATATAGCCTTATAGGAATTGCTAGCATGTAAAAGCTCATGTAAGGTAGGAGGAGACTATCTCCCTTATATATCATTTGGCTCTACTTATCCACCCTTTTTGTTCTTCCTTGCATATCTTCCTATTTCAACAAACTACCTAGTACCTAGCTTGAATCTTAAGTAATGGGCAGCTAGATCCTGCCTGCTTATGTAATCCTTCATCCTCAGGCTGCATCTAGGACGGATCTCTCTCTCTCTCTCTCTCTTCCGAATCCAGATCTATTTATGTGTCTATTGCTTCTTTCTCATTTCTGAGCTGGCTGAGCTGTTTCGACAAGCACGGATTTTGACGACTTTCCCTCACTCTCTTGGCTCCTTTTTCGAGTGCAAGCTCGAGTCTTTGAGGAAGTGAACTGGGTTTGGTGGCATTTCAGCATTGGCTCCGTATTCCACTGCAAAACTGTCGAGTCTTTGCAAAAAAGATGGTGGGTTCTGTGGCATTTTAGCTCTGCCTCGTTCTTCCATCCCAACGTTTGTTAGTCTTTGGACACTCAGCAGTGAGGTGGGTTCTGTGGCATTTAAACTTTGGCTGACTCTTGCATCCCCACGCTTGCTTGGTCTTTGCTTTGTCTCCCTTTTCCTTCGCAATACTTGACTCTTTGCAGCAAAGAAAGACGTAGGTTGTGGCATTTAGCTTTTGACTCCAGTAGCATTACTCTATTCTGTGCATTCTGTCCTGCAGCTACTGTGCCTGGCTTGCTCTGATGGATCTGTATTCAGCTTCAGATCCCTTACTGCCAAATACCACTACAATGCTACATCTGCCTTAGTGCTTGCAATCTGAAGCTTTGGTGCCTGACTGTTCACATCAGTCAGCATTTGCACCTAAAAATGCTTGTGCACCTCACATTGATGTTGTTCCGAAGCAGTAGAGTAGCCTGTGACAACCGTTCATTCTGAAACCTGCTGTTCACTACCTTTAATACAGATGGACCTCCAGTCTTTATTACTCTTGCAATTCTGAAACTGTCTTATTGAGCTGTCAACATCTTTATTTGCTCTGAGCACTGTCCAGAGGCTTACAATGGGTTTGATCACCGCTTTGCAAAGACAACACATAAGAAGGCCATGATCTCTATATAATCTGAGCTGGGAGTAGTTCTTCTCAGTCTTTGTGCTCTGTAAGAAAGAAAGATACTCTCTTGGTCACATATTCAGCCGTTATTTTTATCCTGTTAAGAGAAAACTACCGACTGCAGATCACAGGAGGCATCTTCCATCTTTACTCTGTCATTTTCCATTTCACAGGAGTAAATATCTGAGCGTGAAATGGATCAGGGAAGTCTGTTTAGTTGGTGTACCTGATTTGCAGGGTGGACGTTGAACTCCACTCTTTGCTGCTGTGACATCTCCATATGGTAGCAGGTAAATAAGCATCCATGAGGATAGCTGCAGTGGTCTCGGCTCCTGCTCCTGCAATAGAGTATGCGCCGCCACAAGGTAGCAGTGGGACACACACAATCAGCCATGTTGTTCTGGCTATCATCATAGTGGCTTCGTTTGTGGTCTTGTCAACATTGATGGGTTTTGCCTATCACTTGTTCAAAAGGCGCAATTCTGAAGAGGACCCCAATCACGGTGAGTGTGTGTGTGTGTGTGTGTGTGTGAGAGAGAGAGAGAGAGAGAGAGAGAGAGAGAGAGAGAGAGAGAGAGAGAGAGAGAGAGAGAGAGAGAGAGAAAGAGAGAGAGAGAGAGAGAGAGAGAGAGAGAGAGAGAGAGAGAGAGAGAGAGAGAGAGAGAGAGAGAGAGAGAGAGAGAGAGATCGGGTGTCATATTCTGGCATAAGCTTTAGTGATGCCTCAATCCAAAGGGTCGATACCAACTTGTACAAAAGCAATGCTTTTTGTAGTTTTTGAATTGGATTTCACTTGCTGGAATTGACCTCAGTCATATATTAATCTGAATTGTAGATATTTTTGTCAAAGACTCAATCTTGAAGTATGATTGTTGGGTTGTGTGCTGTATTGTTTGCCTAACGAACATTTTCTGCCTCTTTTGCAGAATTTGAAAAGAGTGCATCCCAGTACATGCTCCCTGCAGTAAATTCCTCAGTAACAGAACCCCAACTATTCACATATAAACAGCTGCAGTTTGCCACTAACAACTTCAGTCCAATGAATATTATTGGGCATGGGGGCTTTGGTTCAGTTTACAGGGGAGTCCTGCCAAACGGGAGATTAGCTGCTGTCAAACAACTGGAGTGGGGAGGCAAGCAAGGGATTGAAGAATTCCAAGTGGAGGCAACTTCCTTTTCCATTTTTTTTATATTTAAACTTTTCGTCTCATTATTCTGTGACACACTTTCATGTTGCTCCAAGTAGAAACGAATGAATCAGATTAAGCGGGCCTAAACATTTCCAGTGCCATAAATGTATGTGCATATATATTAAGTCTAGTAGACTTTAAATGCATCTCAGGGGGGTTGAACCTGGGACCAGATAAACTTTGGATGCCAAGCTAATCGATTGAGCCAGCCGCTTGGATTAGTAGCCTTTAAATGATGCTTGGATTAGTAGCCTTTAAATGATGGTTCCTAGTATGCATGGAATAAAACGTTTCTTGTTGTCTAATATATGGCATTCATAGTTGAATGAGGTTAGTTTCAGTGTTGGGCTAAATAGATGCCTAAAAGGCTCAAAGGACTTCAATAACTGCTCACAACACATTCAAATTTCTACTCAATTGGGGTTGGTTTGGTTGGTTAGCTGGGCATCCAAAGTTTATTTGGTCCTAGGTTCGAGCCCCACCCTTGGAAACCAAGATGCATTTTCTATTCCTTGCCTTCTGACTTGAAACAATAGTTTCAAATGTCTTACCTTAGGACTAGCTTCTTCCCTTAATCGCGTGAGTGGACGTACCATAATCCTTGTGACAATAGTCATACATCTGGCGCCCTTGCTCAAGCTAGTTACACGATATTCTTATATGATGCACTTGTTAGTGCAACCTAGAATATTGTCCACACATGCAAGTGGAACACGGCATAAGTGATGTTATGTGCTCTACAATGTGCCAAGGTTTAGGAATTTAGAGAATATTGTCATGGAGATGGAAAAATGATAACGCTCAAAGCCATATTTACCCCATCAAGAACTGGATAATGTAGCTAAGGTGGCACATCATTTCCAATACATGGAATCAAACAACAATGTTTGTTGAGCTTTTCTATGTCAAGAACCAAACTCACGTTTGATCCAAATGGTTTATCTTCACTCTTCATGTTTGTTGCATCGATGACAAAATACTTAGAGATCATCCCTTCTAGTACCAATGCGTTTGCTGGGGTATGATTTCTTTTGTCGGTAGCTAGCAGTTGGGCCAATAGCCTATGTCAAAATGTTTTATAGTGATTTTACTAAAACCTTTTTAATCCACATAGAAGCGAAAGGACCTATCCTTTTTCTATACCAACAAAACAAGTGCATAAAAAGGAGAATTCTTAGGTTGAACCTAATTCTTTTCTGTGCACTTTGTAAGTTGTTTTTGATTTATTCCTCTCATGTAAATGATGATCTTTAAGGTGCTCCAAGGATAGGTTTACTATGAGATGCTATCTCTATATTACGCTTAGTATAACAAGGAGGAAAAATCAAAGATATTTTTAAGAGTAACATTAGAATAACTTTTAGAGAAAAACTTTTTAGAGAAATTTTTTTTAGAGTAACATAAGAATATCTTATAAGATCATTCACAATCCTATTTGTCTCTTATTTAATTGCAACCCCTCATTACGTTTGAGACTAAACCATTACTTCATTACGAGCACCAATGAGGATAAAACGCAAATAAGGTTGTACTTGTCTGTTCCTAACCATTTGTTGTTGTTGCCTGACAGAAATCATTGGCTGCTCCATGGGTTTCACTGTCCCATTGGAATGTATACTTGCGCATATTGAAGTTGATAATTGGTTGCATTCGACTGTTCCACTGCACCCGTAGCACCATATTAAACTTTCCAAGAATAGTTTCACGAAAATCCAAATGATCTTTTTAGTCTTGAATGGCTATTTCGACTCAGGGATTACCTCATGACTGATCCTCGTTTGGCCATGGCCAATTTCAATTGCATACTCATTATTTGAGTCAATGACGAGCAGCTTAAGCTTTTTAACCAAAGTTGCATCCATAAACTTATGCAAGGACATTGTGTCAAAAGAAATTTTGACATGCCACTATGACTTGCAACGTTTTATCTTGCCATGATCATTTGCCAACATAGCCCCTAGTTGCATCATGCAAAAGTTTACATTCTGGCACAATTTTGTTTGGTTTGGCTCTCATTGCCATAGATATAACTTTGGATTGGTTACCTCCAGCTCTTTTTTGCCATTCTTGTCAAGTCGACTATGTTCCATCTCTAATCCAATAATCAATCACTCGCTAGCATGTCTTTTTGACAACGTCTAATCACTAACAACCTAGTTCTACCTTCAATCATGGTTTTCTTGATCCGATGCAAGGAAGATTGTTGGAAAGAGTTAAGAACTTCGATCAAGATAAAGTTTAATCCTCTTGACGAAGTCACAAGAGCTCGACAAAAGTGGTGGAGATTGAAGCACAACAACATTACGGATCAAAAAGTTGATAGTAAGTATTGGTCCGTTTCGTACGTCATTTCAAAACGCGTTTGAAACGGGAGGTTCAGGTTCGAAACTGAAATTTTTTTAGGTTTTCTTTTTTTGAAAATGTGTTTTTATGAGTTTTTGGGGTTTAGACATGTTATAGAAAGACTAGTACCAGTACATTTTCATGAGAATGTTCTAGAGAATGCAATTTCAAGAGGAGAAACTGTGTATGGTCGCTTTCCTCAGTCAATTATTGATATTGTCATGGATAGGTTGCGAGAATCTGTTCATGCCAGCGCAAAGCTTATGGCCCTTGAGAAATCATGCTCAAGTGCATTCAGGAAGTATGCAAAGACACGACCGTCAACATCTTTAGAGTCTTGTAAGAGAGCAAGAAGTTTAGCTCGTGAGGGTTTGCATGCCCATTGCCACATGGTAGTAGGTACTCGATAACTTGACAACAATCACACTTCTATGCCCAATGCCCATTGCCTAGCCCTTATCTTATAAACTCTAGCCCTAATTTGGGCCCTATCATCTATGGGACCCCATAAATAGTTGATCATATTGTATACACTTGTAGAAGCTAGATAACACCATACTCCATACATATTACAAGACTGAGTTGAAAGTTCTTAGTGCTAAGTGGCAAGTGCTTGAAAGTTCACATGTAGTGAGTCATGACCAATTTTGACTTACCAATGACCAAAAAATTGAAATATAGAGTACAATTTACAATATAAATGAATCACGATTCATCGTAACTTATAAGCTATAGTACATAAAAGATAGTCCATAGATGATAGTAGCAAGTACATACTTGAATACTTCAAAGTTGACTCTTGAGTCATGACACATGCACAAATTACAATGCACACAACTCATCACAGTCTCAGAACTTCCAAAAATTATAAGTAGTAAAGTTATAAACTATACAATGTATTGACCACTGACAGATCATAAGTTACATTGACCACGAACAAATCATAAGTTACAGTTCAAGAGTCAAAAGTTTAAACTTTAGTCTTTATAGTAAAAGTATAAATAACAAGAGTTGCAAGCGTAGCCTCCAGGCTCAAGTTTAAGGCGTCATGAATCATATGTATAACTACTATGCTATAGCCTAGAGCATATATGCTACTACGCTGAAAACTGAGTGCTCTAGCCTCTAGCTGCCCGCCACCTCGGAAGCTGTCGTCATGGAGGGATTGGCATGGCCTCAAGCCCAGGGTCATCCTCCCCACCATAAGGCTCACCCTCATCCTCATCCTCATCCTCACCCTCAGTGGCGGATTCTTCATCTGAGTTAGAGGGACTCTTAGAGGTGTCTGAGTCCCTAGTTGGATGGCTTGGACCCTCTCTTGCCCTCCTGGTCCTACGTGATGCAACAGCTCGACAAGGAAATTGGAATCAGGATATAGAATCGACATTACTTAACTTACAAATTACAATTTACATTTGGTATCAGAGCATACTCAAGAGATCAAAGCATGCAAGCACTATGGATCAAGCAAGAAGGAGACCTGAGTTTTTTTCTACAAATTAGGGTGCCTCTTGCCAGGACTTGCACACTAGTACTGTTGGAAATTCGAACCAATTTAGCTGTTAAAATTCTGTTTTTCTTAGTTTATTAGGGCACATCTGTAGGCAGCAAATTAAGCTTTTGAGGGCTTGAAATTAGCTACAAAGGTGCGATAACGGGGCAGGAACATCTATAGATCTGCGGCTGTTGGAACAAATCTGAGGTTGCATTAAAAGCTTGAAAAACAGGGTTAATTGCCCACAGCCAACAACAGGTCCTCAGAAGTTCTTGTGTTTTTTCCAACTATCGAATCTGAGTTTCAGAGCAGTAGCCCAATACCTCTGACAGCGAGGGTAGCTACCAAGAGATTTTATTTGTAAATTGATACCCTGGTTGCTGATTGTTCTGGACTGCAGGTTTGTAAAAAAGGTACGGAAGAGCTGAGAGGGCTTTTCTTGACTCTCTCTTTGGAAGTACAGTCCTCTAAAAGAGCTAAGTTTCTTTTCCCTCCTTTGTACAATTTTACTTAGTCTTTTTGACTTTTGTTTAAGAAGAAATGACACACTCTTTTTCTATTTCTGAAAATGACCACTTCCTGATTGACCCTCGACAAGAGGCATTGATGAACTAGAAACGGAATCTCTGAAGTTTAGTAAGGGAAAAGAACCCATGGAAGTGGAAGAACAAGAACAATTCGCCGAGGAACTTGACGAATTGGTTACCAAGGAGCAATATCTCCACTTGGTAACAGAGGTGGACGAATTGAAACAGGCTCTCGCCAATTTCAAATCCAGTATGGACGACTCGTTTGGCGAGCTCAAAAGTTTAATTTTGAACTCCGCAGAAGGAAGCCTCCCATCTACTTCTCAGCCATCCCCTTCTTCACTTCCATCAAACTTTCAGATAATGCACCTAGATCGCACAGACATTGTTCTTGGGAGAGATTGGCTCTACAGCTTAGGACCTTCCCTCCACAGAAATTATCAGGAGAACATCCTCAGCTTTCAGCATAAAGGCCGAGAGATCCAGTTGCATGAGGAGCATGATATTCCCAACAACCCTATGGTCTGCAGTTCAGAGCTCTGTCAGTTAATCGGAGGCAACAACCATCAGGTATTCTTATGTGACTATTCCAGAAGTTTCTATTTCTAGCTCTTTACAACAGAAAGTAAGCAAATTAGAAACTTTATTGTCTAAATTTAAGAATGTTTTTCCTGAAGATTTACCGCATGGTTTACCACCTAGCAGAGATGTAGATCATGTAATAAACCTAGTACTAGGTACAACATCTGTTTCTAATCCTTCGTATCGGGTCAGCTGAACAGAGGATGAAGAAATATCTAGGCAGTTAACAGATTATATGGGGAAAGGCCAAATTCAGACCAGTAGTTCACCATGGGACTCACCAGTCCTTTTGGTGAAAAAGAAAGAGGGGTCTATGCGTCTTTGCGTAGATTACAGAGCCCTCAATAAAGTCACAATTAAGAATAAGTACCCAATGCCTTGGGCAGACGAGTTGTTTGATCAACTCAACGGGGCTAAGTTTCTCAGTAAAATTGATCTTAGATCGGGATATCATCAAGTCCGTATAAAGTCGGAAGATGTCCCGAAAACAGCTTTTAGGACTCGTCATGATCAGTATGAGTTTAAGGTGATGCCATTTGGGCTCACAAATGCTCCAGCTACTTTTATGACTTTGATGAATAGTGTCCTTCGACCATACTTGGGTAAGTTTGTAGTCGTATTTTTAGATGACATCCTCGTCTATAGCAAAACGAGGAAGGAGCATCTAAAACACCTCAGAAAGGTGTTTCGACTGCTCAGAAAGCATAAGCTTTATGCTAATCAATCCAAGTGTGAATTCTTCGTAGAAGAAATAGCATATTGGGGTCACATTATCTCGTCAGATGGGATTAAAATGGACCCGAATACTCAGTTGGCTGAGACCTCAGAATATTTTAGAGCTTCAGAACTTTCTAGGTTTGGCGGGATATTACAGACGATTTGTCAAGGAATATGCTCAGATAGTAGTTCCTATGACAAATTTTCTTAAGGGGCAGGAGAGCTTTGATGCTCTCAAAACAGCCTTAGCTGCAGCACCGGTTTTAAAAGTCGTTGACCCCAATCAGCCATTTGTGGTCGAAACAGATGCTAGCGACTTTGCAGTTGGTGCTGTACTAATTCAGAATGGACAATCAGTTGCATTCGAGAGTAAAAAACTCGAGCCAGCACAGACTAGGTACAACGCCTATGAAAAGGAACTCTTCTCCATAGTCCATGCCCTTAAGACTTGGAGGCATTATTTGTATGGTGCCAACTTTGAGGTCCTGACAGACCATGAAAGTCTCAGATATCATTGCAATCAGCTTGCGCTCAGAGGTCGGAAAGCTCGTCGGGTTGAGTTAATGCAAGAGTTTGATATGTCTATCACATATAGACAGGAAATTTAACACAGTAGCAAATGCACTTAGTAGAATGCCTATGATAAACGTGCTGAGTTTTACTTAGATTCGTAGTGAGTTACTCGAGTCCTTGAGAGGGAAATGCTAGCATGATGCATTCTTCTCTATTATCTGGAACTCAGTCCAGAGCAGACAGTTATAGACTCCAGAACTAGTTTCCGGGGCTGGTGCCAGTTCATCCAAGAATACGGCAGCTTCTGTTGAGGATGATGAGTTTGAGTATACGTCAGATGACGTTGAGAATTTTGAGCTTGTATTACCCAAGCAAACCCTAGGGGTTGAGAGTCAGTTGACTCAAGGATTCAAATGGAAACAGTATTCCATTCAGGATGAGTACTTGCTCTATGGAGATAGAGTATGTGTCCCCAATTCAGAGGATTATAGGTAGCAGGTCCTATATGAGTGTCATGACAGTCCTAGTGCGGGGCACCTAGGCATTCAAAAGACCTATGAGCTTCTTCATAGTCAATTCTTTTGGCCCAGTTTGAAAAAGGACGTCCAACAATATGTAACCTGTTGCCAGAAATGTCAAGTAAATAAAGCAGAGCGTTAAAAGGTAGGAGGGTTGTTATAGCCCTTAGATATACTAGCTGGTAAGTGGGAGAGTATCTCCATGGATTTTATAGTAGGCCTGCCAAAAACCCAAAAGGGTAACGACGCTATATGGGTCACAGTTGACCGTCTGACCCAAATGGCTCACTTTATTTCAACCAAAACAACCGTTAGAGCTCCAGAGTTAGCGAGGTTGTTTGTAGATGGGCTATTTAAATTGTATGGTCTACCTTCTGGTATAGTCAGCGACCGGGACATTAAGTTTAATGGAAAATTTTGGAGGGTGGTATTCCATCATGTCCATACTAAACTTAACATGAGTACTACCGACCATCCACAGACGGACAGTCAAACAAAAAGAGTATATCAGGTGCTGGAGGATATGCTTCGTGCATACGTCAGCAAAAAGCAGACTAATTGGGAGGAGTATCTCTTGATATTAGAGTTTGCTTATAACAGTACCAAACATTCAACTACAGGATACAGCCCATTTATGCTGATGTATGGTTTTCAGCCACGCTCACCCACAACTGTAGGGTTTAAACAAGAAAAAGTTGAAGCAGCCAGAGACTTTTTAGAAGACCTAAATCAGATGATAGAACATGTAAGCGTAGCATTAGGCAGTCCCAGGATCGAGCTAGGCATTTTGCAGATCCACACAGACGAGATGTGCAGTACTCCGCTGGTGAGAAAGTCTACTTGAGAGTCCTAGTTGACTCTAAAACCCTCAAATCAGGAGTGTGTGCTAAGTTGTCTCCTAGGTATTGTGGTCCTTTTACCATTAGGAGGAGACTAGGCGAGGTCACCTATGAACTAGAACTCCCACACAATAGTAAGGTTTCTCTAGTACTTCATGTAAGTCAGTTACGAAAAGCCTTAGCCAGATTAGAAAATTTGGTAGGGGACAATGTTCTAGTTTTTCCATTGGATTCTCCGCAACCTCCACATGAACCGGAGGAGATTTTTGATAGTAGAGAGACGCACACTCGTCATACTCTATACCGGGAATATCTAGTCAAGTGGAATGATCAGCCTGTTGAGAATGCGAGGCAGCGTCCTTTGCAAGATTTTTCTTGACTTTGTCTTAGAGGACCAAGACGGTTCTTAAGGGGGAGGGAGTGTTACGAGCTCGTAACCAGTGCCAAATCCTAGAGAACACAGGAGGTCAGATACCACAGTTAGTGTCGTGTCCAGCGTATACAACCAACAGGGCAAGACTGTGTGAGTAGTGTGCCCCGGCACGGTCCATAGCCATGGCGGGCCTAACACAGCCTAGGGACCCTGTCAACAGGATAGGGCCCCACGTTGGGTCCCGACATGCAGTCGGCCACGTCAGTGCCACGTGGTCAACACTTGGCAGTATGCATGCTATCAGTCCTCATACTGGGCTAGGAGGGGCTTGCTCCATATCAGGGAGTAGGCAAGGTTGGGTGGATCAGTTAGTGTTTGCCCAATTGTGGTGTTGAGACCTCTAACAAGGTCCATGAGCCAACAAGGATATTGGATAGGCGGGAGAAATGTCTCTGTGTAGTTGCTTGATCTTTGATATATTTAGTTGCTTGGTATGGAGGACCTCTTCTAGATGTTGCCTGGGAGACCGCGCATGGTTTGCACGCACAATACCCTAGTTTTGTCATTGTGGACGATGTTTTTTTTTGAGAGGGAAGGGATGTTAGAGCCTTTACTCCCTCTCCCGGTTATTTACAATTTTCAGAGAAAGACATACATTTTGTAATTATTGTAATTACTGAAATGGCTAAGTCATCAGCTTGTGGTGACCTTTGTAAGTAATTTGTAAATAAATTGTAATAACTCATGGGACCTCAAAGAGTCGTGCTTAGCTTTGGCATGGGGTATTGGGTCATTTATTAGGAGTGGCTAGATTGGCCTTCTAAAAAGTAGGAGACATGACTGGTCAACGGGACTTGTCATATGCTCACTAGGACACTTGGCCAAGTGAGTGAGTGACATGTTAGAGTTGACCGGTCAAACAAGACACTTGTCACATGCTCACTGAGACACTTGGTCCAGTGTATGACACATGTTAACCTTCTCACTTGCTTATGTGTCAGGGTACTGCCAAGTGCCAAGTGTCGACTGTGCGTGGAATTGGCCACGAGTCGACGTTGCGAAGGGTTAGGGTTAAGGGGTGCTTGAGGATTGTGCATAAGTGAGCCTAGAGAGAGGCATTCCTCATCACATTCTATGCAGCAAAGGTCGGGTAAAGACAAGTCATCCAGCTCCTTGTGGTTTTGGTGGATTCATGCTACTTGTTGAGAATTGAATAAAGCTTGAGTTTTCAGATCAATCTGTGCGATGGTTCACTGTTGTTTGTAGGTCGAGTTTAAAAACGAATCTGACAGAAAACCAACATTACTAGACGTCCATAAAAATTTGGCATACTAGATAGTAATGTCATGGCTCATGACAACATCGAATTGGAAATTGAAGAGCCTACTATTGCTAATTGATTCAACATGGATCTAAAGTGGTTTACATGATCAATGATAGTGCAAGCTTTTGACATATTATCAACAAAGAATTTCTTCCTCAAATAGAGCCTTGTAGTAACATCCTGAGTTTGGTTGAAGTATCTCATGCCTCTTTGGATGTACTACTAGGACTGTTGTAAGAGACTTGTGAATGCTTCAGGTACAGTGCAATCAAAGCAAGAGCTTTAGACTCTCTTTGCTTCCATTTAGACATTGCACTTGGATCAATGCTGTAAATCTTTCTCAGGGAGTATCATCTTCGTAATGAATTTCCACATGGGGAAATTTTTTGCATGAAATCTTTCGATTAGTCTTAGATTTGAAGAAGATAAATCCATGCTAGTAACTTATAAAATGAAGATTTATGGTTATGATAATATGCAAGATCAGAATTCAGGCTTGGATACCACATTGGAAATTGTGAGTAATGAGATTCACAATGTTAGGATTAATGTCTGATAGTGGAATGACATTAATCTATCCTTGATTTTGTCTCTGCAATTAGCAATAGCCAAAAACATAAATGATTTCAGACTAGTTACTAAGTCACAAAGCAGAGAATTGACAAATTAGAATATATTGTAGTCAACTGACATGCTAAAATTCAAACTTTATATCGTTTGAAATAAAAGTACATAATTTAAATTGGATTGCCTATGTTCTAGTACTATTAAAACTAAGTGTAATAGAGATCAAAATCTTGATTTAAGTTTAAGGATTGATTGTCAAGAAAATCGTTCGAACATAGTGTTTTGTTTTTCTAACTACAGAAAGTAGAAAAGTTATAACAAAACCTGAGTCTACAGCTTGGGAGCTTGTAGCTATGACTTAACTAGCTTGGTCACTTCTCCACGACTGCTCCATATTTCTAGAGAAACCATGAAGCCTACTGTCCTAATATAGTGTAGGTCCATTGGTTGAAATGCATTTAATATGTATCAGGTTTTCATACATGATCACGATCAAAAAGTTAGTGGAAGTGTGTGCATTGTGATAGAAACAATGGTTTTCTCTGCTAGAGATTGTAGTATCTGAACTGTGTAGGAGTACTAGGTATAGTGTAGTGTATGTTTAGACAATATTCAGATGTGTGAGTTTTGATTTGAAGAAGATTCGAATAAAATTCAAATCAAAGAAGATTCAAGGAGGATTTGACTAATTCAATTTAAGGAAGTGTTGAGCTGATTTGAAGTGTCGTTTTGAAAAATATTTGAACAAAATTCAGAGAAAATTTGAACAAATTTTGAAGGTTGGGAATTTTGAATTTTAATGGTCGTTATTGCTCAAATCCTAAGTGAAACTACAGACATTCGAATATGGATTTCCGGTTGCTTGAAAGGGAGTGGAATTAAATGTTTAATGCAAAAGGGGTGAATGAAGTAGAGAATGAGGTTTTTATTCTTATATATATATATATATATATATATATATATATATATCATAGTGGCCTCTGGTACCGCTGGTATGGTACCGCCGGTACCATATCAGTGGTACCGCCCTGGGATCCGCGGTACCAGGGCGGTACCATTTTTAATATATATATATATTTTTTAATATTTTTAATATTTATTTTTTGCCTATTACATACCAAAATAGGTCAAAAAAATGGTAAAAAAAGGGGTTCTGGGTGTAAAAAAAGAGGGTACAGTACATGGTGCAGGGGACTGGTGCAACGACACATGGGCACTGTGGGTGAGCAAACCATGGGGCCAATGGGAGAGCAACAAGGGGGGAGCATCACATGGGGGCAGGTACAGAGGCACATGGAGGGATGATGGGGATCCACATGGCCGATCAGGATGTGGGGATAAATAAGCACTCACAATGCCATTGTGAGAGGCATTTTCAGAGGCTGTGAGAGAGCTAGTGATATACAGTGAGAGGCTGTTTGAGAGCCAGGGTGCTGTGAGAGGGTGTTTGAGGACTAGGGTGCTGTGAGGAGAAGGTTGATCGAGATGGCAAAGCGCATACCACCGAAGCCCGATGGCAAAACCAGGAAGAAGCTAGAGTGACCAGGTGGCAGCTCGGGCTAACCGGGAGGTAGAGCGAGAGCGACAAAACAATGCACTTGACGAGGGCGAGGAGTCGGTGGAGGATCAGTAGGCATCTTTAGAATAGATAAGGTCCAGCCGTGTGTGGCGGACTGTTGCTATGTAGTTTTTGGCAGTTTATGGTGCAGCAAATAACTAGATAGCTGCTTAAGAAAAAGACGGGATATGTAATGTTATCTTGATACACCGGTTGGATCAATACATAGTTGTTTTTTGTGCAACGCGATCCTGGTCATGTGAAATGCAATCTCTGTACTTTTTTTAAATGCAAATGTATTACATGTGTTTATGAAATGCCGTTTGGGGTGTAGGGGTAATTGCTGTGCTCATGATGTAGGTGCATTTATGTGAAGCTAACATTCACTTCAATCGAAATTAGTTGAAAATAGGATTCACACACGCACATAGAATTTGACGTAAAATTGAAAATACAACATCACATGTACAGAGCGACATACGCACAATGTGCAGCAAATAAATATATAATGTGAAAAATGATCTGAGTACAATGGTAGACCGTCTGCTAGAGACAAACTACTGAAACTAAAACAACAGAGCCACAATCAATGCTCTGGCTCTGACTCAGACGAATGCTCTGGAGACAACTCAGGGCTCCGAGCTGACTCTCGCAGCCAATATCTCTGCCTGTCTGGAACTGGCATGGGCTATGCATCCGAGGAGAAGGACTCGTCATCCACATCCTCTCAATCTTTGCCTGCGCATCAGCCCCCAAGCAAGCCAAACCAAATAGACCTGCTCTAGCTGCTGGCTGTGATAGTGCACCTCTAGCTGTACCTAAGCCCTGCAAGGTCGTCCTCTCTTCCCTGGCTGTTTCTGTGCTCTGCCTTTCTTGTTCGGTGCACCCTTGGGCCTTCCTGGTCTCTTGCGGACAAGAGGAGCTGTCAATGCCTCGTCAACCCCATGCAAATCACCTGGCTGGCTAGGTTGGGCCCAAGCTGAGGCCGGCTGGGATAGGCAAGCAAAAGAGGGAACTCCCTGTGCACCTGAGCGAGGAGGATGAGCTCGTGGAGTGTGTGCTCGTGTGGCTCCTGTTGGTGGAGGAACTGGCTGTGCAGGAGGCAAGTACAGCGGCGATATGTACTGAAAGGGGCGCTGCGGTGGACGGTACTGGTACATCCTAGGTGCTGCCAAAGGAGGCGGATGTGGAGTGGGTGCTGCCACTGGAGGAGCAGCTGGAGGAGCCACTGTGGATTTGGGCACTGCAAGAGAGAACTTGGGCACAAATGGTGGCCTGCCATGGAGACCTGGTGCTGCAGAAGTGGACGACGATGGAGGGGCTGCAGGCCTGAATGGCATCGGTGGCACTGGAGGAGCTGTGCGGCGCACATATACACTCTGAGGAACTGGAGGAGTTGTAGGCACCTCATGCGCCTGCTCTGGCTGGGACTCTGTGTATGGCATGCTGGCAAGAGATGAAGGGGGTGCCCTGACACTCGGCATCTGCTGGGCCTCTGAATCCAATGTGGCAATCAAGTCGTCCAGTTGGGCATCTAAATACAAATGCTCTGGGCTCTGGGCCTCATCCTGTGGACCCCTGAATCATCCTATGCACCATCCCCTGAATCAACCCGTGCCTCATCCCGTGCTTCATCATGTGCACCCTGTAGACCCTGCATGGCCTCCCAATCTGCGCAATCAAAGTCATCTGGTGCCTCCTCTGGTGTGCTGTCATAGTAACGGCCATGACTCTGTGCTGCACGCATCCAAACAATGGGACCGGCATCTAAATCACTCTGCCCTCTATCAAGAGCCTCCTCCATCATGTCGACATAGGTAGGTATGCCACTGGCCCCCTCTGTGTGCCCTGCCTATCTCCCGGTATAACCTGTGCCATGTGCCCCACCTCTGCCACGTAATGCACCTATGACCCTTGCCCGTGGCATGTGCCCTGCACCTGTATCATCTGCCTCATCCCTCTCTGATCTGGCAAACACAACCCGAATGGGCTCATCCTCATCATGCTCATCCTCTGACACTGGCTCATCCGCCTCATACAATGGGGGCTCTCTATGCTCAAGCCCAAGCTCTCTCTCTCTCTCTCTCTCTCATCTCAGCAAGCTCCCTCTCTCTCTCTGCCATCAACTGTGTGCCCAAGTCATCGCCAGGCATGGGATGGATGCTGTCCGTAGGCAAGTCAACTTGGCACTCCAAATCATATGTCTTCGTCTGCAAGGTCAAAATTGAGCGTGTCAGGACAACAATTTGATCAAAATTTGAAACTTGCATTTTAGCGAGACGTCAACCAACATGCAATGGGAGAAAAGCCCATCACCTGCAATGCGCTCGTAATGGTCGGCAATCTCCTGGCGAGACGTGCGTTGGTGCTACAGAACACCAACCGCTCCAACTGACTCACTGGCAACCTGTTTCTTCTCCTCGTGTGAATGAGGGCCCATGTGCTCCAATTACGCTCACACACAGAGGCAGCGCAATTTTGTGGTACGTGCAATGAAATGGTTCAGCACACGTGCACGGGTGGGACGTCAACGAAACACAGCAAGGGAGGATGAGATGAGATGCATACCTGTGAAAGGACCCGCAGTGCAAGACGCTGTATGGAGGGATAGGTGCTACCGAACATGGTCCACCAGGTAATGGGGAGCTGCCTCCTCTCTGGATCCTGAGCAGCCGGGTGACCGACGTGCCCATCCCGAAACGAAATGCAGCTAGCTTCTCCATGAGTCTTATAGGATCCAAGCCAATGTGTGGACCCACCTTGTAGATGTACTCAAGCCAATCCGACTCAAGCTCCCTGTCTGATATCTGTGTCGGAGAGAGGAAGAGGGGATGCAAGATGTGTGCAACGCTGTGGATACTCCTGTGAAAGTAGTTCCACCGCGTCTCTTAGATGAACCTTAACTCCGTCATCTTGCACGAAGTCGAAGCAAATTTTGGAAAAAATGTAACATCGACAAAAAAACAAACTAGCAAACACTGAAATAATAAAGACCAATTACAACACTATATCGCTTACCTCTCTGGCTGCAAGATGGGCAGCTGCAGGAACTGTCCAATCCGGTCCATGAGCTCATACACCAGTCCAAGTGTCGACCCCTCGCTGTCAGCCATGCGGAGCACAATGTAGAGTGGTCGAAGCAGTCCTGACAATGTCTGTGCATCCCTCCAGAATTGGTCTCCCCTCACCATAGAAGAAAAGTGCCTCCCATCCTCAGTGTGCGGAAACGTACTGGCACTCCAAAGATCACTGGCAACCATCTGTAGAAGCTGGGCCCTGCACCTGATCAAACAGTCGATGACCACCAAGTCGAATGCAAAGCGTGTGGGGGCTGGCTTACGAAGGTCCAGATGGCTGAACACCCGGAACATGGCAAGAACACGCCTCTTTCTGGTGACAAAAGTCACCAGGAAGAGGGCCTCCCGGACGATGGCTCTAACCCAGGGAAGTGCTCCAATGTCCCCCATCAGAAGGTCTATGCCATGGGCTGCACAGGTGGTATGAACAATATGAGGGAACTCGGCCTCTAGCAGTACACCCATCTGAATGCAATTCGTGGCATTGCCCGTCACCACCGTGACGACATGCTGTGGGCCTATGGCTAGGATGGAAGACCTGATGACATCAAACATGAACTCTGCAGATATGACTCTCCCCCCCCCTGCTGCAATCCACTGTGCCCATGCAGCTGGAGACCAGTATGTTGAGGATCGGCCTCCTCCTGACATCAGTCCAGCTATCGGACATGATGCTGCAACCGTAAGTGGCCCAGTGCCAACGTAGAGGCTCCATCTCTCTAGACAAGGACTCAACCCTATCCCTCAGCATGTGTGTGCGGACAACCTCTAAACTAGGGACTCTCCAGCTAGGGCTGACATACTGTGCAAGGCGGAAGGCCCTTCTGAAGGGCTCAGAGTCGGTGATGGCAAAGGGCAGGTTCAGCTCATAAATCAGACTGGCCACGGCCTGTGTGGCCTCTCTGTCCATGTGCGGCTGATGCGCGCCGCGAATGGTCTGCTGCACAAGGGCTCTCCCTGGTGGGCGACGGGTGGTGGACCTCCAGCACGGTGCACCAACCGTGACGGGAATGGACAATGACGCGACAGGCTGGGCACTGGTGGATGCATCGGCTGTAGACGTGGAATGGGGAGAGTGGGATGCACTGGCAGGGACGGGTGCAGCAGCATAGGTGGGGTGCACTAGTGGAGGGGCAACATCTGGCATGGGGTACGAAAACTGCTGGCTGAGGAGGTCATCCGAATGGGAAGGGAAGGAAGAAGGGATCTCTTCCACATCCTCAAAGGCCTCAGCAGTAGCATCCTGGGCCTGCTCGGGTGGCGGAGAGTCCATGAGAAAGTCGTAAACCGGGGGCGTGCGAGCAACAGGACGTGGAGGTGGAACCACAGTGGCAACTGGCGGACGCGATGGGACGGGATCCACTAGAATCTGAGCAGATGGGGGTGCGTGAGGCAGAACTGTCTGAGGGGGATGAGGGGCAAAGGGACCGGAGGAGGATGCACTCCCTCTCCTCGTGCGTGCCAGCCAAGCAGGCAGCAACACTGGGTCAACCACATAAGGAGCAGTGCAAAATCGGAGTATGCCCTCCGAAATGGTGTTCTCCCCTGCCACGAGCCGCGGCCCGTAGGTGTCCAGTAGTCGCTGCCTGTCGGGGACGGTCATGCTGCCACAAGGGGCAGCATTCAAGGTGGCACCATTTTTGGCGCGTGCACCGAGCAGATGGCCTTTAAGGCGAGTGAGGGATGCAGCAAACTCGACGAGACAGTATCGGCAGCGCATGATCTTCTGACCGGTCTTGTTGGCCTTGTCGGCAACCCGCCTGACAATGTCTACCTCGTCCCACAGACCGGAAAGGTCGGATTGCACCATTGCAGATGAAATGAGGGATGGATTGCTGGAAAAAAAACAGTAGGGTTCACTGTTGGAGAGACGCTGAAAATGGGCGAAGGCAGGTTGTTGCAAATCAGATGCAATGCAGAGCGGTCTGTGGGCGAAGGGCGACCCAAAATCAGACGCAAGGCAGGGCATCAAAACCAGTATCGAAGGCAGAGCAACGATGGCTGGAAAAAAATTGGGAGAGAAGAAGCGAGGGGGGGCGGGTAGATTAGGTTTAAAAAAATTTGAAAAAATATTAAATATTAACTATATTAATATATTATGGTACCGCGGTACCATGATGGTACCGCGGTACCAGTACGGTCCCGCGGTACCGGGATCCGCGGTACCCAGTACCGCGGGACCTATGAGATATATATATATATATATAGAAAAAGACAAACCCAGACGAGAAGGCCGAACCCAAATAATCATATAAGGGAGTAAAAAGATTGCCAATCGGTGTTGGTATTGTTTTAATATAGATCTTTTGACTTTTTTGTTGCTTGTATATATTTTCTAAGCCTCATCTCATGACATCATTAGCTTTTTTAATCAATTTGTGAATTTTGGATATAGGCCAATCTCACAATTAGATATAATGATAGCTCCTAATTCTTTGAAGCCTTGAAAAGCATGATTTTCTACAAAAAAATCTAACAAATTATTTTGAAAAAGAGGGCTGATTTGAATTTTTTTGAATATGATTGAATCAATTGAAGTCTCAACTAGAATCTTTTAGATTTGAATCTCGTGGTTACTATGACAAGGAGCGTTTAGAGCCTCGTGAGTCATCAAGGTAGTAACTAAAAATGCTTTTGTATTAGCTTGAAAGCTTAGCATATCTATTTTAGACCAGCTTTTCAAGAATACAAGCATCCACAGCTCATGATTGCTAATACTAAAATGAGTGTTTCAAAGGATCAAATTTGTAATTATTGTTTTACGATGATTATAAATCATGTTTGCTGATAATATTAGTAGTACAGAGTTTTAAATAGAGGTCTCATTTTCTAGGCCGAAATTTTTAGAAAACAACTGTGGGTTGCAATTGCTTGAACAGGTGGATATGCTAAGCCGGGTCCATTCTCCGTACCTTTTGGAGTTGATTGGTTACTGTGGTGATCAAACTCACAAACTACTAGTCTATGATTATATGTGCAATGGCAGCCTTCAAGAGCATCTCTATTCAGATTGTGAGTTATTTTGTTGTTGGAAATGGTCATTTGCAAAAACCTTTACTTGATGTAGTAAAGGTTTACTTGTGTACTCATTTCTTTTGCCTACATTCAAGTTACATAAAACATAAGCTTTTAAATTTCTTCTAAATATGTATGGATGTTGTTAGGATTTATACACGTTAATTTTTGCAGGCACCACTGATGATGTGCGACCTTTACTTGGTTGGGTAACAAGGATGAGAATTGCATTAGATGCTGCTAGAGGACTTGAATACTTACACGAGCTCATAAACCCTCCAATAATTCATCGAGACTTCAAGTGTAGCAATATTCTTCTCAACGATAAGTTTAATGGAAAACTTTCTGATTTTGGACTTGCAAAGATAGGTTCAGATAAAGTCAATGGTGAAGTCTCTACTCGTGTGTTGGGCACTCATGGATACGTAGCTCCTGAGTGAGTGTTCCTAATCTTGCTCCAAATAATTCTTAAATATGGCCTAAGTGCATTTTATACTTTCGTAAAATGTATCTTTTGATTGGATTTTTTCTTTTTTCTATCAATTTGCCTAGTAGCAAATGCAAAAAACTTCTAACTTTGCATTATAGGATATTGTATGTTGTATTTTGAAAATAAAAACGTTTCACGTTTGTTGCATGTTTTTGGTACACAGGATTTAAAAGTGAAGCTCTTCTTAACAAAGCTACAATATGTAGTACCTAGTTTTTGTGAAGACATGCTACCTAATTAGATGTAGAAATTGGGTCATAGATTTTAGCTTTTGTTAGGCTAAAGCCTACCTATTTTAGATGTACAACTTGGGCCATTGAGTCTTTTGCATATAATTTTGATTTTTCGATTGATGCCTTCTATCTTTGGACCCGTAATACAAGATCTCTTATCTCTCAATGAATGACTAGTAACTTACTTGCTCGTTATGGGATGATGATTTGAGTAAAAAATGTTGGAATGCCCTATGAAAGTAATGCTAGAAACTATGTGGGAGCTAGAAACTATGTGGGACTCTCAAGAGTAAAAATTGAAAGGATCCTTTGTAATATGGTATGAATGTGAATATGGGCAAAGTCCCAAAAAAAGATTTGAAATTAGGTGGTACGTGGTAAGATTTAATAAAAGTTTATATGCCAGGACCGTTTGAAGATCCTCTTTGTGCATATTAGGAGACATACTTGTATAGTGCAAGGATGTAAGAACTACATAATTGTGAATGCATGCATTCTCACCAGCAATGGAGATCCTCTTTGTGCATATTAGGAGACATACTTGTGTAGTGCAAGGATGTAACAACTACATAATTGTGAATGCATGCACTCTCACCAACAAATTTTCTAAGTAGGAAAATCAAAGATGTAAGAAGATTACTCTTTATCTTAAGGTCATTAAACTTGAATGCTACGAGACTCTCTAGTGCATAAACCTAGGCTTTAACCATGAAGGAAAAATTAGGTTGTCCTCTGATCTACCACAAAGTTCAGAAATGTGGAATCTAGAGATGGTGAGTTGGGTCTACTGCTGATGAACAAGACATTTGGGCTGTTGTAACTTGATTGTTGTATGAGATCTAATCACAATTTGGATGTGATGGAAGCCAAAGGAGAGCTTGTTTCTCAAGAGGAGAAGAATCCAAATTCAAATCCATGGAGATTGGCTTTGATGTTAGTGTCAAGGATGTTGTTTTAAGTGGGAATGGAAGTGCTTCTAATGTTGTTGGTGTCAAGGAACTTGCAAAGGCTCAAGGAGGAGTCAAGTGAAGAAGGTGTAGAGCACCCAAGCACACCAAGGGGAGGCCTATTTGAATGAGCAAGGATATGCAAGGGAAGACACTATCTCATTCACCTCTCACACTTTCATGACTTTTTTGGTAGATGAATCAAGTTGCTTTGATGATGTGCCTAGATCTCAAAGTAAACTTGAGATAATTTCACATGACTACGATGCTCTGATGGAATAAAAAAATTCGATGATTTGTGAATCTCCAATAGATGGCATGTCATTAGTTTATGTATGGAATATCTATCTACTCGCTCTCAGATTTTATGCAAGTAGGATTGGTCACTTCATCCATGTATTGGATGATGGTGTTTTTTTCAGGACACTTATATCCATAATGATGTATTTAGGCTCATTAGATCTTAGATTAGCATGGAATTCAAGCATAGATATATGATGCAAAATAACTTGTTACCAAGATACTGAGAATTAGACATATTAAGATTGGCAATCTACTTTCTATCAAGGTCAAAATGAGTAAGAAATGTATTGGCAGTACTCACTTTCTCCATCAATAACAGTATGCAAAATAGTATTTTTCTGGCTCTTGAACTGAGATAATGGTCCATACAATGGCAATAGGCATGATGCAATAGCTGTGACCTTTGTAACTGCCATTATCTCAGTTCAAGTGCCAGCAAGACAAATACTGTTCTCAGACACTTTCACTAGAAAGTTACCCCAAGGAATATGAAATCAAAACCATTAGGAAAATGGAAATCAAAATGCTTTTGATGGAATGGTGAACCAGCTAAGCACAACTTGATATGGCTGTTGGCAAGTATTTTCACTAGGTAGTCCTCTTTAAGGAGATTGATTTGGACAAGATATAATCGAGCGGTTTTTTTCAGCCTCTGTCTCTCTCTCTCTCTCTCTCTCTCCATTTGATATCACAACAAACCGAATTGAAATCACAAGGAACCATACTGAACCATGCTGAATCGTACTGAACCATACTAAATCATGGCTGATAATGAACCATACTGAAGAAATACGACACATGTTCCCTCCTCTCTCTCTCTCTCTCTCTCTCTCTCTCTCTCTCTCTCTCTCTCTCCATTTGAGATCACAACAAAGAAGATGAAAATCACGAGGAACCATACTGAATTTTTTTTTTGACTGTTGGTGATTCGCTGAATCGTGATTTGTTGCACTATAAGTAAGAATATTCGTTAAAGAATTTTTTTGCAGTCCATGTTTTTTCATAGAGAGGGAGAGCTGAGGTCTTGAACTATGTGGCTTTGAATTCGAAGAAAGACATCTCACTTCGACCTTAAAATGTTTATACATCATATTCTGTTTGTAAGTTTCATAGAAGTTTTGTAATGTTGTACGTGAATAACCTCCCAGACCATTTGACATTGTCTGTTAAAGTGATTAGGTATAATTCTTATGGGATGGAGTCAATATTCATTGGGGCTTAGTGTTTGTCCCCTTTCTAATACAGATGCAGTAGAATTCATTAGGAAAATTTTCACTTTTACACCTTCGGTTTGATTTAACTGTCATTTTCTTAGGTGATGTACAAAAATTTCATAAAGCTCCTAAGAGGACCCAATTTATTTTTTGGCTTGTACACTATTTTGATTGACTTTTGACGCGATTAAGTAATCGTTTTGAAGCCGTGCATCCTTCATGTTACGAATTCTGGATAAACTTACTCAAGGATGTGGATGTGCATAAAAATTGTTTTTGGATTGTAAACGACTATTGGAACCAGGAATGAATCAAGTTTCTCAGTTGTCACATGAAAAGAGAAATTATTCTACCTATGCTACAAAGCTACACTCATTATACACTAAGGTTGATTTGTATGAATGAATTTTCATATCAGAAAGCTAGTTCATGATATTTTTGGCGGGTAGTGAGAAGAAGCTTGCTATAAAGCTGTAAAAGTACTGCTTCTTTGAGCTTTGTTGGATCAAAAACGAAAATCAAGCTATTCATTCCCAAATGAAAAGATTCACTAAGGTTGTTGAAGTTGATGTTCATTTTTGGCTTCACTCTCCTTCTCAATTGCTTGCATATTTTTCTAAGCGATTATTCCAAGGAAGGATAGGTACTCCCATGGGTGTGAGTGGTGCAATCCATTTATCAAAATTTTACTTTTATCTTCTTTGTCATATTTCTGTTCATGCCCAAATTGGTTCCCTATTGCCCTTCTCCCACGTTATTACATAAGCTAGGCCATGAAAGAAGATTCACTGACGATGTCTTTGTTGTTGAGCTTCTTCATTTTCATTAGTTTTTGTTTTTGAAGACCCTAATATTTTTGGTGGAGAAATCTATCCCAGAGACATGTGTAGTGTGTATATGTAGTGGTGAGGGTTGCCATTTCCTTGCACGACATATTTGGATGCCTCATAATTGTTCAAACACAGTTCCAAATAATTGTGATTCTAAAAGTTTAAAAGCAATTCGACGTGATTCAAGATTTGAATCAAGTTTCTACGAGTGATTTTCCTACCCTTGTTTTTGGAGTAGCTCGACTTGAAACTTTTCAGCAAATACTTTAATCGTTTATTCAAATCTTGCCTCAATTAAATAGTTTGGGAATTATGCTGACATTTGTGGTTCAATTATATATTGAGTGATTACTTCTCGATTCTATAGGTTTCTTGTTGCAATGCTAGGGGTGCTTTTTGAAACAAGTTAAGCACTTCAATTGTTTTGTTATTGCATCGTAAGGTTTACTCTTGTTAGCAAAACTTGAATTAAGTTCAAAGCGTTAAAGAAACTAATGGTTTTGCCTGTAGTATTTCAACCTTTGGTATTTTCAAGGTGATTAAACAAAGAGTTGGAAAGTGGGGAGATAAGGAGTGGGCTGTATTTCTAGTTTTGTGTAGTTTGTCTACTTCTTGTTTTCTCTTGTTTGCAGCTCAAGGTTCTTGGTGTTGGATTTAGTTTCTTGTTTCATTTTGTGCTGTTCTTAAATTGTTTTTGCTGGTTGCCATTTACTTCTTAGTCAAAGCTAGTTGTACCAAAGAAAATCCAGATTCTCTCTAATCCCAAATTGCAAATTATGTTTGCATATTGATGGGAGATAGTTAAAGCTTGTGCTTTACGATTTTCTTTATGTTGTTGGCTTTGAATGGAATTCTGGTTTATTGATTAGAGGAATCATGTATACTTGGTTGTAGTTAATCACATAAGAAACCTCTGAAAGTGAATATTTGAATTTGAATATATCCAAATATGACAAAGAAATATACGTTATCAGACTGTAGTTTCCAAGAAATATTACAAGGGTTTGTTTTTTGATAACTCTTTAGCTGTATGCACTTTTCATTCCTATAACATTGAGTCAACATTAGATGTAATCATCGTCAAAAGTGTTGGTGGAAACCAAATTCCAATGACGATTACATGCTCCTAAGTTTTTCATTTCCTTTTGCAGATATGTCATGACGGGACATTTGACCACCAAATCTGATGTTTACAGCTTTGGGGTTGTTTTGCTAGAGCTTTTGACTGGTCGAACACCTGTGGATATGAAAAGACCTCCCGGTGAAGGTGTTCTTGTATCTTGGGTAAATTTCTCTTATATCTTCGTCTTTTTGCTTCTGTGCGTTGGGCAAATTTTTGTAACCCAAGAACTACTAGGTTATTGTTTTGTTGAATAGTTAGCCTACACGTATACGGCAGTTTTATGGCTTTATGTAACTAATTAGTAATTGTTCTCACCTAGCCAAAAAGATGGGATTAAGATAACACTTTTGCAACCTCTCAATTTCAGTCCGCTTAACTCTAGGAATGCTCCATCCCCAAATCTCAGAATTATAAAGTAAGACTGAAGTGGTTACTGCCCCAAACAGTTCTTCTTGTGCCATGTTCACAAGTTAATCCAAGAACGTGATGCTTTCTATTGCAAAATAAGCTTTCCACTTGCACATTAGTCTTCTGCCAAATTGGTGTTAAATAAGCACTCTTGAAAAGAATAGCTTATAGGGAAACCTTTGAGTTTCTTTGTGAAAGGGAAGGAGCATATTGTCTATAAACTTGACAAGGCATTGTATGGGCCCAAGACCATGGTGTATTGAGTTAGATGAACATCATGAAAACAAAGGATGTGCAAGAAGTTACGCTTCTGCCGTTGTTATGAGGTTATGATTATTTTGTATTCCTATTTTGTTGATGATGTCACAGGGTGTTATTTTGATTTCATGAAGATATCATCAGTGATGTTTGCTACTAGATGCTTCCAAAGAGGTGGTTGCTTGTACCTAAAGGCATCGCCATCTAGAGAGGTATTTTAAGGCATCTAGAGGGGTACCCACCCTCTCACAATATACATTGGGTATTACAGGGGATTAGGTAGAATCTAAAGTGCCTTATCTGAAGAGTCTATCTTGTTAACCTATTAGGCATCTCTCATGATAAGACAAATTTGTATTTAAGTTTTGTGGCTCCATCTCCTTATTATTTCATGTGTATGTGTATGTGTTTGATGATTTATTCAAAGCACGTGTTTAAACCCTAATCTGGTCATATCTTGATAAAAGATCCCCCACAACAATTCTTTCCACATGGAGAGGAGGCTCAATCTGCTTTCGACTCTTTTTTGTCTCTTCTTTGATTCAATTTACTAGAGATGGTACTTCCCTTTAGCGTCTACTTCCTAGGCTGGTAATATCTAGAGCTCACGAATTGGGGTCTAAATTTGAATCCACGATCAACAAATTGCTTGTCCTCAAGGGTCAACTAGCTTATGGGTCGAAATGTATGAACATATTGCAGGCCCAAAGGTCAAATAGCTGATTGCAGCTAACGGTCCATAGATTGAAAGCAAAAGCAAAAGGTCGTGTGGATCTCAAAACCTACCATGGTCCACTTGGTTAGTGTTAGTGGATTTTATTAAGTTTAATGAAGCTCGCATTTATGGAGACGTATATCTGGCAAAGTCCTTTCAAGGCCATCCTTCTGGCATGGAGGTAACTTTCAGTCTGCTCACAGGGGCTGCTGGATCACAACTTTATTCTTTTGGTGATACTAGGTGGGAAGCATATTTGCCCATTTCGGAGTGGAACGCGTTTCAAAACGCATTCCGTTCCGGAATGTGGCCAAAAAAACAAAACAATGGTATTTAATAAAGGAATTTATTTTTTATTATATAATAGCACGTTCCCAACCAGTACGTTTTGGAACGTACTGTATGGGACGTATAGTATGTTCAAATTGGTTTAGGCCGGAATGGGTTTCTAAGTTGGAAAGTAGGTCCTATGGTAGCTGACAACAAAAACAAAGGTCTCAAATTCTAGATGAAAACTCTTCTCATCATCGCTGTGGTTACTGGCAAGTAAGCTGGAATGCCTGGAATTGTTATCAAGGCAAATTGCTGGTTAGAATATGTAGGAAATTAATTTTCAGAAAATTGAAATCAACAAATTGTGAACAAGTCAAATATGTCTTACAGACTGTTAGGATTATTATTGATAGTTTGAGATAATTGCGGTGTCAAAGACAACCGTGATATGTAATAGTCAATTACATACAAACATTGTTCACCATATCGAACTAAAGATAGATATATGCAAATGCCTATCTTATGGATGGATCAGTGCGGAATCATTAAAGAACTGTCTTCCAAGAACTGACGGATTTTAAAAAACAGTTCAGATGGTATGCAACATAGGATGATAGCACATCAGACAAAAGTAATCATAGATGTAGAGTCAAGACTACAAAATTGACATCTAATTACATATGAAAGTGTATACAAAATTGCTACATTGGTTGCGCAAATACTATCAGTGTACTACTCTCTTAGTACTCGAAGGAGAATAATCCTCGAATCAATCAAGATTACAAGTCATGTGCTGAGTGCCACTTGAATCTAGATATCAACCCTCTTAATCTGCAGCCTCTTCAGCTATGGCCATGAATGCATTTTGATTTTCTTTAGCCTCCTCATTACTATTATCATCACGAGCAGCATTAGCCTGAGTTTTGTTCTAACTTATTTTTTTTCAATATTCTGCAGTCCTTTATCATGTCCCTTTTACTTACAAAGTAGCATATGATTTCAGACTTGGACTTGGACTTAGATGAACTACTGCCATTATCGGAATTCCTATTTTGAGATTTCTGATCTTGCTTAATAGGAGTCATGTTTTTGAATTTATTTTGCTGCATGCCTTTCTTGGCAACAAGGGCTAATGATTTCTCTGAGGTAGAACAACCACCTCTTTGAACTTTTTCTTGAAGCAACATCAAAATTAACTTGGACAATGTTATCTCAGATTGTTTAGTGTCCAATTTTCATAGTTGTTTGGAAGACTGGACAAGATAGCCATAACATCATCCTGGTCTTCCAATAGATATCCAATGGACGCCATCTTTGCAAGAAGAGATTTAAAATCATTTCTATTTTCAGACATACTAATGCATTCATTCATCTTAAAGAAGAGAAACTTTTTATTAAGAACAATTTCAAAGTTACATGTTTATTTTTTCATGAAGATTCGAGAGGATATCCCAAGCTTCCTTTGCACATTTGGCCAAACTTACATGGGAGATCTAACTTTCTCTTTCATATAAAAACAATGGTGGCTAAAGCCTTTCCATCCCTCTGTTTCCATCTTGCAATGGTTGCAAGATCAACTAATGGTTTCAGGTCAGTACCTTCAACCACTTCCCATAAACTTTTGGCCAAGAGGATCATCCTCATTTTAAACCTCTACATATGGAAGTTCAATCCATCAAATTTCTCAATCAGAGACATATCTTGACTAGGTTCCATTACTATAAAACTTATCAGAAATCGAAAAGTTAAGATCTGCTAATTCAAAATCAAGTCAGACCTGTTCCGATACCAGTTTTGTAGAAAATTAATGTTCACAAAATCAAAATCAACAAATTTTTGAACAACAATCTCAAATATGTTTTACAGATTGCTAGGATTATAATTGATACTTTGAGATAATTGAGGCGTCGAAGACAGCCGTGATATCTCTAACAGTCAATCTAATACAAACATTGTTCACCATATCGAACTAAAGATAGACAGATGCGGAATCAAAACAAATGCTTATTAGTGTGGAATCATTAAGAACTATGCCTTCCAAGATGAAAGTAATCATAGATGTTGGGACTACAAAATCGAAATTTGACTACATATGAAAGTCTATACAAAATCGTTCTACTGGTCCTTCAAATACTATCACAAGTTGTTCATGCTGAATGTTGTGAACTTGCGACTTAAACTATTTGATCAACTGTTCTCTTATTTGTAGGCTCAAGCATAGATATTAAGCAATGTATCTACAAGATGGTTTGATCTATATAACGACTGTTAAGCTTGACAGACAGATTCAGAGGCCTAAACAGTCGTAAAACTTGTCGAAACAGATGTAGGGTTGAAATATACAAACGTGGGTCGAATTTTTTATTTCGACCCCAGGGATTGAATTAATCTTTGACTTGATTCGACCCGTCAAACCAAGCCAAGGATCAATTAAATTTTGATTCGACCCTACTTGAGTTTTGACCCAAGGCTTATTTCGACCCAAGGTCTAATTTGATTCCCAAGGTCGATATAGACTCTGTTGCAGACTGTTGAATTATCGTGTAATTTTGCAGGTTTTAAAAACTGTCCATAATAAAATCGAAACTATACAAGTGGAGTGATTGTACAGTAGTTTTTCTAGATCATCATTAATTAAATTCCAACAGAATACAAACTAATATGAATGAACATTGTTGATGTGATCTTGTGTTTGGAATTCATCAAAGTGCATAAGCAGCAGTTTAAGAATTTCGATGCTAGTTCAATAACCTACATGAAATTCTTAGCATTATTGATTATTGTTGATTGATGCAGAGTACCATAGAACCCACGGTTCTTGGAACCGTGAATTCCAAGAACCGTGGCATGAACCGTGCCGCGGTTCATGTAATTAATTAAATAATTCATTTTATTTTTTGCCCTTTATCCCCAAAACCCCTCCCAACGGATTTTTGGCCCTCATTTCGTTTCTGAGCTAGAGATTGAGAGAGAGGGAGCTTTGAATCTTCGGCCATTTCTGCTCTGATTGATGAGAGAGGATAGGGCAGGCTAGAGAGACAATATGTGTGTCTAATATGATGACATTATATATAGATCATCTCACTTGTTTTCCATGATGGATGGCTAATTGATGTGTAATTAAATGGTTTACTATGATAACCTCTCTCTCTCTCTCTCTGCCTTTTTTTGGCTTTTCTTTTGGGCTGTTTTTGGGGGTGGGAAGTAAAAAAAAGCCATTATTTAATTAATTAATTGACTGCCATGGCGGGCAGTACGCTCCCCCCAAAAGATAGAATTAAATTCCCTAAACAATTCGGGTTTTAATTGGCTTTTTTGGGCTGTTTTTGGGGGTGGGAAGTAAAAAACATAAAATTACTCAATTAATTATATGACGGTCACCATGGTGGAGGGTCTTAAGCTTGGTGAACCATTAACGGTTGATGAACCGTTAACGGTTCAGCAATTCTATGCATAGTACATATCATACTTGCCCCGAAATGCGTTCCGGAACAGCTGAACGCTGCCCAAATCACATTCAATAAAAAAAAAATGACGTGAGGGTCCGGGCCGGACGCGGGCTTTCGCGTCCGCGTCCGGTGTCTGGACCCGGACGCGTCCGACCCCCGGACGTGGGGTCACTGTTTTTTTGATTTTTTTTTTCCGGTTTTTCTTCTATTTTATGAGGAAAAGAAAAAAGTGCATCCGGACCCGGACGCACCCCTGGGTCGGCCGCATCCGGATGCATCCCGCATCCTGCATCCGGACGCGCGTTCGCATCCGGGTCCCGCTACCTCATAATATCTATTTTGGGGTGAATTGTGGTTTTTTTTTAATCATGAAGACAGGAGTCCATAGGTATGCTCTTCGACTGATAGAGGTCTTTTACAAGATATAAGGCTCTTTCCATGGCATTGCATCTAGACGATTTCTGGCTTGCCATATTACCCTTTAAGTGTACAGCTAGTAGTATCTTAGTGAAACTCAAACTGCCAAACAGGGATGAAGGCCTCAGTGTTCTCATAAGCGAATGGAGCAGTTAGAATGGAATACACTTAAAAGAGACATTGAAGAATGTGTGAATGTCCCTTGGTACCAGTCTTTTAGGGGTTTCCTAAAACATTTGGCGGGTTAAGGCTGGGGGTGGGGTCCGAGTACTCGGTCTCCATGGACCCCATTTTCAATATTATTCTTCCAATTTACTTCAAGAATGTGAATTGGTGGGAAAGACGTGTCTTGATTCTGATCTAAACCATCTACCACTTGTTCGATTGATTTTTCAAATTAGGCCCCTGATCTTTGGCCACACCAAGGATATTAAAAACATTGTGGCTAGCAACTTTTTCTTGGTCTCCAGTGTGACTAGCCCTATGATTTTGATAGAAACCTGCTTGAATTTCACAGTCCACCACATTGTACATGTACCTCATGATTCTAGAATATGCATGTAAAAGTAACTACACTCTTATGTGATAAAGCTGCTATTCAAATCTTCACCTCTTAGAGAGACGTACCTCTTATGAGTAGATCACTATAGAAGCCTATGGTTGACCCATATATCTATTTTGACCACAACTATCACCTTTTTCAGATTGGTCAACGGCAATGGATTTGCTATTCTGCCTCATTGACCTCATAACCACAAGTGCTTTTCGTAGCTCAATAGGATCTTGTGCGTCAAGTGCCACCATTTAGTGTAAAGGCCATGAATATGAGTGGTCTAGGTAACGTAAGGTTTAGTCAGGAGTAACTCCACCTGCTTTAGATAGACGAGTTCCTACCAATAAGTACGCTTCCTCAGAAAAAAATAGCTTGATGCAATTGAAAAAAAGCGCCTGTTGTCTATAATAGAGCAATGCTGATGGCTTGGTAGTGGGTTTGGTGTCAATATCATTCGACAATCATATTTCTATTTTGTAGCTCTCTTCAAATCTTATATGTGACAGGGTTCATCAAACTCAGCCGCCTTAGTAGAGATCACTTCTTTGTTGGTTGTTGAGTGTGAAGCATGTTCAGATTTTGACCTTTGGTCGGGACTCGGGATGTGATCTTAGGTACAGATGATTGATACTACCTCTCAAAAATATTATTGATAGCACATGAAATTCTCATCTATGGTCTAGATTTTCATCAAGTGTGCCAAGCTGGCATCCAGCAGAGGATTTTTCCCAAGCAATGGAATAAACGAATGAAACTTAAATGATATGAATCATATGTAAAAACTTTGTAAGGAGAGCAAAAATGTTTGCAATGTTGGTCTTCAACTGCAAGACATTAAGAGATTGCTAGGTTTTCATAACCTGAACTATTCCTCCATGCCAATTGCAAAGAATTTCTCTGTTACTATGCAGCCAGCTTGAAATGGATAAAGACCCACAACTCTGAGCAGATTTTTAGGTGGCCGAAGTGATCGACAATTACGATGTATCATGTGATCAGAAAGTAGCTGTGGAGTATCAGCTGTGAGTAACTAGTTTTGAAATGTTTTGACAATTCCTGCCTTTCTTTCTAGAGTTTTCCGCATCCTGAGAACTTTTTGGAAGCTTATCGGACCAAAACAAGCAGAAAATGCCTCATGTTGTGTACAACAGGAACAACCAACCTGCTACTAAAAGAAGAGAAGATGTGAATGAAGCTTTTACCACTGTTCGTTCATAGAACCCAAAGTGACTATGAACACGCACACACATGCACACGCACACGCAACACACACAGACATGCGCACGCGTGCACGCACACACACACACACACACACCATGTTAGCATGTTCTGTTCTGGAATGCGATCCGGGTATGATTTTTTTCAAATAAAACAGGATTTATGCTGTTTTTCTGTTGTTTTTTGGTTGTGTGGTTAAAAAAAAGAGCTATTTTTCTGTTTTTCTGTTTTCTAGGTTTGTGGTGTAAATTCTTTTAGATAGTCTGATAAAATTTGCCTGCTGTCTTTCAGGTTTTTATTTTATTTTAGCTGTTCTTTGTTGGTTTGTGAAAAAACAATTGCGTTCCGGAATGCAGATGCATACTATATATATCTATAGTAGTGGCAGACATGCGCGTCCAGGCCGGATGCGGGCAATTCGCGTCCGCGTCCGGACCCGGACCCGGACGCGTCCTACCCCTGGACATGGGGTTGGATGCGTCCAATTTTTTTTTTTAATTTTTTTAGTTTTTAAAGGCTATAAAACAGTAAAAAAAAAAAAATGGTCGCGTCCGGACCCCCAGCCTGGTGCGTCCGGGTCCGGACGCGGACGCACGTTCGGACGCAGCATCCGCTTCCTTAGATCTATACACGTAATTAATTAATTAATTAATTTTATTTTTTTCCCTTTTCCCCCCAAAACCCCTCCCAACGGATTTTTGGTCCTCATTTCATTGTTTTTGTGCTAGAGATTGAGAGAGAGGGAGCTTTGGATCTTCGGCCATTTCTGCTCCAATTGATGAGAGAGAATAGGGCAGGCTAGAGAGAGAATATGTGTGTCTAGAGAGAGTAAAAAATAAGGTTTTGGTTCTAGTTGCTTTTTTTAGCTCAAAAAACATGTTTATTTCATGCCAAGAGGTCTCTTTTTAGGGTTTACACTTTTCGGATCCTAGAGAGAGATTGGGACAGTCTAGAGAGTTTCATTGAGGTCAGACCCCAGCCGTATGTGGCAGGCTCTATATGATGACATTATATGCAGAGCATCTCACTTGTTTTCCATGATGGATGGCTAATTGATGTGTAATTAAATGGTTTACTATGATAACCTCCCTCTCTCTACATCTCCCTTTCTCACTCACATTATTGCTATTTTTTATCTCAAAACCCTAACAAAACCCTAACCCTTAAAAACCCTAAATAAAATTTCCAGCTCTCTCTTACCTCTCCCCCTCTCTGCTCTCTCACCTCCCATCTCTCTCCTTCACCCTCCATCTCCACGTGCTCTCTCTCTCTCTCGCTCTTTCTCTCTCTCTCTCTCTCTCTCTCTCTCTCTCTCTCCACTCACCTCTCCACACACACTCTCTCTCTCTCTTTCTCTCTCTCTCTCTCTCCACTCTCACCTCTCCCATCTCCTTCACTCTCACCTCTCCTTCACTCTCACCTCCCATCTCTCTCCTTCACCCTCCATCTCTCCTTCACCCTATTCACTCTCTAACCTCCCATCTCTCTCTCTCTCTCTGATCATTATTTTTGCTTCAATCATATGAATCTCTCAGCTGTTCCGCTTATCTGCTCAGCTTTCAATTATTTTCACAACAACAAAAAAAAAAAACCCCTCCCATCTCGCTCCACGGATCTACAGGCGCAATCTCCTTGCATATCGCTACAACACTCTCTCTCCCTCACTCTCGCGATGCACTGCATCGATCCTCTCCAACCATCTGCATGCACTTCATCCTGTCCAATGTTCTTCAGCAGTAGCAGGGCATGAGATACTCTCCAACCATGTGCATCCACTTCATCCTATTCAACAGCAGCAGGGCATGAGATCGATCTCTCTCTCTCTCTTGAAAATTCTGTTTCGAGACATTTCTTCTCTTTCCAAACATTTCTAGAAGCACGTGTTCTCTCTCAAAAATAAACGCATGCTTTTCAATTCATTTCAACTGGCCCTTCAAGTGACCATCAAATACGTTCTAGGGCAATTAACTAATTAATTAATAAACGCTATGGTGGGGAGGACACTCCCCCCAACAGAAAGAATTAAATTCCCTAAACAATTTGAGTTTTTTTTGGCTTTTCTTTGGGCTGTTTTTGGGGGTGGGAAGTTAAAAAAAAATTTAATTTATTTATTAACGGTTCACCGCGGTTCAGGGTCTCAAGCTGTGAACCGTACGGTTCATGAACCGTTGGTGAACTGTTAATGGTTCGCCAATTCTATGATCTAGATTCTACACACACACACACACACAGATATGTATCTTAAAGTGGAATTCCACGATAAGTTAATGTCTCTTGGAATAGCATACTTGATTATAAATTCCTGCTCACCGTTTCCAGTATATAATTAGCCTCCCAAAAACAGCCGGGAACAAGTCCGAGTTCCTGCACATAAGTATTTTAGAAATCAGCCAACTGTCCTTTGCATTCATTCTCAATCAAGTTTTTCCTACAAATTTGTCCAATGTTTGAGGCCTCATAAAATCCACTTAAGGTTGATACAGAATCCAGCTTGTTATGAGAATCAAAGCTGCAAGTGATCCAGGCATTGCAACTTTGTTGTAGCACCTGTTGGGACAAGCACTTGACTCGCAAGCAGGATTGCATAGATGATAGATCAAGCTCAATCTCTAGCCTATTGGTATCTTGCCCAATTATTATTTATCGCATCACTCATGGAAATTCCTTCGGTTCTGATTCTTAACTGAGCCAGTAATATTTTATCAACCTTAGCAGGGGAGGGCACTCACCTATACATCTGGGTCCATGTTTGCATTAAGCAGGGTCATGACCTGACCTATTTATGCTAATTTTTGATGTGCATAGTAGGTCAACAAGCATCTGAAGGCAGAGGGCATGCTGTTAACTCTTCATTAACAATGACAGACTCATGATTGATAGATTCTGTTTTTTGTTATCATTTCATCATTTACATGGATTGACAATTTTCATTAGCTTGACATTGACAGCTAAATAATGTATCAACTAGTTAAGCAGATGATTGGTTTCAGATGTCTTTTCTTTTCATTAGCAATTGGTTGTGATTCAAACACTATCTGCAGGCTTTGCCACGCTTGACTGACCGAGAGAAGCTTGTGGAGATGGTGGATCCAACTTTGGATGGTCAATACTCCATGAAGGAACTTATTCAGGTATCCCCTACTATTTAACATGAGCTGATGAAATATATAATCTTTACAGTGCATTCGCGAGAGAATGACATGATCTGTACGCTTAAATCTTTTGTTTTTACAATATTGCTTATTTCATGTTTTTCTACTTCAGGTTGCGGCAATTGCAGCAATGTGTGTGCAGCCAGAGGCTGACTATAGGCCTCTCATGACAGATGTGGTTCAATCTTTGGTGCCTCTTGTAAAGCAACGAACTAATTCAAAAACCAGCAGGCACCCTAGCCACCATTCTCAATGAGATGGTCATCAATCTAAAATCACCATTTCCGAGTCTTTACATGTTTGAAGATACCTTTAAGGTCATGTCTAAAATATGTAATGCGATCCTGAAGGTGGTGCACACCCACACCCTGAATGCTTTCTATCATGCTTTGTCACATAATAGCTCAGATTTAGATATTTAACTTTTGGGTTTTTGCCTTGTACCAAAAGACTCTCCCTGATTCTGTCAGTGCTTAGAATCAGAAGCTTATCCCTGCCTAGTCAGAGCTGTAAAGTCGGCTGCCATTTGACAATTCAAAAGCCTGATTTATCCAAGAGCTCCATTTTGAATTTAATGATCATTTTCCATGATGTGCGATCAAACTTTTTGATGCAGCCGTTGAGCATGCATGGAGAATGATACTTGATTTTCTGTTTCCTTTAAGATCTCACAGTTGCTATTTCTTAGAATGCTTGTCAGTTTATACCTGTCATGCTTAATTGGTTAATGTAGTACTGGGAGCAGGTTACAGAGAAAACACAAGACAAGTGTGCATCCTACTAGCTCTGCAAATAGGTTAAACAACTAACTAGGAATGTCACAAGTCCTGGATAGTTCTTTCTTGTCTGGATGGTCTTTATTTATAAAAGGTGCAGTTCTCGCCCTTACAATGGAGTGAATGACATATGAACAAGCTTTTAATAAATGGATGCATGATTTTATTTTTTCCACTGTGAAGCACTCTGCTTTGCACCAGTAAGATCATGTACAATGTTTAGAGTGCAAGGCTTCATTTAGGCCTAGGCAGTTTTGAGTGCAAGGCTCAAGATGCCCCTATTCACTGCGTAAGCAGGGTTTCAGACCTGGTTGCAAAGTGTTCTTATCAAATTCGGTTATGATTGGGGAAGATGTACTATTTTGTCATCGAGAAAGCATGAATCATGCATGTGGGAGAGCAGAAAACGCAAATTTTCTCAACATTCTTGACATATTCAGTACTAGAGCAGGAATAAAAGAGTGAAGTGAAGAACTTTTATCTGCTGGGAGTACGAAGCAATTGCCTTTCAAATTTCAAGTCAGACTAACAGTGTCTCCACTCAAAATTTGGCTGAAAAATTATAACAATCAGCTCCTCAGGAATTAAAGACACATGTAGAAGCCTATCTTTTGAGCTTGGGTTTCGTTAAAAAAAGAGCCATGAGTGGTCTATGTTGATATGCCTAAGGTTCTTTCAAGATTCATAAGTTTCTGATGGTTTTGACAGGAACACTGAGATGAACTATTGTCCAAGCTAACGGTATTTTAATTCACAGACAGAATGCAATAGTTTCTGTATTTACATTGCAAGCTAATGTTGATTTGTCTTAGGAGCCCTCGACTTTAGTAGAAGCCTGTGAATAATAATTCATGCTTTTCCATCTAGACATCTAAAAACAAACTGTACCTAAAAGCCTGTATCATAGTTCGTTCGGGTGGGATGGGAAGGGGTTTGATAGGTTATTTTCATAGCTGAAACCCCACTGAAACTCTCCATGAAAACTATGTCTTAAACAATCTTCTAAGTATTTGTAAGTGATATGCACAAATGTTAAATGTGATTATACCTATACCATAATTGATCGTACTAAGGTTCTGTTTTAATAGCACATTGAGCATCCAACAGTCTAATCAAGTGGAACTAATAAATTGGTTGAACTGCCATCTGAGATAGAAATTATACTCTGATATATTGCCATTGAAGTTTGTCGTGTAATCTGTCGACTCTATATGGTCAATCCTTTTACAGTTGACATGCTTGAGCTGGGGCTCGCTTAGATTCTCTGTGATCTCACGGGTTGATAATACCAAAAATCATAGTTGACATGCAAAGCCAAGAAAGGCTCTAGTAGCTGCCAGACATCTGCAATATTAACAGAACTAGTTTTTTAGGTGTAATTACTTTGTTATCATTGCTACTAGGCTGCTATTTCACTTAACCACCTGTCTAAGCACATGCTTGCAAGTTCAGTATACTGGTGAACTTTGGAATCATCGACAGAACTACCCCTTTTGACTCTAAGAAAACTAGTCTCACAGTCAACAAGGTATCAACCCAGTTATCAAACATGGTATCAAAAAACTGGCAGTCCAAATCCCAATCCTTCACCTATGCATCAGTATCAGTGGCTTTGAATGCATGACGCATTTGCAAAATAGGATGGGGCCTAGTGATTTTTTGGCATTCTGCCTGTTGTCCAATTGGAAAAGGCCATCAACATGGTAACTTTTAATTGTCATCAGCTTATAGGCCTACTCACACTCTCTAAGTGAAAGGCCCCCATAGAACATTAAAAACGATCATTCGGCTAGTAGGTGCCGCACTTAGCCCGAATGTAGGTACCGCACTTAGCAGGTCATAAACACTGGTCCTCAGCGAGTCTTAACCCCATGTGGGATCAAGTTAACATGTGGTATTGTATAATTAATTGGTGCTAACTAGGGCTGGTGACATTTCCAATAGACACTACCCATTTTAGTGACATTTCCAATCAGATCCACTTTACTTCTTGTGCACACTTGTCTACGTGCCTTTGAGGCCTCTTGCATCTGCACCCTTGGACACTCGGTCAAGCAGTCACCAATCCCCAATATACTATGCGGTACTGCGAATAGTTGGCCCATGGTAATCCCCAATATACTATGCGGTACTGCGAATAATTGGCCCATGGAAAGGGAAACTCGGATCAAAAGACAAACAAATCAACAAGTAGATTATTGTTCGGAATTGGAAAAGTCCATAGATAGTACTATGAATTCTCATTATGAAATAAAGAACATGAAAACGAGGCAAACTTAACAAAAAGACTTCTCATCACAGGGAAATGGCAATTTCCATAAGCAAACAATCCAATGTATTATGGACTCATAAAGTGTGCAAATTCCACATAAATGTGTACATCATATCTATAACAAGACAAGGTAACGAACATTGCAAGAACATTATTTTTTGGATGGCTACATTTGGAAGTTCTATATCAAACAGTCATCGACAAAACCATGCATATGTGGTTTGCTATACACAATAGATGTCATTTGTGGAAGACTTCCAAATGCATAACATAGGTCATGCGTTTGGTGTGCATATCTTTTATAGTAAATATCTTGTGTTCATGAGTCGTAATTATGGACCAGGTTTATGAAGTAAACAAAGAACAAGCTTGTGCTGATTAGAAGATGTCAATGATTACAATGATATGAGTTCAAAAAAGGGGAAAAAAAACATAAGAATATCAAGTTCGTTACATATGAAATTGTAAGAAACAATATGAATGCAATTTTGTTAAGAAACTGGTATTTTAAACCATACATGAACGTGAAACAATATGGTACATCTTTTGAAATGAACCGAGAATGTATTACAACATAGGAAATTTGTGTATGCACAACTGTTATAATGTAAGGCCTGCATGGTTGTCACTACAAAACGAACATCATGCCCCAGCGACAAGGTGACATTCCTAACAGATTGGCCGAAGGGAGCTTTAGGGATCAACAATTCAGTTGATCTTTGAAGTTTCTTGATTTCCCTCAGCTAGAGCTGCTTCCTACCATGTCGCTGGCCAATTCCAGGAAAGATACGGGCATGGGAAGGCTGTACACAGGTACTGGGACGGGCGGTAGTACAAGTTTCCAATTAGGATCTTCTCGATCTCTTGATATTCTTGTACTCCTTGTCATGTCTTTTGTTGTCTTCATGCAGTACAAACAAGGGTGTATAGAGTTAGCGCCATGGGATACATTGAACATACATTTTAATGTCTTCAGTTCTCTTGCTAAATGTCATTCTATGTTGAAAGTGCAGATTCCAAGAACGTTGAGTGGAGCTCTCTGCATGTGATTTTTGATGGTGGTAGGATATGACATTCTATTAAATATCCATGAGAGAATGTCATGGTCTTCTTTCAACACCTATATGAGAAACAAAAAATATTAACATAGAAAAGATTATCCAAATAGAATCCATATCAGATTATCCCTATAGAATCTATAAAGGAACTACTATACTTGAAAAGTTGCCAACCACCAAATATCATTTTCTGATTGAACACTGAAGTTGAGGCCTTTTGAATTTGAAAGTGCTCCATTCATGATTGTAAGACTAACTCTCTCCATTTTTTGCCCTTTTATAATTTTAGACTCATCTAACTTAAGAACAACTATCAACTTGTTATTGGCATTCTCATTTGTAATAATGTAAAAATCTATGATGAATATTAGTAACTGATTAATGTCAATAAATAGATTTTTAGAGTCTAGACATTCTCCCTTCAAGCTATACACTTCATTGATATGAGATGGATTACCAACTATTTTGCATACCTTGGTTTAATATGTCTCTTTTAAAAAAAGATGAAATGGTCGTGGGATTGGAAACTTTTTTATACTTACCTGTGCAAATGCTTCATTTATCATCTTAAACATTGTTGCATATGCTTCTCTATTGATGCTAGAAAAATAACATGCCCCCTGAACCAATGTAGTGTCCAGTATTTTTTCAACTTCATTCATAATGCTGTCAGTAACTAAAGCCTTAATATTTTTCATTTTGTTATTGTTTAACATTGATTTCATAGATTTAGAAGTTCAAATAGAATCTAGTGAGTTTCCAATGGCAATCTCATCGGCCAAATGGTCTTCATCAACCAATGTTGTTTTGCATTGCAAATATAATATTCATATAAAAGTCAGTAAAAATTAGGACACTCATAGTATTCACAGCAGCATAATAAACAAATAAAATTGGGAGTGGAAATTAATAAATAACAAAACTAGTGATTATGATGGAATTAAAAAGTTCAAACAATATGAAACCAAATAAGTTATAACTTACTTGAATGCACAGATTCTTCTTTTTCGATACCCTCCTCTAAATGATAGATCACATATATCCTTAGTAACTTGTCTTTTCCTCTTGTTGCTTTTTACTTTCTGTTGAGCAAATCCATATCTTTAACAAGAGACAAATATGAGATACGCATGGATTGAAATGCAATTTTTATCTCTTCATTACTAGTTGAAAATGTGGAAATTTGCAAAATAGGACCAAGAATGGATCCTTAGTTAGAATTGAAGTTAGAATCACTGTGTGACTGTAAGTGGATCCTGTCAGTGGTTAAGGATCAGTTGGCCTCGCCACGAGGCAAGTCGACGGGACACGCGTCCCGCCAACGGCAACCTGGGTCATGCATGGGTTGCCTGGGTGAGCAACTATATGTATAGTGTAATTTCATTTTGAGAAATACAGTTCCTATGTGAGCTTGCTGAGGAGAGTGATTTTCTATCTGTGTTACTGTGTAGCATGATCTGTGTTCCTGTGCAAAGCAAATTCTAAGTTGGTATCAGAGTCGTACAGGGAGTGTACACAGTATAGTGTCGTCGTTGAAGAGAGCTTCTAGAGAACTGTCTTCTGAGAGTTCGGGGTTTTACGGCGGGTTGAAGACGGAAAGAGAAGCATTGGTGCACGGTTTCTGATTTATAGAGGCTTGCTAAGCTCAACAGAGGGATAATTAGCCTGTGCATAGCTTCAGACAGGAAAAAATTTGGTGAAAATTTGACAATTTCGAAGCCAGCTGAAAATTGAAACCGGACTTGGGGTTACGGTTTTTATACATAACTGGTGATTTCTTCGCTGTTTGTGCACCGTTTTGGATGTCGTAAGGACAACAAGGAAGCTAATCACACTGTCAATCAGCCATGGAGAGATTCTGAGGTTTATGTCAGAGATTTGTCTCCAGACAGTTAACCTAGCAGATTTGCAGTAAAAAGGTAAAAGAGCCACTTTGTCAAGTTGAGCTAAAATCACCGTTTCTCCACCGAATTTCCTGACTGAACACTCTACAGTCATGGATTCAATAGGGCGACCCTGCTCCAGACCTCAGATCGTGCTCAAAACGATCCACAGGAGAGCTTGATCCGATCTTTTTGAGGGAAGGGAGGCGCGGCCGCAGGCAGGAAGTCGCGGGCAGTTCGCGCGCCCAACGCGATGAAGAACTCAGTGTATCGAAGTCCTTAGCGTATGCAGGAGTTTGGTTCGATGCCCAGATGTACTTTGAACCTGTACATGAGGTGTCAAGTGAATCAACGGTCCAGAATCTGTGATGGGAAAGAAATTTGAACCACAAGATTTGGTTCAGCCATTGGATGAGCTTTAAACAGGGTCTTGAAGAATTGAAGTGCATTCTGGCCTTCAACTTCATTAAAAATTTTCATACTGAAAGTTGAGTTGGGTCCCTTCACAAGTGAAGAGTGAAGTTTCTTCAAAGTGAAGAAACAGTTCAAAAGCTAGAAAAGTCCCTATTTTTGGGTCCTTTGCCCGTTTTGACCCAAACGAAAGGCTATAACCTCCAAACGAAGGGCACCCGGACTGTACCTACAAGTACGGTACAACAAAACAGAGCGGTGGTAGCGGAGAAAGTGTTCGGAGTACGCCAGAAGTAGTTTCACCATTTCACTGGGCACGTTGTTGGGAATTGACGACTGAGTGCATTTCGGAAGGCGACGCCGATTTGGCTTTCAAATTGGTGGAAAAGCGGCAAGTGGCCTTGTAAGAAAAAAAGTGCAGGTCATTATTTTCAACTTTTGACATCACGGTTGGCCTCGACATACTGTTCTTAGCCTAAGGCAGAAGTTTTAAGCAGTTTTGCGATGGCAAACATGGGAGGATCCATTTTGAGTGAAAGTAGCAAATTGGACGGGATTTCCAACTATGCAGTGTGGAAATTCAAAATGAAAAACATACTGATGGAGAAAGATGTGTGGGAAGTCATCACAGGTGATGAGAGAAGGCCGCCAAATGAAGCAGACATCAAAGTGTTCGACAAAAAGATGAGGAAAGCTTTGACCTTCATTAACTTGTCAGTGAAGGATCACATCATTACCCACATTTGTGATGCTATTACACCCAGACATGCATGGGATGTGCTAAAGGAGTAGTTCGAGACGTCAAATCCGTCAAGAATCATGTTTCTGAAGTCAAAGTTGAATAGTGCCCGCATGGAGCAAGGAGAGCACATTCAGACGTACATGACCATAATCAAGACAATGAGACATGAACTGCATTCTATTGGAGAACGCATACGTGATGTGGAGCTGGTGCATAATGCATTATGCGGCATTGAAGAACCTTATCAGATGTTTATGAGCGGAATAGCATCAAGAGAAATATTGTCAACCTTTGACGAGCTCATAGGAATCTTGATGCAGGAAGAGCAACGATGAGAAATGGTGAAAGCTAGACGTCAAAATACTGATGATCAGACACTTGCGACCCGCCAAAAACAAGGCAAGGGCAAGGGCAAGAAGAAGACTAAACGACAATTTGCCAAGTCTCAGGAGGATGAGGGATCTTCCAGCAAAACTAAGAAGAAAGGCAAGTGCTTCCATTGTGGTAAAAAGGGCCGCTAGAAGAGTGAATGTCGCAAATTCCTGGCGGAACAAGACAAGGGAAAACCAAAACAAGCAGACAACCTTGTCGATGAAGGTGAGATTGAAGACTCTAGCATCTTCATATCTGCATTGTCATCTAATCAAGATGATCAAGCATGATATATTGACTTAGGAGCCACAAGACACATGACATGTAACAAGAACTGGTTCAGTAGTTTGAAGGCATTGGATAATGGAACATCTGTTTCACAAGCAAATGGTGAGGCGTACATGATCAAGGGGATAGGCACAGTTTCAATCCAACTGACTGACGGCAAAAGCTGAATGATCAGGGAGGTACTTTACGTACCAGGTTTGAAGAGAAATCTACTTTCTGTTGGAGTCATTACTGATCAAAAGTTGAAAGTAGAATTCGCCCATGACCGTTGCTTTGTAAAGGATGCGAACCAAAAGTTCAAAGTTATTGCGAATGGAGTAAGAGAGCCCAATACAAAATTGTACAGGTTGAATGCCACAATCAAGGGGCAACATGGACTTGTGTCATCCGTTCCTTCGCAAACTGAGTTGTGGCACAAGAGGCTTGGTCACTTGAACTTGGGAAGCCTCAGTTTGATGAGAAAATTGGAGATGGTAACAGGACTGCCTACAATAGAAGATCACTTGAAATCGATGTGCGAATTTTGTATATATGGGAAGCAGCCTTGAGAGAAGTTCAATAAAGGGGGTGTTGCAAGAGCAAAGAACATCCTGGATTTAATCCACACAGATTTATGCAGGCCCATGAGGGCCATGTCCTTAGGAAAAGCCTTCTATTTCATGACCTTTATTGATGATATGTCACGTAAGACGTGGATCTACTTCTTGAAGAAGAAATCAGATGCTTTTGATAACTTCAAGAACTTCAAAAACTTGGTCGAAAATCAGACAGGTAAGAAGATCAAAGTCCTAAGATCAGATAGTGGAGGTGAGTATAAGTCTAATGACTTCAATGATCTTTGCGATCAATGTGGAACTAAAAGACAATTTACGCAAGCTCATACTCCTACTCTCAATGGTGTAGTTGAGCGCAAAAATCGTACGATTGTGGAAAGTGCCAGATCTATGCTAGCTGAGATGAAATTACCAAAAGATTTTTGGTCAGAAGCATGTAGCACGGCAGTCTATCTTCAAAATAGAAGTCCTACCATTGCCATACCAAGAATTACACCTGAGGAAGCATTCACAAAGAAGAAGCCAAAGGTGAACCACTTGCGAATCTTTGGATGTAAGGCCTTTGTACATATTCCTAAGGAAGAAAGACGTAAACTTGATGTACAAGCTATCAAGTGCATATTCCTAGGATATGATGATCGCGTGAAGGGCTATAGATGTTTTGATCCAGTCGAAAACAAAATCCATATATGCCGAGATGTTATCTTTGATGAATCCAAGATGTATGAAGACGAAGATGCTGAGAAGATAGACACATCTAGTAGGAAAAATGGCATAGTGAGGATACCACCTGATGATGATCCATTCATTGACCTTCCGAGTGATGAGCATGAGGATACATCTCAAGATACTACTACTCAACCTCAAGAAATAGGTTGGAGAGGTAGGGACAAACCTTTTGGTGCAAGAAGGATTGAAATTGCAGGTGACAAACGCAAGGAGAAGGATGTACCGTGGGATACATTTTCACCATGAAGCCGATCACCTGACAAAAAGCTCCCTAAGTGGTTTGAGAGATTGATGGAGAGCCACGATATAGATGACTTTCCAGGATCATCTAACCAGGGAGAGCTACGAAGATCAACAAGAGAGAAGATACTACCTGAAAGGTATGAAGCAAATTATGCTCTGTTATCCAGCATTATTCAAAGCAAAGAACCTTCGACTTATGGTGAAGCAAATGATGATGACATTTGGATCAAAGCCATGGGAGAGGAGATGGAGTCAATTGCTAAGCATAGCACATGGGACTTAGTAGAACCACCAGTTGGCAAGAAACCCATTGGTTGCAAATGGGTATATAAAACTAAGTACCATGCAGATGGAAGCATAGCAAAGCACAAAGCAAGATTGGTAATCAAAGGGTACGCACAAAATAAAGGCATGGACTATGAGGAGACCTTTGCGCCGGTGTGTGAGTGGAATACTCTACGTCTACTTATTGCATTAGCTTCACATTTTGGTTGGCCTTTGCATCAGATGGATGTGAAATCTGCTTTTCTAAATGGTGAGTTAGAAGAAGAAGTGTTCATGGATCAACCTGAAGGCTTTGTAACGAAAGGACAGGAAAATAAAGTATGTCGCTTGAAGAAAGCGCTTTATGGTCTTAAACAAGCACCACATGCGTGGTATAGCAGGATTGATGCCTACTTTCGTTCAAAGGGGATGGTGAGAACACATTCTGATCCAAATCTATATGTCTTATGCTTTGATGGTATGGTTGCTTTGATTGCTCTTTATGTTGATGACTTGATCATTACGGGAAATAATCAAGAGATGATAGACATAATCAAGAAAGACCTCATGAAACAATTTGAGATGACGGATCTCAGCCTGATGCATTACTGCCTTGGAGTAGAAGTGTGGCAAAAAGGACATGAAGTGGGTTTAACACAGGTGAAATATGTCAAAGAGTTACTACACAGGTTTAGGTTGCAAGATTGCAAACTAGTAAACACTCCTATTGAACTAGGTAAAAAGCTTTCTAAGCTTGATGAATCACAGTCATTTGATGCTACGCTATATAGACAGTTAGTAGGGAGCTTGATTTACCTTACCACAACTAGACCAGATATATGCTATGCTGTTGGCATTGTAAGTCAGTTTATGGCAGCACCTATGGAAACGCATTGGAAAGCAATTAAACGCATTTTGCATTATGTGAAAGGCACATCAGAGTATGGCTTGATTTACAAGAAGCATGATGGTTTACCTGAGTTGTGTGGCTATGTGGATGCGGACTAGGGAGGTGACTATGATGATCGTAGATCCACCACAAGATATATATTCCAGTTTTGTGGTAATTGCTTTTCCTGGTCTAGTAAGAAGCAAAGTACAATTGCTCTTTCCACCACAAAGTATAAGACAATGTGTAGTGCTGCACAAGAAGCTATATGGTTGAGACAAATCTTGGAAGAGATTGGCATGAAGTAGAAAAATCCCACGACTTTACATAGCGACAGTCAAAGTGGCATTCAGCTAGCAAAGAGTCCAGTGTTCCATGCGAGAACTAAACACATTGAGATTCAATATCACTTCATACGTGAAAGACTGCTAAGTCGTGAAATTCATGTTGTTCATTATAGCACAGAAGAAAAACCAGCTGATATTTTCACTAAGCCACTTACTGGAGAAAAGTTTGATAAGTTTAGATCAAAACTTTTTGTAGTTAAAGTTTGTTGACTTTAAAGCTATGTATATGACTGTATAAAAAGTGACTCTACTTTAAGGGAGAGAGTTAGAATTAAAGTTAGAATCACTGTGTGACTGTAAGTGGGTCATGTCAGTGGATAAGGATCAGTTGGCTTCGCCACGAGGCAAGTCAACCGGACACGCGTCCCGCCAACGGCAACCTGGGTCATGCATGGGTTGCCTGAGTGAACAACTATATGTACAGTGTAATTTCATTTTGAGAAATACAGTTGCTATGTGAGCTTGCTAAGGAGAGTGATTTTCTGTCTGTGTTACTGTGTAGCATGATCTGTGTTCCTGTGCAAAGCAAATTCTAAGTTCCTTAAATGATCCACAAGAGAGATTGGATGTTAGATACAATTGATCTATCAATCGACACAAGATTTAGATCAATCTAGATCAATTCTAGGCATGAAAATCTAACAAGAACAATCATTAATGAAGGTAAATGTACTTGTTGGTTTCACACGTGTGAAAGCCTGTCAGAGTACGGACTCGAACCTGAAAAAAAAGTACACTATGATAGAGACTCAAATCATTCAAAACAAATGAAGACAAATGGAGAGATTGACACAAAATTGCTTCCAAAATCAAGATTGATGTTGCATATTGATTATGGCCAAATATGCCTCTATATATACATTTCTTGGAGTACTGATCATGCATCAGATCTCACACGTGTGAGGATGCTTTGTCATATGATGAATCATCATGCAAAATTGACAGCTGGATCAAACTTTCTATTTTGAGCACTTTTGGTCCATTTTCCTACTATATGGAAATCTACTTAGAAACCTTCTAGAAGTCAAAATTCGCCTACTTCAGCTTATTCCACATGTGTGAGCAGTCCTCTACACATGGGATATGACACCTAACCTAAGGATGTGGCTTATGCAATCAATAGATTGATGCCATGTGTCATGCAACTAGAAAACTAGATTTTGGCCTTTTTAGCCACTAGAACTTGAATTAAATCATATGTACAACCTATATGATTATGGTACATGACAAGTACACTAATTTCACACGTGGGAACAGGCTCCACACATGTGTAATCATCCTATATACATAGATTTGGCCTTGACCAAACATAATTTTTGCATTTTCCACAAAAATGACGCAAAGAAGATTTCAACGTTTGAATCTCCTTCTTGAACATCTCATTTTCTTCCAAATAAGTTTTCAACTTTGTAGATTTTTCTTCACACTCCTTTGATATTTTTCTTAAATCCTCTTCCAAAAAAAATATTCTTTGCATTGAATGTGCATTCTCATAGAGTTTCAAATTCTCAAAGTAACCCAAAAGGCCATTTTTGCCATGACACATAGATTATTAATTGAGTCAATGAATGAAAATCCAGATGTTCCAATGAATTTGGATTAATAGGATACAATATTCTTGATGACCATAAATCTACATGCTTTATCTTTTCCTCCCTGTATCGGATCATATCAGAAGTTGACAATTTGGGTTGTTTTGATTTTTTTGTCCTGAGCGGAGCATATTCTGGTGATAGATCCAGATGAAGATGATAAAGCTTTGTCATCAGTACAATAGGATAGTTGCAAACAACACAATGACAATAACAGAGCTGGAGATGGAGCTAAACACTTGTTCGCTTGTTCGACCTTGGAGATAGAGATGGCGTAGGCTTCGTTTCTGAAATGTCACACCTAATTCAAAATTTTGAGTGTTCCCAACTATTGGGAGGGAATATTTTGACATTTTGAAAATTATACACCAGTGACGTTTGATGTGACTAAAATAAGTTAGATTCATTTTCCTGGAAAGTAGTGCGGGCAGATGCATAAAGAAGTTAGAAAATAATATTTTAATTACTTTATTGTTATTTCTCTCTCTCCTACATGGCATTTCTCTCTCTCCTACATGGCATTTCTTATAGGGCCAATAAATTAGCATGAATTTATCAGAAATGATGCGAAAATATCAGAGAAAAGCACACTAAGTGACATTCAGGCATTAAGAGTATGTTTGGAATGATCCTTGAAAAACGTTATTCATTCAATAACGAAACTGTAGTTTACATTAATTAAAACATTTACATGTAGCACGGACTTCTCAAATAAATATGAAGACTAATAATGCAATATTGAGATGCCCAATGCTATTGCGTAGATACCTCGACCCTTGGTTCCATATGTCTTTACTTGTGGATCTAATTGCATGTTTTTTTTATTCACATGCTCCAATAATGATGTATTAACATGCATTACATTTCATACGTGATTGTCTTGCGATCATGCAGACAATAGCTAATTATTAGACAACTACTTGGCCATTTGTTAATTCATTGGCTCTCGATCTAGTTTTGTACATGTATAAATAGAGAGAGCACAAGTGCTTGGAGGTTTATGATAGTTGCTAGGTAACTACATGATACTAAAGAGAGTTGATACCATGCACTAACTCAAACTTATTATACCTCATACAAGTAGTAGTGGATGTCTGACACGGTTGTTGAGGCTCATACTTGAGTTTAGCCATCAGTGCATTAAATCGTGATCCTTGTATTTCGACAGTCTATATTTTTGTTCATTGTTTGCAGACGGTCTCGAGTTTAAGGGGAGTCTTTAAAGGAAAAAAGACTTGAGAGAAAGAGCTCCATTTTGAGTGGCACCATGAAAATGTCAATCGGCATTTTGGTTGACTAGTCGAAGGTTGGCATATCACAGTTTCTCCAAATGGGAGTCTGGTACTTGATTCGACATTTGTCACATTTGCACCAACATTTTTCAACATTTAGGCCAATCAACATTCAAGGGTTTCAATTTCAATGATATTTTCTAAAGTTGAAAAAATGTCAATCAACATTTTTTGGGACTTAGGTCTTTCAACATTTTTTGCCTACTTATGCCTTTCGACCATTTTTCAGTCTATAGCAGACTATTGTCAAATCCCTTGTATTTATGCAAATTGTGCTGAACTCTGTGTATTTTTGCAAACTGTCAAAAAAAATAATAAATCTACAAACGTAACAGGTCCTCATTAAGAATGGAATTTAGGTAGGAATTCTACCATCTACGCCAGGTCAAAATATCAAGACAATAGAACATCAAACACATATGAGTTGAAACACTTGGTGTGATCATTGCAAGGAAGCCCTCTCAACCGCTAATATTGAAGTTTGCTTCAAAAAATATAATACAACATCTAGTTTTATGAATTGAAGCACAACATGTGTGCTTCACTTGGGCACTCCTTTCAAATTTGAAAAATTAAGTAGCCATAAAATAACCATAAATAGTTGACAATAGCACTAACAATAGGCAATATAAATTATGGGTTGAGCCATTTGAGGGCACAATTATGAAATACGAAGTTTCTTAGATGTAAAATGTATTTCTTCCAAGTTATTTGAACAACCATTCACACTTTGATGCTAATATGGAATAAATGCTATGAATCTATCATTGGCACATGACATTGTGTTGACATAGAGAAAGACAAAGATGGTGTTGATGTGACACCATTCACAACATTGTGGTACATAGCTAAAATAAGAAAACAATATGCTGAGAAGAACATCATCAAAGGAGTTTTGTATAAAAACTACTGATCTCGTGAGTGGTTTCCAAGCAATGGACTCCCAAACACTGAACGTAGACAGTCATTTATGTGTGGAAATCAAAAGCAGAAAAGTTGACAAAGACACATGGGTACACCCTTGAAATTACATTATACATTAGATAGAGGCATATCTTTTGAAGGTGGACAATAAATGTGAGGCTGACATCTATGACCATAGTCATTACTATCAATGCAGAGATTAGACTTAATCATAGATGGACCTGACAAAGCTATGATTAAAAAGACTTTGTACTAACTAATTACAACACTTCTGGCATATAGTTGCACTGTGTTTCTGAAAACGCGCTTCTGAATTTTATTTTATTTTATTTTATTTTTTGGTGGGCAGTATGGGTATCGAATTAAAGTATTTATTAGGGGCAATTCATTTATGTAGGTTGCCGAATGTTTCGGGTACAATGTGCTCCAGTTTTGGGGCAACAATGCCTGTTGGATTCTATCAAGGTTAAAAGTTTTCTATGGAAATGTGTTCCATTTCCTGCAAATCACTGCATCGATAATGAGCAGTTACTATGCCAAGACCACTCTCCCCCAATCTATCCTCCTGTGTTTCTGAAATAATTTTTTTTTTTTTTTGCGTTTCTGTCCCAGAAACGTGTTTGCCCAGAAGTGCGTTTCTGTGGTAACAATCATATATAAGTTACAGCTACCATAAGAGTTAGCTTCGTTCCAAAACAGGTTGACTACATCAATGAACGGCTCGAGGTACTCATATATCGACTATCAATAGAAAGAAAAACTCTCTGATTACAAATGAGTCATACTCATGATATTGTGAGATGTATGTGAAACACCATTTGATGTGTATGGATGCTATAGATTGTGAAGTAGAATGGATGTCAAACTATGATGCTTCATTTATGTACAATATTTAAAGTGAAAAAAAAAATTCACTTTCAGTTATTGTTCAGTAAAATGTAAAACGTAAGCTTGCTTACTGTAAAATAAATTAAGGGACAAGATTACACTCTTAAAAGAGCATAGTGAGGCAAAGTTCTATCTTGGCACTGCAAGTACTTCAATAACCATCCGAACGTCATCATGACAATGAGCAGATTGCAAAAGCCCGTTCACACTTTGATCAGATTTGCGAACCCACAAAAAGTTTGACTGCTTAGATTGATTAGAATTGCCTGGTACATGGGTGTTGCACAACCGCAACAACTAAAGCCCGATATATTGACTACAAAGAAATCACTAACCCATAAAACCAGGACCAGGACCAAACTTGGAAGCAACATTACTCCATCCATGAGTATGTGGATCAGCTGAACCTTCGCCTATGGGAGAACTTGGCCCATATTTACCCCTTTTGGATGCTGGAGGCAAGTGACTATGTGGCATTTCTTGAAAATGTGGTGGACGGTCCATTCCAATACCCATCACTTGAGGAGGACCCCTGGGTCCATATTCGCCATGATAATGTGGAATAGGAGGCTGTCTTTCCAAGGAAGCAAATCCCTCCTGATGCCCATCTTCTTGATGCATACCGACGTGCCCTGAATGTCGAGGTCTTGGTTTTTCTTGATAATCCATAATCCCCGCATGCATGGGCATCCTCTGATCCACAAAAGGTCCAAATCTGGGAGAATCATATCGAGGAGTGTGAGGCTGTTGAAGGAGACGTCCTTCTTGCTGCATGTGATAAGGAGATGCAAATGCCTGAGCTGGGAATGGTGGAGGCGGCAATCCTTGTTGATTTTGAGGTGGCCTGTGTAATGGCCTTTGCTGGTACAGCTTGTCTGAATGCTGTTGCTGCTGTTTTTCTGAATGTGGAGGCCGATGCTGTTTGTCATGTGGCCCATGATGTTGTATCTGCTGATGAGCGTGCTGAGGATGATGATCACTTTGCTGACGGTTATTGTGCTGATGGTTTTCAGGAGACTCGTGCATAGGCTTCTTTTGCGATTGGTGAGCATATTGATGCTGTTCCAGATGCTGCGCATGTTGCTGTTGCTGCTGTTGCTGTTGCTTTTGATGGGCATGCCGATCGTGCTGAAGACTAGCTGCTTTAGATTGATGTGGTCGTAACTGTTTTTCTTCACGTTGAGAACTGTTGGAGACAGTTGGGCTTTGCTTTACTTGAACTCGTACTGGCTTATCTTCAGATGCATCAAGTTGTGGTTGCTTTGGCTGTTGGGGTTGCAATGGACGAGGTGGGGACGAAAATCGTAACTGTCCCTGGATGGCAACAGAAACCTGGGACTGGGGCTCCACTTTAACGGTGTCTTCCTGCACTTGTTCTATCTTCTGACCTCGTTTTTCAAGCAAACCCTTGTGTATATCCTTGACATGGGTTTCGAATTCCAATCTTCTAAGAAATGATCTCAGGCAACCAGGAGCACCACAAATGTATATGCCCTCGAGAACTTCCAACTTTTGGATGCATGCTATTTTTTCTTCACACCTAGTGAAGCATGAGCCAATACTTCCTTCAATAAGCACTTGAAGAACCTGAAGAACTAAATGCAAAAACTTTCAAATTTATCTAATCATAACTATGATGGCTCTTTAAACCTAGATAAAGAAGAGAATCGAATGGCGGTTCTACTTACAGGAAACATATGGGATCTTTCTTTGCACAGGTCAGGCAAAAAACATGCTCACAGGGGTCCTGTAATAAAGCCACACAGCTTAATGCATAAGAAATTGGAAAACAATCTAAGATTTCATTCCTAATACAATTGGAACCCCTGCTTGTATGCATTCATTCGGACCAGAAAATATAAATATTTGAGTCATTTCAATCAATTGATTGTGCTTAATATACACCAAAGGTTTAAATTCACTCTTCAAGCATCATAAGCAACAAGGAAACTCCAAGAACTCCTAAGAAAATGAAATGAACTACCAAAATTTCAAATTTCTTTACCAGTCTTTAAAATAGGAGCTATAGCTTGGCAGCTAAGTCATTTTATCATAGCCCACTGCAGGATGTGGACAGGAGAGGCCTCTACATCTCAAAATGCGGACAAAAGAGCAGTGGCAGAAGGCTAAATCTTTTTATTCAAAATTGTTCCACGAGTAAGTCCAAAAGAGCAATTTAAGGGAATTGACAGAAAGACAAATCTAGTTATTCAAAATTGTTCCACGAGTAAGCTCTTAGATAACTATACAAGCCAAGACGGCACAAACATAAAAAGAATTTAACTAGATACTAGATGGCATAGTTGTATTAATACTCATGGACACAGATCTGTACGTACAACCATTCGAGTATTTGTACACATACAGGCGGAAGGCGTACAATCTGTATACAGGCTGTGAACCATGACCTGATAAGTGCTCCTAAAACAATTATTAAAAAAATGAAAAAGTGAGTTATTGAAACATCCATAAGTTCTATTTTTTAACTAAAACAACCTAATTTGCAAAAAGTAAAAAACAATCAACCAGAAATATTATTGGGAAAATGATCATATGATTTTTATCAAACAATAAAATTTTTGGAGGGGGTACGACACAAAGGATAGAACCATAATTGAACACAAATGGGTACAGAAAACCCTATGAAAAAATCCAGAATGACCTACAGCTTTCTACAAGAAAGAAAAGAATCCAGAATGAACTACAATTTATAATCAAACCCTAATCCAAACATAGTTTCAAAGATTCGAGACAACTTTTTTAGAATAAACAATGTTTTGCATCATTTTGCGGTATCTCACTTCTAACTTTCTTAAATATACAGAAACAACTTGAGACTAATTGATATCTAGTTATGAAATCCAATAAAAAAGCTCTTACCAAGCGACCGTAGATTGCGATGGGAAAGTTACAGCGCACGCAGAAGTGCACCTTATGCCCCAGCTTCCTCTGCGATTTTCTGCCCAGAATGTTGACTGTGGCATTGGCAGTTGGTAGGCCTACACCCTTTCCAAATGGCAAATCATCCAGCACCAAGTGATCTAGACATGCCGGCGGACCCGATGCAACGGAAGGCAACACCAAATCAGCACCTTCCACTCCCTTGGGAGCAGTCGCCTCCGCCCCTACACCTTTGCTCAACCGAATCTTCAAATTCACCATTCTTACAAGAAATTTCTCACAAGCTGCTTTTCAAACCCTAAAATCCTAATCCTATTCGTAGAACCTCGCAAAATATCGTGAAAGCTTCACCCATTTCGAGGCCGCCAACCATTGGATGTCAATGAAGTGTTCAAATCTCCCACTTGGAAATTCCTCAACGGTTGGAGATGCAAAACGTGGAAACATCTGACAAATTACAAGGCAGCGCGATAATTCTTCAGAAAAAAGAAATGCTTGTGCAGGCGAGAAGCCCTAATCGCTATACCTGATCACTAAGTGAAAGGCTGACCAAAACCCATCACCGATTTGGCTTCATTTCTGCTAAAACAAGAAGAAAGGAGCAATCTACGACCGTGCGAAGAAGTTGCTGCCTGAAGCGATGGATCGTGCGCAGTGCGCTGCCTCGTCTTTCTCCTTCCGAAAAAGAAGAAGAGGAAGAAAGCACAGAAGACGATGTCGAGTCAAATGCCAGCCATTTTGGCAAGTGACTCTCCATCCATGGCCGTTTGGTCCCATTCCAATGAATGTTCATTGAATATACAATAAGGTTAGGTATATAGTTTAGGTATAAGGTTAGGAAGTTGTATGAGCAAAAGATAACAAGTGATGAACAAAAGACGTGACAAAGGCTTAACCAAGCTAAATTTGTCAAGGACGAACTGCACAAGGACTAACTGCACAGGTTGAGGTTACAGGATTGTAAGCCAACGACGACTCAACCATTTGACGCTACTTTGTATAGCCATATTAGATGGCATCATGTGGGTCAATAATAGACCCGTGCATCCTTCAAAGGAAAGTTAGAGATGTTTATCACTTTTTGATTTTAGATGTTTTGTTTCAAAACATTGAAAACATTTTATTGTTGCATTGCAATATCTAACAACAACAAATTGAATTAGCAAAAACTATGAAAAAGAGACATGAAAATATATAGGGAATGAAACTTTGCCTACACAATTGTAGTTGTAATAGTAACTACATATGCATAGTTGTTAATGTGCTAAGGATAATTCTGTTGGCAGTAGAAGAAAAAAAAGGGATCGAATCGAATTGCAAAATTCAACTATTACTTAGATCGTTCTTTCATGTATAGGTGTCTTAGACAACATGAAGAGAGCGATACGATCAGGCGTCTACAACAACCACACACTCTTCATGTCAGATATTCTATCAATGATAGCGAGAGAAATAATCAGAAGGCATTCGACAGTTTTAACGCACATAAAGAAAATAGAGAATCTGTATGTTAGTTGTTGTGATAACAACGATCAGATCACAAATCTTGTGTCCAAAAATGGTTCAAAGTAGTATTGCACTATGCGCTGCAATCCGACTATGCTAATTACAGATTAAGACAATGTCTCTACTTCTTAAATTGCTCTCTCTATTGTGTTCTCGAACTCTAAGGAGTCAGATAGTCAGATACAATACAGTTCACATATTAACTTTGATTCATGCATCAATGACCTCTCATCTAATCTTATTTATTATATATATACAAGCTTATAGATATCATGGCTAACTAATTTGATGTCATGTTTACAAGACAAGGTTAGATAGTTTAGTGTAAACTATATAGATAACAATCGTGAAGCTCTACAGTTACTGCATGACAGTAAATTCCAACGGTGACGTAGTCTGTATTGGATTTAGCAGAGGAAGAGCTCCAGTCGACAGTCGAGGGTGTCGGATTGTCGAATCGAGTCTACTATTTGACTATGTCGAGCTGATGTCGATGTGAGACTTGAACTCGAGTATTGTTGAGTGTCGAGTCGGCCTTGCTTCGCTTCAAATATCCATGTACTTATGTAGACTGTTTGAATATGTGAGTGAAACTGCAGACTGTTAGAGAGAGTGAATATTTACAAGAGTACTCAGAAGATGAATTTAGGTGAGTAGGAGTAAGATTAAACTCCAACAATAACAACCAAGTGTGTATTAAATTTTTGATTCCAGGCAGTGGTATAAGAAGAAGGATCACACCCTTAGATCCTTAGGATTTCAACCATTGATGGCTGACTACAATGTCTATACAAAGGTCACAGATGGAGAAATCATAATCATTGTTGTCTACGTTGATGACACTTTGATTCCGTCCAGAAGAGACAACTTGATTGCTCAGGTGAAGCATGATATTTCACAGTACTTTGAAATATCAGACCTAGGAGAGGCAAGATGCTACCTAGGATTGTAGATTGAGAAATCTTGACGAAGGGAAGTTGTATCTTCACCAGTCAAGATACATCCAAAAAATCATTGACAATTTTCAAATGACAGACTACAAGGGAGCTAATATGCCCATGGTAGCTGGAACAATTTTGACGAAGCATGATTGTTCGGAGAATGCAGAAGAGCTGGAAGCCATGCAAAACGTGCCGTACAGGAGGTTGATCGGATCACTCATGTACTTTGTAGATAATACACGCCCTAACATTGCTTATGCAGTTTTCAGAATGAGCCAGTTTAATATCAATCTAGGCCCTACGCACTGGAAGATAGCCAAGATAATTCTGCAATACCTTCAACAGACAAATGATTATGGGGTGTGTTTCTTTTAGCATGAAGCATTCCAGATCAAATCCTACAGTGATGCAAGCTAGGCATCCCTGAAAGATGACTGCAAGAGTGTCTCAGGAGGATGCACAATAGTAGTCGGAGTAGCTATGATATGGATCAACAGGAAGTAGACCATAACTGTGCAATCATCCTGCGAAGCAGAGTATGTTGCAACAACCAAGATGGCGAATGAGCTTACATGGCTCAAGTAGTTCCTTGACGGGACTGGGAGAGAACTCCAACAAGCCGCTGCTACTGTTCATGGATAACACATCCGCCATCCATCTGACAAAGGATCCAGTGTTTCATTCCAGGACGAAATACATTGCTTTCAGATATCATCTGATAAGAGATCTAGTTGAAAGACAGGCTGAAGACTGAGTTTATTCCAACAAAACATATGGTGGCTGATGTTTTTCACAAAGTCTCTTGACAAGGCAATTTTTGAGAAGCAGTGTGCAAGCCTAGGAATCAGAAAAATCCCAGCTTTGAGAGGGAGCTGAAGAAACTAAGAGTTTCCATCTTTCAAAGCCTTAGCATTTTTCTTAGTTAATTCCTTGTTGTTTTTCGCGACTGTGCATTTTGAACTGTTTTGCACAGTCTGCAATTTTGAACAGTTTTGTCACATAGTTCGCATTTTTGGGTCATGAGAAAAATTCATCCCTAAGTCAAAAACACTTAGAAAATGATTCTGGCCAAATCTCTCGACATTGTCGCATTTTTCACATTTTTGCGAAAAAAACGACACTGTCTTTAATTGCCTTATAAATGTTTTCTGGCCTACTGTCTTGTTTTTCGCATTTCGGAAAAAAGTGACACTTGCCCTTTGAAATGCGACACTTTGGAAAAAAAACAACATTGTCGCGTTTTTTGCCTTTTGGGATGAAGCGACACTGTCTCCAAATGCCTTCGAAAAGTGGCCAACTGTCGCATTTTTTGCCTTTCGGAAAAAAGCGACACTGCCCTTGAAAAAGCGACACTTGTTGGCCCATGTCTCTCTTCCGAAGAAATTTTAGGCAGAAGCAATTTCAACAACCGCCTGTCTACAAAATCGATCCATCACCAAAGTCCTGAATGGCAAGACACCTTATGAGGTGTGGACATGATCAAAACCATAACTCAAGATTATCAGAGTATTTGATTGCATTACTTATGTTCGGATCCCTGAAGATCTTAGGAAGAAGCTGGATGACAAAAGCACAAAATCGATTTTCATTGGCTACTCCCCAGATCACAAGGCATACAAGCTTTACAATTTGGAAATAGAAAAATCATTCACGAGCAGAGATGTCATTTTTGTGGAAGATCGATTTATTACTCAGTAGACTCAAATGTCTATTTCAGATCTGTATCAAATTTCTTCATCATCATCACTCTTTATGTAGATGATACACTATTATTCAGTAAGAATCTGAATCTGATGAAGGAAATGAAATGCATGCTGGCCAATGAGTACGAAATGACTGATATGGATCCAGAGCCCACTATTTTCTCGGAATCAAAATTTTTCGAATTCGATCCAGTAGACTGATTTTCATCAGTCAACAAAGATACCTCACCAATGTGCTGGAAAAGTATGGAATGGCCAACTGCAAACCGAGTCTCTTTCCACTCGACCCTGGACTGAAGCTGTCAAAAGAACAATCTCCTCAAACTGAGGTAGAAAAGGATGAAGCAATATCCATTTCACTCCATCATCGGCTCACGATGTATGAAATGATTTGCACTCGACCTAACATTGCATATTCAATCAGTTCACTCAACCAGTTTCTATCAAATCCAAGTCTGACCCATTGGAAAGCACTCACAAAAATCATGAAGTACATCCAGACAACCAAACATCTTAGCATCTATAATGGAGACAGCCAACCTACCAACATACGTGACTTAGAATTTGCTTTGCACAGGAACATAGATCATGCTACACAGTAACACAGACAGAAAACACTCTCTCCAGCAAGCTCACATAGCAACTGTATTTCTCAAAATGAAATTACACTGTACATATAGTTGTTCACTCAGGCAACCCATGCATGACCCAGGTTGCCGTTGGCGGGACGCGTGTCCCGTCGACTTGCCTCGTGGCGAGGCCAACTGATCCTTATCCACTGATAGGACCCACAGTACAGTAACATAGTGATTCTAACTTTAATTCTAACTCTCTCCCTTAAAGTAGAGTCACTTTTTATACAGTCATATACATAGCTTTAAAGTCAACAAACTTTAAGTATAGAAAGCTTTGATCTAAATTTATCAAACTTTTCTCCAATAAGTGGCTTAGTGAAAATATAAGTTAGTTGTTCTTCTGTGCTACAATGAACAACACGAATTTCACGATTCAGAAGCCTCTCACGTATAAAGTGATACTGAATCTCAATGTGTTTAGTTCTCGCATGGAACACTAGATTCTTTGCTAGCTAAATGCCACTCTGATTGTCGCTATGTAAAGTCGTGGGATTTTTCTGCTTCATGCCAATTTCTTCCAAGATTTGTCTCAACCATATAGCTTCTTGTGCAGCACTACACATTGCCTTATACTCTGCTTCTGTAGTGGAAAGAGCAATTGTACTTTTCTTCTTACTAGACCAGGAAAAGCAATTACCACAAAACTGGAATATATATCATGTGGTGGATCTACGATCATCATAGTCACCTCCCCAGTCCGCATCCACATAGCCACACAACTCAGGTAAACCATCATGCTTCCTGTAAATCAAGCCATACTCTGAAGTGCCTTTCACATAACGCAAAATGCGTTTAGCTGCCTTCCAATGCGTTTCCATAGGTGCTGCCATAAATTGACATACAATACCAACAACATAGCATATATCTGGTCTAGTCGTGGTAAGGTAAATCAAGCTCCCTACTAACTGTCTATATAGCGTAGCATCAAATGACTATGACTCATCAAGCTTAGAAAGCTTTTTACCTGGTTCAATAGGAGTGTTTACTAGTTTGCAATCCTGCAACCTAAACCTGTGTAGCAACTCTTTGACATACTTCACTTGTGTTAAACCCACTTCATATCCTTTTTGACACACTTCTACTCCAAGGCAGTAATGCATCAGGCTGAGATCTGTCATCTCAAATTGTTCCATGAGGTCTTTCTTGATCATGTCTATCATCTCTTGATTATTTCCCATAATAATCAAGTCATCAACATAAAGAGCAATCAAAGCAACCATACCATCAAAGCATAAGACAAATAGATTTGGATCAGAATGTGTTCTCACCATCCCCTTTGAATGAAAGTAGGCATCAATCCTGCTATACCACGCACGTGGTGCTTGTTTAAGACCATAAAGCGCTTTCTTTAAGCGACATACTTTATTTTCCTGTCCTTCCGTTACAAAGCCTTTAGGTTGATCCATGAACACTTCTTCTTCTATCTCACCATTTAGAAAAGCGGATTTCACATCCATCTGATGCAAAGGCCAACCAAAATGTGAAGCTAAAGCAATAAGTAGATGTAGAGTATTCCACTTACAAACCGGCGCAAAGGTCTCTTCATAGTCAATGCCTTTATTTTGTGCATACCCTTTGATCACCAATCTTGCTTTGTGCTTTGCTATACTTCCATCTGCATGGTACTTAGTCCTGTATACCTATTTGCAACCAACGGGTTTCTTGCCAACTGGTGGTTCTACTAAGTCCCATGTGCTATGCTTAGCAATTGACTCCATCTCCTCTCCCATGGCCTTGACCCAGATGTCATCATCCTTCGCTTCACCATAAGTCGAGGGTTCTTTGCTTTGAATAACGTTAGATAAAAGATCATAATTCGCTTCATATCTTTCAGGTAGTATCTTCTCTCTTGTTGATCTTCGTAGCTCTCCCTGGTTAGATGATCCTGGAAAGTCATCTATGTTGCGGCTCTCCATCAATCTCTCAAACCACTTAGGGAGCTTTCTGTCAGGTGATCGGCTTCCTGGTGAAAATGTATCCCACGGTACATCCTTCTCCTTGCGTTTGTCACCTGCAACTTCAATCCTTCTTGCACCAAAAGGTTTGTCCCTACCTCTCCAACTTGTTTCTTGAGGTTGAGTGGTAGTATCTTGAGATGTATTCTCATGTTCATCACTCGGAAGGTCAATGAATGGATCATCATCAGGTGGTATCCTCACTATACCATCTTTCCTACTGGATGTGTCTATCTTCTCAGCATCCTCGTCTTCATACATCTTGGATTCATCAAAGATAACATCATGGCTTATATGGATTTTGTTTTTGACTGGATCAAAACATCTATAGCCCTTCACACGATCATCATATCCTAGGAATATACACTTGATAGCTTTTACATCAAGTTTACGTCTCTCTTCCTTAGGAATGTGTACAAAGGCCGTGCTACATGCTTCTGACCAAAAATCTTTTGGTAGTTTCATCTCAACTAGCATAGATCTGGCACTTTCCATAATCGTACAATTTTTGCGCTCAGCTACACCATTGGGAGCAGGAGTATGAGCTTGCATAAATTGTCTTTTAATCCCACATTGATCGCAAAGATCATTGAAGTCATTAGACTTATACTCACCTCCACTATCTGATCTTAGGACTTTGATCTTCCTATCCGTCTGATTTTCGACCAAGTTTTTGAAGTTCTTGAAGTTATCAAATGCATCTGATTTCTTCTTCAAGAAGTAGATCCACGTCTTACGTGACATATCATCAATAAAGGTCATGAACTAGAAGGCTTTTCCTAAGGACATGGTCCTCATAGGCTCGCATAAATCTGTGTGGATTAAATCCAGGATGTTCTTTGCTCTTGCAACACCTCCTTTATTGAACTTCTCGCGATGCTGCTTCCCATATACACAAGATTCGCACATCGATTTCAAGTGATCTTCTATGGTAGGCAGTCCTGTTACCATCTCCAATTTTCTCATCAAACTGAGGCTTCCCAAATTCAAGTGGCCAAGCCTCTTGTGCCACAACTCAATTTGCAAAGGAACGGACGATATAAGTCCATGTTGCCCCTTGATTGTAGCATTCAACTTGTACAATTTTGTATGGGCTCTCTTATTCCATTCGCAATAACTTCGAACTTTTGGTTCACATTCTTCACAAAGCAACGATCATGGGCGAATTCTACTTTCAACTTTTGATCAGTAATGACTCCAACAAAAAGTAGATTTTTCTTCAAACCTGGTACGTAAAGTACCTCCCTGATCATCCTGCTTTTGCCATCAGGCAGTTGGATTGAAACTATACACCTCACCATTTGCTTGTGAAACAGATGTTTCATTATCCAACACCTTCAAACTACTGAACCAATTCTTGTTACCTGTCATGTGTCTTGTGGCTCCTGAGTCAATATACAATGCTTGATCATCTTGATTAGATGACAATGCAGATATGAAGTTGCTAGAGTCTTCAATCTCACCCTCATCGACAAGGTTACCTGCTTGTTTTGGTTTCCCCTTGCCTTGTTCCGCCAGGAATTTGCGACATTCACTCTTCCAATGGCCCTTTTTACCACAATGGAAGCACTTGCCTTTCTTCTTAGTTTTGCTGGAAGATCCCTCATCCTCCTTAGACTTGGCAAATTGCTGCTAGACTTCTTCTTGCCCTTGCCCTTGCCTTGTTTTTGGCGTGTTGCAAGTGCTTGATCGTCAGTATTTTGACATCTAGCTTTCACCATTTCTCGTCATTGCTCTTCCTGCATCAAGATTCCTGTGAGCTCGTCAAAGGTTGGCAATCTTTCTCTTGATGCTATTCCGCTCACAAATATCTGATAGGGTTCTGCAATGCCGCATAATGCATTATGCACCAGCTCCACATCACGTATGCGCTCTCCAATAGAATGCAGTTCATCTATTATTGTCTTGATTCTAGTCATGTACGTCTGAATGTGCTCTCCTTGCTCCATGCTGGCACTATTCAACTTTGACTTCAGAAACATGATTCTTGATGGATTTGACGTCTCGAACTGTTCCTTTAGCACATCCCATGCCTGTCTGGGTGTAATAGCATCACAAATGTGGTAATGATGTGATCCTTCACTGACAAGTTAATGAAGGTCAAAGCTTTCCTCATCTTTTTGTCGAACACTTTGATGTCTGCTTCATTTGGCGGCCTTCTCTCATCACATGTGACGACTTCCCACACGTCTTTCTCCATCAGTATGTTTTTCATTTTGAATTTCCACACTGCATAGTTGGAAATCCCGTCCAATTTGCTACTTTCACTCAAAATGGACTCTCCCATGTTTGCCATCGCAAAACTGCTTGAAACTTCTGCCTTAGGCTAAGAACAGTATGTCGAGGCCAACAGTGATGTCAGAAATTGAAAATAATGACCTGCACTTTTTTTTCTTACCAGGCCACTTGCCGCTTTTCCACCAATTTGAAAGCCAAATCGGTGTCGCCTTCCGAAATGCACTCAGTCGTCAACTCCCAACAACGTGCCCAGTGGAATGGTGAAACCACTTCTGGCGTACTCCGAACACTTTCTCCGCTACAACCACTCTGTTTTGCTGTATCGTACTTGCAGGTACAGTCCGAGTGCCCTTCGTTTGGAGGTTATAGCCTTTCGTTTGGGTCAAAACGAGCAAAGGACCCAAAAATAGATACTTTTCTAGTTTTTGAACTGTTTCTTCACTTTGAAAAAACTTCACTCTTCACTTGTGAAGGGCAACTCAACTTTCAGTATGAAAATTTTTCATGAAGTTGAAGGCCAAAATGCACTTCACTTCTTCAGGGCCCTGTTCAAAGCTCATCCAATGGCTGAACCAAATCTTGTGGTTCAAATTTCTTTCCCATCACAGATTCTGGACCGTCGATTCATTTGACACCTCATCTAAAGGTCCAAACTGCATCTGGGCATCGAACCATATTCCTGCAGTCGCTATGGCTTCGTACACTAAGTTGTTTATTGCGTTGGGCGCGCAAACAGCCCGCGACCTCCCTGCCTGCGGCCGCGCCTCCCTTCTCTGAAAATTATCAGATTAAACTCTCCTGTGGATCGTTTTGAGCATGATCTGAGGCCTGGAGCAAGGTCGCCCTACTGAATCCATGACTGTAGAGTGTTCAGTCAGGAAATTCCGTGGAGAAACGGTGATTTTAGCTCAACTCGACAAAGTGGCTTTTTTCACCTTTTTACCGCAAATCTGCTAGGTTAACTGTCTGGAGACAAAGCTCTGACATAAACCTCAGAATCTCTCCATGGCTAGTTGATAGTGTGATTAGCTTCCTTCCTGTCCTTACGACATCCAAAACGGTGCACAAACAGCGAAGAAATCACCAGTTATGTATAAAAATCGTAACCCCAAGCCCAGTTTCAATTTTCAGCTGGCTTCAAAATTGTCAATTTTTCACCAAATTTTTCCCTGTCTGATGCTATGCACAGGCTAATAATCCCTCTGCTGAGCTTAGCAAGCCTCTATAAATTAGAAACCGTGCACTAGTGCTTCTCTTTCCGTCTTTAACCCACCGTAAAACCCCGAACTCTTAGAAGACAGTTCTCCCGAAGCTCTCTTCAACGACGACACTCTACTGTGTACACTCCCTGTACGGCTCTGATACCAACTTAGAATTTGCTTTGCACAAGAACATAGATCATGCTACACAGTAACACAGACAGAAAACACTCTCTCCAGCAAGCTCACATAGCAACTGTATTTCTCAAAATGAAATTACACTGTACATATAGTTGTTTACTCAGGCAACCCATGCATGACCCAGGTTGCCGTTGGCGGGACGCGTGTGCCGTCGACTTGCCTCGTGGCGAGGCCAACTGATCCTTATCCACTGATAGGACCCACAGTACAGTAACACAGTGATTCTAACTTTAATTCTAACTATGTGAAGGATACACAGATGCGGATCGGACAGGAGATATCGATACCAGAAACTTTTGGATTTGTATTTTTATATAATCAAGGCCCAATCTCTTGGAACAGCCGAAAGCAGACCTCAGTAGCATTATCGTCAACCAAATCAAAATACATTTCTGCCACGAATGCTACAAAGGAGGCAATTTGGCTAAGGCACCTGCTAGCAGAAATTGACCTTGCATAGTCACATCCAACGATCATCTTTTGTGACAACCAGAGCACCATAGCTCTCTCTCTCTCTCTCTCTCTCTCTCTCTCTCTCTCTCTCTCTCTCTCTCTCTCTCTCTCTCTCTCTCTCTCTCTCTCTCTCTCTCTCTCTCTCTCTCTCTCTCTCTCTCTCTCTCTCTCTCTCTCTCTCTCTCAATCTGAGACTTCATTCTCGAAGCAAAGGCTATGTCAAAGGAGCACCAGTTCAGATTCAACGACATGTTGAATCTGAAAATCAAAATTTTTCAAGATCCACATGAAGGGAGATTGTTAGAATTTGATGCTCAGCCTCAAATCCATTCAATTATGAGCATCTTGAAAAACCAGAAACAGAAGGCTCGAATTTTTGAGCAGAGGATCAAGAAATTCATGATCGAATTTTCTAGAATTTTTCGATACTTGATCGACTAAAAAAATTTCATTGTACATTTTTTGATACTTGTAAATTTTGATATTGTCAGTCTAAAATCTGCGACCTAACAACTTCGCGTTGACAGTCCGCCCACTTTGTACATGCATTAATTGCAATGAGGTTGTAGTAATTACAACAGAAGGTAGTTGTAGATATTTTGTAGGATATTAATCCTAGGATCTTCATCAAAAAACTTCTTCTGATTATTCAAGTTTCTGTAACCAGCATTATCACACTCAACCAGCTGAAGTTATTACTTCAAGCAATTGTACTCATTGTTGATATTAATTAGAGTGCAAATTCTCAGTCTCACTAATGTATCGTTTCATTGTGTATTTGTCTGAAGCATTCAATTTGAATATTCTACTGTTGTTTGTGGCACTTCAAATCCTATATGCACCTGCTCGAGCTTCCGCTGACTAACCTATCGATTTTCGACAAGGTTGCCATTGACGAGACGTGTGTTCCATCGACGTGCTTGATCACGAGACCAACTGGTTGGACCCACATTACTGTATCAAAGTAATTCTCCTTTTATTCTAACTATTCGAACATCCAATGTTTGCAAGACATTTTGTTCTACCGTATTCAATTGCACATTTTAACACAAGTATCGTGCAATGGAAGACACAACAGAAGGATGGATCATACGAGAGCTATTTTTGAGCCTCATAAACTTGCAAAATAGATTGGAAATTTTCTAAAACTATATCTGAGCAGTTAATAGAAAAGTTGTAGAAAAAAGGATTCAATAAATGCTTCTAACCATGCAAGAAACTACCCTGAAACTTGCAAGAATCAAACACATAAAGTTTTGATTAGAAGCAATGCAATAGCTCGCTGCGTCTCTTCCATGCAAAATCATTGTTTTATAATCCAACAGTCAGAGCACATGCGTATGACCACTCAAAACGAATGTCAATTCCTCATGCATGTCCAAAATATCATCACTATCACCATGCAACAAATCCACACAAGCACAATACTTTAAATTAGGAAAAGGGTAGGCATGCAATCAGAACATTTACGGATTTGACAATTTTACTCGCAAAATTACCAAAATTTCAAACAGCCATGTCTTGAGCTACAGTGCACCAAATTAGGCATTGTAAAGCAAACTACAAAGGGAGACCAAGTGACCAAGATGATTGACACCTCACCTTGCCACCTTAGCTTCACACACGTAAGAACAGAGTGCTAGAAATCATGTAGCAAAGTGCACTTTCTCTGTGTGAAATCATGCAACCACCCTATCACCAAAAGTGATATTAATCAGTCTTTCAGTCTTTTAGACTTCTGTGAAGCCTTCATATAGGTCCTAAGAAGAAATACGGTCTAAAAATGAGGATTTTATGGCTTGTAGAAGGGCGCTCTAGCTACAAACTTAATGAATCTGGAGCATAAGCCCCCACTCACCAATTTAGAGGTCTAATAGCTTGTTAGAAAGGCCAAAAGGAGCAAAAAATAGGTTGTATTGGTTCCATGCATGATCCTTTTGTGGATTGATAACAATCTATCCCCCAAAAATAACCAAAAAAAGGCTTTTTCTGGACCTCCCACACCTTCTGTTGTTTGGAATCTTGGCTCTAACTTTAGGGACAGCCTACAAGATTTTCATTAATCCACTTACAAGGTCCACAAGGTGTTTCATAATAGTATGCGACCAATTTTTTTGAAAAAACTTGCAAAAATGATGATTTTTGGCAATTTTTTCAGTTTTTTCACTAAATAAGGTTGATTTCAACCACATGCAACCCCATCCCACTCACATGAAACTCAATTTACAGAGGTATAGCCATGTAAATGATCTGATCTTCCTAGATTTTAGCTCTTGCTATCAATTTCTAGTAAAAAAATCATCAGAAACAAGCAATTTTTGACTAAAAACATAGCCTGGAATAATAAATCATGAAAACAACCGTCATGCATCATTAAATCCATCATTAATGATCCCTAGAATGAAAGTACACTTGCTAAAATTTTCAGATCTACTAAAATTTTGAGCTACGTAAGCAAAAACTCCAAAAAAACATTATAAATTGACTATCATGTACATGCTTCCATAAAGCCCTGGAGAAAGTCGAGAAAGAGGGATTTTAATGACATGCAACTAAAAACTGGGAGAATTCACCAACTTGGAATCTTTTTTCTCCACATAGATGAGAATTTCGATAGATCGGCACCAAAGATCCGATGAAAAGCTTCATCACTCCAAGTCCTCTAATTGTTCGTAAGCCTTGCTTTGATACCAATGTTAGGGAAAGCTCCTCAAGATCCCACTCAGAAGTCAAACACACAAGAACACACTGTGGAGCAAAGTTACCCAACCAAGTAGAAACAACCAATCAATCTCCAACAGCTTCACCCCCGAGCCAAGGAATAGAAAGCAAGAGTAGAGAGAGAGAAAAACTAGTAGTGAATCACCAAAATTAGGAACGAAGATAAGCAAGTTTCCACTAGGCTATATAGCTCCAAAGCCCTTCTATGCATGTGCCCATGGAAGGCCTATACTCCAAAGCCCTCCTGTGCATGTGCCCATGAAAGGCCTATACTCCCCCAAAGTGCTTTTCATTGCTATTGATACTCTACACATGCATTAACATTCCTAAACCATGTACTAACAGTTAGAATTAAAGTAGATTCATTGTGTTACTGTACTGTGGGTCCTATCAGTCGATAAGGATCAGTTGGCCTCGCCACGAGGCGAGTCAACGGGACACGCGTCCCGTAAACGACAACCTGGGTCATGCATGGGTTGCTTGAGTGAAGAACTATATGTACAGTGTAATTTCATTTTGAAAAATACAGTTGCTATGTGAGCTTGGCGTGAAGAGTGTTTTTCAGTTTGTGTTACTGTGTAGCATGATCTGTGTTCCTGTTTGAAGCAAATTCTAAGTTGGTATCAGAGCCGTACAGTGAGTGTACACATTACAGTGTCGTTGTTGAAGAGAGCTTCGGAAGAAGAATAGTCTTCTGAGAGTTCGGGGTTTAGGATGGGCTGGAGACGGAAAGTGAAGCACTGGTGCATGGTTTCTAGCATGCAGAGGTTTGCTAAGTGTGAAACCGTGTGAGGATTCACAGAAAAGGCCTATCAGTTGGAGAAACAGAATTCTAAAAATTTCGTAAAGTAGCTGCTTGGTGTTTGCAATCAGTGTGCATCTAAACGGACACCGTTTGATGAACGGTCTGAAGCAAAAGTTTGCCTACAGTAGGGCAACCTCAGGGAGGTGAGCAACTGCAAGAAAAATCCCAGAGTAGTGTCGAGAATCAGCTCTGAACAGAAGTTGTTTTTTTTTTAGCAGGGGTTCGCAAGAGCAAAGTGCTAGATCTTTCATCACAGAGAACCAATTCAAGCACTGTAAGAGGCTGAGTGTGGGCGCCCTGCTGAAAACAGATAATTGGCTGAGGGTCGTGGATGGCCATAGATCATTAGAGGTGCTGGAGTAGATTCTATGTGGGTGTAAAAACCCTGGCCACCATAGCTTTAAGCTTGTGCAGAAGGAGGTCGAGAGAGGGATGCAGACAGCTCGCGCGCGATGAGGAGGAGAAGCACGTAGTGCTTTGAAGGTGGTCGCGACTGGAGGAATCCGGATTGGTGCACAAGAATGTGCAGGACCATCAAATCTCGTGGCATCTGGATGGACGATGGAGATTAAATCTATGTGGACCATTGGATCCAGAGAAGCCATTGGATTGCCTTAAAATCCACATGAACTTCAATTGAAGGGGCCTGAAGAGCAAAAGGCACTTCAACTTCATTAAAAACTTTCATACTGAAATGAGAGTTGGGTCCCTTTACAAGTGAAAGGTGAAGTTTCTTCACTCTAAAGAAACAGTTCAAAACTAGAAAAATCCCTATTTTTGGATCCTTTATCCGTTTTGACCCAAACGAAAGGCTATAACCTCCAAACGAAGGGCACCCATAATGTACCTGCAAGTACGATACCTTAAAACAGAGCGATTTTAGAGAAGAAAGTGTTCGGGCGCGTCAAAAGTGATCTCACCATTCCATTGGGCACGCACGTAGTTGGGAGTTGGCGACAGAGTGCATTTCGGAAGGCGAAGTCAATTTGGCTTTCAATTTGGCGGAAAAGCGGCGGGTGGCCTAGTAAGAAAAAAAAGTGCAGGTCATTATTTTTTACTTCTGACATCACAGTTGGCCTCGACATACTGTTTTTAGCCTACGATTGCAGTTTTAGACAGTTTTGGGATGGCGAACATGGGAGAGTCCATTTTGAGTAAAAGTAGCAAATTGAACGGAAGGACATGTGGGATGGCGTCACAGGTGATGAGAGAAGACCGCCAAATGAAGTGGACATCAAAGTATTCGATAAGAAGGTGAGGAAAGATTTGAACTCCATTAACTTGTCAGTGAAGGATCACATCATTACCCACATTTGTGATGTTGTTACACCTAGACAGACATGGGATGTGCTAAAGGAGCAATTCGAGACGTCAAATCCGTCAAGAATCATGTTTCTGAAGTCAAAATTGAATAGTGCCCGCATGGAACAAGGAGAGCACATTCGGACTTATATGACCAGAATCAAGACAATGAGGGATGAATTGCATTCTATTGAGCACATACGTGATGTGGAGCTAGTGCACAATGCATTGTGCAGCATTGCAGAACCCTATCAGATGTTTGTGAGTAGAATAGCATCAAGAGAAAGATTGCCAACCTTTGACAAGCTCATAGGAATCTTGATGCAGGAAGAACAACGACGAGAAATGGTGAAAGCTAGACGTCAAAATACTGATGATCAGACACTTGCGACACACCAAAAACAAGGCAAGGACAAGGGCAAGAAGAAGTCTAAGCAGCAATTTGCCAAGACTCAGGACAATGAGGGATCTTCCAGCAAGACCAAGAAGAAAGGCAAGTGCTTCCATTGTGGTAAAAAGGGCCATTGGAAACGTGAATGTCAGAAATTCGTGGCAGAATCAGGCAAGGGAAAACCAAAACAAGCAGGTAACCTTGTCGATGAGGGTGAGATTGAAGACTCTAGTATCTTCATATCAACATTGTCATCTAATCAAGATGATCAAGCATGGTATATTGACTTGGGAGCCACAAGACACATGACAGGTAACAAGGATTGGTTTAGTAGCTTGAAAGTGTTGGATAATGGAACGTCCATTTCACAAGCAAATGGTGATGTGTGCAAGATCAAGGGAATAGGCACAATTTCAATCCAACTACCTGATGGAAAAAGCAGGATGATCAGGGAGGTATTTGACATACCAGGTTTGAAGAAAAATCTACTTTCTGTTGGTGTCATTTCTGATCAAAAGTTGAAAGTAGAATTTGCCCATGATCGTTGCTTTGTGAAGGATGTGAACCAAAAGTTCAAAGTCATTGCAGATGGTATAAGGGATCCCAACACTAAATTGTACAGGTTGAATGCTACAATCAAGGGGCAACATGAACTTGTCTCATCGATTCCATCACAAACTGAACTGTGGCATAAGAGGCTTGGTCACTTGAACTTAGAAAGCTTCAGTTTGATGAGGAAATTGGAAATGGTGAGAGGATTGCCTACGATAGAAGACCACTTGAAGTCAATGTGCGAATTATGTGTGTATGGGAAGCAACATCGAGAGAAGTTCAATAAAGGTGGTGTTGCAAGGGCAAAGAACATCCTGGATTTGATCCACACAGATTTATGCGGGCCTATGAGGACTATGTCCTTAGGCAAAGCCTTCTATTTCATGACCTTTATTGATGATATGTCATGTAAGATGTGGATTTACTTCTTGAAGAAGAAATCGAATGCATTTGACAATTTCAAGAGCTTCAAAGCATTGGTCAAAAATCAGACAGGTAGGAAGATCAAAGTTCTAAGATCAGAAAGTGGAGGTGAGTACAAGTCTAACGACTTCAATGATCTTTGTGATCAATGTGGGATCAAAAGACAATTTACGCAAGCTCATACTCTTGCTCTCAATGGTGTAGATGAGCGCAAGAATCGTACGATTGTGGAAAGTGCCAGATCTATGCTAACTGAGATGAAAGTACTTAAATTAGAAGCATGCAGTATGGCAGTCTATTTTCAAAATAGAAGTCCTACCATTGCCATACCAAAGATAACACCTGAGGAGGCATTCACGAAGAAGAAACCAAAGGTGAACCACTTGCGAATCTTTGGATGTAAAGCCTTTGTACACATTCCTAAGGAAGAGAGACGTAAGCCTGATGTGAAAGCTATCAGGTGTATATTCCTAGGATATGATGATCGTGTGAAGGGCTATAGATGTTTTGATCTAGTGGAGAACAAGATACATGTCAGCCATGATGTTATCTTTGATGAATTTAAGATGTATGAAGATGAGGATGCTGAAAAGATGGACACATCCAGTGAGAAAGATGGTACAGTGAGGATATTTTCTGATGATGATCCATTTATTGACTTTCCTAGTGATGGATACGAGGATACACCTCAAGATACTACTACTCAACCTCAAGATATAGGTTGAAGAGGTAGGGACAAACCCTTTGGTGCAAGAAGGATTGAAGTTGCAGGTGACAAACGCAAGGAGAAAGATACACCGTGGGATACATTTTCACCAAGAAGCCGATCACCTGACATGAAGCTCCTAAGTGGTTTGAGAGATTGTTAAAGAGCCGCGACATGGATGAATTTCCAAGATCATCTAGCCAGGGAGAGCTATGAAGATCAACAAGAGAGAAGACACAACTTGAAAGGTATGAAAAAAATTATGCTCTCTTATCTAGCATTATTCAAAGCAAAGAACCTTCGACTTATATTGAAGCGAAGAATGATGACATTTGGGTCAAGGCCATGGCAGAGGAGATGGAATCAATTGCTAAGCATAGCACATGGGACTTAGTAGAACCACCAGTTGGCAGGAAATCCATTGGTTGTAAATGGGTATACAAGACCAAGTACCATGCAGATGGAAGTATAGCAAAGCACAAAGCAAGATTGGTGATCAAAGGGTATGCACAAAGTAAAGGGATCGACTATGAGGAGAGCTTTGCGCCAGTATGTAAGTGGAATACTCTACGTCTACTTGTTGCTTTAGCTTCACATTTTGGTTGGCCTTTGCATCAGATGGATGTGAAATCTGCTTTTCTGAATGGTAAGTTAGAAGAAGAGGTGTTCATGGATCAACCTAAAGGCTTTCTAACAAAAGGACAGGAGAATAAAGTATGTCGCTTGAAGAAAGCACTTTATGGCCTTAAACAAGCACCACGTGCGTGGTATAGCAGGATTGATGCCTATTTTCATTCTAAGGGGATGGTGAGAACACATTCTGATCCAAATCTTTATGTCTTATGCTTTGATGGTATGGTTGCTTTGATTGCTCTTTACGTTGATGACTTGATTATCACGGGAAACAATAAAAAAATGATAGACATGATCAAGAAAGACCTCATAAAATAATTCGAGATGACAGATCTCAGCCTAATGCATAATTGCCTTGGAGTGGAGGTGTGGCAAAAAGGACACGAAGTGGGTTTAACACAGGTGAAGTATGTTAGAGAGTTGCTGCACAGGTTCAGGTTGCAGGATTTCAAGCCAGTGAACACTCCTATTGAACCAGGTAAAAAGATTTCTAAGCTTGACGAGTCACAACCATTTGATGCTACACTATATAGACAGTTAGTAGGGAGCTTAATTTACCTTACCACGACTAGACCAGATATATGCTATGTTGTTGGTATTGTAAGTCAGTTTATGACAGCACCTACGAAAACACATTGGAAGGTAGCTAAGCGCATTTTGCGTTATGTCAAAGGCACTTCAGATTATGGCTTGGTCTACAGGAAGCATGAGGGTTTACTTGAGTTATGTGGCTATGTGGATGCGGATTGGGGAGGTGACTATGACGACCATAGAACCACCACAGGGTATGTATTCCAGCTTTGTGGCAGTTGCTTTTCCTGGTCTAGTAAGAAGCAAAGTACAACTGCTTTATCCACCACAGAAGCAGAGTATAAGGCAATGTGTAGTGCAACATCGGAAGCTATATGGTTGAGACAGATCTTGGAAGAAGTTGGCATGAAACAAAAAAATCCACAACTATACATAGCGACAGTCAGAGTGGCATTCAGCTAGCAAAGAATCCAATGTTTCATGCGAACATTGAGATTCAGTATCACTTTATACGTGAGAGGCTGCTGAGTCGTGAAATTCATGATGTTCATTGTAGTACGGAAGAACAACTAGCTGATATTTTCACTAAGCCACTTGTTAAAGAAAAGTTTGATAAGTTTAGATCAAAACTTTCTGTACTTAAAGTTTGTTGACTTTAAAGCTATGTATATTGTTAGAAATCAATGATAATATTCATTGTTACTGTTTATGATGTACATTAATGTTGATAGTTGTGTCATAAGCTGTGGGCTAGGCTATTAGTCTACTCGTAGATTTTCTCTCTCTATCAGGGTTCAGGGTTTATTTGTACATTTTACATTCTGTATGAGTTAGTGTGATAGAGTGATAGTGCATGTTCTTCTTCCACCTTCTTGTGGTAATTGCTTATGGTGAATGCTTGATGTTGCATATCTAATTCTTGACATGGTATCAGAGCAGCGATAGTCTTGCATGCTTGATCAGTGGATACAACTTGTCACAGGCTCCGCAATGAAGTGAGAAAGTCCTTCACGGGAGGCGAAAGCTTGGAGAGACAAAAACGGCTAGAAGAAATTCTTCTTTGGTGTATTTTGCAGGTTTGGAGCTCAGAATCATCAGTGGGAAACGAAGACACAGTCTCGGAGGCATCAGAAAGGCCAGGGCAACATCAAACAGATTGAAAATCTGTTGAGTGGGAAGATTTTTTTTACAATACTTCTTAGTTGTTGTGAAAAGCACAGTCCCGAAGGCATCAGAAAGGCCAGGGCAGTATCAGATAGATTGAAAATTTGTTGAGTGGGAGGAGATTTTTACAATACTTTTAGCTGTTGTGAAAAGTGCCATTTGTGTGAGAGGTTTGCCAAGAAATCTCTCATTTGTCTATTTGGGATACCGCAAATCACATTAGACAATGTCTATTACCACCATTCCGAGTTAGGAGGCTTCATACTTTTCACATTATTGATCTCTGTCTTTTGAACGATCACACATTTGAAATCTTTGCAAAGAGGAGGCGGCGTAGCCGTCGCGCTGAAGTGGGGGATCTAAAATATTCCCTCTGAAAGTTCTTATATTCCCTCTACTTTTCATCTTTTTCATACCAATATCGGATCGATGCGCCAGAGGTAAGAAAAATCCTGAACAGTTGTACATCCGCGCGTCATACAAATATAGCATATTTGTACCAATATCGGATCCACGCGCCAAAGGTATAAAGAAAATACTGAACAGTCGTACATCCGCGCATCATACCGATATCGCATATCCGTACCAATATCGGATCCATGCCCGCGAGCTAAAGAGAATCCCGAGCAGTCGTGCATTTGCGCGTCGTACCAATATCAGATGTACAACCAAAAATTTACAGTGTTGTGGTGTGATAAATTTTGTGATCCAGACTCATCTATCCAGTAATGGCAACTCTAAATGAGAGTGTCCTTAATGAGTCAAGCAAATTGGAAGGTGCCGACAACTATGCAGTTTGGAAATTCAAACTGAAGAACATTTTGATGGAAAAGGAGCTATGGGAGATCGTGACAGGTGAAGAGACAAGGCCAGTGATTGAAGAAGATCAACGAGCATTTGATAAGAGAAAACAGAAAGCCCAGAATGTCATCAACTTATCAGTTAGAGATGCAATTATTCCCTATATTTCAGATTCAGAAGGACCAAAAAGAAGCGTGGGATACATTGAAGACATTGTTTGAAACGACAAATACATCTCGAATATTATTTTTGAAGATGAAGTTGCATACATTGCGGATGGATGATGGTGCAACTATTGTCGATCACATACTAAAGATCAAAGAGATCCGTGACCAATTAGCAGCAGTTGGAGAGCGAATACAAGATCATGAGATCATGCAATTGACATTGAATAGTCTGAGTGAGTCACATCAGATGTTTGTAACGAGTATAGCCACAAGAGAAAATCTTCCAACCTATGAAGAACTAGGTGGATTGCTTCTGCAAGAAGAGCAACGTCAAGAGAACTTGAATCATCGTAACAGGAGCTATGATCAAGCTCTTGCAGTTAGAGGACGAGGTGGAAGATTTGGCCATGGAAGGTGTCAATCGAGAGGAGGAAACTCAAGCTGGGGATCGTTCAACAACTGAATGAGGAAGTCAGTGACAGTCTGAATCGAGGCAATTGGAATCAAGGCCGAGGTCAAGGACGCGACTATTCAAGACAAAATATACCTGGAAAGTGTAGGTACTGCAACAAACCTGGCCACTGGGAGCGTGAATGCTTCAAGAAACAGAAGGAGATGGAACAAAGAAAAGACAAATGGCAAGTGAGAAATAATGTTGATCGGCATCAATTTGATGACTATTATTATGAAGACAATTATACTGATCAACATCAATACGATGATGATCAATATGAAGATGATACATGTGAGAGTTCAAAATTGTTCGTTACAACATCAATGGCAAGTGATGAAGCCAAAAAAACCTGGTACATTGATAGTGGTGCATCCAAGCACATGACTTTAAGGAAAGAGTGGTTTTCCAAACTCAAGAAAATTGACAATGGTGATGAAGTTGGACAAGCTGATGGCAAATTGCTATCTGTTAAAGGAGTTGGAGTGGTATCAGTGAAGTTAGCTAGCAAGAAAATAAAACAGATAAGCAATGTGCAATATGTACCTGGCTTAGCTAACAATCTACTATCTATTGGGACGATGGCTGATCAACAACTCAAGGTTGAGTTTGACAACGACAAATGTCTCGTCAAGGACATCAAGAATCACTACAAAGTGATTGCTACAGGAGCTAGAGTCAACAAGAATCGACTCTACAAATTGAATGCGAGATCTTTTACTCAAGCTATGATAAGCACTGTTGATAGTCGAAGTGACCTTTGGCATCAAAGGTTTGGTCATATTAGTGCTCAAAGCTTACAAATCCTTAAAAGAGGTAATCTAGTTGTTGGATTGCCTGATATCTCTTTTGACGGAAAAAATTGTGAGGGTTGCATTTTGGGAAAACAGCACAGAGAGAGATTTTTCAAAGATGGAGCAAAAAGAGCCAATGGCATTCTCGATCTTGTTCATAGTGATCTGTGTGGACCAATACAAACTAGGTCCATTAGTGGTTGTTATTATTTCATCACATTTATTGATGACTATAGTAGACATATCTGGATTTATTTCATAAGCAAGAAATCTGATGCTTTTGCCAAGTTTAGAGAGTTCAAGGCTCTAGTTGAAAAACAAACAGGTTGTTATATCAAGACCCTCAGATCAAATGGTGGCGGTGAGTATTTTTCAACAGAGTTTATAAATTTTTGCAAGGATCAGAGGATCACAAGACAAACTACTACACCCTATTCACCACAACAGTATGGAATTGCAGAACGAAAAAATAGATCCATTGTGGATATGGCTAGGGCAATGCTTAAGAGCAAGGGTTTGCCAAATACTTTTTGGGCAGAAGCATGCAACACAACTACTCATATCTTGAACCGGTGTCCTACTAAGTCCGTGGAGGGTAAGACACCTTACGAAGCTTTTATTAGGAAAGAGATCTGATGTTTCTCATTTATGAGTATTTGGTTGTGATGCTTACGCTCATGTGCCTGATGAAAAATGAAAGAAGCTGGATGCAAAAGCTGTTAAGTGTATTTTCCTTGGATATGATGAAAGAGCCAAGGCATACAGGATGTATGACACAGATGCACAAAAGATCTTGCTTTCTAGAGATGCTACTTTTGATGAAATGGGTCAAAATGACCAGATAAAATTGAGAGTTGATCCCTTTGATGACAAAACTAAAGTGCAAGTGAAGGAAGAAGTTGTACTCTTGCATTGATGAACACTTCAAGCGAAGAGGAATGGTAAAGAGTGATGCTGATCCTAATCTTTACATTCTAAGGCAAGATTCAGATATAGTGTTCATTGTCTTGTACGTGGATGATTTGATTATTACAGGAAGTAATGAGAAGTTAATCGATGAAATCAAATCAGATCTTTCCAATGCTTTTGACATGACTGATCTAGGATTGATGCACTATTGTCTTGGCATTGAAGTATGGCAAAGGAAGACATGGTCTTTCTTAAACAAAGCAAATATGCACGAGATTTGCTTTATAAGTTCAATATGTAGGATTGTAAGCCTTTGAGTACACCTATGGATGTCAACATGAAGCTTACTGCATATGATGAATCTGAGAAAGTGGATGCTTATTTATATAGACAGCTGGTGGGTAGTTTGATTTATTTTTCACACACACGACCTGATATTTTTTATGTTGTTGGTGTTGTTACTCAATTTATGCAAAATCCTAGTCAAGCACACTGGAAGTCTGCTAAACGTATTCTCAGATACATTCAAGGGACATTGAATTTTGGTTTGAAGTATGATTAGTATGAAGTGCCAATGTTGGTAGGTTATACAGATGCCGATTGGGCAGGTAATATTGATGACAGAAGATCTACCAATGGTCATACATTCAGTTATGGTACAGCTGCAATTTTATGGAGCAGCAAAAAGCAACCTACAGTAGCCTTATCATCGACGGAGGCTGAATATCGAGCACTCAGCAATGCTACACAAGAAGCGATATGGTTACGAAGATTGCTTGTGGATTTAGGTCAAACACAGGTGGATGTGACTACTATATCTTGTGGTAATCAAAGTTGCATTCACCTTGCCAAAAATCCAGTTTTACATGCTCGAACCAAGCGCATCGAAATACACTACCATTTTGTTCGAGAGAAAATTCTTGAAGGAGCCATTGATCTTGTTTTTTGTAAATCTGAAGATCAAATGGCAGATATTTTTACTAAGTCATTAGGTAGATATAAATTTGAGAGGTTTCATACTCTATTAGGAATAGAAGAATAAATTTTATCATTAAGGGAGAGTGTTAGAAATCAATGATAAACTTCATTGTTACTGTTTACGTTGTACATTAATGTTGACAGTTGGGACCAGCTGTCATTAGCCGTAGGCTAGTCTATTAGTCTACTCGTGGGTTTTCTCTCTCTATCAGGGTTCAGGGTTTATTTGTACATTTTACATTCGGTATGAGTTAGTGTGATAGAGTGACAGTGCATGTTCTTCTTCCGTCTTCTTGTGGTGATTGCTTATAGTGAATGCTTGATGTTGCATATCTAATTCTTGACATATATGACTGTATAAAAAGTAGACTCTACTTTAAGAGAGAGAGTTAGAATTAAAGTAGATTCATTGTGTTATTGTACTGTGGGTCCTATCAGTCGATAAGGATCAGTTGGCCTCGCCACGAGGCGAGTCGACGGGACACGCATCGCGTCAACGACAACTTGTGTCATGCATGGGTTGCCTGAGTGCAGAAGTATATGTACAGTGTAATTTCATTTTGAGAAATACAGTTGCTATGTGAGCTTGGTGTGGAGAGTGTTTTTCTGTCTGTGTTATTGTGTAGCATGATCTGTGTTCTTGTTCGAAGCAAATTCTAAGTCTAACTCCACTTAGAGTGTCTGGGCCTCACAAAGCTCTCACAAAGCTACAAAGATTATGTCGAATCCATATGCAAGACATGGACATAACAAATTTTAACTTCATATCAAAGCTTTGCATAATTTTGCACAAGACAGAGAGCTTGTGAGTGCAGTTTCAAGAGATCGACATTTTCCATCGTTGAGGATCAAAAACAAAATTTTCTGAGAGTTCACAACCTACTAGTCTACCATCCTCATAAGGGCCTGCTCCCACTACATAGTTGCTAACATCCATTTTTGCACAATTGGTTTACTTAAATTATTAATATATATGTGTAAATTGGGACTCATAATAGAAAAACGTAATTTGAGAGTTTTATGAGTTTTATGCTCATTCATTTCATCACTCCAGAATACTAATGAACTTTTCTGTGGCTACACTTTCTCTTCATTGCCTTAAAGGTGTCTGTGAGATGCTATTTGAGCATAATCCACAATGAACCTATGAAAATTTTCAATGAAGCTAAGGAGTGATTTCACATCACATATTTTTTGCAATTGTGGCCATTCATGTACCTTAACGATGCATCGTAATCGATTTTAATGTCTATATGATGTAGTCTAGGTATCTAAGTATGTTCTAAAAGAACTCAAATTTTGACTCCTCTACATAGAGCTTTTCTTGCCTTAGAAGCTCTAAGACAGTACGAATGTGCTTTTTCATGTTGTTCAAGGGTCTGATTAGAAACTAAATACACTACCACAAATTTTCCTGAATATAAATGAAGAATATTGTTCATCATCTACCAGAGTGTGATAGGAGCATTAGTGGTTTTGAATGACGTAACCAAAAACTCGTAGTGGCCATATTTGGTTCAATCTTGGGAGTATCTTCTTTCTTAGTCCTTATATGATGGCATTTAGATCTAAGATCAATCTTTGAGAGATACAAACGATCCATTATATCATCCATACTAGGTAAACGATATATTTTTTTTTTATGGTCGTTCTATTCAAGTTTTCATAATCAATACAAAGGCAAGTGCCTCTCTCATTTTTGCTAACCAAAAATACTAGTGCTGCTCCAAGGGGCTGGAGTCCCAAGGGGAATCACTAGAAAAACTGTGATCCATCCAACTTACAATCGTTGAGTGTGATAACTCTGGCTACAAAAAGATTGATCAGATTAAGAATTATCAAAAGAAGTTTTCTGATGAAGATTCTAGAATTGATATACAACAAAATATCTACAACAACCGTTTTGTTGCAGTTATTACAACCGCCTCATTACTGTTAATGCATGTACAAAGTGGGCGGGCTGTCAACGTGAAGTCGTTGGGTCACGATTTTAGACTGACAATGTTGAAATTTACAAGTATAAAAAAAATATACAATGACTCAAAAATTATAATAACTTGGAAAATTACGGATTTTTTGAGTCGATCTTGTATCCAAGAAATTATGATTTTGAGAATCAAGAAAAATAAGATTTTTCAAGTTGATACGGTATCGAAAAATTCTAGAAAGTTTCATTCTGAATTTTTCGATTTTCTGCTAAGAAATTTGAGCCTTCCGTTTCTGGTTTTTTAGGATGCTCATTATTGAATGGTTCACAATATGAAAACATATATTAACTTCCAAAGAAGATATAAATGGAGTATTAGGCATGTCAACATCCCCTCTTAATTCTGTCAATGAGATATCATGCAAAAATGATAAACTATTTATTACATTATCATTTTTGGATAGCTCATTCTTGGAGTAAACCCACTCCTAACTCAAACTCCATCTACTTTATCTAAATTCATAATATGGAAATCTAGAGCTGCAATGTAAATTGGGATTTAGCTTAGGAACTATCTGATCCAAGATTTGAGAATAGTCTTCTATTGTCGTCTTCACAAAATATTGGTGATTACTTGGTGCTATTGCCAGTCGAAGGTTTTGCACCAAGTTTGAATTAACAAAGTTATGTGTAGAACCATCATACTGGAAAATTCACAGTACAAATGATAGAGGGTGCAAGTAGTGCCTTATTCTCTTCTGATGATGTAGCTTGCTTCTTAGATCCCACCATGATCTCTCCACTGTGAGGATGCTTTTTGTTGTTGGATGAGAGTGGGGCCTTGCATGGACCCTCAATGATGGTGTATAATACGCTCATCATTTTCTCTCTCCGCCTCATTAATGAGACCTAGACTCAAAGAGCATGATGGCTCATGACATTATGAGAGATAGTAATGGTTGTGCATGGTGTGGATTGTCATGCTCTCTCCTATCCCCACCACACATTGAATGGGACATATACTCTTGGAAAAAAACTCAAGATAAAGGCTCATATTCTTAGTAGAGATTTAGACCATGCTCAATGAATGGTCCATACCACCCCTGTCCATTCTCTGTTTTTTATGTTCCATCATGAACTCACCATGAGGACACTTCATTGTTGGATGAGGATGGGGCCACACCTGCATCGATAGCTACGATACATAAGATGCTCATTCGTTTTTCTCTCTCCGCCCTCAATAATGAGACCTATACTCAAAGAGCTTGTTGGCTCATCATGACCATTGACATTATCTAGAAATAGTAGTGGTTGTGCATGGTGGACCGTGGTGGTGGTCATGCTCTCTCCTACCCCACCACATGTTCTCACTTGGGGATTGGAGTTGGAACTCCAAGTAATGATGCAAAAGGGCATACAAGAGCAAAAAATTGATGGTGCATCTATGCTAAGTACTTAAATAAAACGTACAAATCTAAATTCATAGCTAAATTTCTGAAATTTTAATGGCATAAAACCTACAAACATTAAAACCATAACTAAGATGCAAATTTCAACAATTGGCATGTACACCTTGGAAGATGTATTGCCTACTACAATTGTGATTTGCAGGCTCACCCAAATCCAATGGCGGTGGGACGGTTGATGGATGGGGAGGAGAAGATGCTTTGCCTCATTGCTCGTGGATGAGATCACAATTGGCAATATGCTCCTCTAGGAAACTTTAACGATTCTTTTGGAGCACGGGACCATTCATACTTGCACGTGCCATTGAAACAATAAAGTGAATACTCCATTGAGTGTTTGGGGAAGCCGACATAGTCCAAGAATGGAACTGCATTTTTTGTCAAAAGCTGAATCCATATATATTTTGAAGGATATTGACTTTTGAAAATTTGATAAATTGTTTGTTTTGTAACAAATTTGATGGTTAGTAATCATAGATTTACCTCATCATAATAAGTTAAGAAACCAAAGAAGTTTGAAATTTTGAAGCTTTACCTTGCGGGTCCCAAACTTTTGCACAATTCTTGGTAAAATTTACATGTCTTTGATACATGCTATATCTATAGATTTTTAACACATTTCACAATGAAATCCATTGATGGGCTGGGGCAACCTAAGGCAAAAAAATTTGTTGGCAAGAGTATACAAAAATTTTGTAATTTTCAACTATGGTGGCTACAATCAAAATAGTTTAATCGGTTTGCAAATGTTTTTGGCGGGTTAGCTAATATAAATAAGCTCTTTTTCGAGAAAAGTTGATCGACAAACATTCACAGAATTTATAAATTGCAAGATATGGAAGGAGAAGTTAAAGGAGGTGACTCTTTCTCGAATCAACATATCACACACCAATGTCACACCACCGTTGCACCACCACCGATGTAGTGATATTGGTGGGCTCACACTGATCTAATGGCCAACCATATCATAGCATGTAAGGAGATGGTGCTATAATCTATGTTCATGCTTAGATGGTTGAGAGCCCACCATTGCGAGTTGTGACTATAGTGGTGGTGCCGCATACGCTGATCTCTTTTTCTCAAGTGGCAAACCCTAATCAATGCCCTTTGGACCATTGAATGGACAGTTGACATTTAAAGCCATTGTTGTATTCATCCTCGGGTGCATGGACAAGGACCTTAGAGCCCATGCCTCATGCACCTCATTTGTGACTATAGTGGTGGTGCCGAATACGCTGATCCCTGTTTCTCAAGTGGCAAACCCTAATTAACGCCCCTTGGACCATTGAATGGACAGTTGACATTTAAAGCCTTTGTTATATTCATCCTTGGGTGTTTGGCCGAGGACCTTAAAACCCATGCCTCATGCACCTCATTTGTGACTATAGTGGTGGTGCTGAATACACTGATCCCTTTTTCTCAAGTGGCAAATCCTAATCAATGCCCTTTGGACCATTGGATGGACAGATGACATTGAAAGCCTCTTTTGCTCCTTCATCCTTGGGTGCATGACAGAGGACCTTAAAGCCCATGCCTCGTGCACCTCATTCACACTAAGGCCTAAGCTGCCCCTTTTGAAAGCCCACAATTTGACCACCCTCCCTGGTCCCCCCCAGGGCTTTTAATGCCACCTTGGCATATATGGCACGCGCGTCGCACACATCCTGTCGAACTTCCAGGGGTCTGGTCAATCTCTTATCTGCTCTAATCTGAACTTCCAGGAGCCTGTAGTAGCCCACCTTAATCTACTCTAATCTGATGTAGCTTAGAGCTCCAGTTTTCTGATCAATCAGTACAAATGGTAGAGATGGGTCTCAAAGCTTCAGTAGTGAAACATAAAGTGCTAGTTAGGCCAGTGATTTGATGTAGCAAAGCTCTAGTTTCTGAGTACTTACACGAGTAGAAATGCCTCTCAAAGCCGAATTCAGAAGTAAAACAGACAGTTCTAGCTGAACCAGCTTTTCACTCTAGTTAGGCCAGTATTTTGATGTGAGAAAGCTTTAGCTCCTCATTAATTGCTGCTGGAATTTGCTTGTCAAACCTAAATTCTGTAGTGAAACAGATAGTTCTAGCTATATCAGCTTTTCACTCCACTTTTGATTCGATTAAACATAGTTCAGGTTTTTTAAGCTATAAAGCTAGACATGTCAGTAGCAAAATAGACAGTGCTAATTAGAAAGACAGTAAAACAGATTCTTCTAGCTAGACAAGAGTCTGCTTTTGATTTGATGAGACATAGCTCTAGATTCTGATCAACTGCTAGAATTGGCTTTCAAAGCTGAAATCATCAGTAAATCCAGTTTTCTAGTTCATGAGACTAGCTTTTCACCCATGTTACCCTCCATAACTGCAGTTTTGCCACTATGGAATACTTATCTCTTTGTCAGCTGATCAGTTGATAATACCTTCACTACAATTAAGCTAGATCAAGCTCAAGAACGAAAATTTATGAGCTTTGCTGTTGTTTGATTTTGCAAACTGAGATTATGAGAAAATAGCTCAAGTTATGTTGCAATTCCTTTAAGAGCATTGAAATGGGGGTGGGTTGTCGATCCTTTGGCACGAGTCAGACACTCGTAGTTGCTGAGTTTCAATAAATTCATTCCTGTTCAGATAATTTACTATAACAGTAATATGTCAATCCTGGGAAGGAAAGCTTTGTCCAAAAACAACAGCTTTGGGTGGGTGCCTGAACCTGTAGCCTATCCTCTAAAAATGATTCCCCAGCTGACCCCCATCTCAGAATCAGCCGAAGATCACTGCGCTAACATAAAAAAGGGCATCGAATCATGGGGAAGAAAGAGAACAAAGAGTGGCGGGGCTGCAACTGAGAGCCCTCAGAAAGAAAAGAAGCTCAGATACACCATCGAGAATTCAATTCAAACGTTCCACAGCAAGCGAGAAGGCTGTAGGTGTAGGGCATCTCCTCTGGGGCTCATTTCCAGTGTAATCTCATGCTGGTTTACTCCCAAGGCCGAGGACAAAAATGTAGCTGAGCAAGAGAGCACCTCGGCGCTGGTGGAGCTGAGTAGGAGGCAGCAGGAGGCTCTGGGAGACAAGCAGGACACTATCGACATGCTGGAGTGGCAGCTGGAGCAGCTACAGATAATTGCATGCAAGGAACACGAGCTAGACGTAAAGAGCAGAGAACTTTCGCAGGCATTCTTTCTGGGCTGCGACAAATGTGACTGTTTGTCTCCTCCCCGCTGCATGGACAAGATCACTGCCACCACAGAAATCTTCTTCGAGATGGGCATCGTTCGCACTACTCTGGCCATCAGATACTTCTGCAGAGTGTTCATGAAGCAGATGGAGGTCTCTGGTTACTCAGTCGGGCGAACTATAGCTGACATGGACCCCCAGATCACCTTCCTTCGCAAAGAGCATACTGCATTTGCTCTAGAGGCCAGGATCAACAAAGCTCTCTTTCACTGCTTTGAGAATGAGAGCTTTGATGACACTGGGCTGACCAAGATCCTTGATCCTGCCAAACGCAGCATTGTAAGGATGGAGGATTTCAAGCGGATGAAGAATGTGGATGTGGGCGATGCCATCAACCCCAGCCATGCATCCTTTGAGCCAGAATTCTTGAAGTTCTGTGAAAGCAAAACCAGGGAAATGTGGGCTCTTTTTCCTTGGAATATAGTCTTTCGGAGCACAGCAGAGAGAGCTTCCTTCTCTGCAGCTTTCCTTGATGCTGCCAAGGTAGTGTGGCTGCTGCACAAGCTTGCCTTTGCCATGAACCCTGTGGTCAGCATCTTCCGAGTAGAGCGAGGCATGGAGGCCAACCATCTCTACGTGGATCCTGTGGCAGTGCCCGATTCCTTTTGCAGAAGATGTCACTCGTCCAAGGTGGAGTTTATGATCATGCCCGGCTTCAGAAGGCTTGGGCTGATCAAATGCCAAGTCTATCTCCATATCCGATGCAAATGATGGGGGGAGTTCAATGCGACCTCTATCTGCTTTGATGTGCAGAGAGGTTCGCAGCACTCATCTCCTAGCCATTCACATTCCATATGAGATTGCTCTTTGTCTTATTAAAATTTTTTGAGGCCTGCATCATTCTCTGACAGGCAGCTCAGGCTTGCGTATAGCTCAATTTGCAAATGATCAACCTTTCCTTCCTCCTAGTTATATCCATAGCTATCTAACTAGCGGATAGCTATTGCATTGTTATCTCATGCAAAATCAGCCCGTTTTTTATTTCATCCATAAGCCATGATATCTGGCGAATAAAGTCTGAAGATTACTATCAGCAATGCTTTTAAGTATTGTCAACCCGTGGATCATAGCGAGTCGAGCCTGGTGGGCGAGGCCTACTCAAGCACAATACACCAACTCACCACGTACACGTTTGGGAAGATCACTATTTACAATGGAGGTGATTCGCTGTTGCTGCTTCTGCGTCTTTCTGAGCCTGATCTTCTGCACTTGCGTTATACATACATGTTATGACCTAGCAAAAAATATATATGAAGATCACAATCAGCAATCGAGACAAATTATTCACTGCTGCTGTGCATCATTCTGAGGCTCGTCAGCACTTTGGTTATCTATATATGTTATGATCTAGCAAAAAATATACGAAGATCGCTATATTCAGGTATGGAGGTGAATAATTCACTACCACTGCTTCTGCCTCATTCTGAAGCTCCTATATCTTGTGATCTGGCAAAGAAAATACGAAGAATAGTATGCAGAGGAGTGGAGGTGAATTATTCAAATGTCGCTGTTGCTGCTAGTTCTGCCTGATTCTGAGGCTCTTTTGCACTCGGCAGTCGGAGTATACATACATGTTATGATATTCTAGCCAAGAAAATATGAAGAACAGTTTGAGGAAGGAGCAATGCGAGATGTCAGACAGCTTAGTGATTATCATCTTGTTGATGTAGTTACTCATCTTTTAGTTGTATTGTGTTGTGAGCTTGCTATTTCAAAGGAAAACGGATATTCTGTGCTTGAGAAGACCATTTCCAAGTGTATAACAGCTAATTTATCCATCACTTCCATGTTAGACATAGATGCATGCATCCTTTCAATATCTTATTGACATTGAAATTAAAGAGGATTTAAGAAGTTCAATAATGGATTCAACTCTACAATGGCCTTTTTGCCTAGGTGGTATGAATGTAGCACCAGGTCATCATTTATGTGGATGTCTTTGATGCACCATGTGAGCAAGTTAATGCGCCTTTCACTAGAGTATCAATATGACACGGCATTACAGGTGGCACCAGTGCTCGCGAAAAACTGACAAACAACCCAATTGTTGAATTTCATTTTTTACCGCTTCATTTTAGATTTATAGGTTTCTAATATGGCTCAAAATCAGGTGGGAGATATAAATCTTAGGTTTTGAGGTCCTTTTACGGATTCAATAATAGTTTTGTCGGTTTTTTTAAATGTTAGTTTGAAACTTTTTTTACGCGCATTGCCAAGTGCCCATCCAATGATGCACTTTAAGTGACAAAGTGTCATGGATGGGCACCTGACATTGACTGCCTGTGCCTTTTTAAGCCTCAGGCGTCAATGCCTGTGCCTAAACAATTATAAAATGCCACTTTTCTTGGATAAATATATTTGTTGATCATAAATAGTTTAATGAGCAAGAGGTTTTGAGATTAGCGTATTTTGAAATTTGCATCACCGTGTAGTGACAATTGTGGGCTCCCAACAATCCAAGGCTAAATGTCGTTCATACCACCATCTCTAAGAAGCACTGGAACAACGTTTCAGACCTTCATGGTTCTAGAACCATTGGTATGTTCCAAACCACGGAACCATCTGAACAAACCGAAAAAGCCCGCTTTTGGAAATTGGAGATTTTGTTATTAGGGGCCCAAGCCCTATTCGGGCCCCTTTCATTTTCTTGCTTGCCTGCGAATGCTGCACAATGTGCTACAAATTGTTGCCATGGTGACTCTTGTTGTGTGAGCTACCTCTGCCTTGCTGCGTGCTGCTTCTTGAACAAACTTTGTCCTTTGGTAGACTACTACTGTGTGAGCCTCTGCTCCTGCCGATTTGAGTGTGTGCCAACTAGGGACTGTGTTGGACTTCGGGGTTGGCATCATTGTGGTAGTGTTTTTCTTTCTCCTCATCAACAATATGCTTCTCCAAAACAACCCCCTGCTCAACAAAAATGTGCTCTCGAACTAGCTAAGTTGATATTTTGTTTTATACATTTGTGTATCTTGTTTGTATGTTTTTCTTTGCCCCCATTGTTATCAATTGATTCTATCTTTTGCTCCGGCTATGCTCTTATGCTTCTTGCATCTTGTTTTTTATGGTTTTTTTATGCCAACGGTTTTTATTGGTGCCATCTCTAAGAATTTACTATTGTGTAAGCAAGACACATCCTAGGCTCACAAAAAATATCTAAATGTAGCTTGCAGTGAGCAGAGGCTCCGCAAGGGTCATCCACTGAGTGACCATGCTTGTGCTAGGAAGGATCATGATGTCCGTTGCAGATGGGACATCACGATGGATAGTGCGGAGACTGGAAAGTATCTATAGAAGACATGATGAGCAGAAAGGAAATGTAAGACGCACGAAAGTCTATCAGATAGCAGTTCATGAAGTTTGGAAGGCTTTGGTGGTGGGAAAAATTCGCAAGGGCTTCGCTAGCACAAGTGAAGAATGAATCGAATTCAGCCAACTTATAGGTGAATTTGGTGGGTCCATTACACTGAATACTAGTTTGGCTGATCAGTTCAAAACCAAAATTTGCAAGCATATATAGTATTGTGAAGATAGACGATAAAAATCTTGGCGAAGATTTCTAGGGATCTGAACCTATCAGGCGAACGTTCTAGGGCTGGCGAAGGATGAACCTTCGCCCAAGAGGGTCCTTCGCCCCAAGTACTGTTATAAATGTATTTTTTCAAGATCTGAGGCTATGGCCAACCTAATTTTGACATTTTAAGATCATCTAGCAGGTCGGCGAAGGTTCATAATGAGGGTAAGGTGCTCAGCGAAGATTTCAAAAATGGCATATTATTGATCTTTCGCCTAATTAAAAAACTAAAATTTTCCTGGACAAGGACTTTCGCCCGACTCAAATTAGATAAATCTGAAGTGGATGTACAGTTTGGAGGCTCAACGAAGGTTTTTGATACTGTATAGACCAAAACAATGATTTTCGAAGTCATTTTTCATCAAAAATACTGTTCTTTCTTTTTCCCATGCTGATGACTTTTCTGACTTTTGCTCATTAGTCTTTTTGCAACTTTTTTTTATTGTCTTTTTCAGACAATAAAATTAATAAAAATCCTTGAGATCAGGCTTGTTGATCTAGCGGAGCCGGCTGCCAAAACTTGCGTAATCGGTTGTCATTCACCGGAGTATCAAATCGTTTTCCATCCAAATGCTCAAGAATTATTATGCCATAGTTCAGGATTTCCTTCACTTTATACGGGCCTTCACCGGTAAACTTCAATTTCCCTTGATCAGCTTGGTTTTGTACATCAATGCAAGATCTCCTGCTTTCAGACCCTTTTTGTGCAATCGACGATCGTGCCATGTCTTCTAGTGGGCTTTCTCTGCTGCTAAAGCATGAACTGCCATCAATCGGGTTTCACATAATTTGTGCAACGCTTCATGACGTGGTTGTAAAGACTTATCATCATTTAACCATTCGGTTGTCGCTATGCGTAAAGATGGGATAAAAAATTCAATCGGCATGACAACATCTTGACCATGGACCAGTTGAAAGGGTGTTTGATTTGTATTATTTTTGTAAGTGGTTTAGAATGCCCATAATGATGCATACAATTTATGTTCCCAATCAGACCGACTTGCTTCAACTGTCTTTGTCATAATGGTGCAAAGAATAATTGGAAGATTCAGCTTGGCCATTTCCTCTGGGATAGTAGGGAGTGCTAAATCTGTGTATAACAAAAACATCTTCCAGTAAATACTTTATTGTTCGATTAATGAAGTGTGTACCCCGGTCACTGACAGTCTCAATTGGACATCCAAATCAGATTATAATATTTTCATACAGAAACTTGGCCGTAGATTTTGCATCAGCAACTTTGACAGCTTTGGCTTCAATCCACTTGGTCATATAATCAGTTGCTACGATAATGTATCAGGCCTGAGATCCTTGTGCGGCAGGATGAATAGGACCACCATAATCCAGTCCCCATTTTTCAAATGGTGCTTGCGATAAAACCAGATGCAAGGGTTCATAGTTTTGTCGAGTAGGTCGTCTTGCTCACTGGCAAACATCACACGTCTGAATAAAATTTTTTGTGTCCTTATGAAGTGTAGACCACCAACAACCTGATTGCAATAGTTTGCAAACAATAATATCTGTAGAGAAGTGTCCTTCGCCCATGGCATCATTTGAAAACATGATTAAATCTGGGACTTCATGCGGTAAAACACATCTTCGTAGAATATTGTTTGATCCACGACGATACAGTTGTCCTGCAATCAATTGATAAGGTTGAGCCTTATGAATCAATTGTCTCTTTTGTACTTTTGTCAAGGAGTCATTCGGTTGTCCTAGCATCAGGTACTCAACAATATCAGCTGCCCACTCAGAAACTGCTTCGACATAGAACAATGCAGCATCTGGTAATTCATCATCCACTTTAGTGTTAACTGGTGCGGATTCGATTCGCGAAACGTGATCGGCTAGACAATATTGCTTCTCCTTTCGAACAACAATTCGAAAGTCAAATTCAGTCAATAACAATAACCATTTTGCAATACGTCTAGTATTGCATGTCTTGTTTACCAAGTAAAGTAACGGCTGGTAATCCGTATAAAATACAAAGTGTGTTTCCATGAGGTGGTGACGAAATTTTCGAACAGAAAAAATCATGGCTAACGCTCCACGTTCTGTTGTTGAGTAATTCTTCTCTGGATCTGTAAGCTGTCTGCTTGCAAATCGGATAGGATAATCCTTCTTATAATCTCCTAGCTGCGTCAAAACTGATCCAATGGTGTTTTTTGAGGCATCCGTATGGACATGAAATTCAATCATCCAATCTAGAGAACGTAGTATTGGTGCTGAAGTTAATGCCTTTTTTTTTAATTTTTCAAAGGCTTCTAACGCCTCTACTGTCCAAATAAGAACAATAGTCAGTTTGTATATAGATCGTGCTAAATCCACAAAGAAGATAATAAAAATGCGATACTAGTTCGCATGATCCATAAACACATAAACACCAAAAATTGTTGTTGGCGGTGGCAAATTCACAATAGCCTTGATCTTAGAATAATCGGTGGCAATACCATGTCTTGATATCACATGTCCAAGCACAACTCTGTGGGAAACCCATATCTGGCATTTTTTTGGATTTAGAGAAATTTGATATTTGCGGCATCTTTCAAATACTTTCTCCAATCGATCCAGGTGGTCTGCATCTGTACTATGGACTCCCAGGTCATCCAAGTAAATTTCAAGGAATTTTTGTGGATAATATTTAAAAGCAAATTGCATTACTCGTTGGAATGAACTTGGGGCATTATAGAGTCCGAACGACATTACTTTGTAAGCATAGGTGTCCCATTCTGTTGCAAAAGCGGTTTTATGGTGATCAACAGGTGCTATCTTAACCTGGTTGTATCCACTAAATCCATTCTGGAAAATATAAGCTTCCGCTCCAGCAAGACGATCCAAAATGCTTTCAGTAAAAGGTAACATAAAGTGATCCTTCTGTGTCACTTTGTTCAACGCCTTGAGATTCACACAAATTCTCAATTTCCCATTCTTTTTATGAACAATGACAACCAGTGAGATCCATTCGGTATGCTCGATCTCATAAATGAAATTGGCGTCAAGCAGTCTATGAAGTTCTTTCTTTATCAAATCCGCAACATTAGGATTACAGCGATATAACTTTGTAACCTTTGGAACTGCATCAGGTACTAAAGGTATGGTATGTTCAATTACTGATGTTGGAATACCCTTTAGATCTTGATAAGTCCATGCAAAGCAATCATGATACTTAATAAGTAACATGCGAAGTGCTTGATACTGTTCAGAATTAAGTTGTGATCCAACTTGTACAATCTTTTTTGGTTCTCTTCGTTCGGCAAGATTCATTGGCTGTGTCCTAGTTGGACCATCGTAAACATCTCTTGAGTCTGGCACGTGTTCTTCAGGTTCACGATGTGCTTTAGGTAACATGATAACCACATCATCCAATATATAACGTTTAAAATACTTGGACATATCATGCTGAATGACATCTGCTTGTTCCTTTTCGAAAGGACTTGTCTTGGATCTTTGCTTAGCCTTCTTAGCAGGGATTGATCGTGGAGGTGATGACTTCCGAGATGATGATGTCTTGCTAGAATTATGACTTGTAGAATCATCCTCAACTTTTCCTTTGCCTTTATCCAGTAAGGGTGGCACATTCACTGAATCAATGTTTTGAGGAGAATTTTCCCATTTCAGGACCGTATTATAATGTTGCTTAGCTTGTTTCTTCGTCATCAATCCTGTGATCCTATCTTCCTTCAATATAACTGCTTTATTGTTGGTTCATTAGGAACATTAGGCACTCCAAATCTGGTCGGATCCATATGATTTAGAATCTGCTCATCCGTAAGTTCTGCATTGCCATCATAAGTCAAGGCATGGCTCACAGGTATGAGATCCTTTTCAATCGGATTTGGTATAGCTTCCGTTGATGTCCAGACTACATTCAGCAAATTCTAAAGAAATATGATTGGTGTATCCAAAGTTCGATCTAATAAAAAAATCTCGTTCAAATCTGATTGATTATCTTGTTGACACATATGTCATGTTGTACAATCAATCGTTGCAAGAGCTTAATTTCAGTTGATAATATCCGTTTGGGAATTGTAATGAGCTCCCAAATTTTTCTCTGGACGATCACAAGTATGATCCATTGTTGACGAATCGTCATCTTCTTTTTGAACCATTGGTTTGATAGTCCAAGTTGTAGGATCAACTTTAACTGCACGTTCACGATTTTCAAAAGTGATTTTTCCGGTACCCCAGTTATGAATTACTTGCACAACTCGTAACCATGGATGTCCCAATAGAATTCGATAGAGATTTGGCGCTTCTGGTTCAATTATCTTGAAGGGTTCTTCATGATGATGCAACTGATCATTCATATCTGTACGTGAATTTCTTGGAGCTTGCAATGGTGAAGAAGGAACTTCAGCTATTGCTTTAGCAGTTTCAAGCTCCTCTTCTTCTTGCAGATGTTTGATCCATTGCCTCATATCCTGATATCTTTTTTTTTTTTTGCATGAAGATTTGGATAGACTCCAGATGCTATTGGTATATTGTTCAATAATATAGATTCAGCAAGTACTGGATCCACTACTGGTTCTTTCTACTTTTGTGCTCTGGTGACCACCATCAAGGGTACACATGATTTATTCTGAGCTACTGGTCTTTGCTTGATTGTTATCAAATTTACAGGAGCTATAGCTAGTGGTAGCTTCGGTCTTGTTGGACAGTCTTTATAGCAATGCCCATAATCACAGTCACGACAGAATGGTACAATTTTTTTTTTTTTTGGACATTCTACAACTCTGTGATTTTCTCCACATGCAAAGCATCCAAGCGGTGCTCTAGTCCAATTTCTAGAGGCTTGTTATTGTGCGGCAACATAAATAACATATTGTTATGAAGATCCACCTACTTGATCAGTACCATAGTTCCATTGCTCGGTACTTATGTACGGTTCTGGTTCCATCAAATTGGCAAGATGAGCGAAGTGCTTTGGTGGGGTAGGTAAGGCTAAACAATCCGAGTATCCAAGAGCAGATTGTCGAGGTCTTGCTGCTGGATTTCCTCCATACTGTGGTTTTCGATATCTCATTTGGGCATATGGTTGTTGAATTATCCGAGGGTTGAAGTTGCAAAAAGCAGTCTCATGATCAGGCGAATTACACAAATGGCATACACTGATTTTCATTCATTTTTTCAATTGAGGACACTCATTCATTGTGTGATTTCCTATGTAAATAGAACACCAGACATTTTCCCTGGTAGGAAAATTCTTCGCAAACTTCTCAGGTTCCTTGTTCGCTTTTCCATGGAAATCTTCCAATGTTTTGATCTTCTCATCAAATTGCGAGTGTAACTTTTCCATCTATTTCTGCTGGTCCTTCCCAAGTTTCTCGAACTCATTGAACATCATTTCTGTAGTAGCGTTGACATTCATTGATGCAATAGTGGTGGATGTCATAGTAGTCTGTCCTGCTGTATAATGCAACATACTAATATTCGGCTCATCATCGAAATCTTCATCCTCCTCCTGAATTGCATCGTCCATAGCATTTTGCAAGAGTGCATACTCATTATGGCGTTTCAGCTCACGTCTGATCCGTTTAGGTAGACCTGACAAAAACCACATAATTGTGGCATTTTTGTTGATCAGCTCAGGTTCGCACTCAGATCTGAGACGTTTCACCCGATCAATGTAATCTCAAACCATTTCTCGCTTTTCCATTTTAATTTTACTTAAAATTAGGAAAGGGTAACATTTGGGTGAAGATGTACTCGGTTTTGGATCTGATTCATATTGACATGCCTGACAGTCAATAGTTGCTAATGCATCTGTCCATCTCATGACATCCGTCTCTGAATGATAGTGACCTCCCTTGGCTGGCCTTGGGCGATCAATCGTATGATCTGTCGTGGATGATCCGTCATCAGCTTTGGGTGCAATAGGTTTCACTGCCCATGTGGTTGGATCTACCTTTACAGCCTGTTGTCTATTCTCGAAGGTGAGTTTCCCTGTAACCTAGTTGTGTACTACTTGCACAGTCCTCAACCATGGTCTTCCTAGTAAAACACAGTATGCAGATGGAGATTCAGGTATATCCATGATCACAAAAGTAATCACAAACTGCATGCTTGCTATCTTTACGGGAATATCAGCAACTACACCTTTTGGCTTTACACAGGATTGATCTGCTAGCTTGATGGCGAATCTTATTGGCTTCAATCCTAGTAGACCCCATTTTTTGTACAAAGTAGTGGAGATCAGATTGACACCCGATCCTCCATCTACCAGTGCCGCCTCGTCCTCGTATCTCTTGTGTTTGATTGGCAAAGTGATGTTGTGTTCCTCACTTTCCCATGCTGCTCCGATGTGGAGGATGTTACTTGTCTCATCATAGCCCGCACAATATATGGGCTCAGGTGCTACTGGCTCCTCATCCGCATTGGCCCATTCAGCTAGAAGGCTTTTTGCTTGGGGTGCAATCCGCAGTAGTTCTCCGAGTGGTAAACTAACATGGCTTGACAGCAAAAGTGTGAGCCTTTCAGTGCGTGGTTCCTCGGGCTCCACCATGTGACAACGTGGTTCATATTGGTGCAACCAATCATTCTGATCAGTGCGCAGTGGTGAGCCCGCTTGCAGTTCTCATTCGTCGTCGACTGGAGGTTTTGTGGGATTGTTTCGTTCTTGCTCTTTTTCCTCCTCTTGTGCTTTTTGTACCCAGTGTCTTATTTTCTGGTACTGTCTTCTCTCTTCCCTCACATTTGGATATGGCTCTGAAGTTGAGGGTTGGTCGTCAGTGACCGATGGTGGTGGTGAGAGAGCCACTTCCTTCCTCTTCTGTGCTCGCATAACAGCTAACACAGGAGCATGGTCTTGTCGACCTTTTGATGGCATCCCCGTTGGAATTGCTGGTTGTTGTATGGCAATGAGGTTAAGAGGTGCACTGGTTCCAAGTTTAAATGGACAATTCTTGAAATAGTGTCCATAACTGCAATCTCGGCAGGAGGTTGTATATTGTCCCTTGTAGGGACATTCTGCAATTCTGTGTCCTTTACCGCATCCGTAGCATCCGTAATTTCTTCCACCTTGACGTTGAGTTTGAGCTGCATAGGCCGAAACATATTCATTTATGGCAGGATCCATAAATGGTTCATCTGGTCCGTACCACTGCTGCTGCTCAGGTTGAGGTGGCATTTGCATTTTTTGTTCCGCTGTTGTTAGGTTTACATGGGCCACTTGTTGATTGGCTGGCCTTGGTGGAGCAGGTAAGGCCATGCGTTGTGGTTGATTGTGTGCGACGTACCTTGGTGCCATGTTAGGTGCCCGTTGATGATAAGAATAAGAAGTCTGATAAGGACTTCTCTTCTATTGAACAACCTTGGGGTTAAACGAGCAAAATGTCATATCGTGCAATGTTGCATTGCACAGATGGCAGAATCTATGTGTCAGTCTCAGATTTTGCTTAAGGACTGGACGCTCATTCACTGTATGGCTTTGCGTGCATCGTCGAGGATACTGCAACTAGTTTGGTTCCGGTTGATGTGGAGTTACTGCTATAGTTCCCTATAAGGCCTTCAGTTTCTGGTCAAACTGCGCCGTAAGTTGCTCCATCTGCTGTTTGTGTAATTTTGTCATTTGCTCCAACAACAATTCTGTGGATAGAGCGGATGCGTTTGATGATGATGATGCAATCGAGGGAGTAGGAGTGTGGGTGGACGAATATTCGTCGTCAGATCTCTCATCCTCTTCCCTGATGGCATCTTCCATAGCTTCTTGCAGAGTAGCGTACCGCTCCCGTCATTTTAATTCTCTTCTGATGCTTCGTGGTAATCCGGCTAGGAACCACAAGATCACCGCATGATTGGGAGTCAGGGCTACACTGCACTCGGATCGTAGATGTTTGACCCGTTCAATATGGTCTCGGACCCTTTCTCGTTTTCCCATCTTGACTTTGCTCAGCAGGAGAAACGGGTCTTCCAGGAACTTTCTTGGTTTAAAGCGCGTAATGAGAGCCGCTTTAACCACTTTCCAGGTGGATTTCTCTTCCTCTGACAGGTTAAAAAACCAATCCTCACTGCAAGTAAGGACATAGGAAATAGCATCAGTTTCTCTACAGGTGTCCGTTTGCCGTAGATTTCACAAGCTTGCTCGTAGATCTGGAGGAATCATATGAGATCTGATGATCCGTCGTATTTTGGTATCTCCATCCGTGGTACTCTCCGAACTGCATGCAAGGGTGCGACAGGTACGGGTTGGACCATTGGATCCATTCGTGCTGGTTTCAGTTCTGTCTCTTGTTGCACAGCTGCTAATCTGAGAAGGTGTGGTGACTGATTTTCTATCCTTCGTGCTATTGATCATCCCGGTCTCAGATTCATCTGATGGTGGATTCCAAAGTGATTGGATCTTGCTTATACAGTAGGATGCAGTCTGGATCTTCAAGGATCTGATCGATCTGATCGGCCGGAATGAATTTTAGGTCTTTTACGGTGGTTTTTCCTTCATAAATTTTTACTCTTTGCACTGATTGACCTGAGATTTTGACAGTAGCTGGATTTGATGCAGATCTTTCCACTGATCTGGTCTGCAAGGATTATCTTGTGCGAGGGTTGGCTGTGCGAGGGTTCTTTAGCTATTTTTGCAGGTAAAAAACTTGATATCTTTCAAATCTCTGGGAAATAACTCTCGCAAGCTTCACAGTAGCTGGATCTGGGTCAGAACTCACTATAGAATTTTTTGCAAGAGTTAACTCTCCCAAGAAGTGAAAATTTCACTGTCTGCGAGGGTTCAAAATCACTTTTTGTGCTTGATCTTCACCGGATCTTCGTACTAACTCTCGTAGGTTTCATCACTGATGTAATTTGACATTCTAAATCTATTGAGAGGGTCTGCGAGAGTTCTTACTAGAAGGATTTGCTGGATCTTCACTTTTTAGTGATTTTTTAACACTTAAATCCAACATTCTGCTCACTGGAATCAAACTAACTCTCGCAAGCTCTTCTATGTCCTGGTTTGGAACTTCAAAATCCTCTGCGAGAGTTCTTGACCACTAGAACTGAAAATTTCACTGTCTGCGAGGGTTCACTGGTACTTTCCTGTCTTTTTTTCATTGAGAACTCTCGCACATGCACTTATACATCAAACAAACTCTCGCAAGTTTCTCTGTGTCTTGGTCTCACTGAGATGGAACCTCAAAGGGCTCTATGAGAGTTCTTATGAAGATTTAAATTTTTTTGGATTTTTTCAAGGGTTTTTTGAATTTTTTTATGATTTTTCTCTGATTTTTACAATCTGCTTGGAGCTAACTCTCGTAGGCTTCTATGCAGGTCTGGGACAATATCCTAGAGCTGTTGCCAGTCATGCAAGGGTTAATTGCCACTGATTTCGAGATATAAAAATCTGATGAGTTTTTTGGCTCTTTTTCCCTCCAAAATGGAGATTGGTATGTTTTTTTGAGTTTTTTGGATGATTGGTTTGGGTTTCAAGCCCTTAGAGGTTGTTCATGGCCTCCTCTACCCTCTCACACCTCCTTTGCTAGCTGTGAACAGTCCAAACACAAAAAAATATAGAAAACTAACTCTAAACTCCCAAAAATCTATCTAAACTACTCTAAAAAACAAGAAAATAGCTAAAATGCAGCCAAACTAGTTAGTGGAAACCTATCCCCGGCATCGACGCCACTGTGGGGTCGAAGATCTCTCGTAGTATAGCCCTTCCGCCTGTCAACAAAGGTTAGATCACTGGATAGATACCTAACTATGCATAGATGCTACTTCTAGTTAATTTCCTACTTTCTCCATTCCTTCTCTTCAACCAAAACCATGATGAATGTTAGTGTAGAGGAGTAGAGTTAAAGAAATTTCACCTCCAATGAGCTTTTCCCTTACAAAATGGTGTGCCACTTCTATATGCTTGCTTCTTGCATGAAAAATAGGATTGTTTGCAAGAGCTTGGGCCGATATGTTGTCACATTTGATCAAGGGAAAATCATCCTCTTTGATGCACTTTAGCTCCATGATTAACCTCTTGATCCAAAGCACCTCTTTAGTTGTTGTAGTGAGTTCTTTGTACTCGGCCTCACAAGAAGATAGAGATATGGTATCTTACTTCTTTGAAAGCCAAGACACAAGATTGCCTCCAAGAAAGATAGTATATGCATTAATGGACTTTCGATCCATTTTATCACTTGCAAAATCGGAATTCGAATAGCCAACAATAATTAGATCTTCATTCTTGTACAATAAACCATAATCTTGAGTAGAAGATACAAATCTTAGAACTCTCTTGGCCATCTTCCAATGTTGGATCTTAGGATCTTGCATAAATTGACTCAATTTGTGCACACAATAGCTCTAATCGGGTCTAGTGATAGTAAGGCAAATTAATGAGCCTATAAGACTCCTATAAAGTGTGATGTCCTCGAAGGATCTTTCATCACCTTTAATAGGATCTTTTACATGTTGCTCCATGGGAGTATCTATGCCTTTACAATTTTGCATATTGAATTTTCTCAACATAGAAAAGACATATCTAGATTGACAAATAAAAGCATACTCTTTATGAAAATCAATCTCAAGGCCTAAAATGTAATGGATCTCTCCTAGATCTTGCATTTTAAATTCTTTTCCTAATGCATCTTTGGTTTCTTGAACTAGCATCAAACAACTACCACTAAAACTAATGTCATCCACATAGATTAGAAGAATGACAATCTTACTACCATCAAACTTTAAGTATATAGAAGGATCATAGTCACTAAGCACAAATCCTAATGAAAGTAGAAAGTTGTTGAGTCTTGAATACCATGATCTAGGTGCTTGCTTCAAGCCATAAAGACTTCTAAATAGCAAACACACCTTAGGTTTATCCTTGATAAATCCTTGAGGCTCTTCCATGTATATCTCCTCCTCAAGATAGCCATTCAAAAAAGTGTTGGAGACATCAAGTTGAAACAATTTCCACTTAAAAAAGAGAGATTATGATTCTTATTGTCACCATCTGTGCTACAGGAGCAAAGGTTTCTTCATAGTCAAGACTATATATTTCTGCAAAACCATAGTACATAATCTTGCCTTGTACTTGTTGATGGAGCCATCATGATTGTACTTGATTTTGAACACCCACTTGCATCCAATGATATGCATGTTAGGTGGTAGATCCACTAGCTCCCATGTGTGGTTGGTGATCAAGGCATCAATCCAAACTTCATGGCCTTATACCGCTCCTTGGTATTGAGGGCTTCTTGGACATCTTTGGGCTCCTCGTGAGAAACAAAATAAGCATAAGTGGAATCAAGATCCACTTGTTTTCCTTTGTCATCATAAGTGAGCCTCTTAGGCTCGGATCTCTCCCTCATGGATCTTCTAGGAGTGAAAATCCAAGGACTTCCATTTTCAAATCTCGACTCCTCTATATGTTGATTGTCTTCAATAACAAAAGGTGATAGATTTTGAGGTTGCTTGATCTCGGCCCCTCCAAGATTGGACTTTTCTTCTTCATGAAAAACTACATCTCTACTATCAATTACTTTAGAAGTAGAGAGCATGTAGATTCGATAGGCTTTCTTGTTGGATGAATATCCAACCATTACTCCTTTGCTTGCACAAGGATCGTCCTTCTTTCTCGTTTCCAAGGGAATATGGACAAAGCATATGCATCCAAATACTCTAAGGTTATCAACCTTAGGTTTCTTCAAATAAAGTGCTTCATATGGTGACTTTCCTCCAAGTGCAACATGAGGGAGTCGATTGCAAAGATAGTTTGAACAATTGATGGCCTCACCCCAAAGGTCTTTTGGCAAGGATGCCTCAATTCTAATGGTTTTGGCACATTCACACAAGGTTCTATTCTTTTTTTCAGCCACCCCATTTTGAGATGGTGTATATGCACAAGAAAACTCCCTTTTAATGCCTTCAGCTCACAATAATCATAAAATTTATTGAAAGGGTACTCACCACCTCCATCACTTCTAAGAATCTTGATTTTGTATGAAAATAACTTTTCAACTAGAGCTTTGAACTTTAGGAAATATTCAAACACCATAGACTCTGAAGCTAGAAGATATACCCAAGTAAATCTTGTGAAATCATCAATGAAAGTTACAAAGCAAGTAGCACCACCCTTGCTCTTTGAAGATGAAAAGTGCACATCCGAGTGTATGAGCTCCAATGGATGTGTAGTCTTGATAGATGACTTTGAAAAAGGCTTCTTATGAGACTTAGATATGGCACAAGCCTCACATGGCTTGAAATTCTTGGAGATAAGATTAGGCAAGCCAATAGCTTTGGCTTTCTTGACCATGGACACCATAGAACTATAGTTAGGATGTCCCAACCTTCTATGCCATAGTACCTCCAAAGACATATGAGAAGCAAAAGCACCATCACAAGAGTTAGCATACTCTTTGGGATCAAGCTTGTAGATTCCACCATATCTAGACCCAAATGCAAGGATCTCATCATGCTTCTTGATTGTACATGTATCAATATTGAAATTCACATCTAGTCCACTATCAAACAATTGCCCAACACTAATAAGATTTTTTGTTAAGTTAGGAACAAAAAGTACTTTAGACAGAGAAAGAACTTTTGATGAAGAAAGCTTTAAGGGAATGGTCCCTATGCCTTCAATAGCACACTCATGATCATTTGCTATGTAGATGGACTTCTTGGCTCCTTCATAAGGTGACATGGATGAAAAATAATGCTTGGAGCTACACATATGTGAGGAATCTCCACTGTCGATATATCACGAACCATCCTTCTTGAAATGTGATGAAGAAAAGCTCGAGACCATAAGAGATCCCTCTCCATCACTTGCATGAGCATCTTCTTTCTCTTCATTAGAAATGTTGGCTTGCTTGAATTGACTCTTCTTCTTGAAGCAATTGGTGGCATAATGCCCCTTCTTGCCACAAAAGAAACACTTGATGTTTTTCTTCTTCTTCTTGGATGTGAAAGCTTGAGAGGACTCATCCTCTTCTCCTTTCTCCTTGGAAATAAGATTGTTCTTGCTTGAAGAGGGTTGGTGTTGATTCTTACTTCTTGTCTTGTGCTTGTATTTGGTAAAGAGAGCTTTACCATCAATATTGAGAGATAGTCTCTCCATTTTCAAGAGTTTATACTCTCGTCTTGATTCTTCAGAAATGAGCACACTTTGGAGTGCTTCCAAACTTGGTAGCTCCTCCTTAACGGCATAACTCTGAACAAGGTTGTCATATTCCTCCTTTAACAAGTATGACTTGAACAAGTTCATTTTGGTTGATGGAGTCTCCTATGCATGACAATTCTCTATGGAGGTCTTTAACTCTCATTACATAAGCTGAAGCACATTCATCACTTCTCTGTACACTTTGAAAAATTTGGTTTCTTAGTGTTAGAAGTCTAGAAGTATTCTTTGCTTCATAGATGGACTTGAGAGTATCCCAAGCATCTTTGGCATTAGTACATGCACCAATTTCTCTTAAGATGTCATTTGAGACATTCATCTTAATATAATGCAGAGCCATCCTAGCTCTCTTTTTGTACTTTGGAATTTCTTGAGGAATTTGTGGTTTTTCTTCAATTCCAAGTACAATATCCATCACATCTTGTAGAATTAGGACAGATTCCATCCTAACCTTCCAAATTGAGTAATTGGAGGTTGACAATCTTTCACTTGCTTCTGATAGAAAGACACCCATTGAAGTCATAAAGAATGATGGAAATAAAAAAAGATGGATGGAAAAATTGCTTATTTTCTCACTATAGGAACCAATCAAGGGCAAAAAACCAAATCCTATGTAAGACAAAGCAAAAAACTGTGAGATAGATCTCACTAGCTTGACAATCTCTCTAAAACAAGATTTGAATCATCAAAAAAGATGAAGTAAGGCAAAAGTTATGGTTCTCTAAATTTCACACGTGTGAAATACTCCAAAAATGTCAAATTGACTCAAATACAATCTATTTGTATTTGTATGAAACAATTTGCCTAGTCATAAATCTTTCAGGTGAGATAGATCTATCATCGCATCACCTTCATGTAAACTTAATTGCATAATAAATGCCTCAACTCGACTAGAGAGAGAAAATGAAAGTGCAAACTCGAGTAGAGAGAGCGGGCACAAAGAGCTTAGTCTCCAAATTTGTATTACACACAAATTTCATCATCTTCTCAATGAGAGTACATCACATATATATAGATCCATGGACTCTCCTCCTACTTTGAGTTGAATTGGAGTTATGAATCCACCTCTCAAGCTATCTAGACTTATTCAAGCCACCTCACTATGTCTAATTGTGCCACCTAGTCTTTTCATGCATTAAATGTGGCATGCAAAGTACAAATGGCAATTCCTATGGTAGCTCGAGTTTCTACTTCTACCTACCTTGAATATTTTATTCTAAGATGGGTCTTTACTAAGCCAAAAGAGCTCAATTCATCTTTGGCATTTTTAGGACCCCTACTTACAACATTAGATAGATTTTTCCAATATTTTGACATAAAATATTTCTAATCTTAAGTTTCCTAAGTCTAAGTTCTAAATCTAAGTTTAAGTTATTTTATTATTATTTAAGCTTCTACTCATGGACTTACAAAACACATGCCATGGCTTGAAGTTTATTGACAAATACTCATACGTGGTCTTACAAAACACATGCCATGGAGTTTTATTTCTTTCTTTTCTCTGTGTTAGCACAGTTGCTAACATTATCCCCCTCTTTATTGGATTGGTGGTCCCACACCAATCGATGCCTTTTTGTCCTGGATCTGTTGTGCTCCTTGGAGGCAAGACTGTTGCTGTCGGGAGTGGTAGATTGTCATGCCCATGCCCTCCATCATTTGCCACCGTAATTTGTTCAGGAAGGGCATGGGTTTGTAGTAATGGAGCATACCCTGGAGAGAGTTATGGGTTTTCCATAGCTCCACCATATCAACGTGCAGGGCGAAAGTGTGTAGCGCAATAATAGAGCCTTTCAACATTGACATGGTCGTCTTGCGTGCGCAAGAGTTTATTGATATCAAGGGCGATTGGGAGTAGCCCTCAATCCCAAAAACCTCTGAGTTCTGCCAGAAATGCCACAGGCCGCAATTATCCGCAAAATATCTGACATCGTGATCAGGATTGCCATGGTGCTTCTGGTAGAATACTTGGCAGTTGGTGACCATGTCTTCGGCTAAGTTGCTGGTATCCACGCCTGTGAGCTTAGGCCAAAAGATATTGTTCTTGACCTTGGTGACAGGAAACGGTTCTCGCCTCGATACTGGATAGTAATGAGGATTGGTGCGCTTGTAGGAGGGAGCTTCGAGATATCGTGTCATTGAGGTCTTACTTTGCAGGAAGAGCTGATGACGCCAGAGAGGTTGTGGATCCAGGAGTTTGACTGCTGCTTTATGTGTCTGACACTGGTCCAAATCTGGCAATGTGTAGCCACCTCGCTCTTTCGTTGTTGGATACTTCTTTGCAAACTCCTAAGAGGCGCGCAACTCCTTGCTTGGTTATGTGGACGTGATCTGCGCCGGATGGTTGGTGTTCAGAGGCAGTCTCGTGTTCGGTTTGTGGATTGGGTTCAGGAGAGAGAAGAGGCGAGGGGTTAGCTTCTGCAATTCTTTGTGACTCAAGAGAAAATTGACATGGAATGAAGGTGGTGTTAGTGGTGTCAAGAGGGTTAGAAGCGGTGGAAGGAAAAAGATAATGTTGGGAGCTGGTACTCCCAAAGCCCGACAGATTGGTTGGTGTTTGAGCTCCTTGCCCCAAGGGTTGGCCTTGAAATGTGGAACCTTGAGTTGCAGGAGGAGGCTGTTGGAATCCTGCTCTATCTCCACCATCTGGTCCATCAAAGTGGTGTCCCGAATCATCGAATCGGGCATACTTAGCATGAACCGACAGGGTCGCCTGGGCAGCAGGCTTTAAGTTTCAATGATCGATCATGCCATGTTTTTTGTCATCGTTTGTGAACTTGTTGAGCATGGATGCTGATCCTTCGTATTTCACAAAGTTGCTCCAGATGGAATAACCTATTTGCTAGATTCTGAGGAGTATCGAGCTCAAGGTTATAGGCTACTCGAAGGGAGGGGATATGGAATTCCACAGGCATAACGACTTCTTAGCCATATGTGAGCTGGAAAGGGGTTAAGCCTGTAGCTCGCTTCGGGGTGGTGCGATAAGCCCAGAGAGCAGCATGGAGTTTGAGTCCCCAATCAGATCGGCTGGATTCGACGATTTTGGTGAGAATTCCACATTGGATTTTATTGGTGGATTCTGCCTGGCCATTGCAGCGTGGATAGTATGGGGAACTTTTGCGACCACAAAAAATTTGGAAAGAACATCTGCTATGACATAGTTAAGGAAATGTGTACCCCTATCACTGATAAGCTCTAGAGGACATCTGAACCGAACTATAACCTGTCCATAGAGAAATTTGGCGGTAGAACGAGCGTCAGCATTGCGAACAGCTCTTGCTTCAGCCCATTTGGTGCAATAGTCCGTAGCTACTATGATGTAATGAGATTGTGTGTGTCAAGAAGTAGGACTAACATAATCAATTTTGCATTTCTGGAAAGCTTGATTAGTGGTTACGGGGTGTAGAAGCATGTAGTCTATTTTTTGAAAGCGTTTGGTGCATTGGAAGACAACACAACCCTTAGTGCAATTGTGCGTATCCTTGAAGAGTGTTGGCCACTAAAAATCGGCTAAGAGGATTTTCTTAGCAGTTGTTTCAGAAGAGAAATGGCCGGCACCAATACCTTCATGAGTGAGGGAAATTACAGAGGATATTTCTCCTTCAGTAAGACATCATCGGATAATTCCATCTAACCCTTGCTTGTAGAGTTGTCCTGCGATTAACGTATAAGGTTTAGTTTTGAGGACCAACGCACGTTGTTCAGGTTTAGAGAAGGAAGGATCCATCTGTCCTGAAGTTAAATATTTGGTAATTTCCTTAGCCCATATAGGTGTAGAGTCAACTTGGAGAAGGATTGCATCTGGTAAATCATCGTTGATGACTTGATCAGGGGTAGGAAGATTAGGGATTTGAGATAGATGGTATGCTAAAAAATGTTGAACTCCCTTACGAACCACGATCCTAAACTCAAATTCTCGCAATAATAGAATCCATCTAGTAATACGGCCTGTGGTGCATGTCTTGTTGATGAGATACAACAGTGCTTGATGATCAGTGAAGAACGCAAAGACTTTTCCTAGAAGATAATGGTGAAACTTCTGAACTGCATATACCATTGCCAAGGCTTCACGTCCGGTAGTGGTATAATTGACTTCAGCAGGTATCAATTGTCGACTAAGAAAACGAATTGGGTAGTCCTTTTTGAATTCTCCCGGTTGGGTGAGCACTGCTCCAATGGCATACTTGGATGCATCGGTATGCACATGGAATTCTTTAGAATAATCAGGAGCCCGAAAGATGGGTGCATTGGTAAGGGCTTCTTTGAGTTGATTAAAGGCAACGTGTTGTTCATCCATCCATTTGAGAACTACAACTACTTTGTAGATTTAGCGTGCTTTGTTAGTGAAATTGAAAATAAAGCACCGATAGTAGTTGGCGTGGCCAAGGAAGGAGTAAACTTCATGTATCGTACGTGGTTTTGGTGGATTTTGAATGATAAGGATCTTTTGAGGGTCAGTGGCAATGCCATTTTGTGAGATACTATGTCCTAACACAATACCATGGGTTACCCAAATCTGGCATTTTTCAGGATTGAGAGAGATGCCGAAGCGTTGACATTGGATAGAAAAAATTTTGAGCATAGACAAATGGCATATTTCTTCGGAATGTGCTCCTAAATTGTCCAAGTAAGCTTCTAAGGTTTCGCCCATCTGCTGAGAAAAGGTCGCTTGCATAACACGTTGGAAGGTGCTAGGAGCATTGCAGAGACCAAAGGGCATGACTTTCTAGCAGAAGGTTCCCCATTCTATGGCAAACGCGGTTTTGTGCTGATCTTCTTCAACTATTTGGATCATATTGTATCCGCTAAAGCCATCTAAGGAGTAAGCCTCATCTCCTGCTAGATTTTCTAAGATGGATTCTCCGAAAGGTAATGGAAAATGATCACCTTCAGTGACGGTGTTAAGTTTTTTAAAATCGACACAGATGCGGAGTTTTCCATTTTTCTTGGGGATGATAAATCTCAATTTCATAGATAAATCTCGCATTTAAGAGGCATTGTAATTCTTCTTTGATCTTGGCCTTATAGATGGGATTGCATCTGTATGGATGAATCGCAGTGGGTCTCGCACCCGGTTTAAGCGGGATACGATGCACAGCTACTTGGGGTGAGATGCCTTTCATGTCTTTATAGTTCTAAGCAAAGATATGTCGATATTTTCGCAGGAGCTTTTCAAGCCGTCTACGTTGTTTGCGATTGAGAGGAGCTCCGATGTGAACAAGATATTCGTTGGTTTCATTGGGCTCACTCAGGGAAAGGGTTATGGTTTGTGTAGGGCCTTCGTAGGGTGAATTACCAGTTGGCTCATGTTGAGCTTGGGGTAATTGGATTGTGACATCCTCGATCGTATAGTCCTTAAAATATGCAGGAATATCATGGGCTGGAGATTCGAGGGGGGCCTTTCCTTTCTCTTGTTGGGATGGTGCTTAGAATTTATTGGGGATTGGTGTAGGACTAGAGGCAATCTCAGGAATTTCTCAAACAATGGTGAAGTCACTCGACGATTGAATTTGAAGTGGATTTTTCATTTTCTCTTTCATAGTATGACCACATGGTTGAGGTTCTGGTGGTGGAGATGTGTGTGGATGAGAGATAGCTGGTATGTCATGGAGGATCTCGTCATCAATTTGAAAGATAGTCTCCTCCTCACAGAGATCCCATGGATAGTGTGGGCATTTGGGATGATAGAATTTTGTCTCAGATTTTTCAATTGCAACCTTGGCAACTGGTTCCACCTTGGAAGCATGTTGCAGATAGGTCCTAGGTGGGAGTGCTTCCATACAGTTGAGGATCTGAAGATCAGAAATGTCCATATCTTCTGGTCAATTCTGAATTCATAAGACGTTCTTGTCATCAATAAATAAATCGTCTGATTCATTAGTAGGTAGCCATGCAACATTTAGCAGTTCATCATGGTGTGGAAGAATATCAATAAAATTGACATTGATGATAGGTGTATCCAGATTAGGTAATTGGTTGTGATCGATCGGGAGTGGAGAGGTGCAATTATCCTGATGCTGAGCACAGTAATCGACATTCACACAATCAATGGTAGCTAGACTGTGACTCCAGTTTATGATATTAGTAGATTTAACATAATGACCTTCTTTGTGGCTGGACTGGTATGGCTCAAATACTGAGTTGGTGGTTGAGGATCCCTCGTCATGGATGTGTGCAGGTTTGAGTTTACCCGTTGAGTCAATGGTGACAGAACTGTCACAATTGCCAAAAGTGACTCGGCCTTTGCTCCAGTCGTGAACGACTCGTGCATTGGTGAGCCACGGACGACCAAATAGTAATTCATAAGAATAGGCATTATTAGGAATATCAAGTACTATGAGATCAATAGAAAACTTGAGACCTCCTAGTTTGATCAGCACATGCGGAAGGAAACCGGTAGGTCGGACCACACTTTGATCAGCCATCCAAAGCTGACAAGTAGGTTTGGCTAGCTTGTCACTCAAATTACATTTCATCATGAGGGATGTGGAAATGATATTTACCCCGGAACCTCCATCAAGTACTGCTAAAACTTCACAAGATTGATGATGGGTAGCTGGGATCTTGATGTTGCCTCGTTCGCTGAGTGGATTGGTTAGATGTAAGAGCATTTCAGGCAACTCGCCAATAGTGGTGGTGGTATTGGATTGGATCTGTTGCTTCCACTGGCCAGCATGCTTCCAGAGTACATGGAAGGGAAGAGTGACATTGGCTTGTAGTAGATCTCCCCAAACTTCGGTACCTTCAAGGGTTTTGCTTTCAAAGGGCTTGAGAGGTACTTTATGGGAAGAGGAAGATTGTCGGTCGGCATTGCGGATTTGTTGGCGATACTCATGATGCAGTCGAATTTCTTCAGACGGGTGAGGGTAAACTATCAGTGTTGAATCATCACTTGGAGGAAAAGCCTATGGTTGAGTTTTGCTGGGTGCAAGTGTAGGGACTTGGCGTTGGGTTTGTGCCCGAGTCAAGACCCAAGCAGGATATGTTTTGATTGGTAAGGTTTCTACTTGCACTGAACAGACAGGAGCGGCTGGCTTAGATTGGGATGAGCAGTCCTTCACGTGATGTTCAATACCACAGTTTTCACAAGCTGGGAGAAAGCGAAGTTTATCTGGGCAACGAATACTAGGATGTTTACCTGTACAGATCAAGCATTTTCGTATTGCAGGAAGTTGATGTGTGGCAAAGACAACTTGGTTTGGATTATAAGCTTGGGCATTGGGATCCCCTGCTTGAACAGTAGAATCATAGGTATAATAAACAACCGTTTCAGTAGAGTACCGTGGTTGAGTATTGTCTTCTACATAGTAGGTGGCCAGATCGATGGTATTCGGATCAAGATAATGGACAGCGTTTTGTGGGGTAGGTTGGTTAACAACAAACTGTTGTCATGGGGATTGGTATCGATTTGGTGCAAGTGGTCATGGTTGGTAAACCCCTGGTCATGGCACAAGTTGTTGTGGTGGGTAAGGGCGGTAAGCTTGATAGATGGTGGGTCTGGTGGCTGTTGGGAAATGATTTTGCAATTGAGGACATTCATTAGCAGTGTGATGCTGTGAGCAGATTGGACACTAGACATTTTCCCTTGCTGGAAAGAATTTCTCAACAATCTGTTTCATGGCGGTTTGGAAATCGGCAGTGAGCTTATCCATATGAGATTGTTGAGCTTTTTGCTAGGTTTCCATTTGATGTAGAAGTTCAGAAGACTGAGCAATATTATCAAACTTCGGATGATTAGGACGGTCTGGATTCTTAGATTTCTTTTCACGATGGCCAAAGTCATCATCGAAACCTTCGTCTTCTTCACGGATAGCATCGGTCATTACACCTTTAAGTTGATCATAAAGGTCAACTGGTTTGAGTTCACGGCGGATGTTTTTTGGCAATCCAACTAAGAATAGTTTTATGGCCATTCGTTCGGTGATATTTTCATCAACACATTCTACTTTGAGACGTTTAAAATGCTCAATATAGTTTTGGACAGACTCTTCGCGACGCATCTTGATATGAGTAATTTTAATGAACGGGCTCTGAGTCAGTTTGGATGGTTTGAAATGCTTGATGAGAGCGTCCTTGAGGGTGGTCCAAGAAGCAAGATCAGGAGCTTCGAGATTCAAGTGCCACTCCTTGGCGGTGCCATAGAGTACCATGGGAAATAGACGAAGCTTTTCAGTTTCAGAGGTATTTCCATAAAAATGGCATGCATTATCGAAGTCTTGCATTTTGAACTTGAAGCTCCATCCTTCACCTCGGCCTCCTTGCTTTGGTTCTCCTTGGATGGATTGTTCTTCTTTTTGTAGCATCTTGAGAAAATATATCCTCCCTTGCCACAAAGGTTGCACTTAGGATCCTTTCTTTCCTTCAATAGGATGCCACCTATTGATGCCATGTTAATAAAAACCTGTGATATGATTCTACAAATGTAATTTGTGACTTTCAAGAGACTAGATTTGAACATCTTCAATAATCTAGAATGACCTACAAAAGATCTAGCTCACAAACCTAAGAATCAATCTTCACACTAATGACTAGTCACTTGGAAACTTTGCTTTGATCACTAAGACAAAAGCACACAATCTTTGAATCAAATCACAAAAGAAATCAGATCCAATCTCCTATTGGACTCATCAAATACCAGTGATTCTTTCTTTTGAAAATTGAAATGGATATGAAAAGATTTGACACCTAGATTTTTCTTTTCACTTGACTAGTTCTCTCAACACTTGAGATTCTTGAACAAAAGATGAGTTTTGTTCCAAACACATGAAAATCAAACTTAATCACTTCTTTTGGAATCACTCTTGACCCAAATAATATCACTCTTGAGATTTAGAATGAATTTGATTTGATTTGACAACAAACTATACCATCAATTTTTCACAAAGCTTAAAAAATTTAGACAACTAGAGATTCACAAAGATCTCAACCATGCATGAATACTCAAGTATGGACTCCTCATTCTAGACATCCAATGGGATCACAAATTGACCCTCACACTCTCACAAAGAAAGTTGAATAGAACTAATTTGAGTTTCATACATTTTATGTCAATTTTTGCTCAACAAATTGAATTCAATCACTCCTATTGGATTCCACCAATTACTCTACCTTTTAAGACTTGGAATGAAATTCAAAATCAAAAGTTGTGATTTTTCTCACTAAGATATTGTGCTTCAAAGAGCTAATGCCACTTAGAAAGATTTGATCACTTAGGAGAAGACAAACTCTCCACCAATAACAACACAAAATGAGCTTCTAGATCTTGCCCTCTACAAAGGAAAGAACTCTTAGAAAATTGGATCTCTCTCTACACATTTGTCATAGACACCTTAATGACTCTTTTCAAACCTTACAATCACTCAAAAAAATTGAGCAGGGCTGAACAATGTGACTTGGATTTCAATCTCTTTTCTAGAACCCTCAATTTAAGCCAATCTATGTCAAATTCTACAAAAGATTTGCATAGATGCTCTATATGCACTAGAAACTCTCAAAGGTTTCACTTGGAGGACAGATCCAAAGATGTTTTCTAGCAAATTGATGCTTCTAAACTTGACCCTATCACTCTTGAACAAATCTAGAGTGATGGTACATTGGATTTCAACCTCTCACCTTGCATATCACTCCTTAATCTATGATTTTTAGCAAAATCTCTCTCAACTTCAACATGCACTCAAAAAATCAGAGATAATCAATTAATGCACCTAATTCAAGCTTCAAATTTAATTTCTTGGCTGATCTAATCCAAGAACTAATCAAGGTATTAGATTCTCTGTAGAAAATGCTTGATTTTGCACCAAAAGTCACTCAAATTGGGTATATGAGTCAAATTCTACAAATTTTTGAAATTTCTCAGTCAAAACCAGAGTTGTATGGACTCACACGTGTGAAAAGAGTTCCTACAGCCCACAACAAGATCTGGACCAAAATTTTGAGGATAGCTATCAAATCCAATCCGGTACACAAAATTTGACTAGTTTCCAAAAAAACTGCTAAGTTTGGCTTTGATTTGGATTAACCCTATCAATTTCAGCAAAACCTCTTGTACTAGGCTCTAATACCATGTGCAAAAAGTACAAAAAGGACCAAGAGTGGATCCTAATCTGATCCTCAAGAGGGATTGGTTGTCAGATTACTTGACCTATCAATCTACTTGAGATTAAGATCAATCTAGATCAATTCTAGACACAAAATCCTAACAAAAACAATCATTAATTGAAGGTAGGTGTACTTTCTGGTTTCACACGTGTGAAACCATGTCTGAGTACGGAATCCAACCTAAAAATCAAGTACACATTGATAGAACCTCAAAACAATCAAAACAAATGTAGACAAATGGAGAGAATCAATTAAATTGCTTCCAAAACCAAGATTGCTGTCTTACATTGATTATGGCCAAATGTGGCTCTATATATACAATAAGTGAGAGCTCGTGGTACTGATCATCCCTTTGATCCCACATGTGTGAAGGTGCTTTGTCATATGATGATTCATCAAGCAAAACTGACACTTGGACAAAACCTTCTATTTTGAGCACTTTTGGTCCATTTTCCTTCTAAATGGAGATCTACTTGAAAATCTTCTAGAAGTCAAAATTCGTCTACTTCAGCTTATTCCACACATGTGAGCTATCCTCTACACATGGGATGTGACACCTAACCAAAGAATGTGGCTCATGCAATCAATAGATTGATGCCATGTGTCATATGTCTAGAAAACTAGTTTTTGGCTTTTTTAGCCACTAGAACTTGAATTAAATCATATGTACAACCTATATGATTATGGTACATGACAAGTACACTATTTTCACACGTGGGAACAGGCTCCACACATGTGTAATCATCCTATATACAAGATTTTTGGCCTCTACCAAACTTATTTTTGCATTTTTCACACGAAATAGGAATGAAATTAACTGAGATGACAAAATACAAAACCTTACTAAGGCTTACCCAAGGAGCAAGGTGATTAGACTAAATCCTAGATTAACACCCAAAGGGTAATAAAATGAGATTGCGGCAAATACTAAGCAAATAAGCAATAATGAACATGCCACAATAAAACCGATGAAAAGGAGGCAAGAGGAGGCCCGAGCACCTTCCCTCAAGCTATGCACCTTTCCAAAGGGAACACAAATGAAATAGAATGATAATTCTCCAAAATAGAGAGCAAGATAGCTCAATCTCAAAAGTGTCGTTTACAATGCAAATACCTCTCCTTTTATGGCAAGGAGGGTCTTCCATAAGTGTCTACTAACTTATGGGACTAATCTGTTTCTAGCCTTTCAGTCTAAGTTCTAAATCTAAGTTTAAGCTATTTTATTATTATTTAAGCTTCTACTCATGGACTTACAAAACACATGCCATGGCTTGAAGTTTATTGACAGATATTCATACGTGGTCTTACAAAACACATGCCACGGAGTTTTATTTCTTTCTTTTCTCTGTGTTAGCACAATTGCTAACAATTGCTAAGGTTCTAAAATAGTTCTCTCTCTCTCTCTCTCTCTCTCTCTCTCTCTCTCTCTCTCTCTCTCTCTCTCTCTCTCTCTCTCTCTCTCTCTCTCTCTCTCTCTCTCTCTCTCTCTCTCTCTCTTTCTCTCTCTCTATGATCACCAACTCTGAGGAGTCAGCTACTGATGAAAGGTGTTCTCTGCTATCTGACCTTACGTATCATAATCCTCTCCTCTTCTCTATGCCCTCGCTCAATTACATGTATATATACATATCAACTGAAGAATCTTGTACTAGCTTAACTTTACAATTACAAGATTGATAACAGCTGTAAAACTAATTAGTTTGTTGATGGAGCATGAAGGCTTTTTGGTCTGATAGCAAAAGTCTGTGTATTTTTTGACAGACTGGAAATGCGACACCCTTTGGCCTTTTGGCCTTTGCCTTTACTTGAGGGCAGCCTTCGAAATTTGTAAGACACCTTCGGCATTTGGAAGACACATTTAGGATTTGTAGGACACTGTCTTTACTTGTAGAACACCTGCGGCTTTTTGTAGGGCAAGTGTCGCATTTTTCGCCTGTCAAAAAGCCCATGTAAAAACACAGTGTTGGGTTTTTCGCATTTTTCAGCTGTGAAAAAATGCGAGTAAAAAACCAGATTGTAGCGATAGTTCAATTTTCTACAGGCTATATTTGAGAGAATATTTTTTTTTAAAAAAAAAAAAAGGGCTGTTGGGATGAGTAGGAGTTTTAAGCATATACTTCCCCTTAAACTTACTGCTATGAATCTGATTTGCATTTGAGATTTAACATACGTACTAAAGTAGAATGCTTATCTCTAGACAATGGCTTTGTCAAAATATCAACCAACATACTGTCTGTATGACGGTAACTTAGTACAACATCTTTACTCTAAACTTTCTCTCTAAGAAAATGGAATTGAACTTTTATATGCTTAGTTCTATTATGAGTTCGTGGGTTCAAAGAAAGAGTTATGCAACTCTGATTGTCGCACTGGAGTATTGTTGGACTGATCTATGTAAATTGCAGATCCTGTAGCAGCCTCCTTAGCCAGATTATTTCCTTCACTATTGATGTAGCTGCAACATATTCGGATTATGTGGAGGACAGAGAAATGCATTTATGCTTTCTGCTATTCCATGAGATGGGTCCTCCTGCAAGGAAACAATTGAGAATCAACTGCTTTAGTGCTGGAGTAGTTTTGCAGATAGCAGACTGTAGAGATTGCTTCTGTCTAGAATGTTGTAGGTAAATGGGCGTTGGCTGTCATGGATCGTGTAGCTTCCAACAGTGTGCGGTTCTTCCGCTCAGCTACTCCATTTTTGTTGAGGAGTATAGCTTGTAGTAAACTAATGGTGCACACCACATGATGACAACCTTCACCTCATTTGATAGGTACTCTCCCCCTAAATCAGACCGTAGGGCCTTAATTTTCTGACCAGTCTGATTCTTAGCATATTGCTTGAATTCTTTAAAGCAATTGAATGGTTTTGACTCGTTCTTAATGAACATTACACTGGTAAAATGGGAGTAGTCATTAATGAATGTAATAAAGTATAGAGCCTTACCCAAGGAAGGTACGCTCATAGGACCACATAAGTCATTGTGTATCAATGACAGAACGGACTTGGCTCTTCTGGCCTGTCCTCTTGGAAATCTGGTTCTAGGTTGTTTTCCTAGTAAGCAACTTTCACAGACAGATTGATTAGCTGTAGTAACAGCATTTATATTCATGTCCTTGACCATTTTGTTATGATGCATATACAAGATTGAATGCATGTTTAGATGTCCTAATCTCTGATGCCATATCTTAGCATCTGAACAACTCACAGAAAGTGCAACATCATAACTCAGTATGTACAAATTTCCTTCTCTATAAGTAGAGAAGATTTCCTTTGAGTTCTCATATAAAATAGTACATCGCCTAGCAGTAAACAAAGCTCTATAGCCTTGATCAGTGATCTTGCTAATAGACAATAAATTCTTTGTTAATTTGGGTACATAAAGTACACCATTAAGCTGTCTAGTGATGCCATCAGAGAATTGTAGTCGAATAGAGCCTTGGCTTTCGACTTGATGTGAACTGGAGTCACCAAAGAAGATGTACTTCAATTCTGTAGTATAGAGAAGAGATCTTTGCATGATGTCATGTGCTGAGAGACACCTGAATCGTGATACCATTGATGGGCATCTCTGTTGGGTTGATCCTGTACCATCAGCACTCTCTCATCTTCTTGCGAATCTCTGACTATGTCAGAGTTGTCTTGTTACTGCTGCTGCATATTTTTCCTCTCATTATGTTTGAGGACACGACAGTCCTTGATATCATGGTTGGTTCTTTTGCAGTACCTGCAAAATAGCTTGGTCTTGGACGATGATTGGCTGTGTTGTTGCTGTTGTGGTTGCAAAGTTGCTGGCTGTTCTGCATTTGTCTGCTTGTCCTTGAAGCCTTTCTTCTTCTTGGACTGTTGCTTGGTTGAGTAGAGTGCCATGGATTTGGTACTCGTTGACGTGGACAAGCTTTTCCTCCTTACTTCTTCCTACAATAGACTTGCTGTCAATTTTTGTACAGACAACGCAGGAGTGCTGCTAAGAAGCAACACTAAATTGTCATAAGAGGATGGACGATTGACAAGAAGAGACAAGGTAGAGTCTTCTTCTGATATAGGTAATCCTATTGCAGCCAGTTGGCTTAGCAGCTATTTGAACTCGATCAGATGGTCGCTTATTGAGGTGCCTTTGCTCATTCTGAGTGTCAACATCTTCTTCCTCAAGAAGAGACGAGTGGACACATCTAAGATCTCGTAGATGCTTGTAAGGATATCCCACGCTTCTTTGGAGGTGGTGTTGTTTGACACGTGAGCAATGTGAGTGTCTTTCAGATTCAGGGGTACAATGGCAAGTGCTTTGCCATCCTTTGCTTCCCATGCTGGAAACAATTCAGGTTCTACCGGCTTGGGTATTGAACCACTTACGTACCCCCACAGCTCTTTCTCGATCAGGAACATCCTCATCTTGAACTTCCAAATGTGAAAGTCATCTCCGTTGAATTTGTTGATCAAGTGGATCTCTGAGATTGAACCTTCCATAGCGATCGTGTAGCAAAGATGAAACGCAAATAGAAAGAACAGTTCTATAGAGTTAGAATAAGTCCTAGACTCTAGTAATCCAATGAACCTTGGCTCTGATATCACTCTTGTGAGACCAGACACTGATATCACTCTATGGGTGGAAATAGATATCAGCTCTGATACCACTTCTATTAGAAGAAAAACAAATTATTATAACCAGAAGGATCGTGGATTACTTGGAGAATGGAGTTACGAGCAGTTCTTTGTGTGAAAAATCAGATTATCAGTGTAGGAGTCATAGACTGCCGTGAAAGAAAAATTGCTAAAGGAACTAGACGTTTGAGACAGCCATGCAATCCTCTAATACTAATAACCTAATATGAAGAGAATGTAGAATTAATTCAGGCATCAGAGACATCCATATAATTCTCTTCTTAATTATGTTTGTGTGAGAGGAGTGAGAGATATCATTCAACAAGAATGCTAAGGTATAGAACAATAGCGAATCTATATATTGAAGTTGTAAATACAATGATCAGACCACAATACAATTGCGCTGATAAGCGCGTGATCCTACTAGCAGATTCAAGACAATTGCTAAGATTCTAAAATAGTTCTCTCTCTCTCTCTCTATGATCACCAACTCTGAGGAGCCAGCTACTGATGAAAGGCGTTCTCCGCTATTTGACCTTACGTATCATAATCCTCTCCTCTTCTCTATGCCCTCGCTCAATTACATGTATATATACATATCAGCTGAAGAATCTTGTACTAGTGTAACTTTACAATTACAAGATTGATAACAGCTGTAAAACTGATTAGTTCGTTGATGGAGCATGAAGGCTTTCTTGTCTGATAGCAAAAGTCTGTGTATTTTTTGACAGACTGGAAATGCGACACCCTTTGGCCTTTTGGCCTTTGCCTTTACTTGAGGGCAGCCTTCAGGATTTGTAAGACACCTTCGACGTTTGGAAGACACCTTTGAGATTTGTAGGACATTGTCTTTACCTGTAGGATGCCTTCGACTTTTTGTAGAGCAAGTGTCGCATTTTTCACCTGTCAGAAAACCAGTGTAAAAACACAATGTCGGGTTTTTCGCATTTTTCGGCTGTGAAAAAATGCGAGTAAAAAACCAGATTGTAGCGACAGTTTTTTTGCAAGTTACATTTGAGAAAGTAAAAATTTAGAGAAGGAGGGCTATTGGGATGAGTGGGAGCTAGATTTAATTCCAACATCGGGGACTTCGGTTGAGTCAATGACTTCGGTTGAGTCAGTTGCTACCTGTGTAGAAATCTCGTGTATTTTTGCAAGTAAAGGCTCACAAGCTAAAAAGCGCTTTGTGGGTAGAAACATTAAGTTTCTTTAGCTCCCTCTCAAAGTTGGTAGCCTTGTGATTTCCAAGGTAGCTCTCTGCCTTTCAAATATTGCCTTATCTAGAGGCTTAGTAAAGATGTCGGCCACCATCTGCTTGGTTGGAATGAAAATTGTCTGCAACTCGTTTCTCTCAACCAAATCCCTAATCAAATAATACTTAATAGCAATGTGTTTCATTCTTGAGTGAAACACAGGATCCTTTGTCAGATGTATTGCAAATGTGTTGTCCATGTAGACACTGATGATGATGTTTTCTCCATCTATGACCTTTACATAAACATTGTAATTGGCCATCAAGGGTTGAAAGCCCAAGGATCTGAGAGCATGATCCTTGTTGTTGTACCACTGCCTGGCAGACTGTTTGAGTCCATAAATGCTTCTTTGCAGTTTGTAGACATAGTCAGGGAATGACTCACAGGTAAAACCTGGTGCCTGGTCCATATAGACTTCTTCCTTCAGATCACCATGTAGAAAGGCTATCTTCTCATCCACAATATGGATTTTTAGATTGTAGACTGCTGCATAAGCAAACAATATATGTATTGATGTATGCTTTACAACATGAGAGAAGGTTTCAGTATAGTTGATGCTATACTTCTGTGAGAAACCTTTAGCAACAAGTCTGGCTTTGTATCTTGATACATTGCTATCTGGTCCATATTTGTATTTGTAGATCCATTTACACTTGACAGTCTTTGTTATGTCCATGTCATGTATAAGGGATCAGAATAATTCCTGACATGGATAGCCGGTCACTCCAGTTGTATGTGGTTATTAGTTATGCTATGTCATTCCGGACGTGGTCGTTACAAGTAAATAATAATCATATCAGGGCCCAGACCTATAATTGGACATAGGAGCACATGCATGGTCAATGACTGCTTTAATGCAAGAATAGGAGGTCAATAGCTCAATATAGACTGCATGGGAATCCTACGTAGAATATTCTCTCCTCTTGGAGAGAATACATTCCATGGAAACTCGCCCATCTCTCTATTGGAATTTCAGATTTTTGAGCCATGTTTTCTCTCCTCTCTTGTGTTCATTCACTTTGGCTTGGGGGTGGATTGGTTAGGGTATTGACTAGCCTCTCCATATTGGTTGGGTGGTTCATGTTACAAGCCTAAAGATATGATGGACTGCCTCCAATTTGAGCGTTCATGCATCCATTATGGATAGGTGAGCATTAGACACCATCATATTGAACTTTTGCTTGTTGAATGAGGCCAAAAATGCATTTTTTGCATGATTTGAGCTTATGATTATTTGTTGGACCTGTTAGAAGCTTCTATGCCTCTTTAATGAACATTAGTAGAGTGCTTGTAACCTCTGATTGGGTGCTTATTGGGCTGGAGTGCAATTTTTTATAATACCACCTTCCTAAAGTGCACCCTACTACCTGAATTTTGGCCATTTACTGCTCGCACGTGTGAAGCCTAGGTGGCAGGGTGATGTGGCAAGTGCCTTGTAGACCCACTCTCACTCCGTATGTGCTTTACAGTGACCAATTTGGTACCATGTAGAGAAAGTTATGGTCATCTGAAGTTTGGCAATTTTGGATCTAAAATTTGCAAAATTTTGGAATTGTTTTGATGCATGCATGCTTGTAACTCAATGTAGTGCTTGTCTGTTGATGGAAATGTATGGATAGACATGTATTCATGCTTGGATGCATGTTGCATGCGTAATCGGTAGATTGATCAATAGATTTCTTGCATGAAGCTATTTTTGAAAATTCTAGATCAAAAAGTAGATTTCCTAGTAACTAGGCTATTTACAAAAATTTCTTCGTTTTTTCAAAAAAGTTAATGCATGTCAAGTTAGATGCATGCTGGATGTCTCGAAATGTTTTTGATATGTGAAAATGCTTGTGAATTCGTTAAATTCGATCTTCTTAATCGATTTTCACAGTTGGTCCATTTCGAACGATTTTCAAAAATCCTAGTTTTTCATATTTTCTTCGGTTTGGTCCTAAAAGTAGTTGTTGTTTAAATTAGTCTAATATTGATTGTGAAATTTTGGCTTAAATGAGTGAAAGACCTTGTTGAGTAATATCGGCCAGTTATGAAGGTTTCTGAACTTTTAACTTATTAGTTGATGATTGGATCTCGACTAATTAAGCTAATTTTGCATTTTAGGAAATCAATATGGCAGATGATAATGCAAATGCAACTCTGGATGGTTAGGTGCCAATGCCTACCTATCTGCAAATTTGCCAGTCGTTAAAAGCCAACTGCTTAATGAAATAAACAACATGAACACTCTAAGGGATCAACAAATGGAAGTACTATTGAATCAAGTGAAAACTTTACTGAATTTGGACTTTCAGCCTGAACCTTTTTCGGGAGAGAAGAAAGAGAAAAAACCTGAAGTTGTAGATGACTGGTTAACCAAGTGGACCAGTTATTTTAATCTACACGGAATTCTTGAGAAGAAAAAAGAAGTGTTCAGAAAGTCATTTGTGGTTGTAGACAACTCAAATTATTACCAAAGATTTGTTAATTGCAAAATGGGTACTCGGAGTTTGGACTCGTACCTGCAAGATTTTATGGATTTATGGAATAAAGTTCTCTCATTCGATGCGAAACTGAGCCTGTGACAGTTTATCCTAGGTCTGCCTGCAAATTATTAGAATGAGTGTAAGAGTAATGTGCTTCAAACTTTCGATGACGTCATACGAGTCGCGAAAGGTCTCCCATAGATTTTAAAGTTGATGACTGGGTATATCTTAGAATACCTAAGGATTCATTTCAGATTCTTGAGCCAAGTTTCCTCTCCTCTCTTGTGTTCACTCACTGTGGCTTGGGGGTGGATTGGTTAGGGTATTGACTAGCCTCTCCATATTGTTTGGGTGGTTCATGCTCCACAGGAGCATGGTGTCCTTTTGGTTTGCATGTGACAGGATTCTTGAAGATCTTCACTTGGCGATCGTTATAGTCTTTCTCTCAGTTGGTACTGGTTCAAGAGTCCAGACCTTGTTTTCTTGCATGGAGCTCATTTTTTCCTCCATTGTCTTTATTAATTTGTCCTTGTCTGTAGGTGCTATCATTACTAGACCGGGTTGAGGTGCTAGTAATTTAGCTGTAGTTGGTAGCAGGAAGCTTCAAGTGCAGAAAATGCCTTGAAATCCATGGCTTGGCATGATGTATAGTTTTTCAAGTGTGCTACATGTACACAGACACATTTGTGGAACATCTTGTAAGGGATCCTTTAAGAGGTGGTGAAAGATCCTTCATGGACATCATTCTCTATCGGAGTCTCAAAACTTCCTTGTTTGTAGCTGGATTTTTTAGAAACTTCTAAAAGCATTCATTCATTTAGCAAAGAGATTTGTAAATAGATCAAGCTCAATTTGAGGAGGAGTGTGAAGAATTGCCAAAAATTGACAAATTTAGCTTGATTAAAAATCATGTAAAATGTACATAAGTGGGTCCCACATGTGTGAGGCCATGGATCCATGTGGGAAACCTACCCTATTATAGGTTAGGTCAATCTAATGAGTTGGTCAAGTCAATTTGGTAGTGATTCCTAGTTTATAGGATCTACATCCTAGATTTAAGGTGAAAATTGACCAACTAGCCACCTACTTGGCATGACTCTAGGAAAGAGGCTAGGGTTGTAAATTAGGGCAAGAAAGCCAAGTTAACTTCCTTATTACATGTTGGAAATTCACCTAAATTTAAAAAGGATGTCACTTTTGCTATGTATTCCATCTCTCCATAGTGAGAAGATAGATTATTTTTGAGAGCTCATTGGCAAGACTTGAGTTTCTACACTATGTACTTGTTGTTTTTTGGATCCAAGCAAGATCAGAGTCATTTGGACTTTGTTTTCAGTCCAAAGGCCGTACTATATGTACTGTTCCACACGTGTGTGGGCTGTACTTTGTGTTTGATTAATGATTAAAGGTTGCTCTTGATTGATAGATGCTAATTTGTTGATCTAGATCTCAAAATCTAGTGTCTAGCTTGAATTTTTTTTATGATCAATCAATCAATCACTCTTGTGAGGCATTAAATGCACTAATTCAAGGTCCAAAGTATTGTACTTTCACACAATTTTCATCATAGACTATGAACTTTCAAAGAAGCTAGTTTCTCAAAATTATCCTTAACGGTTGAAAAGTGTTGATCTCTCTGACTTGTGCACTCACCTGCTAGGCTTTGATACCAAGTTAAAATTCATGATTCATAGGATCGCAAATCAGCATAAACAAAAAAATAACACAAACCAAATTATTACCCATATAGTATTCTTGGTGGAAACCCATGCATGACCAGGTTCGTTGTTGATGGGACGTGTGTCATGTCGACTATCTAGTCACTAACACAACTAACCCTAGTCTATTGACAGAACCTTAGACTCAATGACACAACAAATCTACTTTTATAATAACATGTTATACCAAGCTAACGTTGTTGTTCACTAGAAGAAGAAGGAACTTCAGTTTCTAGCTTATAAAGATGGGAAGAAACCAAACATAGAAGATGTAATCTCTTGGGAAGCTAACAAGTATGAAGGTGAGACACCAACCTCTGACACACGTTTTACTTTAGAGGACTCATTATACTGTCTACCGACTCTAAAAGAGAAAGACATTGGAATCAATTATTTTAAATGCTATGAAGTTGAAAAAGAAGAATCAAATACCTAGTACTCTGAATGGATGCTCTGGTAGATCAATTAACTGGCACAAAAAAAGATCTCAAAATCAGATATCATTAGATTAGGATTCATCCAAGTGATCTGCAAAAGAATGGTTTTCAAACCAGGTTTAGACATTATGAGTCTTTCATGCTTCCTTTTGGGTTAACGAATGCACTTGTCGCATTTCAACATATGATGAAAAATATGTTTGTCCAAATCTAGATCAATTCGTAGTTGTATTGTTAGATGATATCCTAATTTACAGTATAACTCTTAAGGAGCATGTGAATCATATCAACATTGTCTTATAGATTCTCAGAAGAGAAAAACTTTTTGCTAAAAGGTCCAAGTGTGAATTCTTTAAGCATGAATTGGTATATCTTGGTCATAAGATCACCTCAAAAGGGTTGAAGATAGATGAAGATAAGATCAAGTCAGTGGTTGTGGCCGACACCAAAAACAGTGTAGCAATACGAGTGATGGAAGCTGAGCAACATTTTTTTTTCAAAGGATTTTTAAAGAACAATTGACCTCTCAACACCCATTGTTGGTGATGGAAGTTAATTAGCTTTTTTTTTATATCCTAGAGGCCATGTCACAAGAGTTGTAAGGGTTGCATGGGTGGCGAAGAATCATAAGGATTAAATCAATTGTAGTCTCTTCATATTTTCTAAATGTTAAATTGGATCAAGATACCTACATAAATAGTCTAAGTATCGAAATAGTATATTTTGCACTCAATCTTTTTCAAATCTCATTTATTTCAATGCTCAATCTATTTCAACCCTCAACTAACATCAACATCAACATCGACACTCTTCATATGGGTTACAGGAGAGTCACTAGGGGGCTTGCAGGGATTGTAGGCAGGGAGAGTCACAAGGGAGTTATAGCAGGTCACAAGGTCATAGGGGGATATAAAGGGTTTGTGGGAGTCATAGTGGGGGTTGTAGAATTGCGAGGGGTCGAGGGAGTGGCAAGGGGTCACAAGACTTGCATTAGTTGTTAGATTGAGAGGTCACAAATGTCATCGTGGGATCATAGATTGGTTGCAAGAGGGATAGCAGGGGTTCGCAAAAACATGGGTCTTGGAGATTGTAGGAGTCATAGTCAAGTCACAAGACGGTCAAGGGAGTCATAAGGGGCTTCTGAGAGTTGTAGGGAATAATAGGAGTTGCGTGAGTTGTAGCAGAGTCACAAGGGATCATGGGATTCACATGGGTCACATAATTCACAATCAAGTCATGGGGTGTTGGGGTTATTTGTGGTTGGTACATAGTTTTGTATGAATAAGTATGAGAGATATGGCACTGTGTGTGTAAGAAGTCCAGTCCATGAGCACATAGTTGGTTTGATGAATTTTCGACCTAGAAATAGAAGGACTTGATGCCATAGAATCAAGTTAAGTTAGTTAGAGGCCTAAAAGACAAGTTACAAGTAAGAAATCAAAAGCTAAGTTTGGCAAGTGGGTGAGAGTTATGAAATATATGAGTCTCTTTTGCCAATTTGGTATCGCATGAATTATGTGAATGTCTCCCTTGCTAATTTGGCACCATTAGATTTAGTTGAAGGGCTTGGAATCCTTGTCATCTTCTAATAACCAATAGGAGTAGTATGTTAAAAGATGTGAAAAATGCAAAAATAAGCTTGGTAGAGGCCAAAAATCATGTATATAGGATGATTACACATGTGCGGAGCCTGTTCCCACGTGTGAAAATAGTGTACTTGTCATGTACCATAATCATATAGGTTGTACATATGATTTAATTCAAGTTCTAGTGGCTAAAAAGGCCAAAAACTAGTTTTCTAGACATATGACACATGGCATCAATCTATTGCTTGCATGAGCCACATCCTTTGGTTAGGTGTCACATCCCATGTGTAGAGGACAGCTCACATGTGTGGAATAAGCTGAAGTAGACGAATTTTAACTTCTAGAAGATTTTCAAGTAGATCTCCATATAGAAGGAAAATGGACCAAAAGTGCTCAAAATAGAAGGTTTTGTCCAAGTGTCAGTTTTGCATGATGAATCATCATATGACAAAGCACCTTCACACAGGTGGGATCAAAGGGATGATCAGTACCACGAGCTCCCACTTATTGTATATATAGAGCCACATTTGGCCATAATCAGTGTGAGACACCAATCTTGGTTTTGGAAGCAATTTTGAGTGATTCTCTCCATTTGTCTACATTTGTTTTGATTGTTTTGAGGTGCTATCAATGTGTACTTGATTTTCAGGTTGGAGTCCGTACTCAGACATGGTTTCACACGTGGAAAACCAGAAAGTACACCTACCTTCAATTAATGATTGTTCTTGTTAGGATTTGGTGTCTAGAATTGATCTAGATTGATCCTAATCTCAAGTGGATTGATAGATCAAGTAATCTGACAACCAATCCCTCTTGAGGATCAAATTAGGATCCACTCTTGGTCCTTTTTGTACTTTTTCCACAAAAGAAATGTGTATATGTATCAAATGAATATAGGTTTTGAAATTGATTTTATGTATGTGACACTTTTATCATAGTAGTATGTTAAAAGTAATGTGTATATCTATCAAATGAATATAGGTTTTGAAATTGATTTTATATATGTGACATTTTCATGGTGAAATATGTCTTCCATTTTTTTTATTCTCTACACAACCACAAAAACCACATGGATATTTCAAGTCAACATAAGTGGTCTACTGTTAAGCCCCTTGAATCTTAGAATTACAAATTTGTATCTTGGGGATCATAGCATAGATCAAAGACATTGTTGGTAGATAGTCAAATTAAAGTCCAGATGCATGCATGAGTGAGAAATTTGAGTTTAAATTGTTGGTAGATAGTCAAATTACTCTCCTCTTAAAGTCCAGATGCATGCATGAGTGAGAAATTTGAGTTTAAATAACTTTCTGAAGCGGTTGGCCATCACAAAATTAAACATCTATTACTTACCAGATAAGGCAATTGTCAGACTTTTGTAGCATGTCCGTCTTCACCTTTGCATTTTGATTCAAATTGTGGACATAAAAGGTTTTGTAAATATTGCACATTGTCCTATATAATAAAGTTCACAAATCTTCTAGTATCTGAGTGCTTGTTCAACTATGTTATGCAAATGGTTTCGGGATTGAGTCATTTAGAAGTGCTTTGAAATGGGAAAAAGTGAAATTTGGTCTCTTTACGTTGATAAAATAGCCTAACATGTGCTATCATTAATCTTTCACAAGTCTTTAAATAAGCACTTGGTACATTTTGATATGGTACATTTCCTCCTATATGCGCAAAAAGCAACGATAGCGGTATGTGACAATTCTTTTGATGTTGATATGTCACTTATCTACGAGTTTGAGTTGGGATTTTTTATCCTTTTTCTTTTTAGATTGTGATAAATGGATATTATTATCCCTTTCCAATTGAAAAATTTATTTACTTCTCAAAGTGCATGGCAGAGCCTTTGGGATCTTTTGGATCACCTTGTTTATTTTGGTTTTGCTTAATCTCAGCACCCTGTGCACTCCTTGCAACATTTCAAGGAGTGCGATGGTGCAATCATCACCATTGCAAATCCTTGGCATAAAATTTTCCTTGGCTTTCACCATAGATGCACTCCCTGACATGGTGCAGGGAGTACACATGGTGCTGAAACTTAAAGGCACAGGCATTTATTTGATGTTTGTTTTAACATAGAAATTTTAAAGAACTTTTTTGAAATAGCTTTCAATTGTTCATGTTGTGCAATACAAAACTACGCAGATGACCATCAATATCACCAATCGAGTGTTCAATTATGAGCAATATCACCAATCAAGTGTTCAATTATGAGCTATACAGAGAATTTTATGCAAAAACAAATCAGACATGCTCATCCCAAACATGTATGAAGCTGCAAATCACAATCGAATTAATTGTACATATCTGATGATCATACATTACAGATAAATTAAATAGATCCTCAATTTATTTGTACATCCTAGATCTAGCAGCATCCATTAACAATAAAACTTTGAAATTCAAAACTATCAATCATGGTCAATCACACAAAGGATGCTCAATCAATATATGCATTAAGGTATGGGTGAACTACGGGTTCGGCGAATCTGATTAGGCCGGAATTCAGGTGGCGGCCTGGGAAGTAATACTACAGCCAAAATGCCTCCAAGCAAAGCCGCTGCTGCAGCTAACATAAAGGAAGGCATGTTACCACCACCAAAAAGTGCATCCCAAGGTCCACTACCAATTGAGACTATCACCTGCAATAAGTTCAAATAAAACCAGTTGACTCTTAGAATACTGAAATGGTACTGTACGAAACTATTGCTGTTTGAAAATTTGTTTTGCCACCATAGATTGAATTTTGTAAAGAGTTTTTTAATTTGAAATATGAAAGAACTACTAAGTCACACGCTTTGCGATATTTATCCTTATTGAACTTCGCAGTATGAAAAATTCAGCAAATGTATTTTCATATTTTGATGCTTTTCAACAAATAACAAGTAAAACATCAAAACTAAGGTGAACAATTCTGTCAATGATGATAATCATATCAAATCTGGACAATAAAGTTTTGGGTCCAACTACCAAAATTTTGCACTTTCAAAAAAGCATTAAAAAAAAAAGCTCAAATTTAAAAGGCCATGATATTGAGCCATAATATGAAGTCCATATGTGCTCGAAAAGCATACCTGTGGAAGAACTACAGCAAGGTTCAAGACTCCCATTGAAAGCCCTGTAGTGCACAGTCATCATGTTAATCAACATGCACTTTAACATCAATGTTTCTCTTTCTATTACAATTTAGCACAAAATTTAATCCCATCAAAGCCAGAGAGTGCCACTCCGCCAAGCTGATGATAAGAATCTCAGAGTTGCAAGAAAGAGAAATTTTAGTTTTGAGTTTATTGTATATTCTTTAATAAGTACAAGGATGTTAATGGAAAAAACTATGTTTATGCAAGTTGCAACTAGAAATTCTATGGGAGTATAGTTCGTCTTAATCACAATTCAATTGGAACTGAGATATGACTCCTGGTTTGAACCGATTCATTGAATTTGAACTGCACAGGATAATGGAGGGGCCTTAAATTTTTTATACACTATCATAATTTAAACCCTTAACCTTATCCCAAGCAATGATTACTTCAGTTTTGTCGTCGTCAAATGTATGAAATATATATTTTTTAGTTCCCTCCTATTTGTCTGGTTCAGGAATGCTTCACTTGTAACTGGATGTATGCTTTTTCCCATACACATCATTGGAAAATTTGCATGACTTTTGAGCTGAATGAGTTTATGCTACCATTGTATTCTGTGAGAAATATTTCATCTCCAAGTTGCATAAATTTAGTCAATTTTGTCACAATTTGTACTGAACCATTAAGAAGCATACAAAATCCTCATGTTCTCCTATGTCTGAATAGCTTACTGTTTAGGATTTAGGGTTTAGAGACAGGAAATCACCTTGACCACCACCAGATGAACTTGTAAAAGTTGCAGTCAAAGCGTAAGGCACACTATATGTCACCTGCAGATGATTGCCAAATTCAAGCTTTAATAATCACTAGAAGGTTTAAGACTTTTCACACGCATTCAGGTTTCTGATACGTTGCCCTTCTTAATTTTTTATACACTACACGCAAGCAGTAAATAAAGAGCAAGTTGGAACTTTACATATTGAAGATCAATGAAGAAATAAAATTAAGTGAGGAAGAAGCAGACAGCTGGTGCACCACCCCAAATCAGACAAATAAAGAAATGGGCTTATTCTTATAGTCTGGTGTTAAAAAAGCAGTCCAATAGCATGAACTAACAAAAGCAGCAAATTGTGTATCAGTTGTTAATCTACCACAAAGAAATGGTCAAAGGATGAGCGCTTACTGCAAGAGGTGCTCCCAAAACTGCAAATATAACAAGTGCTGAAAATGTCACAGAAGTGGGTGGTTCTGAAAGCCCAAGTACTGCAGTTTTGCTTGCAGCATGCGATACAATAGCGGTTGCAGCAAAACAGATTGCCATAATTGCATTTGCACAACCCCACACATAGCTTGATCCCAGCCGTCGGCATAATGATTCCATAAAAATTGACGAAATTCCAAGCACAACAGCATTGAGCATAAGACCAAACGCTCCCATTCTTACCCCATTATCATACAAATGTGCCAAAGAAACACTTTTAGAATTGGGTTCTCCCCTAAATACCTCCCTTCCCATCCAATCTGTGTCAAAGAGTAGAAATGGAAACCAAGCAATCCATGTCAAGGCTGTAACAAGAAGAATGAACCACATTGATCTAGGCAATTCCCTGAAAGCGCCAAGTAGTTCCCAAAGAAATGCTTCCTGCACTTCCTCCTCATCATCATCATCCGACTCATCCTGTCCGTCACCATTTTGCTTAGACAAAGGTGTCTTCTGATTTGAGCCATTAATGTGACCCTCACTAGGACGGTCAGGAAGAAGCGGTGTGGTGGGTGTGGGTGTAGAAATGCCATACTTTTGACCTTTGATGAGTGGTGACCAAGGTATTTCCTGAGCAGCAGTTACACTCAAAGCAGTTGTTACAGACAATATAACTAAGTCGAGAAAAAAGGCCGACTTCAAGTTTGCACAAGCAATATCACATGCATGGGTTCTTGTGAATGGGAAGATTTTGTGCCAACTGTCATAAGCACCTGCTGCAAATCCCAAGATATTTCCTACTGCCATGAAAAGAGAAAAAAATGCATTTGCTTTTCTTGTTCTCTTTTGATCTTTCCCTGCACAATCCACAAGCAAGCATGGCAATCAGATTGCAAAAAGGTGAACTATATAAACCTCAAACCCTAAGTATACTCCAAAACACAGAAATTCTAAATTCTTGATTTTGCTTCTAGAGACATTAGATAAAGCATTGAAGCTATGGTTTTTTTTTTTAGAAAATGGCAGGTTTGTCTTTTTTTTTCTATAGCTCCTTTTCAGTCAAGTCTAGTACCGGTTCTAATCTAATCTTTCTATTTTACCTTTATGCTCAAAATATATTCTCGCAAACAACATTCAATCGAACTAGAATGATTAACATCTTGATCACACAAACAACATCAAAATGAGGAAAAGCATCAAAAAATTCATTATAAAACAGGTCGTTCACATGCAGTAAGTAAATTTGCATACATCATAAAGCTTTCGATGTTTTATGCAATTGGCAAATACAGCTACTAGAGATCCTGAGAAAAACTTCTATAACCAAGATAATGAAATAACTATTTGAAACCCATCCAATCAAAATCAGAAGCGTAGTGCACAGCACAATTGTGCATTCAGGAATGGAAAGTGTTCTGGAATGTGGCCAATTTTTTTTTTTGATTCGTAACAAATTAAAAAAAGAAGGGTTTTCTTTTTTTACTTGATACCACGTTCTGGAACGTACGGCACGTTCTGTTGGAACGGGTTTCTAAGGTGCACAGAGACACAAGCCCAGCAGTTAAAGCAAAGTTCCAACCAGATTTCAAAACATCCATTAGTTTAAATTTTACATGTTCTTCAAAAGATAACTGATTAGTAGTCAATTTACCAGATGAAACGAGAGGAAATATTTAACATGTATCTTCAACTGCTCTTTGATACAAGTTAGTTTCTCATCTAAGAAAATGGTCTATTTGACCGATCGTCATCAATAGATCAGATACTTTACAAAGGTTGCCGTACCACCTGGAAAGGTTACTAGATAGACCATTGCACATGGCAGCTTACAAGCAATGCAAATAGCAACAAAATCACTAAACGTGCAGGCAAAGAATATAAGGGCAGGGCAAGAGAACCTATTTTAGCTTCCATCACTGTCATTGAACTGATTCTAAAGTATTGTGGTCACTAGTTGCCTGAATATTACAGTCGGAGCATAGTAATACTTCAAATTTCACAGTTGCCCCATTCCGGAACGGAACGCGTTCCAGAACGTGTTCCATTCTGGAACGGGGTCCCAAAAAAATAAAAAAAAATTTCATAAATATTTAACTAAGGATTCCTTCCGACCCCAGTTTCAGCAGATTACAGGTATGGTAGATTACAAGGTTCAGACTTCAGAGCTTCAAGCATTCACGATCTTGAAGAGGGGGCACCCTTGCTTAAAATGGCCAAAAGAGGTGCTGGAAAAGAGGATCAGGCCATGCTAGGGCACATAAATTGGTGGCAAAGTAACTATCATCTCCTTCATGCAAGGTTCATTCAAATGTCCAAATTCATTTCCTAGCATGGTTTGCCACATTATAAAACCCTAATCAGAAACACTTTCTTCTTTGGAACTGAGCTCAGTGTGTTGACAGAAGAACCTTAAGAGCTGCAATCTGTCGAGAACTCAAGGACATTATTATAACAAGGAAAAAGGTTAAGGGTTGTTTTGGAATGCATGTCATCAACAAAGAGACGGAAGTTTTACTTATTTTTCTTGTAGTTAATGAATTGAATCAAGAGCGATAAAGCTCTGAAAAACCAAGGCCCAATCAGCTGTGGTGAGCAGTAAGTTCAGTCAACAGCATCATTTCGTGACTTCATGAAGGAGACAATAGTCACAGGAAGGCACCAACGAAATTTCTGTAAAGTACAAATACTACTACAAATGCTCATCTGTGCACCACCTATTTTTTAATTTACAAAAAAGAAGAAGAAGTTCCAACCCAGTACGTTCCGTCCCAAAATGGTCAGAACAGGTTTCTAAGACTGACCATTAGTTGAGTTTTGAATCAATTTGAGTGGATTCGCAATTTGACTCAAGTGCATATATTGGTGATTTAAATCATAGAAATGCATAAAAAACATCTGCCATCAAATCCGCCATTCTCTACCTCGCTTAGCTCTGATTGAATCTGCTTGCTTATGAACATCATTATGCATGTCCTGAACAAACCTAGTGATTCTTCATTTGATATGTTTATTCTGTGCTTTGGTGCTGTGCACTGCAAAGAGAAATCATTTGGATGCAATGTGCACACAACCAGTTACGTTCTCCTGGTTAGTTCGAGCTTCCGATTAGCTTGAATAATTTATATTGATTTCCCTGTCATTCTCTATGGCTCGCCCGTCCCTGGAATGGACTTGAATTTTCCACAGGTAGCCACAGCTGTAATAGACGTTCAGAACCAAAAAAAAAAAAAACGTTCCGACCCAGTACGTTCCCGAACGTGAGCTATGAATATAGAGGTGGGAGATCCCTATATCATTCATTCAGTCTACCCTAGGACGTGGGTGGATGGTATACGCATGCTTGAGCTAGAATGTATCTCTAACCATGGAGATGAGTGCCGGTAAGAGCCAGGTACGATCACTAGAAGTATGAGATGCTGGTTATCGGAATAATGTCGATAATTCTAGTGAAGGGAAGTGAATCGGTAATGGCTCAATGAATGGGGGGTAACAAAGCATTTGTCACTTGATGTTTCAATTCCACCTTAATATCGATTTAGTAGTTTACAACAATTGATATCAAAATCATCAAAATCCATGTTTAAGGTGCATGTGTTCCTATTGTCCTTTTGCATGCGTTCCATGTTTAAGGTGCATGCGTTCCTAATGTCCTTTTGCAAAAAAGAAAATTTAACCCTTAGTGTTGATTGATGAAATTGTGTAATTCTGCTTAAATTTCATAGCTTCTGGTGTAATTAAACCGGTTACAAGAATTATGGTTTTGGTCATAATTTGTGATGCTTAAAACCATGCTAAAATGGCTTTAAATGTCCTAACTCCTTTTATAGCTTGTTAAAATCTGCTATTTATTTTTTTTGCGGTTTTGCTTGAAGTGAAATTTTGCCAACTTTTTTCTTTGTTAGCAGACTGGTCATAACAAAACTCAGGCAACTTGGCCATATCATATCTGATTGGGAAATTGAGATCGATCATGATAAGGTCATAAGGCACAGGAATGGCCTATCCTGAAAACCATTCGGGAGGTTCTGGGTTTCATATAATTTTCCATGTTGTTCTGAAAAGTACAAAATAAATCAATAAATTCACCTTGAAGGCATAGAATGGCGAAAATTCGCCAAAAAGCTTGATATCAAAGACGCCATGGTGATCCGAAAAGTAGAGGATCTGACTATAACATCACTTTAAGATGCAGACAAGAGCTTGTGGGCTACCCGTGAAATCTGCCATACGACCTTGATCTTTATGAATGAAGTGTTCTAAACTTATTGGATGCAATTGAGGATCTAATATAATATATTGCTCCGAAAAGCAGAAGACCAATTAATTAAATTGCTTTAAAAAGCATAGACTGATGACAAGAAATTGTGGTTTACCTGTGAAATCTACCATAAACCTTGATCTTTCCGAACGGTTAAAACTCAAGGAATGTATGACCTGCTATAGTCATAGAATGGCAAACAGAAATCATAGGGTACCAGTGAAATCTACTACACAGCTTGGATTTTGTAGATAAACTGTTGGATGCCATTGCGGATCAAAGGAGTAACAATTTGAACCAGAGATGCATTGATCCCAAAAGTACAACATCAATGTATAGATTCACTGATGAAAAGAAATTGTGGGCTGTAACCTGCCAAATTTTAGATGAGAGCTTCATCTTTGTAAGTAAACTATCCTATAATATTGGATGCAATTGAGGATAAAAAAAGCACATAACTCCAAAAATTAGACGACCAAGCAACAATCCATGTTTAAAGGCATAGAATGGCAAACAGATATTGTGTGCTACCTGTGAAATCTGCCAGTAGAGCTCGGCATGGACCCTGCAGCGTGTTGTTGGCCAAATCCAGCAGCCAGAAGCCCACCACAAAGGTAGCGATTGCACGAGGCCTTGATGTCAGAGAATCTCCCAGCAAATAGCCTATATCAGCAGCAAACCCGATCACCAACACAGCCACAACAACCAGGAGTGCACCTACAAGAATGAAGGGTCTTCTGCGACCCCAGGAGCTCTCGCAGCTATCGCTGAAGTGCCCCACAATGGGTTGCACAAACATCCCCGAGATTGGTCCGCACAGCCAGATGTAGCTGGCGAAGGTGTGGGGGATGCCCAGCTCTTGAACGTATGGAGTGAGAAGGGAGAGCTGAAGAGCCCATCCGAACTGCACGCCTGCTGCCACCGATGCCACCTGCGCCAGCGCCTTCAGTGGCACGCGGTTCTTCCTGCGGTGCTTTGGAGCACTGCTAGATCCAGCTGCAGACAAATCTGCCTCCATGTCTACACCTGCAGATAACTTTCGATGCAGCTCTTTGCTTGCTTGTTGCTTCCTGCTGCAGCAGCTGCTAATTGCTTTCTACTACATCAACTGCTAGCTGCTTTCTACTGCAGGCTCTCTAGCTGCAGCTGCTTGCCTGCTTGCTAGCTTCTCCTTCTTACTGCTACCTGCAGCAGCCAGCTCCATTCTTCTAAATTGTTTGAGTTTTGGATCTGTTTGTGCAATTCTTTGGCATCATCGCTCAGCTGAAGCCTCTGATATACTGCAATGCTTCATCTGCTACATTGCTGCAACCTACGTGAGCCAATAATTGAACAAATCTGCAGCATTACCTGCATATACCATTTCTATGCTTGAGTGTGGGAGAGAGAGAGAGAGAGAGAGAGAGAGAGAGAGAGAGAGAGAGAGAGATTCTGAGAGAGAGAGAGAGAGAAGCGTTTGATGCTGCAGACGTGGGCGAATCTGAACGGTTCCAAGAGAATCCGACGGTGCTGAGAGGCTTGGATCTTTGGTGGAGCCATTAAACGCCGCGTGTCAAACACGTGTCGATCGGACAGCAGAGAACAGGTATGATAAGTCAACGTGCCTCATCCTAGGGCTGCTGTAGGCTGGGATCGCCACCTGTTACACTGAGAGCCGTCGATACACTTGGCCGTGGCAGCGTTACCTGCTGCCACGTGTTTGCATTTGAGTGGTCACATCGCCCCACAGTCTCATACTGCAATACGTGTCTGGTATAAATAATAATAATTTTTTTTGATTAATATATTTTGGTTTTCTCAAAACACCAATTATAAATTTATATTAAATTTCTTCTAACAAAATATCCTACACTTGGCACTCGTCTTTCTTTGAAGAGAATTTGAGAGCTTGGAATGCAAATAAGGTGAGCTCTGTGTGGAGGTTATGAAAAAAGAATTGCAATTTAATATAATTTATAAAAAAAAAATGTTTCGTTGCGAGATGTCATCTTTGAGAGAGCGAATTGTCTCGATCGCTAAAAACAAAGCGTGGTGTTTGAAGGTATCGAAGAATTTTGGATGCAACTGGGCAAAACTTTGTGTTCATTTTTGTAGGCTTTTAGATATAGATTAGCTCTCCACTTATCCTTATAGATGAAAGCCCAACAATAGAGATCTTTATTCCCAAGGGATATTCTAGAAAAACAGCACACTTCCCAAAAAATTTACACAGACACGAGCACCAATCTAAAATCGAGCACAAACACACGTTCCAACATCTTTTGGGTTTGAGTTTACCTTTGTGCATGAGAAGGCGAGCACAAACATGAACCATAACAAAAACACAAACACAAACACAAACACGAAGGAGGCTTCTTTGGGCTCACAAGTGTGACCGCAAAGACAACAAATTGTGTTATGAGAATAGATTCACTCATAGCTAGCTCTAAACACCACAAAATCTACTTAGATCAAACAAAAAAATGTTGGTCTCAAAGATAGATCAAATCTAACTCAAAACACAAAGACACTAACACAAATGCAACAATGCCAATTCAAGTTCTATAGCATTGAAAGTCTCAAGTTTCAAATCACGCATCTAATTATAAAGATGAAGTTGTTGTCGACCAAATTGAATATAACTATGTCAATCTTCTATGAGGTGCTCATAATAAGCCTCACAAATCGATTCATATGAAAAAATTGGAACATGAGGATGAATTGGAATTTTTTATTTCTCAAATGAATTGGAATTTAAACATAGAGGTGGGATGTTCGTGTTTTAAGGTCAATAGAACAAATAAATAAAGTGCAAGAATTTTTTGCACACCACAAAGCACTTTTAGTAGTAATAAACTTGCCAAAAAGATTCTGAAAATAATTAGTGGCAAAACTTTCCACAATGTCATTGATAATGACCCTAATCCTTGGCATTTGTGTTTTGGTTAATTTGACGATATGCTTCTTTGTATTACATCTATTTTCTATCACCTTGACAATCTAGAATTTTGTTTTTACCTACCAACTTTATGCTGAATGTTACAAATGACATTCCTTTGTGGTCATTTGAATCGAGTTTGCTTTGTGATATTTGGTTCTTTGTGATACCATTTGTCTTTACCCATCTAATTAGTCTATCAAGTCTTGATGCATACAATTAGTTTCATACTCCTAAAACTTTGTTGATCATTGTTAGGGAATTTTTATTTTATTTTTTATCAGACAAACTTTAACATCTTGGAACAAGATGATATTAGGAGTACCATTTTGAAAGGAGCGTTGTATGGTAACAAACTATGAATATTGTTTATCAACAATGATTTATCATTGCTGAATAATAATGCATCATCCACATAAAGTGCAATGATCATTGATCTAGTACTAAAATGTTGTACCTTCACTGTATCTAAGATCTACTATGAGCCAAAATAGTTGATAATGTAGAAGTCAATGATATATGTTCTACTACCTTCTTGAGGTGTCGTAGAAAACCATAGAAAGTGTAAGTGTTATCGCTATGGAAGTTATAATGAGGATGATGATTGTAGTCACATGTTATCAGAACAAGAAAGAGTGAATAAAATCAGATAATTCAAGACACGATAATGTGCAAAAGAATCCTACTTATGCTTCAATTATGAACCGAGTACAATGACTTTTTATGAATATGTGTGCAAAATAAGCTAGTATATAGATAACTACATATACAATGTCTATCATGAAATAGCTTAGGATCGTGCGTACTATTATGTGTCTAACAATAATTTACACACAGTAAAACTCTCTTGTGATCACCTCTCAATGATCTCTCTCTTCCTCTCTACACTACCTTTTGATGTTGCGTTTAGTCACTATTAATTTGACCAACTAATCATCTTGTCATCTTCTGAATAATTGTACAATTAACAGATCTTATAATAGATGGCAGTGATTATGACTAACAAAGCCTTATGTAATTCATGACAGTTTGTAAAATGCCATAGAATTTGATCATGAGCAGATTGTCGTTATCACCTTTTGATATCTACAAGAAATACAATGTATTTCTGTAGGTGTCGAGAAGGCCAAAATGACGAGATCTACATATATCTTTGGTGTCACAGATTTCAACTATTTCACCTATGTAGAATCAAGTGTTTTTCCGTAGAATTGCATCTATAATTGACAAAAAACGAAGAGTAGTAGGAAATAAAACTTGCAGCTTTTTAGATGGATCAGAGGGTGAAGGGAGATCAATTCCAACACAAGAATGCCAATTTTAGGGCATTGGTAATGTACTAGTATACTTTCCAAATGGTAAGATAAAGAACATTGCGAATGTGCTTTATGTACTTGGACTTACTAGAAGCTTACTTTTTGTTGGAGTCGTGGCAAATCAACAACTTAAGATTGAAATTTTCAAAGATGGTTGTTTGATGGAGGACATGGATTGCAACTATAAGATTTTAGCAATAGTAACTACAGACTGTATAAGTTGGATGCGACCAAACCTGGAGAATATGGTTTAGCTTCATCAATCACAATCTAAATTGTGGTATCGAAGGATGGGTCATTTGAACTATGGAAGTTTAAGTTTGATGGATGGTGAGTGGATTACCCACAATAGAGGATGAACAACATTCCACTTGTGAAGGATGCTTGATGGGGAAGCACCACAAAGAGAAATTCAAGAAGGGAAGAGCCGCTAGAGCAAAAAAGCCACTTGAACATATCCTTAGTGACTTGTGCGGCTTTATGAAGACCATGTCATTCAGAGGAGCCTACTACTTCATGACATTTATTGATGATTACTCTAGGAGGACATGAATCTACTACTTGAAGAACAAATCGAATGCATTGGCTTGATTCAAAGAATTCAAAGCCTTAGTGTAGAACTAGTTGGATGCACGCACCAAGGTGCTACGATCAGATAGAGGGGGTAGATAGAAATGAGTTTGACCATTTTGCGAGTAAATAGAATGCGAGTTTTGCGAGTTTTTGTTTATCAATATCTTTGATTGGAAAGATCAACAAAAAATGAGACCATTAAGTACGTATGCTAGGACTCACATCGTATTATGCATACAGTTCACATGTTTTTGATGAAAGCGTGACTATGTTTTTTTACAGTGGGGCCAATTACAAAATATGAAAATATCTTTCGAATCCTTTCCCAATGTAAAAGATGACAAGAATGATCCACTTCATGATAATAAAAGCATGATCATACTCTATGACATTATATTTTAGTGTTATCTCAATATTAAAGTTCTCAGATTTTTTTTTTTTAAAAAAGCAAAATTCTGGCTAAGTCCCAAGTTCACATGGCAGTGTCGTGGCAAAACGTCGACATATGTAGTTGTGTAACAAGTTCAAATAACATTGAAACTCTGGCCCTAGCTTCCAAAACCATTATTAGACATTGCAACTAGTAATATTTTTGTTTTTATTGAAAGAGGGACCAAAAAAGTGAAAATAAAAAATGAGAGAGAGAGAGAGAGAGAGAGAGAGAGAGAGAGAGAGAGAGAGAGAGAGAGAGAGAGAGAGAGAGAGAGAGAGAGAGAGAGAGAGAGAGAGAGAGAGAGAGAGAGAGATTAACACCTTTCACATAGTCTCCCTTGGCAAAGCAAGACCAAACCTTTTGAACCCTTTGTTTTATAGCATAACAGGTTAAAATAAAGTTGCATAAAATCTTACAGTACAAAGTACAATAAAAATGAGGCAAGTTTTAAGATGCTCAACTGTTACCTGCCACCATCCCACAGCACAAAAATGATCAACAATATCTACTGAAGACTTTTTACGTTATCAAACTGAAAGAAAAAGAATTTGGATCTGTTGTCTAATTTGAAAGTCAAATAAGACATCCAAATTGAACTCGTATGAAAAGGATGTCCTTAAATTGGTATTTACAATGCACATGGTTGTGCTTGGCTCAAAACTTTTTGTACACATCTTGGTAGAGGACGATTGAAACTATAGTTGATGAATAGTTCTTCACCACATTCAATAGGTCTGATCACACAAACCATTACATATGTAACTTTCACATATTTAAGAAAATAATCTTCTTTTCCATTGGTGCATTGCATCCAAGCTACGCCATCATTCTGGTTGTAACTGTCATTGTTGTGCTTCAGTCTAATATAGCAGCAATACGCTTTTTAATCTGTCTATAACGTAGATGAACATTTATTATGATTTGAATGCACTTTATCGTTATTTGATCGCGCTTGTTTACTCACTCTGATTAAAACACGAACGTTTACGACTCCTCAGATTCTGATCAGACGATGGCTGTCTTTGACACCTGAGGAACTCGCGATATCATACTGCTCTTTCCATCTATTTCAGAACCAAACTTCTCATTGAATCCATTTTTCAGTAATACCACACACAAACCATCTCTAATCTCTTCTGTGGACTGTACTCTTGTTTGTGAGTATGAATTAAATTTTAAGACCTTGTCGGCCAATTAAAACACTTAAAGCCTGTGATTATGTTTTGCATAAGATTTCTATTAGATTGTTTTTGCATTTAGCAGTTGATTGTAATGGGAGAGCTGTTCCGCAATATTCCTGCTCTCTTCTCCGTTCGCGTTCTTCCATCTCCCTTGCCCCATCAGATTGGTATCAGAGCATAGCTCATATAAACCAAGAGATTAAGTGCGTTCTATTTGTATTACTGTTAGTATGTCTCATATAGGTAACTCTTCGTCATCATCCAACAAGGCTAGAATCATTGACAAGTTCAATGGTTCTAACTTCTACATCTGGAAGTTAAAACTCTGGATGATGTTGATAGATAGATATCTTTGGGATGTAGTAGAAGGTGCTGACCTGAAACTAGAAAATGGTGATCAAGCAAAGGCCTGGAAGATCAAAGATCAGAAGGCCTTAGCATGTATCACACTCAATCTAGCCGACTCCCATATATCCCACGTTACCACATGCAAAACCTCTAAGGATGCATTAGATTTGTTATCAAATCTCTATGAGACTCATGATGTGGCCACTAGATTTGTCATCAAATCTCTATGAGGCTCATGATGTGACCACCAAAATGGCCCTGCAAGAAATGCCATGCAAGATGGAGAAATTCATCAAATTTAAAAATTGAAATACAATAAGTGCTTGCTTGCATTACTTGAATCATAAAGCCATTTTGGTTATGGTTATGATTATAGTCATAGTTAGCCAAGGTTTTCCTTGGAACAAAATCATCGCTTAGGAAAATTCATCTTTTAGGAGAAAAGAGAGATGGGCAGAGCTGAAAAAGAGGAGCGCCAAAAATTCTATGACTCAAAGTTTTTCTTCTATCAAACACCAATTGGGAGTATTTGATTGCAATATATAAAAGAATGCTTCTTGGGACAAAAAAAAATCACTCTCATTGACTTGGATTGAAATTCGCTAGTAGCTCTTAACTCAAGGTGACACATGCTCGAATTAGGTGATTTTATGAATTTCAGTCTTTAAACAATGATTTCTTCCAGCTTTCGGTCTAGAGTACACTAATGAATATATAATATGCTGACAATTTGAAACTGGACCAAATGAATACTACTAGTAAACTTTTATATAGCAAATGACTTAGAAGTACCTGAAGTAGGGCTCTTCAAATTGGCTAGAGTTAAATCTTTCATTGAAGAGGCCATCTATTTATCTTAGCTTCAAATATTTAATAATACAACAAAACATATGTGCATGTTCTCCCAATACCTCCACTACACTCACAAAGTGAGAATGTCATGAGCTCTTCCACCTCATATAGAAAAGCCCTAAATCCTAGACACTAACAAACAAATCTTTATGGAAATTAATGAAACTTTCGAGTACAACTTATGGAACTACATTACCCACTTTTTAAATATAACACTAAATGAAGAAAGACCAATAACTAGGGGTGAGTGCAATATACATGTAAAGTCAAAACCACACATAATAATGTGATTTGCACAACATTCACTTACAAAGCCCAATGAGATGTGCCGCAGACCATATCGAGCCCACATTTTTTAACTCCCACATCTAAACATGCCTTAGTATTAAATGAAGAAAAGTTCAATTTATAACATAACACTTATAAGAAAACAATAGACCTTCATGTGCCCTTTGGTCTATACAAAAAACCATTTATATAAATATATTGTGGACCTTCATATAATCTACATGATTGCTCTTATTTGGAATAACCCTAAGCCCAATGTAATTACCCTTGCATGGAAATCTTAAACCCTAGACACCAACAACGAGTTTTTTATGGCACCCGAAATAGCTTTGGAGCTGTCACAAATAGCAACATTGACATATAAGTTTCTATGGCATTCAAGAAAATAAAGAATCCACACAAACAAAGATATGTGCGAAATATCTATCATACCATAAGATACGTACCTAAACAACATGCTCTACCCCGACCTCATCCATGGCCAATTGTGTCTGCTCATATATCCATTGTGCCGAGTTTGGATTACATGCTAGGAACTACAGTAGCACTAGGACCTACACCTATGCTAGAATCAACATTATGAATACTATACGCCTCTTTGAGGCGATGACAACCCCCGTCTAGGATATGTGTGCATGCAACAATGCCAGGGTTGCTCCCATCTAGCCTCATAATGCCAAGCAAATGTGCCTTGACACGACTTTTGGTACTTGAGTATGTTTGCCCACAATGCAAACACCACCACCTACGTGCTCCAAAATTGATGTATGGGACCTCATCCCCCTCCAACAACTCTACCTCCACCCAAATACCTCAACCTTTTACAGGCATAACTAGAAAAGGCATAAATTCTAACCACTAACAAAAAGAACCAAAATGGATCCTACTATAGTGTGAGTTATAAAATAAAATAAAAAGTAAACTATAAATAAGAGAGAGCAACCGTAAAATCAAATAATAGCAACCAAAATCGAAAAACCACCATTATGCCCACAGGAGGCAATAACGATTATAAACACTGTCTCAATTAATTTTGGACTTTTTAATTTATTTAGGACTATTTTCTATATTTGGTACCAAAAGAGCCAGATAAGAAAAACAATAAAAAATGGTTGATTGTTGAAGTGGGATTTTCTGGAGTTCGAATCTCATTTCAATACAACTATAAACCAAACAAGACAAATTTGATCAACGAGTCAGAATTTTGTTTCTAAAGAATATTGATGTTTTTTTCCCCAATATAATTGTAAATCCAAAATAAATTTGGTTCTTGAGTATCATATATATTGAAGTTATAATTCAGATGAAGTTAGCATTCCAATTGTTAGATCAAGGGGGTTATGGTGGATGTTTTTGGAAAATCAGATATAATCATGTCTAAAATTATTGTCCATCAGAATATCATAGGCATTTTTTAAACATAAACATTGATATTTAAAAGAAACATAAACATAATTTGATATTTAAAAGAAACATAAACATCACTGAATCATATAGTACTACTTTCAAGTTGTATTATAAGAACACTCATAGAAATTTAATCACGATGTGTCATTTGCCACTAAAAGTGATTCATATTTATAATTAATGGTCTTGGGCCAAGCCCTACATTTATTTAGTCAAGAGACTATTACAAAAGATGCACAACTTTGGTGCAATTCTAGATAGTTAGAAGTTTAACCTTTTAGACTGGTAATTTAATATTTCAATATTCTAAAGGTTGAGAATTGAAAACTATAATTTCCAACCTTTAGAATTTCTAAAACTCGTTAAACTTTCTACATCATGATTCCTCATGGTCTTACAATACACATGCCATGGAATAGGATTTACTTATAAATTTAGGGTGACATGGCCACACTCTAGCATACAAAAAGTCGGCTTTCTACAAAATTGCCAAGCTGGATTTATAACTGAATTTACAAAAGGAATTATATTTTAAAGATGTCTTTTTGAAGCCAAATTTGGACTTGTTGCAGATTCAGAATCTGCCAACACTCACTAATACAATTACAAGTCCTCCACTTATGGCCACAGATCCATAACTAGTTTTGAGCTACACATGCTAAAACTCCAAAAAGGCAACCAAAATTGATTTCCTAGCACAATTATCCATAAACCACAAAGAATTTGAAAGAGATATGGATCATGCAAATTTAAATTTGGAAAGATCCACCAACTTGCAACCTTGCTCCTCTCCTTGGATGAGAATACTGGTTGATTACCACCAAGCTCCAATGAAAAGCATCACCTCTCCAAACTTGTAAGCCTTGCTCTGATACCACTATAAGGGAAGCTCCTTAGATTTTGCTTACAAATCACAAACACAATAATAATACACTATGGAGAAACCACCCAACCAAGTAGAAGCACCCAATCAATCTCTAGAAGCCTCACCCCCAATCCAAGGAACAAGAAGCATGAATGTAGAGTGAGAGTCTGGCAATGAATCCAAAACCATGATGAGGAGTAGGGCAAGTTTGGACCCAATATATAGAGCCAAAAGCATCTTGGGCACAGAGCCATGCATAGCCCTAAGTTCCCTATACATAGATTCACCTAGAATAGAGTCCTAAGCATGGACCAACTATTCATAGAATTGTTATTGATAACTCTACACATGCATACACTGTCTCGTACCTTGTCTAAACTCCATTTAATTTGTTTTGGGCCTCACAAGGATATTAGTTACTTTCGGGTCACGTCCAGTATGACGTGACATAACTAACAGCTTGTTTCACTGGAGTACCGTGTATCCAAGACTAGGAGTATATTGTATTCTATGTACTGGTCATGGACATAACACCACCCAATGTTTTTCGGAGTGTCGACACATATAAGTTTGCAAACTATGATATTTTATAGCGACGTCACACATTAAGATAACCTAAACAAGCAGACCGACCATTGAGGAGCAAAGAAAGACTTAACAATGGAGTTGATGCCTTCCCAAGGTTTTGCTCTATTTCTAGCAGCCGGACTACAGGTCACAAATTTTTTAGGCACCTTCCCTTGGTTGCCAAAACACAGACTAAAAAATTTGAGTCTACTATGCACACATGCACTCAAATCACTTGGTACATCCGCGTTGTATAGAACATATAGAAACAGGTTGCTAATTTTGCATTTGCACTCCGCCTTGTTTTAAAGGGGTAGCAAGCTCGTAATAACCCTTGAATATCGAGAGTTTTATGTCTAGCATTGATTTTAAGCTTCCCTTGACTCCCTCTTTAATACTTTGTTCCAAAAATAGCACAATAACACACAATTTGTGTTCTGCCACGAGGGTGGCCAGGCAGTGCTGGACCAATGTAGTGTGAAAGTTTTCAGATCCTTAAGATCCAAGCACTTGAAAGATCTTTGGTTAGAAAGAGAAATACTCTACCAATCTCACGAATGTAGAAAAATCAGCATCTACACACAAAATGAGATGCAAACACTAATAGAACTTGATCAAAATTGAATGAAATGATAAAGTACTATTGCTATCCATACAAAACCAGCAAGCTACTGTATTTCACATGTGTGGATTCGAAAATAGCATTTATAGATCATTCTACACATAAAATTGCATGCAATCACAAGTATAGTGCACCAATAAATAGTAGAACCCAAGAGAACCATGTATAGGCATGAAATGAGATAGAGAAGAGAGAAGATGACTCTCTCCACGAGTTATAGTTAGAATTAAAGTAGAATCACTATGTTACTGTACTGTGGGTCCTATCAGTGGATAAGGATCAGTTGGCCTCGTCACGAGGCAAGTCGATGGGACACGCGTCCTGCCAACGGCAACTTGGGTCATGCATGGGTTGCCTGAGTGAACAACTATATGTACAATGTAGTTTCATTTTGAGAAATACAGTTGCTATGTGAGCTTGTTGTGGAGAGTGTTTTCTGTCTGTGTTACTGTGTAGCATGATATGTGTTCCTGTGCAAAGCAAATTCTAAGTGTTACATCCTTTTATAACAGGTCCAAACCCTATTTGGCCACTTGGCTTTCCCTCCAAAATGCTCACCCTACTATTTTTGGGTCTAGATTCAAACATTACAGGAGTTCTTGAGTACAAAAGGACCTTCTCAAAAGATAGTTTTATTATTTTTCTCTAATTTTTGCTTCCACTTGGACCAATCAAAAGATCCAAAAATGAAATCTACGTAACGTAGCTCATTGGGACTAGCAAATTGGCTTGTAATTTTTGAATCTTTTAAATTGCCGCCGGCTCTTACGCATATGATTGGTTGGCTTGTGCTGTTCGTAGAGTACAATGCTACCCTAAATCAAATTTTTCCAGTGAAATTACTAACCTGGAATGGTTACAAACTAGTTTATAATAGTAAAAGCATTGGTTGGATATTGTGATCACAGTAATCTTGCATAGTTACAATGAGAGAGAGAGAGAGAGAGAGAGAGAGAGAGAGAGAGAGAGAGAGAGAGAGAGAGAGAGAGAGAGAGAGAGAGAGAGAGAGAGAGAGAGAGAGAGAGAGAGAGAGAGAGAGAGAGAGAGAGAGAGAGAGAGAGAACATGGCATCAAGGAGACCGAGATCCACAATAGATTCTGTCATTCTTCACAATGAGAAAGACGAAGCAGGAAATTGGATACCAAAAAAATACGTCAAAAACACATGGTTATTAATGCATCCATCATCAAAAGAAACGTTTAGAAAGAGAAAATGATCCAAGTTATGTTTCAAGTCCTACTAGAAAGCTAGGATTCTTGACTTTAGAGCATTGCCAGGTGGACAATCCATATTAGACGTGTTAGTTTTGTGATCCATAATAGTGACATTAGGAGAAAAGGCACCTTGTAAGGATCACCATATGAAGATCTAACTAAATCCTGTTGCAAAACAACCAAAAGGACACCTGTGGAGCAAAACCACCCATCCAAACCTAGATCTCTCCTGGAGTTTCCTCCTGGACCTAGCCCCCAAGCCATAGTGAAAAACCTAAGAGAGAGGAGGAGAAACAGGCTCAAGAAATTGAATTTCTTATAGGAGGATGGGCGAGTTTCCAATGGACATATTCTCCTCATGAGAGAGTGAATATTCTCTCTAGGATTCCCATGCAACCTATATTGAGCTGTTAACCTCCTATTCTTGCATTAAATCAGTCATTCACTATGCATGTGCTCCTATGTCCAATTATAGGCATGGGCCCCCATATGATTATTAATTACTTTACAGGCCAAGCCCGGAATGACAAGGCATAACCAATAACCATATACACCTGGAGTGACCGGCTATTCACGTCAGGAATTATTCCGATTCCCTTGTATAAGACATGGACGTAACATTCTTTCCCCCTTAAACCAAATTTGTCCCCAGAACGAGTAATTAGGAAAAATCAAATTTGTTTGCTTTTAACTCTTCCCATGAATCATTATCCTCAATTTGACCAACTAACCTAAGCAAGCACACGAAGATAGAACAATTTCTCAATTGTTTATCTCTAATCCTAAGTACTCATTCAACGTCCAAAGGTACATTGAGTGATAAATCTTCCAAACGGGCAAAATCTTCAATACATCAAATTGTCATCATCATATAAACTAAATTTACATGATACACCGGATGAGCAGTCGACCAAATCAGAAGATTAAATTTAAAAGCTAACAAATCAATCATTTAACTTTCACAATTACCTTGAAAATCAATCTTTGGTCTGACTTCAATATCAAATAAGTATTTAGAGATGGGATTATTCTCAAATTATTTATCTCTACACTGAAATACTATATCGACCTTTTAGAAGTACACTAAAAGATAAATTTTCCAAATGGGTTTGATTCTCTCCAATCTAATAACATCACCTTCATGTACCTCAATTTACATGAATCATTGGGTGAGTCCTCACCTTACAATGGAAATCAATGTTCAAAAGTTAAAGATCCAAAACAATTATAGTCCAAGACTATCCACAATTACTTGTAGACCTGTCATAAATGCTTCTTGGTACAAACTCATCCCACCAAAATCTCTTAGGAGATCCATCAAGATAAAAATGACTTCAACTCAGTCCCGAGTACCCCAAATACTCTCCTGAGATAAGTGCTCTATCCCTAGCATCATATACCAGAAAATAGCAACCATTCAATCTTGATAGACTTAACTGCTCCTAATTAACCGGAGATTTTAGGCTGAAAAATAGTACACAAGCATTCCTTGACTACAATCTGTAAAGGTAAGCAAAATCTTCATAAGTAAACTGTTACTTAATGAAAATGCTTGTGAGATCCAAACAATCTCAAGTTTGTATACAAATTTAGAGTTCAAATAGCAAATCTAAATTTTAACTCCACTAACTAATCAAGAATTACTCATCATCTTAAGAATCATCATATTTCCCATATAATCATCTAATGACCTTTAAGTATCAATCTATGATCCGTCAATCATAAACATTTAGAATCTTATGATTCGTCAATCATAATCTATCGGATTCTAAACCCATACTTAATCATTTAGAGATACTGGAGTATATGCACAACATACCACTCAAGAAATATAAGAGACATTATGAAATCTTTTCCACAAAGAAAATTACTAGATTCCAAGAATATTCTTCCATCTCGATTTTTAACCAGATTATGAGTTCCAAATTCTACAATCAACCTAGTTATAAAAGACTATTATAACATTTGTCTTTAACAAATAATAAACTTTTTACAATCACCTAGAACCACATCTAGAGATTATAAAGTTCTGCTGAATTCCAACTGAATTCAATGGTTATCCTTGACATTAGTTAGACTCTGTCATCCAATATATGTATATGAGCTCACTGGGATATAGTCAATAACTTAGGATATTTCTCCTTCAAGAAGTAATCTATATCAAGAATTTTCTATATTCTATGCACAGTTCTCATAAATGAATCCAAACGACTCACTAATCATGTGACTTATAAGCAATATAGATCAAAATAAATAGTTCCCGGTGAATTCTCTTCACACTACTTATTTATCCAATTAACTTCTAATTAGGAGTAATCCAATTACTCAAGTCAATTGTAAATGATTCAAAAATCTTGAATGTCTGGGTGCAGATCTCAAGTATACATGTATAACACCACATTTAGATCTTCTTCCAAACCATAAATAAGTTAATGAATTACCCTTCCAACAGAAAGAGACATTAACCTGCAAGTAACTGTTCCACACATTACTTGTTCATATGTCTATGCACTCTGACTAGTTTAAGTATACGATATAAACTCAGTACATAGGAAACACATAGTAGATCCACAAGATTAAGATGTACATAAGCAACTTATCCAACTATGTTCCTATACATAAACATAGGCTATAAACTGACAGATATCCACAATCTCCATATGTTACTCACATAATTCACTAAGAATCTTGCAACTCAGCTACCAAAGAACTCTATTTCTCATGAGTAAATAACATATCTGGGAAATCTTTGAAGTGAATAACTCCACATCACAAGTTTTCCAACTATCTAACTCTTATTAACAAAATTCCTTCTACCAATAAGCCTGCAACAGATCTTAGCGTACAAACCAAGATTAGGCTAATTCATACAAACATCTTTGGACATAGTGTTAAGATTAAAACTTTATTCCACTGATCCAATCCATATCAAAATGGTACTTGGTTACAATCAGTGAATCTTAATTTAATCTTTATCATTACTTCCCATATTAATGAATATCTCACAGCTCAATAACCCCAAAACTCGTCTAGTTCCAAATTACTCAAAATAATTACTTAGAGAGTTTGTCTATTTCAAACTGGATAGTTCTACCATTGCACAAATACAAGATTTTTTTTTTTTCCAAAATCAATGCAATTGGTTGATTCCACGAAAGACTTATTCCTATCTTTTCTTCTCCCCTTTTAAAAAAGAAATTTCATAATTTCGATTTAAACGTTCCCAAAAGACAACGTATAAGATATCAAAGATTCGAAAAAGTCAGTAATAAGTATCCAATACTATAACAAACAGGACTTTTTCCTCAAAATCATAGAATATCCTATCTTGAATGATAGAAATATTATCTCTCAATAATCAACTATCAAATAGAGACTAACGTTAGGGTTCAAGAAACCTAAGTTCTCAGCCATATTCAAAAATCTTATATGGAAGTACAATTTCATATAATTATAACAGTCCTTTTGAACAGAGTTCTACACTGGAAGGAATTATATGAATCTCAATCCAATTTCATGTATTAAGAAAGTTCTAAAGTGTAGAGGTTTGGTAAAATAGAGAAATAGATTTAAGGGCTTCCATATTTTGTAATTAATGAGATACCATTTAGGGATCGATCTATATCAAGAACCAATGGACTCTGTTAGTATTACCATTACAACAATCACTAACCATCGGTCTACAGATCATTCTACCCAAGCAATCCTCTTTTAGAATCACTGATGTCCCATACCACTAGCTTTTCCTCCAAGAATTCTCTGCATCCAGATCTGTTTTGCCCAAAAAGTCAAAAAAGACGATTTGGCTACCCTACACCCAGATATAGGATCAAATTCACAACCAATTCCAGGAAATAATTCTAACAATTGAAATCTCTCATGCTTGTTTAGTGTTACTCAAAGAATACCATTTCATATTGTACCCAACATGGACAAATAGAATGTATCATCTTAGTACAATAGAATGTATCACTGACCCAAAAGAAACATAGATTTCAACAAAAACTGAATCTCATATTGTCCTAGATATCCAATATCTAATCCAGAATCGGTAAAAAGAACTTAATTTTTTTTAACAAATTAGAACTCTCTTTGTTGTTACTATCATTATAGAGAAATACTCTATAACTGAAAAGAATCCAAACTACTAGATTCCTGTATGGAACACCTTCTATCTGCATTACTTTGCAAGGTCCAAATCCAATTGCAAAACAGAGATGGTTTAATAAATGGATTATCAGTCTTGCCACTATTTTTCCTTAGAATCCTCGAATTCTTGAAATTCTAATTCAGACTAGAAAAAAGGAATCCAAATTTCCAGAGACAGTCTTCTTAAATAATTCCTAATTTTTTCTCACTTACAATTAGTTATACTTCAAGAATTGAACGTAAATTAAATAATTGGATCATTAAGACCAACAATCATCTACATCTTAGACTTCCACTCTTTTTCCCCCTTCTAAATATCGTTCAGGTTAACAAAATCCCAAATTTGTACTAGGAAAAAGTTCAATTTGGTATCGCTAACTTTAGCACCATCTCCCTGACAGTTTTAATTTGTTCATTAAGTGCCGCATTTAATCCCTAGCAAATCCCCTTATAGACCAACATAAAACTGTTCTACTGGATTTACATTATTCTTGGTCCTTATTGATCCTTAAAACAAGAAATGCTCCTTAATTGACAGATTCACAAAATCTTCAACTAAAAGTGAAGGGTAGAGTGATCTTAACAATTGACTAATTTCAACTCAGTAAGATCATTCACTTTATAAGTCATTTCTGTTTGATCAATAACCAATGAATTGGAACAAATTGAAAACGTCCATGGTTTCTTCAAATTTTACGTAAACTAGGATTTTCAAATTCCATTCAATATGGATCTAAATTGTGAAAATTGACCAAACATCGACTTGACAGTTTCATAATTACCCTCTCATATTGGAAGGATTCTGAAACATCCAGCATGCATCCTACGTGACATGCAGTGATTTCAAAAAATAAATCAATTTTACGTAAATTTCCAAGAAACTGGGAAATTAGCACTGGGGTTTTCGAAATTCGTTCGAAATGGACCAACTGTGAAAATCGATTAAAATGATCGATTTATCAAATTCACAGGCATTGTCACATATCAAAATCATTTTGAAACATTCTGCATGCAACAAACTTCACATGCACTGAATTTTTCGTAAAAATGAAAAAATCTCGTAATTAGCCTAGCCACTAGGAAATCTGCTTTTTGAGCTAGAATTGTCAAAAATAGCTTCATGCAAGAAATCTTCTGATCAATCTACTGATTATGCATGCAACATGCATCCATGCATGCATACAGGTCTATCCATACATTTTCATCAACAGAAAAGCACTACACTGAGTTACAAGCATGCATGCATCAGAAGGTGTCAAAAATTTTGCAAATTTTAGTTCAAAAATTGCCAAACTTCTGACAACCATAACTTTCTCTACAAGACACCAAATTGGTCACTGTAAAGCACAGTACGGAGGGAGACTGGGTCTACAAGGACTTGCCACATCACCCTACCACCTAGGCTTCACATGTGCGATCAATAAATGCATGAAAAAAAGGTAGGAGGGCGCACTTTTGTGGAGATGAGTCTTCAAAAAACACATCGCAGCCCAAAAAGCCTTGACTAAGGTTTATTAGAGAGGCATAGAAGCTTCTAACAGGTCCAGCAAGCAATCATAAGTTCAGATCATGCAAAAAATGCATTTTTGGCCTCCTTCAACAAGCAAAACTTCAACATGATGGGGTCTAATGATCACCTATCCAAATTGGATACATGATGGCTCAGAAAAGACGCAATCCATCATATCTTTAAGCTTGTAACAAGAACCAATAGGCTCAAACCCCCAATAGAGGTATTCATGCTCAAAAATCATCAAAAATACACTAATTTTTGGTGGTTTGAGCCCCATAATGGTATATAATCCCTTCCAAACTTCATAAATGCTCATGGAAAGCTTCATTACATCTCTGAAAATGTTCATACCAAGTCTTGGCTTAGAATTTTGATATCTACCCCAAAATTAGTCCAAAAAACATCAAAAAACCTTGGTTTTTGACCAATTTTGACCAGAATTTGTGGGAAAAATCCACAAATTCGTGCAATCAGATCCAAATCCTTGTAGATCCATTGCATGCAAGCACCAAAATTTCTGATTATAGTCAAACATGGTTTCTATAGCCCATTTATGGTCCAGAAACCCCAATTTTTGGTCGAAAATCACTATCTAATCCACCTTTCATCATGCAATCATTAGATCCAATCAATAATGACTGTAAAACAGCAAGTAGAATCTGGAAAACGTACTACACTAGTACCTATGATCAATTTCAAGCAAATAACTTCAATTCTAGGTGAAAAATTCACTAAAACCATAAAAAAACCTTTGATTTCCACCAAAAACTATGGAGAAATCCCATAATTATGATCTTTAGGCTGAAAGTACACCAAATTCAGAGAAGACACCTACTTGGAGATCAATTCCACACCCTAGAAGTAACATGCAAGGAGAAATCCACAAAAATCGAGAAAAAACAAATCCATAGCTCTGATACCACTGTAAGGATCACCATATGAAGTTTTGACTAAATCATGTTGCAAAACAACCAAAAGGACACCTATGGAGCAAAGCCACCCATCCAAACCTAGATCCCTCCTGGAGTTTCCTCCTGGACCTAGCCCCCAAGCCATAGTGAAGAACCTAAGAGAGAGGAGGAGAAACAGGCTCAAGAAACTGAATTTCCTATAGGAGAATGGACAAGTTTCCAATGGACATATTCTCCTCATGAGAGAGAGAATATTTTCTCTAGGATCCCCATGCAACCTATATTGAGCTATTAACCTCCTATTCTTGTATTAAAACAGTCATTCACTATGCATGTGCTCCTATGTCCAATTATACGATTGGGCCCTCATATGATTATTAATTACTTTACAGGCCAAGCCCAGAATGATGAGTTATAACCAATAACCATATACCCCTGGAGTGACCAGTTATCCACGTCAGGAATTATTCTGATTCCCTTGTACAGGACATGGATGTAACACTCCTGATTTTGACCTTGCTTCTAAATTAGCCTTATCATTTTTAGGATCACATATTACTGCCTTTGTAAGAATGAGTTTGATTAAATCTTGTCTGAATTTATACACATCTTTAAATGTGTACACACCAAGCAAAAACTACAAACACACACAAAATTGAGTTGAGAAATACAGCCGCATTCATAATAAAAAATACATAAAGTAAAAAACAAGTAGGATCATGATGCTCACTTGCTCGATATCGACCGTGTCTTGTTGAAAATTATACCACTCAAAAAATATATTTGCATTATAGAGCGTAAACCAGCCGCAACTAAATGCATCTTGTTGTTGGGGAGTCTGTAAATTAAAAACAAATATAAGGTCTATCCAAATAAAATTCTGAATACATTTTGATATAAGGTCTATCTAAATAAAATTTTGAATACATTCATCACTAATGTTAATACCTTGATTTATATTATTCTTGGTTTAGCCATAGATGTGGCTGAAGTTGGCAATACTTCAAGAATCATAAGAAGTTGTTTATAAAAATGTATGTGGCTATTTTCACAAGAATTCATTTTAATGCATACAGGTTTCACCACTCCATCCAAAATAGTGGCCATGAAAATTATATTTAAACTCTAATGCAGCCTACAAACTAAATTTCATTTTTATTAATCAGTTTTTTGACATCTTATCAAAGTAAAGCTAGCAGTACAACAAATAAGTCTCAATGCTATATCATAAGGAGTACATACAAGAACATTCAATTTATTTATGGTATTCTCAAGCAATTGTGATACATCATGATCAAAAATTAGTGAAAATACAGTATCGATAGTCTTTTTTGAAACCTCTTCTAAAATGTGTTCCTTTGTATTAGTACTTGACCTGCTATCAAATTTAAGATTTTCATTATTATTAGTATTATGTTTCTTTTCCCTTTTACTGCGTATTCCCTTCCTCGTGAATTCCTCGGAATCTTGGGATTGCTTTGGTTTTGCTTGCTTGCGAGTCGTCCGTGAGGTTTGTTCCATCCATTGGAGGTGGACGAGTCGTAGAGGCCTCACCCCTATGAAGACCATAACTTCTATCTCTTAATCTAGATAAAAGTTGAAAATCTTTGGGCATAATGGTGACACGCTTTGCATGGATTTCAAACAGAAAGGAATCCTCAAAAAATTGAGTTTGAAAATCTCCATAGGCTTCTTGAAGGACCATAATAGTTGAAACTGTAAAACGATTGTACCTGCCCAGATTCTCTCTCGTGATTTCACGTACCAAACAATAGAATGGAGCCTTTGGAATCATAAGCTCCGTTGACATTTGATACTTTTTTATCTCTCTCATCCAATGGCTTCTTCTCATCGATGTTTACCTACCAGTATCAGGCGGCCTGAGGCTCGAAACTTCACCTTGAACTGGATTGGGATGCTGATCAAACCTGGTTGTTTGCTTCACTCTAGCCATAACAAGGATCTGACAAAGGCTCAAAAAGATGGTGATGAAGCTAAAAAATTTAAAGTGTATGAAATGGATATTGGACTTATGCGCAAATAGTAAATAGGTACCTTATGGGTGTCTACAGGTGCACATTAATCAGATATGCGAAAACTAAAAAAAAAAAAAGTGTCACGATTGGGTTCAATGAAATTTATATACAGAACATGTTATCCCACACGTGTGGAGTCAAACTTGAAATCCACGTGTTGATTTTTTATTGGTAATAGTAAATGCATGGACAAGTGGCATCATATTATTCCTTGACCTTTGACATGTTAGTGACCATTATCATTAGGATTCTGACATGTGTCAAGAACTGAGTGAATTGTCAACTAATAGGCACATGCCACGTGTTGGAATGTCGAATATGCACGTACACTTTTAATTCATGCCTCTCATTGTGCCAAAATGCGCACTCAACTGATATGAGTATGTATTTATGTAAATCATTGTTCCGAAATATAGTTAAAAAAATTATTGTTAAAAAAGATACTATAAATATGAGACACCTTTCTCATTTTCACAACTCTAGTTTTGCTTTATGTGAATTAGTTGTTTTTGTTACCAGGTCTAGACCACCGTTTTACTAGGTTTACTATTCCACATTGTTATGGAGAACGCTAGGATTGAGATTTCAAGTCTTCTATGTGGTACAGAGTTTGAACATCAGATAGATAGGATCTTTCCCATCTTCTGTGCCACAATAGATACACTAGCTACGGCCAGAGCTAACGCAGAAAGTGTGTCATTTGCCATGGATTATATGAATTATATAAGAGTTTCTGATTTAAATATTGCATGGATTCCATACAAAACTTACTAACATACATATGGAAGGGTGATAGACCATTTGTAGATAGACTCAATAGATTTTTGAAAAATCTGTCTAGAAATCACTATAGAATTTTGACTGTTGGGGAGCAGCGTAGGGACAATTTGTTGAACATAGGTTCAAAGATCATTTTAGGTGCGATGGTCTTTGTATTCTTGCTTTCTGAACATACAATTGTTCCAATGCCTGTTGACTCACAAGAGGCCATTCTATGTTATGAGATGAACGACGTTGAGGAGGAGCAATCAATAAATAAAGAAGAAAAGAGCACTCTCCTTGCAACAATTCTCCGAGTCATCTCCAGAAACCAGTGAGGCAAATGAGATAGTGCTACAAATCAGGAGCCTCTCTCCAATCATCATCAATGGTAGAGAGTACATTTTTTTTCATGATCTACAACATATTCACCATCTGCAAGAGGACGAACTCCTAAGTGCTCTAATGAAATTGCAAAATGGAGCCAATACCTACGATCACATAGGGATTGATGATACATTCCAAAAGTTGTGTCCAAAAAAATGAGGACGCCACATGCGAAATGGCATTGGCAAGAATCTTGACAGAGCCCCAAAACATCGGCCCCCCTCCTGAGGTGACTCACCATGAGCCACAAGAGTACAATTTCACTCAACTGGAGGAGAAACAAGGAAGCATTAACCTGAGTGACACTGCAAAAGCCGATGAGAGGACACAAGATGCCATTGAAATCGATGCTTATGCGGCTAGAGCAAAGGGAGTGAGAAAAGCCAGAGAGAGTGACTCCAAGGATGCTTCCTTGGCACACTACATTGGACACTTTCCGGAGCAGGCATTAGCAAAAAGTATAGTCCTAATGGAGATGAGAAGCTGCTAAAGTGCAAATCATTGTCCAAACATATTGCACTGGTGGAGCTAGCAAAAGGTTACAATAAGACATACTGTGTTTTTAGAAGCACCACTATTAATGATCTGAGCTCAGGCTTTGAGTCTAGGCTAGTATTTGGAGCGGCCACTGGCCCATTTCCAAAAGAATCTGATGCTCATATTCTTGCATAAAAAATTTTAAAGCCTACTCTATTGTCAAGTGAGAGGAAGGTTAGTATGTACCAAAAACTCAATGAATAAAAGATGTTTACAGTTGCGTGTTTCAAAATTGGTGTTGTTCTCTTTTTGCTCATTATGTTCGAAAATTATAAATGCTAATTTAAATCTAAACTTCTTGGATAATCACAAAAAGGGTGATCACGCAGGAGCGCGAAAATGGCACTTCTGACCAAGTCAAATGGTCAGTTTTTGTACTCCTGCGTGATCACGCAAGAGCGCGAAAATGGCACTTCTGACCAAGTCAAATGGTCAGTTTTTGAGCTCCTTCATGATCACGCAGGAGCACGAAAATGGCGCTTCTGACCAAGTCAAATGGTCAGTTCTCGCGCTCCTCCGTGATCAAATTATAGAATTTAACTTTATTTTGCATCACACAATCATAAAAATCTACAATATGAATGAAATGTGCATCAGATGAATACGGAAAATTGGCCCTTAGGGCTTCTATTATGTATGAACACTGTACATTTTGGCTCAAGGCCTTTTCCAATCTACTTTTTTCTAGTTCTCATAGCCAACATTAAATCACGTGGCATGAGTGTCACTCGCTTGGCATGTTGGGCACACAAGTAGGCATCTTTGAAGATTGTCGTGAGATGATTCTCACTAGCCTCCTGCAATGCAGATAGAGCCTCGCCAGTGATCCTGTAATTTAGGACTAAATTGTCCATCATTTTTTTGATTAGTCTCAGAAAAGGAGCCCAAGGAAGCAATAGTTTGGTGCTCTTTTGGTACTTTTTAATCTCCTCCATAAATTTGGGCTAGCTTTTTTTGCGTTGGCGTCTTAGTAGAGGCTGCATCCTATCCATCCTCTTTCCAATTTAGGGTGGTTGTGAATGAGGAGGAGATCCAGCAGCTGGAGGAGATTCACCACCAAGAGATTTACCAGGAGATCCACCACCAGTAGATCCAGCAGCAGTGGAACCGTCGAAATCAAAAAGTTCTTCAACATCCGGGGGCAACGTTCCCGCAGCCTGCACCTCAGATTTGATGAATTTACGGACTTTTTCTTCCGTTGGCGTGGGGATCCGAGGTGTATTCAGAGGGCTCAGCACGACACGGGCTACCATGCGGAGATTTCTCAAAATCTCATTTTGCCCAATAGTCTAAAGCTAATGCGTAGAAACTCTGATTCTCCGAGGCTCCCTCGTAGTTTGTTTTGTCCTTGCCATATGCTTATGTGTAGCCATAAACAACTCAAAAATATGCTAAATAGATCAAATGGGTGTAGAAATTCAATCCACAATAGAAATAAAAGCTACAAAATTATTGTATCCTCCACTGTTAAAAGTGAAAAATGAATGGTAACATTCCTTTATATTTTCTTTTGCCCATGAATATCAAAGTTCAACTAGAACTTTTTGGCCCTGTATAGCTCACTGCAAGGTATTTGGGCAATATCGCATATGTGCGTATAGTGACATGGAGAGATTACGAACTGCAAGTTCTGCACACAAGTTTGATATTGGATTTTTGGAATATTCTAAGGAATATTCTTCATGGAATATTCGTTTCAAATGAATATTCCTTTTTTGCATAGTTGTAAAGTGGATCGAATATTCTAATATTCGACGACGCATTTATTTCTGGTGACACGTGTTCAATTCCAAAAGTGTGTAAATATCATTTCAACGTCAACATAGCATTTTTAGTAATTTTTTTTTTCTTCTACCATTATTTCGGTCGTACATATCGTTCTTTTGCACAATTCCTTATAACATTAATATTGCTATTGAAGACTACGTACATATTCGATACATATAGTTAGTCTATTATTTTTTTTTATTCATATTATTTTAACACAATGTCTTTAGGTTTATGTAGATCTAATCCGGAGATCATGCTCTCTTCATTTCTCGACGATTTTGGTATTATCTAGGGAATACTTCATATCGTTATTTCATCATTTTCTTCATGTTTTTGCTACAGCTCATCATAATAGACACGCGTTCTTTGAGTCTTACAAGATATTCAAAAGTTTTGTTACATTGCCTTTGCAAACGATTGAGAACATGGCCTTTTTGCATTACACTGATATTGTCAGATGAATTTAGGGATGTTTTTTCATCGGAATTACCTCATGGTCTACCACCGTTTATGTCAGTAGACCACATGATTGAGTTAATTCTAGGAAGTCAACCTGTCTCTTGACAACCTTATAGGTTCTCTTTGAAAGAGGAGACAGAGATTTCAAATCAAATAGATTACTATCTGAGGATGGGATATATACAACCTAGTAAATCACCATGGGGCGTTCTTGTTCTTTTTAAAGCAAAGAAAGATGGAGGTTTTCGAATGTGTGTGGATTACAAAGGTCTTAATAAAGTGACTATTAAAAATAATACCTAGGATGGATAACCTTGTAGATCGCTTGGGTGAAGCTTGGTATTTCACCAAGATAGATCTCAGGACATGGTACCATCAAATAAGAATTAAGTTGGAAGATGTCCAAAAGATAGGATTTCGTTCTAGATTTGGTCATTATGAATTCTTAGTGTTGCCATTTGGATTAATGAATGCTCCAGCAATGTTCCAGCAAATGATGAACGATTTATTTCATCCATATTTGGGGAAGTTTGTGGTTGTATTCTTAGACGACATTCTCGGTTACAGTAAATCCTTGGCTGAATTAGATGGCTAGACAGAAAGGACTAATCAAACTATGAAAGTTATCTTGAGGACGTACGTTTCTCATAGGCATTCTCGTTGGGAAGATTATCTCCCACTAGTTGAGTTTGCATATAATAGTAGAAAACATACTGCTACAAGTTACAGTCCATTTATGTTTATGTACGGTTTTCAACCTAGATCTTTAGTAAATGTTGAGACGAAATCTGTTAAGATCCAAAAGGTTGCTGATTTTTTGCATGATATGCAAGAAATGTTGTAAGTGGCTAAGAATAGTATCCAAAGTGCTCAGAATAGAGCTAGACACTATACCGATCTTAAGAGATTTTAAAGCTGATGACTGAGTATATCTTAGGATTTCAAAAGATTCTAAGACATTACGTACATGGAAGCATTATAAGCTGTCTACCCATTATTGTGGACCTTTCAGGATTGTATGTAGAATTGGTTCTTTGGCTTATGAACTTGATCTTCAAGGAAAATCGACTACACACCCAGTATTTCATGTAAGTCATTTGAAACTAAGTTTACATGATAGTGATACAGTTGGATCGGATGAGGATTTATGACATTTGGAAGATTTGTCGCTTAGTATACCTCTGAAACCTGAGAAAGTGCTCAGAACTAGAGATAAACAATTGAGAAATCGTTCTATCTCTGAGTGCTTAATTCGGTGGAAGGATCATATTGAGGATGATGATTCATGGGAGAGAGTTGATAGCATAAAGAAATTTTCCGAATTTTAGTTTCTAAGGATAGAAACAGTTTAAGGAGGGAAGAATGTTATGTCCATGACCAGTACATAGGATACAGTATACTCCTAGTTTTGGATACACGACGGTACTCCATTGAAACAAGCTGCTAGTTATGCCATGTCATATTGGACGTGATCCAAAAGTAACTAATATCCTTGTGAGGTCCAGAATACATTAAATGGAGTTTAGACAAGGTATGCGACAGTGCATGCATGTGTAGAGTTATTAAGAGCAATTCTATGAATAGTTGGTCCATGCTTAGGAATCTATTCTAGGTGAATCTATGTATAGGGAACTTAGGGCTATGCATGGCTATGTGCCCATGATGGTTTTGGCTCTATATGTTGGGTCCAAACTCGCCCTACTCCTCATCATGGTTTTGGATTCATTGTCAGGCTCTCACTCTACATTCATGCTTCTTGTTCCTTGGCTTGGGAGTGAGGCTTCTAGAGTTTGATTGGATGCTTCTACTTGGTTGGGTGGTTTCTCCATAGTGTGTTATCTTTTGCATTTGTGATCTGTAAGCAGGATCTAAGGAGCTTCCCTTATAAAAAGAGAAATCCAGGACACGTTGGTTCATATAAAGGGAGGCTCGACGAATATTTTTTGACTCAATTCTATACATATGTTTGTCCCACATGTAACCAACATCATCAGAGAAATAAGCATCAAGATTAACATTTGTTTCCTCCTCAAACTCACCCAACGCAACATCATTATCAGAGGATGATATAATGTCTTCTATGCCTCCAGATCTCATGTCAATCACATCAACCCTCGGCTCCATTTTCTAGCCTGTCCAACTGGCCTGGCTATCCTTTGACCAATTCAAATTTCTTCTTCAAGGTGGCATTTTTTCGATGCAACTCTTCACCTTTTTTTTTTCTGCCTCCAGATGGAGTTGGAGTTGAGGATGGTGCCGGTTTTGTCTTAAAAAATAATACCAATTTTGTTCTCACCAGCTCGCGAACTATAGCCGTGGCAATTTCAGTTGTCTCCATCATTGTTTTTTCACATTTTTGCATCATTTCATGCAAGTTATGCATTGCAATCATCCCATTGAGTAGATTCCCATGATATCTATGTAATGCACCAGTTGAGTCATGAATTTTAGGTGCCTCGGTATAATGAACTGTACCTGCGCAAGATACAACAAAATGACGTTCTTCACCATTAGAACATCGGGTCATAAATTCAACCCTTTCAATCATCATCGTTTTTGGCATTATAATTGCTCGGACCACACCTATAGTTTCAACATCTTCCATCAAGAAACCAGGCTCATCAACAGATACTTTGGAGACAACAACAAAGACTTTCAAGTACTGCCCGCTACACCAAAACTTTGCAATGACTGCACTAGGTGGTAGTGAAATTAGCTATAGCATCATAAAGTTTGTCTCGCCACTCACCTTGCAAATCCAGGATATCAAAGAAGTTGTTGCAGTGGCCATCTTAACTGGCAGATTGTTCTTAGTTGTGTATAATAAGGCTCTCCTTGAATCGCCATTCTTGTTAGATCGAGTTGCAACGATGCTTATACCATGCTTGTTGCGAGTAGGTATCATGTCTTCTTTCACATCAGGGCTGAAAGAGACCATTAAAGATAAACACCAGTTTTTAGATGAAAAAGATGTGCTCTGTGTATATAAGAAGCAGACACCTCTAAAAGTCTTCTTTCACAATGAAGAGGATGTGCTCCATGTATATCAAAAGCATACGCTTTTAAAAATCCTATGTACTTTGAAAAGCTTCCGCTTCATACTGGTTAAGCTCCTAAGTTGAGCTCCCAAACGTGCAACTCATTCAGATGCAGAGTTTTATCTTTGTCGATTTCTATAGTAGCATTGTAGTTTGAAGTACATTTTGCATTCTCTAAAGAAAAACGGATCTTGTCTAGAGTGTCCAAGTAGTAATCGTTAGTTGTAAAAATGATCTCCCTTTCCTTCTTTAGCATGCGGGCCACAAAATCCGTGGACTCCTTCTTGGACTTTCTTAGAGAGTCTATCGCCTGACCTCTGAAAAATGCTAACATATGTTTATAGCCTTCAAAAAATAACATGTTTACGACTATTATTACTTCGCTGGCATAAGCATATAATTCTTTTACAAGCTTGTAACAGATTGTTGAAATTTTATTGATCTCATTCTTAACAAGCTGGTGTAAAATAGCATGGGGCAAGAAATTCGGCCTGCTTACTTGTCTCAAGCCATGATAGACCATGCTAAGCTCTACGAGAGTGCAATAGAGAGAGCTCCTCCATCAGCCAATCTGATAGCCAAATCTTTGGTACCGAAAGTTTTGATAGGATGCATACTACTGACAGAATATGAGAAAGCCATAGCAGATGAAGAACATGTATAACGGATAATAGAAATAAAAGACATAGCAGATGAAAGACCTAACGTATTGTTGGAGGGTTTGCGGATTTCAAGCAGCCCTAACCCTAGTTAATAAGTGAGAGGAATTTGGCACCCTGCATGTGTAAGTCCAACCCGATGATCACATAGTTATTTGATTAGTTACAAGTCAATAAAAGGACGTTAGGCCTTTCTGCGGGACTTTTAATGTCGCAGGGCCTAAATGTCAAGTTAGTGAATAAAGTTGGGTTTCCCTCCAATTTGGATGGTTCCCACACTTTCTTAAATTTGAATAATTAGGGAGGCAAAAATGGACCAATAGGATTCAGAGGCCAGAGTCCTCCTCTCTACTATAAAAAAGGACCAACTCAATAAAGCATATTGGTCCTTATGTTCATTTCCTCATTTCAATAAAGCAGATTGGTTTTCTTCAGAAATGGATTGACGAATGTCCTTGCTCTCTATCACTTTTCCTCAATCTCTCATGCTTTCTTTGGGCTTTTGCTGATTGTAAGATCTGAATGTTATTGGAATTGTATGCTACTATACTTTTTGTGAGAGAAAAAGGGAGAAAGAGAAAGAGTAAGCTATCTTTGTTGTGGATGCGTAGTGTTAATGGATCGTAGTGTTAATGGATGTGTAGTGTTAATGGTTAGGGTTAATGCTGAAATCTAAACTATACTATCGCTCTCATGGGAACGAACCTACGCGTGACAACTAACTTCGTCTCTTTGATGCTAGATTGACTAGATCTTGGATTCAGGTTAGGCAAGGAAAGAAATCCACTACAATTTTGGCACCGTTGCCGAGGAGATACGCCAATTTTTTAGTTAGCAACATAATTGTTGGATGGTTAGCTTGCATTAGACATCTTGTCATGGCATGAATAGTATTAGATCTGTATTTTTGGGTTAGTTCGAGAATGATTTTTCTTGATTTGAGTGGATTTTCTTGTTTAAAATCTAATCTAATTGTAGAACAGGAAAAGCTATTCATATCACCAATCTTAAGATCCATTTGGATCTGAGATATAAAAAAAAACAACAAAAATCGGTCAAATCTGTCAGATTTTGGTCAAAAAGAGACAAAAATCGTCATCAGAGCTGATAACTTTTTACCCTCTTTCTGGGAAACCTTCACCAAGTTGCAGACACCTTTGGTTTTGATCACAAAAATTTTAATTTGAAGGGCGAAGATTAATTCCCAGTAGATTTTCATAAACATCAAAAAAACCGTCAAAAAACACCAAAAAATCACCAAAACCCTAAAAATACAGAAAAAAAACCTTCGCCCGATTCACTGTGCATAGGTGTGATTTAGATCTATCTTCTGCCAGGTCGACAAAGAATAATACCAAAAATAAATTTTTTTTTTCAGAAGACCAGTTGTCATATTGCCATACTTTTGCCAAAAAAGTCACTTTTTTGCAAAAATACCAGAATTACTCTTGATCCTTTGCCAAAACCTTTGCTAAATTTTCAGAACATTTTATTTATAGTAAAATACTATTTTTGAGTTCGGTGAAGATTCTTCTTGTCCAAGTCATAGAAAATCTTGATTTTTACCCTCGTCAAACTTCAGAAACTGTATTTTCTTGTGACAAAAACCTTCGTCTGGTTTATTATAGTTTTATCTATGTCAGATCTTGCATCTGAGAGTTCGGAGAAGGTTATTACCCGAGAAATTGTCAAAAAAATTGATCAGAGAGTTTTTTTTTTTTCAAAATAGCACTGTTGAATCTTGGTCAAGCCAACCTTCGCCTAAGGAACCTTCGCCAGTCCTATTTTTAGGTTCTGATTTTCCAAATCAAGTCTCTATCAAAATTTGGATCAAATCTGATATATTCTGATTTGGATTTTGAGAAATTTTTCATTTTTTGAAAGTATCGGTTGATTGAATTTCAAAATCTTTTTCACGATATAGAATCAGATTCTTAAAAAGTGAAATAGATCTAGTAGATCTGATCTGAGATAGTTTTTGACTGAAAAATCTAGATTCAATCTCATTGTCTGTTTGATTTGAATTTGCGACTATGGCTGCCTCTGGAGGTGCTTCTCAAGAAGTCAATCCTATTATTGTTAGAAGAGCACCCCGTTTAGATCTATCCAAATACAATGGTTTAACAGATCCAGTTAGATTTCTTTAGATCTATGCTGAATCATGTGAAGTCTATGACGAAATTTTCTCTCAAGATAAACTTAAGCTATTTTCTATGGCCTTAACAGACGCAGCACAAGATTGGTACTATAATCAAGATGAAACTGAGCGTATAGATTGGGAGGTTGTTAAAAGAGCCCTTATCACACAATTCAAATGGACCCAAATCGTTACGGAACCAAGAAGGTACCAGCTCAACCACCACAAAGGTCTGCTATGACGAAAGTCTCATGGATCGATCCACCCAAGGCACTTGCGAATAAGAAGAATCAGTTGAAGCAACGCTACAACCAGGTGATCCGATGGAGTGACCTACCCGAAGAAGCAATAGCTACAGTAGACGTTGATATTCACAACCATGAGGCGAATGTCACAACAATCCCGAAGAAAGACAACAAGGATGAACCCACCAAAATAACAAAAAAGTGCAAAAAGAAGGTGTTGGATTCCTTGAAGTCAATCAAGTTGGACTCAGATACAGCGTCATCTTCTACACAGGTGACAGAAAATAAAAAAATGACCAGTCGAGCCAAGATCAATATGCTGAAAGAGGAATCTTGACGAGCTCCAGTTCAAGAGATGCTTGATACTTTCAAGAATTATACATTGGACGATGTGGTAATCATGATGCCGCAAGCCCAACGAGAACTTAATCAAAGTCAGACACCAGCGGAACAAATCTTCAAGGGACTCACGCGAACACAGCCGATGAATCTTGCGGAATCAGGAGAAGAAGAAAGGATAGTGCATGTGGGAGAGCAGTTAACACCCACTCAGTTCAAGAGACTACGATCTTTGTTGGTGGAATATAAAGACTGTTTTGCTTGGAGCTATAGTGATCTAAAGGGCATTCCACCAACAGTAGTCCAACACACCATACCTTTGGTGGACGGAGCAGTCCCCAAGGTAAGCCGTTACTACCGCTGCAACCCGAATTATACAGAACTGATCAAGCAAGAGTTGCAGAAGCTTATGGATGCAGATTTCATTTACGAAATCGAACACACAGAATGGGTATCATCGATAGTTATAGTACCTAAGAAGAATGGCAAAATGCGTATCTGTGTGAATCTGAAGGCGCTTAATGCAGTCATAAAAAAGGACCATTTTTCTTTACCATTTACGGAAAGTGTCCTCGATAAAGTAGCTGGCGACGAAGCCTACAGTTTTTTGGACGGCTTCAACGACTACAACCAGGTGAAAATAGCCCCCCAGGACCAGCACAAGATAGCATTTGCCATGGAATGGGGAACTTATGCCTATAAAGTGATGCCATTAGGACTTTGCAATGCCCCAAGCACTTTCCAGTGAGTCATGCAGGTGGCATTCAAAGATTACTTGGAAAATTTTTTGGAAATTTTCTTGGACGATCTGTGCGTGCATGGACCAGATTCAAAACACTTATCCAATTTGGAGAAGGTGCTACAAAAATGTCGCAAATACCAAATCTCCCTGAATCCAGAAAAATGTCAATTCTGGGTGACACATGGCTTGATACTCGGCCATATAGTGTCAAGACATGGGATCGCCACAGACATATCAAAGATCAGGATCATTATTTATCTAACACCACCGGGGACGATCCGCGAGGTCTACATTTTCATGGGTCATGCTAACTATTATAGGATCTTCATTCTTGATTTTGCGGAGTTAGCCAGACCAATTTACAAGCTCACAACGGATCCACATTGGAATGAGGAAGCTCTAAAGACTTTCCAGATGATTAAGAATGCATTGGTCTCAGCACCAATCTTACGACCACCCAATTGGTCCATTGAGTTCCACGTGCATACGGACGTATCGAAGTATGCAGTTGGAGCAGTCTTAACCCAGCCAGGTGAACACAAAAAGAATTTTCCAATCCGATTTGCAAGCCGACAGCTCAGTGATACCGAAATGAATTATTCAACCACAGAGTGGGAAGCACTGGCAATGATCTATGCGGTAAGAAGTTTCGACACTATTTGATGGCCACACATTTTGCTTTTTATACGGACCATCAACCCTTGCTATATCTCGTTAATAAAATTTGCAACACCGGGAGAATCACCAGATGGCTCCTTCTGTTGTTGGAATTTGATTTTCGGATAGTAGTTCACAAGGGAAAACAACACTACATGGTAGATCATGTGTCACGAATCAAGGGAAAGGAGATTGCAACTCAACCCGACGATGAGCTGGTAGATGCTGCCTTATTTTACATGGATACAGTACTAGAATGGGTTGCCGACATTGTTGAATATCTAATGCGGGGCCAGCTAGACAAATCACTACCAAAGGCTGAACAGCGGAAATTGATCTTGAAAGCTAGACCTTATCAGCTGATTGCCGGCCAGTTGTACCAAAGAGGTCTAGACGTAATTCTTCGGCGGTGTATTCTTCCTCATGAGACCACCCAGATCATTTCGCTTTCACATGAAGGCATTAGAGGAGTTTTGAGCTCCAAAAAGACCCTTTAAGAATTCGTGCAAGATGTAGTTTATATTATTAAAATATTATAACACTAAAACTTTTGACTTGCCATAACTTCTTAATCATAGCTCAAAAGTATTTCATGTAACATATCATTGGAAAGCTTTTGTTGAGCGCTTTGCGATGCACCAAACTCCGCTAAATTTGGACTTATCACTAAAAATTTATGTCATTTTTAGTGTGGAATCAATTTGAGTGTTTTGATTGGTCCATGTGTAAGAAAAAATTGAGAAAAAATATAAAAAGAATCTTTACAAAGGGACTTTTTTGGATTTAGAACTCCTCTAATGCATGGGTGGAGGTCATTTTGCATCTGACACAGTTCGCAAGATCCTGCAATCAGGATGTTGGTGGCCAACGATTCATAAAGATACGGAGGAATACTTGAAAAAGTGCGATGTGTGCCAAAGGGCAAGGAGACCAATGAGATTGAACTATGATCTACTGCACCCAGTCTTAGCCCAAGCACCATTCGAAAAATGGGGATTGGATTATATTGGTCCAATTCACCCTGCAGCAAGGAGTTCCCAAGCTCGATACATAATCGTAGCCACAGACTACCTCACCAAATGGGTCGAAGCCAAGGCAGTAAGAGTAGTTGATGATAGGACCACTGCCAAGTTCCTTTATGAAAATATCATTGTGCGCTTCGGATGCCCGGTAGAACTAGTCAGTGATTGCGGAAGCCATTTCATCAACGAGACCATCAAGGTCCTGTTGGAGGAATTCTTCGTGATCCACAGAACTAGTACGCCTTATTATCCTCGTGGTAATGGGCAAGCAGAATCATCCAATAAGATCCTGTGTAGCGTGCTCACGAAAATAGTTGAAGCTAGCAGATCAGATTGGGAACACAAGTTGCATCCTGCATTGTGGGCATTCAGGACAGCATATAAAGGGAGCACTGATCAAACACCCTTCTAATTGGTATATGGTCAGGATGATGTGATGCCCTAAAGCATCCCAATGGCTTGCCCCCATCCAGGCACAACTTACACTTTTGAAAGCAGAGAACACGCGCATGGGGACGGAGGTCAAAGCCTTACAAGACGAAAAGCTCGTCTGGTTAGCTCAATTTTCACCGGACACAAGGCCGCTTTCCCAATCAAAGATGAATCTTCTACGGTGTCAGGTGCAGATTTATAGCCAAACCCTCAACAGCTACCAGGTGGAGTTCAATAAGTATCGGACAAGCGCAATGCAAGAGCTCGTCCAGTCCGCAACAGTTATGGGTGAACGCGCATTTCCTGTCATGTCCAAGAAGATCCAAATGGACAGAATGTGGCACTCCTCTGGACCAGATCACACTGCACAATTTCAACTGGCCAATCATCAAATCCAAATATGGGTGGACTACGGATGTAGATGCTAGAAGGGCTCTCTCCGCATTCGCCAGTCACTACATCAATTGCCCCGATCCCACAGTCCGTGCGGCAACCACTTACGCCCGAGACTTAGAATATTTAATGGGCATTGAAACAAAATGGGATGATTTTCTTCCCTCCATATTTTTTGATCCAAATAAGGTGCTCGCTTCTGACAAAGTCGAAGACCAGCTGCCAGTCGCTCGCGTATATTACCGAGCTGCATTCCTTGGAGATCCCTGGACGAAACGATTCCAAAAATGGGTGCATCAGGAATGGCTGACAGGAGTCCACAAGTCCTTCCACATGCCAAAGGACTCGAAGAAACTGGACCATCTCAACTTCATGGAAGACGTTACATGCTATCTGATCCACCAGAGGCAATCCAAGAGAATGCTATACTAAATCGGCAGAGTGCCGAGGGACCGGACGTACGCATATACGCAAATGCCATTTGGTCTTTGTAATGCACCTGCCACATTCCAACGTATGATGACGAATATTTTTCAAAAAAATTTAAGAAAGTTTTTAGAAATTTTTATGGATGACTTTTGTGTCTATTCATCAACCAAAAACCATTTAGACGCATTAGAGAAAACATTGAGAAGATGTCAAGAGACATCTCTTAAACTGCATCCAGCTAAGTGTTACTTTGGGATGAGGGAAGGAATCCTTTTAGGACATAAAATTTCGAAGGATGGTATACAAGCCGACATCCAAAAAATAATAATGATTTTAGAATTATATGAACCAACCAATTTAAGAGAGCTTAGAGATTTTCTAGGTTATGTAGGTTACTATTGGAGGATAATTAAAGATTATGCTATAATAGTAACTCCTTTAACAAGTTTATTAAAAAAATCTGTCGAGTACCATTGGACACAAGACCATCAGAAAGCTTTTGATCAATTGAAATAGTCATTAGCAGAAGCCACTAGGGTTAGACCTCCAAATTAGGCTAAAAAGTTCCATGTATATGTAGACACATCATTGTTTGCGATAAGTGTGGTTCTTAGTCAGAAAGATGACCAAAATATAGATTATCCAATTTACTATGCGGGAAGGCAACTTGCTGCATCAGAAAAGAATTATTCTGCTACAGAACGAGAAGCATTAGGGATGATTTATTCAGTAAAGAAATTTAGACATTACCTTTTAGGAAACCCTTTTGTTTTGCATGTAGATCACTACGCTTTAAAACATTTAGTGAATAAACCTGATCTTTCGGGTAGAATAGCTAGATGGGTATTATTATTAGATGAGTTTATTTATGAAGTAGAATTAAGAAGAGGCAAGGATCATCAAAATGTTGATTACATATCCCGCCTCCAAACAAGAAACCGATTAGAACTTATTTCTGATGAATTTCCAGATGAACATATAATGAGTATTCAATCAGAAACATCAATTTATAGGGACGTTATTAATTTTTTACAGGACCAGATATATCCTGAACATTTTAATAAACAACAAAAAACTATTTTTTTTCTAAGGTAGGACCTTACACGATTGTAAAGAGTATATTGTATAGATTAGGAACTGACGATAGTCTCCACCGATGTTTAGAACCAACCGAGACGACCACTGTAATAAGTGCATTACATGAGGAAGATTCGGGGGGTCATTATGCTTTTGAAAACACTGCAAAAAAGATTTTTAATGCTAAATATTGGTGGCCTACCGTCTAAAGAGATGTTAAAATTTTCATCAAAAAATGTGATGCATGTCAGAGGATGGAGAAACCCAGCTTTGAACACATTGGCCACTTACTCCAATTATCCCCTTAGCACCTTTTGAGAAGTGGGGGATAGATTTTGTAGGACCTATCAAACTGACAACGCGTAAAACTCGTCGTCGTTACATACTCGTTGTCACGGACTATGCTACCAAGATGGTAGAGGCCGAAGCCATAATTAAGAACGATGCTAAGATTGTAGCAAAGTTTTTATTCCAAAACATTATCACGCGATATGGTTATAACCAAGTTTTTATAAAAGAGGAAGATAGATCCAAAACAACTTTCACCATTGATTGGGGGACGTACGCATATACGCAAATGCCATTTGGTCTTTGTAATGCACCTACCACATTCCAACGTATGATGACGAAAATTTTTCAAAAAAATTTAAGAAAGTTTTTAGAAATTTTTATGGATGATTTTTGTGTCTATTCATCAACTAAAAACCATTTAGATGCATTAGAGAAAACATTGAGAAGATGTCAAGAGACATCTCTTAAACTGCATCCAGCTAAGTGTTACTTTGGGATGAGGGAAGGAATCCTTTTAGGACATAAAATTTTGAAGGATGGTATATGAGCCGACATCAAAAAAATTAAAATGATTTTAGAATTATTAGAACCAACCAATTTAAGAGAGCTTAGAGTTTTTCTAGGTCATGTAGGTTACTATCAGAGGATAATTAAAGATTATGCTATAATAGTAACTCCTTTAACAAGTTTATAAAAAAATCTGTGGAGTACCATTGGACACAACACCATCAGAAAGCTTTTGATCAATTGAAACAGTCATTAGCAGAAGCCACTAGGGTTAGACCTCCAAATTGGACTAAAAAGTTCCAGTATATGTAGACACATCATCATTTGCGATAGGTGTGGTTCTTAGTCAGAAAGATGACCAAAATATAGATTATCCAATTTACTATGCGGGAAGGCAACTTGCTGCATAAAAAAAGAATCATTCCGCTACAGAACGAGAAGCATTCGGGATGATTTATTCAGTAAAGAAATTTAGGCATTACCTTTTAGGATACCCTTTTGTTTTTCATGTAGATCACTATGCATTAAAACATTTAGTGAATAAACCTGACCTTTCGGGTAGAATAGCTAGATGGGTATTATTATTAGATGAGTTTAATTATGAAGTAGAATTAAGAAGAGGCAAGGATCATCAAAATGCTGATTACATATCCTGCTTCCAAACAAAAAATCGATTAGAACCTATTTCTGATGAATTTCCAGATGAACATATAATGAGTATTCAATCAGAAATATCAATTTATAGGGACGTTATTAATTTTTTACAGGACCAGATACATCTTGAACATTTTAATAAACGGCAAAAAACTGTTTTTCTTTCTAAGGTAGGACCTTACATGATTGTAAATAGCATATTGTATAAATTATGAGCTGATGATAGTCTCCGCCGATGTTTAGAACCAACCAAGATGACCGTTGTAATAAGTGCATTACATGAGGAAGATTCGGGGGGTCATTATGCTCTTAAAAACACTGCAAATTTTTTTTTTAAAGCTAAATATTGGTGGCCTACCGTCTATAGAGATGTTAAAATTTTCATCAAAAAATGTGATGCATGCCAGAGGATGGGAAAACCCAGCTTTGCAACACATTGGCCACTTACTCCAATTATCCCTTTAGCACCTTTTGAGAAGTGGGGGATAGATTTTGTAGGACCTATCAAACCGACCACGCGTAAAACTCGTCGTCGTTACATACTCGTTGCCACAGACTATGCTACCAAGATGGTAGAGGCCGAAGCCACAATTAAGAACGATGCTAAGACTGTAGCAAAGTTTTTATTCCAAAACATTATCACGCGATATGGTTGTCCCTTAGAAATCGTTAGCGATAGGTGAACCCATTTCCTTAATCAGACCATTGAAGCCATGTTGTCATATTTTTCCATTACACATCGCCAAAGCACTCCATATAATCCAAAAGCAAATGGGCTTACGGAGCGGGCAAATGGAATTCTATGTAAAATTTTGAATAAAATAACGGAAATGCATTCTTCTGATTGGGATCAGAAGTTACCATCTGTCTTATGGGCATATAGAACTGCTGAAAAGATTACAACTAGGCAGACTCCATACTATCTTGTGTATGGAATGCATCCCATATTACTGATAGAATTCAAAGTTCCGACGTTTTGCATTAGTAATGAAGAGCGAATGGATGAACACAATAGTCTTCGAGAGTGGATGATTTCTTTGACGCAACTGAAAGAGGATCGTCGTCTTTCATTAATCGAGACTGAACGAGTTCAGAGTAAAAGAAAAGAATTTTTTGACCAATCCATTAAGAAAATAAAAATTAAACAAGGGGACTATGTGCTTTTGTATGATAACAGACACATGTTGTTTTCTGGAAAATTACATACCAGATGGATGGGACCGTATAAAGTTATAGAAGTTTTTAATAATGGATCACTTCAGTTAGCTGATCTCCAAGGATATTTACTTGACACTCGAGTAAATGGTTCAAGGGTGAAGCGCTACTATGACTAATGTCTGATACATCAGTTTTTGAAGGCTGTTATTTTTTGTCCAGTTATTATTATTATTATTTTATTTTATTTTATTTTATTTTACCAAAGTTTACATTTTTTTTTTGCAAAAATGCCGAAGCATGCTGCAATTGTTTGAAAAAGCTGAGACCTTCGCTACATTTATATTTTGCGAAAAACCTGACACTATATTGGAATATGGTGTATTTAGTAAGTTCACCAATATGGAAATTGCGACACTTACCTTCACATTTTTTGGGATTTTACCTTCTGACCCCTTCACATTTTTCGCATTTAACGAAGAAAGAAATAAGCTTACCAAGCGAAGCATTCCTGCATTTTGTTTATTTATTTATTTTTGTTTTTTGGACTAGACACTTTATTATTTAGTATACACCTTCAAAACAAAGGACACGCTTCCATTTAATAGACTGGGTCAGCAGATGGGCATCTTATGCATGCATGCAGGTTTGATGACAGTGTAGGAGGATATCAGGATTGCACCAGTATTACCAAAGTTAGTGCCATCAATTGAGGCGGAATCCCAAATGCAGACATCAAAGGCAACCACCGCAGCAGCCACAACATCATCAAGGGAGATCGGTGAGGATGTCTTCGCCATCGTCCCAATATACACCATTGACCAGCCCAGAGGAAATAAGGACGTGGAAGAAGAGGCAGAGAACATTGCTGATCAAGAGCAAAATCAGACTGAAATACCACAAGAACCAGAACCACAAGGAGCAGAGTAGCTTTCTAAGGACCAACAGGGCAGCAAAAGCGACATCGAGGAACCAATCCTCGATGCCGAGCTATATCAACAGGTTTTTGGAACACTACTGCCAGATACTCGGGTAGCTATACAGCACCTTGCCAGCTTGGAAAAGGTATCCAAGAAGCTAGGGTCCAAGTATGAAAAAGTCCGCACAGACCTCACCCAAACAGATACAGAGTTGAGCGAAACTAAGACTCAACTGGCCTATAGAAATGAGCAGCTCAAAGCAGCCAATGCGGAGCTGAGTAGGAAAGAGACAGAGCTGGAAGAAGCAAAAGGAAGGCAAGATGCCACACTTGAGGTGTTGGAAGAGATGCAGGAGCAGTCCAACGCTTTCGAAAATGAGAACATCCTTCTCAAACAACAACTTCAGACCCTGCAGGCTTCCTTGCAGGAAGAAAGACGAGCACGAGCCACTCTTCAAAGTAGCAATGCGTAACTAACCAATGAACTCAATAGTGCTCAGGGGTCAGTTGCCCAACTGCATAATTTTGTAGAGATGCTAAAGAAAGACAATCAGATATACAAAAAACAGGCCGAAGAGGCAATACTCTGGCGAATTAGCACCGAAGTCACACTCGGTGCCTGCGTATCTCATGGCAGGTACCGAATTGATCTAGTAGCGTGGAAGGGAATCCAGTAGCAGATGATCCAGACCTTTCAGATGCAATATCTTTAACTGCAGATGATTGCCTATGAGAAGCTGAAGGAAGAACTAGAAGAGGCCAGATTCAATCAGGCCAAATGCAGATCTCTGATGCGGAAGAACCTGGACAAGGACAAGATTAGGAGACGCAAACATATGAGCCAACATCAATAATGTCAGAAAAGGCCATCTAAACAAATATTAGCTACATCCAAGTCCAGAAAAATCAAAAAACACAGACTACAATCATGAAGGCTGTACAGGTACAAGCTGCTGAAGACCAACCTGGGGTGTTAAGCGTCATTCCATACCAAGCCCAAGCGTCACCAAGTGCAGTAGTTACGAAGAAAAACAAGATTGTCTACTCACTACTAAGGTCAGAATTTTAGACATTTCATCAGGAACTAATATTTTTTATTCCACCTTTTTGTAGTCCAGAACTCCAATGGAGGATGGATTACCTTTTTTTACCTAAATTTTTTGGTTACACAAAAGAACAATGGGAAGACCCTTGGACCTTTCTAACATAAATACTTTATGGTCTAGACTAATTGTACATCAAAAAGGAATCCTCGCCTTTGTCATTGTTCAGAACAAGTTCAATGTGCAAACTAACTATATTCATGTGATTGCATGATCCTTGTATATATACATCTTAGAATACCTAAGGACATTTGAGAATAATATTTTTCCAGCATTGGCTGAGTACCTAAATAAGTTAGAATCAATTAACATTTTTGATGTGAAAGAAGTTGTTACTAACTCTTAATCTGTTTCTTCTCGAGTTACTCACCAATTATTATTCCCTGATCTGTGGGGAATCTACACAGATTGGGAAGCTAACTACTCTCGTTATTTGCAGGAAGTAACTCCAATAACTAGACCATACTACACGTACAGCCATGTAAATATTGCTTCGCTCATTTCTTATGCCCTCCTATCTGTTCAACAACTGTATATTAAAGCAAAATTTCTTGACTATACATATGCTGCACTTTCACTAATTGTCCCTTCTGTCGAGATGTCTGAAATCCTTACCGAGGATAGTTGGTATACACATCTTGTAAATAATACATTAATTGATGACCCCCTTGCACCAATCGACAATCAAGGAATGGGTGGTTATCCAAATTTATCATTTCAAGAAGACTATAACCAAAAGAATAACTATTTCCTAGCAACAAAAGAACTGACATTGGAGCAGGAAAACAAAGAGAACGAAGCCTGAGCCAAGGCAATTTTCCACAGCAAGCCAGCTAGCCGAAAACGACAAAGAAAGATGTAAAATCAGATTGTTGGCGAGCCACTGCACAGTTGAGGAAGGGGGTATGTGGAGACTTATGATTTCACATTATCCGAGTTATGTCATATATTGTAAAAAATTTCAATTTCCATATACGTAAAATGTGCTATAGTGCCTAAATACATGTAAAGGACTATTTCGCACTTTGTAAATTCATATCTTAAGTAGAAGTTGTGACGTTCTAAAGAGACGCAATAGAAGTCCAGAACCGACATTTAACGGTTCATAAACGACATGGAGGCCAGTGATCGTTTCTATAAGGTCGACACTTCGTGCCATTGTACTGACGCATTTCTATGCTGAGCTAAGTATCAATAGAGAGAAGAGCGAGTTTCTATAGCTTGAGCATTCTTTTCTTTCTGCTATCTTTCACATAATTACTTCTTATCATATGTGCGAACACACTCTGTATGGGATCATTGTGATACTGTTCTGTTTGTGTCACACACATTTCTTATATTATACTGAATTTCAGTTACTCTAATATGGATTTTTAGGTGATGCCAGAATTCTGACTAATGTGTGCAGGGTATTAACCGAAGCTGTTAAGCATCATTTCTTAGCAGACCTTCTTTCATTTTTGAATGAGCTATGTGTTCAGATAACGGGATTGTTTGAGGCTCTGTTTTGCTTGCTTTTTGCGATAAAGACTAATTCTCTGTGTTTGATTAAGAAGAATCTTTAGCTAATGTGATTCTGCTTACTGAATCTAATTGCTAGTTGTTGTCAGTTCTGACTGTTTCCTTGATGTCTTAAGAACCTGAAAGATAAAGTAATCCTTACATTTACAGACCTTGACCAAAACATTTCATCATTGGTGTTTTTGGATGCCCATTTACCCAAATATCTTTGGATAACCAGTAATGTCGCTGTAGTATTTGTTGTGAATTTTATACATACCAGTCCGTATACCATCATATATACATTTACCATGCAAAATATGAGTTATTCTCTCTCTTGGGGAACGATCAGACCTTTTATACTACATAATTCATCATTTTTGTGGAAATCTATAACGACTAGGCCACCACAATATTCCATGCAAGCCGAGCATTGGAAGATCTAAAGCTTGAAGATTTTTATCAAATTATTCTGGCAAACAATCTAAGGATAAATACACGGTTTGGAAAGAAATTATTGCAGCAACTCAAGATTTCGAAGAAGAAGGTTCTACTCGTATACACAAAGTAGAAGTTTGGAAAAAGTTTAAAGACAACATGGTGAAATACATTGAGAAAAGATAAATTTTCAAATACTGATGTACAAATGATACAGAAAACAACCAATGAATTTGTGGATGCAGTTCAAAGTGCATGGGGTGTTGGTCATATAACACATTATATGGTAAGATTTTGATTTTACACTACGATAGACAAATATGTGCAATTAAATTAGATACTTTTGGTACTGATTTAGATTATGTTTTTATGACATGCAACACATATTACGACATCATTCGACATTCTTTGCAAGAGATAGTGAAAGTCTTAGCATATGGTCATCGCAAGGAATGGAAAAATCTCATTGGCAAGCAAGAGTGGCATTTCATAAAAGTACACAACATGGCGGGACTAGCACAAAAAATAGCTATATATTGCAACTTTTTCAATGGTTTTACAAAAGAATCCAAATTCGTCATAATACAAAATCGATGGATTATAAAACATTTCAAAAAGTATGCAAATTTATACAAGCCAGTAGGCTATAGACACACAATAAAATTTTGTATATTAAATAAAAATATTTACAAAGTACATTTCAGTAATACCTAATCTACTTCCGATATTTTTTCTTATGAAAGTCGCAACTTAGAATCATGCAACAATTTTCTTCTTTCGATGGATCCAATAGCTCATAGTTCTCATGCTTACTCAGATCAATGTAAGCAGCATACACTGCAAAATGAGATGATCCGAACATGGAATTCACTGGTCCATATCCTAAAATTTTAACTGCAATAGTTTTCTTTACAAAAAATATTCTATGCACCTTATTGAAATTATGTCCTCCAATAAAATGAGACAGTGCCTTGATTGCCATAATCATAGTTTCACCATGTTGATGAAACTTTGAACGGGCAACACTTATCTCATTATTCTTGAAGGATTTCAGATAGTGCCCCAGTGCATGATCTCTTGAAAATTCTCTAGCAGCAGATCTCTGCCCTCCTCGATGAATTGTGAAATCATCAAGGAAAATTGTTTCCTAAAATGATTAGAAACATAGTAAGCTCCAGTATATATAATCTGACATAACAAATCTACTAGTACTTGATAAGAGACAAAAACTTATGCATTCGACTTTGTCTTCCCAGATTATTGTCTCTCCATCAATATTATGTCCACCTTTTGATGTCAATATTGTTGGTGAATAGACAGTTGGCTATGGGAAACCAAGTTGACTTTGGATTCTAAGAAACTCCTCCTCAGAAGGTAGATCATCTTCTTTGTTGCGCATTTCCTCCACAGCCATTTTCAAGCAATCTTTCCCTAAATAAAACTTATCATTATGTACATCGTCAACACCAAGGAGAAGATCATCAGCATCAAAATCAATTATATCCAAAAATTCATCAAGCTCTTTGTTCAAAATGCAAACAGTCTCAGCTTCAGTGAAGTCAAAAAGATCCGATATATCCAATACTGTCAAAAAGGAATTATTATCTATATTATAAGTAGGCAAAGTTATCAAAGATTTATCAGAAGGAGAAAGAGTAGTGGGTGTTCTAGGGCCTATAAACGATGCCCTATTTCGAGCAGGATCAAAATATGAACAATCATCTAAATTAACACTCGTATCACTAAAAAAAGTATCTATATCGACAATCTTTGACTTTTCAGACTTTGTACCACTGGAAGAAGCTGCTTCAGAAGTGGAGGGCACAGCCTCCGAATCGTCAGAAATATTCAACAAAAGAAAAAAAACAAAAGCAGAATGAAAATCAACAAATCTACATTTTTTTATTATGAATTGGGCACTCATCTACAGACTTGAAATCATTATGTAACTTGGTAAACATTCTGTCATGCTTAGCTTTATAGATATGCTTGTCGAGTGTCACTAGGTCCTAATAATGAATCATGTCCTTATTCTGAGATCTAAATAACAGAATACTGAGCAGGGACTTAAATATGAGATATATCTCAGAAAATGCCTCCACACCAGGGCCCTCAGTTTTAGAAGGTAGAATAAAAGAAAATGGAAAAAAAAGGGATTTGAAATAGTCCAACCTATCAATAATACCAAATTCATTAAAAAAAAGAAAACAAACTACATTCAAAATTAGACATTTTAAACAAAAATAACAAAACTAAAGTTCCAAATATCGCTCTCAGGCGCAAAACATAGGTCAGAGAAGCACGTCAAGGCAACATGCGCTCGAGAGAGATATTTCAAGTTGGAGTATTGGATCTGAACGCAAGAACACAGAGCAGAAAATAAAAGAGATGTGAAGCGCGCTTGAATGCGATACCGAAAAATATGCAGTATTGGATCCAGATGCAAAATAGTCAACAAAGGGTAATGAGAGCAAGCGGCGCGCTTGAAATCAATATTTGGCAAAGCAATCGTAAATTTGCATGAAAATCCGAACCAAAAAAGAACTATTTATAAAAAAAAAATTGCACGTGTGGAGGAGTGGCGAAGGAACACGTGTCGACTACTGATTGGTCGAAATAAATGCATCGTACCTAGAATGATTGATCTGACATATGTCACGTGCGAGAATGACACGCGTCAAGAACAGATTCGGGCACGTGTCTCAGCCCACGTGGCCTCATAATTGGGTCATCATTGTCTATACGGACATTCCATGTGGCTCAATAATCTAACGACATGTGTCTTCGCCGTCTTTTCACACGTGCAAAGATTTCGTATATATAAGTCCTCAAAATTTTCATTTTTTGTCGCAAAATTTTTGTATTTAGATCCCGATATCGCTCTCAAGTGAGGTCTTCCACCATTCAAGCTTCCTCCCTCTCACAATGTGCTCGAGTCTGATACCACTGGTTGTGCAATATCGCTTTCGAACGCGCATCTCTTTTTATAAAATAATCTGTGTAGATCTTGCGCTTGAAACCGATATTCGGTTCTGATATAGATCTCTAGCGCTCTTTTATCGCAAATTTTTTTGTTTCCAACCACTTTTCTTTTGTTCAGGCTTTTTTTTGTAAATCTTCTTCTTTTGAGAATGATGGCCAGGACCAAATCTATTGTTTGTGCCATAACCACTGTACAGCCATCCCATTCTTGTGTTCTCCCTAGTACTAGTCGTAGGCGTGGAAATAAGAAGTTTGGTTGAGGGAGATCAGAAAACCCAGAGATCAACTGAATTGTTGATCCCTAGAGCTCCTTTCGGCCGATCTGTTCGGAATGTCACTCTGTCACTTGGGCTGATTGTCGTGACAGCCGTGCAGGCCTTACAAGTTGCGTAGAAGATTTTTTGTCCCAGTTTTTTGAGGATACTTGTCTTTTGGCAGTGCATGGTAAGTGTGTCACCATCATGTCAAAGGATTTCATCATTCTCAATAGGCTTCGGGACAGATATTCTGGTTTGCATGTTGATAATGTCAGCACCTCCAGAGACCTGCGTCTAGATAGAACCAACGTGCCTACTACCTCTAGGAGGAAGAGAAAGCAGTCTGTTTTCAAGAAGGATGGATCTCGAAGGCCAGCTGCTTCCCTTCCTTCTAGACATATCCCGACCAAGAGACCTCGTGTCTTCCTGAGCTCTAAGTCAGATGCTGGAAAATTTGACTCAGATCGAAAATTTTCACCCCTTTCTCCTCCTGTTATTCGTCCAGCTCCTCAGTAGGTTTCATCAATCAAAGTGTTGATTACCCAAGAGGAGCTAGCCAAAATATCAAGGAAATCTGTAAATATTGTTTTCACTTCTATTTCTGCTCCCCTACATAATCTTTTTGTGAGAATTCCATACGATTCAGCCCAGGTTTTTTTTTATTCTGATCATTATAATCAATACGAGGCCTACCTAGCTAACAAAATTGATTTTCTCAACAATAGTTTTGATTTTTTTCTTTCAGATACACGTAGAAGCTTTAGATTAGGTCCCAGATTTTGTGTCGAGCTAAAAGATAAGACCTTAAAATTTTCAGATGTAATATTAGAGGCCGGAGTTTTTTTTTTGTAGAATAGTATTAGTTTCAATTCCCATGGTACATTTTTCATGGGAGCGGTAAAGACGAAAGAAGCCAATTTTGAGAAGGTTGTCTATTTTATTGAGTGCAGTATTATGGCGAAATTCTATTTGATTCCATATGAAAATAAGTAAGGATTGCTCTTTTGTTTTTGTTGCTTTAATCTGGATTGTTGCATGCTTCATTGCTTTAATAAGTACGAAATTTTTTCATAAATATGAATTTATCCATATTTGTATTTTGGTTGTTGCAGTTGGCATTAAAGCCTAAACATTATTTTTGTAAAGATAAATAAGGAGGGAGTATCAAATTTTCTATGTGTAAAATTAAACTCAACTGCAAATACACATAGAGAATTTGATTCCGTACTTCATGATGTCATTCAGGAAATACCGACAACAGCAACTTCAATTGGAGAGATAACCATTAAATCTCTCAAGGTATATTCAATTTATCTCTGATATGCATGTATTTCTTTTTTAGTTCAAATGTATTGTCATATCATAAATAAAATTTTTATCATAATATTACTAATTTTTGTTCTAAATATGCAGTGTGCTTTTAGTTGTGCATGGTTCGTCCTGTACAATACGAAGCTATTTTTTGAATGGTATAATTTACAAGTGGATGTAGATATTGAAAAGATAATATTCTGTTCATTTGTAGTTCATTTCATTCTGATTCATATTTTTTTACTATCATTGTTTGTAATTTGCTGTTTCTCGTGTTTTGTGATGACAGTTCACTCTTGAGCCGTATACTCCTGATGATGTATATAGATTTCGATAAGAGTTTATCAGAACCTATGCCCAGTTTGGTGTAAGCATTGCACTTGCAATCAAGGGCCCTCAAAAAAAAGCTGCTCCTGCCTTAACTGCCTTTCAGGTTGCTCAGGATGCAGATCTTATTTTATATGATAAAAAGGAATAAAAGTCCTTCCTAATATAGAGGAAGGCAACTTTATAGCAGATATTCCTCTTGTCTTAAAAGGCATTGAGGCCCTTCCCGAAACATAGGAGGGCGAGATTATAAAAAGAGCTGTTGCCTTATCAATTTCTAATATATATAGAGAAAATATAGAAAAATTGATTAAATAGAGATCTATTTGTAAATAGAGAGACATAAAAAAAAAAGATACAATCATTTTACATGTAAACAACCCGTTTATGGATTTTTTTTATTGATATCACAATAGATTCTTACAATCAGGTTGTGTCCATAGTCTAATACTGGAATGCAATTTTTCTATAATGATAAAAAGACATGATGATTGGCATGTATTTGCTGATAGTGAATCTCAATGTTCTTCCATAAGTTGGATTGTTTCGCCAATATCTCTGCATTTGATCTCAAGCTCATGTCTTTTACGTACCTGCATAAAACTAATACAAAGTTAGTTAGAATTAGTACAAAGTTTGTATTAGAGAGTTTTGATTGAAACTATTCATAAAAGATCGAGTGTTTACAGTTACTTATGAGTTTAACAATGAAAATGAATCTGAAGTCTGAAAGTACATCATCTTGTAGGAGCAATAGTTCCCGTCGGATGTAGTTTAGACTCCAATCTTCTTCCACCTCAACACATGTCAAAACGGCATCATTGTATATAGTTTCAATATTTTTTCATTTTAAATGTCCATTGGCTTCCAAGTCTTGATCGAGTGGCACCCATTTACCTTTATTTTTTTTTCCATCTTTGATAATGGAAGCATAAGCTCAACATTTGTTTTTCAATTTGATAACGGAAGCACATGGAAGACATTTTAATTCTACATTCTATTTCTCCATCTGATCTTTTGTCCCAGCCTTCATCCATAAGTTCAGATAATAAACTATTTGATAGATTTTTGCATACAAACATCATTGGGATTTTGTGTATATTGACACTTGAAAAGAAATCCACAAATATATTCAAGGAAATAAACCAACTCAATCTGACTGTTTTTTATCCCGTGCTTATTTTTAATGAATTTTTTACATCATTATATATCTTGCAACAAAATGATTCTAAAACTGTAGCATCTGGTGCAATCCATTCATAACTTTCAAAACTAGATAATGGAATTGGTACTATTTGTCCAAAATTTTCTTTTGTATCAGGAATGTACATTGATTCATAAAAAAAGATCCCACAATCAGCTAGATCTTTTGCAGTTCTACCTCGATATTGCAACTGTCCAATATTAGTGTGAATAATATCTAACACACTTGCTAAGGATCCACTCAGCTCTCATTCATTTATGTTGGATGGATTTAAATCTGCAAGAGAAAAATGATTAGATTGGCAAGTTTACTATTAGATATTTATGAATGACAAAAATCAAAGTATCAAAAATATCAATACTCACAGTTGCTTTTTTTGTGATCCTGACGGTTAAATCCTTGCACATTTATCTCTGAATGCATATATACATGTTGGACTAGAGTTTCAAAAACAGATTTTCCTCCTGATGATGTTCTGAAATCCAAAATTCTGGCCTTCCAATAAGATTGAAATGATAGTTTTGATCTTTCCCTTTTTCGAAATGCTCCTTTTGATGATGGATGCATTAAAACTCAAGAGTTTTTTGAATATTTTCTTGGCGCCCATAATCCATTATCATCTGTCTCGTTGAATAGAAGCACAGAGTCGATTGAGGAGCATGACTTCCTCGATGGCGCCATTTGTAATTTGCATGCAAAAATCTGAAACAATAAACTATGAATCTGAAAATTTGCGTATACAAAAAGCCATGAATCTGAAAAAAAAAGTGTTGGCAAAAATTTGAAACACTGATCTATTTGACGCCACAAATTGACTCTAGTTAACCCTGTTAACCATGGTTTGACAATGCATATACATTAATGGTACATCGATTTTTTCATCTCAACCATCTGTCATATTTATTTTCAATATTTTTGGGTCTCTTCGGGCAGTGATGAGCTGGAAGGGCAGGCCTCATCAACTAATAGCATTTCCACATGCTGCCTGACGAAACAGCAATATATTTAAAAAGTTTTTATTTTATTTATATTTGAAAAATTCTACATTACGTAGAACCCTGAAGCTAAGTTTTCAATTGGTCCACAGATGGTGATCAAGCAAAGGCATGGAAGATCAAGGACCAGAAGGCCTTAGCATGTATCACACTCAATCTGGCCGACTCCCAAATATCCCAAGTTACCACATGCAAAACCTCTAAGGATGCATTAGATTTGTTATCAAATCTCTATGAGACTCATGATGTAATCACTAGACTACATCTTAAAAAAAAAATTCCTCTCCATCAAAACAAAGCATGTATTGGATCTTGTCGTAGCGATTTTTGTGGTCCAATGCCCACTCCGTCCTTAGGAGATGCAATCTATTTTATCACTTTCATAGATGATTATTCTAGATGGTCAACAGTCATGTTCATTAAGGACAAATCTGAAACCTTTGAATGTTTCAAGAAATTCAAGGCCATCGCTGAGACACAAACATCTACAAAAGTGAAGGCACTCCGAACTGATGGTGGCGGCGAATACATCTCTAATGAGATGTCCAACTACATGGCTGAACATGGTATTAGAAGACAGTTCACCACTTCCTATTCACCTCAACAAAATGGGAGTGCAAAAAGGAAGAATCGAACTCTTCTCAACTCAGCCAGAACCATGCTACATCAAGCACACCTACCTGTGAAGTTTTGGGCAGAAGCTACTGCCACAGCCTATTACGTGCAGAACAGATCCAGCACCAAAGCCGTCAACAACAAAACTCCTCATGAAGTTTGGCATGGGCACAAGCCTAGTGTCATCCATTTAAAAATCTTTGGTTGTATATGTTTTGTTCACATTCCTAAACAGCTTAGGAAGAAGCTAGATCATAGGACAAATAAATGTATTTTCATTGGCTATCCTGATGAGCATAAAGCTTATAAAGTTTATGATCCATCCACCGATGTAGTATTTGTCTCTAGGGATGTAATATTTCAAGAACATACATACTATGATTTTAAACAACCATCGATAAACGATGCTATGTCATTTTATCCTATTTTACGTAGCATGGATTCTTCCAGCAATGACGTTTCTTCTACAGAATTTGCAGCTACAGCTATAGAAGCCGAGCAACCAACAGTTTCTGTCATCAGACCAGACCAAGCTAGCTCGAACAGACTTGGAAAAATTCAAGAAGAAGCATCATCGCATCTTGGTCAACCAAACGTCTGCAGATCCTCACGAACTCGGACAGTTTCTGAGAGGTATGCAGCTCGATCATTCTGGACTTCATCAGAAGAACTAGAGAGCCTAGCCAAAGCAATTAACTCCAAGGATGTTGTCAAGTAGCAAGAAGCTATGGAAAGCGAGTACAACTCACTTTTGACGAATCAGACCTGGACGCTGGTCGACTTTCCCACTCACAAGAGAGTTATCGACAACAAGTGGATCTTCAAGAAAAAGATCAACTTTGATGGTTCCATTGCAAAATGGAAAGCACGGCTGGTGGCTAAAGGATTCACTCAAGTCCAAAGAGTGGATTATCAAGAAATTTTCAGTCCTATCATCAAGATGCAGTCAATCGGGACTCTGATTGCGTTAGCAGCCATAGAAGACCTCGAAATGCACCAAATGGATGTCAAGACATTTCTCAACGACAACGTCAAAGAGGAGCTGTATACCTTCCAACCAGAAGGATTCAAAGTCAAAGGCCAAGAGCACAAAGTGTGCAAGCTGCACAGAGCAATCTATGGTCTAAAACAGGCCGCAAGAGCATGGTTCAATAAAATCAACTCTTATCTCATTCAATTGGGATTTGCAAACAATTCAGCTGACTGTAATGTTTATTTGAAGTATGTAGGCACCAATTCAATTCACACAGCTCTTTACGTAGATGATGCATTTATTTTGTCTAACGACACTTCTCTTCTGCACACTACTAAGAGTGATCTGTCAAAGGAATTTGACATGACTGATTTAGGAGCTATCCATTCTTTGCTAGGAATTCACATTACTAGAAGAAGATCTATCTTAGCCAGCAGGCATATCTAAAAGGCATTTTAGAAAAATTTCAAATGTCTGATTGCAAACCCATTAATACTCCAATGGATCCAAGTATAGTATTGACTAAACCTACTTGTACTAATTTTGATAGTGAAGTACTCGACATAGGAAAAGCGCTTCCCAAAATCAACATGCTGAACCTGACGAAGATACCAAGGCACCAACCGTGACCTTAAGGGGGACTGTTGGAAATTAAGCCCACAGTTGTCTCCTTGGAATCATAACTTAGACAGCTAATTTATTTGAAGAACGTCTACAAACGGGCTTCTGGCTGATCTCCAACAAAGGGTAACCAGTCCCATCATAATTTCAAGTTCAGATGTTAAGTTTAATAACTTGAAGTCATTGAAGACTTGGACATCTTCAAGGACTTCCACAAAACTTGCATTTAGAACAAGTCTGCAGATTTACATTACTTTTTCAACAGTCTGCAGAAATACACCAAGTGTCGCACAGTTTGCATTTTTTGCATTTTTCCAAAATTTGCGACATTTGCCTTCTACTTCTTCCGCTCAATTATTTTGAAGAAGTTAACTTGTTCACTATTCAAAATTTCAACTATTTCCAACACCTTCGACTTTTTCACATTTTCCCGAAAAATGCGAAGAGAGAAAATTCCAAAAGGTCATCTATTTTCAAGGGTTAAATCGTTAAAGATACCTTCGCCTTTTTTAAAGGGCACCTTAAACTTGTTTTAAGGGCACCTTCGGCTTTTTCGCATTTTCTCGAAAAGTGCGAGAGAGTTGAACTGTTAAAGACATCTTTGCCTTTTTGAGGGCACCTTCAACTTTTTAGGGACACCTTCGGCTTTTTCGCAAAATCCTGAAAAGAGAGAAAATGCCGAAGGTCGTCTATATTTGAACGAGGAACGTTCCCAGCCACTTCCTAGAATTTGCGAAGTGAGAGAAAACCACTTCACGTAAAATGCGAAGTGAGAGAATTTGCGACGTCCTCGTCCGCGTCAACGTTCCTAATTTGTTAACCGTATACACTATGTATAGTTGTCACAAAAGCCATATACTTCCAAGTACAACGGCTTGCCTGATTAGGTGACAAACATTTAATGTAGTTAATACATGGATGCAATCTACTCGGCACAGATTACATGAGACGCTCCGTCCATGAGACGTATTATTTGAGCCTCCCAGTTACGCTGTCATTTTTTGTTGTAAGTGCTATCTTATTGTGCTCAAGTGTAATATAGCATCAGCATGTTGTTATCTATGTATAACGTAGATGAATGCTTGTTGTGATTGAATGCACTCTATCGTTGTTTGATCGCGCTTGTTTACTCACTTTGATCAAAACACAGACGTCTAGGCTTGGAATGGTAAATGACTATCTAGGCTTGGAATGGTAAATGGATATTTCATATGAATAAATATATAATAAATCTTAAACATGAAATTGTATACTACATTGCATTCACTATATCTTAGTTCCATAATTCATCAAACTCTGAAAGGTTCTTTTCCTAGTTTTACATTGTAAGCGTGAAGTTGTATGATGGCTACATGGCTCCGCTTATCTTCAGCACCCTGACGGGTGCTGGCACGCGTCAGGGTGCGCCAGGCAAGGTCTCAATTTTTCTTTTTTTTTGAAAAACTGGTTGCCCAGGTGCCACGTGTCGGGCAACCAGTATTTATCCCATAAGCAAATATGTGGGATTAATCAGTAACAATATATAAAACCTAGTTATTCACATGTGTGCAGGTGGCTGTGAAGGTGGCAGGTGCCACTTGCCCAGCGCTTGCCTGGCGCCACCCGACGCCACTGCCTGCAGGCGCCCGCTTGCAGTCTTTTGCCCAGTGGGCCCCTAGCGCACCCTGGCGGGTGCCAGCACCCGTTAGGGTTAAGCAAAGCCTGGCTACATAGTTAAAATAGTATACAAAGTGAGAGCCATAGTTTGAGTTGGGTAAGATCTAGATTCTTGGCACACCAATGCAATGACATCTTGGAACAAAAGTGCTCCATGCTTAGTCTCAACCTACTACTTGATGTACAAAGTACATATGTAATTAAAACATTCTAGTAGAAGTAAAGAGCTAGAATGCTAGAACAAAAATAATCTACATACAAACAAATAGGGCTGAAGTATATTACAAGGCCAATATTTAGATTCATGCCAAAAATGTGATAGCAATATCTTCTTAGTGGGCCCAAGGGAGGCATAAGGAAAAAAGTGATTTAAGTGGATACACTTACGCGAAACCAAAATAAGTAAATTTACACCCAATTAACAAACATATTTTGGTTTCACTTTGTAGTTTTGATAATTTTCAATTGTAAGTTTTAGTACGTAAGTGATCTTGGAATAGTTCAATTGCCCTAGCATAATATTGTAAAGCATATATTAAGTTTAAAATCACAATATGGAGCTCGAAGTTCTCGCATTTTGGTGCTCTAAGGTCTAAGTGTCCTTTGCATGCATAGACCGAGATTTGAGCTTAGGTCCTTCATTGCCACAAGAACACTCAACTTATCTACAATTACGAAATTGTTGAATGCTTTAAGAATGTCAAACAATTTGAGCTGCTAAATTTAGGCAACAAGTTTTTTCAAATCGCAACAAAGGAAAAAAACCTCAACACCCACATATTGAGAACCTTCCAAAAGTGTGGGATATTGAAAGTGATCTCCCAGGAGGTTCTTCAAGCACCCTTCCAAAGAGGTTTTTCAACCTTCCAAAAAGGAGGATATTGGAAGTAATTTCCAAGCCTGTTCTTCAAGGAAAGAGATGCCATGATGTTGACCCTTAGTTTGTTTCCTCAACATGAGGGTCATGTGAAGTGGAGATATGAAGTTCAACCCTTACTTAGCACCTTTTTCCTTTGTTTCATTAGTGACCTATGAAAGTAGTGTTGGGGCAATGGGCTGGGCTATGAGCTAAACCATATATACCATTTGACCTATGGAGGTTGAAAATAGTTTGACCTCTAGTTTGTAGCCCTAAATATCCTTTACTTTATATTCCCCTCAAATTTATGATCATGAAAAGGTCTTGGGATTTTGTCCCTAGTTATATTCCTATCCTAACCTAGTGGGTCCCCTTGGGAGGAGATCACATGGGTCTTGACCACTAGTTTGTACATATCCCACTTATTACGCCTTTGAATTCCATTATACCCCTATTGGAACCTTATCTTGTGGGCCATGGCCAAATCATGCTAGGATATCCAAAAATATCATAAAGCCCAAGGCTTCCTTGGCCTAAAGAATTTCCCACTTCGAGTTTTTTTTTTAAAGCTAACCTCATGTAGAACCTTTGACACTTTGATAAAAGTCGTAAAAACGTTGGACTATAATTTATATTTAACACTTATAGCTAAAGTAGATAATTTTCTTCGCGCAAAAAACCTGCAAACTTTGAATTCATCAATGAGAAACCAATTTCAACAATTTGGTTATAAGGTTTTTGATTATTTTTTTGAGAGCACTTTCAAGGTAGGGAGGGGTATTAATAGGTAGGGAAACTTTAATTATTTTATGCGAGCACTTTGAGAGAGAGAGAGAGAGAGAGAGAGAGAGCCTCCACGCCCAGAGTGTTTAGTGCATTGTTAGATTTTGCCGAGGCATAGGCCACACGGTGAAGGCTGATAGGTGCCACATGTTAATAAATTGCCAAATGTGAATGAGATGGATGAAATGAGCAGCCCAACCACTTTTAACCGTACAGAACTTTGTGTCTTCTTCACAAAGTTATTTCACCCTTTTAAGAATGGGGCCTTTTTTTGGAAAAGGGAGGGCCCTACTTTGGATCCCTTTTCCTGCTTTTTCCCATGTACTACTACTACTACACACCTTATCTAGGCTCTATTCAGTCTCCCCTCCCCCTTCTCTCTCTCTCCTCTCATTGTTGAGGCTTCACCAAAGATGCAACATCCCATATTTGTTTGATTCATGTGTGATGGATTAATGCAGCTGAACTGGATGTGGGTTTGATTGCTGATTGTCAGCTCTCTCTTTAGTTTGCTCTTAATGTTAGTGTGCAGATTGATCAGGTGTAGGCTTGGATCTTTGTGCTTCATTGATTTTGGGCTTGACAATTGTTAACTCATCTCTTATTAGTGTGCAAGTTGATAAGCTGTAGCCTTGTATCTGCCTGCTTCAGTGTGGTCCTTCTGCACCTATTGTTAGTGTGCAGATTGATCTCTTGCATCTGCCTACTTCACTGAATGTGGGCTTGGTAATTGTTGCCTCTCATTATAGATTGTATCTCTTGTAAAGTTTGCAAATTGATCAGCTGTAGGCTTGTGTTTGCTTATTTTCCTTAAGTTCTTTTATAAGGATAATTTGGGTGTTTCTTTTTTGTCCAAAACACTTCCTGGCTTTCTTCTGAAGCTGGCGTTGTGATTGGAAAGTAACTACCTTGGGCAATCAGCAAGCTGAAACCTTGGAAATAAAAAATTAAAAGCCTGGAGAAAGGACTATGTCAAGCAAGATGACCCATCTTCAAATGGATGCAAAACCAACCCCTGGTTCTGGCATCAAGCTCTTTGGCATGGTGATCTCAGCTCCACCATTATCCACTGCAGATTCAGCTCTACCTCTTGCATATGTCACCCATCAAGCTGAGGATGTATCCAGCTGTGTCTCAAGATCAGGAAATGTAAAGGTTTGCTCATCCGCAGCTCATTGATACAGTTCTTCTGCAGTGTTTGGGTTTAATACTAGGCTCTTTATGCATAGTTAAGCTGGAATGCAATATGACGTCTATAATCAATTGGGTGATGTCTGTCATTCAGGAGGAAGTTCTAGTCAAATCTCAGCAGCTCTCTCCAGCAGAAAATTCAGTCTTTGAATCTGGTTTGGATGAGATGGGTAGCTCATCAAGTAGCAATACTGGGTCTTTAACTGAAACGCCCTCAGCGAAGAGTAATACTTCACATGCCAGAGACTATTTTAGAAGAAGCAAAGAAGACGATTTCCTGCACTCAGCTGAAAAAGATGGAGAAGAGGATCTCGACATGGAATTATTGAAGAAGAAAATGCCCAAGAAGCTAGACAATCCTTTGCCATGCCCAAGATGCGACAGTCTACAGACCAAATTTTGCTATTTCAACAACTACAATGTCAATCAACCTCGCCATTTTTGCAAACAATGTCAAAGGTATTGGACAGCGGGAGGCACATTGAGGAATGTACCAATAGGTGCAGGGAGAAGGAAGCACAAACAAGCCATTCAGATGATTGATCAGGGAGCTGTAGATGATGTTATTGCTAGAGAGAATGCAGCTGATGCAGCCCAGCAGCTGCTTTTGCACTCTTTTGGTAAAGCATCTTCTGTACAGGGCTTAAACTCTTATCCTGATACGCAATTTAGCTTGCCTGTCAAATCTGAGAAGCTTGATTTTATAAAAGATGAGACCATCAGTCCGATCGGTCGAATACACTTTGATCTATTCGGATCTTCTCCGGCTTACGAAAAGTCGTGTTTATCTGGTGGAGATGAGCATATCAAGCTGCAGATTTCGACTGAACGGTGTAGAAAATTTTTTGATACTCCTGAAGATGTACTAGACTGTGAAAAGGAAGGGGAGAATCTAAAGACTAATTCTTCATGTGGGCAATCCATTGTGGTTGGCCCACTTTTGCCGTTGCTATCCTCTCAAGCTATCAACCATACGAGTCGGAAAATATCAGTTGCAGCAGGATTCTTTGCTGCATCCCCTCCTTCAGATCATGCTTCTGTCTCATGTTTAGAGGCTGGGCAGATGCAGAAAGCTTTTTCAGATTGTGATGAAGCTTTCTCTGATGAGAAAATGCTACCTGCTGCAGAACTTGCAACTGGGCCAAGGATCAGAGCACAATGTGAGTCTCCAAGATCGGGATTGAGTTACTCTCTTCCCAGGACTGCAGCAACTACGCTGGATAATGAGGGCTTCAACGCTGCTTGGGGATCAGCAGCAGCAGCTATGTTCACAGCCACTTTTGCTGCTACACAAACTCACTATGATTCTCCAAAGTCAACCAGTTTGGGAAAACATCCGAGAGATACACAACCTGAGGAAGCAATTTGGGCTCCTAAGTGTGTGAAATTGCAAGATCCAGGGGTGGCTGCTGCACACAATCTCCTCTTGAATTCTTTTTCAGCTGGCAACAAGCCAGTGTTCATTGCATCAGGCAACATCTTCAAAGCTTTCCAGCCCAAAATTCAGGGTAAAGATGCAGCCTGTGTTTAAGCAAGGGAAAAACAATAACCCACCTCCGAATTCAACCATTTCTTCTCATGATCACATCTCCACTTAGATATGAATGAAGCTTTCATGATCTGATGATACACATCAGTACAGAAAATTCCCTTTCAGTCCAGCAATAAGGACCCGCCTACTCAAGTGTAGCATTAGCATATTAGCACATGCCATATGGTTTCACGCTCCTGTTATGATCTAAACCCACATAGAAATATTTAGAATTACACCTTAGGAGATCTGGAACATTGCAAAGGCATGGATACCTCAAGCATTAATGTTTGCATGATGCCTATTAAACGTTTGAGAAAGACTATTACAGCAATAGCTTTTATTAGATTTTGGCACATATATTTCACCCCTTTTTGAAATTGAAACATTATCATGAATGACTTAAAAGGCCATCTCTCTTATTTATAATGTTCTTCACTCCACCACCATGCGGCTACGGTGAGACAAAAAACCCATTGCTCCATTTATTTTTTCATGACACCCTCGTGTTTTGTGCCTGGAAAAGTCAATCTGGGATGGAGATCTAGCCTGGTGTTGTAGTGAGAAGGAGCATAGTTGCCAATCTGTCTAATTTTGTACATGTACCTCTTCATCTTGGAGGCTTTTGCTGAGTTCAGAAATTTAGTCCTATCACCCTCATTAGTTTGATATCAACCATTTTCACTTTTTGGTGTTTGTTGATGGATTTTTTTTCTTGGAGTGCAGCAATGAACTACTACTTTCACTAGAGATTTTCTTCACAAAAATCTGAGAAGGATCTTTTATGCACCGATGTACATTGCACACCAAGGGGGCCGAGCAAAGATTTTGATGGTGCCAGGGTAGGGTTCAAGCCGGCGCCAATTGGCAAGTACCCACACCTAGTAGCCTTGACTAGTGCAAAGGGCTAGAAAGGTTATTGTCATATTTGACTTTTTATGTATTGGGTAATGCCTTTTTAGTGACCTTTGCACTTTGTGAAATGCCTATAAATTTATGCTGAGGCCGTTAGGTTGAGCCGCCATATTAAAAGGATGTTGAACCAAGTGTAAAGGTCACTAAAAAAACTTTTCTCAAGTGTAAAGGATTGTCTTAGTATTTTACATTATGGCTACAAAGGTTTTAATGGACCATAGATTTTGACTTATTACGAATGTAATGAGCCGCCCCAAAATTTTTATGGACATGCTTTTGAAAAGTTTTATGGACTTTAAGATTTTATAATGTGTCACATGTTGCTTTCACAAATAATAATTTACTTCACATTTTAGTTTATGGTCTTTCTCCACTAAACAACTCACGCACAAAGCTAAAATCATAAATTTTAGAGGGATGAAGTGATTTAATGCATTGAACATATGAAGTAAAATGCCAACACAATCCTTTAGTGCTACTAACTCTTTGCATTCTTTTGCATACCAACTTTTTGTTGGTAAACATTTTTGTTCACTATTTGCTAATTTGCTTTGTTTTGGATGCTAGATTTTTTGTTCTTAATACTGAACACACATTCTCCTTTTAAGGAAAACTTAATTGCATTATATGCGGTTTTAATGAGGTCTTCTCCATCTCCAATCAACAAACTCTTTAAATGAGCATTTTTATCTCTATTTGCTTGCATTTTATGCACATATGGTTCATACAATTCATCCTAAGGAGGGAATGAGCACGTGAGTGTTCTTGTGTGTGTGTGTGTGTGTGTGTGTGTGTGTGTGTGTGTGAGAGAGAGAGAGAGAGAGAGAGAGATATATGAGTGTTTTCAATTCAGTAGAAGAGGGATTACTCTAAAACGTAGTGGTATTCACACCTAGCTCGAAGTAAGTCTTGTTTTTATTGGAGTGGAACATTCTTGCTTGCAATTTGATATTCAAGGCACATTCCTTGATGTTTTCCAAAATAAAATGGGTAACTACATCATCGTATCTTTGGAGTTTACCCACATATTTACACCAAAATATTCAACAAATATCGGCGAGAAAACATTGCTTGAAATATCCACAAGTGGGTGGTTACACAAAATTTAGCATATCAAAAAAGAGGTTAAGACAAAGGGGTTGTTGGAGATTTATGAAAGTTATGCAAGATAATACAAAGTGAGCATCATGCAAGGATGTGCATGAACTTTTAAAGCAACAAAGTTTTTTCCAACTAGGAGTGTTTTCAAATAAGTGTGATTCCTAGTGATGTTGAGTGACACTTAACCCCCCTCCATCAACCCCCTCCATCGTCCCCCATTTCACGCACAAACTTGTCTAGGAAACCCCTCTTCTCTATCCTATATGAAACCATATGAATATTCTCCACCTCAAAAATTCGAATTTGATCGATTCCTTAAAGTCATCTACCACATGGGGGAGACCCTTTTCTATGTGATTTAGGGTCAATGCCTTTCTGTTTTTTTCTCTCCAATGAACTATGAGATTTTGGACAGCTAGACATGCCCTAAGACTGTGTGTGAAAACACCCTAAGTTCGAATAAACATGTAATGGTACAAAGTGCCATGTTGGTGGGTATGAAGAGGCTTTAAATTGTCATAAAAGACATGCACAAGAGGTGAATAATTTGGAGTATAGAAATAGTGAAGTACAAGATGATAGAGTGGAAAATTTTACTTTGCAAAACTATATATAATATAATCTATTTGATGAGGGGACAAAGGACAAAACAAAGGAGTGGGTGGTTAGGTGGACCCAAGTCTCTTTTAGCATCGTATCAGTAGCAATTAGAGCTAGCATGAGATATTTATGTTGAGCATCAGTTGTCACACTATCACCATTGTCTCCCCTATCAACGTTATCGATGGCACATTATTGCTAGCAAGAGCATGACTTGGCAAGACATTTATTTACAAAAATGATCATGGATAGTAATGAATAGTTTTTAGGTATTTTTTTAAAAAGTTTTCCTTAAAATTGGGATTAAGATGGGGTGAAATTTGATGTTGCACTTAAAATTTGCTTTGCACAGGAACACAGATCATGCTACACAGTAACACAGACAAAAAACACTCTCTACAACAAGCTCACATAGCAACCATATTTCTCAAAACGAAATTACACTGTACATATAGTTGTTCACTCAGGCAACCCATGCATGACCTAGGTTGCCGTTGGCGGGACACGTGTCTTGTCGACTTGCCTCGTGGCAAGGCCAACTGATCCTTATCCACTAATAGGACCCACAGTACAGTAGCATAGTGATTCTACTTTAATTTTAACTCTCTCCCTTAAAGTAGAGTCTACTTTACATACAGTCATATACATAGCTTTAAAGTTAACAAACTTTAAGTACAGAAAGCTTTGATCTAAACTAATTAAACTTTTCTCCAACAAGTGGCTTAGTAAAAATATCAGCTAGTTGTTCTTCTGTGCTACAATGAACAACATGAATTTCACTACTCAGCAGCCTCTCATGTATAAAGTGATACTGAATCTCAATGTGTTTAGTTCTCGCATGGAACACTAGATTCTTTGCTAGCTGAATGCCACTCTGACTGTCGCTATGTAATATCGTGGGATTTTTCTGCTTCATGCCAACTTCTTCCAAGATTTGTGTCAACCATATAGCTTCATGTGTTGCACTACACATTGCCTTATACTCTGCCTCTGTGGTTGAAAGAGCAATTGTACTTTGCTTCTTACTAGACCAGGAAAAGCAACTACCACAAAACTGGAATACATACCCTGTGGTGGATCTACGATCATCATAGTCACCTCTATAATCCGCATCCACATAGCCACACAACTCAGGTAAACCATCATGCTTCCAATAAATCAAGCCATACTTTGAAGTGCCTTTCACATAACCCAAAATGAGTTTAGTTGCCTTCCAATGCATTTCCGTAGGTGCTGCCATAAACTGACTTACAATGCCAACAACATAGCATATATCTGGTCTAGTCGTGGTAAGGTAAATCAAGCTCCCTACTAACTGCCTATACAGTGTAGCATCAAATGACTGTGACTCATCAAGCTTAGAAAGCTTTTTACCTGGCTCAATAGGAGTATTCACTAGTTTGCAATCCTGCAACCTAAACCTGTGCAGCAACTCTTTGACATACTTCACCTATGTTAAACCCACTTCGTGTCCTTTTTGCCACACCTCTACTCCAAGGCAATAATGCATCAGACTGAGATCTGTCATCTCGAATTGTTCCATGAGATCTTTCTTGATCATGTCTATCATCTCTTGATTATTTCCCATAATAATCAAGTCATCAACATAAAGAGCAATCAAAGCAACCATACCATCAAAGCATAAGACATATAGATCTGGATCAGAGTGTGTTCTCACCATCCCCTTTGAACGAAAGTAGGCATCAATCCTGCTATACCACGCATGTGGTGCTTGTTTAAGACCATAAAGTGCTTTCCTCAAGCGACATACTTTATTTTCCTGTCCCTTCACTACAAAGCCTTCAGGTTTATCCATGAACACCTCTTCTTCAAGCAGATTTCACATCCATCTGATGCAAAGGCCAACCAAAATGTGAAGCCAAAGCAACAAGTAGACGTAGAGTATTCCACTTACATACTGGCGCAAAGGTCTCATCATAGTCGATGCCTTTACTTTGTGCATACCCTTTGATCACCAATCTTGCCTTGTGCTTTGCTATACTTCCATCTGCATGGTACTTAGTCCTGTATACCCATTTGCAACCAATGGGTTTCTTACCAACTGGTGGTTCTACTAAGTCCCATGTGCTATGCTTAGCAATTGACTCCATATCCTCTCTTATGGCCTTGACCCAAATGTCATCACCCTTCGCTTCACCAAAAGTCGAAGGTTCTTTGCTTTGAATAATACTAGATAAGAGAGCATAATTTTGTTTCATACCTCTCAGGTTGTGTCTTCTCTCTTGTTGATCTTCATAGCTCTCCTTGGCTAGATGATCCTAGAAAGTCATCCATGTGGCGGCTCTCCAACAATCTCTAAAACCACTTAGGGAGATTCATGTCAGGTGATCAGCTTCCTGGTGAAAATGTATCCCACAGTACATCCTTCTCCTTGCGTTTTTCACCTGCAATTTCAATCCTTCTTGCACCAAAAGGTTTGTTCCTACCTCTCCAACCTGTCTCTTGAGGTTGAGTAGTAGATTCCTGAGATGTATCCTCATGTTCATCACTCAGAAGGTCAATGAATGGATCATCATCAGGTGGTATTCTCACTATACCATCTTTCCCATTGGATGTATCTATCTTCTCAGCATCCTCGTCTTCATACATCTTGGATTCATCAAAGATAACATCACGGCTTATATGGACTTTGTTTTCCACTGGATCAAAACATCTATAGCCCTTCACACGATCATCATATCCTAGGAATATGCACTTGATAGCTTTCACATCAAGTTTACGTCTCTCTTCCTTAGGAACATGTACAAAGGCCTTACATCCAAATATTCGCAAGTGGTTCACCTTTGGCTTCTTTTTCATGAATGCTTCCTCAGGTGTTATCTTTGGTATGGCAATGGTAGGACTTCTATTTTGAAGATAGACTGCCGTACTGCATGTTTCTGACCAAAAATCCTTTGGTAGTTTCATCTCAACTAGCATAGATCTGGCACTTTCCACAATCGTACAATTCTTGCGCTCAACTACACCATTGAGAGCAGGAGTATGAGCTTGCGTAAATTGTCTTTTAATCCCACATTGATCACAAAGATCATTGAAGTCATTAGACTTGTACTCACCTCCACTATCTGATCTTAGGACTTTGATCTTCCTACCTGTTTGATTTTCGACCAATGCTTTGAAGCTCTTGAAGTTGTCAAATGCATCTGATTTCTTCTTCAAGAAGTAGATCCACGTCTTTCATGACATATCATCAATGAAGTTTGTGAAATAGAAGGCTTTACCTAAGGACATGGTCCTCGTAGGCCCGCATAAATCTGTGTGGATTAAAACCAGGACATTCTTTGCTCTTGCAACACCCCCTTATTGAACTTCTCTCGATGTTGCTTCCCATCTACACATGATTCGCACATCGATTTCAAGTGGTCTGCAATGGTAGGCAATCCTATTACCATCTCCAATTTTCTCATCAAACTAAGACTTTCCAAGTTCAAGTGACCAAGTCAATTTGTGATGGAATGAACGATACAAGTCCATGTTGCCCCTTGATTTTAGCATTCAACCTATACAATTTTGTATTGGGCTCCCTTACTCCATCCGCAATAACTTTGAACTTTTGGTTCACATCCTTCACAAAGCAACGATCATGGGCGAATTCTACTTTCAACTTTTGATCAGTAATGACTCCAATAGAAAGTAGATTTTTCTTCAAACTGGTACGTAAAGTACCTTCCTAATCATCCTACTTTTTCCATCAGGTAGTTGGATTGAAACAGTGTCTATCCCCTTGATCTTGCACACCTCGCCATTTGCCTGTGAAACGGACGTTCCATTATCCAACACTTTCATGCTACTGAACCAATTCTTGATACCTGTCATGTGTCTTGTGGCTCCTGAGTCAATATACCACGCTTGATCATCTTGATTAGATGACAATGCAAATATGAAGATGCTAGAGTCTTTAATCTCACCCTCATCAACAAGGTTACCTGCTTGCTTTGGTTTCCCCTTGCCTTGTTCTGCCAAGAATTTGCGATATTCACTTTTCCAATGGCCCTTTTTACCACAATGGAAGCACTTGTCTTTCTTTTTGGTCTTACTGGAAGATCTCTCATCCTCTTGAGACTTGGCAAATTGCTGCTTAGACTTCTTCTTTCCCTTGCCCTTGCCTTGTTTTTGGCATGTCGCAAGTGCCTGATCGTCAGTATTTTGAAGTCTAGCTTTCACCATTTCTCGCCGTTGCTCTTCCTGCATCAAGATTCCTACTTTTTTCATCAGGTAGTTGGATTGAAACAGTGCCTATCCCCTTGATCTTGCACACCTCGCCATTTGCCTATGAAACGGACATTCCATTATCCAACACCTTCATGCTACTGAACCAATTCTTGATACCTGTCATGTGTCTTGTGGCTCCCGAGTCAATATACCACGCTTGATCATCTTGATTAGATGACAATGCAGATATGAAGATGCTAGAGTCTTCAATCTCACCTTCATCGACAAGGTTACCTGCTTGTTTTGGTTTTCCCTTGCCTTGTTCCGCCAGGAATTTGCAACATTCACTCTTCCAATGGCCCTTTTTACCACAATGGAAGCACTTGCCTTTCTTCTTAATTTTGTTGGAAGATTCCTCATCCTCCTGAGACTTGGCAAATTGCTGCTTAGTCTTCTTCTTGCCCTTGCCCTTGCCTTGTTTTTGGCGTGTCGCAAGTCCCTGATCATCAGTATTTTGACGTCTAGCTTTCACCATTTCTCGTCGTTGCTCTTCCTGCATCAAAATTATTGTGAGCTCGTCAAAGTTTGGCAATCTTTTTCTTGATGCTATTCCGCTCACAAACATCTGATAGGATTCTGCAATGCCGCATAATGCATTATGCATAAGCTTCACATCACGTATGCGCTCTCCAATAGAATGCAGTTCATCTCTTATTGTCTTGATTCTGGTCATGTACATCTGAATGTGCTCTCCGTGATGTTAGAAGTTGAAAATAATGACCTGCACTTTTTTCCTTGCCAGGCCACTCGCCACTTTTCCACCAATTTGAAAGCCGAATCGGCGTCGCCTTCCGAAATGCACTCAGTCGTCAACTCCCAACTTTGTGCCCTATCGAATGGTGAAATCACTTATGGCACACTCTGAACACTTTCCCCATTGCAATCACTCTATTTTACTGTATCGTACTTGCAAGTACAGTCTGTGTGCCCTTCGTTTGGAAGTTATAGCCTTTTGTTTGGGTCAAAACGGGCAAAGGACCCAAAAATAGGGATTTTCTTTGTTTTTGAACTGTTTCTTCACCTTGAAGAAACTTCACTCTTCACTTGTGAAGGGACCCAACTCCCATTTGAGTATAGATTTTTTTAATGAAATTGAAGGCCCAATTGCCCTTCAAACTTTCACAGCCCCTTGACTTGAAATCTAATGGCTTATTCCAAACCAAAGGCTCACACTGCTTTCCAAAAGCATGATCTCAATCATTGATTTTCATACTGACTCATCCTATAGTCCTAGATGCTTTTGTGCATTTAGCTGATTAAGAACCTTAGTGTATGAACGGGGCACAATAACTTTAGTTAGAGAGAACTAGTAATGGATACTAGTAATCGGACATCAATGGTGCTATTATTACTAGGGCTTTAGCTCATGGGCTAAGGCTATAATTCTTGGATATCCAATTGCCATAGATCTCATCCAAAAAGTGTTGCAAGAGATATGATAGCCCGAATGCTTACCATCTTTGCCACAGGTGCAAAGATCTCATCATAGTCAATTACATACTCTTGTGCATATCCTTTTGCCACCAACCTTTCTTTGACCTTGTTGATTGATCCTTCTTGGTTTGTCTTCACTCTGAAGATCCACTTGCATCCAATAGCCTTCTTGTCCTTTGGAAGTTCCACCGATCTGTCATTCTTCATAACTTCTATTGTGAATGTGTTTGTTAATGTTGTCAACCTTGACAAAGATGTTGAAGAACATGATGTAGGCCCGCCTGGGTTTGTTAAAACCCTAGCAGATTTATGTGATGGGCTACATCAGTTAGTAGTAGAGACACTCCACCAAGTAAATCTCTCTACACCTGTGAAGCTTGCTAATCAGACCTTTGAGCAACATCAGACATTTGATGCTGATAAGACGGATTTTGATAGAGATCACTCACTACCAATTACCCCTTCCATTGCTTGGCATGTTTTGTATGACCATGGTGATACCACCTCTCAAAGGGTAAGATCATAGATGTTGGTGATGATATTTGACATTGACGTAGAGCAGTGGTTGGTGCCAGAAGTGTGGATATTTTTTGGGTGGATAGATGGATTGAGCAAACACCCCTTCTAAAGGTCCAACTCTTGAGGAACCTGACTAGAAGAACTAAAGAGATCATCGAAGTTGAGATGCTGAAGAGCAATTTGGCTACCAGTGAGGCAAAGCTGCTGTTGTTGAAAATAGAGAATTCTAACTTGCATGACCGGTTATTGAGTGCAGAAGGTCATTTGGCTGCTACCAAAGCTGAGTCCTATCAATTGGAGAATGAGGTTTCTTATTACCAATCTGCCTATAACGTCGTTGTGGCCATTGAGGCCACTCAGCTTACCAGAGTCATTGATCAACAAATTGTCTCTTTGGAAGAAATTACTCACCGGTTAGAGGAAGAACGTTTGAAATGCTCCATTTCAAGCTTGCTCATCATATGTTTCTTTTCACGTTCCCGGCATCACATTGTCTTTTGGAAGTATTTTTTGTAATAAACTGAAAAATAGTATTGTTGTTAAAAAAATTGGTGTGTAACCCTAGCAAAAAAGGGGTGCCTAATGCCTACAAACAATATAATGCATTTAGGGTTTATGCATATTTGATGTAATTCTATTAGAACTCCAATTGTATGTAACTTGTAAGTTTAGAAGGAGAAGTGTTATTGCCAGTTGAGAAAAAGATGCTCTTGGATATGAGGAAGTGTCAGCTTCTTTGTGTAGGAATATATCTTTTCCATCATCATTATGCAACTCTTTACTTTCATCCATGTTCTCTCCACCCATTGAGTGTGCATGTTCATTGTCATCATGGGTTGTAAAATATATATGATTCAAACATGTATGCATCGCTTCTTCGTGTAGTATTAGTATCATCATCATGGGCATCATCTTCAACTATAATGTCTTCCTCATCAGATGTCTACAACAATCTATTAGCTTCTTCTATATGTTTCATGCTTTGTTCTCTCATTTGTATCAAGACTGTTCTTTACTTGGAATTCAATATAGACGGATCGAGACCCTCTAATGACATTTGATGGTGTGTCTAGACAAGCCGACAGAGAATGTGTCATTTAGATAAATCAATGAAAACCTAAATATTCTAATATTAAAAAGATTCAATAGATGTGTAAACTTTTAAAGCAAATATCAATCTTTGTTGTATTTGATGTTTGACCATCCACTCTACTTCCATACTTCCACAAGTGTTCATTGACATTGCGTCTTTGGTGCATTACTTGTTTGTTGCATCCAACATAGGTGTCCCACATTCATTTTTATAATAGTTAGCCTACAAAAAATTACAATTAGGTTGTTTCTCGGAAGAATTGATAATAGTTACTACAATATGATAAATTGACTTCACATAAACTTACTACCTTATTGACATTGCTAGCCTCGTCACTAGATTCTTCATCTGATGAGATGCACAAACATTATTGAAAACAATTATATGATTATGAACAATTTAGGGATGATGTATGCAAGCTAGGTATTTTGGCCACTACCTACTACCAAATAGTTAAGTGCCAAACATTCTACAACACAATCAATAGTAACACACTCATGAGACTTTATATGCTTGCCATAGATTTGAGATTGGGCCTTGGTCAAAATATCCTGCCACATTTTTAAGTAGAAGTTTAGAAGTATAGGATTTTGAGCATTCAACTGAGTGCCATCTATATTCTTCTAGTGGTATTTGGGCTTGCTACTCAATGACATTTTACCTGGACTTTATTGAACAACTCTTTCTAATATTCTCATAGGTGCAAATAATTGTTTTAGGCCTTTTCTATTGTTTTATTGTAGACACTACATTTTATAAAGCTGATTTGATTGATTGCTTAATGGCCCTGGTTTAGCTACACCCTTGTTATGGATAGTCTTTTTTAAATCAACTTGGCTCAGATTTTGATGAACATTGTTGGTCTATTTTCAACAAGATTGTAGTAATAAACACTTGTTTTGGCTAGACCAGATTATGATATTTTTTGCCATAGAATGGAGACTGGGCTTTGGTCAAAAATATTTCGCCACACTTTAAAGTAGAAGTTTTGAAGAGCTTAATAGCAGAGAAAATGACTCAACAGAATGAAATTTTGAGAAATAGTTACGATTTTCAAGAGATGGATATGCACGATTGAGACAACTATCTAGTAATCATAAGATAAATAGGATTTTAGAATACATTAGTTGAATTTTGCAGTTTCATCTTTAATAAATGTTTTCTATTTCATTGAAAACAACAATTTCCAACCCAAAAGAGTTGGAATGGATTTCAATGGACTAAGAAAATATCAAACAACTAATTTTGATCAAAAGTTGGTATATAGATCAGGTGATTCATGAGAGCTAAAAGTTGTGAATGCATTTTACGATTTTTTAATGTGAAATTTCGACAAAGAGAGAGAGAGAGAGAGAGAGAGAGAGAGAGAGAGAGAGAGAGAGAGAGAGAGAGAGAGAGAGAGAGAGAGAGAGAGAGAGAGAGAGAGAGAGAGAGAGAGAAATATAATCTCATTTTAAAATCCTTATTGTATCAAACAATTGCTAGTTGATCACCATCAGTTTCTCTCCTCAAGAAAATGTGTGCATAAACAATGCACAAAATACAATAGACTATTTTATTTTTTTATAGTCCAAAATCTCGGCATCCGACACATTTAAAATCCGTCGGCCCAAAAAATCCTAAAAACAATATTGGAGAGATGTCAAAAAAAATTTACACATTCTAAAATGCTCTGTGTCCATCAAAAAATTATAGAAAATGTCAGAATCCAATACTTATAAAAATACACTGGATTATGTCAAGACATATCCCTTAAAAAATATTGGAAGGACGTCAATTTTTTTTTGACAAATTCTTAAATGCTCTCTAACATCCTGATTTCTATTTCTAGCATTATATGTGGACCTTGTCTTCCAACATCCACATCATGGTCCACGTGGGTGTCAAAAATAGACATGTGTCATAATTTGATGGCACATTTTGAGTTTCAATCCAGTGCCATGTCAGTAGTCGAAAATCTAGATCTATCGGAATGCAATCCATCGAATTTTGATGAAACCTCTCTGACAAATTTTTTGACAAGATTTTCGTCAGATCCTTTGACATCCTAAAATGTGACAAAAAAAATGTCATGATCTTATGCTAAACATGACACAAATCACCAATTTTTGTTGTTGTGATTTTCATTGGTTATACTACTTCAAATAAATCTTATAAGTTGTATGATTTTAGTGAATCGAAAATATTCACAAGTTGAGATGTTATCTTCATAGAAGATTAGTTTATGGACCTCAAAGACAAGGGCAAAGCTCAGACAGTCGAACCATCAAACACACCTGTTTTTTAATTGACTATTCCTTTCAAAGGTTTGAATATATCAAATGTAGACACACAACTTATCAACAACAAATCAGGAGAAGACGCTGTAGCTTAGCAGCAACAAAATCAAAAAAATGATTATCAGCCTCATTTGTCTCCCAAAAAATCAACAAGAGATCGTTGACCACCTAATAGGTACATTGATGAATCTACTTGTTATCTCATTTGAGATTCGACTCTGTCGAAGAAGCATTCAATCAGTCAGACTCCAATCTATGGAGAGAAGTTGAGAGAAGCTATGGATAGAGAGTATTCATCTCTAATCAAGAACCAGACTTGGACTCTTGTCGAATTACCTGCAAGCAAAAATGTAGTTGATTGCAAATGGATATTCAAGATCAAATACAAAGTGGATGGAAGTATCAATTGATGGAAAGCTCAACTTGTCACAAGTTTTTTAGATCTCAAATATCAACTATACCATTTGAGATTTTTTTTATGGTGAGTATTAGAAAAATAATAAAGACATGAGTGATCAATTCTACTCGCCAAGCTATCCATTGATTGGGATTGATTATCAAAGAAGACTAGAAGAAGGACGAATAAAATGGACTTGCTGGTGAATCTAGCTCAAACCACCATGTTGGGTGCTAGACACTCGAACTCGACAAACCTTATACGACATAAGAGTTCTCACCACACAAAGAAAAATAGTGAAAAGTATAAAGGATCGAATTTTAATTACTAATTGGATCGTTCTTCGACTGGTAGAATACTTATGTAGGTGTCTTAGATAGCCATGAAGAGAGTGAAAAATTAGGCATCTGTGACAACAGCCATGCACTCTTCGAATCAGATAATCTTTGTAGTCGATGGAGTGAGTATTAGTAAAGAAAGAGAAAAACGAATTAGAAAATATTTGACAATGCTAATACAAGTAAAGAAAACATAGAAGCTGTATATTAGTTATTGCGATAACAACTCATATCACAAAAGGGTGAACCTTGTGCCTAAAAATGGTTCACAATACTAGTGCACTAAGTGTTGTGATCCTACTATGCTTGTTACAGGTTAAAATGATATATCTATCTTCTTGAATTACTCTCACTCTCTCTCTCTCTATCTCCGATTCTATTGAATCAGATAATCTAATACAATGGAGTTCGTACTGGAACTCTAGTTCATCTTATTCTGATTATTGTGTACACACACACACACACACACACACACACACACACACACACACACACACACATCTATATGTATATACATACATATATGTATATCTATGTATGTATGTATATATATATACATATGTACATATATCTATGTGTATATATATATATATATATATATATATATATATATATATATATATATATATATATCTGTGAGTGTCCGTCGTTGACGGGCAATGGCAGCCAATCTAGTGACGGCCGATGATTTGGAAGATGGTTGAATGAGAGAGAAGGTTGGATCGCCTTCTTCTAGTTGTAAGTGCCCGTTGTTGACGAAGGCCCATCTAGGTGGCGGCCGATGATTTGGAAGATACATATGTATATATGACCTGTATGATAAACACAAAAAAGTCTATGTCAATTATAAAGTTTACACTTGAAACTAATAAACACAACTCTCTCTCAAAATCTCGCAAAAAATACACTCTCAAAATTTTCTCTCTAAAAAATTTCGCAAAAAATTCCATCTCTCTCTCTCTCTCTCTCTCTCTCTCTCTCTCTCTCTCTCTCTCTCTCTCTCTCTCTCTCTCTCTCTCTCTCTCTCTCTCTCTCTCTCTCTCTCTCTCTCTCTCTCTCTCTCTCTCTCTCTCTCTCTTGTGTCGTCGATGTAGCATAGGGGTCCGTCGCTGGGAGCGGCAACCTCGCCTTCACCTACATAGCAAGAAGAGAGAGGGAGAGGAGAGAGAGGAGAAAAAGAGTGGAGAGAGGGGGAGAGAGGACGCCTAGGTTGAGAAAGGCTTTGGGGGCTCGAGCACCTACCCAAAGCTATTCTATCCCAACGTAGAGAGAGAGAGAGAGAGAGAGAGAGAGAGAGAGAGAGAGAGAGAGAGAGAGAGAGAGAGAGAGAGAGAGAGAGAGAGAGAGAGAGAGAGAGACCAAGAGAGTTCTATTAGAATGAGAATGGAAGATGATACAATACAAAGAAAATGGCTCCCTCTTATAGATTTTAGAGGTGAGTCTCCTTCACCCTCATTGGCCCATCATTGGGGCAAGGATTCTAATCCAAGCCTTTAAAATAAACACAACTTAAATGTATTGTTGCTAAGAAAGCACAAGGGCACTCACATGATTCATGTGAGTTTTTAGTTGGGCCCTTTTAGCTTTTTTATTTGCAACTTGACTTAGGGCCTCTAATGTCATTTTAGAGTTTTAAGCCCCTAGTCTTTTATTCCTAGGAATTACAACTTGCTACTTGTGCTCATTCGGTTGGGCTTACACGCGCAGGATGCCAGTGCCCTCGCACTTATTACCCTACTTACAATGTACTATGGCGGGGCCCACTAGGTAAGGCTGGCCAACAGTATTTTAAGTGGAGGGACCCACTTGTTTATTATTGTGCAAGAAATACCCACAACAGGGTCCACGGCCCAAATTAGTGCTGATCCCTCGGCACTAGGCTGCAACTGTCATGAAGGGGCACTATTGTTTGTTCTTTTATTGCTGGGACATGGGTGCTTCAGGAAAAGCGTGGATAGAATTTGCTTATGTAAAATCTGAGGCTTTATTGGTTGTTGATCAGCAAGAACCTGGACTTGCCATATTTTCAATAATACCCATAAGGGTCTGGTGGCCATTCCGGATAACCTTGTTCATCAACAATTGGGTAGTTGAGGCATTCCATCAAAGTATCCCAAGATAAAATTGGATCCTCATAGATTGGCGCAACTAGTCCCAGCGTCATGGACTCCTCCAAATCATAATGTGAATATGACATGCTTGCTTGACTCTCTTGTCTATCCACGTATTCATGGTATGCCATAACCTGAAGACTTTCCTCAACAGTCAATATCAAAGATTTCAGACAAGGCTTTGTCATTGTACGTGCTGGTGCTTGCTATACTGGAGACCTATTTGGTCTTAGATTCCCTGGATTTGGCCTTTGAAGAATGGATATACCCGGATTTGGCATTGGTTTGGGCTGCTACATTATGGAACAATGAGACTTTGGTTGAATCTTGCTCGTTGAGGGACAATCATCAAATTTAGTCTTCCCTTGGTCATTGCACTTCCCCGTTGAAGGCTGCGTGATGGCACTTTTCCTTGAATCTTGTGTTGCATTGCCTTCAAGTTGCCCTGTTGATGCTACTCCCATTTGTACTTCATCACTAAGAATTCTTTGCAGTGACTGCGCCAAGAGACTTGGTAAAATCCGTTGGACTTCGTCGGATGCCAATTTCTTGACTTCCTTAGTTACCATTGGCGTGATGGATTCTACTATCTCTGTCTTCTGTGATGGTTTTACTTGTTTGCCCGAGGGTATCTTTGCGTACTTTGTGACTTTTGCCAGATTGTTCTCTTCGTCATTCATTTCATACCCCGGTGGCACCAAGATTTTTCTTTTATAGTGAGTTCGAGGTCGAAGGGCCACCACAGGTGCATGTCCGTCTACATAGGCCAAACGCCTCCTGGCTATTTGTGAATTTCTCATCGGACAATCTTGGCATGGATGATTAACTCCGCATTATGAACATGACGGATCAAATGTTGATGGATCCCCTCGATGTGGACATTTAGCACAATGGTGTTTGTCGCAAAATTTTTCGAGGGCCAATTTCACAAAAGGATTCATTGATTTTTGCGAAGGATTCATCGAAAATATTTTTTGGAGAGAGGCCTCGAAAATCTTTAGAAAATATTTCGTGTTTCGAGGTATTGTCTCTTCAAATATTTTCACAAAATTTTCGAGAAGTGTTAATGGATTTTTGCAAAAATTGTGCGAGTATTTCAAGGCATCCCCCTCCAAAAATATTTTTCCAAAAATTTTGAGGCCTCTCCCTGGCGTAATTTCTCGCGAAATTTTGAGAGAGAGAATTTTGAGAGAGAGAGAGAGAGTTGGACTATTTTGCAAAATTTTCGAGAGAGAATTTTTCGCAAAAATTTTGAGAGAGAGGGAGTTGAAATTTTTCTCAAAATTTTTGAGAGTGAATTTACTGCGAAATTTTCTAGAGTGTATTTTTCGCGAAATTCTCTTTGTCGAAATTTTTCGCGAAAAATACTCTCCCTCTCTAGAAATTTTTGTAAAAAATTCTTTCTCAAAACTTTCGCAAAAAAATTCGCGAGAATTTTTCGTCAATTTGAGAGAGAGAGAGAGAGAGAGAGAGAGAGAGAGAGAGAGAGAGAGAGAGAGAGAGAGAGAGAGAGAGAGAGAGAGAGAGAGAGAGAGAGAGAGAGAGAGAGAGAGAGAGAGAGAGAGAGAGAGTTGAAATTTTTCACAAAAATTTTGAGAGAGAAAATTTTCGCGAAATTTTAGACAAAGAGAGAATTTTTTGCGAAATTTTCAAGAGTGTTTTCTCCAAAATTTTGAGAGAGATTTTTTGAGTTTCCTTGGGAATTACCTCTTTAAGCTTGGTGAGCAGCTGAATCTAACTGAGATACAAGTTCATACTAGTCTTCGAGGGTTTGTTCCTAGAAAATCTTAAAATTTTGCAAAAAAATCTCCAAAAGATGCACTTTTCTCAAGATTTTATGAGTTTCCTTAGGAAGTAGCTCTTGAAGCCTGGTGAGCAACTGAATCTGACTGAGATACAAGTGCATACCAGTCTTCAAGGATTTGTTCCTAGAAAATCTTAAAATTTTGCAAAAAAACCCCAAAAAAATACACTTTTTTCAAGATTATTTAAGTTTCCTTAGGAAGTGACTCTTGTAGCTTAGTGAGTAGCTGAATCTAACTAAGATACAAGTGCATACCAGTCTGAAAGGGTTTGTTCCAGGAAATCTTAAAGTTTTGCCTGAAAACCCCAAAAAATGCACTTTTTCCATGATTTTTTGAGATTTGCAAGGAATTAACCTTTGCAAAGCGTTTTCTGGATAGATATAACCAAGATCTAACTACTGTAAAATTATTGTGAAGATCCAATGGTTAGATTTTGAAATATCTAAGAAAAAGTGCCAAAAAAGTGAGCTTTTTCAAGATCCTGACAAATTTGTCCATCAAGAGGTCTTGCAGAACTCACATTGTCTAGAAATGGTCCAGATACAAATACTGTAGAAAAGTTGAAGGTTATATTCGCTCAGATATGAAGAAATCTCAAAAATAAAAATGAAAAACCACAAAAACCAAGAAAAAGAGCTAAAATCACACTATTAGCCAACTGAAACTGATCAGATCTTGTCAAATCTAGGTTGCAATCACATTATCCATCAAGATCCAACATCCCTGGACTGAATCAAGTGAATGAACCTCAGATCAAGCCGATTAGTTCCCTCCACATCAACCACTATCCATCCATCATTCTTCTGTCCCATCTATATTCCATCTTCTATCTCCATCAAGGTTAGATAAATCCATTTCTGTCTCTATTCTCATCCATACTAATCCACCGTTTATTGATTTTCTTCTCTTTTTTTTCTTCTCCATCTCCCACAAAAAAAAGAAAAAAAAAACGTTGGAACACCAGAGTCATTGAGCAAACCTTGAAGCAATTCACCAACCAGCTACTTTGCGACATTCTAGTGTTGAACTATAGAAAATTAAAAAAGTTTCCTGTTGAAACAATCCGAGACTACACCTATCGGATCTATCATCTAGTGAAGGATTGTAATCCCTCAATTCTCCAACAAATCATCATGGCAAAATACTATGCCGGACTGCCCAAAAGGATCATATCTGGTATGGAAGAGTTAGCATCCTATGCGTCGCTTGCACAACTTTGTAAGGATGCTGCCTTGATGGAAATCTCACTCGGGAAGAAGGATTTTCCCTATCCAGATGGGGAATCAGAGGAACAAAGGTCGACAACGAGTGATGATCCAACAAGAATGGAACCCCATGCAAGGCAACAAAGTGTAGCAAGGTCAAGCATATCAAGTGCAACAGAAGACCAAGAACCTTGCACTTCAAGCTGTCAGCAAGCTTATGCTTGCTCTATTAAGTTTCTTGAAAAGGATGAATGTACCTTCGACTTTGGAGATCATCCAAGTACCAGGTGTCCAATCAAGAATCCGTGCTTATCAAAAGGACAAAATAAAGAGCAACAAACGACAGCAAGATCCAGGGGTTCAACGGTTAGAAGCAGAATCAAGCCAACAAGGAGCTCACCAGATGGATGGATGTCAGATTGATCCATCTAAATCACGAGTTTCTTCAACAAATAGTGGCAAGGTAGAAGTTTTGGTTATATCCTCTTGCATGTCACCAAATTCAATGGGGGACCATAGCAGCCTACCGGTCTATTTTGTGGAAGATCCAAAGGGAAATCTGTTACCGGTGTATGCCTATCAACTTAGAGGCAATGGCATATTGCACTCAATCTCTCTCTCGAAAATTTCACGTAAAATTTTGTGTGTGTGTGTGTGTGTGTGTGTGTGTGTGTGTGTGTGTGTGTGTGTGTGAGAGAGAGAGAGAGAGAGAGAGAGAGAGAGAGAGAGAGAGAGAGAGAGAGAGAGAGAGAGAGAGAGAGAGAGAGAGAGAGAGAGAGAGAGAGAGAGAGAGAGAGAGAGAGTTATGATCAAAATCTCAGGTGTTGAATCAATGAAGCATAAAAGACAACAATAGACTAAAGCCCTACAAGCAATAAACAAGACAATAGGTTCTCCCACGAAGAGCCCAATCAATAATTTGAAGAATGAGTGTACAAATGCCCCTATAAATACCCTACCAATGAACCCTAAAATAGGAATTCAAAAGTAAAGGAAAAATAGTGCGTCTCCTACGGGCCCCCACTCCACATATAACCATATAATAAGGGCCCAAGGCCAGTCAATGTCATAAAAAAGGACCAGTGCGGGTCATAAGCATATAAAAAGGCTTTGGGGCCTGTACATGACTAATATAAGATGCGTAACCAGAAATATACATAACCAATAGTAAATGTAAAGAGGCCTACGGAATATATGCAGAGTAGTCCAGTAGGCCTGTATCTTGTAGTCCGTATCTCTCCCTAGCTATAAAGAACATTGCCCCCAATGTAGGCAAAATAAGATGAGAACTAGTGCCAGAGAAAAATACTGCTTCAAGATATCCCATCTGAGAAAGGAACATCAAGAGAAGCCGGAGCATCCCGAGAAGCAAAGGTAGCTGCAAGTGAGCGAGCTTGATCAGCAAGGATAGGGGTATAATAAAAAACGTCAATGGGCTCCCAATAGCCTCCTCAATAGGACGACCATCCCACTGGACCAAAAATTGAACCTGCCGATGGCGACGACTATGCAATAAGCGCACCTATAAAATAGCAGCTAGCAGGAATGGAAAAAGCTCTAGATCTGTAGGAAATGAGAAATCTCGAGGAGCATCATCCTCAATAGTAGCACGTAATAAACTGACATGAAAGATATCACAAGCCCAAGTAGCAGCAGGTAACTCAAGACGATATGTAATTGGACTAAGGTGCTCAAGAATCTGAAAAGGCCCATAATAGCGTGGCGCAAGCTTCTCAGTAGAAATACGACCCTGTACAAAATGATGGCAAGCAAAGCGTAACCGAAGAAAAACAGTATCTGCCTCTGCAAACTCAACATGGCGCCGATGACGATCAACAATGGTCCTGTACTGCTGCTGAATATGCTATAAATGAGTAGCAACTCTAGTAATAATCTCCCGAGCACTCGAAAGATAAGATGAAATAGTAACAGGTGCATCATCTGGAGGAGCAGGTATACCGGGTAGAAATGGTAAGTATCCATGAGCAAGCAGGAAAGGAGAAACACCTATGCTGGAACTAATAGAACTGTTATAACTATACTCAGCCAAACATAAATGCTGATCCCAATCACGACCAGAAGGAGAAACATAATGTCGTAAATAATTCTCCAATACCCGGTTAATAACCTCAGATTGACCATCCGCAGAAGAATGATAAGCAGTGCTCATAAATATCCTAACATCCAAGATATGCATAAGCTCTGTCCAAAAACCTGATGTAAACTTGGTATCCCGATCAGTAAGTATAGATCGTGGGAGACCATGTAAGCGAAAAATCTCAGAAATAAATGTATGACCACACTGTTCTGATGTAATAATACGTCTGACTGGTATGAAATGAGCTTGTTTAGAAAACCTATCAACTACCACCAAACAAGAATCATGACCACAATGAGTATGGGGAAGACCTAAAATGAAGTCCATAGATATATCAGTCCACTAGCGGGAAGGAATAGGCCAACTTTGAAGGAGACCGCTAGGTTTTTCACGGGAAGGCAAAAATCACAAGTACGAATAAGGTGGGAAAGCTCACGCTTCATGGAAGGCCAATAAAAATGTTCTTTCAAATGGAACAGAGGTCAAGTTTAGAAAAGATCTTGGCTTGGCCTAACTGGTCAAACAGGTCATCCATATGAGGGATAGGGTACTGATTACAGATAGTAAGTTTATTTAAAGCACGATAATCAATACATAGACAATTAGTACCATCCTTCTTATCAACAAGTAAAACAGGAGCACCAAAAGGACTGTGGCTAGGAACAATAAGGCCTTGATGTAATAAATCAGACACCTGACGCTGGACTTCCTCGCGCTCAACAATAGACATACGAAAAGGAGGACGAGAAGGAGGTGATGCAGAGGAAACAAGGTCTATATGGTGGTTGACATCTCGTAAAGGTGGTAACTGAGTCGGCTCTCTAAAAACATGTTCAAATTCATGCAACAATTCAAAAAATACATGTGGCAAAGGTGGTGCATTCACAATAGGCTGAACTGAAAGAATAGCCGCACATTGGGCCTTTGGGAGGCTCCGTAGGAACTGCTTCCCGGAAATAAGTTGATAGTCCTGCCGAGAATCAATACTGAAAAATATATGTTGAGTACCATCATGAGAGAATGTCAATGTCTACTGCTGGAGGTCTACTGTAACCGCACCAAGGGATGCAAACCAATCAGCACCGAGGATAAGATCGTACCATGTAAGTGGAATAATATGAAAATCTGTCTGACCAATGAAGTCTCCAATCCGATATGAAAGCTACTGATACATCTGCGTGCTAGGAAAAGAGTGTGCGCTGGCAACCTCAACATGCAGGGGATGAGGCGTAGTGACTGGCATAGCACGAATGCGTGTAGTAATATGACTACTGAGAAACGAGTGAGTGCTACCCGTGTCAACAAGGGCAATAAACTCATGACTAGTGATACGTACGCGAATACAGATATGGCTTGGACCCGGCTTACCGACCCAAGTAGCATAAGCAAGCTGAGCATGGCATACAGCTAGATCAGGGGGATCAGGAACAGGCTCAGTGGGTGTGGCAAACTGGTCAACAGGTGGGTCATCATCAAGAATATGAAGGCATGTGACAGAATCAGGACTATCATCAGGTGTGTCAGCATCATGGAAATAGACGGCAGTAGAAGTGGCAGGTTATCGTCAATCATGAGGGATATGATCAGGACTCTTACAATTGAAACATAAGCGCTTTTCACGGATCTCAGACATCTCAGGTTGTGAGTAGAGACGAACAAAAACAAGACGAGGAGTTTTAGGTACACAAACGACACTAACAGCAAGAAAGAAAATGACAAATGTCAAGAAAAGGTGTGGAAAGCAAGGAAAAACCAGCAAAGATACCTCTCGATAGAGCTCCAAGCGTGTGCGAAAAGCTGGCTGGAAAATGTGACCACAAGGAAAATGAAAGTGGGCGCTGGACAGCCTCGAATCAATGTTGAAAATATGGCTGGAAATCTGTGAAAAACGTGATGAAATAGGGCAATGGACAGCCTCCAATCAAAACTGAAATATGGCTGAAACTCTGCTGGAACAATGGCTGAAAAATGTGATCAAGTAGGGCGTTGGACAGCCTCCAATCAATGCTGAAAATATGACTGGGAATTCTCTCCCTGAATCAAATGGAGGATTCAAAAAAAAAAAAAAAAAAGGATTTGAAACTCGTGCGCCGGAAATAATCTGCCCACAAAAAAAAAAAATTCTGGCCGCCAAATTTAGCGGAAGTACTTCCGCTAACTCTCTGCTAAAGCTCCACCAAGGAAAATGCTCTGATGGGAGTTGGTCTTCCTCCAAACTATGTTGAATGTTGCTGAAGCAAAGAGATGAAAGCCCTCAACAAAGAGAGAAAAATCAGCAAGGAAAATGGGCACCCAATCAGAAAATCAGATCTGAAATTCAACAATCAGGAAAGTGCTCTGATATCAAGTTATGATCAAAATCTCAGGTGTTGAATCAATGAAACATCAAAGACAGCAATAGACTAAAGCCCTACAAGCAATAAACAAGACAATAGGTTCTCCCACGAAGAGCCCAAGCAATGCCAATCAATAATCTGAAAAATGAGTGTACAAATGCCCCTATAAATACCCTACTAATGAACTCTAAAATAGGAATTCAAAAGTAAAGGGAGGCAAAATGTGGAGGAAAAATAGTGCGCCCTCCTACGGGCCCTCACTCCACATATAACCATATAATAAGGGCCCAAGGCCAGTCAATGTCATAAAAAAGGACCCAGTGCGGGTCATGAGCATATAAAAAGGCTCTGGTGTTTGTACATGACTAATATAAAATGCGTAACCAGAAATATACATAAACAACAGTAAATGTAAAGAGGCCTGCAGAATATATGCAGAGTAGCCCAGTAGGCCTGTATCTTGTAGTCCGTAACTGAGAGAGAGTTAAAATTTTCGAGAGAGTATTTTTCGCGAAATATTTGACAGAGAGAATTTCGCAAAAATTTCCCAAAAAATTCCAACTCTCTCTCTCTCTCTCTCTCTCTCTCTCTCTCTCTCTCTCTCTCTCTCTCTCTCTCTCTCTCTCTCTCTCTCTCTCTCTCTCTCTCTCTCTCTCTCTCTCTCTCTCTCTCTCTCAAATGGATGAAAAATTCTCTCTCGCGAAAATTTGAGAGAGACAGAGAGAGAGTTGGAATTTCTCTCTATCTCAAAAAATTTGTGAAAAAAGTCTCTCTATCTCGAAAATTTCTCTCTATCTCGAAAACATCTTTCCAAAATTTCGTGAAAAATTTCTCTATCTGAAAAAATTTGCAAAAAAAAAACCTATCTCAAAAATTTCGCAAAAAATTAAAAGAGAGAGAGAGAGAGAGAGAGAGAGAGAGAGAGAGAGAGAGAGAGAGAGAGAGAGAGAGAGAGAGAGAGAGAGAGTTGGAATTTTTCGCGAATTTTCAATAGAGTGAAAATGAGAGAGAGAGAGAGAGAGAGAGAGTGGGAATTTTTAGCGAAATTCTCTCTGTCGAAATTTTCGTGGAATGCTCTGTTGAAAATTTTGCGAAATTGGAATTTTCGAGAGAGAGAGCTGGAATTTTTGGAAAAATTTGAGAGAGAGAGAGAGAGAGAGAGAGAGAGAGAGAGAGAGAGAGAGAGAGAGAGAGAGAGAGAGAGAGAGAGAGAGAGAGAGAGAGAGAGAGAGAGAGAGAGAGAGAGAGATTGGTTACAGATTTTGGCTCTTCAAAAAAATGGTCCGCGGACCACAAGTTCTTTCTCGAAATTTTTTAAGTCTCTCTCGAAAATCGACGAAAAATTCTCTCGAGAAATTTTTTGAGAAAGAACTTTTCACGAAAAGTGTTTTTTGCGAAAATTTCGACAGAGAGAATTTCATGAAAATTACACTCTCGAAAATTTCACGAAAAACTCTCTCTCTCTCTCTCTCTCTCTCTCTCTCTCTCTCTCTCTCTCTCTCTCTCTCTCTCTCTCTCTCTCTCTCTCTCTCTCTCTCTCTCTCTCTCTCTCTCTCTCTCTCTCTCTCTCTCTCTCTCTCTCCATTTAGAGAGGCCTAAAAAATGAGCAAAAATTTCTTTTTCGAAAATTTCATGAAATTTGAACTCTCTCTAATTTCATGATTGGCGAATCCTCATGAAGTCTTCGCGAAAATCGACGAATCTTTCGTGAAATTTGACGATCATGAATTCAATGTCAAATGAAATTAACTACAATCATTTTGAAGATATAATGTACAATCCAATCTACAATCTCATGGTTGTTTGCGCACGGAGACCTTGCCAAGTGTTTCATCATTGGACACAACGCAGGAGCAACGATTGTGCACCAGACAGTGCTTAACGCAATAATAGATGGGTTTGATCCACTGATCTATGGCTTGATACTGAGAGTTTCCTTCTTTGGAGGTATAGAGAGAACCAGCTCCAAGATTAAATACGAAGAAACAGATTTCTTATCTCTATATATAAAACATACATATTTTCTATACCTGTTTAATAGCAAGTGAAGCTGTCGACTGTCCATTGCTTTTGAGTGAGAAAATTTTACTCTAAAATGAGAAAGAAACTGAACTGTTTCCCATTGTTGCCAAAGCCTTGAAGTATTTAGAAATCAGATCTTACCTTAATGGCGAACTGAAGCTCAGGCATAAGTTGCCTAAATACAGCATCAGCCCAGAAACTATCCGCCAGATGCAAATTCACATCTTGACTTGGAAAATGATCGCTAGGCAAAAAATCTCTTTCTACCATAGTTATTATGAACTTCTTCATGGACTGCTCATCCCATTTTTGTCTATTCAAAATTTTGAAAACATTAACCAAAACCTTAGAAACCGCTCCAACTCTACATAGAATTGATGGCGCCCTCAAGTACTCCACTAGATTTGGCAATGTTGGGTGAAAGAGGGTGTGTGAGTGTGAGGAACGAAAATAGCTCTTAAAGAAACGAACACAAAAAGAAGCGAACTCGAAACTTGAACAAGAGACGAACTCGAACGGAAAGTGTTCGTGCGCAGTGGAATGAGCTACCTCACTCTTTCCCTAAGTATGATTAAGCCTATCAGAAACGAACAGAATGTTAGTGATAGAAATAACGTTCGATCTGATTACGTAGCCAAACATAAAGCAACAAAACATCATAAAGATAATTTGTCGCGAACAGTTAGACAAATTATCAGTTGCGAATTATTCGTGAAGAGCTAGAGTGAGCTCGACTGATAATCAGTCCCGAAAGACAAGACTAAATATTAGTCACGAAAGGCTAGACTAATAATAATTCGCTAAGAACATATTACTAGATTGAGCAATAAGAAAGTCAGACAGAATGTAGAAGAGCATAACAATATTGACACAAAACTGAATGCAGAACAAACAGAGCTCTTATCAGATTAAGTATAACAAAATATACAGGTCAATAATGTTGTTGAGCACAAGACAATAGCGGACGAAATCGCGTGCTCTACAAAGCTAATCCAATCTGTAAAAGGAATAAACCTATTACTGACAATACAAAGAATTGATGCGCGAAACGATCTACTTCGTCTATTCTGATAAGCTTCTAATGTTATTATTTTCACACACACAATAGATACACAGGTGGTATCCAACATATATATACATAATTTTACAAGTGTGCAAATGAAGAAAGTACAAAGTGGATGTGTTGTTTGTGGGAGATCGTGGGTGGCTGCTATCATTGTCAAATCTGATTGCACAGTTGCATGGGATGAGCGTGAGAAGGCCGTGATGTCAGCCTTCGCTGAAATGAACGTTGGTGAAGATGCAACAAATGCGACACTCTGACAAATGCCTTAGAATCTGATTTACAAAGTGTCTTCACTTTTCTGTAAGGGCACCTTCGGCATTTTGAAGGGCAATGTCATCTTTTTTGCCTGCACAAATCACGTGTAAAAACACAGTGTCACATTTTTTGCCTTTTTTGCCTGTGGGAATTCACTTGTATTTATGCAGACAGTCGCATTTTTCGCCTGTCTTATTTTACATGTAAATATGCAAACTGTGCGACAACATGAGTAAAAATGCAACATGAATGGAGGCAGATTAAAGTAGGATTTAGAAAAGTGGAGGAGATCAATCCAACACCCCCCTCCCCCCCTTAATCTGGATCCGTGAATGCCTTGATCTTCAGACTAAGCAATGCACAAAACTTGTTGTGTGCATTAACACTTAATTCCTTCGTGAATATATCTACAACCATGTCATGCGTTCTACAGTAAGCTAACCTCCTTGTTGAGAACCTTGTCCTTGATGTAGTGATATCTGATTTTAATGTGCTTACTCCTAGAGTGAAATCTAGGGTTGGCCGATAAGGCAATAGCACTTTGATTATCACAGAATAAAATTGTGGGGTTGTAGTGATACAAATTAATCTTTGACATTAAATTTCTCAACCAAAACACTTCTTTATTAGATTGAGAAGCAGCAATATATTCTGCTTTTGTAGAAAAAAGAGCGATAGAGGTTTGCTTATGACTGTTCCATGAGATAGGACCGCCGTTGAAGAAGAGATAGTGGTGTTGGCCAAGGAAAATGCAAGATAGCCACTATAAAAAAACTGGCGTGTAAGTCTAGTGGTTGTCTCATGGTGTGTTCGCTGCCACCCTATAGCCATTGTGGTCTGTCGATATCTGCCCGCCCTGTCCTGTGTAGCTGCATTTGGTCGTGGCGTGACTCTAGGTCGTGCGTGTGCTCCACCCTGTTCTCTCTCCCTGACACCCATCTTGCCATAAGAACTATCCCCTTTGCTGAACTTGGGCCACTACCCTTAGTAGGCCCTCCCCCAATTGACTTTTCTGATGGAAAAGCCTCTCCTGTAGATGATGGACGTGCTGATGTGGCTGATGGTGACCGTGGTGGGCCTAGCTTTGCCGATGAAGTGCGTGATGACCCTGTTGCTGATTGACTAGGCTGTGATGGCCCTGTTGCTACTGTTGTCGATGGAGGCCATGATGGGCCTGCTGCTACTGCTGATGGAAGTCGTGATGGGCTTGTTGCTGATGAACTAAGCTGTGATGGCCCTGCTTCGCTACTGTCATCCCTTGATCCTGTGCCAATAGAACCCAACTGCCCACCAATTTGAACCATGGGCCCAGTCGCTGCTCCTCCATATGTGCTTAGTAGGCGCTCTCACTCAGGCTTAGGAATTGAATGCATGGGGCAATGCCCAAGGTCCGTCCATCTCCTGATCAAACCAAGCAAGTGTGCTCTGATCCCCATCGTTGTGCAGCAAAAGTAGCAGACTTATCTGAAGTAGAGTTATGTTTAAATTTCCTTCAGATCTTTCTTGAAGAAGGATAGTTGTGACCTTTTGTAACGTCAATGTAGGAAATAAACAACAATGAGCTCCAAATTTAACTTTCACATTCCCTTCGAATACTTGGGATCATTTCCATTGGCGGGTACTACTAAGATGGCATGCATAGTCTATCAATTGGGCTTGGGAATTGGTTTACAATGCATTGTTTTATACTTCCACATCGGGCTATTTGCATAGGATGGTATCTTTTGGGCAACAAAGCTATATTGCTGGGTGCATTGTTCTTCACAGGTTCATATTGTAGTGGTGTGACATTCTTGGTCACTCCCTCATTGGCACCGTATATTAATGTATGTAGTAGAGATCTCCTTGATGATGGATTCTTTTGGTTCTCTTATTGGTTACTTGTGCAATCCATGCATGATCAATAGACATATTTCCTGTATTCGCAACTTCTACTTCAATATATACATGTTGGCAGTTTCTGTAGTATGTGCAATAGGTGCTATTTTGCAACTGCTTCATTGCCGCATATTTTGTGGTTAATCTACTATATGCATTTCGGGGCAGTTTTTCGTTTCCAATGACAACACTTTTTTCACACTAGCACTACGAACATTGTCATTCTGATGAAAAGTGAGTGTTCATGTTCATTTATGCATAAGGCTTTAGGCTTTGTGCCCCTTCCCTATTATTTTACATCTTAGCTCATGTCACTTGTGCCCTATTTGGCATGACTTGGCATTTGATCACGTGTTAGGGTCATTGTTGGGTCTCTAGGCCTAACTTGCAGATAGCAAACAATTGAAAAAGGCCTGAGAGCCCCATTATTGTTGGTTGATTGATCATTTGCTTAACATTAGATATGTTAAGTATGGTGTTGTTGTTTAGCATAAATCAGCTGAATTAGATAAGCTTAGTTAGCTAGTTATCATTAGACTCCGTGAGACCGTTGATATCTCCATTGCTATATATAGACCTAAGGTTGGAGGGTCCGGACGCGGACGTGCGTCCGAACGCTGGACGTGGCACACGTCCAAAAAAGGACGCACCAGGGGCGCGTCCGGACGCGTTTTTTTTTTAATAGACTAAAAAAAAAGAAAAAAAAAAAGACGTGTCCGGGGGTCAGACGCGGACAACTCTCTCTCTCTCTCTCTCTCTCTCTCTCTCTCTCTCTCTCTCTCTCTCTCTCTCTCTCAAATGGATGAAAAATTCTCTCTCGCGAAAATTTGAGAGAGAGAGAGAGAGTTGGAATTTCTCTCTATCTCAAAAAATTTGTGAAGAAAGTCTCTCTATCTCGAAAATTTCTCTCTATCTCAAAAACATCTTTCCAAAATTTCGTGAAAAATTTCTCTATCTGAAAAAATTTGCAACAAAAAAATCTCTCTCAAAAATTTCGCAAAAAATTAAGAGAGAGATAGAGAGAGAGAGAGAGAGAGAGAGAGTTGGAATTTTTTGCGAATTTTCAATAGAGCGAAATTGAGAGAGAGAGAGAGAGAGAGAGAGAGAGAGAGAGAGAGAGAGAGAGAGAGAGAGAGAGAGAGAGAGAGAGAGAGAGAGAGAGAGAGAGAGAGAGAGAGAGAGAGAGTTGGAATTTTTAGCGAAATTCTCTCTGTCAAAATTTTTGTGAAATGCTCCAAACTGGAATTTTCGAGAGAGAGAGCTGGAATTTTTGGGAAAATTTGAGAGAGAGAGAGAGAGAGAGAGAGAGAGAGAGAGAGAGAGAGAGAGAGAGAGAGAGAGAGAGAGAGAGAGAGAGAGAGAGAGAGAGAGAGAGAGAGAGAGAGAGAGAGAGAGATTGGTTACAGATTTTGGCTCTTCAGAAAAATGGTCCGTGGACCACAAGTTCTTTCTCGAAATTTTTGCAAAAATTTTTAAGTCTCTCTCGAAAATCGACGAAAAATTCTCTCGAGAAATTTTTTGAGAAAGAACTTTTCGCGAAAATTTCGAGAGAGAGAAAGAGTATTTTTCGCGAAAATTTCGATAGAGAGAATTTCACGAAAATTACACTCTCGAAAATTTCACGAAAAATTCTCTCTCTCTCTCTCTCTCTCTCTCTCTCTCTCTCTCTCTCTCTCTCTCTCTCTCTCTCTCTCTCTCTCTCTCTCTCTCTCTCTCTCTCTCTCTCTCTCTCTCTCTCTCTCTCTCTCTCTCTCTCTCTCTCTCTCTCCATTTAGAGAGGCCTCAAAAATGAGCAAACATTTCTTTTTCGAAAATTTCATGAAAATTTGAACTCTCTCTAATTTCATGATCGGCGAATCCTCGTAAAGTCTTCGCGAAAATCAACGAATCTTTCGTGAAATTTGACGATCATGAATTCAATGTCAAATGAAATCAACGACAACCATTTTGAAGATATAATGTACAATCCAATCTACAATCTCATGGTTGTTTGCGCACGGAGACCTTGCCAAGTGTTACATCATTGGACACAACGCAGGAGCAACGATTGTGCACCAGACAGTGCTTAACGCAATAATAGATGGGTTTGATCCACTGATCTGTGGCTTGATACTGAGAGTTCCCTTCTTTGGAGGTATAGAGAGAACCAGCTCCAAGATTGAATACGAAGAAACAGATTTCTTATCTCTATATATAAAACATACATATTTTTAGTACCTGTTTAATAGCAAGTGAAGTTGTCAACCGTCCATTGCTTTTGAGTGAGAAAATTTTATTCTAAAACGAGAAAGAAACTGAACTGTTTCTCATTGTTGCCAAAGCCTTGAAGCATTTATGAAGTATTTAGATATCGGATCTTACCTTGATGGTGAATTGAAGCTCGGGCATAAGTTGCCTAAATACAGCATCAGCCCAGAAACTATCCGCCAGATGCAAATTCACATCTTGACTTGGAAAATGATCGCTAGGCAGAAAATCTCTTTCTACCATAGTTATCATGAACTTCTTCATGGACTGCTCATCCCATTTTTGTCTATTCAAAAATTTGAAAACATTAACCAAAACCTTAGAAACCGCTCCAATCCTACATAGAATTGATGGCATCCTCAAGTATTCCACTAGATTTGGCAATGTTGGGTGAAAGAGGGTGTGTGAGTGTGAGGAACGAAAATAGCTCTTAAAGAAACGAACACAAAAAGAAGCGAACTCGAAACTTGAACAAGAGACGAACTCGAACGGAAAGTGTTCGTGCGCAGCGGAACGAGCTACCTCACTCTTTCCCTAAGTATGACTAAGCCTATCAGAAACGAACAGAATGTTAGTGATAGAAATAACGTTCGATCTGATTACGTAGCCAAACATAAAGCAACAAAACATCATAAAGATAATTTGTCGCGAACAGTTAGACAAATTATCAGTTGCGAATTATTCGTGAAGAGCTAGACTGAGCTCGACTGATAATCAGTCCCGAAAGACAAGACTAAATATTAGTCGCGAAAGGCTAGACTAATAATAATTCGCTAAGAACATATTACTAGATTGAGCAATAAGAAAGTCAGACAGAATGTAGAAGAGCATAAAAATATTGACACAAATCTGAATGCAGAACAAACAGAGCTCTTATCAGATTAAGTATAACAAAATATACAGGTCAATAATGTTGTTGAGCACAAGACAATAGCGGACGAAATCGCGTGCTCTACAAAGCTAATCCAATCTGTAAAAGGAATAAACCTATTACTGACAATACAAAGAATTGATGCGCGAAACGATCTACTTCGTCTATTCTGATAAGCTTCTAATGTTATTATTTTCACACACACACTAGATACACAGGTGGTATCCAACATATATATACATAATTTTACAAGTGTGCAGATGAAGAAAGTACAAAGTGGATGTGTTGTTTGTGGGAGATCGTGGGTGGCTACTATCATTGTCAAATCTGATTGCATAGTTGCATGGGATGAGCGTGAGAAGGCCGTGATGTCAGCCTTCGCTGAAATGAACGTTGGTGAAGATGCAACAAATGTGACACTCTGACAAATGCCTTAGAATCTGATTTACAAAGTGTCTTTGCTATTCTGTAAGGCACCTTCGGCATTTTGAAGGGCAATGTCATCTTTTTTGCCTGTCACAAATCACGTGTAAAAACACAGTGTCACGTTTTTTGCCTTTTTCGCCTGTGGGAATTCACTTGTATTTATGCAGACAGTCGCATTTTTCGCCTGTCTTATTTTACATGTAAATATGCAAACTGTGCGACAACATGAGTAAAAATGCAGCATGAATGGAGGCAGATTAAAGTAGGATTTAGAAAAGTGGAGGAGATAAATCCAACATCCCCCCCCCCCCCCCCTTAGGTTCTTCACAGAAGGCTTAGAGCCTATCCATACCTCATGGGGTGTCTTGTCTGAGAGGGCCTTGGTCGAACATTTGTTCTGGACATAAGCTGCAGTGGAGACATCTTTGGCCCAAAATCTCTTGGGCAGCGATGCATGCGCTAGCATACATTTGGCTGATTCAACCAAGGTAGGGTTCTTCCTCTCGGCTAAGCAATTAGACTCTGTAAGGAGTGATGAATTGTTGCTCAATGTTTTGGCTCTGGCAGTACTCCTTAAACTCGGTAGAGATATATTCTCCACCATTGTCTGACCTTAGGGCCTTGATCGTCCTTCTAGTCTCCTTTTCTGCATGCTCCTTGAAGATTCTGAAGCAGTTGAAGGCTTCCAATTTCTTCTTTATAAAGTACACCATAGTCCTTCTGGAAAATTCATCAATAAAAGTTATAGCATACTTTTCATCCTTCAACGAAGGATTTTTCATTGGGCCACAAATGTCTGAATGTACAATGTCTAATAATCCTCTAGCAATATGCTGATGGCTTGATTTAAATGGTTTCCTAGTCTGTTTACCAACTAGACAGTCTTGATAGATAGGTAACTCAACTTTATCACGAGGATAGTCGAGATAAAAAACAATAGATTGTCTAGACATTTGTTGTACAGCAGCATGATTCAAGTGACCAAGTCTACAATGCCAAAGCAAACTTTTATTTGCATGAATAGAAGTACCGAGCGCCTGACTCGAGGCAGAAAAACAATGACCTAATTTATACAAGTATCCATGCCTCTTTCCTAGTGCTAGGATCATGCATGTCCTATCAACTACTTTGCACTGATCACTACTCTATGTCCTAGATCTATGATTCTGCTTACAAAGATCAGATTAGTAGATAAATTTGGTACATACAGGACTTTAGAGAGTAGTTTAGATTGATCATTTGCAAAGCTCAATCTCATAGTACCTTCACCTTTAATAGCATGTGTGCTATTGTCTCCAAGGTGAACATATTTATTGGTACTGTAAGGTGTATAGGACTCGAAACAGCCTAAGGCTAGTCATATGTTGAGTGGCACCGAAATCCAGGAACCAAGAACTGTTGTTGGATGCTCCTTGATGGCTGGTCATGAACACATCATGATTCGCTTCTTGAATAGGCTGTGGAACTTTTGTAGCTGCATTTGCCACTTGATTCGACTGCCCCTTGTTGTTGTTCTTTGCTTGCCGTATCCGGCAATCTTGAATTTCGTGGTTGTTTCGCTTTCAGTATCTACTGAACAGCTTCTTCTTCGTCTGCGGATTCTACTGTTCTTTGTGCTGTGCTGGTTTCTAGGATGACTTTGATTGTTCAGGCCTTTCTTCTTCTTCTACTTAGTCGTGCTCTTGTTCGTGTACAAAGCGTGAGAATCAGCTGAGGCACTTGAGGCTTCGTTCCTCCGCGTGTCTTCCTGCAACAACATAGTAATGACTCTCGAAAGAGTCAGTTCTGGATGTGTCGTAGTCGTGATGATCATCACCCAGCTGTCGTATGCGCTTGGCAAGCTTGTAAGCAGTTGCATCACTGCGTCTTGATCGTCTATGACAGATCTAACAGCGGCCATTTGCTTCAACAGGTTGCATGGGATGAGCGTGAGAGGGCTGCGACGTTCGCCTTCGCTGAAATGAACATTGGTGAAGATGTGAAAAATGTGACACTGACAAATGCCTTAGAATTTGATTTACAGGGTGCCTTCACTTTTCTGTAAGGGCACTTTCGGCATTTTGTAGGGCAGTGTCGCCTTTTTCGCCTATTACAAATCACGTGTAAAAACACAGTGTCGCATTTTTCGTCTTTTTCGCCTGTTGAAATTTACTTGTATTTATGCAGACAGTCGCGTTTTTTGCCTGTCTTATTTTACATGTAAATATGCAGACTGTGCGACAACATAAGAAAAAATGCAGCATGAATGGAGGCAGATCAAAGTAGAATTTAGGAGAGTAGAGGAGATAAATCCAATAGGCAAAACTTCCAGATTTAGGCTGCAACAAAGCTCTGATACCATGTGAAAAAATCAGATCCAAAACATGCCTAATGGATCAATAAGATGTAGAGGCAAATTTGGTTGCATATCTAGTTCATCAACAATGTAGAAAATCATGCATCTAACATGCTAGAATATGGAAATGCATACAAATCTCATTAAAATCACTATGACCAATATAGTATTGTTCATGTCTGTACAACAACAATAGTACATTGTCCTTCACACGTGTGAACTCAAGAACAACAAGAAAATTAGCATTCTACACATTAGAAATCAAGATATCAAGAGGAGAAGAGCTAGAGACAATAGCATCAAAGATGAATGTTCTCCAAATAAAAAGAGAACTTTTGAATACATTCTTCATGCTGGTACTACAACAAATGTGTCATTTGGCCACCTGCCAAAAATTGCCCTGAAATAGTAGTTTCTAGGTACTTCACCAAAAACCTAGTTTTTCATGACTAGATGCAATGTATCTCAACTAGCCAATAAACATGTGTCCAAATTTTGATCGTATCAACTTGTCTACTTGCTAAAAATAGTAAAGACACTATCTTTAGGCTTTATTAACATTATAAAATCTATCTCTAAGTTGAAATTGCATATTGGCCTCAAAATTGCCAAATAAACTCAACTTAACTAGTTGACATTTTTTACAAGAGATCCAAAAAGGCAACAAACGTGACAAAAAAAGAATAGAACTTCGAATTGTTGCTAGAAAGCTTGAAGACCTTAAAAATTGAAAAACACAATGTCTTTTAAAAAATCAGCAAATCACCACATGTCAGCCTCAAGATAACCATAAAGGTCCCATATATATCTATATATATATATATATATATATATATATATGGACTAAAACCAAACCTGAAAACAATAAGCCCGTGCCTATGACAAGGCCAAAAAAGTCTAAGTGCACATTATTTGAACATTCCTCCACTTATCAACTACTCATAAAAAAAGTCATAACTCTTCAATGCCTACAAGATTTTAATTGTGCATAAGAATGAATCTTCACACCTGAACAATTTCAGAAAAATGACACTTTATTTCACATTTGTTCTCTTCATTGATCGTTTATTAGTTAATCCCTTGTAAAAGAAACTTTTGATTTTTTTTAAGATCCTTTATAGGGGCAATTGATATCAGGGTTATAACCCCCGTTGCACAGGTGGTCCGGTTCTCAACCTCAATCCAAGGCTTAAAGGGACTTGACGATTTTCCACGTATTAGAATCAAGTTGAGAACCAAAAAAATAAAACCAATACCGGCCAACAATGGTTCAAAGGCCCAAGTGCCTCTAAGATATGACCAAGGGAGAATGGTCTATCCACATGGGCACAAACTTCTTAGAGCTATTTGGATGGAAGAGCGCTTAATTCTCATTTGTGCAAAAATTCAACATCTAGGGCTAGGAGCTCCATGGGCACATAGTGCCTAGAGTTATGTACTGTGAATTGAAGGGAAGAGAGCTCGAATTCTCAAACGTGCAAAAGTTCAAATGAGTTCAAACTTTCAACGTGAGCAGTGAGAGAGCGTCTAAAAAAAAAACAAAAATTTTGCACCAAAAGGGTGGTATGGCAGTGCCCATTAGAACAGCTAGCTTGCTATCCCACCCAAGAATTACATGGGCCTTGCATGTAACCCATAAGTGAATTTCAAAGATAAAATGGATCTCTTTAAGGTAGAAATCAAACACATACAAGTGTGGTGATAAACTCTAAAACGAAATTAGGGCTTTGGAGCTCATCAATATGGGAATACAATTCCTAAGTACCTATACAGGAGAGCGAGGAGAGAGAGAGAGAGGATCACAGTCGCAATGATGGCGATCATCGAGTGGAGTGGAATGAGTGGGGCATATGAGCAAAACCTCACACGCATTCAGTCCATCGGGTTTCTTCACTGGTAAGGAAATTGCTCATTGTAAGGGATCACAGGAAAATCATTACTCTCTAAGTCTCATCCTAGAAGTAAGTATATGGCAGAAGCTGCATCAATTTGATTCCACTGACAGAACAATATGTCTAGAACTTCTTGGCAGCCTTTTGGGTCAGCTTTTGCCACTTGGGTTGTGCCCAATTTCACATTTTTATCTCTTAAATCCTCTATATCCCCCTCTGCTCAAATTTTGCAATATTTCAGAAGATATGGATCATTTTTCTGTTCAAGCATTTTTGTTCCCATTGAAGAAGCTGGCAGTAATCCTTGGTGGGCTCTGAGACCCAGATTTGCTTCAAGCAAGAAGGAAGCAGCAAAAAGGATCAAGAACGATGAGCTTGACAGTCTGCTCACCCGCGAGAAAAAGTACAAAATGGCACTCAAATTGAAGGAAGTGCTGGCAAAGGAAAAAGCCCACGTAATGAGTCTCAATGATCTGGGCAAGCTGAGAAAGAAAATGGGGGTTTCGCGCACGAAAAGATTTGCCTCATTTGCTGCAAGCTACCCTAGGGTTTTCAACATTAACAAGGACAAGGACAGTGTGCTGTGGATGGAGTTCACAGATGAGGTGGAGGATCTGTTGGAGGAAGAGGAGCAGTTCAGAAAGCACGTGCATGAGCCCTGGGTGGTGGGCACTTTACAAAAGCTGCTCATGTTGTCGGCCGATCGGCGGCTAGCCATTGACAAAGTAGGGCATCTTAAACATGAATTGGGTCTCCCAGACGACTTTCGCACAAATTTAGTCCATAAATATCCTCAATGCTTCAAGGTTTTGGATAATGGAGGCAGCAATGGCCCATTGTTGGAGCTCGCTGACTGGGACCCCTCTTTGGCAATCACAGCAAGAGAGAGGAAGATCAAAGAAGAGTCTTGTGAGTTTGATGATTTGATTGGCGAGAATACAGGTTATGGGTTTCGGATTGACAACCCAAAAGGCTATACACTTCGGAAGAAGCAGAGGGAGGTGATGGCATGCTTTCAAACCCTACCTTTCCCTTCTCCGTATGAGGATGCCAGTGGTCTGGGGCAAAATTCTCTTGAATTGGAGAAGAGGACTGTTGCCCTAGTTCATGAGTTTCTAAGCTTAACATTGAGGAAAAGGGCAGTTGTGAATCACATTTTGCACTTTAGAAAGGAGTTCAGGCTGCCACAGCGGATGCTGGCTCTCTTGCTGCGGCACCAAGGGATATTCTATGTCTCATTGAAAGGGGATATACATACTCTGTTCCTCAAAGAGGCATATGAAGGCTCAACGCTCAAGGAAAAAAACCCTCTCTTAGATTTCAACTCTCGTCTTGGCGAGCTTTGTAGGATAAGGAAAGTGGAGACGGTTGGCAGCAATGATGCTCAAATACTACATGGGCAGAAAGACAAAGAGGGCCAAGATCATTTGTTGGCAAACAATGAAAAGGTACATGATAATGACTTTGATGATAAGGAAGATAGTGGTGAAGACGAGTTTACTGATGAGGAAGAGAGTGGCGAAGACGACAAAGGTTGCAATGAGCAGTATGCTGATTTAGATGATGGTCTTGATGATCCATATACCGAATCCAGCACGGACCTTGATGATATTCGACCTTAAAATCAGAAAAAGCCTTCAACTTTATTGCTGCTGAAAGTCCATATGCTGCAAAGTGACAGCTTCTAGGAAAAGAATTGACCGATAATTCATCTTAATGAATTATCTAATATTTGAAGAGATTTTGGATGATCGGGTAAAGGAAACAAGGAAAACCCCTTGGCAAAAGGGTTCAAGCAACTTCCCTGAGACACTGTCTGAATATATTACTATGTAGGGTGAAGGGTTTAGTCTCCACTTTGGAAAGCATTCAGACTGCCGCATCGGTTGCAGTGCTGTTGCTGTGGCACTAGGGGGATTCAAATCAAAAATTTTGCTGGTTAAAGATAAGATTTGCTTAATTCACGATTTTGAGGCGGTTCAGAATTTTCTACAATGAAGCTTTTTTCACAGTACACTTTTCATAGTTTTCCAAACTGTGTTGTCATTATAAACCTTTCAGAATGAGATTAGACGTTGATGATCAATTCTCCTAAAATTCACTGAAATTCTGGAAAAGCTGTAGTGCTTGCACGTGTGTTATTTATTTTTGATGATTTTTTCTTGTGGTTAAGCAATCAAGGAAAGAATAATAATAGATGTGCTAGGGAAATTGCAGTCCAGTCTTTACACTCTTTACGTTCTTGCATATGTGCCTATATAGCAAATTACTCAAAACTGGCCAATTTCTTTTTGAGATCTATTCGTCAATGTGTACGATACTAAAGGAGAACATTTCCTTTTTAAGTGTACAAGGCAAGTCATGGTGATGAGGGAACCTTGCTAGTGCGATAAGCAATACAATCAGCCCATTCACTGGGACATCGACACTACAGCTATCAAGAGTGTGTTGTACATTTTAAAATGCTACCAAAGACTGCAGGGAACAGGTCTCAAGATAGACTCAGCATACCTTTCAAATGGTTTGACGGACCTATTTCTTCCATTCTGTGGGCCCAGCTGCAAAGTATATTACACCAACATGACATCCTTAGGGAGTTCCCTAATCTACTCCTTCATGGGCAACAAATAAGCCACCCCTCCGCATTGTTGCCTCTGATATCCAAGTATCATTTTATTTCTATCTGCCTTGGGTGCTTTACAGTCAGAACGTACACTACGTTCCGTATAGCACGTTCTAGAACGTACTGGGTCAGAACGGTTTTTTTTTAACTTCATGTGGTAAATGTTGATGCCGACGCTGTCTCTACTTTTGTTGGTCTGCTTATATGGCAAATTTTCCTTGGGCAGGACAGTCAGCTCTACTACTATCTGCTTGCAGGTCAAGATTGCAGATTAACCATTTATTACTTTCTTCATGGATGCATTTTTGGCCCTGCCGGAGGCAGGGGCTTATTGTTCTCAGGTTTGGTTTTAACCTGCTTGCGATCTTTTTTTTTTTCTAGATCCATATTTTTCAGGGCCTTCACGATTATTATGAATTTTTTGACTTTTTAAAAAGCATTGTGTTTTGAAATTCTCAGGCCTTCGGGCTGTCGCAAATCATCTTTGGAGAGAGACAATTTGAAGTTCTGATCTTTCTTTGTCACATTCTTTGCCTTTTTGGAGCTCCTCGCTGTCGCTGCATGCAGATGTGGTGAGTGCCACCGACGTGATCTGCTTTCTGGCAGATGAACCACTTCTTTGGATTATATTCTTCCCCAGGAATTCTGTGGTTCACAGAGAATCAGTTTTGAAAGGAAAAAGTGAATCTGAGATTCAGAGAAACTAAGCATAGCTCGAGGTTTGAAAGTTTACCAGGTTCAAATTTCTGGTAAGATGTTGCAGATATTTTTGCATAAGCTATGTGGCTTTTATTCGTTACGTAGGACAGGAGATAGATGTTGAAATTTTACTGAACTTGCAGGTTCGTATTCAGTAATTTAGTTGCATTAAAACCTTATGTGATTATCATATTTCTCTGAGGCTTTAGTATGAAGCAGTCAACGTTATCTTGCACTTGTCCCAATCAAAAGCATGTAGGAAAGCCATTGTACAACCTTGTTTCTGAGGTTGTGCTGCATCGTCTTGGGTGTGTTCCAGAAAAATTCAATCAAGGATCACAAGAAAAAGTGGTTATTCGGAAGATCATCACGAGGTCACCGTTTGAAAGGTGGATCGATATCACCACTGGCCGAGGCAACAACGATGTCTGCATATTTTGGTATGGAACAGGGTGAGGATGAGCAGAACCAGCAGGCTTTTGCAGCGCTGCTACAGCAGCACAAGCTACTGCTGAGATTGTCCGACTCAGAGCTTGTTCTACGAAGACAAAAAAATAGAAGAGCGAGCTTTAGATCAAGTAACAACTTGCAATACTCAGTATGGTCTTAGAGTAGACCTTACTATAATGCAGTCATTTCAAGTTGCAAATATATTCCAACATCATCTCTTGATGAACACGACGCCACTGCATGTCAAAAGCAAAGTTCAGCAAAACCTTGATACTTAGTCCATTTTTCTTGCCATCCTGTGAATATTCACAGGATCTCAATTGATATCTGAATGGTGATAACTTGTGCTGGCAGGAGCCAAATGGCAGGAGCCAATGATGTTGCCATGATTCAGATGGCAGATGTTAGTGTTGGTATAACTGGTCAAGAAGGCCGTCAAGATGTTATGGCATCTTATTTTGCAATAGGGCAATTCAGATTCCTAAATCTACTTTTACTGGTCCATGGACATTGGAATTATCAAAGGCCGGCCTACATGGTACTGTATAATTTTTATCGCAATGAATGTTTTGCTGTTGTAGACTTTACAGGAAAACACAGTCATGTTGTTCGTACACTACGTCGTGCACAAGGACTAACTATGAACACATTAATTTTTAATCCAAATGGTATTCAACAACATGGTCTAGCATATGCAGCATTGACACTTGTATGTAGCATAGACAACCTACATTAAGTTTCACCCTTGCAAGCAAATAATTTTAATCTGAATGGAAATGTACAAATTGAGAATGAGCAACTTAGTACCTTTGCAAAATGGTATTTGTTTATCCCTTACACATAGATTTGTTGTAGTACATATCCTATTATCTACTAATTGAATACTCAATTCTTATAAAATCACATATAGGACAGGCAAGATCTTAGCACTCGAAAAGAGGCATGGATACTTGTATAAATTAAGTCATTGCATTTCTACCTTTAGTCTAGTGTTTAGTACTTCTATTCATGTAAATAAAAGTTTTACTTTGGCATTATACACTTGGCACTTGAATCATGCTGTTGTGCAACAAATGTCTAGACAATCTATTATTCTTGATCTCAACTGCCTGCCCATAGCTTCTCTCCAGAGATCAGAGTCTGGTTGGCTGAGTGCCTCTTCAACTGTCATCGGTTCCTATATCAAGAGACATGCAGATTCAAGAGTATACCTTGTGGTCTGTGTGCGCACTCGGCTTGATCTTTTGGGTGGAATCGATTGATGAACCACTTCTGGGACTTGTTGATGGGTAGCAGCAACGTCTTTGTCTGATTCGCTATCAAGTAGTGGGTCGACAATAGACACGTCTGAGTTAGAAGTTCGGATTGTCGTGTCAATGACAAGTGATGAAGGTTCTCCTGGAGCAATATCCTTGTCTTTGATGTCGACGAACTGATCTTCGATAAAGACTGTATCCTAGCTATACAAGATTTGCTGGATATCAGAATCATACAATCAGGATGGTCTTGAGACCTTGGAAGTCCAATTTCTTCTTCGTGTCTTTTAGCCTTAAAAATGAGGACCACTACCACATAAGATCCTTTAACGTTGACTTTTTATCAAACTCCATTGACCGACCTCAACACATAGTATTACCTCTGCAATGCAAGGCCAAACCCTCTGAATATTTTGACCAATTCAAGAGTAAAAAACGGAGTTAATTCTAGGAAAAGTTTATAGCAGTGTGGACGAACGATAAGTTTATTAGCCATGAGCATACATGAATCACCATGCTGTGTATTGTTAATCCAAACAAATGACTTGATCTTAGCGATATAACGATAAAAAAGATGTGGTGGTCTTTTCAAGTAATGATCTCGATAGATCAGACACTTTAGAAGGAGAATCTAGGATAGCAAGGCTTCTCCCATGAACTTTCTAGATAAGTATGCGTCTAGTCTTATAGCTTTGGCACATTCACTAAGTGTCCTATTTCTCCTCAACCATTCCAATTTGTTGAGGAGAATAGGCACATGTGAGCTCTTCTATCTTAATTTCATAGTATTAGCATGTGCAAATGGTATATTATTCTCAAGTATGTGTGTGTGAATTATTTCATGTTTATTTCTAAGGAGAAGACTACTATTTTTTTAGGTTATATGGAAATTGTTGATGTCCTCCTAACATGCATTCACTTGCAATCACTGATGATAAGCTACAATTTTTTTAGACCACACAATAAATAGACAATCATCGATTTTTTATCTAGTAAAATTTTCATATTTTGTATATATGAATGTCGATTTCTAGATCTACCATAGGTAGTATATTATTGAGTGTTTTGTTAATTATGAGTAGCCTCCTCTTTATGCCTCACTTATTATAAGACATTAGCTTATTAAAAGTGTCAAGGTGAGAAAAATCAACACCAAATCAAGCCACAAGCTTCAATGATGTGATATTTTGAAAACCATAATATTTGTAATAATGCACGAAGTGCATAAAAAGGCTATTTTAGTATATATCCCTAAGCTAACAATATGGCCTTTTTGAAAGTCTAGGAAAGTGTGTTAGTAATTATATGTTAATAAAGTACTTTTATTCCAACTCTTGTAAATTTACCATAACTGAATTACACATGCATATCAACATTCATTGGACTCTTTAGCCCAATTACTTTCATTTACATATCAAGAAAGCTTACATGAACTTATGAAACTCATGCAACAGTGGCTAGCCTTGTACGGCGCATGATCACTTTGTGATTTGATGCAAGCTTGATATTGACATATAATTTTAGGTGTTTCTCAAGAATCCATTCTTCTACAACCTGCCTATGAAAAGTTTAAAAAAAAACTTTAGAATCTTTACAGATTTTATTTAGAGATATACAGCTTAGCAATGTAAGTGAGGAGCAAATTCCTCAATGTGATTACCCACTCGTTGGGATTGCTAGTCATGGTCAACCACTTACTAAGCTAGGTGCACTATACAAACTTCCACTTAGTCTATTAAAAGAACTGAGTACTAAAAAAATAACTAAAAGCTTTATCAACAAACTACATAGAAGTGAAGAAAATTCAGCGATTCATCGATTACGTCGTGCATTGGATGGTTGCCCCTACAGCAAATTACGTAGTACAAAGAAGAGTCACGAACCCACCGATGGGTCATATGCAGTGCGTATCGAACATACAAAGATTACAGCTTTACACACAAGATTAGAGCTTCCCAGTCCAGCTTTATATTAACAGCAGTGGGTAAGTTCCAAGCCCAGTACTATAGCATCGAACAATTCTGCTGCAAACAATTTTCTGGTGTACATTCTTTTGTTAGCATCAAAGATCGCAACAAACCAAACTGAAATCACAAGGAACCATACTGAATCATTTATGGCTGAAACCATAATGAACCATACTGAAGAGATAATACACCCATCTATTTGCATCTACTCTTCTATTATTATGTGCAGCTAAGCTATACCCAAGTTTATTAAGTGTTATCCATTTCCATGCAATTAATTGTATCTATGTACTTTGCATGATTTCAGACAACTTGGCGGTACTGCATGCAAGCAGCCAAATCATGGGTTGCATCATGGGAATGCGGGATTATATGTCAAGAAGCCCGCATGCTGGGAACTTTGATGAAGAACAGGTATGTGTGATTTGCTTAAGTAAGGCTGGAACGCTGGATTCTAGAGAGAAATTGGTTGTAAGGGACAAATTGCTCAGTTATGGTACGTCTTCGTAAACTTATAACTTCTTGTTTCTTCCGTGCTCCTCGTTTGGCTATGATTTGCTGCAATATTCAACCACAAATCACCAGATCGCAGAAACCATTGTAGACCATCAAATTTACAGTCTATACAATCCTGAGAGCCATGGACTGCAAACAGAAATCGATATAGTCTTCTTCCACGGATTGCAACTCGGAGACTACAGAAACGCTTACATTGATACATGGGTATCAGACGTTCCAGCAGCACGTGGACAACCGAACAGACGCATCTGCTGGCCTGGGAAGTGGCTGGGAGAGGAAGACTTCCCCAGGGCTCGCATACTAAACATCCATCGTCTGATCAGAAGCTGAGGAGTCATAGATGTCCGTGTTCTGATCAGAGTGAGTAAACAAGCGTGATCAAACAACGATAGTGTTATGTCCATGACCAGTACATAGGATACAGTATACTCCTAGTCTTGGATACACGATACTCCAGTGAAACAAGCTGTTAGTTATGCCACGTCATACTGGACGTGACCCGAAAGTAACTAATATCTTTGTGAGGCCCAGAACACACTAAATGGAGTTAAGACAAGTTATGAGACAGTGTATGCATGTGTAGAGCTATCAATAGCAATTCTATGAATAGTTGGTCCATGCTTAGAACTCTATTCTAGGTGAATCTATGTATGGGAAACTTAGGGCTATGCATGGCTATGTGCCCAGGATGCTTTTGGCTCTATATATTGGGTCCAAACGCCCTACTCCTCATTATGGTTGTGGATTCATTGTCAGACTCTCACTTTATATTAATGCTTCTTGTTCCTTGGCTTGGGGGTGACGCTTCTAGAGTTTGATTGGATACTTCTACTTGGTTGGGTGGTTTCTCCATAGTGTGTTATCCATTGTGTTTGTGATTTGTAAGCAGGATCTAAGGAGCTTCGTTTATAGTGGTATCAGAGCAAGAGTTTACAAGTTTGGAGAGGTCATTGGAGCTTGGTGGTAATCAACTAGTATTCTCATCCAAGGAGTGGAGCAAGGTTGCAAGTTGGTGGATCTTTCCAATTTCAATTTTCAATTCACTTTGAAGTAGTTGAAATTTAGGTTGCATGTTGGATCTTCCCATGTATTTGGATTCTAGGCTCTTTTGTGGCCAAATCTGGCTTGTTTTCCATGATTTTGGCACAAAATTGTTGGTAGAATTCAAAATCCAGCAAGTTCAGATCAATTGTTTGGTTATAACTCTGTATATAGGATTGCATGTGGAGTTGGAAAACGTTCTTGCCATTAAATTCCAATATGTCATGATGAAAAAACCTAGAAAGGGCCAAAATCCATGATTTTTGCTTGTTTTTTCATGAAATTGGAGGAGGTTGTTGAACATCGATTGAAGCTGGGAAAAGATGAATCATAGTCTTTTGAAGTTGTCCTAGAAGTTAGAGCCAAGAATTCCAGCAATTGAGTTTGTAGGAAGTAAAAAATTGTTAAAAATTGACCAATTTTGGTGAATTTTGGGGGATGGATTTCTCTAAATCCATAAGGGGATCATTCTAGATTTTTTACAGCATGATTTGTATTCCTTTTTACCTTTCCAGCAAGCTATCAGACTTGTAAATTGATGGTTAGAGGCTTATGTTTCAATTCCATCAAGTTTGTAGCAAGTTTGACTTCTAGAAATCAAGAATTCCTGGTTCTCAGCCCATACTACTTCATAGGATCTGTATGAAGGCTTCATGGAACTCTTAGAGACCATTTAAGACTGTTTGAATCATCACTTTTAGGATTGGTTGAGTGTTTGCAAGTTTTTAGGTAGATTGGGCATGAAAAAGTGCTCCCTTCTATAGGTTTTTTGGCTGTTCTGGACTCGCACTTGTGAATCCTAGGTGGTAGGCTGGCGTGTCAAGTGTCTTGTTCACTAAGTCTCCCTCTGTACTGAGCTTTACAACATCCAATTTGGTGTACTATAGCCAAAAGTTTTGCAATTTTGTGAGCAAAATTGGTAGAATTTCGAATTGTTTTGATTTCATGCAAGTCAATTTCCTATTTTGAGGTACTGTGCTTGCATGTACTCTGACTGTTAGATACAAAACTGGGTTTTATAATTGATAATTTCCGTAGAACTTGATTTTACGTAAAATTCCATAATTGTGAAAAATCAGTTTAATGTCGCATGTCTTGCATGCCTGATGGACATTAAAGTAGTAAAATTAAGAATCGAACAATAAATCGAATTTTTGATTTCGGTTGCTTAGTAACTGATAGTGGGTTTTTACGAATTTTTAGAAAACATAAAATTTTAAAAGTGCGAAAACCCAAAATTTTAATTTTTTTCAATTTCTTGTAATATATGAAATTGACTAAAAATAGTGATTTGACCATGCTGGAGTCAATTTCAGTCGATTTTGGTCAATTGTACTTCACTATGAGTTAATCTAATATTAACTAAATTTAGTAATTTCTAGGATAGATATATCAAGATGGCCAAAGAAACATCAAATCAAGCTGCGAATCTAGGTGCACCATCTTATATGGTGATTTGTCAGCAGTTCAGTACGACGCTCAATGATATGAATAATCGTAATCAGATGAGAGATCAACAAATAGAAGTTCTGTTGAATCAAGTCAAATTGATGTCTTCACCCAATCTCGATTTTCAACCGGAGGTTTATGCAGGGGAGAAGAAGGAGAAGAAACCTGAAGTCATCGAGGACTGGCTAACCAAGTGGAGTAGTTACTTCAATCTGCACGATGTTTTTGATGAGAAGAAAATTGAAAGTGTCGTGCTATTCTTACGCGACAAAGCGTCATTGTGGTGGCAAGATTTACCGGTGAAGCCTACTACTTGGGATGCGTTTGCGGAAGTTTTCAAGAAAGCTTTCGTAGTTGTTGATGACGTTGACTACTACCTGAAGTTCGTGAACTGCAAAGTGGGTACAAAGAATTTAGACTCTTATATCCAGGAATTCATGGACCTATGGAATGAGCTTCCATCATTTGATGTAAAGTTGGCACTTTGGCAGTTTGTCCTTGCCAGCCGACTATCAGAATGAATGCAGGCAAAATGTGTTTCAAAACTTCGAGGATGCGTTTCGGATTTCGAAAGCATATGATTTTACAGTGGTGGCATCCAGGAAGCAGTTTGCGCAAATTCCAACTACTTTGTAAACCAAGAAGGGTAAAAAGCGTAGTTCAGACCGAGCGAAATATTTTGACGAATTAGATCAAGAAGCATCAGAACCCAAGAAGTCGAAGAGAAAGAGATTTAAGAAATCTATGTCTCAGGTAAAGGCTAAGAAAGAGAACTTACAATTTCGTCTGTAAGAAGCCTGAACATATGATGAAATTTTGTCCAGAAAGGATGAAAGTGTCGGGTCACATGATTGCGATCCCAGGAGACAATGGTTTGGAAATTAACCTGACTGATTGTGAGTGTGAATGTTCTTTTAGTACTATTTCTTTCTTGCCTAATAAACTTTTCCATTTAATTGGCACAGTTAAAAATCAAGAAGTGAGTATTTTATTGGACAGTGGTTCAACTCATAATTTTATTAATTATCATCTTGTGCAGAAACTCAGCTTGGAAACTGAAGCCAGCAATCATAGATATAAAGTTTATCTAGCTTAAGGAGCAGAGTTGGAGACTTGGAACGTAAAAGTCCTGAAGCTCCCAGTTTTGATGCAAGGACACACAGAACACAGTTATGTAATATCTAATATCTATGAACTGTTATGTGAGTAACCAATCAATAGATTATCAAACTTTAGCGTTACTACCAGTCGTTGCCCACATTTTGTGGAAAGCATGTTCTCACTTTCAAGGAGAGTGATAAGGTAGTTACATTATTTGGCAGTAATTTTGTACGTCCGTTGGATCAGATTTCTATAGTTAATGAAATGGAGACATTGGATTATTCTGAGTATGAAGTTTTTTCAATATGTGCTATTCCAGTTGTGGATATTCCTAAAATGAATCTAAATGGTTGTGAATTCTCAACAATTCCTAACTCAGTAAATTTAGATCATGAACAAGCAGTGAAAGAACAGATCATAAATCAATCTAGGGATGTTTTTTCATCTAAATTACCTCATGGTTTACCACCGTCTGTAGACCACATGATTGAGTTAATTCCAGGAAGTCAATCTGTCTCTAGACAACCTTATAGGTTCTCTCAGAAAGAGGAGATAGAGATTTCAAATCAAATAGAAAACTATCTGAGATTGGGACATATACAACCTAGTAAATCACCATAGGGACTCCTGTTCTTCTTAAAGCTAAGAAATATAGAGGTTTTCGGATGTGTGTGGATTATAAGGGTCTTAATAAAGTGACTATCAAAAATAAATATCCATTACCCAGGATGGATGACCTTGTAGATCGCTTGGGTGGAACACAATATTTCACCAAGATAGATCTCAGGATAGGGTACCATCAAATAAGAATTAAGTTGGAAGATGTCCAAAAGACATGATTTTGTTCTAGATTTGGTCATTTATGAATTCTTAGTGTTTCCATTTGGATTAACGAATGCTCCAGCAACGTTCCAGCAAATGATGAACGATTTATTTCATCCATATTTGAGAAAGTTTGTGGTTGTATTCTTAGACGACATTCTCGTTTACAGTAAATCCTTCGTGGAACACGTAGAACACTTAAAAATCATCTTGATGAAACTCCGTCGGGAGTAAGTCTACGCTAAAGAGTCCAAGTGTGAATTCTTTAAGCAGGAGTTGCTTTATCTCAGTCATAAGATCACAGTAAATGGGATCAAGATTGACGAGGATAAAATCAAGATTGTAATTGAGTGGCCAATTTCGGGAACTGTGAGGCAAGTAAAGTCATTTTTAGGTTTTACACTTTTCTTCGAGAGATTTATTGAGGATTATGCTAAGTTATCAGCACCACTTAATAATCTGACAAAAGGATTTGTTAATAAAAAGAAAAAGAGGAATCAACCTAGTCTGCCTGTTGTTTGGAATGAGGAATTGAATCAATGTTTTGAGAAACTTAAAACAATGATTGTTTCAAATCCCATGTTACAAATTGCAAATCTAGATTTACCTTACGTCATGAGAACGGACGCAAGTGATGTTGCAGTTGGAGCGGTTTATTACAAATGGATAGGCCACTAGCATTTGAGAGCAAAAATTCACTGGTCCTCAGTTGCGTTATACTACTTAGTAAAAGGAATTGTCTGCTGTAATCCATGCACTTAAAACCTGGAGACACTACTTGTATGGTAATAAGTTTGTAGTGTATATGAATCACCAGCCTCTTAAGTATTTTTGTAATCAATATGATCTTCGGGGGAGAAAAGCTCGATGGGCTGAATTGATGCAAGAATTCAATCATGAAATCCATTACATAAGAGGCAGCTCTAATCAAGTTGCAGATGCTCTTAGTCGGATCGGTGAACTGAATGAGTTGTCATTCACCCAGATTTCTATGGATCTATATCTTTCGTTGAGAGGAGAATATGAATCAAATTCTCATTTTGGTCACATTTGGAACATTGTTCAGGCCGGAAGAAATGTGGACAATGTTGAGTCAGAAACACACTCAACTAACTAAGAAAGATAAGAAGATTGTGAAACAATTCACCATTCGAGATGGATTACTATTTCGGAATGAGAAAGTTTGCAGACGTGGTGATGATGAGCTCAAACGCAAGATTTTGTTTGAATGTCATGACATACCCTGTGCAAGACATCCCAGTATACATAGGACCCTGGGCTTGGTTAAAAGAAAATTTTATTGGCCAAAGCTCAAGCCATATGTTGAGTCATATGTTGTTAAATACAAACCTTGTCAACTAGCAAAGGCTGAACACCATAAGGCTGGTGGTTTGTTGCATCCGTTAGATATCCCTTATAAGAAATGGGAAAGCATATCTATGGATTTTGTAGTTGGACTTCCAAAGATCCAATGGCAAAATGATTCTATTTGGGCTGTAGTAGATCGGTTAACTAAGTTAGCTGCATTCATACCAGTCAAGTCAACTATAAAGGCTTCTGAATTAGCCCAGATATTTGTTGAAAGACTATTTCGGTTGTATGGTCTACCAAGTGACATTGTTAGTGATGGAGATCCTAAGTTCACAGGTCACTTTTGGTCAGCAGTATTCCATAAACTGAAAATGTCTTTGAGTTTAAGTTCTTCTAATCATCCTGAATCAAATGGCCAGACAGAAAGGACTAATCAAACTATGGAAGATATTTTGAGGACGTATGTTTCTCACAGGCAATCTCATTGGGAAGATTAGCTCCCACTAGTTGAATTTGCATATAATAGTAGAAAACATTCTGCTACAAGTTACAGTCCTTTTATGCTTATGTACGGTTTTCATCCTAGATCTCCAGTAAATGTTGAGACGAAGTCTGTTAAGATCCAGAAGGTTGTTGATTTTTTGCATGATATGCAAGAAATGTTGGAAGTGGCTAAGGATAGTATTCGAAGTACTCAGGATAGAGCTAAACATTATACTAATCTTAAGAGATCTCCAAGAGATTTTAAAGTTGATGACTGGGTATATCTTAGGGTTCCAAAAGTTCTAAGACATTACATGTAGGGAAGCATTATAAGCTGTCTACCCGTTATTGTGGACCTTTCAGGATTGTACGTAGAATTGGTTCTTTGGCGTATGAACTCAATCTTCAAGAAAAATCGACTGCACACCCAGTATTTCATGTAAGTCATTTGAAACTAAGTTTACATGATGGTGATACAGTTGGATCGGATGAGGATTTATCCCATTTGGAAAATTTGTCGCTTAGTGTACCTTTGGAACCTGAAAAAGTGCTCAGAACCAGAGATAAACAATTGAGAAATCGTTCTATCTCTAAGTGCTTAATTTGGTGGAAGGGTTATACTGAGGATGATGATTCATGGGAGAGAGTTGATAGCATAAAGAAGAATTTCCCGAATTTAAATTTCTAAGGATAGAGACAGTTTAAGGAGGGAAGAATGTTATGTCCATGACCAGTATATAGGATACAATATACTCCTAGTCTTGGATACATGGTACTCCAGTGAAACAAGTTGTTAGTTATGCCACGTCATACTAGACGTGACCCGAAAGTATCCAATATCCTTGTGAGGCCGAAATTTTTTTGGAAAGTCGAACCAGGCAGAATGGGCTATGCCCGGCCCAGTCCATTGCGTAATGGATACTTGGACCTTTTTTAGCAGGCGTAGTCAGAATTAGCAGTAAAAAAAATTGATACCAATCTTATGCTACCATGTGGCAGGCACAACTGACGTGCAGGCAGAATCAGCATTAATTTTTTTTTAAACTGATGACTATTCTGTCTTTTAATTTGTTCAGAAATGGGCAGAATAATCACCAAGAATCCATTACGTATATATTGCCTTGCCATGTCATATTGTCGTATTTTACTTTTTGTTAATCCAACAATTTTAGCAGTATGGGAAGGCATTCGTGATATAATACCACAATAATAAGTCGAACTTTTTGTGAAGATTAAATCGATGTCTATGATAAAGTTTAGGAATGTATACAAAATTATGTTGTGTAGTGAATCTAGAAGTTTTGATTTTGAAATCGAAACATAATCTTCATAACTTTTTCTTTTATAATAAGAAACTTGACATCAATTTGTTTTAATGTTTGAATAGACATTTAAAACTTCAATAGATAATAATAATGTTCAACAAAAGCACTAGAAGTTTAAATTTTTAATGATATAACTTTTCACTTTTTTTCTCTTAGAAGAGTTTGGGCTTGTAAATATGAAATTCCTAGATGTCAAGTTGATATTTCTCAAATATCGAATATTATTCATACGTAGTTTTACTATCCCAATTTCCATACTTCACCCAGATTTGAGGCACAAATAATTAACCACGTCTGGTATTGAAATGCATGTCATATAGTAAACTGCTTGATCTCATAATGAAACGTGTTGGAATCAGTTAATTTTCTAGTTTGTTGACTATTTCGTTCATTCGATAAGATGCTTTAGCTTGTACCAAACTTAGCTTGTCAGCTTTATCACACCTTTCTGAAAACTTATGCTTTGGCTTTGAACTTGTTGAAGAAGGACTTTTCAAGTTCTTAGTGATTGTGGTATTTAGAAATTTCTTGTCAGTACAAGGCCAAACACCTTTGACTTGTTTTACTATATTATATTTAAAACTTCTACATACATTATTACCTTTGAAAGATAAATCTAATAAGATCTTATTTATATTTCATTAAAACATTTCAAGTTCAAATGCCCAAATAACATAAAGCTACTAGTTATATGCCTTTTGGATGGATCTTAAGTCTCTTAGAATAAGGGGCTATTACTAGCCTTTTACTTTAGACACTTACACAAAGAAGAGACGTATGCACATCAATATTGAAAGTATTATTATTGGAGCATAATCGAGGCGTTATTTGGATCACTAAATTATTGTAGATTAGTTAAGTGAACATACTTGAGGACCTCATCCAACAAGTGGATAGAACCCATATTGGCGTCCATTCTTGCCACATAGGATGCCACCTAGGAGTAAGTCCTATCTCTTGTGTGAAAGGGAGGCATGCCCCTTAAGAGGCCTCAATCGATTTAGTATAGCATTTTGGCCCCTTTCCACTTGCCTACCTACTATGTTAAACCATCTTGAGTAAAGATGAATTGCTTATGGTCAATGAACTTATCTTGCCCATGGGAGTTGGCCCTATATGGCAAAAAGTAACTGGTTTGTGGCCAATGAGCTTATATTGCCCATAGGAGTTTCCTAAGGGGACAATTTGGTCTAGCTCATTGTTGGGGTGGTTCTTGGTATATCAAGTGACAATTATTCTATCAATCTAAAAATAAAAGAATTACCTTTTTTGACACCCAAAGATTAATCACTCACTTTTTATAGACTAGTGAAGAGCATTAAGATCTACAGAGATTCAATACCTATAAACTTAGCAAATACTCACTATCTTATGGTTGGTATAATTTTGTCTTGGTATATCAAGTGACAATTATTCTATCAATCTAAGAATAAAAGAATTACCTTGTTTGACCCCCAAAGATCAATCACTCACTTTTTATAGATTAGTGAAGAGCATTAAGATCTACAGAAAGATTCAATACCCATAAACTTAGCAAATACTCACTACTTTATGGTTGGTATATTGTTGAGATATGTAAATATCCACTCCAAAATCAATAACTAGATGCATCGCCTATAATCTTGACAATTGACTTGCTCATAATACTCAGCTTGACAATTGATTTGCTCATAATACTTGTGACTGCTGATCATGTGAAATCCAAATATATGACATGCTTGGACCCAACATATAATATGTAAGAACCTTCCAAATGTCGATGGTCTAGTCTTAAAGGGCTCCAATCGACTTTCCCTTTTGCCTTGATTGGAGCAAGATGGTGTGGTGATGTAGCGTGATGGGGTAGGGCCTGCCCATCCAATCTCAATACCATGCCCTACGCGTGAGTGGATATATGAACATGGGCATATACTTGAGGCACATGTTTAAGGGCGATCTCAATTCCATGCCCTACGTGTGTGTGGATATTTGAACATGAGCATATACTTGAGGTTCTGTTTAAGGGCGATCTATTCCATGCTATGTGGATATCTGAACATGGGCATATATTTGAGGCTCATGTTTAAGGGCGATCTCAATTCCGTGTTAGTGGACATTTGAATGTGGGCGGATACTTGGGGCTCATGTTTAAGAGCGATCTCAATTTTGTGCCTATGCATGAGTAAATATTTGAACGTGGGCAGGATACTTGAGGCTCATGTTTAAGGGTGATCTCAATCTAGTGCCTACGCGAGAGTAAATATTTGAACGTGGGCAGATACTCGAGGCTCATGTCTAAGGGCGATCTCAATTTCATGCCTACACACGAGTTTATATTTGAACGTGAGCGAATATTTGAGGCTCGTGTTTAAGAGCAATCTCAATTTTGTGCCTATGCATGAGTGCATATTGAACGTGGGTGGATACTCGAGGCTCATCTTTAAGAGCAATCTCAATTATGTGTCTATGCATGAGTGTAGATTTGAACGTGGGCGGATAATTGAGGCTCATGTTTAAGGACAATCTCAATTCCGTGCTCATGCGTGAGTGGATATTTGAATGTGGGCAGATAATCGAGGCTCATGTTTAAGGACAATCTCCATTCCGTGCCAACGCGTGAGTGGATATTTAAACGTGAGCATCATGATACTCGAGGGGAGATTTTAGGTTAAGGGGCTGGAGAGGTTCTTTGTTTTTGGTATGAAGGATTGTCATTGGTCCATCAATGGAATAACGGTCCTTCCTTCTTACCATTAGTCTTGGTGGGGCTCTATGGTCTCTTTTTTGGCTCCAAGAAAGGGACCATTTATAGGCAGCATGTGTGATCATAAAAGAGTTGACGAAAAGAAAGAAATAAATATTATCTGAAAGATCATCGATCCACGATCCATCGATCGAGAGAGAGAGAGAGAGAGAGAGAAAAAGAAAATCAAGAGAACGAGAGAGAAAGAAAGAAATGGCGGGGAGGTCAGCTACGCCATCGCCGCTCACGTCCTCCTTCACTGCGCCTGCCTCACTCTCTCCTCTACCACCGATGGAAGCACCAGCCTTCGTTAAATTCCCTCTTACCACTCGCATCCGTTCTCCTTTACACGACTGCGCCTCCCCTTCCTCTTATCCATTTCTACCTTCTATCAGAAATCTAAGCTTTTCATGCACAAGTAGTCTGATTTCTTCAGGTCATTCGTTTTCTCATGATAGTTTTTCTGATAGATCTGTCAACGGTTTGCCTGTATCCGGATGCAGCAGTCGTTCATTTTCTAGTGATACTTTTTCTTATGGATTTATCAATAGATTGGCTGTGTCTAGAAGTAGGAGAGTGTATGCAGTCAGTGACAAATCCCCTGAAACGTTTGATAATGTTGTATTATCAAAAGTGAAAAGGCCATTAGATATGGATCCGCTTTCATTGTGGAACAGGTACTTGGATTGGCTTTACCAGCACAAGGATCTTGGCCTATATGTGGATGTTAGTCGGATTGGCTTCACAGATGAGTTTGTGGCACAGATGGAGCCGAGGTTTCAGAAGGCGTTCAAGGCGATGGAGGATCTGGAAGCCGGCGCCATAGCGAATCCAGATGAGGGACGCATGGTTGGTCATTACTGGCTGCGCGCGCCACACTTATCTCCCAACCAGTACCTGCAGAAGCAGATTGTTGATTCGCTGGACAGGGTGAGGCGTTTTGCTGCAGACGTTGTCAACGGTAAGGTAATTGCTCTATCCTACAATAACATCATTGAATGCGATTTCTATTCACATAATTAGAGCTATTTTCTTGATATGCACTTTCTCTGTCCTACAATACTGTTCTTAAATGCAATTCACAAAGTATTGTGCTATTTTCTAGATTACTAAAAGAGTATTCTTGTTCATGCTTGAAATTTGAAGGGCATACTCCTCTCCAAATGAAGGGTGTCATTTTGTTATGATATTTAACTTCATCAGCTAGCCCATCTTTTGCAATTCAATTGAACAAATTTAAAGCCTTCCGGGCATATTATTTTGGCAAGTTCTAGGAATGGCCTTCAAATAACATTTTGCGAAATTTGATCACATTCTTTGAAAGGCAGGGAGGTTTTTGATGGGCATTGCAGTTCGCAAATTCCTAATTGCTTGCTCAAACAAAATTACCAAGACCATCCAAACCACCATACCAGGATTGACTTACTTGATTTTATGTCCACCTTTGTGCGGCTGATTGGAATCGTACTCCTGACTTCAAGTAGAGGAGATGAACTCTTTACAAACACATCGCTTACTGGAAGACTTGATTCATCTTTTTTTTATGAGATTAATGCTGACATGTACTTAGATTGGTCAGATATATAATGTGAATGTCATGCTTATAAATCTACTCAATGTTTTCTGCTTTAACATTCTTTCATGTTTTAAAATTAGCACGGTGGACAGAATTCTTTCGCCTTTTAGATGGTTAATAGTTACATGCTTAACGTTCGTGATTGAACAAGGTGATTTTGACGTTTACTCCTCCAATTCAGCCGATTAATCTTTTTGGTTAATTTTTTTTCAGATAAAGCCGCCACCGTGTCCAGCAGAACGGTTCACACAAGTGCTTTCCATTGGTATAGGAGGTTCAGCTCTTGGTCCGGAATTCGTAGCTGAAGCTCTTGCTCCTGACAATCCTCCTCTTAAGGTGTAAGAAAGTTTTTGAGCAAGAAATAAAAGTTATGATTCAACAATTTTCTGTGGCTATGAAGAGTTTTAAGTTGCTAAGAGATTCTTTCTACCTTTGTGTTTGTCTTACGGATAATCATCTATCTATCTACATATATATCATAGATGCATCCGGAACGCGTCGTTGGAACGCTAGCGTTTCAGAACCCGGAATGCTGTTCCATAACATATTTCTTTTTTTTTTAACTGTTATATATATATATATATATATATATATATATATATATATATAGAGAGAGAGAGAGAGAGAGAGAGAGAATTATATTAATGTCTATCAATTGCCCGTGGACACATAAGACAAGTAAAAAGTACATCAAAAAAGGAGCATTGTCCACGTAGGACTTATTACTATAAGCTAAACCAAAACAAGTAAACAGAGAGAAAAACAAAGCTTAACCTCCAACTCTGTCGAGGGTACAATATCAGTAGCTTAACCACCAACTACACTGATATAAGTTAACTAACTAGCTAAGTGGATATAAAAAATTGCGTGATATGGTGAGAAGCAGGCGTTGGCCTCTAGTGAAGAGCCCTGGGCCTGGAGGAGCGAAGAGGGCGTTGGAGCTTCGGCTGTCGTACTAGAATGTCTATCTCACTGTCAGAAGTCTCATCTCTATCCCGCTTTTGGAAAAAGTGCTAAATGTGTGACTAGCTATGATCCACATTAGAAGCATCCAATAAAAGAGAAGATCTCAGAGTAAACATCTCTCGTAATAACAAACCAACACATCTCGCATCTGAGTAGGCAAGGAAAGAACCAAGTGTAAGTGGAGTATCTCTATATAAGCAATGGTATCTGCCTCTGATCTCATAGTAGACCGGACATCACAAAATGAAGTGGAACTCATCCTCAATCTCCTGTAAAGAGCAGCACTGACAAATCCGTAGCGGTCGAGGTGTGTCTGTGTATCTGCCTGTCTCAATAGCAAGCTGGTGAGACGAGACCCTAAGCTGACCGAGACAATAGCGTAGGCTGAAAGATAACGTCTAAGACAAATAACCCGGCCGAATGGGAAGCCCGGAAACATCAAGCTGAAGTGTGATAAGATGTGGGTGAGACCACATGGTGCGGATGTAAGCCCTATAAATGTGCTGGTGGATAAGTGCATGTGTCCCATTTGGGAGATCAGATATAGATAAACCCCACATACCCAAAAGGTCAGAAACACACTGAAACCATGAGGACTTAGCCTGCTGACTAGCCAGAGCATGAGAGGATGTGAAAGCTGCAGTCACGTATTTGGATGAATCAAGCTTTGAGACTCTATGAATAAATGTGATAATTCGAAATATAGCCTCAACAATCAATGGTGGAGAGACAAACTCCGCCAATATAATATCATGGGAAACTGACTGCTTCGCATGGATCATCCGACTAAGCATAAGGATTTGCAGACGTGGAATATCACTCCAAGTATCTCTAGATAAGCCAGGTTACCATGTCTCCGCTGAATATAGAGCAACCAGAGAGACAGTGGCAAAAAAAGGGCGATAGCGTGTATCAGGATCAAGCACCTAGTAAATAGAGGAAAACCTCTCCATCTGGACGAGCAGAGTGCCCCTTGCGGAGCCTAGACAATGCAGCTGGTTTAAAAGTGAGCAATGGACCAGTAAAAAGGACACCCAGGTATGTATAAGAGGCTACTATCTCCAGTGGCTGCCCATCATAATAGAACATTGTGCCTCTCATATGCTGTCGATTGGTGTTGAACACCATGACCTCAGTCTTACCAATGTTCACCATCAAACCCCATGTCTAGCAGAAAGTATATAAAGCATCTAGGTGCTACTGAATCCCCGATGCTGATCTCGATAGTAGTATCACGTCATCCGCATATAGTCGAATAGGGATAATCATATATGGTAACGAACAACCATCTTCACCCTCTTCCCTAATAATCCGCTAAAGATCATCAATGTATAGAGCAAAGAGAGTAGGGGATAAAGGACATCCCTGCTTAACTCCCACTGTACTATGAAAATAAGAGAACCATCCATCACCATCTCGAAAGCGAGCCAACACTCTCTCATACAATGTGATGATAGCAGCAATGATCTCCTGAGAAAAGCCAAGTGATGCTAGGCGTTGGAGTAAAAGGTGTCTCGGAACAGAATTAAAGGCTTTGCGGAAGTCCACAAAGCAACAATAAACCCTCTGCTTCCTGAACTTGGCCTCCTCAATAATACATCTCAGGATGAATATCTAGTCAACTGTGGAGTAGCCAGCGCGAAAACCTACCTGTCCCATAGCATGCCATTCTCGATTTCAAGTTGGACCATCCTGCCTTTTAGTCTAAGAAGCTCCGGATAAAGCTAATTTCATAGGCAAACATGCCTTCAACGGGTTTGGAAGGGGTATAGTCTGCTGTCGACAACCGATAGAAATCTGAGTGAGGGGTCATTGGTATGATATCTAGAGTAGAAGCTGAGATAGGCAAGACCCCCCCTCCCTCTAAGGATATAGCTTCCGCTGTCCCAGCAGGGACAGCGAGATTGGATTGGGCCATCGCTGTCCCAGCTGGGACAGCGATGGGTGGACGGGCAGAGGATGGGGCAGCAGCCAGCGCTGCCCCTCCTACCTTTTTAGGAGGCATAAGGGGGAGAGAGAGAGAGAGAGAGAGAGAGAGAGAGAGAGAGAGAGATGCTTTCTTTCGATTTATTTCACAGGTTTGATTCCAAAAAATTTCTTAACTTTTTGGTTCTAAAGGTTGCATATAGAATTGTCCTATTGATAGTTTTGCTCTCCATGTATGAGCATCAGATTGACTTCTAATCAGTAGAAAGGTAGCTTTTCTTTAGAACTTTAGCAGAGCTTTACAATTGCTTTGATCAATTAAACCTTGCCCTCAACCGAATCCCTTCTTGTGAAGCCGATCTATTCTTTTTTTGTTTTTGAAACTTTTTTGAAGGCTTGCTCTTAAGATTTAGAGTTGCAGTAAAAAAAGTCTTAAAGGTATAACCATTAAAAAATTTGGTTTCAAAAATCCCTCTTCACACTATTGTCTCTCTCACTTTGCCAAGAAAGCACAAAAATTTCCAAAAAAAAAAAGTGCCTTCACAAATAATTCATAACTTCTTTAAGTCTTAACCAAATAGGGTGAAAATTTAGATTCTAGCTGAAGCATAGCTCTATTGTACCACGACTTTAGATTTGGTAGATTTGACCAAAAGTATAGCCAAAAAGAGAGGAAAATAGACAGTTAAAATCATAAGTAGCTAAAGTTGGAATGGTTTCACGAAAATGGCCATAACTTGGTTATTATAGATCCAAATAAAGAAATACAAATACCTCCAAGTAGCTAAAAGGAAGGGCTATTGATCTAAAGCCTAGATGTGTCCCGTTTCCGGAACGCAGTTCTGGAACGCAGCGTTTCGGAACGAGTGTTCCGGAACGGTTCTGGAATTCTACAACATTCCGGATCGGAATGTTGCAATTTTTTTTGTTTTTTTTGAAAAAAATTTGGGAAACATGTTTGGAGTGGGAAAAACAACATATGGCCCTGTAAAAGAAATTCAAACACATTGCAAATTTGCGAAATAGATTATCTACTTACTAACTGATCATGCTACATACCAAAATTTAAAATTCAAACTTGAAAGTTGAAAGGCAATCACATAGTGCGGACAATAGTGCTAAGTGTATATGATACAGAAAAATGGCGGCTGATCCACATTCCACACATGCCTCATGAGAATGATCAAGATGTTTGACATCATAAACGGTAAAGCTCTGATATAGACAATGAGTGGGCTAATTGCCAAGTACATGAGTATGATAGACGGACAATGGACAATAGACTCATAGACCGATGAATCTTTATGAATCAGATGCATCATGGTCAGATGGGGATTCCTTCTCATCACTATCACTAGTAGACAAGTTTTGAATGGTGGACATGCTTTTCTAATAGATATCATAAATCAGTTTTGAAATGGTGTTCTGATGCCAATGGTTTGTAGATCTACTGATTCCGTTTTCTGTTAGAAAACGATAGAAAGAGTTAGAAGGAGCCTTCCTTAGACTAGCGGGAATTGTATACTTCTTGAGGAATAGCTGAAACCATCTACTGATGTCCAAGTTTCTGAAACTATATGAAAATGCAGCCAATTTGTTTATGAAAATCTACTAATGTCCAGATTTCTTATGAATGTAGCCTGCAGCCATCTGAAACCAAGCAACAAATTTGCATAACAATTGCTTTTTCGATATCCTTTCACATGATACCCATATTGGCAACTATCCAAAAAAAAAAAAACTTTGCGTTTTGGGAAATCCCGGATCGCGTTCCTAAACTCGTTCCGGGTCGCGTTCTGGAACGCGGACTGCAACTTTGCCTGCGTTGTCTCCTATTATGACATGCCGACTCCCGATGATACTCTGAAAATATGTCATCATCAGCCGTAGCCTTTGTGTGTGCATGGCCTGCTGCAGTATCTGTTGGAATATTAATCCACACTCTAGAGAGAACTATCAAACAGGGATAGCTCAGTGGTAGAGCATCCCATCCGGTATGAGGGAGGTCCTCGGTTCAAATCCTAGTCTGTCCATCCATATTATGATTTATGGATTTCTAACATGGTATCAGAGCCAAGTTAGACCTAACAGTTCATGGTGTCAAAGCCATGGTTAGGTGGCCCAAGTTGTGGGGCAGGTGACAGCTAGGACCCCAACCAAAGTGTGGCTTGAGGGGGGGGTGTTGGAATATCAATCCACACTCTAGAGAGAACTATCAAACAGGGCAGATAGCTCAGTGGTAGAGCATCCCATCCGGTATGAGGGAGGTCCTGGGTTCGAATCCTAGTCTGTCCATCCATATTATGATTTATGGATTTCTAACAGTATCCAAGGATCACTCCTCGGGATTCACCTGCCTAGGTGTAGCATCTCTCTACATATGCCTGACTAGCTCGAGTTGGTGGTGCAATAAACCAACCAGTTCAGCTGGGGAACGTTGAGCCTGTTGCGTCTCTTTGTGTGCATAAGAGACCAAGTGCTCCAGTTTTGATCACAAGCCGAAGCGGAACAATACTGAGCAAGGATGCGAGTGGCAAGAGCAGTGATATTAGGGGCGGATTTGCCCACCACACCACACCATGTGAGAGGCTCCGGCAAAAACTCGTCATACTCACCTTGAGATCCAATGAAACATCCCTGTCCGCGTTCAAAATCTAGCATCTGTCTCTCGATCCTGCTCAACGAGGGGCCATGACCTGCAGTAAGACGGGACATTGTCAGATTCTCGAACTAAACGGGCCATCAAAAGCATATGCCACAAATAAATTGTTCACAATTAAACGAGTTCTTGGGGGACAACCTTGACCATTATGTTTTTGAAGTCAAAGCTGAATAGTGCCCGAATGGAGCAAGGAGAGCACATTCAGACTTACGGCGTTTGCCCCTAGTAGCCCACATAGGGTGAAGCAAATGAGCAACTGCGTGTATGGGCTTGTGGAACCTGTCAAGCCACTTCTCTTGGATCGTTGACATCCTATAGAAACTAGGAAAGCAATCATTGCATTGTAGGAAAAAACAATTCAACAATGCTAAAAGCTTTCACAAATCAAATGCACCAAACAAATTAAAAAAAAAGGTACCTGTGCTCATCAAAAAACAGTCACTGAAGGGTCTCCTCGATCCTGTCCATAAACTCGTAAATGAGGCCAAGTGTAGAACCCTCTCGATCCACCAACCTCAACACATGGTACAATGGTTGTAGGACCTCTACCAACTGCTCAGCCTATCACCAGAAATCATCTCCAAAATAGTCCTTTGAAACCTAAGACCAGTGCTTGTAATGTTGTTGCCTCTGGCTTGGCATGTAAATCCATCAGGCGTACCCTACGCCTACCCCCCCCCCCCTCTACAGGTGATGCAGGCTCGGCCTGTGTCTCGCCATACCCACCCCAAAAACATCATCTCCAATGTCCAAGTCCATCTCGTCATCCAAGGCCTCATCCTCCTGATCCTCATCATCATCCAACCCCTCAGCCTCATCCCCACCCTCCTCTCCTGCATTTTTTGCATCGGCGTTGGCCATGGATCTAGTGGTCCTACGTTCTGAGTTGCAGCGGATCGCGCGATCCCGGAACGTCAGCGATCCGTGACCCAGATCGCAATTTTTTTTTTTTTGTGGAAAAAGGAGTAATGGCCAATTTTTTTTTTTGAATGGTGGACATGCTTTTCTAATAGATATCATAAATCAGTTTTGAAATGGTGTTCTGATGCCAATGGTTTGTAGATCTACTGATTCCGTTTTCTGTTAGAAAATGATAGAAAGAGTTAGAAGGAGCCTTCCTTAGACTAGCGGGAATTGTATACTTCTTGAGGAATAGCTGAAACCATCTACTGATGTCCAAGTTTCTGAAACTATATGAAAATGCAGCCAATTTGTTTATGAAAATCTACTAATGTCCAGATTTCTTATGAATGTAGCCTGCAGCCATCTGAAACCAAGCAACAAATTTGCATAACAATTGCTTTTTCGATATCCTTTCACATGATACCCATATTGGCAACTATCCAAAAAAAAAAAAACTTTGCGTTTTGGGAAATCCCGGATCGCGTTCCTAAACTCGTTCCGGGTCGCGTTCTGGAACGCGGACTGCAACTTTGCCTGCGTTGTCTCCTATTATGACATGCCGACTCCCGATGATACTCTGAAAATATGTCATCATCAGCCGTAGCCTTTGTGTGTGCATGGCCTGCTGCAGTATCTGTTGGAATATTAATCCACACTCTAGAGAGAACTATCAAACAGGGATAGCTCAGTGGTAGAGCATCCCATCCGGTATGAGGGAGGTCCTCGGTTCAAATCCTAGTCTGTCCATCCATATTATGATTTATGGATTTCTAACATGGTATCAGAGCCAAGTTAGACCTAACAGTTCATGGTGTCAAAGCCATGGTTAGGTGGCCCAAGTTGTGGGGCAGGTGACAGCTAGGACCCCAACCAAAGTGTGGCTTGAGGGGGGGGTGTTGGAATATCAATCCACACTCTAGAGAGAACTATCAAACAGGGCAGATAGCTCAGTGGTAGAGCATCCCATCCGGTATGAGGGAGGTCCTGGGTTCGAATCCTAGTCTGTCCATCCATATTATGATTTATGGATTTCTAACAGTATCCAAGGATCACTCCTCGGGATTCACCTGCCTAGGTGTAGCATCTCTCTACATATGCCTGACTAGCTCGAGTTGGCGGTGCAATAAACCAACCAGTTCAGCTGGGGAACGTTGAGCCTGTTGCGTCTCTTTGTGTGCATAAGAGACCAAGTGCTCCAGTTTTGATCACAAGCCGAAGCGGAACAATACTGAGCAAGGATGCGAGTGGCAAGAGCAGTGATATTAGGGGCGGATTTGCCCACCACACCACACCATGTGAGAGGCTCCGGCAAAAACTCGTTATACTCACCTTGAGATCCAATGAAACATCCCTGTCCGCGTTCAAAATCTAGCATCTGTCTCTCGATCCTGCTCAACAAGGGGCCATGACCTGCAGTAAGACGGGACATTGTCAGATTCTCGAACTAAACGGGCCATCAAAAGCATATGCCACGAATAAATTGTTCACAATTAAACGAGTTCTTGGGGGACAACCTTGACCATTATGTTTTTGAAGTCAAAGCTGAATAGTGCCCGAATGGAGCAAGGAGAGCACATTCAGACTTACGGCGTTTGCCCCTAGTAGCCCACCTAGGGTGAAGCAAAATGAGCAACTGCGTGTATGGGCTTGTGGAACCTGTCAAGCCACTTCTCTCGGATCGTTGACATCCTATAGAAACTAGGAAAGCAATCATTGCATTGTAGGAAAAAACAATTCAACAATGCTAAAAGCTTTCACAAATCAAATGCACCAAACAAATTAAAAAAAAAGGTGTACCTGTGCTCATCAAAAGACAGTCACTGAAGGGTCTCCTCGATCCTGTCCATAAACTCGTAAATGAGGCCAAGTGTAGAACCCTCTCGATCCACCAACCTCAACACATGGTACAATGGTTGTAGGACCTCTACCAACTGCTCAGCCTATCACCAGAAATCATCTCCAAAATAATCCTTTGAAACCTAAGGCCAGTGCTCGAAGCAACCGCTCCAGCACGATGAAGTGGTAGGCAAATCGTGCGGGTGCTGGCTTCTTCAGATCAAGTGGGCTATATGTCCTGGACATGGCGAGGGCCCTCTTCTTCCTGGTTACAAATGTGACCAAGAAGATGCACTGGATGTGATGGTGGAAATCCAGGGGAGGCGTCCTATGTCATGCAACTAAAGATCAATGCGTGTGCTGCACACGGGTCCATACTATAGCAGGGAGTCCCTCACCAAAAGCTCACCCATAGCCACACAGTTGCTGGCATTGTCGGTGACCACTTGCACCAAATGTTGTGCCCCCACCTCAATGACTTGCACGTATATGCTCATAGATGAACTCTCCAAACTCAACAACGCCATCTCGAGAGGCATTCACACCCCTGAGAAATATTGTACCCAGCAGACACGAAACCAAGATGTTGATAATAGGCCTGTGCCTAGTATCAGTCCGCCCATCTGATAGAATAGAGCAACCATATGTGGCCTAGGCATGTCGTATGGGGCTGAGCTCTCTCGTGATGCATGCTTGTTCCTCTCTCAAATGACGAGTACGAAGAGCCTCACGTGTGGGGGTTCTCTAAGTGGCATCACAAGCTGCAATCTCCCTCATCATTCACGGAAGATAGTGGTGTTGGCCAAGGAAAATGCAAGGTAGCCACTATAAAAAAACTGGCGTGTAAGTCTAGTGGTTGCCTCATGGTGTGTTTGCTGCCACCCTATTGCCATTGTGGTCTGTCGATATCTGCCCGCCCTGTCCTGTGTAGCTGCATTTGGTCGTGGCATGACTCTAGGTCGTGCGTGTGCTCCACCCTGTTCTCTCTCCCTGACACCCATCTTGCCATAAGAACTATCCCCTTTGCTGAACTTGGGCCACTACCCTTAGTAGGCCCTCCCCCAATTGACTTCCCTGATGGAAAAGCCTCTCCTGTAGATGATGGACGTGCTGATGTGGCTGATGGTGGCCGTGGTGGGCCTAGCTTTGCCGATGAAGTGCGTGATGACCCTGTTGCTGATTGACTAGGCTGTGATGGCCCTGTTGCTATTGTTGTCGATGGAGGCCGTGATGGGCCTGCTGCTACTGCTGATGGAAGTCGTGATGGGCTTGTTGCTGATGAACTAGGCCGTGATGGCCCTGCTTCGCTACTGTCATCCCTTGATCCTGTGCCAATAGAACCCAACTGCCCACCAATTTGAACCATGGGCCCAGTCGCTGCTCCTCCATATGTGCTCAATAGGCGCTCTCACTCAGGCTTAGGAATTGAATGCATGGGGCAATGCCCAAGGTCCGCCCATCTGGCCTGATCAAACCAAGCAAGTGTGCTCTGATCCCCATCGCTGTGCAGCAAAAGTAGCAGACTTATCTGAAGTAGAGTTATGTTTAAATTTCCTTCAGATCTTTCTTGAAGAAGGATAGTTGTGACCTTTTGTAACGTCAATGTAGGAAATAAACAACAATGAGCTGTCATTCTTCAGAATTGCTAACTTTCACATTCCCCGTAATTAACATACTGATAAATGGAAATACGGGCCTGGAGAGTTAGCAGCTGTTCATAATGCTTGCTAGGTTCATTGTAAGAGATCAAAGATTATGGGGTTTTAGAAAATGGGAATGTTAGATAGTATTCAAAATTTATATGTTGCTGATGAGACTACATACAAATACAAAATTGACAACACAATCAAATTTTCAGAACTTATCACTTCAAAACTTATTACTTAGACCCTGATCAGAAGATTTTCACTTAGCAGTAGGATTTGATCTTTGATGTCAATAACCTATGATGATATGACTTGTGAAAATTTTAATCACTTGCTGACTCGGAAGTTTATTATTTTTAGTTGCTTTTGTATCCTCTATATTATCACACAAATTTCCACCGACCCTATCCACTCTCCTCCAGCGAGTTGCCTTTGGAAACTAGGAGTTACAAAGTCTTTTGCATATCAAAAATCTGATTCAAACCTGCCATCGACTCAAATAGTGATCCATTATGATTATGGCATGATTGACCCAATAAAGTGTTTTGCATTTTGGAAACAAATGAACTATGAATTATGCTTGGATGCCGGATTGATAATGCTATTGTGATGTAGGATCTGTAATTGTGGTAGTGTACCTTTTTAAGCCTTTTTTTCGGGTTGTATTGGGAAATTAATTTTATATGCTGCTTTTGTGTTCGCTCAAACTTAGCAAACTTTGATTTTAACTGCTAAGCATTTTGCTTACTTGGTTACCAAGGTCCAAAATCAACCTCTGCTGTTGAGAAAAGAACACATTTTGCAGCAATATTGATTTTTTGAATTTTGAAAGTCAGTATCAAAAGTACATTTGCTTCTGGATGAGCTTCTGAGCTTTAGCGCTTGGTTTCAACTAACATGGCGAAGTCTACTGTTGACAGATACGCTTTATTGACAACACGGATCCGGCAGGCATTGATCGTCAAATTGCTCAACTTGGTCCCGAGTTATCATCAACGCTCGTACTTGTCATTTCAAAGGTGTGACTTTTTCATGATTTTGGAGGTATGTTTTTGAATTGTTAGATGGTTTAATTCGACTAATTGTGATTTGTTTCCCTTTGTGAACCAATGACTCAGTATTTTGTTGGGTGTTGTTTTCTTAGAGTGGTGGAACACCAGAGACTCGAAATGGCTTGTTGGAAGTTCAAAAAGCATTTAGAGAGAAGGGCCTGGACTTTGCAAAGCAGGTTGTTGACTGTGTTATTCTTGTTATTCAAATTCACATACTTTATAATATCCACTGCAAGCCTGCAAGCATCTCTAAAGCACAGACTGAAGGATTGATTACCAGGGGCATGGATGGCATTAAACTGTGATTCTAAGTCCGGTTGTTAACACACTGCATAATCTTAACGCTAAAGTAGCAGATGAGTTGCCTGCAGCACGATGTTCTTTGAGACAAGAATATTATTACCAAACAACATTGCGGATTGTCATTATTTAAACTCTGAAATAAGGGCGGATTGTCATTATTTGAGTTAAATCTCCAAAAACTATAGATGGGCGTAAATCTATTTTCATGAATGGATGAAAATTTTGCAAGCTACAATTCATGAGTTTCTGGCAAAAGCATATGAAAATGTGAGCAGAAGGTTTTGGTCTTGTGTATTTCATTCTTCTTGGCACATAAAACTGTGACGAAGATCTGAATACGAGCTGAATAAGTGCTATGCTTCTGGTCCTTGCGGTTTTGCAAATTTCTTAGATTCTAAAATCTCAATATTCAGATTTATGTGTCATATTGGCCATCCTAGTACAGGCATTGCAAATGTACAGGGGAATGGACCAGTTTGTTCCTACGCATAAATTCAAGAATATCCTATCTATTTAGGCTAATGTATATGCTGCCACCTACTATCTTTCTTAATTCCAAACTGCAGAACCAATCTCTTTTTGTGATTGAATGTTGGGAGTACCTTATAGGTATTTTATCGTTTATTGCTCTGCACATAGTGCTTAAAAAACTGATTTGCATAAGATGCTGTTTAGTTCCTTTCTTTGACAAGGCCCAGCACTTTATGGAGTGAAAATGCCATTATAGATATTCTTGGCAGCTTCTGAGCTCTCACGTTGGGAAGTTTAATCTTTTGCAGCATGTCTGCATGAATTCAGGGTGTAGCCGTTACTCAAGAGAATTCGTTACTCGATAACACGGCCAGGATGGAAGGATGGCTAGCCAGATTTCCTATGTTCGACTGGGTTGGAGGTAGAACATCGGAGATGTCTGCAGTTGGATTACTTCCTGCTGCTCTTCAAGTAGGTCATAATCCATGTCCTTCATAAGCAGTTAGTGACCATAAACAAAGATCTTTGATTGGGAGGTTACTGCCCAATGTTGATTTTGGCCTTTATTTTACTGTAATGGAAAAATTTACTGATTGGACCTTGTTGTTAACTATTCAATGGAAAGGGCATCAACATCAGAGAATTTCTCCAAGGTGCAGCTGAAATGGATAAGGCAACAAGAATACCTGTAGTAAGCAACTTTTTGCTGAACTGCTGATACACTTCCTTTGGATTAGTGGTTTTTCAATTAGGCCCAAGTTTCCTGGCCTGACTTTTGATGGATTAAAAAGGTTTCTATTCTAACGATGATTGCATTCCAGATGAAGGAGAATCCAGCAGCTCTTTTGGCATTATGCTGGTATTGGGCTTCAGATGGGGTTGGTTCAAAGGTATACCTGCTGTAGACAGTTTGTGCAATGTCTTGCAAAATATTTGCTCTCTTTTGTCCTAGCTGTAGCTAAAGTATCTTATGTATCGAATAGTAGATCCTTATAGCATACATACTGCAGTTTTGCTCTATGATACAGCAGTTGGTATATTGTAGCACAGGGCCTTTATGTGCAGTTTGATTTGTATGCAGGATATGGTTGTACTTCCATATAAGGACAGTTTACTATTGTTCAGCCGTTACTTGCAACAGCTTGTCATGGAATCCCTTGGCAAAGAGTATGATCTGGATGGTAATTTGGTAAGATAATAATATCAAACGAAATAAACTTTTTCTGAGCTTTTCAAAGTAAAGGTGGACCAAGAAGCAGGAAAAGTTGACTAGATTATAGTTGCATGCATCTACATCTTTGGCTTTTTGTGCTTTTCAAGTTCCTCTAACACTTATCAGAACTGCATGCACAGGATAATACTTTTTACTCATGAGAAATACCCAGACGGGATTTCTATCCCTCATCCTCTCGGCACTACTCTTAAGGGATAGCTACAGACATGCCCAACTAGATGGATTCTCAGCGTTAGGCCCTATATCTGTAAAGGAGTGACCTTGTTTTATGTTTGGGCGGTTGTGTTGATGCTGCAATCTTTACTGTAAGTGTTATCTACTTTGACATGCTACCAATCTGATTATTGATATATCTTGATGCATTCAGGTTACTCAAGGCCTCAGTGTGTATGGAAATAAGGGCAGCACCGACCAGCATGCGTAAGTTAGCATCCCATATTACCTCCATTTCGCGCTGAATATCACTACAGTTGCATCAGCTATCCTGACAGAACCTACTGGAAAAGGTTTGCATTCGTTAGAATTACTGTGTTTAGTTACAGGGAGCTAGCTGTGGCTAAAGATGTGTTACAGCACCTGTTATGGACACAATTGGGAAGAAAGTCATGTAGGAAAGGAAGATTTTGTTTATAATGGTTAACCTAGGGTATCAACTAAAGGCTAAGAATTGCTTTTACTTTGTGCATGGAGTGATGGCAGCATGTGGGGTTGTGTTGTGCAAGACAATAAACCTGCCTTCAGTGGATTTAAGTAGGTGGGTGCATAGAGGAGGAATCGGTGCATCAGTATGGACACTTTTCTGCCATATAAATAGTTTGGGCTCTTAGGGTTGGTCATCCTTCTGGGGGTTGTTGCTGTCGGTATGGGACACCACTGTCTTTAAACCTTTATCTAGACTCAAGGTGATTCAATGAATAGCTCCAGGCTTTAGAATAAATGAAGATTGGTCCTTTGGTTGGGAGGTGAGTCAACAATCTAGTTTCTGATGTTGGTAAGGTTCAGATCTCTTTCTGCTGATTTGTTCATGAGCACACAACTTTCAACTGGTTGATTTTAGTTTAAAGTGTTATAATGTGACTGTTTTACCAGTTATACTTCAAATGTATCCTTAGCCTTGGTACTAAGGTTGCTCAGTGATCACATCTAACCTCTCGTGGGATGTTTTTAATGATGGAAACAATTCCAAATGCATCTTAGGAGACCCTTGGATAATTTCATGTCACATTTATTGACTTACCTATGAACAGGACTCCAAAATTCTTATCAGGACTACAAGAAACATGCCACAAAAATTTAAAGATCTACGAAATAAGTTAAACATAGAAGGCTATGAAATTCAATTGCCTAACACTAATTTTTACAAAATGACCATCCGAGTGTGTTAGTCAAATAAAATCAGTATGCCTCGCCAGCATAAAATACGTACTAGCTACCTATGAAACTCAGTTGCCTAACTATTCCATACAAAAATTGGTAGCCAAAATTTTTGAACTATGGGCTATTCTCTTGTTCTAACATACCACTGATCAGAAGATGCTTACAGCTATGATCTTGTCACTGGTCAGAACGTGGTCGTAGCAATGTATGTACAGGATAAGACTAGTCCAAATGTGAGAAATTCTGTGTTTATGTGTAGAAGATATGAATGACAGCATTCTATTATACTGGACTGCTGTGTAAATTTACGTGGAGATTGACCTCAAGCCTCCCATTCTGTGTTGTATCATCATTCATGGAGAGATGTATGAACTGTGCACACACATCAACTTTATGTTAGCGATGCTGGTTGAAATCTGAGAATTTGTGCTCGAAGTGAAATCTTTTGTATTCTTGAAGTCTGCCCCACTCCTTGGGTATTCAGTTGGTGGTTTGTGCTAAGAAAGATGCAATCTTGTTTGAGCCAGAGTCACAGTCTCTCTAATGCGTTCTTGTACGAGGTAGAAGAAGAAGAGAGGGACATTTGTGCATGAAACATTCTTATGAATATGGCATGTCCTTCTCTTTGTGGGTTAGGCTGATACTCTTATGATATGGCATGTTCTTTGCCTTCTGGGTTGATGTTGTTTTACAGCCAACATATTTTGAGGCTATATAGACGCACTCAGTCAGTTGTATTTTTTATTTACATATTGAACTAGTTTATGAAAACCCAATGCAGATACATTCAGCAGCTGAGAGAGGGTGTTCCTAATTTCTTTGCAACTTTCATTGAGGTTCTTCGTGATCGACCTCCAGGTCATGATTGGGAGCTTGAACCAAAGGTTACATGTGGAGATTATCTTTTTGGCATGCTTCAGGTATTGTATTGGCTGCAAGTCATCGTGCTATTGTATGAACTATCTTTGGGACTGTATATGTAGTCTTTTTGCACTCTTCTAGATACTATACCTACAGGTAACTGTTTGATTATTGGAATAACTAAGGCAACCATACGCTAGGTTGATTCTTGCCTAATACGTTTTATGTACTGTATTCAACTATAATTACTTCCAATTATTCTGGCCTTGTGACTATGCAGCATATAAAGTATTGAAGGTCCAAATGGCACTGCTGTACTGAACAATGGCAAACTTTGCAGGGTACAAGGTCTGCTCTCTATGCCAACAAGCGTGAGTCCATAACAGTTACAGTGGAAGAAATTACTCCCAAATCCATTGGAGCTCTTATAGCCCTTTACGAGCGTGCAGTTGGCCTCTATGCTAGCCTGATCAACATCAATGCTTATCATCAACCTGGTAAGTCCGCTGTGTAGTCTTCTTCATTTTTTTAGCCTCGTTTCTTCCAGCTTTTAACACGAGCTTGTATGTTGCTCAGGAGTGGAGGCTGGGAAAAAATCAGCAGCAGAGGTCCTGGCTCTTCAAAAGAGAGTGCTTGCTGTCCTGAATGAAGCTAGGTGAGGCTTTTTAGTATACAACATCGATGTGATCTATCCATGGATACAGTTAATAATTTCTTAAGCTCATACAGACAGTTAGTTTCCGGACAACACCTAGGAGGGTCTTAAGTTTCTTATATTTCCTTGATTGTGCACAATCCCAATTTCTCAAATGCAGCTGCAAGGAACCTGCTGAGGCTTTAACTCTAGAGCAGATAGCTCAATTCTGTCAAGCTCCTTCTCAGGTACAACATAAGGAGCTGCTCATGTATAGCGTTCTTCTCTTTTACCCTTATGCTTTATATGCAATGATAATAATATCTATGTTCTCACACCAGGTCTCTTTATGTAACTTATTGCTGTTTGCTATTGTGTTCTAACCTTCCTTTCCCCATGCAGATCGAGATGATATACAAGATCATTGCGCACATGGCAGCTAATGACCGAGCTTTGATTGCTGAAGGGGATTGTGGATCACCAAAAAGTATCAAAGTTTTCATAGGAGAATGCAACGTTGAGGAATTGTATGATTAATTTCTGTGGCAGCATATCATGAAGAACAGTTATCATGTCAGGACTCAAGGTCATCCGGAGTTAAAGTTTTGCATTAATATGGACAAGGGAACTATAATACAAAACCTGTACATGTTACAGGTTGTATAGGAAATGATCTCTTACTGTATAGTTCAGATCCAAGAGAAAGCTGAACTAAATGCAAAATGCTGATTGGGCAATTGCAGCAGCTTATGAAGTATTGACTTTCAAAAAATTGAATTTCATCTAGCTAGGCCTGTTGTTGGGGCCTTTTGAGACTATCTATAGAAAATGTTTCTGAAAGCCATTGTTTCATAACAGAAAGTGGTACATAATCAGCTAAGGGAAATGGAACTGATTTTGAGATATATAGCTTACTGGTATAGTTTTCCAGATTTTTTTTTTCTGAAGGAGCACTTTGTTGAAAGTACGGATAATTTACAGCATATCTGCACTTCCCCTTTCATGCTTTGGAAGGTGGATTTTCTATGCTTGTGTTATTATGGTGTTGGCGAGATCAGTCTATCCAATGTTCATTGTTCGGATGGTAAGTTCATAGTAAGGTTTCTTATACATTTGGATGTTGGGTCATGTGACATGTAAATGGCATTTGCCATGATTGTTTGATATCGACAGTGGGGTGTGTAAACTCAGTTGGCATATGTGAGTCCTCTGTTGCCTCATAAATTCTATCGATGCAAAATTGACATTCGACTCATAAACCGCAGGAACTGCATGATTATATCAGCTTTATACATACAAAGGCACAGGACAAGCCCTTTCATCAGCTCTGGAATAAACTCAAGGTAGTTGCAGCAGATCTCAATCCACTGCAAAAATGTTCCGGAACGTTAGTGATCCGTGACCCGGATCGCAAATTTTTTTTATAAAAGAAAAGTCTAATGGCTAATTTTTTTTGGAAAGAGGCAAAAATACTATTGCATAGAGGCTATAGCTATTGATTCGGTCAATAAGAAATAGAGATACATTGCAAACCGAAAAGACTTTGGAGTGAAAACATTCAATGCTACAAGCTTACTCAATCCAACTAAATGGGAAGATACCTAAGATCATAGAAGATTCTAATGGTTCATTAACACATAGGAGAAGACCAAAGAGTGTTTCAAGCACCACAAAGTTTGCCTTGATAGGTTTACAAGAAGAAGTCATAATGTAAAAAATTTAACATAAAAAATAAATGACCTTTAAGTAATTTAATAACAAGAAAAAACATTAGACAACAAAGTTATGCCTTGCCTTAATGATACTAATATTGGGTTTTGCAGTTTTCATCTCATAACTTAGAAGTGCCTCACAAAGCAATGGTTCATGATCGACAATCAGATACAATAATTCGACTATAATGGTTTAAAAAAAATCAGTATTTTCTTTTAATTTTTGTAATGCTTCATGGCACAATTGTAGAGATTTGTATTCATCATGACGTGTTGTGACAATTCTCAATGAAGGTACCAAAAACTCTGCTGACATTACTACATCTTGATCATAAACCAGTTGAAATGGCGTGTGATCAGTGCTTCCCTTGTAAGCTGTTCTGAATGCCCACAGAGCAGCATGCAACTTGTGCTCCCAAAAAGATCTGCTAGCTTCAACTATTTTCGTGATCACGCTACACAAGATCTTATTGGATGATTCAACCTGGCCATTACCACGAGGATAATAAGGTGTGCTGATCGATGGATCACGAAGAATTCCTCCAATAGGACCTTGATGGTCTCATTAACGAAATGGCTCCCTCGATCGCTAACTATCTCCACTGGGCATCCGAAGCGCACAATGATATTTTCATACAGGAACTTGGCCGTTGCTCGAGCGTCAGTTGTTCGCACTGCTTCGACCCACTTGGTGAGATAATTCTTAGCCGTGATATAATATCGGGCTTGTGAACTTCTTGCGACAGGATGAATTGGACCAATATAGTCCAATCCCCACTTCTCAAATGGTGCTTGAGCTAGAACTGGATGTAAAAGATCATAGTTCAACCTTGTTGGCCTCCTAGCTCTTTGGCACACATCACACTTCTTCAAGTATTCATCCGGATCCTTATGTATTGTTGGCCACTAGCATCCTGATTGCAGAATCTTCTGAATTGTAATGTCAGATGCAAAATGTCCACCACACATGCGTTCATGCGAAATTGACATAATCTGGATGGCCTCGTGTGGAAGAATACATCTTCGAAGGATCTCATATGGTCCCCTTTGAAATAATTGGCCGACAATCAGCTGATAAGGTCTAGCTTTTAGAATCAGTTTTCGTTGTTCCGCCTTGGGTAGAGATTTATCCGGTTGGCCCCGCATAAGATACTCAACAATGTCAGTGGCCCATTCAGGTACAATGTCAATGTAAAACAAGGCAGCGTCTGGTAGCTCATCGTCGGGTAGTGCTGCAGTTCCTTCCCCTTGATTCGCAACACATGATCTGCCATATAGTGTTGCTTCCCCTTGCAAACCACTATCCGAAAATGAACTCCAACAACAGAAGTAACCAACGAGGGATTCTCCATGTGTTGCAAGTTTTATTAACAAGATAAAACAAGGGGTGATGGTCATAAAAAACAAAATGTGTGGCCATCAAATAATGTTGAAATTTCCTAACCGCATAGATCATAGTCAGTGTCTTCCGCTCTGTGGTCAAATAGTTTATCTTTGAATCACTGACCTGTCGGCTAGCAAATCGGATTGGAAAATCTTTTTTGTGTTCACCTGGCCGGGTTCAGACTGCTCCCACTGCATACTTCGATGCATCTGTATGCACATGAAACTCTATGGACCAATTCAGTGGGCGTAATATTGGCACTGAGACCAATGCATCTTTAAGTTTTTGGAAAGCCTGTAGGGCTTCCTCCGTCCAATGTAATTCCATTGTGAGCTTGTAGATTGGTCGTGCTAACTCCGCAAAATCTAGAATGAAAATACGGTAGTAGTTAGCGTGACCCATAAAAACATAGACTCCACAAATCGTTCCTAGAGGTGGCAGATCAATAATGATCCTTATCTTTGACAGATCTGTTGTGATCCCGTGTTTGGATACTATATGGCCAAGAATGAGGCCATGTGTCACCCAAAACTGACACTTCTCTGGGTTCAAGGATATCTGATATTTGCGACATTTCTTCAACACATTTTTCAAATTAGATAAGTGCACCGAGTTAGGTCCGTGCACGCACAGATCATCCAGGAAAATCTCCAAAAAATTTTGCAGTCTTTGAATGCCGCCTGCATAACTCGTTGAAAGATGCTTGGGGCATTACGAAGTCCAAAAGACGTAGACAGTCCGTACTTGAAATCTTGTGTATTTCTACAGAGTGTCGCATGTGTAGAATCCAGTAAAACTACAGTGTTGGGTTTTTTGCATGTGTGAAAACCCATGTAAAACTGCAGTGTCGGGATTTTTTTCACAAGTGTCGCCTGTCAAAAACTACATGTAAAAATGCAGTGTCATTTTTTGCCCTAATTATCGCCTGTCAAAAAACTGCATGTAAAAATGCAGTGTCACATTTTTTGCAAAAAGTGTCGCTTTTCTGGAAGTGTCTTAATGGCCCAAAAACAATTTTCATAAGTGTCGCTAAACACTTGGTTGCTCAGGAAGATAAAATTTGGGGACAATGTTGGGTGTCGGGTTTTTCGCCTGTTAAAAAACCTGAGTAAATATGCAAACTGTAGCGACTATTAGTTCAAATATGCAGATTGTTGCAAAACAGTTCATTTTCTGCATTTTTTATCTGAGAGAGTAAAAATCAGATAAGGAAGAAGGGTTCTTGGGATGAGTAGGTGTTAGATTAAATTCCAGCACTCCCCTTAAGCTAACTCCTATGAATCTGAATTGCAATTGAGATCCATCATATCTACTAAAGTATAATGTTTATCTCTAGACAATGGCTTTGTCAAAATATCAACCAACATACTGTCTGTATGACAGTAACTTAGTACAACATCTTTATTCTGAACCTTCTCTCTAAGAAAATGGAATTGAACTTCTATATGCTTAGTTCTATTATGAGTTCGTGGGTTCAGAGATAGAGCTATGCAGCTCTGATTGTCACACTAGAGTATTGTTGGACCGATCTATGGGAATTGTTGATCCTACAGCACCCTCCTTAGCCATATTATCTCCTTCACTGCTGATGTAGCTGCAACATATTCAGATTCTATAGAGGACAACAAAATGCATTTATGCTTTCTGCTATTCCATAAAATGGGTCCTCCTGCAAGGAAACAAATATAACCTGATGTGGATTTTCCGGTATCCACGTCTCCTGCCCAATCAGAATCTGAATAGGTGGTCAATGTGAGTGCAGCTTATATATTACCATTGTAGCTCAAAGCATAGTGCCTTGAAGCTTGAATGTACCTCAGAACTCTTTGCAGAGCTTTCCAGTGCTGTAATCTTGGATTGGACATGTATTGAGACAATGTGCTTACTGTATATGCTAGATCAAGTCATGTGCAGACCATACAATACATTATAGATCCTATGACGGACTGATAAGGATACCTGCATATTTCTTGCTGATCTGCTTGAGTTCTGGGGCACATGTCTTTAAATAGCTTAGATGTTGGATCCATAGGTGTGTCTATGGGCTTGCAGTCCATATCTGCGAAGTACATTGTTTAGGACTCTTGGCTTATAGTAATCATTCTGCCTGCGTGATCTCTGTGAATTTCCATGCCAAGTAGGTAATGGACTGGGCCCAGTCATCTCAAATTTTGATGAAAGCATAGATTTGGTTTCCTATAATAATTGATTTGAATTGTTGATAATTAAGGAATCATCAACATACACTGCTATTATAACATAGCTTGACCCTTTTTGTCTGAGATATACATTAGAGTCTGCAAAGCAATAAGTGAAGTTATGTTGTAACAAGAAGTGATTTATTCTATCATATCAGGCCTTGAGAGCTTGCTTAAGACCATATAATGCCTTGTGCAATTTACATACCAAATGATCTTTGCCTTGAAGGACGTAACCTTCTGGTTGATAAATGAATATGTCTTCTTGTATATATCCGTGTAGGAATGTTGTTTGGACGTCCATCTGGTGAATGTCCAAATCCTCTACAGCAGCTATAGCTAGCAAGGTGCGAATAGATTGATGCTTTACCCCTGGACTGAAGGTGTCAGTGCAATCTATTCCATAAACTTGCTCAAATCATTTAACCACTAAATGAGCTTTCCATTTGGATATTGATCCATCTGGCTTAAGCTTTAGCTTGAAGATCCATTTAGGGTCAATAGGCTTTATATCTGCAAGATGATTGACAAGACTCCAGGACTTGTTCTTCATTACTCAGCATCCATGGCAGCTCTCCATTTGTCTACATTGGGCATTGACAGTGCTTTTGCAACAGTCGCAGGTTCATCATGATTGATGAACGCTTGAGGGACAAAACGATTAGGTTGATGTCGTTGTCTTGCATACCTTCGAACTACAGGTGCTTGAGTGGATGTTTCTCCTGTGTAAATGACTGGGATAGCTCCAGCTTGTGGTTGAGGTCTAGGCCCATCGATGGTAAATGGAACTGTTGGGACAAACTCCTACGTTTGAACATTTGTAGGTCGATGTCTATCAATGGAGAATGGAGCTGATGTGACAAACTCCTGCATTGGCTGCTTCTGCTTGAAATTATAGAATTTGTCTTCAAGAAAGACAACTCGCAGCTGACCGAGATCTGACATGTATCAGATTATAGATACGATATGTCTTATGTGACATTGAATAGCCGATGAAGATATACTTACAGCTTATTGGGTCTAACTTCTTTCTCAAATCAGATGGTATTTGAGCATAGCATAGACATTCAAATACACGTAAGTGTTTCAGACTTGGTTTGTAGCCGTAGTAGGCTTCAAACGGTGTCTTGGAGTCGAATTGCCTTCGTGCTGAAATAAATTTGCAGATAGCAGGTTGTAGAAATTGCTTCAGCCCAAAAGTTCTGGGGTAATTGAGCATTGATAGTCATGGATCGTGCAGCTTCCAATAGTGTTCGGTCCTTTCGCTCAGTTACGTCATTTTGTTGTGGAGTGTAGCTGGCTGTGAATTGATGGTGCACGCCACATAATGATAGGTAGTCCACCATTTCATTTGATAGATACTCTCTCCCTGAATCAGACCGCAGGGCCTTGATTCTCTGACCAGTCTGATTCTCAGCATATTGCTTGAATTCTTTGAAGCATTTGAATTCTTCTGACTTGTTCTTTATGAACATGACTCTGGTAAATCGGGAGAAGTCATCAATAAATGTAATGAAATATAGAGCTTGACCCAAAGAGGGTACGCTCATAGGACCACACATTACAGGAGTTCCTATTTTACAAGTAGAGGTGAGGAAGTCCTCCAAATCCAAGGTAGAGCCTCCAAATGTCCTCCAAGCAACCTGCAAGCTTCAAGATGCTCCCGAACTCCAAACTAGGATGCCTCCACCTGCAAGTAAGGATCTGCAAGCCTCCAAGGTTCTCTCCTCCACCTGTGACCCTACTCTTTAAACACAAAGATAGATAACAAGCTGGTCTCAAGTGTTCACCACCCAACCATAACTAGATCCAAGCTCCAAGCAAGACCTATCTAGCACCCCCTTGCTAACCATAAACAAATCACAAGCATACCACAACACTCCATAGCATGCTCAAGATCCAAACCCTACTTATGTCCCATACCATAAGCAAAATCCAAACCTCAAGCATACTACCACAAGAAAGCACTGTACACACTAGTAGCAACACTAGAGCATAAGCAAAGCAAACAAGAAAGATCTCCCCCTCCCAATGGGCGCCCTACTACCCTCATATAGATGGCCCATGGACCCCTCCAATGCACTATGGAGTTCCATGCACATCCAATGAGAGAGAGAGAGAGAGAGAGAAGCCTAGGGGAGTTGAAGAATCTCCAAGAGCCTCCATAGGCTTATGGAATGTCAAGAGACTCCTTCCATAACCTATGACTCTTTGAATGCCTTTCTTGTGGGAGTTGGAAACTCAATGGACACTTTAGAAGGGTGCCCTCCTACTAGGTCTCATTGCCCAAGTTGTGCAATTATACTTTGGTCCTAGACCAACAAAGTGATATGGTTCAAGGTTGAGGCCCAAGGTTTAGAAAAATAGTCATCCAATGACTTTCTAACACCTCTGCAGGTTCCATACCTCCATCCAAGGCATAGACACCTACCTGCCCTTAACCAAGGACACTAGTACCTTAATCTAAGACATCTATCCTTAATACTAAGGGTACCCCTTATCCAAGGGTCACGTGACTTCATACCTCCGACTAAGGTATAATCACTTGTTTGCCTTATCCAAGGGCACATACCCTTAATCTTAAGGGTACCTTGCCATAAAAGGCCTTCTCAAAAGATACTTTTATTTTTTTTCTCTACTTTTTGCTTCCACTTGGACCAATCAAAAGACTTAAAAATGAAATCTATGTAACGTAGCTCATCGGGACTAGCAAATTGGCTTGTAATTTTTGAATTTTTTAAATTGCCATCAAGCAGCTCTTACGCAAATGATTGGTTGACTTGTGCTGCCCGTAGAGTACAATGCTACCCCGAATCAACTTCTTCAAGTTAAATTACTAACCCGGAATGGTTACAAACTAGACCACAGCTACAAACTATTTTGTAATAATAACAACATTGGTTGGATATTGTGATCGCAGTAATCTTGCATAGTTACAATTGAAGAAACAAAGTGTTTCTAATTACAAAGCCTTGCTAGCTTTCAGCCCTTCGCCTGACGAAGATGTTCGCGAACTTGAACATCTAGAGACACGAAACACGAAGAGTTTTGCGAACAGGAAAGTCAACGGAGACGAAGACGAACGGTTCGCGAACACGAAAGATCCACAAACGAGATTCCTTTGCGGTCCAGTACGAGAGAAAGGCAGACGAGCTAAATGAAACCAACAGTGAAAACGAAACCTGTCTTGTCCTCATGCTCCAAGGAGTACCACCAGAGTTCACGCAAGTACCCAAAAGTACAGAAATCTGACCTGATGGCATGACGTCAGCAGATACTTCCTAGGTCGTGGCTAATCTGCCACTCTTGTAATTCCTTGATTAGTTGTAGATGTTTAATCACTCTAATCTTAGGTTTACATAGAGAGACCATACTTACTAGACGATGCTTGACATATATCAGATTAGGATACACAGTGTGTAATAATATATACAGAAGTCTGATGCTAGTAAGCAATCAAGACGAACACAGACATAAACTCTGCCTGCGTGCGAGAAGAATTCTGTCTAGGACCAGAAGATCCAATTGTCCGCTAGTGAAATGAGACTATTACTCGTGAGAGAACCGTGCTTCTCCCACGCCAACGCACTGCATGGATTCACATGCAGTGCTTGAAGAAATCAGAGAAAGATCAATATAGATAACTTTCTAGTTGTGTCTGATCCTGAATGCGAATGCATATGCTGTTTAATTTCGTATGTCTGAGTTTTCTTGTTCATTTTTAATTCCACACTTTGGTTGAAAACATGTTGAATGTTGTATTAAATGTATTAATGTAGATCATTAGTGAGTGACTACACTCTGGAGGACTGTACGAGTGATTCAGCTGCTAGTGTCCAGCGATCGCCTCTGAACTCCATTCGAGTCTTGCAAGAGGAACACGCTTCGCCTTCGCAAAAGTTTCGTGACCGCGACTGATTCGCAAACTCTCCTCTCATTAGTGGTTAGAGAGCACATCACTTTGTTCTCATCAGTGGTATCAGAGCATATCACGACTTTTATTCACGATTTCTCATCAACAATTAGCGGCAAAGTTTGAATTTTGTGTGTGTTGTGTGTGTGTGTGTGTGTGTGTGTGTGTGTGTGTGTGTGTGTGTGTGTGTGTGTGTGTGTGTGTGTGTGTGTGTGTGTGTGTGTGTGTGTGCGTGTGCGTGTGCGTGTGCGTGTGCGTGTGCGTGTGCGTGTGCGTGTGCGTGTGCGTGTGCGTGTGCGTGTGCGTGTGCGTGTGCGTGTGCGTGTGCGTGTGCGTGTGCGTGTGCGTGTGTGTGTGTGTGTGTGAGAGAGAGAGAGAGAGAGAGAGAGAGAGAGAGAGAGAGATCAAAAACATGGCATCAAGGAGACCAAGATCCACAATAGATTCTGTCATTCTTCACAATGAGAAAGACGAAGCAGGAAATTGGATACCAAAAAAATATGTCAAAAACACATGGGTATTAATTCATCCATCATCAAAAGGACCATTTAGAAAGAGAAAACGATCCAAGTTATGTTTCAGGTCCTACTGGAAAGCTAGGATTCTTGACTTTAGAGCATCGCCAGGTGGACAATCCATTTTAGAGGTGTTAGTTCAACATGTTTATATGCATTCCGAGTTGAGTATTCGATCCTTCAATCCAAATGATCATAAAAAATACAATTGTAAGTATTTGAATCATTGCAGTTTTATTTTTATGCAACTAAATTCAACTCTATTCTTTTATGCAGTTACTTTTATTTAGCATACTGAATTTGGATATCTATTTAAAAACTCATATGTATTCTATCATGCATATTTATATCCATCAAATATAAAGGAATGGGAGCCCACACAATCACTTACAGGTATATTGGATGTCATACATTCATATATAGAAAAATTGCAATACAAAGGCCGATCTTCAAAAGAACTTGCCGACAGTGGAATCTATTTTAATAAATCACTTTACATTCCAGATACGCATGGAAGATTTGGAAACCTTGAGGCCCTTCCACTTCCAAGGTTGGATAGTAAAGAATGGATTACTCCTGACAACATTGTTTCAGAATCATTTCGATGCAAGCTCTTTAATGATATGAAGAATTCTATGAATATAAGTAATGGGTCCAAAAATGTCCGATTAAGTTGGTTTATTCCTTTGAATGTATTTGTTGATTTTTTTTTTTTATTGCGAATGTGCATAGAACACCGACATTATTTGTTTGTAACGATTTGTCAGATGATACATTGTCAGAACTTATGGACAAAGGTTGGGACCATAAATCAAACGGAGAAATAGATTGCCAAATAAAAAAAGACTCCATTTGCTTTCGATATCAAATTGAAAGATAAAATTGAGCCTTAATTTTAACTATCAAATATGGAAAAGGAGTGGTACAACATGGATACCATTAGATCAAGACATGGAATAAGATGGACATAGTAATAGAAAGCAAATTGACATTAGGTACAATGACATGCTTATTACTACTGTTGAAGTTGAAGAAGACTGGAGCCTTCACTATACGAACAGAGCTTGTCTTATTACAATATGAGCTTCCTGAATACTTTAGGTTCATTGTTCATGAGAAACTGGTAAGTTTTTTAATATTTAATTTTATTTGATACAATAATTTGTCAGCAATACAAAGTTATGTTTTATGCAGTATTTAATAAAACATTTTTTTCTTATGCAGATACGGAATAGACAAGAACAATTTACAAAATGCAAAGATCTAGATACGATGATCAAGGTGATAGAAGAGCCATGATATGCAAAAGCAAGCACACGAGATCGTGAAAATAAATTTACTGTGTTAAAGCTTTTTATATCAATAAAAATGAGCCTCGAACATTGGGCTTTGTTTTTACAAACTATGCTTCATTCTGAAGATTTGACTACTTTTTCTTGTGGTCGTGCTGACTTCCTCTCTTTCTTTGGTATGTGCTCCATCGGCTTGATCTCTTCTTTAACAGTAGATATCTCATTGTAAAATGCAACACCTTTGTGATCCATAATAGTGACATCAGGAGAAAAGGCTCCTAATTTTGACCTTGCTTCTAAATCAGCCTTATCATTTTTAGGATCACATATTACTGCCTTTGTAAGGATGAGTTTGATTAAACCTTGTCTGAATCTATTCACATCATTAAATGTGTACACAACAAGCGAGAACTGCAAACACACACAAAATTGAGTTGAGAAATACAGCCGCATTCATAATGAAAAATACATAAAGTTAAAAACAAGTAGATCATGATGCTCACTTGTTCGATATCGACCGTGTCTTGTTGAAAATTATACCACTCAAAAAATATCTTTGCATTATAGAGCGTAAACCAACCGCAACTAAATGCATCTTGTTGTTGGGGAGTTTGTAAATCAAAAACAAATATAAGGTCTATCGAAATAAAATTCTGAATACATTTTCATATAAGGTCTATCTAAATAAAATTCTGAATACATTCATCACTAATGTTGATATCTTGATTGATATTATTTTTGGTTTAGCCATAGATGTGGCTGAAGTTGGCGATACTTGAAGAATCGTAAGAAGTTGTTTATCAAAACTTTTGTGGGTAATTTCACAAGAATTCATTTTAATGCATATAGGTTTCACCACGCCATCCGAAATAGTGGCCATGGAAATTAAATTTAAACTCCAATGCAGCCTCTGCAAAACAAATTTTATTTTTATTAATCAGTTTTTTGACATCTTACCAAAGTAAAGCTAACAGTACAACAAATAAGTCTCAATACTATACTTACTTGGATGCATAAGGAACCACAAATAGTTTTGCAGTTGGACTGCATTGTATAAAAATCCTCTTTAAAAGTTCCAATGCTTCATCGTTGTGCATTAGATTTTGTTCTACGCAAAGACCAGTGACGATGAAAACTTCTTTTCTTGAATCTTGACTAATGGCGTATTGCAGTAACACCATCCCACCATCAATTATAACATCTATTACATATTCTCTCTTTTTCTTAAGAACGTTACAATCAAAATCATGAAATCGTAATATATAATCAATCTCTGGAATAGTTAGAGAAAAGTAACCATTGAGTCCATCAATTTTCTTACTAATAATTTTCTCGTATTCATTATAGTAATCGAATTTAAAAAATTCTTGAGTAGGATCATAAGGAGTACGTACAAGAACATTCAATTTATTTACGGTATTCTCAGGCAATTGTGATACATCATGATCAGAAATCAGTGAAAATATGATATCGATAGCCTTTTTTGAAACATCTTCTAAAATGCGTTCCTCTGCATCTGTACTTGACCCGCTATCAAATTTAAGAGTTTAATTATTATTAGTATTATGTTTCTTTTCCCTTTTACTATGTATTCCCTTCCTCGTGAATTCCTCGGGGTCTTGGGATCTCTTTGGTTTTGCTTGCTTGTGAGTCGTCCGTGTGGGAAGGTTTGTTCTATCCATTGGAGGTGGATGAGTCGTAGAGGCTCACCCTTGTGAAGAACAAAACTTCTATCTCTTAGTCTAGATAAAAGTTGAAAATCTTTCGGCATAATGGTGACACGCTTTGCATGGATGGCAAGCAGGAAGAAATCCTCAAAAAATTGAGCTTGAAAATCTTCATAGGCTTCTTGAAGGACCATAATAGTTGAAACTGTAAAACGATTGTATCTACCCAGATTCTCTCTGGTGATTTCATGTACCAAACGATAGAATGGAGCCTTTGGAATCATAAGCTCCGTTGACTTTTGATATTTTTTTTATCTCTCTCATCCAATGGCTTCTTCTCATCGATGTTCTCCTACCAGTACCGGGTGGCCTGAGGCTCGAAACTTCACCTTGAACTGGATTGGGATGCTGATCAGTCCTAGTTGTTTGCTTCGCTCTAGCCATAACAAGGATCTGACAAAGGCTCAAAAAGATGGTGATGAAGCTAAAAAAATTAAAGTGTATGAAATGGATATTAGACTTATGCACAAATAGTAAATAGGTACCTCTTGGGCGTCTGCAGGTGCGCACTAATCAGATATGCAAAAACTAAAAAAAGAAAGTGTCACAATTGGGTTCAATGAAATCTATATACAAAACATGTTATCCCACACGTGTGGAGTCAAACTTGAAATACACGTGTTGAATTTTTATTGGTAAAAGTAAATGCATGGACAAGTGGCATCATATTATTCCTTGACCTCTAACACGTTAGTGACTATCATCATTAGGATTCTGACATGTGTCAAGAACTGAGTGAACTGTCAACTAATAGGCACATGCCACGTGTCTAGATATTGAATATGTGCATACGCTTTTAATTCATGCCTCTCATTGTGCCAAAATGCGCACTTAACCGATATGAGTATGTATTTATGTAAACCATTGTTCTATAATATAGTTCAAAAAAATTATTGTTAAAAAAAAAACTATAAATATGAGACACCTTCCTCATTTTCACAACTCTAGTTTTGCCTTTTTATGTTCAAGAATTTTTCTGCATTAGTCGCTTTATGTGATTTAGTTGTTTTTCTTACCAGTTCTAGACCACCGTTTTACTAGGTTTACAATTTCACACCATCATGGAGAACGCTAGGATTGAGGTTTCAAGACTTCTATGTGGTACAGAGTTTGAACATCAGGTAGATAGGATCTTTCCCATCTTTCTGTGCCACAATAGATACACTAGCTATGGCCAGAGCTAACGCAGAAAGTGTGTCATTTGCCATGGATTATATGAATACAACACTTTTTCCATATAGTATAAGAGTTTCTGATTCAGATATTGCGTGGATTCCATACAACTTACTAACATACATATGGAAGGGTGATAGACCATTTGTTGTTAAATTCACACGTGTGGATTGTCCACAACATGTACTTGTGATCTCCTAAGGTGTGTAGATGCACCAAGATCAAGACTAGATTGAGATTCAAGATCAATCTTAGATCCTATGGCAAAAACACACTACTACATGCATTCAATCACTTACAACTCTCACTCACACGTGTGGGAAGTATTCAAAAAATAAACTAAGTAAAAAACAAGCTGATCTCCTCGGGTAGAGAGAGAAAAAGCATCATGAGCTCTCAGGTAGAGAGAGAAAGCTAGAAATCCAATAACACTCAAAATCCATATAATCACTAAATCAATTAGCTTCAAAATGAGGAGTACAATGATTCTAGTAGATCCACGAGCTACCACTATGCTTAACTATGATTGGACCATACTTTGTCACCTCTTGATCCTATTGGACCATTGATCTATGCACCTCTTAATTCTATTGGACTATATTCAAGCACACCTCAATTTCCTATTGGACCTCACATGGTTCCACCTCTAAATCCTATTGGACCTCTTGGAATTCATCAAACAAAAGCATTACACTTGTCTACACTCTAATTGTCACGAGTTTAGCCTCTTACTCTATTTTGGCTCAATAGTGGCATCACAAGTGGAAATGCATAATTTGCCATCTATGCCAAATTTGTTCCTATCAACATCCTACACCTAGATGCTTGATGTAAAAAACATAAGACCCCTATACCTAACATAGATAATCTTTTTCAATTCTTCACATTCCTTCTGAAAAATTATCTATGAAGATTTCAGCATTGATCTTGATATAACTCCAAGATTAGATCTATGCTTGATGAAAGCACTTTTGCTCAAAGGCTTGGTGAGTAGATCAGCAATACAAGAGGACGAATTGACATGCTCCAAATAGATTTCTCCTCCAATAAGCTTTTCTCTCACAAAATGGTGTGCCACTTCTATGTGCTTGCTTCTTGCATGAAATATGGGATTGTTGGCAAGAGCTTGGGCCGAGATGTTATCACACTTGATCATTGGTAGATCATCTTCCTTGATGCACTTTAGCTCCATTAATAACCTCTTGATCCAAAGCACCTCTTTGGTAGTTGTAGTGAGTGCCTTGTACTCGGCCTCACATGAAGAGAGAGATATAGTATCTTGCTTTTTGGAAAGCCAAGATATTAGATTGCCTCCAAGAAAGATAGTGTATGCACTAAGAGACTTTCGATCCATCTTGTCACTTGCAAAGTCCAAATCCGAGTAGCCAACAATGGATAGATCTTCACTTTTATAGAGTAGACCATAATCACAAGATGAAGATACATATCTTAGAATCCTCTTGGCCATCTTCCAATGATGGATCTTAGGATCTTGCATAAATTGACTCAATTTGTGCACACAAAAACTTAGATCGGGCCTAGTAATGGTAAGCCAAATCAAGGAGCCTACAAGACTCCTAAAAAGTGTGATGTCCTCAAAGGATCTTTCATCACCTTTATTAGGATCTTTTACAATTTGCTCCATTGGAGTATCTATGCTCTTAGAATTTTCCATATGGAATTTTTTCAACATAGAGTGAGCATATCTAGATTGGCATATAAAGACATGATTTTCATAAAAATCAATTTCTAGGCCTAAGATGTAATGTATCTCTCCTAGATCTTGCATTTTAAACTCACATCCAAGTGCTAGCTTAGTTTCATCAACTAGCTTGATACAACTTCCACAAAGAATAATGTCATCAACATAAATTAGAAGAATGACAATATTGCTATCAACAAACTTTAGATACATGGAAGGATCATAGTCACTAAGAGTAAATCCTAGTGAGATAAGAAAAGAATTAAGTCTTGAATACCATGATCTTGGTGCTTGCTTGAGTCCATAAAGACTTTTGAAGAGCAAGCACACTTTGGACTCATCCTTGATGAATCCTTGAGGTTGTTCCATATAGATCCCCTCCTCAAGATAACCATTTAGAAAAGCATTGGATACATCTAATTGGAACACCTTCTACTTGAAGAAACAGGCAAGAGAAATAAGAATTCTTATTGTCACCATCTTTGCAACAGGTGCAAAGGTCTCCTCATAATCAAGACCATGGATTTGAGGAAATCCTTTGGCACATAATCTTGCTTTATGCTTGTTGATGGTGCCATCATGATTGAACTTGATCCTAAATACCCCCCACTTGCAACCAATCACATGCTTGTTGGATGGAGGATCCATGAGCTCCCAAGTATTGTTGGTGATCAATGCATCATACTCTTGCTTCATGGCATCATACCACTCCTTGGTATTGAGTGCCTCTTGTACATTCTTTGGCTCTTCATGAGAGACATAAAAAACATAATTAGTGGAATCAAGATCCACTTGTTTGCCTTTATCAACATATGAGAGCCTCTTAGGCTCGGATCTATCTCTCATGAATCTTCTTGGTGAGAAAATCTGAGGAGAGTCTTCTTCAAATCTTGACCCCATCACATCATGATTGTCTTCAAAATCAAAAATTGGTGATGCATCCATAGATTTCTTGATCTCGGCCTCTTCAAAAGATGAGTGTTGATCTTCATGAAAGACAACATCTCTACTTTCAATAACTTGAGAAGTAGAGAGTATAAAGACTCTATAGGCCTTCTTGGTGGATGAGTATCCAACCATGATCCCTTTGCATGCACTAGGATCTTCTTTCTTCCTTGTTTCCAAGGGAATATGGACAAAGCATAAGCATCCAAAAACTCTAAGGTAATCAACCTTAGGCTTCTTCAAATATAAGATTTCATATGGTGACTTTCCTCCAAGAGCTATATGTGGGACCCTATTGCAAAGATAATTTGCACAATTAATGGCTTCTCCCCAAAAATCTTTGGGCAAAGATGCCTCAATTCTCATAGATTTTGCACATTCACATAGAGATCTATTCTTTCTCTCGGCCACTCCATTTTGAGATGGAGAGTAGGCACAAGAGAAATCTCTTTTAATGCCTTCAAGCTCACAAAAATCTTGAAATTTATTGGAGATATATTCACCACCTCCATCACTTCTAAGAGCTTTAATCTTGAATGAGAATTGCTTCTCTACATAAGCTTTGAAAATAAGGAAATGATCAAACACCATAGATTTAGAAGCAAGAAGATATATCCAAGTGAATCTTGTGAAATCATCAACGAAAGTAACAAAACAAGTGGCTCCTCCCTTGCTTGTAGTTGATGAGAAATGCACATCCGAGTGGATCATATCCAGAAACTAGTGAGGCAAACAAGACAATGCTATAAATTAGGAGCCTCTCTCCAATCATCATCAATGGCAGAGAGTACATTTTTTTCCATGATCTACAACATATTCTCCATCTGCAAGAGGATGAACTCCTAAGGGCTCTAATGAAATTGCAGAATGGAACCAATACCTACGATCACACAGGGATTGATGATACATTCCAAAAGTTATGTCCAAATAATGAGGACACCACATGCAAAATGGCATTGGCAAGAATCTTGACAGAGCTCCGAAACGTCGGCCCCCATCGTAAGGTGACTCACCATGAGCCAACAAGGGTACACTTTCACTCAACTGGAGGGGACACAAGGAAGCATTAACCTGAATGACACTGCAGAAGCCGATGAGGGGACACAGGACGCCATTGAAATCAATGCTTATGCAGCTAGAGCAAAGGGAGTGAGAGAAGCCAGAGAGAGTGACTCCAACGATGCTTCCTTGGCGCACTACATTGGACAGCTCTAATGGAGATGAGGAGCTGCTAAAGTGCAAAAGGTTACAACAAAACATATTGTGTTTTAAGAAGCGTAGTTGTTAATGATCTGAGCTCATGCTTTGAGTCTAGGCTAGTAATTGGAGCGGCCACTGGCCCATTTTCCAAAGAATCTGATGCTCATATTCTTGCATCGGAAATATGAGCATCAGATTCTTTGGAAAATGGGCCTACTCTATTGTCAAGCGAGAGGAAGGCTATTATGTACCAAAAACTCAATGAAGAAAAGATGTTTGCAATTGTGTGTTTCAAAATTGTTGTTCTCTTTTTTGCTCATTATGTTTCAAAATTATAAATGCTAATATAAATCTAAACTTCTTGTATAATCACAAAAAGGGTATCACGGAGGAGCGTGAAAACTGACAATTTGATTTGGTCAGAAGTGCCATTTTTGCGCTCCTCCATGATCAGATTATAGAATTTAACTTTATTTTGCATCACACAATTATAAAAATTTGTCATATGAATGAAGTGTGCATTAGATGAATACTAAAAATTGGCCCTTAGGGCTTTTATTATGTATGAACACTGTACAATTTGGCTCAGGGCCTTTTCCAATCTACTTTTTTCTGATTCTCATAGCCAACATTAAATCACGTGGCATGAGTGTCACTCGCTTGGCATGTTGGGCACACAGGTAGTCATCTTCGAAGATTGTCATGAGGTGATTCTCAGTAGCCTCCTACAATGTAGATACAGCCTCGCCAGTGATCCTGTAATCCAAGACTAGACTGTCCATCATTTTTGTGATTATTCTCATAAAGGAGCCCGAGGAAGCAACAATCTGGTGCTCTTTTGGTACTTTTTAATCTCCTCCATAAATTTGGGCTAGTTTTTTTTTGCATTGTCGTCTTAGTGGAGGCTGCATCCTATCCATCCTCTTTCCAGTCCAGGGTGGTTGTGAACGAGGAGGAGATCCAGCAGCCAGAGGAGATCCATCAACAGATCCACCAAGAGATCCACCAAGCGATCCACCAACAGATCCACCACCAGCAGATCCAGCAACAGTGCAACCGTCGAAATCAAAAAGTTCTTTGACATCCAGGGGCAATGTTCTCACAGCCTGCACCTCGGATTCAATGAAATTACGCACTTCTTCTTCCATTGGCATGGGAATCTGAGGTGTAGTCGGAGGGCTCAGCATGACACGGGCTGCCATGCGGAGATTTCTCAGAATCTCATTTCGCCTAATAGTCTGAAGCTGCTGCGCAGAAACTTTGATTCTCTAAGGCTCCCTTGTAGTTTGTTTTGTCCTTGCCATATGCTTGTGTCTAGCCATGAACAGTTCAAAAATATGCTAAATAGATCTAACGAGTGTCAGAAATTAAACCACAACAGAAATAAAATCTACAAAATTATTGTATCCTCCACTTGTAAAAGTGAAAAATGAGTGGTAAAATTCCTTTATATATTTCTTTGCCCATGCATACCAAAGTTCAACTAGAACTTTTTGGCCCTATATAGCTCAAGGTATTTGGACAATATCTCATATGTGCATATAGTGACGTGGAGAGATTACGAACTGCAAGTGGTGTTTTTGGAATATTCTGAGAAATATTCTTCATGGAATATTCGTTTTGAATGAATATTCCTTTTTTGCATAGTTGTAAAGTAAATCGAATATTCTAATATTTGACGGTGCATTTATTTTGGTGACACATGTTCAATTCCGAAAGTCTATAAATACCATTTCAACGCCAAAATAACATTTCTAGTAAAAAAAATTTCAACGCCAAAATAACATTTCTAGTATAGTTTTTCTAGTAATTTTTTTTTCCAACTAAGAACAGTTTTATGACCATACGTTCGATGATATTTTCATCAACACATTCTACTTTGAGAAGTTTAAAACGCCCAATGTAGTTTTGAACAGACTCTTCGCGACGCATCATGATATGAGTAATTTGAATGAACGGGCTCTGAGTCAGTTTGGATGGTTTGAAACGCTTGATGAGAGCGTCCTTGAGGGTGGTCCAAGAAGCAAGATCAGGAGCTTCGAGATTCAAGTACCACTCCTTGGCGGTTCCATAGAGTACCATAGGAAATAGGCGAAGCTTTTCAATTTTAGAGGTATCTCCATAAAAACGGCATGCATTATCAAAGTCTTGGAGAAATCGGACTAGGTCAGATTCTCCATCGTAAGTAATCTTGATAATCATAGGAAGTGCATATTGTATGGTCATAGTTGTTGTGATCATTATGAGACATGGAGATCTCGGATTTCCATCAAGAAGGAACATTATGAAAAGGATCTTAAGGAGTCATCTCAAGGTTTAAGTGTGCCAATGATTGAGGAGAGTCCTTCTCAAGGTTCAAGTGTGCCAAGGATTGAGGAAGAGAGACCTTCTCAAGTTGTGATTCCAAGAAGAATCTCAAGAAACATGGTTGAGCCCATGTGGCTCACACTTCAAGGGAAAGAGGAGCATATCTCATGTGGTATACATCTCATACTTACTTCTCTTATGTCATTTGATGAATCAATTTGCTTTAGTGAGATCATTGCATCTCAAAATTGGAATAAAGCCATACTAGTTGAGTATGAAGTCTCTCTTGAGAACATAGATGATATTCTTAAAAGGTTGAAATTGATTTTAAATCAATTAGAAAGCAAATGGTTATTTTATCCAATGTATGCTCTTGAGTCATGCAAGAGCAAAAGTGATTTGTTCACTCATAGTTTGAAAATTTGTCTTTTTTCAAGTATTGAGGCAAATTGTAAACTCTTTATGAGAGTAAGTGAATCATCTTCTAAAGACACTTATCTCCATAATGAAGTATTTAGCCTCATTAGATCTTAGAGTAGAATGGTAAACAAGCATGAAGATATGATGCAAACACTTTGTTATTATAGCATGCATAGTCTTGCCAATTTGGATGAGTCTAATTCTCTAGATCGTGGTAACATGATGTTAGATCTTTGTGATCCTAATAAGACAAGAAAAAATCTTTTTATTTCCTCATGGAGGAACATGCACATGAAGAAGGAGCAAGCCTCAAGGTCAAGCATCTACATGAAATTTGGAAGGAATCAATTTTGGAGGTGCTAGGATGGTGCAAAGCTCTCAAGTTCATCAAAGATGTCAACATCAAAGAAGCACTATCATGGATATGGTGATTTCGGATCAACATTAAGCTCATTGGTTGATCTTCACATCTTTTGAACCAGCAAAGACCAATTCGACCCATGGAGTCAAGTTCAAGATCATCATGTGTTTTATCAAGCTAGATTTTTGAGGAGAAGTGTGAAAAATGCAAAAATTATGCCTGGTCAAGGCCAAATCTATGTATATAGGATGATTACACATGTGTGGAGCCTGTTCCCACGTGTGAAATAAATGTACTTTTCATGTAGTACAATCATATAGCTTGTACATATAGTTTAAATCAAGTTCTATTGGCTAAAAAGGCCAAAAACATGTTTTTTAGTCATATGCCACCTGGCATCAATCTAGAGATTGCATGAAGCCACATCATGAGATAAGGTGTCAAATCCCATGTGTAGAGGTCTGCTCACATGTGTGAAATAAGCAGAGGAAGTCAAATTTGTAGCATTTCCTCGAAATGCGACAGTGTGGCTTTTTCCCAAAAAGCGACACTTGCCTTAAACTTCTTCTTTTCAGCCATTTTGAAGGACTTAAACTATTCTAAAGACACTATCACTTTTTTAAGGGCACCGTCAGCTTTTTAAGGATAGTGTCATCTTTTTAAGGGTACCGTCGGCTGTTTAAGGACAGGTGTCATCTTTTTAAGGGCACTGTAGACTTTTTCGCAAAATCCTGAATAGAGAAAAAAAACTCGACAATCGTCTATTTTCAACGAGGAATGTTCCCAGTGACTTCCCAAAAATGCGAAGTGAGAGAAAGCCACTTCACGTAAAATGCAAAGTGAGAGCTTTATTTGCAGCGTCCTCGTAAGCGTCAACATTCCCTCATTCATTGACCGTATATACTATTATGTATAGTTGTCACAAAAGCCAAATACTCCCAAGTACAACGGCTTACCTAATTAGGTGACAAAAATTTCCTGTAATTAATACATAGATGAATTGTATAAATAGATCATCCAGGCACACTCTATGTGATGCTCCGTCCATGAGACGCATGATTTGAGCCTCCTAGTTACGTCGCCATTTTGGTTGTAATTGCTATTTTATTGTCCTTCAGTCTAATATAACAGCAGTATGGTTTTCTATCTGTGTAGCTATTTTATTATTCTTTAAGCTTATGCTCATGGGCTTACATGCCATGGCGAAAGTTTATTAACAAACACTCGCACGTGGTCTTACAAAACACATGCCACAAAGTTTTATTTTTATTTATTTTTATTTTTTCTGTGTTAGCATAGATGCTAACAAACTATTACATAATCCATTGTCCATACATTTGCCTACAAAATAGAAAATAAAGTAAGTGGGAATTCTCTCATTATATAACCACTAATGTGACAATGACCTCTCCAATCTAATGTTCTCTCTTTGAGTTGAATGAAGTGCAATCAAGAAGAGTGCATATAATGATCCTATATGTAAGCTTTGATAGAGATCTTTCACAAAATTGAGAAGAGGCGAAATTACTGATGTCCCATACCACCAACTTTTCCTTCCAGAAAACCCTCAACCGCCATATATGATATTCTAGAGATCCACTGATCATCTAGCTGTCCTATAATCCATATAGGATATTACCTCTTGTTCCCAAAAACTGAAGAATCCCTTTATTCGGATAACTAGCATGCCTATCAGATGGATACCACATCCACACCTGATCCAGTGATTTAAACAGAAGAATTAACATGGTTCAACACTACATTCTGATCCTTCAGGTTAATGATAAACTTCGAATCCCCATGGATCCAAGAGCATTAACTCTAGGAATAATGTTCTATCAATTAATAGATCCAATGTAACAAATGTATCAGATTCCACTTTTAACATCACAATTGACATCCAAAATACCGGATAACTCAATGGTTACAAAGATATCAGTTATGAATTCAACTAAATGAATTTAATCTGAAAAATTAATATCCGGTATTAAGCAATTATTTACAAGAATTACCAAAATCCGAACTGCGAAATACATTTCTCAATCACACTTACTATTGGAAATTAAGTCCACAACTGTCTCCTTAGTGAATGACTAATTTCTATTTCAAGATTCTTCCTGCACGTTTATTGATCATTGATCTAGGGTCAGGTGAAACCAACTTTGGTTCTACGTTTGCTCATCTGATACTTGTAGGAATCATAACTTAGATAGCCAAATTATTTGAAGAACGCCTACAACGGGCTTCCGGCTGATCTCCAGCAAAGGGTAACTAATCCTATCATATTTCAAGTTCAGATGTTAAGTTCAATAATTTGAAGATCATTGAAGACTTGGCCATCTTCAAGAACTTCCACGAAATAACATTTAGAACAACCCTGCAGAAATACACTAAGTGTCGCAACAGTCTGCAAAAATACACTAAGTGTCGCAACAGTCTGCAAAAATGAACTATGTTTTTCACAGTGTCGGCTTTTTCCAAAATGCCACAGTGTGGGCTTTTCCCAAATGCGACAATGTCGACTTTTCCCAAAATGCGACAGTGCTGACTTTTTCCGAAATGCGACAATGTCAACTTTTCCCGAAATGCGACACTTCAGCATACTTCACCAATTCATCTATTTTCAACAGTGTCGGTTGCTTGCCTTCAGCTTCTTCCTTTCAACTATTTTGAAGAAGTTAAATTGTTTTAAGGGCACCTTCGTCTCTTTAAGGACACTGTCGGCTTTTTAAGGGCAATGTCAACTTTTTTACAAAATCCGGAAGAGAGAGAAAAATCTTGACAATCGTCTATTTTCAACGAGGAACATTCCCAGCCACTTTCCAAAAATACGAAGTGAGAGAATTTTGTGACGTCCTCATCCCCGTCAACATTCCCTGATTCATTGACCGTATATACCATGTACAATTGTCACACAAGCCAAAAACTTCCAAGTACAACAACTTACCTAATTAGGTGACAAATATTTACTATAATTTATACATGGATGAACTCTATAAATGGATCATCCAGACACACTCTACGGGATGCTTTGTCCATGAGACGAATGATTTTGAGCCTCCAAGTTACGCCGTCATTCTGGGTGTAATTGTCATTTGTTGTGCTTCAATGTAATATAACAGCAACATGTTTTTCTATCTGTGTATAATGTAGATGATTGCTTGTTGTGATTTGAATGCACTTCATTGTTGTTTGACAACTTTTGTTCACTCACTCTGACTAGAACACAGACATCTACAACTCCTCAGTTTCTGATCAGACGATGACTGTCTTTGACGCTCGAGGAACTTCCGCTATCATACTACTCTTTCAATCTATTTTAGAACTAAACTTCTGACTAAATCCATTTTTCAGTAATACCACACTCAAACCATTTCTAATCCCTTTGGTGGATTGTACTTCTTTTTGTTTTTGTGATTATGAATTAATTTATAAGATCTTGTTGTGCAATAGAGTTAGAAATCAGAGTTAATCTGATATATATTTTATGTAAGCTCTAAATGTGATATTGTAATTAGTGTACAGTTAATTAGATTTGCTGTATTCAGTTGTGTTCGGGACGTGACCCGTTAGGATATATTGTGTTATGTGCTGCATGTAATTAGCCCATGAGCTTACTAATGAATTGCCAAATATGGCCATGGAGCTAAAGTAGACTAGAGTTTGTCATTAGGACAGTTAATAAGGTGGCTCGAGCAACCTCGCTATATTTGTGAATAGCGGACTTGTAATAATGTTGTAAGGCCCAAATTAGCCAAATAAGGCCCCAAACTTATAGTAGAGGCACAAATGACCACTATGAATAGTTGAGGTCGTGCTAAATTGTTCATTTTTGTAATTTTGAGTTTGAAAAGATCTTGGAGCTCCTCTTGGAGAGCTTTCTTGATGAAGAAAGTGGTTCATGTGTCTAAAATCACATGAGAGCTATGATCATGCTCTAGAATCAGGCCCTATCTTTTGAATGATCAATAATCATGAATAATGATACCTTGCTTTGCCTATTTTGGTGAAGCTTTATTACTTTTGTCTAGTTTCTTGATTTCTTGAGTATTTTTTTTTATTTCTTGCATTTCCATTATAATTTGATGTTAATGACATAATTAGATGTTTGAATGCTAAGATTGGCACATGACAATTTTGGTATCAGAGCATTAGATCATTTTTCCATCAGATTTGGTGGATTTTGTTAAGTTTGGTAGAGTTTCTTGTTCTGGTTTTCTTGATTTTAATTTCCAGCAATCTTGGATTCAATTTTTGACCATTTAATCTACAAACATGGCAAAAATTACAAGAAAGGTCAGAGCGAAGATGAGAAGAAATGTACCAAAAGACGGTCGCTTGTTTGGACTCTATTTTGCAATCGGTTGGTATTCCACAATAGCCAATTGATATTCAAGCTACTAATCTTGAATGGTGTACCACTGTTGATGTCTATGAAACAACGTTCCCTCTAATCCAAGGGCAAACTTCCATGTCAAAGGCAAATATCGATCGAGATGTTTTGAGCAAAAAAGATTATGAATCTTCTGATGAAGCTGATAAATCCAAGGAAGAAATCAAAATTTTTAATATTGATTTACCTTTCAGACAAATCAATATCAGCAAGGCACCAATGGACAAGTGGGTGAAGACCAATTCAAAAATCCAGATCAAGTCTTGTCCGACAGTTGTAGTGATCAGGACCAAGGTCAAAATAAGGAGGTATACTATGAGTGGAACAAACTTCTACAACTGCACTTAAATCATGGAGTACAATCTGATTGCCGAGAATTATGCTCTACTGATCCACAAATCAGTGGTTATGACCATATTATTGATAATGATCTATATGGAATTATTTCTGAACATGGATCAAGCGAGTGGTATAACACTAATATAAAATTCAAATACCAATATAACAACGAGTTTTTTGATGATGAAATTGGTATTAACAATGAAGTCAATAATAAGAGATCCATCCAAAGATCTGAAGCAAATTTGCACCGAGCTACCAACTAATGAATCTAATGTGATATTGATGGGAGGAGTTGGTGCAAAGTCCTTGAATATTCTTGCGTTAAAGGATGTCATTAATTCTATCAACAAGGAAAACATGTTAACTTGGAAACTAAATTTAAAACCATCAAATTCCTTGTGTACAGATGACCAAAAATATCCTTACACTACATGGGATTTGATGAATCCGAATGTGGGATGCATGGCTCTAATAACTACTCTAGAGCTAGAAATGGATACCACTATCCTACATCAAGGAGCAATGCATAAGGCTATAGCACCGGATGCAGGGACAAAAAAATATGCATCTGGAATTGGTTAGCCCATCCAATCACTGAGGAAAAAGACTTTCAAATGTCTGTTGCTTGGATTTTGTGAACCCATGCAGAATTAATGCAACTCGAGGCTTTCCAATGTTTCATCAATCTCTTCTTCAGTGATCCTATCAAATCTATGGGATCAGCTGTAGATCAAAGGTTCTTTATGAAGAATTCTCGTTGCAACCTTGTTCTACGCCAATAAGCTGTGGCAGCAAAATCTGAGGGTAGATGGCTACTGACAAGAATAATACAAGAAAAGTTGTTTCTTGTTCAAGCTGGCCAAATATTCTTAGACTACAGTCAAAGGATTCATGAAGAATGGCACTCGACAAAAGAGTTACATGGTCTTCATTTTTTAAGGCAAAAATGCTTAAAATAGGGGGATTGTCATGTGCGTAATTAGCCCATGAGCTTACTAATGAATTGCCAAATATGGCCATGGAGCTAAAGTAGACTAGAGTTAGTCATTAGGACAGTTAATAAGGTGACTCGAGCAACCTCACTGTATTTGTGAATAGCGGACTTGTAATAATGGTTGTAAGGCCCAAATCAGCCAAATAAGGCCCCAAACTTATAGTAGAGGCACAAATAACCACTATAAATAGTTGAGGTCGTGCTAAATTTGGAGGCTATTGTTCATTTTGTAATTTTGAGTTTTAAGAAATCTTGGAGCTTCTCTTGGAGAGCTTTCTTGATGAAGAAAGTGGTTCATGTGCCTAAAATCACAAGAGCTATGATCATGCTCTAGAATCAGGCCCTATCCTTTAAAAGATCAATGATCATGAATAATGATAACTTACTTTGCCTATTTTGGTGAAGCTTTGTTACTTTTGTCTAGTTTCTTGATTTATTGAGTATTTTTTTGATTTCTTGCATTTCCATTATAATTTGATGTTAATGAATGGACTAGATGTTTGAATGCTAAGATTGGCACATGACATATTGATCGGGCATTAATCCCGTAGACGACTACTTGGGTTAGCCGGGTAGCCACACGTAGGGAAATTAGCTTGTACAATGTATTTTTTATAGCATGTGCTATACTCAGAGGCATGTCTTGAGTTTGTCAGTCTTTTAGCCCATGTTGGGCATATTAGTTAGACATGTGCCTATTTCAGTGAGTTGACACTTGTTAAGCCCATGCATGTTGGGGCTTTTATTATATGTACAATTTTTTTCTTTGTAATCAATAACTTTTGATGTGCCATCTTTGAGAGCTTGTGAGAAGTGGCGATGGTGATTGTGTGATGTGATCTGCATACTGCACTTGTTGGAATTTAATCTAACTACTACTCATCTCAACAACCAATTCAAATTTAAATATAAACGCATCACAATGCTAACTAAAAGTCACTTGTGAGCAAATTATCGTAATAGCTTACCGCTATCGTGGCAAAGCCAAAAACATTAGTTGTCTTTTATGTGAGAGACGCTCCAACTTTAAAGGCTTCCTTGGGCAAAGGACTCCCAAAAGGAAAGCCATGCATGGCTTCCTCCTTGAGCCATTGCCCCAAAACCCTAAACCCTAAACCTAGGCATGAGACACCGGTGATTGAGGTTTCGTGCAACAACCGTTGAATAACTAACAAATGGCGGAGTTCGAATCGAAATCTACTAGTGTGAAGAAGCAACAATTGCTCTCCTTCATTCTCTGATTTTGGTTGGATCCGAGTGAGGGGCAGCAGTAACAATCAAATGGGGAAGAATGTGGTGTCACGAGAGCGGGTGGAGGTAGAGGTTGGCTTCATCGGAGTTGCATGCAATCGAATTGTGAATGCTGCCTCCTGGGGCCCTTGTGATTTGGTAGCCTTTGGAGCACATCATACAGTAGCTATCTTTTCTCCGCAAGTAAGTTTGGAATTATGCATTGCTTTTGATCTTGATTTTACTTACTCATTAGTAATGTTATTTTTTGTCTTGTGTCTCCGTATTTGTTCGATGGATTGGAGTCAAGGTTCCGACCTCAAGTTGAGAAAAGGATGATCAACGTGCCACTTATTTGACGATTAGTTAGCATAGTTCCAAAAAATCTAGATTAAACCCTAAATTGTGAACCTTATATCAGCAATGGGAATGTGTTTTGAAAGACCTTTTTTTCCAAAAGAAAGTGATTTTGATAAAACCCTTTTATTTTTCCGGAAACTTTACTTTTCCCCACATTTTTTTGAAGTTCGGAAAAATTCAGGCTCTTAGGCAGTTTTTAAAAAAAAAATTGGGTAAAAACTAGGTTTTTTTTTGAGTCGATTGCTTGTATGATTTATACTTCAAAAAAGAAAAAGAATCCGTTTGCTTCAAGATTTGAAATGACGTTCAAATTCACTTGAAACAATGCTGGTTAGGTTTTAATCAACACTGTTTTTAGAAAGAGCAATTTTGAGGGATCTAGAAAGAGTTCAACTCCACTTTGAAATAGTTATTAAGTTAGACCAAGTTCAATTCAAAGAGTGCAAATTGTATGAAGAGTAATCCCTAGGAAAACCATAAAGATCATACTAGCATAGTTGCTCGTTCCATTTTGGAACCTGCGTTCTGTACGTGTTCCAAAACGGAATGTGACCAAAAAAAAATTGTTTTTCGGAACGTAGTGTTAGTGTTTTTTATCTTTTTGCAAATCTTTTTAGAATTAGAGAAAAAAAGGTGAAGTGGGATAAACTGCATTTTGGAAATGCGCCTACGGCCTTATCGTGATGACTAGCACATGGAGTGCCATCTCTTCTGATTCGACACAACAGATCTCGGACATTAGCAGCTTCACATGGCAAATTCAGTCCACCTTGTTAACAACAACCAGGGTCATGGTCGACAACGAGGCAGTGGCGGTGGTAGCGGCAAAGATTATGCACGTTCCTTCTGATTCTGCTTTGTATTTGCATGGGTAGTTAGCATCTTTTGCTAAATGATGAGAATGAGGATGTGCGCATTAACCATAGTAGGTGCATACTTGACTTTGTCCGATTGTGTCTTGATTCAGAGACAGCTATGTATTGGACCTTCCAGATGTTTTATTACATGTTATTTCTCCTCTTTTATCTGCAGGCATCGTGTTCTGGTGAGATTGGTCTCAACTTAGCAATTCCTTCTTATTTCAAGAATGCTGAATGGTGTATCACTAAACGTGGATTACTTGTAGAAGAGAGTTTTTTTTTTCTTCCACCACAATTTGCGTAACAAAACGTTATTTTCCATCTATTTTGAATTGAGCTAAACTAGAGAGCAAAATGCAGAAAAATCTTGTCATGTACATTATATAGAGTGAAATTGGGAGTTTTGTTTGTTATCACATTCTGAGATGTATTGCAGCTATGGTATGAACATGCCAAAAAGGTCTATGAAGGAATGCAAAATAATTATAAAAAGAAAGATACGGAAACAAATCCGTAAAAAGGATGTCACGTATTCTGTGATAAAATGCCAAACATGAACAGAAACACTCATAGTGAGCACCCGTAGAACTCCAACCTGAGTAAAAATTGAAATCCAGAAAGCCAGTGATATGATTAATTTAAGAAACTAAATACGGATCAGGATTCAGGGTGAAGTGTTATTACTTGGTGCGCTAAGCTAAATATGGAACAATATGTCATGGAGCAATAGTAGGAGTGTGAAAGAACAAAAGTAAGAGACGGCTTAGTTTATAGCTTAGCCTTAGAGGAAATAGGATGAACATAGTAGCAGCTGATTGGGCTTTGAATAACCTAGTATAGCTTAGTCTTAGAATAAATAAGATGAATTGCAGCTGACTTGGTTTTGGAATATTTCCAAGGTAGCTTGATCAAATTCTTGACCTGAAGGATAGTGAGTGGACATGGATATAGGTCTTGCTTGTCTAGCTCCAGAGCATTAGAAGACCCACTACAGGTGAAAAAGTTGGTAGCAGTAGTTGAAATAGATGGCATATAGAAGAAGGAACTTAAGGAGGACTCTCGATGAGGAAAAGGCCTGCTTATTTATCCACGGAGGTAGAGGAAAAATAGTTTGTTGAATGACAAATGGACTAGAACGTCTTGTAGAAGATGGATTTTTTGATGTCATGTGATGCAATTGTAAACTTTGAAGGCTTGCCCCATTTGTGTGATTATAATGACTCACACCGTTCTCATGACTATGCTTGAATATGAATGGTTCTTCATTAGCAAATTTGGTTGTTTCAATTTTGCATGTCCTCGTGTGCCTTGAATCAAAATTTAAACCATAAGGTGAGTGAATGAGGCATCAAGCAACAGGTCACTTTTGATGAAAATTCTAGTTGCCAGAGGGCATGCTACTTGTATCTAGGTGGACTGTAATTTGTTTCTTCTACATTTAATTTTTTCTGAAGGAAGATCCTTTAATGAGGATTACAGCTGTGACCTACAGGCTAAAGCATTGTTTTCTGCAATGGTATCCACTTTAGGTTTTGAATTTGTAGCTTCATATGTCAATCAAATCTTCCACATGGTGAGTTGGTGTATTGTGGTTGAGTTGGGCTCACCCACCCAGGTTTGATTCTCTGTGATGATTGATCCCACAGGTTGATAATACCAAAAAGCATATTGTCAATCAAGCATGTTTCTGTTTCTGCATGGAATCTAAAATGGAAACTTTTTGTGCTTGTTTTGATTTTATTGTTTGTTGATTTTTCGGACAAAAAGAATAGGAACAATATATGGAAAGGAAAGGTAGCAGTTTTCAGGTAGTAACTATCCTAGAATAAACTAGTCATGATCAAAGAGATCTAGTGCGAGATACCTTTGCTTTTTGGAGCTATGTAATCCTGCTATTAGAGTCATCTTTTTTGCAAGTAGAACAGACGAAGCAGGGCAGAGAATGATCCAAAAAGCTACAGAAACAAAAGTAGGCGTGTTTTAGGTTTGTAACAGAAGGCATCTGGAACGAGTGCAAATAAAACTTTGTTAATGGAAGATGGCTGCATTTATGTGGGTACAAGAAGCTTCTATTCCTCTTCAGGTGGAAAAATAGAAGACTTTGCAGCATTCAAGCTGAGGAAAGGCTGTGCCTAGAGCTGAGAAACAGGTCCGGTTTCCCATTCTATTGACAGTACTCAAGAAGCAGTGCTTTAGAAAAGCAGAAGTGAGAATCAGCTCAAGTATACCAGACCAAGAAGACTAATCATGTTCAAGTGCGAAACAATTGTGGTGGTTTTAATCATGAATGGAATGAACTAGTCCTGAACACTGTACATAATGTTTAATCCGTAAAAATTAAATATATTCTTTTGATATATATATGTCACATAAGTATGGAACACATTCTTTTCGTATGAAACAGAATGCACCTTAGCCCGAGAACGGGTGTGGTGGAACCAATGACTCATTTCTAAACTTAAATTGGATTTGATTTTATCATAATCTGGTGCCATACATCTCTTAAGAGTTGCTTAGTTCCATAGCGTATGGAATGGGCATGTATGGAACATATTTCGTACGTACTTGAATTTTTTTTGACGTATTTGGTAGATACATAAATTTTTTGGTTTTATTTTTGGCAGTGTTCCATTATGCTGCAAGATGGATTGATTGTCGTTTTATGGCAGCAGATCATTTCCTAGGGTAGAAAATAGTTTTTTGATAGCAAATCCATTTAGGGCATCAAATAATATTTTGGCAACAAATTGCTGGAGGGTGGTGAATCAATTGCCTTTCCTTTTCGAACTGGGTTTCAAAAGCCCCCAAAAGTGAATGGGTACGTCAAAAATTAAAATATTAATCTACATTTTGTTTGTAAGGAGTACGTTCTGTACGCACAGAACAATACGGTTTGTACCCAAAGGTATAAAACGGAGTTCTATGGTTAGAGGATATAGGGTTGCAATGACTATTGAACATTGACATATTGTTCCTGCTAGCTAGAAACGTTGGTCGGACTTTTCATATTTACCTTGTTGGTTTCACTAACTATATTTAGATTATAAAATGTACTCTCACGAGGTTAGGCTAAGTTGACACAAATTTTCTTGATAGAATTTTCTTGTTTGAAGACAGGTTACATTGTGTATTGTTTTTTCTTTTGACGACTGTGTTTGTCCTCTTTGTATAGAAAGCTTCAATTTTGGCCACACTGCCTGGCCACAAGGATCATGTTAATTGTGTTGAATGGCTTCCTAGACATCGATTGAATGTGAAAGGTCAGGTTTCTCAAATTTTTTGTTTCATCAGAAGTCAAGGCTGTGATTTTGTTCGATAGTGTCTAGTCAACAGTGGCTAAACTTTTCAGGCTTGTAAAGATTCCTTATCATAAATAATCGTTGGTGCTTTTGAATGTTTGTAGATGACAGTGTTGCCGACGAGGAATTCCTATTGTCGGGGAGTGCAGATGGAGTTATCATGCTATGGGGCCACCGTACATCGACTGATAAAGTACGAAAATATATAGTTTCTATTCCCACAACTTTTTGAAAAGCATACTTCCAAGTTCACTTTTTCTGGCTCATCTTGCAATGCTTTGGGTATAAATCGTGTGAGATAATTGACCGTTCGTCATTGGGGTAATATTCTAACTTAGTCATGTTTTTAAAGAGTTGGCTTCCAATGTTAATTAGCTGATACTGTCACCATCACAAATAGTGCTTTGAAACCGTCCCGACTTTTTAGGTTGCTGCATTCAATTAGGTGAGCCATTCCTTTTTTTTTACCCCGTTCATCCCATTTCAATACTGATGTACACCATCTTCTCAGTTTCGATCTTAAGATATCAGTTCATATCCTTAATATAGCTTGTTTCTTCCTAGTAGAATCTCCACTATGATGTGGTTTTGAATTGTGCACATAAGTCTAGTATAGTAGCTCTTTGACGTATGCTGGTGAGATTTCCTTGTGTAGCAATATAATGATTAATTTGGCATCTTATAGGGCGCACCATTATTTTGGTAGTCCATGCTGGGCATTCAAGAAGTTTGTGTAGCATAGTTAGTGGAAGCCTTTTGTTATCGTTTTGGTTATGTCTCCTTACCTATCCTTCTATAAGTTCATGAAATGGTCAAAATCCAGTGGAAATTTGAACCAGTAAAGTGATTGGATTGTCCTCTACTACGCCAAACAGTTATAAGCTGATTTTATCAGACACTTATAACAAAGTAATGTGCTCATGACTGCTAGTCCATGTTATTCTGCAGTGGAGAAACGCTCTGCATCTCTCAACAGCCCATGAGAAGTCTGTTACTTGTATTTCTGGAATGACACTTTCCGGGTTGGATGCTCTTTTTGTCTCAACCTCGTCCGATGGCACTGTTCGCATCTGGAAATTGCGTTTGCCTGCACAAGCTGGGGGTGAGTTTTCCTTGTAGATTGCACGAAAGCATTTTGTTACTATTACTGAAAGATCCTCTTTGGCTCATGACATTGATATATGGTTTCAAAGTTGACAAATTGCTTGTAAGGTCTTCGTAGTTTAATGTGCAAGTGAAGGCAAATATCTTCCAAGTGATAAATTGAGAGTAAATCTCTCAAAGCCAAAAGCAGACAGTGTATGGGTGTGAGCTATCTATTCCCATTCACTGCTTCCAATTTGTGGTTCTAGCTAGTCACATGTGAGAGTTTGTGACTAAATGTAAAACGTAAGGCTTTCCTGATGTGATACATGCTAGTTTCATGACGTCATGAAAGTTTCCTTAAATTTTTCACAGGTAGTTGCAGTGTTGCTTTGCTGCAAAGCATAAACGTTGGGGTGAGAGTTATGGTGGCAGTTACATTAGCATTCCTTCCTCGTAATTCAGAGTACATAATATTAGCGATGGGAGGCCTTGATAACCAAATTCACTTGTATGTTGGGACAGCACTGGGTCAGGTAATGAGCTTAATCAGCTGTTATTCTTGCAGCAGAGCTTTTGTTATAGTCATTGTAGAAAAGGGAACCTCTGATGCTCTGCACCCATATTTGTTCATAAGTACAACAGTATAGACATTGGGTAGTTTTGTGGTTGCTTCAACATGCAGCTATGTATGCCATCAATGTGACTATTATTTTCAATGGAGTGGTTCCTCAGTTTGTGCCTGCGTGCGAACTCAAAGGCCATCAGGATTGGATTCGATCCCTTGATTTTTCAAGACCAATAATTGAAAGTGCTTCGGAGTGCCTACTTCTTGCAAGCTCATCCCAGGATAGAAATATTAGGTTGTGGAAGATAACACCCAAGGAAGTCTTGATTCTGGACAACCATCCCACACAATTTCCTAGCTTGAAAATGTTTATCGAAGGGCCTGTTTTTAGAATGGGAAAAGAGACATGGCAAGTATCTTTTGAGTCCTTGTTGGTTGGACATGAAGATTGGGTTTATTCTGTTCGCTGGCAACCCCCTGTTGATGATGATTTTGAAACGACGGATAAGGATAAAAGTTTGTGTGTGTTATCCAGTTCGATGGATCGAACCATGATGATCTGGAGGCCCCAACCTAAATCAGGGATCTGGATGAATGAAGTCAGTGTTGGAGAGCTCAGCCATTCTGCTTTGGGATTCTATGGTGGCACATGGGGTCCTCGGGGCGACTCAATTTTAGCTCATGGATTTAGTGGCTCATTTCATCTTTGGAAGAATACTGGCAAGGGAAAAGCAGATTGGCAGCCTCAGCTTGCTCCTTCTGGGCATTTTGGGCCCGTAGTGGATGTTGCATGGGCTAAAAATGGCGAATTTTTGCTCAGTGGAAGCCATGATCAGGTATGTATGTAGCTCTTACATAGGGGATCCTCTTTATCTCAATTTGTATTAGCTTTGGCAAGATTGTCTATTTTTTTGGCTACTAGACGGGCAGTTTGAGGCTGCCATAGTTCTCATGCGGCATTATTGATGCATATGCGTATATTGAAGCATTTCATTGTTATTCTATAGATTATCTTTTGATAGTGCATAAATTCTTTACATGCATAGGATTTTGCAGCATTTACATTTTATTACCTGGTGTTGAAGTTTTCCTTTGTGACTTTGGGAGGTGAATGGCAAGATAGTTAATGAAACATGGCTCATAAAGACATTCGCTGAAATCGTGGACCTACTATTAGTCGGAACGCCAACTGGAAAGTAATTTTCATATTGTCTTAATGTCCATGGAAGATCTGTTCCTTTGGTTTGGAATTGGGGGTGTTATTTCAGATCTGTAGGACCCAACATTGGAATCGAAAACTTGCAAGTCTTCCCTTTGAAAGCTGTATTTAGTTCTAGTTGACCATTAGATTATAAGTAGACCATCGAAGCATTTGAGTGTTCTCAAGGGGAGTCCTACTTTAGCTTGCTTAGAATAGGGTAAGCTGGCTGTTAGAGTTAATGTTTACTTTAGTACCCCTAATGTTATCATTTAGGATTAATTAGTGATAATTTGCCCATGCCTGCGTGCTATTATAGGGGCCTTTACATTTATAGTAAGTCATATTTTAGGGTCATTACTATTTATAGTAAATTCGTTTTTTAGTCATGCATGTAGTTGGGCGCACTATTGCTAGAATAGGATTTGCTTTTTTCACTTAGAAACTCATCTTGGGTGTTTACCCAATACAGGTAGTAATTATAGCAATTACCTTTTTGTCTTTTGCTAGTTGCTTTTTGCTTTTTACCTTACATATAGTTTAGAGAAAGTATATATGTAGGCTGGCGCCCTACCTCATTTGTAATGGGACATAGTTGGAGTACATCTCTTCATCATTGTTGTTCTCTCTCATGTGTATGACTATTGTCTAACAACAATAGGAATTTTGTCTTGGGTTACTTGTATGATCAAGACGGTGTTCTAACATGGTATCAGAGCGTGGTTCAAGATTCGAAAGAACAAGGAGGTACTTCAACAAACGGAATCAATTCACAAGGAATTGATTTGGCCATCATCTTCAAGGAGAAAAACAGGTGCAGATGGTGTCCCTAGCCAGCTCTCAAGTTTGATCTTCAACTACAACAGTGGCAACTTTGTGGGAGAAGAGAAATCTTCCTCAGATTTTAGGTTGCTGTAAGGCAGCAAAGTGTGGAGAAAACGTTGTTATGAGCACAATGTGGAAGAAGATTGGATCATAAGAGGGAAGTTTTAAACTGACCTAATCATTGAGCTGGATCAGACTTACAGTCTGTCACTACCTACAGTCGCTGCGCTGGAATCTGATCCTTGTTTGCAGGGTATCTTATCACTGTCTATCAGATCTGTTTGTTGATGGTACAGACCTTATCGTTGCTGACTGATTGTTGAGCTGGATCATTGTTGACTGATCGCTGAGCTGGATCATTGCTGCCTGATCGCTAACTGGATTGCTACAGTTGCATCAGACCAATCTAGTGCCTTCGGACCGCTGCCTGCAGAACTGTTTCCTGGGTGACAAATCGCTGAGAAGCATATTTGAGAGTTAGCTGGTGCTATCCACATACCTGAACCCGTTCGCTGGAAGGGGAGATATCAGAAGCTGTTCGCTGGCAAGAGTGCTGACCTACAAAGCTGGTACTGCAGTTTTTCACTTAATAAAAAAACAGGTTACATAGTTTTTTACAGGTCATGAAGATCCAAGGAACACTAGCCAGGAATTGCTAGTGTTGGAGAGCTATCGATACATGTTGGAGACAGGTGACTACTGGTCAGAACACTATTGGTAGATCGCTGTTTATTGCCAATTACTGTTGGAAGTAATTGGTAAACATGCAAGGAAGCATGTACATGTATAGATTGTTGGGTCAGCATGAAGATTGAGTTACATTTGGAGCTTTTTGCATGCAAGTGAAAGTTCAGCAAGGCAATCACATGGAAGTTGAGGACGATTACATGCAAGGAATCATGGACATACACAGATTGCTAGGATGCAATGGTTGTGTCTTGTAGTAGGAGATCACTGAGGTTTAAGAAGGGAAAGAACCTTGATGCATGCTGAAGGAGATCTCAGGATTAAGGATCGGCAATATGACTAGGAGTTGTTTGCAATCAGTTGCAAGGTGAAGAAGGGATTCACAAGAGTAATCAGAACAAGGTTCGTCACAAAATGGAAGGGTTAATATACAGGGAAAGGAAAGTCTATATGAAACAAAAGAGATGGTAGGGGAAGACAATCGGTGATCATGGTGGTGCTGAAGCTGCAGAAGCGGCTACCAACAAGCATACTGAAGGAAGGTCAACTTCAAACGTTCTAAGATTGACAAAGTTTTGTCGAGGTTGGAATCGACAAAGGTGCAAACTCTTAAGAGGAAGTTGCATGAGAAACATAGACTATGAGTCTATATAGATGAATTGATATTCAAGAGACTTTGGGTGTGAGATAGAGGTAGGAGATTCCATGGAAAAGATCATGTCAAGTACTTTGTGTGAGAAAGTATTTGAAGGGGAGTATCAGTTACTTTGGGTGAGGAAGTATTGTATACGTTTATCTTTCTATTGGGGATGCTCTTTTACTTGCATATTTGGTTGGTTAATGGATGATATTCTATTCTATTTGGAGTGAGTGGTTGGAATGCAAACATGAAGTGTACATTCAGGGGGAGTAGTTCAACCAAAGTCCACCATCAAGTTCATCACAAGTGGTAACTTATGAGAGTACCTGGAGAATTCAAATGGTTTCAATTCAAGGAATCGACACAAGTGGAGCCGACTACTTATGAAGTACAGGTTTCTAAAGTGGTTGTTGATGTATGAGATTTGATGTTGACATTTGTAGATCTATTTCCTACTTATGGTTATCATGATGGTGTTACTGTTATCAAAGAGGATTATTTTTTCTTTATGAATGTTGGGGAGATCCTTACATTTGTGGTAGCTTGAAAGATGTTCAAAGAGACCAAGGGAGTCAATCTTCAAGCAAAGTTCTCAAGGTTAAGGCAAAAGTTGTCATGTCTACATTATTTGATTCAGGGGGAGTCAAAGTTCTTTGATTCAAAGGAAGTCAAGGAATCGGGTGATATGTTGAACTAATGGTGGTCACACATATACACTAAAGAGACATGAAGACTAAAGCAAGACATTGAGAAGTCGTATGAAGCAGGTTCATACAAAAAGGATCGACATTCAAAGGAAATTGTACATCATCATACAAAGAAAGTTCTACATCGAGTAATGAAGACATTGAGATCAGAGTTGATCATAAATTCTACATCAGAATTGAGGATCTTCATTACATGGGCTTCATGGAAGATACACATGCATACTTTTGTTATGCATAGTTCTAGAGAATGTAAACATTAAGGGGGAGTGTTAGAGTTAATGTTTACTTTAGTACCCCTAATGTTATCATTTAGGATTAATTAGTGATAGTTTGGCTATGCCTGCGTGCTATTATAGGGGCCTTTACATTTATAGTAAGTCATGTTTTAGGGTCATTACTATTTATAGTAAATTTGTTTTTTAGTCATGCATGTAGGTGGGCGCACTACTACTAGAATAGGATTTGCTTTTATCACTTAGAAACTCATCTTGGGTGTTTACCCAATATAGGTGGTAATTATAGCAATTAGCTTTTTGTTTGCTTTTTGCTTTTTACCTTACACATAGTTTAGAGAAAGTATATATGTAGGCTGGCACCCTACTTCATTTGTAATGGGACATAGTTGGAGTACATCTCTTCATCATTGTTGTTCTCTCTCATGTGTATGACTATTGTCTAACAACAATAGGAATCCTGTCTTGGGTTACTTGTATGGTCAAGTCGGTTTTTTAACACTGGCTAGGATAATGTTTTTTCTTTGACAATGATTTTCAATTTCATTGTACACGCGGACGCATTGTGTTTCTCATAACCGTCTCATATGAATGGGATTGAGTAGATATATTGATGTTATGGGTGGACTCCAACGTTTGAAGATTGCATGTTCTGTTCGTTATATTGGGTATTATCCTAGAGGTAACATCAATATATCATACACAAAAATCACAATGGCATTCAAGGTATCAATAAGCTTTATCTTATTGAAGGTATTCGTCCAGCCTAAACAGTTAACTTACTGTCTTCAGTGCAAATTTTGCCATTTCAAGTACAAATGCTCCTTGTACAAAAATACTCTGTTCTTTTGGGAAATTTTGCCTCTACTGATTTTGCATATCTGAGAATAGTTTCGCCTCCCAAGTCAACTGAAACTCTTTGGATTGGTGAGGTGAAATGATTTCTCATTTCTTTCATTTCTCATGTTGTCACGTATAAATTACATGCATCCTGATTCTCGTTCCCTGACAGATGATAACAATGCAGTCCCTACTTTTTAAGTGTTGATGTCCTGTCTTCCTGGATCAACATTCTGATGCTTACATGTCAAGTTGCATAGTCAAGTATGAGTACTATGAAGATTTCTGTATGGTATCTAAAAGGTAAAGGCATAGACAAATTAAAATGCAGTAGTGTTGCTGGTTTAATCAAAGCACACTGGTCCACAAATAAATTCCATCGGCTCATAGTAGCTCAGTAATCTGTTCGATATATTTTTCAACTCGTTTGAAATGTGGATGGTTCAAATGTTCCTTTTGAAAGTTCCTTTCTGGCCTCTGGCTGGGCTGGGGGCAACAGGCACATCAGGCCCTTTTTTTCTAAAAACTGGTATAATGTATTCATGAATTGTAATGAGATGATTAGAAGGTTTTTTTTCCATGGAAGATGATGTTTTTGCTTTCACTTGCTTGTCATCAAGCTTTTCTGGTATATTCTCCTACCACTTAATCTAACTTGACAGTTCACTGTGGATCAAAACTTCATGTTTGAGACGTAATTGAAACTAAAATTTTGAAAAGTCATCTTGCTACTTGTATGTGGGTGCTCCTATGCCTGCCTTGAGTCTGGGGTTCAATTCTACTCAGTTGCATGATTGTACAAAGTAAAGATAATTGAAGAAATTGACTATAAAATGGAGATAAATTGTGACTCTAGCAAGCAAAATCCGGAGTAAGCTAATTTCTTGGCAAGGTCAAGGTATTTTTGCATGTGATTTGACATACTGGGAAGTCAAAAGGCATTTCTATAGTCACTATATTTTTGCTTTTTATGCAGAGATCATGACTGCTTTCGGTGCATGTGATTGATCATAAAATATGATGGTTAGTGCTGTAGCCACTCCATGTGGAGCTACCTGAACTTTATCAATGTTTCTGTCTTTTCAGACAACACGTGTGTTTGCGTGTTGGGATTGGAGTAAGCAAGATGTGGCAATCAAAGAGCGGTCATGGCATGAGATTGCTCGGCCACAAGTGCATGGGCATGACATTAACTGCATTGCTATTGTCCAACGACATGGAAATCACCAGTATGCCAGCGGAGCTGAAGAAAAAGTTGCAAGAATTTTTGAGGCACCAACTGCATTTTTGGACACCCTGCTTTGTACTACTGGTGGGAATAGGAAAGGCCCTGAAGAAATAGACAGGAAGGAAATGCAGATATTGGGAGCCAACATGTCTGCGTTAGGCCTTTCACAGAAACCAATCTATGCCCAAGGTTAGAATCTGTTACTCTATCAGGGCTGTAAATATTGTTTGGTAGTCATTGCTGGAGTTAAATCTTATTCTGGGTTTTGTTTCAAAATATGGTCTTTATTGGTAAATCTAGAATCTTCCATCAATGAGCTATACCATGACTGAATTGGAATTAATATGAAGAATCGATATCAACAAAATTAATGATGCAAAAGCTGTTATACGAGTGACAAATATTCATTTCCACAAAAATTTCAGTATGCAATCTCCTTTTGGCTCAGCTCGGCTTTGCACAGGTTGGAGATTCAATTCTAGATGTGGGTTTCTGTGCAGAATGCAAAGACTCTTCATTTCTATCATGTCTTTACCTTATATTTGAAGCTCAGAGTAGAAAATTCCTTTTGATTGATCTTTTTGCTACTGATTTTGTTGGATTATTCGATTTTGTTATATGGACCAATCTTGTTTTGTCACCCTTTCTTGACTGTCAATCTGTGCCAGTCCTGCAAGGAATTTCTACAGAAAAATTTCCTATACAAAAATTAAAAGTGACAATTCCTCCTGATTATTACTTGGAAGACTCAGCAGTTAGCATCCTCCCAACGTTTCTCAGATCAATTTAGTTGAACCATGGGAATACCATGGGCAACTCATTGGCTTTTATTTTTTATTTTGTAGTGAAGATGGTAGAATTTATGCTGCTGCTGCAGGGAATCGGAGCTTGCGATTGTGTTTGAATATGACCTATATTGTACCTTAAAAGTATCAGTGTCTTGTCAATCATGATTCCAATTTATCTTGCAGATTATGGAAACTCAGCAACAGAAAATTTGAATTCTTCCTTGGATACGTTTGAGGCTTTTCCCAGTGCCCTGCCCTCTGTCCTCGCAGAGCCACCCCTTGAGGAACATCTTGCACAAAATACACTATGGCCTGAGTCACACAAACTTTATGGCCATGGGAATGAACTATACAGTATGTGCAGCAATTACTCTGGAAGCCTTTTGGCTACGGCTTGCAAGGTACAACTTGAATTTAGCAGATTATCAAGTGGTCCCCGTGTCAATGGATCAGTGCTGAATTAAAGTGTTACTTTACGATATGTAGTTGGTATTATCCTGTGTATAGTATGAAATTTGAGGTTTTTGCATGCAGGCTCAATCGGCCAGTGTTGCTGAAATATGGTTATGGGACACAAGTTCTTGGAGAGGAGTCGGATGCCTTCAATCACATACACTTACTATAACCCAAATGGAATTTTCACACAATGACCACTTCCTTCTTTCAGTCTCAAGAGATCGTCACTTCTCCGTCTTTCAAAGGGGAATACCAGGTGATCACGTGATTACTACGACTATCTTTTTGTAGAAAAAATAGCTATGCTTGCTGCTTGACTCTCAATGTAACAATTTAAACTGCTTTCTAGTCTCCAAGTCATACTTCTTAATCATTGTAATTGAGCTATTTTGAATTGATTAGCGATTTGAATTAATATTTTTAAAAACAACCCTGTTTCAAAAGAGAATTGCATTTTTGCCATGTTTGTTCAATATCTGAAAACAGAAGGTAATCAATCTTTTTGCAGTAGGTCGATTCACACTTTCCAAAAAACTTGAACCATTAAGAATCAACTAAGTTCAAATTGACTGGAACTATGCTCATCTTTGTGTCACTCATCTTTGTATTTGCAGGTGAAGTAGAAGGACCCGCTCCTTACAGTTTGTTGGTAAATGCGGAAGCGCACAAACGCATTATATGGACATGCTCTTGGAGCCACTGTGACAAGTACTTTGCAACAGGTTCACGAGATAAAAGTGTCAAAATCTGGGCACTGGTAGAGGCAGAGAACAAAGTGGCTGTTAAGCATGTCAGTACCTTTCCTTTGTTCAGGAGCAGTGTCACGGCTTTGGCATGGTCACCACAAGCAGGTAGCAAAGACTATGTGTTAGCAGTTGGTTTGGAGACTGGACTAATAGAATTGTGGAATGGTACGTCAGGTGATATGACTCCGAATGGAGGATATACAATGGGAAAATTAGACTTCTCTTGCCTGATGCAGTTTGATGTTAACCTTTGTCATGTGGGTTCGGTGAATCGTTTGATCTGGAAGATTCTTGGATCCAAATCCGACTGTGAGGATTCTACCCATACACCAAATGCATCAAGTACCCTCGTCCAATTGGCATCTTGTGGAGCGGACCATGCAGTTAGAATTTTCAATGTGAAATTACAATTGTGAACCGTTCCTTGTCATCAGCCGTTACTTGCAGCTTGCTGCTTGTTACATTGTGGCAATAAGACCTGCCCTACAGGTGTAAAAAATGGTAAGCTTCAATGTCTCCAAAGTATGTCCTCAAGTTTGAAGGGTAGCTGTTCATGTGGATTCTCTTTTCTACATCTGTGGAGTTCTCAAGGGAGTCAATTAATGGCAATGAAAGAGACATTTTGATGTTCTCGACCATTTTTGTCTGAAGGTCTTAAGTTCTCATGCATGAGAACATAGCTGACAAGAGATTGGAGAGACGTGCTGTGCAAGCAGTTGAGACCAATCATTGCAGGCAAGTGTGGGCAATTGTATCAGATCATGCATCAAATATCCAAGAACCAAGCTTTCTCACTTCTAGCTCGGCCAATTCCTCCCAGCAGTGAAGGGAGCCCTTCACCCACAGGGCGAGTGTCATTCACCCACAGTAGCTTGTGGTTACACTCCAAGCTCACACTTCAGTTTATTAACTAAGTACACACTAACAAACCAAAGATATAGAAATTTGACATCAACTTTGTTTTCTATTGTTTAGGTGTACCATATCCTTATGAAGGTAAGAAATTATAGACACAAAAACATAGGGATGGGAGAGACAGAAACTCTTTTAAGTCGAGGATTTTTTGAAAATGGGACAACTAGGAATTTGTGCAGAAATAGTTGTTACTTCACAATTCTCTTTCATAAGTACTTTTCTCTTGCATGTCGATTTGTGTGAATGATTGGAGTCAAATTCATGACCTTCAGAAAGGGAAAGATATTCAATAACATACCATGCGAGGGACTCTTTCATAATCACCTTGATGAAATATACATGCACCTTTAGCAAATAGTTGTACGTCATCATTGTTCACAAAATAAATTTGGAATATCCTAACATCATAGTCAATCTTGCACACCAGATTAACTCGATGATGATTGGTCTGCCTTTCATGGTTGCTCTATTATCAATCATCTGTAAAAAAGAAGCAAGTGATAATGGAGTGTGTCACGATAAACTTAAGGTATTAATCAAAAAGTTGGAATACATATTTACTTGAAAAAATCCAATAAAAGATTGGAAACATTGTTGAACGCTCACATTATAGTATGATATGAAAATTAAATCTGTATTTGTTTTTTTTCCAATGCACAATATTAGTTCTATATTTCTTTGACTATATTTTAAATTCAAATAGTTAAGATTTTTGCTATACGTTGGGACTAGAAGAGGATTCTAGTTGGTGAGTGAGGCACTTTAGTATGATGGCAATCTATCCAATGAGAGAGAGAGAGAGAGAGAGATACAGAATTTCACATAGTTCCTCTTGACAAAGCAAGACTAGACCCTTTGAAGTCTTTATTCATATTCCAACAAGGTAAAATAAAGCTAAAAAGTAAAATACAATACTGAAAAGCACCATAAAGCATAATCACTTTCGAAACGTCCAACTGATATATACCACCATCCCACAACACAAGACCGCACGAGTTAGTACAATGGGAAAGACATGTGTCATAGCTGAGCATTAGTTGTTATCTATGTCCAAAAGAAGTTATATCACTTAACAACATAAATAGCATTTTAAATCATAGTCCAGTCTTCCCAAACAGCAGAATGTTTTTTAGCGATAGGCCAAGCCCTGATATTACCGTATAAGGGCTTGTGCCATGTTGATCAGTTTATGGGCAATTGGTCCATATCAATTTATATTGTTTTGAGCAATAGTATGAGTAGTTTTTACCGTATATATTTTAATTACCTAAAAGATATGGTGTGGACACGTGTGCTAGTGTTAGGGCTAATCCATGTCATTCTAACTCATGTGGCCGTTGTTTCGATAAACAAGTCACGCACTATTGTCTGTGCTCCTGAGCATATTCATGCTTTCTAGTCGTATCTCACCATAAATCTAATAAGACATCCGAATGGGTATCATTTACTGTAGCCATGATTGAATAGTGTCTTTTGGAACAAAATTACGTTTATTAGAACTACACATTCAACCCATGGTGTTTAGGACTTCATTATGGATAGGTTATACATTATCGAAGAGGACTTCGTGGTTTTTACAAAGTATTAGGACAGATCAGCATTAGAGGAGTTCTCAATATCAAAAAGACCCTTTAAGGAATGCCATGTAGGATATAGAAAAATATCAAAATAAAAAAAAACAATATTGTTTATTTGCTTGCCCCCACCACTTCCGAGGCCTCCCCAACTCCCAATGATCTAACCACAGTGTCTATAGTCACAGTTAAGAATTGTAAACAGTTCACAGTTTAACTTGACTAAATTCAAAAATATTCTCTCCTTTGCTTACGAAGAGGACAATATTTTCACTGGATCTAGAATATGAACGCCATCCCCAAATTCGAATCAAGAAAAATAGCAAAATGTATGCATAAGCATTTCTTCCACGAGAATAAAAATATGGGCGCCATCTCCAAATATGAATGCCATCTTCACATTGGAATGGAATTCCATATGAGCGCCAACTACATACTGGAATTCAATTATCTACTAAGGATCGTTCTCGTTATAGGGAAGAAGGAAAGAAGAACTTGGATTTGTGGACAGATGGAACATTATAATCACAAGATCCAAGCACTTTGACACATCTCACATTCTCCTCAATAACTCATTTAGTTACTTGGATATGCAATGAGCATACTGGATTACTAGGATATTGTGAGAGATTGCATAAGCATGGAAAACAACTTTATATGAATAAAATTCACTTTTTAGGAGGTGAGTCTATTATGCCCTAAAAGGATTACCCCTAAGATGAGGATAGGAGAACACAATAGAAGAGATTATGGAGCCAAACCGCCCAACCAATCCTAGATTATACCTGGATCTAGCCCCCCCAAGCCATGCCATGTGAAAGCTAGAAGAGAAGAGAGAACCTGGTAACCTAAATCCAATATGTCGACGGGAGAATCCCTACTTCATTATATAGAGAGTAGAGTCCTGTGCATGAAACCATGCAACCCCCATGCAAGTAAACCGAATGTGCCCATAACATTCTTCCCTCCTTAAACTACTTCTATCCTTAGAAGCTCCTCAAGACAGGAAATAATTACAAGAATAGTTTCTTTAACTTTCAATATTAACCTAGGAAATCATTATCCTTAGTTTGACTTTCATATCAAAGAAGTATTCAGAAATAATCAATTTTCCAATCGTTAATCTCTGTTCTGGAGTACAACTCAAGTTTGAAAAATATACTAAGCGATAAATTTCTCAACTATGTTACACTCAACACAAATTAGTAATATCACCTTCATGCAAAACACTTACATGAACCAACTGAGTGAAATATTATCTAACTTAGGAGATTAAAGTTAAAGAAATTACAGTCTGAAATTATCCACAAACTCTGGCAGATAATTCATAAAAAGCTTCCAAATACAACTATCCTTAGAATCTAATTCTAAGATATGATAATTCATTCAACTAGAATCTCTAGGAGAATCATTAACATATAAAATGATAAAAACTTAACTTTGAATATCTCAGATACTCTTTTGAGTTAAATGCTCCAGTTTCTAGCATCAAATACAAGAAAATAGCATTCAGTCATCTTAATAGACTTGTCTGTCTCCTACGATAACTGGAGATCCAATCAAACGAAAAATTGTACTCAAGCATCTACATACCATAAACTGTAGTAGAATAGCATCCACTAGATAAGTAAGATAATGTCTGTGAGATCCATAGGTTCTCAATTAAAATACTGGAGTAGAGAGATTCAAAAAGCCTGATCTGAATTCTAACTCAAATAATAGATCAAGAATTAATCATGGCACTCAAGAATCATCACCATTTATTTGAATCCTCTAACAATAATTAAGTATCTATTTATGATTCATCAATCATAAATATTTAGATTCATATGATTCGTCAATCATAATTTTTTGGAATCCAAAACCATACTTAATCATTTATAGGATACTGGAGTATATGTCCAACATAACTCAAGAAAAGTAAGAGTCATTCCAAAAATCTTTCCATTAAGAAAATACTGGATTTAGGAATACTTTCAAAACATTATTCTTTAACTGAAGTGCAAGATTCAAGTTCTATAAGAACTAGTAATTAAAGACTGAACGCATACCAAAATGACAATCATTTTCAACTACAGAAACTTTAGATTACAATCCAAAATCATATCTAGATACCCAAAGCCCTGTTGAATATCAATTCAGTTATTATTCTTGGATCCATTATGATTCATTATCCAATTGAGCTCTTTGGGATACAATCACTAATGAGCTGAGTCTCTTTCTTAACTAAGGAATACTCTATCCCAAGAATACTGTATATCCAATGCACACAATTTTAACTAATGAACCCAAATGATTCACTAATCATGCGTCTTACAAGCAATATAATTCAAAAACCATCAGTTCCCGGTGAATCCACATCACATTGATCGTTTTACCAATTAACTCCAACCTGGAGTAATCAACTACTCAAGTTAATTGCCAATGATTTAGAAATCTTAAATGTCTAGGTGAAGAATTCAATTATACTAGTATAATACCACATTTAGTTCCTCACCCAAATCATTTATTAGTTAACTCATAAATCTTCCATAGTAAGATTTATATAAGCTAGGTTCCATGGGACAGACCCCCAATGGACCTAAGCTAGAGCTGCCTTAATTATATGACTTGAGCTAACTTGAATTCCATATGGCTAGAATATTCGCAGGGAATATCAACCTACATTATCCCCTCCGTTAAGAACTTGGCGGTCCCACGCCAAGTGCAATGTTAAGACCCCGCTCCTTATGGTGCTGGAGGAGTCAAAGTCGGTGCAGCTTGTAGATGTGGAACTTTTTGTAAAGTGCTGCTCCGTGGGAGATGAAGCTTTGAAGAAGTACGACCATCTCCAGAAGATTTGGATTGAATCAGGTTGGAGTCGGCTCGTTGATAACTTGCTTCCAATCGCTCACGCAAATGATTCAACGGATGATGTACACGAGCTTAGTATTTCTTGAGACATGATGTGAATGCCACACAAGGGGTTACTGAACGACAGTGAGATGAAGATGGAGTGGGTGTGATAGGGGGTGTTGTAATCTCGGAAGTGGTGAAGGTGGATAGATGGAAGGGGCTGGATAGATCAAAATTCCTTTGCTCATTACTGTCTTTTGAAAGCACTTTTGTCAGCATAAGTTTTCGATTTGACGTTTCTTGCAGCTGTTTGAATTTTTTTTTTTTTTTGGCCTTATGACATGGCTCATAATCGTTGTTGGAAACCTCTAACATCCTTAAGTTCTTTGCATCAAACACCAAATTATATCAATGGTATGTTGTAGATGGCGTAGATTTGTCTGTGTCACGAACACAAAGGTATTGTAGTTGATAAACTATTGTCTCCGAAAATACTTTGTTGACAGAGATCTCCTCTTTTGATGTTGTTGTGCCACTACAACTTCTTTGAGCTCTTTGCACAGTTTGAGAGCTCTTTGAATTGTAACAATTGTATCTAGAGACTTGTATGACGTTTTTTTTTTCATACACATAGTCATGTGCTTTGGAGTTATCAAGAAGCTGATCTCTTTTGCGGCAACATGACTGGGATTTTATAGGTGAGAGCCTCTATCATTCTTGCTTTATTCCCTTGGAGCTTTTAAACAACATCAGTGGTCTGCTGCAGATGTTGTAGAGTTGTTTGCTTTACAAAGTGTTTCAATTCATAACCCAGAGCAAGTTCAGATCGATCCATCGGGTGGAAATGAGGTCTTGAAACAAGATGGGAGAAGTGAGATGAAGTTTCAAGATTGACCATATGGTGGAATATGAGGGAATGGATGGATGGAAAAAGGAATGAGATAAGTATTGTGTGGTTTTCCATACCTCTCCATAATATAACCAATGCTCTCTGTACAATTCTCCACAGAATCATCATTGCTCGCCTTTTGAAATAGTTTTGTCATTGAGATCGTGCACTCATAACTTCAATCTCTGATTGATGTGAGATTCCTTCAGTTGCGTAGGCCTATGGGATTTCACTCGTTGATGACTTGTGCTTCTTGTGGCCTCCGTAGATGATCAAATGAATGATGTAGAACAATGGTAGTATATGCTTGAGACACGATTATGACCACTGCTCAATGTATGTTCGTCCAATAAAGCATCGTTGTTGGCGTTGGTAGGAACACTTGTCATCTGCGTCAGTTTGCATATAGCTTTTTCCTTTGATGTGACTTGAGAGCCCGTAACTGGTACAAACTGCCACTTTGTTGATTAGGTGATGACGATGGTGAGGCAATTGGAAAAGCGTGGATATTGTATCGCTTATGTAAAACCAACTGCTTATTGATGATGGCGATGGTGGTGGTGTCGTGAATATTCTATCTTGTTGGGAAGACGGATCTTTGTCCCTGGATCATGATTGCAGTCTGATAAGATGCTCCGTTTGTTTCATACTGAGTAGATGTTGTTGAAGTCCCTTGACTGCCCTTTTTGTTTGAATTGAAAGTTGTTGAAATCATTGGTAAAGATGTAGAGATATATTCCAATGACAATTCGTGTGATACTGCGACTGCAGAAGTAGAATAAAATTGCCGATGAAATATCACCGATAGTGCTTCTGCAAAAGAAAACACACCAAACCATACAACAATAGAACAAACAAACAAGCAGCAACAAACGACATAGTTGACAGGACAAAACTTGAAATAAGAGAAAAAATGAAAATTGTAGCAGATAACTCTATAGAAGAAATTGCATGTCACTCTTAAACCAAAATCTTGCAATCCAGTATCGAACTTGGCACAAGGCCAAAGCTACAGTGTTACAAAAGAAAAACAAGTGATAACATATAACATTTACGTAGCATGTAATAAGACAATTATGTCGTAGATTACTTTCACTCAGATAAAACATGCGGGTTATCATCTAGACACAAAACTCATGATTCATCATGCGGTAGCTCAAAACTTGGCTCCAGGGTATGATATCAATTGCTTGGTCATAGAGACGTAATGAAGACACAGATCTGAGGTGGTACATTCTCGGTCTGATCTATGAATGATGTTTGAGATAGACCTTACGTGGTTGCTAGATAGGATGTAACTGTATTTGGATCAGAAGCAACTATGTATCCGTGGATGAAAAAAGAATCAGTAAGACTAGCCGAGCCTAGACGCATCTAATACTACTAATTTTAGTAAGGTGCAAATGGATCAACTTGACACTGGTTCACTTTTGGCGGTGACAGATCTCATTTTTACGTTTGGATTGATGATGCTAAGTTTTCAACTTTTGATCTTTTGAGAGGTACTGGGGTATGACTCTGCTAGTTTTAGCTCTAGAGAATTCGCACACAAGTAAAGAGGTTCGCACAAAGGCCAACCTTGCCAAAGGTAGAATGTACGAGTACCGTGCGAGTACTATTTGAGGAAAGATCAAGAATTTGTATTGCTAGATAATTTGGAGGAGGTTGCTATGTTTCTCTCACCTTCTTTGGACTTTCCTGATATTTCTAGAGCCTCTGGTCCTTAGGGAAAAAGTACCTCCAACCTATTTGCACAGGCCAATTTTGATCATTTTAAGGGGGGCTTTTTTGAGTTCTTGGTCAAGATATGTAAGTAGAGTATTCGCGCATGTGTTAAAGTTTTCGCTGGGAATCGTTTAGAGATGTTTTACCTCTATGCAAATACTTACCATGATGAAATATGCAAAAATAGCCATTTTTGCTCTGTATCTTACCATTGGTGATAACATAGAGTCTCATAACAGTTTCGAGTTATTCCAATGAAATTTGATCATGGTTTGACATGTTTGGCATTGTTGACATGTCACTGTCATTTGCCTCACTAGAGTCTCTCGTTCTCATATTACCACTTGAGGGTGGCAGTAGCTGGACAGGCCTCTTCATCGGTGGTCTCGAGATTTGAAGGCAATGGATTGATTCCCACCGGTCGGTAGTAACTCAGCATACAAAACTTGCACTCAGAAAACTCAACGTTTGTTAGCTTGAGATTATGACAGGCCATTTGCTCCTTGCCATATGAACGCTCTTAACATACCATTGAACTCCTTACAAGAAAAGCAGCTGTCTCAGGCAAACTTGTTACAAAACAAGCGCTCTCTATGTCAAGAATTTGTGTGAAAAACGTACTCACCCGCTGATGAAAGTTATCGAGTTTGATCAGGAGAGACCCAAAATGTGGTGGGCGAGTAGCTTATGTCACTAGTTTGGACGAATTTAGGATTTTGTCTTTTTTTTTTTTTTTTTTAATGTCGTACCGTTTGGTCTCAGGTAGATCAGCTTACCACACATCGATTTTTCGAAAGGTTGATGAACTCGCACAAAGTTGAACGGTTCCCAAAAAAAGTAGAAAATGACTCGCACAGGGGAACAAAATGACTCGCACAAACCTGGAAATGACTCGCACAGGTTTGAAAGGTTTCCAAAAGAAATAGAAATGACTTGCGCAAAGGAACATACTACTCGCACATGCGTGTATACTGCGAAAAATGACTCGCATAAGAAGGTCGGTACCCGCACAGCCAAAAATGACTCGCATAAGAAGCTCAGTACCCGCACAGGCTAAAATGACTCGCATAAGACGTTCAGTACCTGCACAGGCTAAAATGACTCGCATAGAAGATCAGTACCCGCACAGGCTAAAATGACTTGCATAAGAAGCTTAGTACCCGCACAGGCTAAAATGACTCATACAGGTCAAAAGGAGTTGAAAAACATCTTATAATGACTTGCACTGGTCAAAAGAAGTGAAAAAATCTCAAAATGACTTGCATCGGAATATGACTCGCACAAACCTGTATCCGTGGAGCTAGAAACAGAAGATGACTCGCGCACGGGAACATACTTACTCGCACAGGTAAAAGATGACTCGCATGCAAAAACTGACGTACTCGCATAGGACTCGCACAACAGAAGATGACTCGGACACGGGAACGTACTTGCACACAATGAAAAATGACTCGTGGACGAAAACGTACGACACGTAGAGGCGTGGAAAGTGCAAAAAATGACTCGTGGACGGGTAACTTACTACTAGTATATGACTCGTACAGAAAACAAATATCCATGCATAGCTTAAGACCCCCTTCCAAACCCTAACAAGGGTTTAACAAACCAAAAGATAAATCAAACTCATCCTTCACGGCCGCGACAGGGCCACGCACCACTCAGGCACCTCCAACGCTACTGCCATCGCTGCTAACTCCTCGTGCTCCCACCATCGATAGAAGCTGGCAGGTGCATCAGACTCCCACAACCGCCATCAGCTTCGACCAGTCAAGAGATGAGATTATTTCCAGAGGATTCTATTGCAGAAAGTTATTGAGCTGTCAAACGGGTATGACTGTCCATCGCAGTCAGAACTGAGTAGAGCGAACTCTTCCATTTCACCCGCTGCTCTTGGGAATAGAAACAGTCCACATGAAAAATTACCCCTGGCTTTGATGGGTTCATCAGACTCATCTACAACTGCCTTAATGACCTTCATGAATACCATTTGCAGAGGTATTGCGGTATCTTTACCAACAACGGCTACAACAGTCCAATTCCTGTAGATTATGGCCAGGGTTTATAGAATTTTGAACGCCTGTTCTCTGAAGAGAAAGAGCGGGCTTGGGATGACAACTCTCTGTTCCTTTTCACTCTCTCTGGTTGTTGTGGATACTCTACATTTTTCTGAGAGACGCAAAATTATTGTTTTGTGTAGGTAGGTTCCCAGCAGAAATAGTTTTATTTCAGCTGAGGTTGTAATGGATCTCGCGTACACGATTCAGTTGGTTGATTTCTCTTCTGAATATCGGATTCCAAGAGAATCGACCTCATTCTGCCTTTTAACTTGTGTGAGCATCATAAAGAGAGGAAGTCAGCAGCTAATATACAGCTCTTGTTTAAATCGAAAAGGACTCGTCTTCTGTTTCTTCAATCAACCAGTATATCGACTTAGACTATTTCATATGTTGAGAAATTCCGAGTGTGAATGTTTCTCGTGGCTGGGCGAGTGGATAGACGGACGATATCCACCTGAAAAGGCTGGATAAACTCTCTGAAAATGTATGGCTATGGTGATGTCTAGAAATCCTCCATCTTGAAGCTTTCTGCTGCAAAAAAGGAGACAAAAAGAAAACCAAAAACATAAAAAACACTTGATTTGAGCAATGAGTGATGGATCTTAAACTAAAACAAGCACAGAATAGCAAGAATAGTTAGAAACAAGAATCATTTTAGTAAGAAATCGGCAACGACGCCAATGTTAGCTTTACAACATCCCAACCAGCTATGGCTCCAAGTAATCCAAGCTATGGCTGCCTTCCAACTAGCATGAACTAAGGCTCAATCCAACTAGCATGGTTCAGGAAGCTAGAATGCCAAAGGTACATAGGGTGGTGAGTATTGTGAGGGCAAGATCCACTCTTTCTTGCATAAGCTCATCTTGTTGCTAACAAAAATGAGAAATACTATTTAGAAACCCTAGATTAATCACTATTGCTGCCCCCCAACTAGTGGCTAAGATTAAATTTAAAGGCTGAAACCCTAATCTTCCTTGAATCTCAACCCTTAATTTGAGGCATTCCCTTCCAAACTAAGGTGGCTATTCTAAACCCTCTCTTGAGGCTTACCCAACCAAGAGGAGACAACTAACTCAATAATACATTCCATACAATAGTTTACAACCAAAGGGAAGGTCCGGAAAAATCCAAAATGTAGAATTCCTCTACAAGTGTGCACCTACAAATGAGCTCTCCACATTGACTTATACTTGGAGGCCCTTGTTTTACAAAGAACCGTCAAAAACTCGAAACTTGATAATTTAGTTAAGTTACAAGCCATAGTAATTTAAGTATAGAACTAAGTCACTTACAAAAGGTTCCATGGGACAAACCCCAATGGACCATGTGACTTATATATATAAGCTAGGTTCCATGGGACAGACCCCCAATGGACCTAAGCTAGAGCTGCTTTAATCATTATGACTTGAGCTAACTTGAATTACCATATGGCTAGAATATTCGCAGGGAATATCAACCTACAATTATATCATTATTGCACGAAGGCATGGGTGGTGGTCATTTTGCATCTGACATTATAGTTTGCAAGATTCTGCAATCAAGATGTTGTTGGCCGACAATCTACAAGGATACAAAAGAATATCTAAAGAGATGTGATGTGTGCCAATGAGCTAGAAGACCAACTAGATTGAATTATGATCTTCTACACCACGTTCTAGCTCAGGCACCATTTGAGAAGTGGAGTTTGGACTATATTGGTCCTATCCACCCAGCAGCGAGAAGCTCACAAGCCCGATATATTGTCATGGCTATGGATTATCTAACCAAATGGGTAGAAACCAAGGCAGTACGAGTGGCAGATGCTAGGACAACTGCCAAATTTCTATACAAAAATATCATTGTGCGCTTCAGATGCCTGGTAGAGAGAGTCATTGATCGCAAAAGTCATTTTGTCAATGAAACCATCAAGGTTTTATTGGAAGAATTCTTCATGATCCATCGATTCAACACGCCATATTATCCTCGAGGTAATGGGTAGAAAGAATCATCCAACAAGATCTTGTGTAGCATTATCATGAAAATTGAAGCTAGCAGATCTGATTGGGAACATAAGCTACATGTTGTTCTGTGGGCATTCAGAACAATATACAAGGGAAGCATTGATCAGACACCGTTCCAACTAGATTGTGGTCAAGATGTTGTAATTCCAGTGGAGTTTTTGGTACCATCACTGAGAGTTGCCACCATACAACATCTTGATGAGTCCAAATCTCTACAACTGCACCATGAAGTTATACACAAACTTTGCGAGACCCGCTTATTAGTTATGCATGCACTAGCAACTGAGAAAGCACAGCACAAGGCGTGGCATGATTTTTGGATTACATAAGAAAGATCTTCGTCCTAGAGATCTAGTCCTAATGTACAAGACCAAGGCGATCAAAGAAAAATTGAAGTTCACAGGCAAAGGCCTGTACCGGATCAAAGAAATCCTTAGCCATGGAGCCGTGAAACTTGAACATCTTGATGGGACACCGTTTGAGACCCCCATCAATGGTAGCCGACTACACAAGTATTGGCCACCTCGGTAACACTGATCAAGCTTGATGATAACATGTAGATTGCTTACCAATAAGATCTTATACTAAAAATGGTCATTGCAGCAAGATCCAAGCATGATCCAGATCTAGATGAGATCAACAACGTAGTAGAACACCATTTGTCAACAAAAACCCTCTGATTATATAGATTAGACTTGAAGTTCTCAAAGAAAAAAATCATTTAAATTAATGGATTAATTACCAGATCTCCATAGTCAAATCTGACCTAGATGGACCTACAAAAAACTTTGCAAGAGTTAAAGATAAACACAGGATCAAAAATAGTTCGATTAAGTTGATTTATTTCTTTGAATATTTTTGTGGATTTCTTTTCAAGTGTCAATGTACACAAAACTCCAATGATGTTTGTATGCAGAAATTTCTTAGATAGTTTATTATCTTAACTTATGGATGAAAGATGGGACAAAAAATCAGATGGATATATAGAATGCAAAATTAAAATATCTTCCATGTGCTGTCATTATCAAATAGAAAAGCGAATGTTGAGCTTATGCTTCCATTATCAAAGATGGAAAAATATCAAAAGTCAATGGGTGCCTCTCAAGAACTTTGTTTTCAAGTCTCAAAACCTGAATGTTCTCCTTCTCAACATGATAATCTTCCAAGTCAACAAAACAATCACCAAGATCATTTATGCCAAATTGACTAGTCCACAATTGCTTACCACTAGTAATTTGCATTACATACTTGTTGATCTTGAAACTATTGAGGCCAAATACTTTTGTATGGAGATAAGTGTCCCTCAAGGATGATTCACTTATTCTTATACAAGGTTCGCAATATGCCTCTTTAAAAATGAGCTCACAATCTTTCAACTTATGAATGAAAACATCATGCATACTTCTAGCACATTCAACAATAAGTAGATATAACAACCACCATTCATTCCATACTTTAGAATTCAAAGCAACTTCATTACGAGATTTAGGAAATGAAGTACAAAATTTACCTCTCTCTCCAACTTGCCTTTCCTTCCCCACAAAAATGAGCATTGATAGCATCATCGTTGCTCTTGTGGCTCTCGTTGGAAAAATGAGCATTGATAGCACCATCTTTGCTCTTGTGGCTCTCATATTTTGCTCCTCCTCTTGATCAAGCTTCTCCTTGATCTCAACCATATCTATGCCATTATGATTCTTAAAGTATTCATCATAAAAGGTTACAAATATTGTGGCTCCACCATTACTTCTTGTGCTTGCAAAATGTACATCCAAATGGATCAACTCAAGAGGGTGCATAATCTTAGTGATAGAATTAGAGAAAGACAACCTATGTGTTTTAGCCAAAGCACATGCTTCAGAAACTTTTGTCTCCTTTTTCATGGATCTTGTAATCCTTGCACATGGCTTCCATAGACTTGGTGTTGATGTGACCAAGCCTCTTGTGCCACAAGTCAAATGTGTTCATTTTGTCCTCTACCATGACAAATTGGTTAGGATCAACAAAACCATCAAGCTTAGACAACCTCCCAAACCTTCTTCATCTTGCTATGATCTTCCCATTCTTCTTGACATTTCATACATTAGTAGAGAACTCCACAATGAAACCATGATCTAAAAGTTGGCCAACACTAAGCAAATTTTTAGTGATGCTAGGAACGGAGAGAACTCCATCTATCTAATCTTCTTGGAAGATCATAAGGGAATAAATCTCACATCTTCAACTTTACATTCATGATCATTTGCTGTAAAAATGGACTTTATAGGTCCTACATAAGGTGTGCGTTGAGAAAAATACTCCATTTTACCCGACATGTGGGAGTTAGCCCCATTATCTATCCATCATGTGTAAGGGAAAGCTCCACAAGATCCTGCTTACAAGACAACAAAATAGAGAACACACTACGGAAAAACCACCCAACCAAGTAGAAGCAACCAACCAATGCTGGAGTAGGGAGAGTTTGTCCTCCTTATATAGGCCTAAGACCCTCTTGTGCATATAGTAAGGCGCTATTGATACCCTACACATGCATTGAATATCCCAAACCTTGTACTTACTCTAGTGTGCTTGGGCCTCACAAGGTCATTAATTACATTGCGGGTCACATCCAGTATGACAACGTGGCATAACTAATGAACTTGATTCACTAGAGTATTGGGTATTCAAGACTAGGAGTATATTGAATCTTATATTCTGGCCATGGACATAACATTCTTTCCCCCTTGAAATGCTCATGTCCTCATAAGCAGAACTTACAAAAATTCTTCTTTATGTTATCACCTTTGTTGAAGGGTTTACGGATCCCAAGGCAATCCTAACCCTAGTTAATAAGTGAGAGGGATTTGGCACCCTGCGTGTGTAAGTTCAACCCGATGATCACATCGAGATTTGATTAATTAGGAAGTTAATAAAAGGACTTTAGGCCTTTTGTGGGACTTTTAATGTCGCAGGGCCTAAATGTCAAGTTAGTGAATAAAGTTGGGGTTCCAACCAAATTTCAAATTCAAATTGGTTCCCTCCAATTTCGAATGGGTTTCCACTTTTTTTTAAATTTGAATAGTTAGGGAGGCAGAAATGGGCCAATAGGATTTTGAGGCCAAGGCCCTCCTCTCCACTATAAATAGGGGCAAACTCGAGTTGCTCCTCATGTTCAAATCTTCATTTCAATACAAGCAGATTGGCTCTCTTATGGAATGGACTTGTGAATGTCCTTGCTCTCTATCCTTTTTCCTCCATATCTCATGCTTTTGTTGTATTTGCTAATTGTTAGATCTGAATATTATTGAGATTGCATGTTCTTATGGAGAGAGAGAGAGAGAGAGAGAGAGAGAGAGAGAGAGAGAGAGAGAGAGAGAGAGAGAGAGAGAGAGAGAGAGAGAGAGAGAAGCAAGTATCTATCTCATTGTGGATCGTAGGATTAATGGATGTAGTGTTAATTGTGTAGTGTTAATGCTTAGAGGTAATGGATGTTAGAGTTAGATGCGGATCCCTGATCATCTGTATTGTTACTCTCCTCTGCATTATATCTCGTGTCTGTGCTGAATCTTCTAATCTGGCTCCTCCACGACTAGAACGCAGAATTCCACGTATCGATGCACCAAAATACAATGGAGAATCTGACCCAATCCGATTTCTCCAAGACTTTGATAATGCATGCCGTTTTTATGGAGATACCTCTGAAACTGAAAAGCTCCGCCTATTTTCCATGGTACTCTATGGAACCGCCAAGGAGTGGTATTTGAATCTCAAAGCTCATGACCTTGCTTCTTGGACCACCCTCAAGGACGCTCTCGTCAAACGCTTCAAACCATCTAAACTAACTCAGAGCCCATTCATTCAAATTACCCATATCAAGATGCATCGCAAAGAGTCGGTTCAAAACTACATTGAGCATTTTAAACGTCTTAAAGTAGAATGTGTTGATGAAAATATCACCAAATGTATGGCCACAAAACTGTTCTTGGTTGGATTGCCTAAAAACATCCGTCGTGAACTCAAACCAGTTGACCTTTATGATCAACTTAAAGATGTGATGACTGATGCTATCCGTGAGGAAGACGAAGGTTCCAACGATGACTTTGACCATTGTGAAAAGAAATCTAAGAATCCGGACTGTCCTAATCAGCCAAAGTCTAGCAATATTGCTCAATCTTCTGAAGTTCTACATCAAAATAGAAAGCTCATATGGATAAACTCACTGCCGATTTCCAAACCACCATGAAACAGATTGTTGAGAAATCCTTTCCAGCAAGAGAAAATGTCTAGTGTCCAATTTGCTCACAACATCACACTACTAATAAATGGCCTCAACTACGAAACCATTTTCCAGCAGCCACCAGACCCACCATCTATCGAGCATATCGCCCTTACCCTCCACAACAGCCTGTGCCACGACCAAGGGCCTACCAACCACGACCAATTTCACCAAATCAATACCCATCACCACGTCAACAGTTTGTCGTTAATCAACCTGCCCCACAACACGATGTCCATTATCTTGATCTGAATACCATTGATCCGACAACCTACTATGTGGAAGAATATACTCAACCGCAATACTCTACTGAAACGGTTGTTTATCATACCTATGATTCTAGTGCTCAAACAGTAGATCCCAATGCCCAAGCTTACAATCCAAACCAAACTGTCTTTGTCGCACATCAACTGCCCGCAATACGAGGATGTTTTATCTGTGCAGGTAAGCATCCTAGTATTCACTGCCCAGATAAGCTCCGTTTTCTTTCAGCTTGTGAAAACTGTGGTATTGAACATCACGTGAAGGACTGTCCTTCCCGATCCAAACCTACTGCTCATTTCTGTTCAGTGCAAGTAGAAACTTTACCCATTGAAACTCATCCTAGTTGGGTCTTGACTTGGGCACAAACCCAATGCCAAGCCCCTACACTTGCACCCAGCAAAACTCAGCAGCAATCTGTTCCTCCAAGTGAAGATTCAGCCCCAATAGTCTATCCTCACCCATCTGAAGAAATTCGACTGCATCATCAGTATCACCAGCAAATTCGCAATGTCGACCAACAATCTTCCACTTCCCATAAAGTACCTCACAAGTCCTTTGAAAACAAAACCCTTGAAGGTACAGAAGTCTGGGGAGATTTACTACAAGCCAATGTCACTCTTCCCTTCCATGTTCTCTGGAATCATGCTGGCAAATGGAAACACCAGATCTAATCCAATAACAACACCAGTCCTGATGAGTTGCCTGAAATGCCCTTACATCTAACCAATCCACTCAGCGAATGAGACAACATCAAAATCCCAGCTACCCATCACCAATCACGAGAAGTTTTAGCGGTACTCGATGGTGGCTCTGGTGTCAATATCATTTCCACATCCCTCATGATAGAATGGAATTTGAGAGACAGGCTGGCCAAACCCACTTGTCAGCTTCGAATGGCTAATCAAAGTGTGGTCCGACCTACCAATTTCCTTCCACAAGTGTTGATCAAACTAGGAGATCTCAAGTTTTCTGTCGATCTCGTAGTACTTTATATTCCCAATAATGTCTATTCATATGAATTACTACTTGGTCGTCCGTGGCTCACCAATGCACGAGTCATTCATGACTGGAGCAAAGGCCGAGTCACTTTGGAAATCGTGACAGTTCTGTCACCATTGATTCAATGGGCAAACTCAAACCTGCACGCATCCATGACGAAAGGTCCTCGACCACCAACTCAGTGTTTGAACCATACCAGTCCAGCCACGAAAAAGGTCATTATGTTAAATCTACTGATATCATAAACTGGAATCACAGTCTAGCTACCATTGATTGTGTGAATGCCGATTATTGTGCTCAGCATCAGGATAATTGTACCTCTCCACTCCCGATCGATCACAACCAATTACATGATCTTGATACACCTATCATCAATATCGATTTTATTGATATCCTTCCATACAATGATGAGTTACTAAATGTTGCATGGCTACCTACTAATGAATCATAAGATTTATTCGTCGATGACGAGAATGTCTTACGAATTCAGAAATGCCCAGAAGATTTGGACATTTCTGATATTCAAATCCTCAATTACATGGAGGCACTTCCACTTCGGGCCTATCCGCAACATGCTTCTAAGGTGGAACCAGCTGCCAAGGTTACAGTTGAAAAGCCTGAGAAAAATTCTACCGTGCCAAACACCCACACTATCCATGGGATCTCTGCGAGGAGGAGACCATATTTCAAATTGATGACGAGATCCTTCATGACGTACCAACCATCCTGATTGGATCTCTTACATATCACCTCCAAATATGATTGGACCTCTTGCATAACACCTCTAAATATGATTAAACCAATTTTATGAATCTCTCTCTCTTGATTGGTCACATGACATCATGACAACTCGTGATTAGATGTCACTAGCCCTCTACCATCAAGCCAACTGTTTGAAGCCTACACTACCTCGAGCTAGAACAAGATCTATTTTTGGCCTAATCACCTACTTACATACATTTGTGTAAGGGGTAGAAAAGTCAAAGGACCCCCAAAACTCATGATAGATAGCTTTTACAATTTTCACAAAAAGAGTGACAGGTTGGAGTACAATGGATGCACATGTATTTGATCCAATGTTATGTGCTTGTCTAAGTTTAATTTTACTATATGTATGTGCTTTATCATATCAAGTTTTTATATGTTTTAAATTTTGATTGTTTTTGTTTAGTATACAAAGCTTGCAAACGATTGCGGTGTGTGAGATGAAAGTTGAAGACACCAAGGCACAAATCAAATTATGGGAAATGTTGAACAATGTGGTGCAAAAAAATGGCCTGTCCATCGTGATGTTCAAAGGATTTGTGGGTGACGAGGCTGCGACGAATTGGAATGCAGTCAAAAAGGTCTACGGTAAAGGAGAGAATATTATAATGGAAGGAAAAGAGAGATCATGTTTATTTCACTTCAAAGGTAGCTTGAAAAAACATACAAATCAATGCATTCTCCAAGATTTTAGAGACAAACATTTTTCTTTGTGTGAAACTTCTCTAGCAATATTTTGTAGTCATGGGATTCTTATATTTATACTCATCAATAAATTGATAGTGACTTCCACATGTGAACATTAATGCCAATGACTTCCACATGTGAATGTTCAAGCTTAAAATGATCTTGCTGGAAAGATTTTTTGTGGTCACAATCTTAGTAGTAAAATGTTTTGTTGATTCATAGCATATGTTGATGTTACAATAATATTGTTATCAAGTTTTCCAAGGAAATAGTAAGCATTTAGGGCATTCATGATTTTTGATGTTCCAAATGAAAGCATTAAGCAAAAATGAAACAAAATTAGACTTATTGACATTGTAGAAGTAGTAGATGTTTGACATATCCTGGTATTTAATATAAGTGTAAGGATAGCCATTAGTGATTGTTGCAATCTATAAAATGTCCTCTGTATAGGGCCTAAACCCAAAATCTATAAAATTCTGAGTATTTCTATAGACCGTGTTATATGCCTCATACTTCTACAGACTGTTAGAGCATAAAATACATTTGCATACTTGACAGGTCCTCATTAGCATATAAAATTAGGTAGGAATGCTAACACATGCATAATGTAACTTATTGCAGTGACATGGAAGTGCACAAAGTTAAAGATAAATGTAAGAGCATGGAGAACATACAAGTCGCCAAACTTACTTAGTTGTAGGCACCATTAGAGATAAATATATTTCTCTTGTAAGTGTATGCATATTTATTATGATGCAAGCTACCAAATCAGGTTTGTACTTGTTTATCTTGTAGCATTGTTCAGTCTTTATAGTAATGGGCACTCATTCTTCTTGCCAGAGACATGTTTGTTCATAGTTTTTTAAAAGATTTGTATTAGCATATGTTTTCAACAAAAGAGATATCTTAAAAATGGCCAGGCCTTTGTGGTATACAACAATATTCCTATTTTGTTGTTTTTATAGAGAAGATTTTTATGACTTTTTTGAAAATTCTCAGCATTTTTTTTAATGTCTTTTCCAAATAAAATAGAAAATAACTAAGGGAACAGAATGAAAAGAAAAATAAAACTATATAAAATCTGTCATATAAGAACTAAGTAGGAAGATCAAACTACCAAAACTTTCATAATCAGTTGTCAATTATTGGAATATCAAATTGTGTTCCATCCAAGTGTTCCAAGAATATTGCTCCATAGGATGCCATTTCTTTGACACGATAAGATCCTTACCAATGAACTTTAACTTTCCTTTGATTAGCTTTGTTTTGTACATCAGTGCCAAGTTATCCTCTTCTGGATACTTTTCATGTAGTCTTCTATTATGCCACACTTTCCGTTGGAGTTTATTTGTTGTTAATGCATGCATTGCCATCAATCTAGTTTCACATAACTTATGTAAAACTTCATGATGAAGTTGTAGTGACTTTGTTTCATCTAGATGTTATGTTGCCACTATTCATAAAGATGGTACAAGAAACTCGATCGACTATAGCGAGGTTGTTCGAGCCACTTTATTAACTGTCATGTTGACTATTTTAATCTAATTTAGCTCCATGGCTATATTTGGTGATTCATTAGTAAACTCATGGGCTAATTACATGCAGCACATGACACTCCCCCTACTTTAAGCATTTTTGTCCTCAAAAATGAAGGTCGTAGTCCTTTGTTGAGTGCCATGTTTTGTAAATCCTTTGGCGGAAGTCGAGAAATATTTGGCCACCTTAAGTAAAAAAAACATCCTTCTATGTATTATTCTCATAAATGGCCATCTTCTGTTTATCATATTTAACCGCCTCAGGTTCATCTTTTAGCTTATTGTTGTAGAGCAAGGTTGCAGCGTAATTTCTTTGGAAAAACCTTCGATTTACAAATTGATCCCATAGATTTGATAAGATCGTTGAAGAAGAGATTGATGGAACACAAGAAAGCCACAAGTTGCATTAGTTCTGCATGGGTCGACATGATCCAAGCAACATGACATTCGATAGTTTTCTTTCTCATTATCTTCCTTGATTGGATAGGCTACCCAATTCTAGATGCATCTTTTCTTGTCCTTGCATCCGATTTTGTTGCCTTAGGAATTGCTCCTTGATGTAGGATAGCAGTATCCTTTTGTAACTCCAAATCCTTGATTAAATTAATGATTTCATCCAAGTTATCTAATTGAGCATTGGAGTTTCCTCTTGCCGAAATCATTTTGAGCAATATTGTAGCATTATCTTGCTGAAGATGGATGGCCATAGATCCATTGATTGCCTCTGTGAGTGAAACGATGGATACAGTTCCTGATAAACAAAAATAGTAATGCTCCAAATCAATTGACTCATTGTCCAAATTTGGCCACATTTTTGTCATTTTCAACTCATCATTTTGTTTAAAGAGAGCGTTATTATGTTGGAATCTAAACAACTCATATTCATTTTGTTGTAAGCAATGATTATCTTCAGTTCGATCCCCAAAGATAATTTTGTCATATATACAATGTTGTAAGTAGTGATTATCTTAAGTTCAACTCCCAAAGATAAATTTGTTCTATATACAAGGATCATAGTCAGTCGTAGCATTAAGCCCAGAAACTCTCAGATCAATAATCTCAAAGGATCTGTCATGAGCCACATGTTGTTGATGTTGAGACTCGATTGATTGAGAGTCGCATGTTGCAATTCCTTGATCCCTTTCGATCCTTCATCAGTTGAAGAATTTTTCTCTAAGATACTTTTGTTCAAATCAACACTTTGGTGAGCTTGGAATTGGCATATTGATAGTTTTGGGGAGTTTAGTTGATGGAGAGTTGAAGACACTGGTGTAGGAATTTCTTTCTGTTGAGACTCTAGTTTGATCCGTAGTTGCATCTTTTGTTATCTTATCCTTAGATCTCAAATTAACTCCTTTTGCATTACCTCTGCCAAAGTTGGATTTACTTGAAGTACTTTCTCCAAATGTTGATGGATGTGATCTTGAAGACCACACATATAATGTTGGATGGATAGCTCTTCATTAAGCCACTTCAATTCAGATGCTATCAAAAAGAACCTCGCATTATACGCCTTCACTGAACCAGTTTGTTCCAGCATATATAATGATCTATGTATATTTCTGCACAAAACTCCTTGAAATCGTCCCATGACTTAGGTTCATAATGTGGATGACGTAATATACTTGCCACCAATCATAGGCTTTTCCTCAAAAGTAGGATATTACTATGGTAGTTTTGCCCTAATTAGAGAACAAATATAGTTGAAAATTCTCATCGACAATAGATAACTAGTCATCAATATGTAATGAACTCATTTCTCCCTCAAAGGTTGGTATGTTCTCAAAAAAAAACATTGTCAAAATTTCGTTGAGTATTGATTTATTGATGTTGATTTGCCTCTGACGAACTGCTCTCTCCAATGTAACAATAACTAGGAATGGTCACTATGCTCCCATAACTGTTATTGTCTCATGTTTGTAACCTAGTGGTGCCAACAATTGGTTTAAGAGCATAGAGGAAGCATCTTCTATTTGCATGGATGTATCGTTGAATTCCATTACACAAAGAGAAAATTGGTACTCAAAATTATCTTCTTCAACTTCATATTGTTCAGAACCAGCTTCGTTATCATCATTGTAGTCTCCATCGTCACCGATGTAGTGATTGGGATGCAATTATGTCTCTTGACAATGTAATCTTTTGTTGTACATATTGTGCACTGTTGGATCTTCTTCATCGTAATCGCAACTTTTAGGGATATTATTTGGTTGACCTGTGGGCTCATACTGTCCTCATGTTGCATTATGAGTGATTATGACCCTCATAATCAACAATGTTATACTCGGTTTCATATTGGCCATCATTATATTCGTCTGCATCACCAAGCTGATATTCTCGATCATTTGATTGACAATCATGATTACTATTGGAAAATTGTTCATGCTCATCCATATCATCACATTGCTAATCATCATATTGACAATTGTCACAATTTTCACATTCCTCCTCATCTTGTTGACAATCATCACCACCCCATCATCATGCCAGTCACGTTGGCTATCGTACTCATAATAATTTCCATCCCATTAATCTTCATAGTCAGACATATATTCATTATCAATTTTCATGGTATAGTGATAGACAGTCTGTGGGTTATGTGTTCACAAAACTAAATGCAGTGAAAAGAATTTGGAACAATTATAAATTCTACTTTTAAAATCACAAATTTTCTAGTAACAAATTTGTTCTTCTCCACCGTCCCAAAATCCTGACTCCTCGAAGAATGTAACCTACAAGATATTAATAATACCAGTAGCTTTTGGCAAAATGTCAACTTAGGTTTTTTAATTGATTTTGGTTTTTATATTATTGCTATCATGTCAAACTCGACATAATGATCAATTCTATTTTTTTAGCATCAAAATCCGGGGTCAAGCGGAGGAGAAATGATAATTTGAAGAAATGGTATACAAAACGTAAAAAACTTAGGAAAAAGAGCGTCCTAAAATAATTAATATAGAAAGTAAATAATGATGACTAAAATGATGACCACTGTACTCAGCATAATGAACTGAGCAATTTTAGTTTTTACACCACTGAATTTCGAGACCATATGAAAAAGTTATAGATATAGAGAAAACGGAAAACAAAACGTAATTAGGCAAACTTAAGAAGAGGCCCTATATTTAAAAAAAATTGGTTTCTTTTAAATATTGGACCGTGAAAGAAATGAAACCGTAAAAAAATTCTAAAATTGATGATATTCTATTTTCCTTCGGTTACTGTTGGAGGGTTTGCGGATCCCATGGCAATCCTAACCCTAGCTAATAAGTGAGAGGGATTTGGCACCAACCGGATGATCACATAGAGATTTGATTAATCAGAAAGTCAATAAAAGGACTTTAGGCCTTTTTGCGGGACTTTTAATGTCGAGGGCCTAAACGTCAAGTTAGTGAATAAAGTTGGGGTTTCCACCAAATTTCAATTTCAAATTGGTTTCCTCCAATTATTGAATGGGTTCCCATTTTTTTTTAAATTTGAATAGTTAGGGAGGTTTTGCCAGAGTCTGTGTCAGTCCCACTTACTATTTTTGATAATTAGTTGCAAATACCAGTATTACTCTTCATTCTTCACCGATTCGTCTGAGAATTCTAGATATCGTAATTTACTAATTGTGAGTTCGACGAAGATTATATCTGTAAGGATCTTGCAAAAAGTCTGTTTGTATCCTTGCCAAGTTGCAAAAGTCCATTTTTTTGTCATAAAGAACCTTCGCTAGTTCTACCACATATTTATCTATGTCAGATTTATTCACTATAAGGTCGGCGAACATTAGTTTTACCAAATTTGTCAGAACATAGCCAGATCAGTGATTTTTCTTTACCAAAAATAATAGTGAAGAAGCTTCATCGAGTCAACCCTCGCCCATACTAATTTTAGATTCTGATCTACCAGATCTAGCCTCTATCAAATTTTGGAACTATTATGTTATAATTTGATAGTGATTATGAAAAATCTTCATTTTAGTGACGATCGCTAGATCAAAATCTATTTTTCTGAAAATCAGAAATATGATTATTTTCAAGTGATAGAGATTTTACATTTTTGATTTGATATGATATGAGATATGATTTTGTTAAGAAATCTAGATCCAATCTCATTGTCTGATTGACATGATTTGGAATTATGGCTGAAGGAGGACCAATGAACCAACCACCAATTATTTTGAGAAGATCTCATCTTTTAAATATACCAAAGTACAACAGGTTATCTAATCCCATCACATTTCTCCAGATCTTTTCTGAAACTTGTAGGGTTTATGGTGAAGTATTTCCACAAGATAAACTTCAGTTATTCCCCATGGCCTTAACTGGAGCTACTCATGATTGGTTTTATAACCAAGAGAAAGCAGAACGCACAGATTCGTAAGTGGTTAAAGTCGCTCTCATTACGAGATTTAAGCCCAGGAAATTTATGGAGGATCTCTTTCTCCTTTTAAGTAAAATTAAAATGGGAAAGAGAGAAGCAGTATGAGATTATATTGAACGGGTTAAACACCTCAAATCTGAGTGTGAATCCGATCTAATCAATGACGATGCTTTGATTATGGGGCTTTTAGAGGTCTACTTAAGCAAATTAGATGCGAGCTAAAATGCCATATTGAATACTCTACGATACAAAGCGCTATGGATGATACAATTCGTGAAGAGGATGAAGATTATGATGATGAACCAAATATAGGAATGTTGCCTTATACGACATGGCAAACCATGACAACATCCACCACCATTGCATCAACAAATATCAACACTACTATAGAGAAGATGATCGACGAGTTTGAGAAACTTGGTCAGAAGCAGCAAATGCGGTTGGAAAAAATGCAGTCTCAACTCGACGAAAAACTAAATGCTTTGGAAGAATTCCATGGTAAAGCAAACAAAGAACATGAGAAGTTTGCAAAGACTTTTCCTAGGCGGAAAAATGTCTGGTGTTCAATTTGTGCAGGCAATCACACTATGAATGAATGTCCAACATTGAAAAAATGAATGACGAATACTATTTGTCATCTGTGTAATTATATGGGACATGAAACAACCTTTTGCTCATCTAATCCCCAGATTATCCAACAAAGGTATGCTAAGCTTCAGTATTAAGAACCTACTTATTCAAAGTGTCCTTATGGAAAGCCTTTCATTTTTGCGCTTGGATTTTCAGAACGACTAGCTCTTCCAGCTCCAACGGGAAAAGTGCTCCTCCTGCTAATCTAATGGAACCAGAACCTTATTAGGGTAATGAGCAATGGAATTATAACAATGATCACGAGAGTGGTCCTTCAGAACAGTATGCTATCTATGTTGTCACGCAACAACAAGCAGCTAGACAATGGTCTAGAGCGCCACTTGAATCTGCATGCGGAGAGAACCACAAAGTTGCTGAATGTCCAAACAAAGGGAAGTTCATACCATTATGTAGAGAATGTGGTTATTAGACACTGTTATAAAGAATGTCCTGCAAGACCCAAACCACCACCGGTTACTGCTCCAATGAATATGATTACAATCAAGAAAAGGTCAGTAGTTAAATATGAACCAACTGTACTTTTGATGGTTGTTACCAGAGCTCAAAAACAGAAAGAAGTTCTAGTACATGTTGAATCTACACCAACTACAAATATACCTACTGCATCAGGGGTGTATCCAAATCTCAAACCAGAAAAGAAAAGATATCAAGATATGAGGCAGTGGATTATACATTTGAAAGAAGAAGAATCCCAAGAAGCCGCTAAAGCAGCAGCCAAAGTACATTCTTCATCTATGCCACAAGCAGATCCAAGAACGGATGTTAATACACAGTTGCATCATCATGAAGAACCCTTCAAGATGATAGAACCAGAAGTACGGCAAATAGAATTGATTGTAAATATTCTGTCTAGCAAGATGGATATTACATTGGAAAAATTTCTTATCTGGTGCCTAAAGCAAAAGAAGTATTAGTAGAAAGATTGACTCAAATGGAACCACAAGTCCATCAAAAGCCACTTTTTTGTGCCGGGTTAGAAGAAACAAAAGCATTACTCAATGTAGGAATAGCCTGAAAATGTGAGCAGAAAAACATTACCATGCCGATACAACATAGACAGTTTGGTAAAGTAGTAGTCGTGATTGATGGAGGTTCATGAGTTAACCTGATTTCAATCAAGCTATGTGCAAAATGGGGACTTACCAAGCTGAAGTCTACTACTTTTGCTATCAAGCTAGCTGATCAAGCTGTCCTAGTGGAATGGTTAAAAACACACATATCAAAATAGCTGGAGTGCAGTTTATCATTACTTTTGTAGTAATGGACTTACTTGATGCGTGAAATGTATATCGAGTTTTATTGGGATGTCCATGGTTACGAGTTGCGCAAGTAATTCATAACTGGGGCACCGGTAAAATCACTTTTGAGAATCGTGAGCGTGTAGTCAAAGTAGATCCAGTCACTTGGACTATCAAGCCAGTAGTCCAAAGAGGGGATGATGATTCATCAACAGCAAATCATACTTGTGATCGACAAATGAAGACTCCGGGAGTCCATTATAACTCTCAAACCGATACTATCAGCTAGAATTATGCTCTTGCAACAGTGGATTGTACAACAAACTATATGTGTCAACAAGATAATCAATTCGAATTGAGCAAAATCTATTTACTTGATCAAACTTTGGATACGCCGATCACTTTTCCATTGAATATGATGAACTTAGCCTGGATATCAACTGATCTAATTCCAGATCCGATTGAAGATGATCTAATACATGTTAGTCATGCCTTGACTTACGATGGAGATGCAGAACTTACAGATGAGCAGCTCCTCAATCACATGGATCCTACAAGATTTGGAGTTTGAGATATTCCGGATGAACCAACAATAAAGTTGCCAAAAATAACTATATTGAAGGAAGAGAAAGCTCCATGACCAATGACAAAGAAACAAGCTAAACAACATTATAATATGATCATGAAATGAGAAAAATCATCTCAAAAATTTGATTCTAAGAATGTACCACCTTTATTGGATAAAGGAAAATGGAAGGTCAAAGATGATTCTTCAAGTCAGACTTCTCGCAAGAAATCACCATCAAGGAAGTCATCACCTTCAGAGAAGAGCACATCTTCTAGAAAATCATCTCCTCCATGATCGATTCCTGCTAAGAAAGCTAAACGAAGATCAAAGATCAACTCTTATGAAAAGGAACAATCAGAAGAAGTCCAGCATGATATGCCAGAGCATTTCAAATGCTATACTTTGGATGATGTTGTGATTATGTTAACCAAGGCTCATCATGAACCAGAAGCGAAGGAGGTTTACAATGGACTAGCCAATGAATCTTGCTGAACCAGGAGAGCCAGAGAAGATTGTCCAAGTTGGAGCGCAACTTACTCTCGAACAATTTCAAGCATTAAGAAAAGTTATTGATCAACTACCAAGATTTTTTTGCTTGGACGCACAAGGATTTCAAAGGAATCCCTACCTCGGTTATTGAGCATACGATACCCTTAATGCCTGATGCAATTCCAAAGGTCACAAAATTTTATTGTTGTAATCCAAATATTACGGATCTTATAAAGAAAGAGCTATAAAGACTACTTGAAGCCGACTTTATTTATGAAATCAAACATATGGGTCGTTCCTAAGAAGAATGGGAAGATGAGAATTTGCATAAATCTCAAAGCTTTTAACAAAGTGATGCGAAAGGTCACTTTCCGTTACCCTTTATTGAAAGCATATTGGACCGTCTTGTTGGAGCGGAAGCTTACAGTTTTTTGGATAGATTTAGTGGTTACAGCCAAGTTAATATCACACATGTGGATCATCATAAAACAACTTTTGCAACATAATGGAAAACTTATGCTTATAAAGTTATGTCATTTGGACTTTGCAATGCACCTAGTTCATTTCAAAGAGTCATGTAGTTTGCCTTCAAGGGCTACTTGCACAAATTTCTTGAAATCTACTTGGATGATCTCGGAGTCCATAGTGCCGATACAGACCATTTGGATTGTTTGAAAAAAGTATTTGAACGTTGTCGCAAATATCAAATCTCCTTAATTCCAAAAAAATGTCAAATTTGGGTCATTCATGGAGTTGTCCTTGGACATGTGATATCAAGACATGGCATTGCTACGGATTATTCCAAAATCAAAGTCATTGTAGAGTTACCACCACTAGGAACAATTCGAGGAGTCTATGTGTTTATGGGTCATGCAAATTACTATCAGATATTTATTTTGTTCTTTGCAGATTTAGCAAGACCTATATACAAATTGACCATGTACAAATTTGGATAGTAGAGGCATTGGAAGCATTTGAAAAATTGAATAAAGCTTTAGCTTCTACATTGATAGTACAAGCTCCAATCTACATAATTGAGTTTCATGTTCATACTGATGCATTGAAATATGCCATTGGATCAGGTTTGACGCAGCCAGGTGAATACAAGAAGGATTATCCTATCAGGTCTGGTAGGTGATGTAGAACTTGGCCTTAGTCTCGGACCAGGTGCTAAACGCCATTCCATATTAATTCTTCCGGAGAAGGCGCGCTCGTAGATCCCCATTGTGGTGAGCAAAGACTCAACAAAGTTCATCCATTGAGCCACCATGCTTGTGCTAGGGAGTATCATGATGTTCGTCTTGGTCAGAACATCGCAATAGATGACATAGCGCGGAGACTGACTGGTATCAGTAGAAGGCATGATGAGAAAAAACAAAAAACTGAAGGAAATGGCGCAAGAGTGTATCAGAAAGTAGTGTAGAAAGTTTGGAAAGTTTTGGTCACTAGAAATTTTGCAAGAGCTCCGCTAGCACAAGTGAGAAATGAAATCAAATTCTGTCCTTTTATAGGCTGATTTGGAGGGTTCATTAGACAATGTACTAGTCTGGCTTCTCAATACTGGACAGACATGTACTGTACTTTGAAAATAGGTTGTAAAAATCTCAGCGAAGGTTTCTGAGAGACTGAACTGAACTAGCGAAGATTTTCTAGATATGGCGAAGGTTCATCTTTCGCCTAAGGACATCATTCGCCTAGGTACTATAATAAATGCAAATTTTGAAGATCTGAACTTATGGTCAGCCTAATTTTGGCATTCTAAATCCATCTAGCATGTCGGCAAAGGTTCATAATGATGATTTGATGCTCGGTAAAGGTTCCCAAAATGGCACAATGTTGAACATTCGCCTAAGGTCAAATTAGGTAGTAACTGTAGGAAAGAACTTTCGCCCAACTCAGTATAGGTATATCTTAGGTGGATGTGTTATCTGAAAACTCGGCGAAGGTTTCTGTAAATGTATGTACAAAATATGACCCAAAAAGTGATTTTTTAAGTCATTTTTCATCAAAAATTATTTTCTGAAAATACTTTCCTTCCTCTTTTTCCAGTCTAATGACTTTTTTGACTTTTGCTCATCATTTTTTTTTAACTGTCTTTTTCAAAAGAAAAGAAAAATCAATCAAGTAGTGAAAATTTTTTTGTAAAACAAGTAAAGTAAAATTGATAAGATGTTGGATCAAGCTGAAAGAACTGGCTGCCAAAACTTGCGTAATCGGTTGTCATTCACCAGAGTGTCAAATCTTTTTCCATCCGTGTAAAGGTTCATAATTCTATCGTGTAGGACGACGTGCTCATTGACAACAAACATCACATGACTGAATATAATTTTCTATATCTTTATGAAGTGTAGGCCACCAACATCCGGATTGAAGTTTGCAAACAGTGATATCTGTTGAAAAATGTCCTCCACCCCATCATGTGAAAACATGATAAGTTCATGTACTTCATGCGGCAAAACACATCTTCACAAAATGTCATCCATTCCTCGGCAATACAATTGTCCAGCAATCAATTGATAAGGTTGTGCCTTAACAATCAATTGTCTCTTTTGTACTTTTGTCAAGGCATCATTCGGTTGGCCTAGCATCAGATTTTCAACAATATCTGCTGCCCACTCGGGTACTGCTGCTTCAACATAGAATAATGCAGCATCTGGTAGTTCATCATACTTCAGTATGAATTGGGGTTGATTCAATCCTTGAAACATGGTCGGCCAGATATGTTGTTTACCTTTTTGAACCATAGCTCGAAAATCAAATTCGATCAATAAAAGTAGCCATCTTGCAATACGTCCCGTGTTACATGTCTTGTTCACCAAATAAAGTAACGACTAATGATCAGTATAAAATGCAAAATGCATTGCCATTAGATAATGTCGAAATTTTTTACCAGAAAAAATCATGGCCAACGCTTCGCGTTTAGTTGTCGAATAATTCTTCTCCGAATCTGTAGGTTGTCTGCTTGCAAACCTACCGAACTTCATTGGTCGGGTTTCAAGAAAAATGTGATAAACTCAAATGTACGGCAACAACTGAGCTGGCAAAGGCAAAAGCAATTATTAAAGATTATGAAAAGGTAACTGCTTAAGTCGGGCCTCAAATTCTATTTCCTGTGATGCCACAGTTCCGCGCGTGGACAGAGGATGGGAAGAGCGGACAGAGACGAGGCAGAGAGAGAGTGAGAGGGATATGGGCCCCCGGGAGGGGGTCAAGAATTAACACATTTCAATATTACATTCCAATCCTTCCAAGTTAGTGAGAAGCTTCGAAACCCTACTGATGCATTACCTCTAGGTACAAGCTTTTTTCAACTAACAGATCCAATATAATCCATGTATCAAATTCTACTTCTAACATCACAATTGACATCCAAAAATGTGGACTACTCAATGGTAACAAAGATATCTATAAAAAATTCAACTAAATGAATTCAATCCAAAGCGAGGACATTTTTGACTGATATGATAATTTAGGCGATATTTGTCCATTTCAACAATACCAAGAGGGTTATCTATTACATAAAGAAATTGAAACGACCACCAATGAGAATCACTATAATTGATGGTGTTTAGCATAGGAGATGAAAGGATGATGTATATCGAAGATATGTCACACGCATCAAAAATCCCTTCATTTCGAAGGAGTGTCATGACTCAGCATGTGGTGGACATTTCTTTGGCCAGTTGATTGATCAAACTTTGTTAAGGACGTGTGTTGGCCATCCATTTCTTATGATGTCTAATGTGGTCCTATGTATTGTGCCTTATTAGCTTAGTTCTATCATTCAAAGATATGTTGGGAGTCAGTAGTCCTTAAAGGACACCTTTAAAATTCTCATATATTCATGTAAATACTCCTCACTATTGTACTTAAGTGTCTTTAATCTCAATAGTTTGTTGTTGATCCCATTAGGCTTATACTTTGAGCACTTCGATCTCATCCTATTCACAAATTGTAACTATGAAACAATTGACTTCTCTTAGTCTTCCCCATTTCTCTTCTGAATTGTTGGAACCTAACTGCAAAATTTTAGCCTCTTTTTTTGATAACCATAGAATATTATTTGAGATTAATTCTTCTTATTATTTTGAGAAGAATGGTGCTCTTGCACTCCTTAAGACATTCGAATTGACATCCTACACTATTCTTTTCTTGGCCCCTCCCGAGACTTAAATGTCCAAAATGTATGTTAATGAAATGGTTCACTTTCTAATTCATGACCTGCCTAACATCATCTTATACAGGTCATATTCTAACTGCATTACTACCATGTGTACATTAGTGTGGGGTGTCCATATTGCCATTGTCTCCACATTCTCCTAGCCTAATATTGAATACATCAAGATTCATGTGCTCACTCATGTACAATCACCAATGTGCTCATTCATGTACATTCATGTGCTCACTCATGTACAATCACCAATGTGCTCACTCATGTACAATCACCAATGTTTGCAACCTTGAAAATATTTGAATCCAAATTGATGATGTTCGAACAAATGTTCAAAATTTCAATACCTACTGCATACTACAACCATTTTTCCAAGCTTATATGGCCATCCTAATGACACCCAATAGAGGATATCCTGTAAAGCTCCTCTTTTTGTAATCTCGGATGCAGGTCAAGAACCTTGGTTATGCCAATTTTGTCTCGATTTGCCTTTGTAGAATCACAATTCACAAGAAATATATTTAATGGTTAACCAAAACCAAAATTACAGATTGTAAGGGCCGAGCGATATTTATAATTGTATGCAACTCACATTTGGATCATGTTATAAATTGTCCATATGTAAATCCTAACCCTTCATTACATGAATGATCTAGACAATAGAAAATCTAGCGAATATTATTGTTTTACTTAAAAATCAAGTAAACAAAAATGATTGATGGACAAAATTCGAGCCCTTCTTGTTGGTTCCACACATCTAAGAGTTGTACTTTGTCCACAGATAAGTCTCCAAGAGGCCTATCAACATTGGCCTCCGATATTGGCCTAAGTTAATATTTGCATATTTTCACATCTTATATCAACAATTGCATTGACCTTGGAAGGCAACACTCCATCCAGTAGCTCAAGTGGGACTTGCCTTGCCATATTGAGAGCTACCATAGAGACATCCTAAGTAATCCCAAAAGCTATGTAGTTAGACATCCTATGTCAGGTATGTTTTTGGGTTGAGGGAAAGCCTAAATAGTCGAATTAAAAATGAAGATGGCACATACTTCCACCATTATGTCAATGGATTCAAAGCATGGTTATTGAGATTAAAAATAACAATGTGCATTAGACTATATTGAGTCACTTGATTTTTGACTCCTCTGCAAATTTTGAGGTGTTGCAACGATTTGGAATGGTTTGATAGAAGATGTGAGCCACAAAGGGAAAGGAACAATAATGACAAGTGGAAGAGATTATTGTAATTGCAGATTGTGAAGATTGACATGATTGATGATAATGATCTATCATCTTTCCATTGATATTTTTAAGCTTTGCCAAGTTTGTATTGGTTTTCAGTTGTTAAGTTATTCTTGGTTTATCATTAAATTTGTTTGATGATTTTGTATGATCTAATTCATGGTAGGTGGTCTAATTGCCTTCATATTATGTAGGCTTTCCAAATTTATGAGTCCTTTTTTTTGTTAAGTTTGGTTTCTTGCCATGTGAACGATTGAGTGATTGAGCTTCCCTGATTGAATTATTGCAACGTCTATTCTAATGTATTGTTTTTCTCTTCCAAATACGAATAAAGTTCATGAGTACCACAATGAAGTATTTCCTCTAACTTTTACTTGTAGAACTACTATGGGTATTTATTACAACCACATCTCTTGTGGCTTTGATTGATAACTTTCAAAATGTTTTCCATCTTGTGGTTTCTTGAAATATGGCCTTCTCAAGTAGGTAGAATAATTTTCATTCGACCAATTGGCAAATGCCAATGAGTCATTAACCATTGAGATATAAATAGATAGATAGAAAAAGAAAAGAATAGATGTACTCATTACAAAACCTACAAAAGTGAGTAATCAATAGGATAAAAGTGTACAAACATTTTATTTTTATTAGGACAAAAGCCTATAAAATTAATGACGGAGGGCGCATGACCTATGAAAGGCAAAATGGAATAAGTTTCAAAACCACAATCTTATTTTCAATATGTGAATTACAAACTTAGTATGTTGTCAAGGCGAGCGAGATGTGGGATAGTAAGAAGGAAATCATTCCCACGCTTATGCAAGCGATAACCCTGTTCGTTACGTTGTAGACATTTGAGAGCCTTGTGCTCTCGGGGTTCAAACCTCGCTTTGTTGCCATTGAATAATTGGAAGCTTGTGCTCCAGCTATGACTCTTTGCAATGTCCTTACTTGTGCTAAAACGCGGGCGGGTGAGCTCTTAATTTGAGCCCAGGGGGCTAGGTTATGTGCACACATTAACAATGTATTGAAATCATAGGATCCAGGGGCCAATTGGAATGAAAATTGAAATATAGTTGGCGTGGAAAAGTAGCAAAGGATGTCCCAAAAAAACACAGAGCGACACCCACCCAAATTCCAGCGACGTGTCGCAAAATAGAGGAGACTCGTCGTAGTCTCAGAAAGACCGAAATTCGCCCCACCCTAAAGAGCCACTCAGATACTACCACGTGGCAATGTAGATCTGTAAGTAGGCACCATTAGCTGACACATGTGCATCTCACACGTGGCTTACATCGAACGAGCAGCGCATTGAAATAAAGTAGTGTTATTAAGCTTTGAAAGCCGAAGGGTGAACGCTTATACGTTCCTTTCCGAATGAAGGGCTCTTTTATTTTTAGTTATTAAATGACGTGTAGGTTTCGTGACTGCCATTTCTACTGAGCATTTCAGCCTTTCTAAATGCAACGACGTTCTATTTGAGAAGTGAATTCACCTTTCAGTAGAAGGGTAACCTTCTCTCAACTTAGGCTTTGTTTGATCGTTCGCCTTTCTTTGAAGGGCAAATGGCCTCATATATTTTGCCTTTCAATTGACAGTTTGTTTGACTGTTTGCCTTTCTTTGATGGCAATTAGGCCTTTGACGTGCCTTGCAACTTGCAATTTGAAAGCTGCAAATGCCAAGCATCCGCAAGAGAGAGAGAGAGAGAGAGAGAGAGAGAGAGAGAGAGATATGGCGAGAGAGAAGGAATGCGAAGACGAGAAGAGGGAGGGAAAAAGGAAGAACGATGGCTACAAAGAAGAGAGGGAGGCAATATTATTCACAGTATTGAAGTTTCAGATCCAGAGGTGATGGCAGCATTAAAGCTTTATGAAGTAAATCGGCGCCATTGAACGATATAATTTGATGCAAGCGATTATATGGTGCAAGCGATTATATGATGCAAGCGATTATATGATGCAAGCATTATTGTAGATCTGAAAAATGGATCAGAGAATCCTTGTCCCTATCCCTCTTTCTTAATTTCTATGCATTCTTCTTGGCATCATATTTCTTAAGACAGGCCATACCTCAGATCTTGTGCTTGCTTTGCTGATATTTAAGGTTATATTATCAATATGAGGCTCAGAAGATTGAAATATTCAGGCACGTATAATGGCTGGAAATGAGCTGTAGTTGGAACTTATGCATCCGGATGGTGTTTTGGTCCACAGGAATTTGCCCCCGGGGGCATTCTCGTGGATGCAGAATCTGAATCAGCCACTTTCCAACCCTTTCCTGTTCCCATATATCATCCATTTTATGCCATTTTTTCCATTATATGCTCATTTATTGCTTAATTATGTCGAGCTAGGGTGATACCGGAAACTAGGGTTGCAGATGGAACCTTGAAGGCTATTATCGTGCAATGATGTTATAAGTCATATCGTTTGGTTGTGGCGGCAACATTCGAGAAAGATCCTCAAGCTTTCTGTAGAGATACCTCGATTACTCGCAGATCTACCGGAGTACTGGAATTATATCAAGATTAGTTGTTGTCATCCTCTTCGCCACTTTGTAGAATATCAAGCAAATCGGAGCGCTTATACTTGAGTTTAGAAGAAGCAGAGAAATATCACTTGAAAGAGATGGAAAATCTGACCTTATTGGCTGAGGCTATGCAACAAGCCTCAGCAGTGCTTTCTGAGGATGATAGCGACGAGCAGTCGAAGCAATACTCCACCTTCCTTAACGTGGTTGCACTTGGCAACGTTGTACGTTCTATCTTTGTCACTTGGAGCAAATTGTTTGTGTTGTTATGAAGAGATACGAATATAGTCAGGTCCTTATATATCGAATAGAACTGCTTATCTAAAGCCTATCAATATCGCAGAATTATGCATTTCAAATTCAATACCACACAGCAAGAAAGAATCAAAACAACCTGTATAACCACTGCATCTGGAGGACAGCAAAAACTATGAGGAAAACCTAATTCAGGCCTTTTTTCTATTTGATTATATAGTCACAAGGTGAAAGAAGTGGCTCCTCTTGGCTCAAATGCCAAATGGCATCCTGATCATTCTTTCCTGCACATAATCAGTATTGCAATTGACGATCTGTCTGTCTCCGTCTCTGTCTCCTTCCTGCCACCCCCCTCTCCCTGTCCTTATGTGCAAAGCTGGATGTATAGGCTGTGTCAGGCTTTCAAGTATTCAAATGCGACACTTGCTGTTTGAGTGCAGTAGAAATGATCTGCATTACTGTGAACAGTTTTTAGGATTTTTGTGAAAGACAATGCAATTGCTATTTTTGAACAATTGTTTTACTCTGTGGCAGGGTGCAGGAAAATCAGCCGTGTTGAACAGCCTGATTGGCCATCCGATCTTGGTAATTAATCTTTTCTTGTAACTCTCTACTACACTATTACCGAAATAGGTCAAGATTATCAGTCAAGCTCATTCCGTAGACATTTTAGCATCTTTCTACTTTTTGATGTCATTACCTTGACAATGTGAAGCTTTTAACTTCTTGATGTTGCTTTGGATATTTTATTCTGTTTTTTCTGCTTCTACGAAATGCATCTATTAGTGCCTTTGGACCTCTTCATCATCAGTTGTGGCTTTATCCTAGGTTATCTTCTTCTCCTCTGCGACAATGTTTTAGTGAATTGACTATTTTAGATATCGAAGTGAACTCGCACACTATGTACTTCTGTAATGCTCATGAAACTCTTTTAGCTATGTTGTGCTATTAGGTTTCCCACACTTGTATGATGCTTTTCACCTTTTGCTCGACTATGAACCGCATAGTTGCTTGGTTGCTAAACACAGCCTACAGGAGAGAATGGTGCAACACGTGCACCAATCGTTATTGAATTGGAAAATGCTGGCTCAAATGGTAAAGGGCTTTCAGTGCTAGTGGAAGGTGGCAAGACTCTTCAAGTGTCTGCCAGTAAGTAGACATGAATTCAGCTGAGCCTTGTTGTTGACTTGAGAGCTTTCTTTGGTGCACAAATCTCAGTAACTTTTGATATTGATTGTTGTACATTTCTGCTCACTAAGAATTGAAACTTTCTAATAGTTTTTTCTATCGTACTTTGTCCTTAGTTACAGTTTATGATGGTTTGAAGGAAATTTTTCTATGAGTTTTCCTATGTTTGGCTATTTATGCTGTTAGGTGAAATACGACACTCACTTCAAAACAGGTTGAGCAAAATTGCCTCAAGTTCTTCAAGGAGTCAGTCAGAGGAGATATACTTGAAACTTCGTTCTAGTGCAGGTTAGCCAGATAGATAGAGGTTCTCACTTACGGCTTATGTTTTGATGTTTTTATATTTGTAGCTTTCATAGTATCAATCTTCTCGATGAAGAATAAAATCAATATGACTTTGTGACCTCTATGGGACATTCATGTCTTAAGGCCAGGTAAATTTAGCAATCGTCAACAGAGAGAGATCTCACAAAGAAGTTTATTTGTTGATTCGATTTTCTTTACCATGTACTTGAGCAGTAAAAATCGATTTGGCAGTAAGCCAAAAAATGTTCGGACACGTTTTTGAGAGTATTTCATAAAGATAGCTTTCAACTAATGGCTGGTTACCATTCAAAAAACACTAAGAAAAGAATTATAGTTCTTTTTCATTTTGACTTGTTGATTGTAACGCTTATTATAGAATTCTACAACTTTGGGTGTAGTTTTTGGGGTTCAAGAAAGTGTATTTTTTAATGTAAGTCACACTATAATAAGCACATTGACTTTAGACGTGAAAGTGTCCAAGTGATTGGAGGTTAGCTTTATTCTTAGCTTCCTAGTTTAGTTCCTTAAATAGCCAGCCTTTTGGAGGCTTAAGTATTTTATTTGATTTTCTAAATTTTGCCATGGCCGCATCAACATAACGTGTCAAATTCATAGAACAATACTGATATGACCCCATGATAAATGTCATTGTGCTGGTTCAATGACTACAGAACATTAGCAAGATGATGAATTGCTCATGTATCGTGTTGAATCAAGGTAGAATGTCTTATCAATTGAACTAATAATTCCCCTGATACCTGAACCAAACTTAGTTGTGTAGTGATTCTTTGACATGCAAGTCACTATTCTGCTATCCATGCATTGCATATCCTCATCTAGATGTTTTAGCACACATCATTTTCCAAGAATAATGGGCTTCATTTCATCAATATCTATGATTTAATATTGAAATGTTAATGTTTTCCATCGACTTGATCAACATCCTCTTGCAACTTTTACAATGCATATTCTCTTGTTGTGCATAAGATGCTAGTAGAGCAATTTGCTAGGTCGAGGACAATGGGTGCCACATTCTAAAGTGATGAAACTTGCTCTTACATGAACATCAGAAAACTAGAAGGTATTTTTGAGCAAGAAATCTTGATTATTAATGTTTAGCTCTTGCTTTTTTAAAAGTGATCAGATTTTGGTTCTGCTCATTGTGTTAAAATTGTCCATCAAAGCCAAGGTTTTTTAAAACCTAAATTTTATCTCGTCTTTTTCATACTTTTTGATGACAAAATAGGATATAATCATGTCCATGAGGTCCTATTGTAAGAGAAATGTAAGTTGTATCTCAAAAGTTATCGCCAAGTGAAGTTTTTGGTCCAAAGGTGTACTTGTACTTTTGCATTTTTTTCTGTAAGATTTTCCATTCAAGGTCTATCTGATTTACTTGCTTTCATGTAAATGCCTAAGTGCCCCTATTATTCACTTTCATTTTCTGTTGTACAGATGCCCACCTATTATTAGTTAATTAAATGAATGGGCAATGTACATTAGGCTGCATTTTTCTCTCTCTAAATTGCTACGATGCACCATATGCCTTTCATTTTAGGGCATTTGTTGGGTATAAATATGGAATTGTGACACTCATTATTCAGCTTTTGATATTGGTATTGCCTGAGATCTTCATGAAAGAACTCCTTGCTATTGCCTGTAGGGCTTAAGCCATTGATTATATGTGATGTCATTGGCCATTTTTCATGGGAGATTGCTATTTATTTGTCAGTCACAATCTTTTATGCTCATTGATATCAAAAATTTGTGATTGTGTTCGTGGTGGTGGGAAGGGTGTGTTGTGCATGCTACAAGTCATCTCTGCACAACCAACCATGAAAATCGTGCCCACTACGTAGTTTGTTTACAACATGAAAGATTAGTCTTTTCACAACCCATGCATGAATGGGAGACATACAAGTACTATTCACAAAGACTACTACTTTAGAAAAACCACGAAGTGGTAAGTTTAAGTGGTCATGGAACTATAAACAATCAGACATATGGACAATGATTAGCATGAGTAACTTATGTGTATGGATTGGCTTCTTGATAGACAACTCTTGTTATGAGACAAGCCGATAAAACTTCACAACTTGTCAATCGAATTTGTCTACCTCAATTGATTGCAAAATGAAGCTTTTCAACATCAGAAGGTAGATCGCCATTTGGCAAATTGAAGTTTTGGCTCAAAAACAAAATGGACTTTGAGTTATACTACAATAGATTTCTAAGATGCATATATCTTGTAGTTGAGGTTACCATATGCTTTATAGACCCACATATCGCATTTTTGAGGGTTTTAAAATTGTTTCTTTGACATTGACTATTGGCCGTTTTGCACTTCTCGTTCATGTATGGCTCTTGCTTGTTGTTCAACAAATACAAACTTTAAACTAGCAACAAATGATTACACCAATGGTAGTTACAACTTCTCTTCAGTCACATCATGTTGAGTTAGTATTAATGATTATTTGATTATGTATTTATTGTCATTTAGGCAATTAAGGGCCGGCCTACGAGCTAGTACAAGGGGCTCTCATCTATATTTGGTAATAATAAGTAGAAGTCAAGTCAATAGTTAATGTGCTTTATGAAGCACCATTTTGCTAGTCTTGGGTCTAAGATGCTTTTACCATATTTGGACAGTTGCATTTGGTAATTGCTTTTAGGTTGCTTTTGCATAGATGGCATAGACACATCATTGCTAATGCCTATAAGTATGGGTAGCCGTTGCCCTCCTCTTGATCGTCTTTCATTCATCCTCTTTGTATCATTCTTTTTCTCCTTAATACGAAGCTTCTTCATGTCTACTTGTCTTATCATTGTTGTTGGTTGTATGCGTGAGTTCTATTATGTAATATTCAACTCCCATCTAGGAATTAGACATTGTTCCATCATGGTATCAAAGCCCGGGTTCTAAGACAGGATTTGGACATCGATTTGGAGAGGAAAAGTTGTATTTGTGTGCAGGACAGGTTTGTTGGAAAAATCGATTCTTGAGGATCATCGATTTCTTGTGGAGATTGCTTCTAGTAGGTCACTGAACAGACAGTGAAAGGCGGATTGTTTGTTGCTTGTGAGCTAGGATTGCTCACAAAGTTGTTGCTAAATTGTTCGCAAGTTTATCTGGCGTTTGGTCATAGGATCTGACCAGAATTGTTCGCACTTCTATTAGAAACTTGGTCTGAGCAAGGATGGCTCACATGTTTTGTTTGAAAATTGTTCATTGGTTTAGCAGGAATCGCTCACTTTTCTTCGTATGAAGCTGCTTGTTGGATTGCAAAGAAGTTGAAGAGTGTTTTCTAGAAGTCAAGTGGGAAACTTAGAATTGATTCTTGCCAGTTTGTTCTCATGTCTATTGGCAGTCGTTTGCAATTCTACTGCAAAAAGTTTGCAGGTTTTTGAAGAAATGTCTTTGATGAACCTGGTTGGAGTGCTGTCCATTGGCTTTTTGGACGTACTGCAAATCTGCAATCTACACACGTGTCAAAGACCAAACTTTGTTTGCTGGATCTGCAAGGTAGGAAGACAAGTTTTGAAGAAAGGCTGTTTGCTGACTGGACAAAAGTATGAGGACCGTCATTGCATGTTTGTTGGTTTGTCAAAGAGGTACAAGGATCAAAATTGTCAAGGATCAGGTTTGCATGCATAGTGGATCAACACCAAAGGAGCGCGAAGATCAAGTTGTTGGAGCTTTTTGCATGACGTGAAAGTATAGCACGCAATCACATGCAAATTGGTTTCACAAGCAAGTGGAGGAAAACTAAAACTGACGTTTTCTTGTCTCAAGTTTACCTTATTTCAGTTTGTTGGAGATCTAATTATTAATGGTTTAAAATATGGCTAGTTTGCATGAGTCTATGTTGCCCGAGTCTAGTAAGCTTGATGGGTGGATAAGGAATATTGGGATTTAGTCATAGGTCAGGAGGTTATGCCACCTGGACTTAATGAACAGGATAGGAGAATTTTATGAAGAAAGTGCATCGTGCATACCAAATTATCAATCTTTCTGTGAAAGATAATATTTTTCTGTTATTAGAAGTGCTGCATAACCTAAGGAGGCTTGGTATATTCTTAAGAATATGTATGAAACTGCTAATCAATCACGAGTGCTATTTCTAACTAATAAGCTACATACTCTGAAGATAGCTTCGGGAGAGTCAATTACAGATTATATGACCAGGGTGAAACCGTGAAAGATCTGAAAGATCAATTGTCTGCTATAGGAGAGCTTGTTCCCGACAATGTTTGTTCCAATTATCCTTAATAGCTTGCCTCTAGTATATCAGAAGTTTGTTATGATCTTATCTCTGAGAGAGAGGAGTCCTACCTATGAGGAGCTGAACGGTCTTCTTCTTCAAGAGGGGATGTGACGACAAGACTTGATGTCAAGAGATGACTTCAAAGAGCAAGGGTTCTTTGTCAAGAATCCATATCAGAAGAATAAGAAGCAAGGCAAAGGAGGCAAGAAGATTCCGAGTGAATGGCAAAATCAAAATAGATGGCAAAAGCAAAAAGGCAAAGACAATTCAAAGGGAAGTTATTTCAAGGGCAATCATTCTAAGTCTACACCAAAGAAAAATGGTAACTACAATTTTTGTGGCAAATTGGTCATTTCGCATTTGAATACAGGAAAAATAAGTTCACTCAAGGGAAGAAAGAAGTTGTTGTTTACTACAAGCTATTTTTGGGATCGATATCAGACGGAGCTAAAGATTGCTGAACAGAAGTGTTTGGTTGAAGATAAAAGCAAGGGTTTTAAGGTTATTGCTATAGGTCCAAACAAGTTGACACCACACGTCGTCACCAGCCCATTTCAGTTGGGCCTTGATCTGTGGATGGTGGAGCGATGGTGGAGCCCGCGTGGGGCAGTCATACTGCTTCCTCACGCTCTGAGCAAAACTATGCTTAGTATAGGAACTTGGGATTACTTTCAGTTTCTGCTATTACTAAGCAAAACCAAGGTAGAATTTGATGACCAGAAGTGTTTGGTTGAAAATAAAAGCAAGGGTTTTAAGGTTATTGCTATAGGTCCAAACAAGTTGACACCGCACGTCGTCACCAGCCCATTTCAGTTGGGCCTTGATCTGTGGATGGTGGAGCCTGCGCGGGGCAGTCATACTGCTTCCTCACGCCCTGAGCAAAACTATGCTTAGTATAGGAACTTGGGATGGTCATTTTTTTAAGCTTGATGCATACGACATGTCATCATGTGTGTGTTCCTACAGATGGTTCACTAAGTAAGTTATGGCACGAGAGGTATGCACACTTGAATTATTATAGTCTGCAGGTTTTGAAGAAAGACAATATGATAATTGGATCACCTAATATTGTCACTTGGAAAGGTTTGTGAAGGTTGTGTTATGGGCAAGCATCATCGACAAAGTTTTCCTAAGGATGAAGCTTGCAAGGCAAAAGAAATCTTGGAGCTTGTTCACACGGATTTACGTGGTCTGATGCAGACTATATCAATAGGAGGAGTGTCTCCTATTATATGGAATTTATTGATGATTACTCTAGGAAAGTTTGGGTTTACTTTCTTGAGTATACGAGTGATGCTTTCAAGTGTTTCAGGCAATTCAAAGCTCGTGTGGAAAAACAGACAGGGAAGCAGATTAAAGTTCTATGTTCGCGGGGGAGAATTCAAACTACTGAGTTTTAGGAGTTTTGCAAGGATCATGGGATCAAATGACAATTTGCTTCTATAGGTACATCGAAGCACAATGGAGTCACCGAGAGAAAAAACAGGTCTATTGGTCATGTGCTAGAAATATGCTAAAGGGTAAATCTACCTAATCATCTATGGGGAGATGCGGTAAGTACGACGATTTATTTGCTCAATAGAAGTCGTACTAAGGCTGTTTTGAATCGAACCCCAGAAGAGGCATTCATAGGTATAAAGCCACGGGTTGACATTTACGAGTTTTTGGGAGCATTTCTTATGCTCATGTGTTAAAGGAAGAAAGATCAAAGTTAGATTCAAAAGAGGTCAGGTGTTTTATGCTGAGGAAGATAATGCTTATCATCTTTATAATATTGAATCTCAGAAGGTCATATTGAGCAGGGACGTAATCTTTGAGGAAGAAGGTATACAGTTTTTTGAAGAAATCAAAGAAGGTATATTTCCAGAAATGTCCAAGACTCCTATCATTAGTAGTGAAGGGAAAGAACCAGAAGTAGTTGAGCAAGGATTGATACAAGAAAGGTAGCCAATAGGTTTACAAGTTCATACTCAAATGGATCATGGCAACAAGAAGGAAAGGCTGGAGTTTTTGATTCTATTCACCTTCTACATCACCTACTTAGAGGTTGCCGAGATGATATTATGAAACAATCAAAGATGGACAAATGCTAAATGAAGCAGAGTCAAGTCAGCAAGGAGCAAAGCGTTTGACAAGAGGTGATGTACATCATGAGGAGACATATTTTTCTGTTGTAGCTTCGATTTTGGATACAAGTCATCCTAATTGAAGATGCTTCTAAGGATCAGGTTCAGAAAACAGCTATGGATGAGTATGAGGCAATTATGAAGAACAAGACATGGGATCTTGTGGAGTTACCATTAGGTAAGAAACATATTGGATGCAAGTGAATCTACAAAACCAAGTATAAATCAGATGGTTCGATTGACATGTACAAGCAAGGTTAGTGGCCAAGGGTTATGCACCAAGGGTTATTGACCGGGATGAGACTTTCGCACCAGTGGCAAAGATGAACTCATTGAGGACAATTTTGGCTTTAGCGGCTCGCTTTGGGTCAGACATTCAGTAGATGGATGTTAAAAGTGCGTTTTTAAATGGGTACCTTGAAGAAGGGATTATTTGGGGCAGCCAAAGGGTTATGAGATAAAGGGCAAGGAGCATATGGTTTGCAGGTTGAAGAAAGCTTTATATGGTTTGAAGCAAGCGCCTAGGACATGATATACTCAAATCAATGCCTACTTTGAGAAATTGAACTTTTCTAAGAGCATGTTTGAGTCTACGCTTTATGTATTGAGAGAGTCAGATGACATAGTGATTGTAGTATTCTATGTTGATGGTCTTATTATCACAGGGTCTAATCAGTCTTTAATTGATAAAATCAAGAAAGGTCTATCCAAGGAGTTTGATATGAAAGAATTAGGAAGACTTTAGTATTGTTTGGGTATAGAGGTTTGGAGATCACGAGATATATTTTTTATATCACAGCCTAAGTATGCTCAATATGTTGGATTGCAAGGCATAGCTACATCGTATGACTCCAGTACAAAAATTACTAAGGATGAAAGTTCAAAGAATGTGGATGAAAAACTCTACAGGCAGCTGGTTGGTAGTCTTATCTATTTGACTCCTACACAACCATATATCTCATATGCAATTAGTATGGTGAGTCAATTCATGTCAAAGCCAAAGGTCACACATTGGAAAGTGGCAAAGAGGCTTTCGTGATATATCAAGGGGACAACCATATTTGGTATCCACTATGGTAATAATGCTAACATAAAACTTGAAGGTTTTGTGGACGCTGATTGGGCAGGCGATGCTGAGGATAGGAGATCTACTATAGGATACACATTCAATCTTCGTACAGGAACCATTTCATGGAGCAGCAAGAAGCAACCGACAATTGCTTTATCTTTTATTGAAGTTGAGTACTGGGCTACGACATCAGCAACATGTGAGGTGATTTGGTTACGACGACTAGTTGAGGATCTCCAGATACAACAAGGACCGACGACACTTCAATGTGACAATCAGAGTTGCATTCAACTTGCAAAGAATCTAGCTTTTCATAGTAGGATAAAGTACGTTCAAGTTCAACAATATTTGATGCTAGAGAAGATACAAAGCAACGCTATGGAGCTTATTTATTGTGACATCGACAATCAAGTGGCAAATATCTTCACAAAAGGACTCGTTGAGAGAATTTTGAGAAGTTTAGAAAACTTCTGGGTGTCATTGATAATTAAATAAACATTAAGGGGGAGTGTTAGAATTAATGATTTATTGATTATGTATTTATTGTCATTTAGGAAATTAAGGGCCAGCTTGTGAGCTAGTACTAGGGGCCCTCATCTATACTTGATAATAATTAGTAGAAGTCAAGTCAATAGTTAATGTGGTATTTATGAAGCACCATTTTGCTAGTTATAGGTCTAAGATGCTTTTACCATATTTAGACACTTGTATTTGGTAATTGCTTGTAGGTTGCTTTTGCATAGATGGCATAGATACATCATTGCTAATGCCTAAAAGTATGGGTAGGTGCCCTCCACCTCTTGATCCTCTTTCATTCATCCTCTTTCTATCATTCTTTTCTCCTTAATCTAAGCAAGTTTTTTCGGTGTCTACTTGTCTTATCATTATTGTTGGTTGTATGCGTGAGTTAGATTATGTAATAGTCAACTCTGATCCAAGCATTATACTTAATTCAATCACCTTTGGAGACTTTTATGACTAGTTCCTCATTTACACAATGATATCCCAATCTTTAGTTAATTTAGAATTACAAGTTAGTAGATTGAAAAAAAAAAGCCCTTCCCTCGGGCTAGTGCACATTGGGTGCAGCTTGGACCCTTTTTTTTATTTTTTTTGAAAATGTACCTTTTTTGTAGGTGTGGAGTAAATGCAAAGTTATAGAAAAAAAGAAAAGAAAAAGAAGGATGTCATGGTAGCTCAAGCTAGTGCGGACCCATGTGCACTGGGTTGTATAAGCTGGTCCCGCGCCATTACCTCTCCTTTTTATTGTTGTTTGTGCCTACATGTACATGTACCTGCAGGCACCACTTGCATTACCTTTAAAAAAAATAAAAGGTGAATTCCTGCACACCTGAAGGTGCTACGCAGGTTTGGTTGCTTCAATTCCTTTTTTTTTGAAAGGTGGATATTCGAAAAAAGGGTGGGAGGGTCGCGTTCTAGCGCCCTTCCGTAACCCTTATGCTTGAAAATTGAAAATGGGTGAGGAGAGAGGTCCCTTTAGACAATTTTGTTGCAAAGAAAAATCAACACTCATAAGCTTAATCTAAGCTTAAAAAGAAAATTTGATAAGCCCAACATTGCAAAATTTGATGATGCTGTCAAAAAGCCGTACCGCTTTCCATCACCTCTAAGCTGTGACCTTGTAAGCTTCAATGGAGAGTGCACCTCCCTGAGAGAGAGTACATAGGTTAGAGCTTAATGAAGTTTAATAAACCTTTTGAGTTCCGGGGGACACGTGGTGGCCTTATAGGCCACAACTTAGCCCCCGAGGTGGTAGAGGGTACAAGTGGGTACCCACGAGCCCGCACTTGTCCTTATAACATGTAAGAAAGTTTGAGGTGCTTGAGGGAGGATAAGGGGTCATATCTTGATATCCAGCTCATTCTCATTTCATTTGCAAAAAGTTGCTTCTCAAGTTTCGTGTTGCTTAAGGCCTTTTTACCGCACCAAGTGGTCACCAGTATGTGGCCAATATGTCGACAAGGGGGGGGACCAACAAGTCTAGGACCAATTTGTTTCTCGATTTTTGTTGAGGATTCAAAATTTTGTAGATAGTTTATCTTTCCACATAACAGATCTTGATAAGGTAGATTTTATTGTAGGTAACAAGTGGTTTTATGCTAGAAATGAGTCGTTAAAAAAGGATTATGTGACTCATAATCTTTCCTTTTTGCATAATGGCTCCTTGGTTGAACTTAAAGGCAATGTGAATATGCCTAATGTACCGTATGTATCCGATTATGATGTTCAATGTATGAAAGATTTGAGTATCATGCGTATTTATGTTTTTTGAAAGATGAATATTATGTGAGTGTTTTTGTTACTCAAAATTTAATATTGATGTATCACTTACTCTTAAAAAAATGTCTCTTTCTAATCCTGATATTGAAAATACCCCTATAGGTAATTTTTTTAAGAGACTTACGATGGAATATGCTGATGTATTCTCTAAGCTCTTGCCTGAGGGTCTACCCCCCTCTAGGGGAGTAGACCATCATATAGGTGTTCTTTCCCACAACTTCCTAGTATTGCTTTTTCCTTATAGGATGAGCCCTAAGGAAGAGGATGAGGTTGCTACTCTCAGGATTATTTATGTTTGGGCCATATTCGATCCAGTAAATTCCCTTGGGGAGCTCTTGTATTGTTAGTCGGCAAGAAAGACGGTGGTTTACGACTTTGTGTCGATATAAAAAAAACTTGATAAAATCAAGAATCGTTATCCTTACCAAGGATGGACAATCTAATAGTTATAGACTCGGCTCATTACATTCGCCGCGTCCATTTACATTTACTTTACTTTATGCATAAGCAGGCCTTGGGCCCTTTTTTATTCATTAGTGACACTTAGACTATATGGTTGGCCTTTGGCCTTATTACTCATTATTAGGCCATTTGGACATATTATTGGAGAGTGGGGGCCTTCTTGGAGGGCGCACTATTTTCCCTCCCAGTTAGGCCCTAGCCACCGGAAGCTTCCTTTAAGGGCTTCCTCTTGGCTATAAGTAGGGAAACTGTGTCATTTGTTATTCAGCTGATGATATTGATCTCTCTCTTTAGTCTCCTTAATCTCTCTCTTTCCTGCCTTCTAGGGTTAAGTCTTGCTTATGTGCTGCTTTCATAGCTTAAGTCTTGCTTATGTGATGCTTTCATAGCTTAGCTTTAGATCAGCTGTGGCTTTATTCATAACTTGGTATCGGAGCACTTTCTTGTGCAACACTACTTTTTCAGATTTAGTAGAGGCTGTCCAGCGCCTTACTAACCCATCACTTTTGTTGATTTTTTATCAGATTTCCATCGTTTTTTCAGATTTAGTAGAGGCTGTCCAGCGCCCTACTAGCCCATCACTTTCGTCGATTTTTTCATCAGATTTCCATCGTTTTCCTAGATTTGGTAGAGGCTGGCCAGCGCCCTACTACCTTGTCAGTTTTGTCGATTTTCTCCACCGATTTGCCGCCCATTTCGTGGCTTGATTGGAGGCTGTCCAGTGCCCTACTTCATCACCATTTTCAGCGGTTTTCTCCATTTTTTTTCAGGCTATGTGCGGAATTTGGTAGCTACTGCCTAGCGCCCTACTACCTTGCCATCTTCGACGGATTTCTCCACCGATTTGCTGTCCATTTTGCTGATTGTTTGGAGGCTGTCCAGCGCCCTACTTCATCACCATTTTCAGTGGTTTTTCCATCATGTTGCAGGACATTTGTGGATCTTACTAGCTGCTGCCCAGCACCCATTTTCAGCTTGGATCTTCAGCTCTCTCTCTCTCTCTCTCTCTTTAGCCTCTTATCCAAAAATCACCCAATTCCGTAATCGTTTGCTGTTCCAAATTGCCAAAATCCTGCAGCCTGTTCATCGCTGCCCCAACCCTTCCGACTTGTCACTTTTGCCTATTATTTTATCCATTTCCAGCCATCTTTCACAGTTTATCAAAAGGCTCTCTAGCGCTCATCCTCAACCACATTTCACGGAATTCCTACTCCGTTTGATAGTCCAATTTGACATTTCCAGCGCATTTTTATAGCCTTCATTTTCACTTTCTTCCATTTGTTGATTGCTGCCCTTTCTTAGTTGTGATAATATTGGTTTTAATAGACTAATTTGGGGTGACGACAAGAGTCCGCTCCCTCAAGTTTTCGTCTATTCCTTCCACTATCATTATGGCACATTCACCTACCTTGAGTGAAACTGTTAAGGAAAACTTATCCGATCAGTTTCGGCGCATGGATGATACCCTTTCTAGCCTCATTCTTCGCTTCGATACAGTTATGACCGGCTTTGCTACTATGCAGTCACATATTGATTCTTAGCCTCATGGTCCTGGAAAAGCTCATGTCTTTCCTTCATTTGGGACTCCCCCTCCATTTGGATTTTCATCTTCTTCTATTAGTCAGCCTGGTGGTGGACCGTTCATTCCACCTAACCCACCTCTTGGTTTCTTTCCACGTCCCCCAGTTCCTAAGCCACACTTTGCTCGAGACTTTCGTGATAGGGTACAACTTGCTACCTATTCCGGTTCCTCTGACGGGAACTTATTAGAGAATTGGTTTGCTAAGCTTGACACATATTTTCAGATCTACCCTAAGACTGATCCTCAAAAGATCCAGTTGGCTGCTTTACACTTAGATGGACGCGCCGCCACGTGGTGGCGAGTTTATCGAGCTGATCCTGATCGGGAAGGGCTCCATATATGGCATACCTTTCGCCGTGACCTCCGTCATGCTATGATTGATCCTCAGTGGCTCGACCGCCAATGTGATACATTTCGTAGTCTCACTCAGACCAGTGACCTTGCTTTTTATACAGATCAGTTTATGGAGCTTTCTTATCTTTTCACAGATCTACCGGCCACTGAGCTTATTTCTCGTTATATTGCTGGGCTTCGTGGTGCCTTACGTTACGATGTTTCTTCCTTACGTGCTCCCACACTTGTTGAGGCGATGTCTCTTGCCAGTACTTTACAGCACAAGTACTCTGGCACCTTTCCTTCCCGCTTCTCCCGACCCCATCCTTCTGCTTCATCTTTTCCCGCTATGTCCACCCCTACACCTGCCCGTTTAGTTCCAGCTCCTTGCATTGTCCCTTCGTCTCCTCGTCCTCCGACCCCTCGACCTGCTTTTGTCCGATGTTACACGTCTGCAGAGTTTGCTGACCTTCAGGATCCTATATCACACAGTTTGAGTGAGTTGCCTGATTCACTTGAGATAGTTATTGATCTACCTGAGCTCGTCATTGTATCCCATAGTGAGTCAGAGTCACATATACAGGTTCCTATTGATGCTGATTCACATATACAGGTTGCGGCTGATATGGTCCTTGATACTGATATAGCATGCTGTGATACTATTGATGATGCTGTTCCGTGCTTTGATATTGTTGTTGAGTACTTTGATGCTACTCGTGTTCCTGAGCGCCATGCTATAGATGTTGTCGCCTATGCTCCTTATTTCGTTAGTATTCATGGGTTTTCAGATGCTTTGGCTACTCCAGTAGATCTCCATATGGCATACTGGTTCTCTTCACTTGTTGGTACTGTTGCTGTGGATCTCTCTCAGCAGACACTTTCCTTTACTCATGCTGGTCAGCATCATTTACTTGCTGGTATTGATTCCCAGGGTGACTATCAGTTGGTTACCGGGAAGCAGTTTATGCGTAGCCTGCCAAAGGCTCAGGATGCAGCTCTTCTTTCCATTCAGAGTACATCAGTTGCTACTTCACTTTCACCATCCGTGGGTCCTCTTCCTCAGGCCGTATACCTTGGTGGTATTTCTACTATTGCTTTTGCGCATACCTCAGATAGCCCTCCTGGTTCGGTGGTTGGTGCAGTATCTTCTTGCAGTATCTTCTCCTTTGGTCTCTATATCTCCATCTCTTGAGTCCGTTATGGCCGATGTTCCCGCTGATTTCTATGGGGTTCTTCACGGGTCCACGTTTGATGGTTCCCTCGCTATTGGTGATCAGGTTGTATCTTCTTTCGCTTTACTCCATGGATCTCTGCTTGAGGTTTGTGAACCGCCTCATGATATTTCTACGGTTCCTTACATGATTCATGCGCCTTTGGCCCTTACCGTTATACATTTTCCATCCGAGGATATTTGCCAGATGGTCACTATTACTTATCTAGGGTATTTATATGCTGGGATCTTTCTAGATGAGTATACGAGCATCCTTTAGTCTCCTTGTGTTTCTACATATAGGTTTGCTGCAGTCCATGCCGATGCTATGGATATATGGCATTCCTGGTTATTACGTATAGCTTGGTTTCCATTTGGACCTGTTGATTGGTGCTGGTTTTTCCATATTACTGATCGCCTATGGTGCGGATATCTTTATGATTATGCATGTGGCTCTCTATTTTCTTGGATTGTTGCTCATTGTCAGGCTTGGCATATCCTGATGGCTTGGGTTATTGCCTCCTTTCCAGCTACTGTTTGTCTTGGTGATCTTCAGATTCCCCGTCATTTCAGGTTGCTCCATATCGCTTGGTCTCTGATGCATGCTGAGTTGCCACTTTGTTTTGGTTTTCCGAGACCATCAGAGTACCTTGAGAGAGTTCCTTCTCCTCTCTTGGATAGTTTGTGGGGATGTTGCCGCCATATACTTCAGTATTGCTCATATGTGCTTTGATACTCATCCCCAGCTACACGTGGATATTGATCCGCTGCTTGCTACTGATGTTGGGGATCCTGTTCCGCGTTCCAGGTCATTTCTTCTATTCCTCACTTGTGCGCCTGGTGTGTACTTTGGGATTACACTTGCGGCCAGTGTTGATGGGTCATCCGATTCTCCATCCGTTTTTGGTGTATCCTATGATGGATTGGTATGTCCATATGAGGTCTTTCTAGATGAGTTTTTCAGTTGAGGCCTCTACTATTTCTAGATTTGTTGCTATTGTTTTTATGCATCATGCTTTTTTAGATGATGCATTGATTTCTTGGACCTTCTGGAGCTTTTGGCATGCTGCTCTTCTCATGATAGGGGCCTTGAAGGTACCGTGTGCCATTGCTACTTCTCATTCATGGGCCTTATGGATACCTTGGGCTTTTCACCATGCTGGTGCACGTTTCTCCATTTTAGCTATCCTTTGTCAGGATGATCTCTTTATGATCCATGTTTCCTGGCATATCGCTTGCTTTTCCATGCTATTACAGCGTGCCTGTCATCCTGCTTATGTTCCTACTCCTTGGTGCTGGTCTTCCGATGCTGCTATCTTTTCTTGGGGCACCTATATCACTGAGTTTGCACATATGGTTGATGGTTACGTGTATGATGCGGCTATTCGCGATGAGTGTCCATCTCTTTTCCAGTTTCCTTATTGGCTTCCTGTTGCTGATGCAGTTCTACCTTCTCGGGCTTTTTGGATACCTTGGTATGATGTCCCTATCTTTTGGGCTGATCCTCTACTATCTTGGGCATTACGGATACCTTGGCATTCCTGGTTGCTGCTTGATCATTCTACTTCTGATGGGCAGTCTGAGGTCCTTAACAGGATCCTTGAGGATTATTTACGCCATTTTGTTACTCCTTCTGGGAAAGATTGGGATCAGCATTTATGTTTAGCAGAGTATAGCTGTAATAGCTCTGTTAGTACCAGCACAGGTGTCTCACCATTTTTCTTATCTCATGGCTATGCACCTCTTTTACCTGACATTCCTCTCCCTCCTGAGGATACACCTGTCACACTTGCATCTTTTCTATTAGGTGCTCGAGAGCTTATTACCTGGGCCAGTTCTCATTTACAGCATGTTCTGCAGCGTTATCAAACCTCAGTTGATCGTCACCGCCGCCATGTTGAGGTTCAGCTTGGAGATATGGTTTTTCTACGCCTACGGTTTGCACTTCATCATTTTGTCCAGGGCCATGCTTCTACTGAGAAGCTTGCACCACGTTATTATGGGCTTTATCGCATTTTGGAGGTTCTTAGTCCAGTTACATATTGCTTACAGCTTCCGGCTTCCGCACGCGCCTGTGATGTATTCCATGTCAGTTTATTACGTGCTGCTATTGAGGATGACGCTCCTTGTGATGCTGAGTTTCCTACTGCTCCAGAGTTATTTCCATTTTTACCTGCTGCTATATTACAGGTTCGTCTATACCATAGTCGACGCCGCCGGCAGATTCAATTTTTGGTCCAATGGGATGGTCGTCCTATTGAGGAGGCCACATGGGAGCCTATTGATGTCTTTTATCATACACCATCACTTGCGGATCAGGCTCGTGCTCTTGCTGCACTTGTTGATTCCTCTACATCAGATGTTGTTCTAGCTGTTGATGCACCAGGGCTTGCTGCTATTTGATCCAGTTTCTTTTCGACAGTTGGGTCTATTTTTTTGTGCCGGGGAGAGTTATAGACTCGGCTCATTACATTCGCTGCGTCCATTTACATTTACTTTACTTTATGCATAAGCAGGCCTTGGGCCCTTTTTTATTCATTAGTGACACTTAGACTATATGGTTGGCCTTTGGCCTTATTACTCATTATTAGGCCATTTGGACATATTACTGGAGAGTGGGGGCCTTCTTGGAGGGCGCACTATTTTTCCTCCCAGTTGGCCCTAGCCACCGGAAGCTTCCTTTTAGGGCTTCCTCTTGGCTATAAGTAGGGAAACTGTGTCATTTGTTATTCAGCTGATGATATTGATCTCTCTTTTAGTCTCCTTAATCTCTTTCTTTCCTGCTTTCTAGGGTTAAGTCTTGCTTATGTGCTGCTTTCATAGCTTAAGTCTTGCTTATGTGCTGCTTTCACAGCTTAAGTCTTGCTTATGTGATGCTTTCATAGCTTAGCTTTAGATCAGCTGTGGCTTTATTCATAACTCTAATGGACCAATTGAATGGTGCGAAGTATTTCACCAAGTTAGACTTTAGATTAGATTACCATCAAGTAAGAATTAGTGAGAGGGATGTTTCAAAAATCGCTTTTTGTATTAGATATGGCCATTATGAATTTTTAGTTTCACCTTTTGGTCTTATACAAATGCTCCACCAACTTTTTAGTAGATGATGAACGATATGCTTCGTCCATATATTGTTGTGGTATTCTTGGACTTCATTTTATTTTATAGGAGAATTTTTGAAGAACATGAAACACATCTTCGTATTGTCTTGGGTAATCTAAGGCAAGAAAAGCTTTATATTACGGAGTTTCTTAAAACAAAACTTAGGTAACTAGGTCATATAATTTCCGATCCTGGCATTGAGATCGACTGTGATAAACTTCGTAACCTATCTTGAAAACAAATTCTTCCTGAGTTTCACGGTTTTTTCCAGAAGTTTATTCAAGACTACACTAAACTTCTAAAGTAGCACTACCCTTGACTAATCTTCTTAAGAGAGTGAAGAAAGCCAAAGTAAAAAAGATTGCAGGTATAAAGTCCTACACACAGGATACTAGTCTAAGCATGCCAAACAAAGCAACAACACAAGGGAATGGGTGGTGGATAAAGCAGGCCAACCAAACCTAGATCAATCACAGTCATGGGAAGAGGAATCATACTAGCAGCATGTAGCTACCAATCACAGAATCAAGCATACACTAGTGAGAGCCCAATAGGTATACTTATACCCTCCAAGGCCCATGCACCACTAGTAGTGCATTGTGACACCTCACTGGACACCTTTGCAGCCTATCTGGGCCACGTCATCCAGTTCCCTAATGGCTCACTGATAGACCCATACCAACTCCACCACGATGTGTTTAGGCCTACAACCATTAATTATGACCATGTACACATAAGGGCCCCAATTCCCTTATAGTCACAATTAACTTACGGGTTGTTGGTCTACTGATCCCTAGTGTAGGCATGCCTCCCGAGACCAATCATGAGCATGACATTCTTCTCCCCTTGTTCAAGTTATGTCCTTAGAACTTAAAACTGGGAAAGTTCCTCCTTAAGCTTCCTTCCTGTTCCTAGGAATCATCATCGTCCTTTCCATTGAACCAGATGCTCGGTAACTATACGATTTCTCAATCGTTTAGTTCTTGTATCCAAGATCTTTTCGGGTTCAAGTCGAGATACACCCGATGATTCATCCAACAGGTCCAATTGATCTCCAGATCCAAGATGCTCTCCTTCACGTAGACTCTTCTTGAGTCGGCTTACGTGAAATACCGGATGCACTTGAGATCCTTCTGGGAGTTCCAATTGGTAAGCTAAGGATCCGTAAGACAGTACGGAGATGCTTCGCATGCTCTTTGAGTGTCACAGAATCAAGCATACACTAGTGAGAGCCCAATAGGTATACTTATACCCTCCAAGGCCCATGCACCACTAGTAGTGCACTGTGACACGTCACTGGACACCTCTGCAGCCTATCTGGGCCACGTCATCTAGTTCCCTAGTGACTCACTAATAGACCCATACCAACTCCACCACCATGTGTTTAGGCCTACAACCATTAATTATGACCATGTACACATAAGGGCCCCAATTCCCTTATAGTCACAATTAACTTACGAGTTGTTGGTCTACTGATCCCTAGTGTAGGCACGCTTCCCGAGACCAGTCATGGGCATGACAGCAGGGGTAGCAAGATCAGTCCCCCAATTGTGTGGACCGATGAATCAAATCAAAGCTTTGAAGCTTGAAATACCTAGCGTCTATAGTGCTCGTTCTACACATAGTGGATTCTAGCAAGCCATTTCTTGTTCAAACAGATGCTAGTGACTATGCTGTAGGAGCATGCCTATATCAGGACGGTGGACAAATGGCTTTCGAAAGCAAGAAGTTGGACCCAATTCAGAGTAGATATTGTACTTATGAGAAGGAACTTTTTGGTTGAGTTCACATATAATAGTGCGAAACATTTTGCAAGTGGATTTAGTCCTTTTATGCTGTTGTACAATTTTAGGCTCATTCACCAATTTCCATTGGAATTCAAAGGTCTCAAGGTGCAAGGTGCTTCAGATTTCTTGCAAGATATGCAAGAGAAGTTACAAGTGGCTAAAGAGAGCATTAGATCGGCTCAAGATCGAGCGCAATTTTATGCTAACCGAAGCCGCTCTCATAGATAGTTTGAGATCGGCGATTGGGTGTATCTTATAATCCCTAAAGATTCCTAAAGTACTACGAACAAGGAAATACCCTGAGCTTTCTCCATGATATAGTGGCCCTTACAAGATTGTTAAGAAACTCAATTTGTTCGCTTATCAACTAGATCTTCCCTTGGAACAATAGTGCATCTTGTATTCCATGTAAGTTGTTTAAAGGAATGCCTTGGTGGAAAGGATAATCTTGTTCCAAAAGGCGAACCAGTTGTATTGGAGGATTTGACTGCCTTTGTACCTCCTAAACTAGAAAAGGTCATAGATACACGACAACATCAGTTAAGGAACCGCTTGGTGTTGGTTCTTTGGAAGGGTAAGTCAGATGATTAGAACACCTGGAAGAACGAGGTGGACTTGAGATTGAGATTCCCTGGTTTTCTCTAGTAGAAGGAAGGTTTTATAGAGGAGGGAATGTTATGTACCATAACGGTTATTGTGACGGCCTCATGAGGGGCGGAACGCAGGTCTGTCATTATCGGCATGTTTGGGTGCTACGTGTTAGCATCCTAGGATGACACGTGTCACTGTTTGGACCGTGCTTGGGCCCACTTGCACTATGTATATAGAGGTGTGAGACTTCCCCTGTGATTCATTCAGTCTACCTAGGAGGAGGTGATGGAGAGCATGTGCGAGCCAGGATGTATCTCTAGGCCAGGAGATGTGTGCTAGGGAGAGTTGAGAGTGATTGCTAGTCATATGGGACATTGGTTATCGTTGGAGGCTCATTCGTGCATGATGGCATCGAATAACTCTAGTGCATGGGGGTGAGTTGGTAGTGACTCTACGGATGGGCGGTAATAGTGCGTTCATCACGTATGTTGGGTGTGCAGGAACTTTGTAGCAATCGGAAGATCTAGGGAGTGTGTAACAACCAATAATATCCAACTCAAGGAAATGGGAATGGTAGAAATCTAACTTAGTCCCAAGAGGACCCTGCCATGTCCGCTGTAAATAGGCATGATAAATAAAGCCTCAAATGTACTGTTGAGATCCCTCAAGTAACTCTGTGATATACATGCCATATGTACGTAATAGATGAGAAGCCTGGGAGTACAACGAGAATTGGTGGCCATGATCATCTAACATTTGAGATCATAGGAGAGCTAACTGAGGATAGTGTGATCGAGGAAGACTGAATAATCTCTGGATAAATCCAATGATCCTGAAAATAGCCTCAACCTGGAGAGGTATCACTGCAAACTAGGTTGGGATAATTTGATGTGGACCTAAAGGCTTAGCTTGGATCATGCGTGAAAGCATAGTAGTTTGTAAACGAGAAATACTGGCCCAATCTAACTCAAGAAGTCTTGTACACCAAACCTCTGTAGTATACATAATAGTAGGTGAGATCATAATGTTAAATAGCCTACACTTACTTGGGGCATCCTGAATATACTTTCAGAAACAAAAGCGCTCAAGACCCTTCCTCACTGTAGCCGCCGTAGCTTGTCTCATATTGAAAATACGACATGTGAAAAGTGTGCCCAAACATGTGTAATCGGAAACAATCTCCAAAAGATGGCCATCCAAAGTAAAACTCTATCGTTGCATATAGACCCTAGAGGTGTTAAAGATCATGATCCGAGTCTTCCTGGTATGTATCATCAGACCCCATCTATCCCCAAATGAGTGTAGTCTATTTAGATGTCTCTATAAACCTTCCATTGTAGACGAAACTAGTGCCACATCATATGTGAGAGAGAGAGAGAGAGAGAGAGAGAGAGAGAGAGAGAGAGAGAGAGAGAGAGAGAGAGAGAGAGAGAGAGAGAGAACCTTATTAGTGTCTTTTCCATGCCAAATGGCATATAAGACAAAAGAAAGTACACGTCAAGTGCATAATATCAGTGGGAGCGTAAGAAATGTCTTGAAAGTAATGAAAAATTTGCATATAGATCTAAAGTGCTGAGACATACGTGGAACACAATATAGTAAATCTCATGCCACAAAGAGATGATGTAATGGTATAGTAATCAATGTCATCATGTCTTGCTGCTGCGAAAGAAGGATGTGATGCAAGTTGGTGCAGGAGGTATGTCTGGAATGTGCTACTATTGTCGTTGTGAAGGTTGTCTATGAGATGTGTGTGCCCTCAAGGTAGGGTGGGTAGTTGTGATTGCAACATGGTGTTAAGTGACGTGTCACCTATGGTCTCTGTGTGGGAATGTCATCCTCATCATCACATCATAATCATCATGTGACTTTTGATATGTTCCTGCTTTCCTCTTAGAGGAGAAGGACGTGATCCGAAGTTGAGTATTAGAGTGACTATTGATTTGTGTGACATATGTCCCGCTACAGTAAGAACATCTCCCATATCACGAGAGCAACACAATGTGGGTCCTCTATGCATTAAGCCTTCTAGACTATGAAAGAAATTTGCAATCTTCTTTCTGGTCCATTATGATTGAGATGGAGTATAATATTCTGGTCATTTCAAAAAATTATTTTGCAATTTTCTACTCCCAACAACATTGTACTATGCTTTCCTACGTGCCCGTGCCCTATGACGATACTTTTGTATAGGTATTTCATGTATTTCAAAATTTGTTATACTCGTATCCCACAAATATACGGCTCTATACACATACAATCTTCAAAATATCATGATTCTTATGTGTAGAACTTCGGTTACGATTTATATAAAGTGTTTTATGCAGTCCAAGCGAATTGTTTGTAATTTCTTGCCACATTCCTTTGGTCTATCCAAGCCCCTTCCGTGCCACTTGGCTCAACAATTAGTCTACAAGACCCAATTATATGGTAACCATGTATGATGACTGCACATATGGACCTATTTATTTACAAGTCCTGTTGCATCAATGGCTGCCAGTGTGCTTAGATGCTATGCTTGTGATGGATACTTTATACCATTTTAGACGATCAAGAATTAGAACGCCATTTGTGTTTTATATTGTTTAGGCCTCATAATCGATCATGTGTTTTATATTTCATATGTTGTTGGTTAACGCAAGTCTTCCAAGTGTGAATAGGATGCTATGTGGCTGGCTCGCTTTGAGAAAATACGAAGTGTAAACATGATATTGTATGGGATAAATGAATTTTAAAGGTTAGGTCCTTTTGGGCAATGGTGGAGGCATTGTTGATGTGAATATGGCATTTACTTGATAACAATATTCAATGCTCATTGATTGCTTTTTGCAGCTCCCCCTCTCAAGTTGATTGACCTACCTGGGCTTGATCCTCGAGTTTCGTTAGATGATTCCGTGGTAAGTGACATTTCTTTGTGAACCTATTTTAATGGATGTGACTAATTTGTAACAAGTAATATTTTCTCAATGTGATAGATAGAAAGCTTTAAAATGATATGCTAGTGGATGATGTGTTGCGTTGTTCCATAGCTTTGGATTCATGAGAATGTCAATTTTAGGATGATGTTCCTCTTGGACTTTGGTGGCTGATTAGTGTACAAATCTTTGTTTGTAGATCAATGCATATGCAGGAAATAATGATGCGTTGTTGCTTGTTGTCATACCGGCCACTTCAGTTCGAGATATCACTGGATCTCCAGCATTGAGATTGGCACAAGATTTGGATCCTGATGGTAATCTTGTTAAAACAGTTGATTATCATTGTATTATTATGAACAAATTGGTGTTCTTTGCACATGTTTACTTATGTTAGAACTTTTGTTTTGGATGCTTGTGTATGGTGAGGATTTGTAAGAAGATTTAAAGGTGTAGTTATGACTCATATATAGAATAATGTGAGTGTTCCATCCACAATTATCTGTCAAAAGAATTGATTTGAAAATGTTGCAAAATGAGAGTGGGCCATTGCCCAAGATTGTAATTAAATTATTGTGTGTCATAAGAAACGTGCATGGTTTCAAGATGATGCTAGTCAAAACCAAAGGAATCATTGGACAGGTTGGGAACACGAGGGAAATGGAAAGGAACTATGCTGAAACTTTGAATTTGGACTAAATATTAGGATGCCATGAGATCCTTTGGGAGGATTCTAGTGCTAATGGTTTAATTACAATCTTTTATATTGTAGAATAAGTCAGCAGATTCTTTTTGATGTTGGATAAAAATACGAACCTTGATCATAAAAGCTTGATGTTCTCGTGGGTTTGGGTTGTTGGATCTTGAAATTTAAGATTTGTAGTAAACAATATGTTGATCTAAGTGTTTCCTTGAGAAAACTTGCTGGTGTTTAGAACGTGGACATGGCAATAGGCAAATATCGAATTTTAGCTTTTTCATGGGGTTCAAGGAAATAAGAAAGTTATTGCAAGCTGTAACCAAGGCTCATATGAAATTGGTCTCTGGTCCATACAATGGAATTCTATATTAGTAATGGCATAAAGAGGAGTCAAATCATGACTCCAAGTTAAAAAATGGATTGACGTTACTCTTAGAACGAAATCAAAGAATGGATTTTCTTAGCTCTTATTTGGTAATCACTAATTTTGGTCAAAATTTGCTTCAATTCACTTATCTAGAATCAAATTTGATGCGGCCAAACTATTACAATCAAATTTGTGTGAGAAGTGGTGTGCTCATATATTTGACATGAAGCGGCAATCAAAAGGTGATCTTCAAGTAATGAGAATTGAAAGCAATGATCTTATGAGATTTATTATCTTGAAAATTGTACATAGGTAGTGATCATCATAGCACATGTGCATGCCTACCATAGTCACCAAAAGATTCAAATCGATTCCATCAAAATCATGCAATTTTCTGCACGATGAATAGGATTGCTAAAAATGGGGTGTAGTTAGGGGCATAGAAACCTGTTCCTAAACATAACATGTTTCAAAATGTGGTTGCTTTCTTTTCCAAAACTCTTTTTTTTATAATGGTTTTTTTTTGCAATTTTTTAATAAAGTAGCGATAGATAGGGATGAGTTTTTTTTTTCTTTTTCTTTTTGGGGGGGGCGCTCTTCATAAACCAAATGTAGTCTTCAAAAAGTCATTCGTTGACGTGAATGAAGTACATAAATTGCAATCACACACAACATGTGAAAACTTTGGGTACCATGAACTTATGATCACATACAACACAATATGAAAACTTTGAAAGCCATGTGAAACAATCATCAATAATAGCTTGTAGAATGAAGGTACAATGATTAGTAAAATGTGAAACATTGTGGCTTAATATGTCCACCGTCTAGAGCACATCTATATAATGAGCATAAATCCAGGGAAAAACTAATTCAAGAGCTCATCGGTGACATGTAAATTTGAGACTTGTTTGTTGCCATCAAGTGGTGTACATGTTGCTTGAATGGTGCTAGGTCATGTTGTTGTTGTTGCTACAAGAGCTTTATGAGGTCCTAATGTCGTAGGGGTTTTGGACGAAGTTGCTGGTTGAGCTGTAGAGTTTATTGTTGGCTGAGCCATGGAACTTGCATCTGGCTTGGCCCTACGATTTGAAAAAGTGCCGATCAAATTCAATTGGTGTTCATCTCCTATGTATAGTCATGTAGAAATGTCAACAACCTGACTGTCATAAGTGTGAAGAAGATGAGCCGTCATTTTGCTCAAACAAAGTGTTAGAAAACTCTTGGCCACAAAAGTGATAGTGCCAACGTCTACTGGAAGAGTTACCAGCACCTAAACTCGGTGTCAATAAGCTATACCTTCTCTAAGATTATGATTTTCTCCTTGGCAATGCTACTAGTAGGAGCTGAACAAACCCTAATCGACAAGCCCTACCAATTCAAAACAAAGAAAAGGGCCTAAAAATCCTAAGAACGTAAACCCCAAAGCATAATAAAGCTAGGTTTGGTGAATTGGGCATGTAGGGTGAGTTGTCAAACAAACACTAAACCACTAGCCTAACACATTACATTGTGGCCCAAAGCCCTAAACAATGCAACCTAATGGGAGCACGTGGTCAACATAAATAAACCAAGACCCCAAATGGGACGTACTATTACATGATAAATGGGATGTGATAAATGATGTGCATTGTAAAAAAGAAACTCTAAACTTCCCATTTGCATCCACTTATAGCAAATAGGTAAGAAAAATCACCATACAAAAAGACACACAAGATTGATGCTTATGGAAGTGGTTGAACCACATTCGTAGTTCGCACAACGATCGAACATTGGTTACGAACTCAGTTCGTTCAATTGGATTGCAAAGTCAAGTTTTATACATCTTCTCTCCCTCCACTGGTGGCTCCCTAAAGAATGAATCCCGGTTTTAGTTCATAGTTTAGAAAAAAGAACACGTGTCGTTCCATATGTACAAAAATGGAACGTTCCGATCCAAAAAGATCAAAACATGTATCTATGATGATAAGGCTACAAGTGATTTATAATTACTTAGATTTTTCACAGGAAGAGGGTATTAGTCATTTTATCGCCCATCTTCTAATCATGTTTTAAAGGTTCTAGGGAATCATGATGTTAGACTATGCTATTGATTGATAATATCAGATGGAGATATAGATGAGAGATGGGTGATACAATGACTTTTACCATGAACTTGTGAAGGTTCTAGTTGCTTGTCTATCACTTGTATATACTATATTATAATGACAACTTTTCAACACATATATATTGTGCACAAATTCACAACAGCCTAGTGTCCTTAAGGAACAGAATTTCTAATTTTTGTTTTTGTCTTTGCAAAACTTTATTTGAAACTTGAAAAGATTCCAGCGGGTTTGAAGAGGTTCAAATTTGTGACCATGATGCCTACAATATCTAGGTCTTACCTTTTGTGTAGGAAGTTTTTGATCATTGGGGAGGCCGACCTCCGAAAGTCCCCTTGGAAACATAGTTGAGTTGAGATTCATTTAGCGCCAATGTTGTAGACTTCCATGAGAAGCAATCTCTAGTCTCTTAGCAAGACGTCACTAAAAGGTGTAAGGAAAGGAACAAGCTCTTGAATAGAACACTTGAAGAACCTCCAAAAAAATAAGGAACTAATCAAGTAACAACTTCCGGTTGCAAAGGTTTGTTTCTGGCTCTTATTTCATTGATATGCTGAAAAAGAATGGGAATAAGAGGATAAACCATATTTAAAGGGGACATATCATATTAACAAGCCAGAGATAAGCAAATCCAAGATCGGAAAAGATCAAAATCAATTGGGTAGCCTCAAAATAAATCAAGGTTTGTTGAAGCTATGTTGAATACCATCATAGCTGGTTCTGAAAGCTTTGAGATTCATAGATGCCTTTATTCTCACCCAACAATATGTCTCTTAAATTTTATTCCAAGAAAGTTGGAATTCACTATCAAGATGTATGGTATACTATTTCTGAGTTCGCTCTTTCAGTTTATGATTTGTAGCCGTGTACATCAAAGCATGGATCCGTTGGCAGGTTATTTTCTATTTATCTCTTTTTGACAAGAATGACAATGATTGCAATGCTTACCATGACTGGCTGCTCCTTGAAGCTTTACCTTTGACTTGTCAAATGTTCTTTGTTTTTAAAGTAAAGGAAAGCTTTCATCACAACTTTTTGACTTTCATGAAACGTAGTTATGAGCAAAATAGAGAGAGAATCGAATAGGGTATCTTCATTAACATCCGATGAGATCAAGGTCTATGGGACCAAATGAATACCCTAGAATGACCACATCTATGCATAATAGAAAGTGTAACTAAACAACCTACATAACAATCAACTAATGAATTTCCACCAAGGGTTATCGTAGCATTTGGCGATATGTTGATGGTCTAAGACTTCTCGAGTTGACTTCGTTGGGCTGATGATTAAATGTCTCCTTTGTTACGTTGGGTATGTTCCTAGACATAACATCAATGTAAATAACAGCTGACTTGTGAAATTTCTGGCAAGGGCTCTTATAGAACCTTTCTATGCATGTGAGCTTGAACTTCCAAGGGTTCTTGTATCCTTGAAGTATAGGAGTATGTGGAAGGATTGCTTTGGGTGCTAAAGCAATTCCTTGAAGTCCTCTTGTAACATGTGTGATCTCTTACAAGTCTTGAGATGGTGCATTTTAGTTTCCACTTCCCCTTCAGTACAAAGGAGACCAGTATGATCCTCTCAATTCAACTTTGGCTGAGCTCATCTTCTCATTTATGATCTCAAGTCATGTGAGTTGGTTTATTTCCTAGCAATAGCACGTTTCTTTTCACTATAAACACCCAACAGATATGGCGTTATGTTAGATTTCTTATTGTTGAATCTATCCTTTGCTTGTGGTATTGCAATTTTCTTTTCAATGGTTCTTTCCACATTCTTCAAGTGAACTTCTCTTTGAAACAAAGCTTAATATCTTATGTTCAAGGTAGTGAACCGCTCTTAACATTGCTGTAGCCTCCAAAGGAAGAATATTGGTTTAACAGAAAAGAATGGGATAAGGTGTTGTTTGCTGACTCACATGTATGCAATTAGAAATCCAACTGGATCCCATTCCATATTTGCCCAGTGAGAACAGAAGGTTTTTTTTCCGAACCTAAAATTTGTACAGAAAAACCAGTGTGACAAGTGTTTCTACAAGCTGTCTCTTATGCATCCAAAGGGATCCGATTATCTTCTATTTCTATGACCCTTTTTATTCCACAATGAATAATAGTACAAGCCATCAAAAGAAAGCAATTTTTCCCTTACCTTATCCTCCCAAGTAGATGTTTCTTATGCTTTCATGTCAGATTGGTGTTGAAACAGACAGAGTCAGGGGATGAAATAGAGGCCCTCAGCTATTTTATTATTGTCTTAGCTATTGAGGAGACGAAGAGGTTAGGTACTTATTGGTGATGGAGGATAAAAACTGTAGACATTTATCCACGATAAGCCTTTGGAATATTTAGGCTTACTTAACTGTTCGAATGACCAAGTATGAAGCTCTATTGGTGGGCAGAAGATAGCCTGCATTATCTCAAATGGAAACTGGAAAACCTATCTAGTAAAGTTGCATAGCTTTCTTTTACTTGAATTTGGAAAGAGCATGCATAGATACAGCCAAAATGAAGCCACTTGAAAGCTGCATGCAAGGGATTATATAGCCTAGAAGAGAGAAGTTTTTATGTTAGAAAGCTTTTCAACCTTCACGCATGGAAAAACCTGGCTTCAGGAAGTTGTTATGTTTGTAGATGTTAATTTTTGCTGCAGACTTCCCAGTAGACTCGGGCACCTCTGCAGAGGTAGATATCGATGAGGAAGAACTGAACATGGATCATCTTTTTACTGTATTCTCAGGTTCTTTGGTGACATAGTGGCTACTTTGTTTGTTGATTGTTGTGTCATGTGAGTGCCAAATCTCAAAGACTTGTATTAATGCCACAAAGAAAGTATGACTTTTCTTTCCACCTTTTTATAAATGTTGGGATTTATGTTCATTTCTTGCCTGGGTTATAGGAACGCGAACGATTGGTGTTGTCAGCAAAGTGGATCAAGCAGCTTCAGATCAAAGAAGTTTAGCTGCAGTACAAGCTCTTCTCCTAGGACAAGGACCATCAGTTACGTCACAAATTTCATGGGCTGCTTTGATTGGCCAATCCGTCTCAATTGCCGTCTCGAATTCCGGTTCAGTTTCTGGGGAAGATTCATTAGAAATGGCTTGGAAGGCAGAGGCCGAATCACTAAAATCCATATTGACTGGAGCACCATCAACAAAGCTCGGAAGGTTATCCCTAGTGGAGAATATTTCTCTGCACATTCGCCAAAGACTAAAGCAGCGACTCCCAAATCTTCTCTCTGGGTACATTTATACTTCCTTTTGGAACCGTGAATACTTTCTGTATGCATCAGCCTTGGTATACCAGAACAGAAGGCCTGATACTTGAGCTAGCTTGTCATTGCGAGTCTTGCATGTTATCCCTTATTTTGACAGTCTTTTTTGTACATATCAGAATCTATTTAAACTTTCCTCTGCTGCTTTTGTCCTGCGAAGCACTCTGTGCCAAAAGTTTGATAATCTATCCCACTCACTATCTGGACAGAGTATTCCATTGGAAAAATGATAATTCGTGTGTCGAATGCAATTGTATTCTTTTGCTTTTTTGACTGAATTATTGCTTGAAGCAACAATCCATGATGACGTACCATCAAAGAAGCAAACCGTCCTGGTTTTACGCATTTGAAATGCTAGGAAGTATGCCTTTGTTCATATATTGGTTGTAAAGCAAACAATTATCTGTTGATAATGCTAAGTAAGAAGTCTAGGTAGATCCTACTTGACTTGTTTTTATCTCTTGCAAAGCTTGTTGCATGTATAAGGTGTTTAAATGTCAGGTTGGTTTAGCCATAGTTAACCGTATGTTATATTTTTATCCTCTGCATGCAGATTGGAGGGCAGATCACAGGTTGTTGAGGAAGAGTTAGTAAGGCTTGGTGAGCAGATGGTGGAAACTGAGGAAGGCACTCGTGCACTTGCTCTGGAACTTTGTCGGGAGTTCGAAGACAAGTTCCTTCTGCACCTTCAAACTGGAGAGGTATGACCTACAAGCTTACACCATGAAGCAGCTGAAAGATATTTTTTTTTGCAAGTTTGGAGCTACATTGTCTGACTCTTAGAAACCGTTCCGACCCTTTTGGGTCGGAACGTACTGTACGTTCCGGAACGTACTGGGTCAGAACATTTTCTTTAGTAAAAAAAACAGGTCCTGGAATGCTCCAACAATTCCAGTTAATGAGATCCAACTGCAGTGGCCACATTGATTCCAAGCACGTCTGTATACTGACATTGATTCCAAGCGCATCTATGTCCTGACGCATCTATGTACTGCCATTGAGTATTCATAGCTTGTGAATCATAAACGATTCAACATCTGCATGATAGTATTTCACAAAAACCTACCTCCTTCTGCAATGCGTCCAGATTTGTAGGAACAAATTCTCATTCTTGATACAAATGCGCTTGGAGTCAAGGTGGCCACTGGTGTCTATCCAGATGTGCATGGAATCAATGTGGCCACTGCAGTTGGGTATGATCCAAGCGCATCTGTCTATCCACTCCAGCGATCTCCAACGTCTATCCACTCCACGCCAAGCGTCTATCCACTCCTCTCCAAGCGCATCTGTCTATCCACTCCACGATCTCCACTCTCAAGCCAGATCATCCTAGATTTTCTTCGAGCCAGCTAGCTTTTTGCCCCATCACTCCGCTTTGCATCAGAGCTGAGCACAGTAGAGAAACGGCAGGAAGAGCGATGTTATGCGATATTACAGTATCGCGGTTTTTTCCTTCGTAAAAAAGTACGTAATTTTTCTTTTTGGTCCTGTTCCAGACTGGAACATGTTCTGGAACGCGTTCCGTTCCGGAACGGGCAACTAAGGTCTGACTTTGCTGGTGCATCTTGCATTCCAATAAAACCACTGCTTCACACATGTTTATAAAGTCTTTAGTATTGTTGTAAAAATCCTATGAATTCAGGAGATCTTTAAGAAAGTTATTTATGTGGTATTTTTCTTTTTCTCTTTCCTTAGCCTGGCCCCAAGCAGAACCTTGTTATCCTTATATGCACAAAAGAGTGGGTCTACCAAATGGCCTTATTTAAAAAGTACTCATTAAATTTGCTGGCTAGGGCCATGATAAAGCCCGTTGAGGCAAGCTCATGTTTGTGAATGGTGCACCAATTTCGACCAACAACGCAATAGTTGAAAGGATTTGTGAGTGTATAAAAAGGAATCATAATGTGCTGATTATAAGTATAATAGTAAGACAATGCCGATAAAGAAATTGCTTGATCCAATTTTCTTTTGGTCCATAATATTTGGTAGGCCACTTATAATGCGTTCCAATACACATAGTTCTAGAATCTTTTGGAATTCTAAGATATACCTAGTCATCAACTTTAAAACCCATGGGAGATCTCTTAAGATCAGCATAGTGATTAGCTCCGCCCTAAGCACTACGGATAAGATCTCTCACTACCTCCTCTTCCCTCACTCCCTCTCCTCTTCTCCCCTCTTCTCTGCCATGTCCCTTATTGGAGGACATACTTCTTATTTTGCTCTTGTATGTCTTAATCGTGTGGCTGAGCAGGGTTGAATTCCAGACTCAAGGAGAGGAAAGGTGGATTACCAATCTGCCACTTGTTGGAGGATGCATGTTTCTGTTTTCTTTGGTCTCTACTTTAGCATATACAACTAGGTAACTTTTACAATATATGTAGCTAGTGGTTTTTTGCATCTTTTTTTTCAACTTCTATTTTCTGATGTAATCTACTTGGTATCCTCTTCAGTTGTGTGAAAATTACAGCAAAAAGGGATTATAAAACACTTGAAATGATGAGGGAAACAATAGATTATGATTCCATAATGTTAGCACAAGTTGCACCATCAAAATCCATCAAAAATCTATGCTTGAACCTCACTAAATGGCTGAAATCCTTGAAAAAGCCTTCACACGTGTGAAAGTACGGCCTCCCACAGTCTGAGTACTGTACACCAGACTTACATTCAATCCTATAATGATTAGAAATCACAAGATATCAAAGGATTACAAATATAGAGAGCAATTGCACCAATATGAGAGGAAAATCATGAAATTGCTTGATTGATTTTGGTGAGAGATCATCACCTATATATACATGATCCATCACGGTTTTGGACAGGTATGAGTAGCCCTAAACCTATTCGTGTGATTGGCCCTTATCTGTGAGTGGCTGGAGAAAGTCCATAGAAGCTAATGCAGTAAAATATGAGATCTAGGCAAATTTTCCTATTATATCTGAAAATAGGAGATACATTAAGTTTTGAAAGGTAAAGAGTTCATCACGTGGTTTAGTAGTAAAAGTTTCCGTGCGTATTTATACTCGGAAGTTTTTTGAGCATTTTATGCATAATTATAAATTGTCAGTCATCGGGTATCTTATGCATAATTGTACCCTATTGGCTTTCAATATGCAGCTGACAATTGATCTGACTTCGTATGGGCTAGACATCTCTAGTACAGTTGGTTGCATGCTGGTTTTCAAATTGAAAGTGTCAGTCTGAGCTTGCTATGACATATTAAGAGGCAGAAAAAACATGCACCTTAGGTATAGATAGGAAAGGCTTTTGTATGGTTTAAAGATGTGTAAGGTTGCTTTAAGAGAAAGCTAACTTGCACCAGAATGGCGTTCTGGACCCCCACATTCCGGAACGCCGTGTTCCGGAACTCCAAAACACTGTTCCAAAAAAATGGATTTTTTTTTTGACAGCTCCATGTCTCCAAACCCCCAACGGCTGGGTCCAGGGGCCCCCGACGGTAAGGCCTCTTCATGATTTGGCCTTCCAACTCCCTGAGTGAAAGCACACTTTTTGGTGTTTCGCACCCGAAACAGTCGGCAAACTACACAATCCAAATTTCTGAAACCATATGAACATGCAGCAAGTTTTTATGTCCAGATTTCTAATCAATGTAGCCCGCAGCCATCTGAAACCAAGCAACAGATTTGCATAACAATTGCTTTTTTGATATCCTTTCACATGATACCCATATTGGCAACTATACAAAAAAAAAAAAAAATTTGCGTTCCGGGAAACCCTAACGGGGAAATCCCGGATCGCGTTCCGGAACGCGGACTGCAACCTTGGTTAGTAGTTACTATGCTTTGCAATGAGTCGAATTTTTTTTACGTTCCTACATGTTTTCCCCCACCCCCAACACACAGTTTAAAAGAAATCCAAAAAAAAAGAAATTTGCAGCTTTCCGATCCGGAACACTGCTGAATTCCAGAAGCGTTCCGGAACCAGCGTTCCTTGTTCATGCATTTGAAAATCTCTATTCAATTTCACCAGTCTTGTTGATAGGCTGATGTTCTTGTTAGTTGTTTTGGCTACTGATTCATTTTTTTTTTGCAATCCTCATCATAGAAAAGTTAATAAAGAATTTATTAAAGATAGTATACATAAGCTCATTGAAGTTCATGGTTTATTTGTTGAGCTGTTTGTGCTTAAATATCTTCTGTGGAGCGTTTGAGAAAATACTTGGGTTGTCAATCTTATTTACCAATTTTCAGTTGATTTCCCCTATGTTTATGATGCAAGCATTTTCGTTACCGAGCATTTGTTTTGCATGATCTTTATATGCAGGGCGGTAGTTGGAGAGTGATATCTAGCTTTGAGGGAACTCTTCCCAATAGAATGAAGCAACTTCCACTTAATGACCTTTTCGAGCTCATGAATATCAAGAAGGTAACTTTTTACTCTTATCAATTTTCTAACTTCATCACTACTTGAGAATACTTGCGTTTATGATGTGTTTTGTCAATCTTTCTGTCCATGGGAGCATATTTGAGCAAGTAACGCTCTAGCTAAAGGAAAGGATACTTTGTTGAGCCAGTTTATATCAAGTTAAAACAGATCTTCCACTCAGCTGCTACATTTCAATGACTTGCCAACTCTAAAATTTGGCAATGTCACTCAAAACTTCAATTCCTGAGGTTGCTGTGAGGATTCAGTTGCCATATTTGCTGTCTTACATTCAGATCTTAAATGCATCTTGATTTCCAAGGGGGGCTTCAACCTGGGACCAAAGAAACTTTGGATGCCAAAGCTAACCAACCGAGCCAACCCTTGGATATTCAGATCTTGAATGGTGTAGCTTCTCCTGAAAAGACTTTTATGAGGGGTCCAAATGTCATGGAGGGGAGTGAAGTGAGCCTAGAATGAGGGAACTTGAGCAGCTGGGGGGAGGAGAGTGTGGTCTGAGGAAAGTACAGAATTGAGAGGAACTGGTAAGGAGGTAACAAGGACGGGTTAAGGCCATAAAGTGAGTTATTTTGAGGTAAGGTAGCCATCCAAGAGTTCTAGCTAAGGGAGGCTAAGACATGGGGCAGGGAACAAAGAAAGGCTAGATCGGGAGCATGGCTCAGACAGGCAGAGAGTGGGGTGAAATTTGAAAGGGTGCTGAGCAACATTCCTGATCAGCAGAGATGTGAAAAGGAAAGATAATCTGGGAATGCAGGATAGGATGGAAGAGTAAGATAGGTCAACCAACATTCAGAGGTAGAAGATGCTACTGCTGAAGGGGCATGGAGGATATAGCCTATAAAGAAAGAGTGGGTGGAAGTTTGAAGTTTTTTTCATCATATTTCATTTCTCAACTTTTTTCATTTCACACCAATTTTGAAGCTTTATTTTTCATATGTCCAGGATTTGTATGGGTGCTTTGTTGCTATGATTGGAAGATTGAGCTCTCGGGTAGAGAGAGAAAGCTAGAAAATCACTTACACTCAAAATCCACTCAAGATTTGGATGAAATTCGTTACTGTGATTAGGAGATTTGAGAAAGGTCCTTTTGCAAAAGATGTAGATGAAATTTCACATGATCAGTGTCTGTACAAATCCTGGACACGCAAAAAATAAAGCTTACAAAATCTAGTGTGAAATGGAAAAACTTACGAGATGAAATATATTGCACTTGTGATGATGCGTAAGTGTACGTTGTGAACACTGAATACAATATCCCTTTGCTGGTTATGAGATGTTAGGAACTATGTTTATTGAAAGCATTCATACGATTCAAATTTGGAATTGTTGATACTCATCGTAGATATCTACATATATCAACCTCCGCTTTGAAGATAACAAGCCATCTGGCAAATATTATTCCTTTTATCAACTGAAGTCTTAATGGTGGGGATAAGTTTTTGTATCAGCTGAATAGGAAATTTTTTTTTGTTTCCGTACTCTCTTGTTTGAAGAATCCACCTTTCAATGTCAGCATATTTACCATTGTTGTGTGATGCCTATGCTCCCAAAAGATAATAAGCATTTTTTGTTATTTTGAATTGTTCTTGAATATTTTGAAGAATTTCAGCAAAAGTGTATTAGAAAACTTAGAGAGGTCTTATACAGTTTGATCTTGGGACATTCTTGACCATTTAATCTGGTTTAACTCTTGATTCTATTTTTTGGAATGCTGGAACACTGGTTCCGTTTTAGAAAGATCATTCTTTCTGTTTAGCTTGAGGTAAAATATCGGCAACATTTAAAATGACTTTGACTCTTCCAAATGACAAATCTATGCATTTTTTCAGGTTGTTCTGGAAGCTGATGGCTATCAACCATATTTAATTTCTCCCGAAAAGGGTCTGAGGGAGTTAGTGAGAAGAGCCCTTGAACTGGCAAAGGATCCTGGGAAGAGCTGTGTGGATGAGGTAACCTTCCGGCATGCATAGATCTCTTTAGGAGCAATATATCCTTTTTCTCAACGTTTATGATGTTCGGTATGTGCCTATTACACTTTGAGTGCAAACCTCTGTTCATCTTTCTATAAATTGCTCTTCATGAAGGTGATTTTATAAAGTTCTACATTGCCTCATAGGTACATCGTGTTCTTCTTGATATTGTTTCATCAGCCGCATCTTCAACTCCTGGTTTAGGACGGTATCCTCCTTTCAAACGAGAGGTAATGAACAACGTTGATACCTCTTACTGTTTTGGGTTTGTCAATGTGCTTGCTAGCCATCATAGCATGAAAATTGGTTGTGGGGTCAAGCTATGAATACGCCCAGTACGTCATCAAACTTGTGTTTTTTGGTCAAAGAATTCAGGATATTGTGGAATTTGTGATATTTGATACTACAAGGCTTTGGTTAGTTCTATATGCTGGACTGCAATATATTGTAACATCATCCTCTATCAAATTCGGAAATTTTGGAGGGTAGAGAATTAAATTAGCAACTAGATCTGGAAATGGTAATTAAACACATGTTAAGCACCACCTTTAAGGTAATTTTTACTATCACGACAAGATCTATGTGTGATCTTCCGTCTAATGTGCACGAGTTGTGGTCAGGGCCCAAAAGAGGTTGTTTGTCTGTAGCTATGGACTGGATCTTTTGCCTCCTCAAATTTAGAATAGGGAATAAAATTTCTTCAGTTCACATTCTATTATTTAATCAAATTAGTGGTGTGACGTGCCGAAAAGTGATGTGACTATTCAAGTTCAACAAACAATTCAGGTCTCAAAATCATGTAACAGTATGAAGTAGTTGGGCGTTTTGTATGTTGACTGTTTCATGGTTGAGGCTGCTTTCTTTTGGTGTTTGACATGGCTCATCGAAATTATTTTGTTTTTAGATTGTGGCTATTGCAACTGGTACCTTGGATGATTATCGTGCTGAGGCAAAAAAACTGGTCATCGATCTTGTTGACATGGAGAGGGCATTTATTCCAGCTCAGCACTTCAGCCGACTTGTGCAACGCAGGTAAGCTTAAGGTACCATATCAATGATTTTATTTCCAAGTTATTGAGGAGGAATGGCATAGAGTATGGGGGCTGGTTTCAGGAGGGTAGGTGTGGGTGGAGACAGAGATTATGCTTGGAAAAAGGGAGAAACAGAGAAGAATTAAAGAAGTGCCAAATAAAAGGCAAGTGCTTTAGCATAGTGTTAGAGTTGTTGTCCCTTTTTTTTTTCCTGTTTTCTTTGTTTATTCAGCGTCCTACATTATATACATCAGGCTGGAAAGGCTACGTAGAGAAGACGAGCAAAGAACCCGAGCTTCCAAGAAGGCTCAAGATGCAGAACAAGCTTTGCTCAACAAGGTAAAGCTGTTCCCTATTTTTGTAACTTTATGAAAAGACTTTCTAGGTTATTCTTTCAAACAAAAATCATTTTTATCTATCTAATTTTAGGTTATATGTTTTTGAAGCTTATTACGCTGCTTGATATGCTGCTATTTGTTTTAAGATGTGCAATTGTAATATCACAATTGTGATGTTGATTGGTTGGCTTCTTTGCAGGCAAGTACGCCGCAAGGAAACCAGGCAAGCGGGCAGTCTGGAGGAAGTCTGAAGTCGTTGAAAGGGCAAGCTGCCCAAGGAGATAAGGATGATCCATCATCGCAAAATGCTGTTGCTGCTGGAGACATTTCTGGAGGTACTCAAATTCTGCTTTTTAAAACATGTAATTTCTCATATTGATTTTGGGCTAAAAACATCATGGAATTTCTGGATTTGGTCATTAGTTCATTCCTTCAGTCTACCTTTTAGGTATGCTACAATCACGCATGAAGTTGCTCTTGTAACTTACATGGCTATTTCATCTGACATATCTCCATAAGCAGCTCTGATGCATCATCAAACAAGAAAAAACTGCACTCATAGTCGGGAACAGAGAATCAAGAAACAAGAGAGCTAGTTGGATCAATATTCTAGAATTTCTAGTGTAGGGAGGATAAAATGTTGTGTTAGAAAGAACTCGTTATTGCTGTTTTGATTGCACTCCTCTCCTGCTAGAGGGCACTCAACGATCTAGGGCTATTCCTGCATGCTAGGAAAATAGGGTGCTCCAAATCTTGTTTAGATCATCATCTTCTACACTAATTCGTGTAAGATTTGTTGCATTTCTGAATTTTGATCACACACTTTCTCCTGGAGGACAGTCACTGAAGCATCCAGGGTTATTTTTGGTCAACCTGCTTAGAAGATAGTTTTGCAAATATAATCTCTAGATCATCTTATTCTGTTGTTTGTGAAAGATCTCTCGCAATTGCATATTTAGTTTTCACAGGGGAGTTTTTTCAAGAATCTAGGGTGTTGATGACGTGAGTAGGGATGTCATAGCATTTGTCTTGGATCAGGTTGATGGTGTAAGATTTTATAGGGTTGAAGATTGCATATCTTATTTGTAGTGCCGAGTATTAGCCTAGAAAAAACTTTGATATTCATTTTCAAGAACTTAGGGCTATGTTTCAATTTGATAGGTGGAAATAAGGATGTGAGGAATCCCACTCAGATTTTTATCTTCTTTGTCTGTTTACGCAAGTTCACTATGTACTTTGACTTCGGAAGACTCGTGTCTCAGATTGTTCTTGTCTTTACTTTTCTTTGTAAGCTTTATGTTCTCTTTTGAGGTTGATTGTTGTGTAGCACAAATTATAATATCTGGTTTCCTACATAAATCTTATTTACTTACTAATTTATATAGTTTTTGCTTGTATTGAGTGGGAAAATTGTCCTTTTGCATTATATTCACAAGATTCATCATTGTCAAATTCTGGCAAACCACAAATGTAGTAGTAAGTAAAGTTGTAGGGTATAAATTCTTGACGAACCCCATTTTGAATGTCTTTTTGTATGCATTTTGTACGATTTTTGCAAGCTTTTTAGGGATTATTTTCTACCACTTTTAGATGACTATGAACACTTCCAAAAGTTGAGTCATCTAACATGAATAAAAGTTTGGAACAATTTATTCAAGATTCTCATGAGTACCTGAATCCACTTTATAGTGACATTCCGCCTAAGGTACGAATGTTAATGTTCATTGATGGGTTACCAAAAGATTATCAAGTGGATGTTCGTAGGAACCATCCAAAAACCCTAGAAGATGCTATTAGGGCTGCAAAATACTTTGATGACACACCTAAGCCACCTAGGGGTCAACAGCCTAATGAGCAGAAAAAAGGTTTTCAATTTAAGAGGAAGGATAGAGAAGCTGTTAGTGAAACACATCCCAATTCCAGCAATCCTAAGAAAACCAAGAAAAACTTTAAATACCATCAAGGTGGCAATGATAAAGCTGAAGCTTGTAAGAAGAACCTGTGCTTCAAGTGCAATGTCGAGGGTCACCTTGCACGTGATTGCGTCAAAAAACAAGCTTCAACCTCAGGTAATCTATCTCGAAGTAATGAGATGGATGTTTGTTTCCTTATTTCTTTAGTTTTTGGACCTAATAATCTTATTTGCATTAAGGTAAAGTTAATGATCAAGTTGTTAATGTTCTTTTTGACACGAGATCCACTCATAAATTTATTAATGTAAATTTGGTGCAGACGCTAAACCTTCTTACCAGAAAAAGTGAGAAAAAATACCGTGTGACAATGGCATCGAGAAGTAATTCCGATTTGATGGATTTTATTGTTCTTGATGTAGAATTGCACATTCAGGTTTATTCTAAAAAACTAGAATTCCATGTTGTTGCATTAGCTAATGTAGATATTGTTCTTGGGCAACAATGGCATATTGATAAGAACAAGTCATTGAGAATTGATTTTGTTGAAAAATCTTTATCTTTTATGCCTGAGAATTCTTTAATTAAGATCAAGGCTAGTTTAAGTGTTGACACTAAAAATGTTAACCCTTATTCTAAACAGGAACTTAATTCTATTATGAGAATTCTGATTTTAAAGTTTATTTATGTTTTCATAATGATATCATTTGTTGCAATGATGATGAACTTAACATAAATGCCATGAATATACCCAGTGAGAACACTACAGAATTTGAAGCCTAGAATGAACTTAGGCAGGAATTCAATGATGTTTTTTTAGACCTTCTTGTAGGTTTACCACCAGAAAGGACAGTTGATCATAAAATTGACCCAATACCTGGAGCAATTCCAATCGCACAACGTCTTTATAGGATGAGTGCATCGGAAGAGGCTGAGGTAAATAGACAATCACATGATTATCTGAAAAAGGGGTGGGTACAACCTAGTAAGTCTCCTTGGGCATCACCAGTGGTTCTAGTGGCCAAGAAGGATGGGACTATAAGGTTTTGCGTCGACTATAAGAAATTGAACAAGGTAACCGTTAAGAATAGATATCCACTGCCGCGGATGGATGATCTAATAGACTATCTTGGTGGTGTTGGGTACTTTACCAAGATAGATCTAAGATCGGGCTACCATCAGATACGCATTAAGGCAGAAGATATTCCAAAAACCGGGTTTCGAACTCGCTTTGGTCACTGCGAATTTTTGGTGTTGCCTTTTGGTTTGACCAATGCACCGGCAACTTTCCAACAGATGATGAACGATTTGTTTAGGCCATATTTGGGAAGATTTGTAGTGGTATTCTTAGATGATTTCCTAGAGTTCAATAAGACTTTGGCGGAACATAAAGAGCATCTTAGGATTGTCTTGGACATTCTAAGAAGGGAAAAACTCTTTGCCAAGGAGTCTAAGTGTGATTTTTTGCTAAGGAATTGTCCTACTTGGGGCATAAGGTTTCCAAACGGGGAGTGGAGATTGAGGCCGATCGTATCCAGAGGGTTGTTGATTGGCCTATTCTCACCACAGTTCGGGAAATCAAGTTTTTCTTGGGGTTTGTAGGATTTTTCCGTCGCCATATTCCCCAATTTGCTCGATTGGCATTTCCCCTTACCCAGGCCTTGAAAGGCTATAAGAAGCTAAGCCGGAGGGCTAAAAGTCCACTTGTGGTGTGGACGGAGGATATGAATAATTGTTTTGAGTTGCTTAAGAAAAGTGTCACTTCGGCACCAATACTAATCATTGGCGATCCTAATAAGGCTTTTGTGGTTAGGACTGATGCCAGTGATTATGCTATTGGAGTTATTTTGATGCAAGATGGACATCCTGTGGCTTATGAAAGCAAGAAACTCAATCCTACTCAGTCTAGGTATTGTACCTATGCGAAGGAACTGTTTGCAATTGTTCATTCCTTGAAAATTTGGCGACATTATTTGTATGGAGCCAGATTTGAAGTTTTGATGGATCATCAAACTCTTCGATATTTCTGTGATGCTACAGATTTAAAGGGGAGGCAAGCTAGATGGGCTGAGCTGATGCAAATCTTTGACTTTTCTATACGTTATTGTAAAGGAAGTCAAAATACTCTAGCGGATGCTTTGAGTCGGTTTACGGTTATTAATCAATTGTGCTTTACTGTTATTGAACCGAGGTTGTTTTAGTCTCTTCAAGGACTATATGAGTCCGATTCCTTTTTTGGAAAGTATCGGCAACAAGTACTTTTGGGGGTTGATTCAGGTTTGCAAGATTCCTCGAATTAGGGAAAGACTCAAAACAGATTTCCTAATTCGAAACAGGATTTTGTTTCGTAAAGGAAAGGTGTGTGTACCGGAGAATGACACTGTAAGAGCCCAAATCTTGCATGAGTGTCATGATAGTCCATGCGCAGGACATCCGGGTATACAAAGAACACTTGACTTAGTTCGAAGGCAATTTTGGTGGCCTAAGATGAAAAGTCAGGTAGAGGCCTATGTACTTAAATGTACTAAGTGCCAGTTAAAAAGCTAGTGGCCTGTTACATCTGGAAAGTGGGAAAGTATATCTATGGATTTTGTGGTCGGGCTTCCACGTACAAGGAAGGGCCACGATTTGGTTTGGGTCATTGTTGACAGACTTACGAAGTTTGCTCAATTTATCCCAACGAAAACTGCTGTTAAAGCTTCAGAACTAGCTCAACTGTTTGTTGGGAAGCTTTTTGACTGTACGGGCTGCCTTGCGATATTGTTAGTGACCGTGACCCAAAATTCACTGGGAATTTTTGGCAAGCAGTATTTGAAAAGTTGGAAACAACTTTAAGTATGAGTTCTACAGATCATCCATAATCAGACGGTCAAACGGAAAGGACCAATCAGACGATGGAGGATATGCTTCGAGCATATGTGGGCCATCGGCAGTCTGATTGGGAACAGTACCTTCCACTGGTGGAATTTGCATATAACAGTGCAAAACATTCAGCGACCGGATTCAGCCCTTTCACCAATTAGTGTTGGCATGAAAAACCTACGGGTGCAAGCCGCAGCTGATTTCCTTGCGGATATGCAAGAAATGTTACAGCTGGCTAAAGATAGCATAAGAAGTGCCCAGGATAGGGCAAGGCACTATGCTGATCTATCTCGGAAGCACAAGGTATTCATGGTCAACGATTGGGTGTTTTTGAGAGTCCCAAGTCACTCTAGGGGCTTGAAAACTATTAAGTGTTCAAAGTTGGCGCCTAGGTATTGCGGTCCTTTTAAGGTTATCCAAGTGATAAACAAGGTCGCATACAAACTAGACCTTCCATCTAACGTTGGAATTCATCCTGTTTTCCACGTTAGTAAGTTGAAACCCTGGTCCCTATGGAACTTCTTCGTGATGAGTCCGTGAGTGGACCACCTGAACCCGAGGCGATTGTTAATAGCCGGCAGAGGACTTTACGGAGTAGAGTGCTTCTGGAATTTTTAGTCAGGTGGAGGGGCAAATCAGAAGAGGAGGATACCTGGGAAAAGGAGGCTGATCTCCAGAAGAATTTTCCAAATTTTTTCCTACAAGGAAAAATTTAAGTTTAGGGGGAAGGAATGTTACATACCTATGTAACTAGCAGTACTTCAAACCCCTATTAGTCCATTTAGTGTTGGGGGCTAAATGGCAAGGTACCCTTAGGATCAAGGGTATGTGCCCTTGGATAAGGGCAGGCAAGTGACTATACCTTAGTCGGAGGTATGGAGTCACGTGACCCTTGGATAAGGGGTACCCTTAGTATTAAGGGTATGTGCCTTAGATTAAGGTACTAGTGTCCTTGGTTAAGGGCAGGTAGGTGTCTATGCCTTGGATGGAGGTATGGAACCTACTTGGGCAATGGGACCTAGTAGGAGGGCGCCCTTCTAAAGTGTCCATTGAGTTCCCAACTCCCACAAGAAAGGCATTCAAAGAGTCATAGGTTATGGAAGGAGTCTCTTGACATTCCATAAGCCTATGGAGGCTCTTGGAGATTCTTTAACTCCCCTAGGCTTCTCTCTCTCTCTCATTGGATGAGCATGGAACTCCATAGTGCATTGGAGGGGTCCATGGGCCATCTATATGAGGGTAGTAGGGCGCCCATTGGGAGGGGGAGATCTCTCTTGTTTGCTTTGCTTATGCTCTAGTGTTGCTACTAGTGTGTAGAGTGCCTTCTTGTGGTAGTATGCTTAAGGTTTGGATCTTGCTTATGGTATGGGACATAAGTAGGATTTGTATCTTGAGTATGCTATGGAGTGTTGTGGTATGCTTGTGATTTGTTTATGGTTAGCAAGGGGTTGCTAGATAGGTCTTGCTTGGAGCTTGGATCTAGCTATGGTTGGGTGGTGAATACTTGAGGCCAGCTTGTTATCTATCTTTGTGTTTAAAGAGTAGGGACACAGGTGCAGCTGTATCACCATACGCAAGTCTGACATCTCTCGAATCATCAGTGCAACACATCTGGAGTCCTCATACGATATCAAGGTAGAGAGTGTGACTGGGTGATCTCGAAACAGGCAATAATATCTCCCCCGTATCTCATAGTAAACAGGGCATCTGAAGAGAAAATGACACTCATCCTCTACCTCGTGTGTATCACACATACCACAAATCTGAGCCTCACGTGGGGTGCCACTATATCTGCCAGTCTCAGTGGCTAGCTGATGAGAGCCCGAAACTGACCCAACATTGTCCACAGTCTATGTGAGATACGCTCCACTAGATAACCGGGTACAATAGGATATCCAGCAGGATCTTGGGATAAAAAACGTGCATGATGAAACTCAGTCTTTGTCCCCAACGAACCTAGCCAAGAGCTCCAGGGGAGGGAGAGCGAGAGAGAGAGAGGGGGAGAGAGAGAGCTTTATTAACGTCTTTTCCATGCCAAAAGGCGTATAAGACGAACAAGTACATCAGCTAAGTTGATCAGTGCCGTCAAAGCAGAAAAACAAACAAAACTAACTAGGAAGAGAGTCATATAGCCAAGATTATATGTTGCGTAGACCATTTACATGTTCAACTGGACATCTCTTCATTTCTCTATCTCAGATCTATCTCAGAATTCTTCTCATTAACTATAGGCTTTCGATCTACCAGTCTGATAATAGCATCACGATAGATAAGTTGTTTGCTAGTTGATAGAGCTTCTTGTCTTGCCTTCTTATGTTCTTGAACTTGGATGAAGGTAAGATCTTCGTCCAGGTAGTTTTTGGTTTCCCGCAATTTGAATCTCTTCCCTAGAACTTCACGTTGGTGAGACACTGATGTGAAGCGGATTACAAGAGTATCTAGGTCCTTCTTAGGTCGCCAGGCAGTTTCCATACCTTTGCTATGGTGTTGAAGATTTCCTTCCAAAAACTTCTCAGCTTCTTCAACAACATTTTGAGAGTTCGGAATACCTCTAACACAAACATTGAGAGCTTTATGCTCTCGCAGACGGCTCTCAGTGAATGTGGCTGAGATAAGCGAAGGTGAAGGCGCAGGTGGAGAGATAATTGTAGACGAACCTTTAAGCACATCTTCCCATGACTGGACAGTCGTATGGTGTTGTTCCACCTGATTTTTGAGCTGCTGGATTTTTGCTGAAGTAGCGATTTGGGAAGAAGCTTCACTTTTTATAACTGCAACTTCGTTCTTGAGTTCTTGAGAGAGAGAGAGAGAGAGAGAGAGAGAGAGAGAGAAAGAAAGAAAGAAAACTTTATTAATGTCTTTTCCATGCCAAAGGGCACATAAGACTAATGAAGTACATGTCAAGTGTGTGGTAACCATGGGAGCGTATAAAACGTCTCCAAAACTGTAATAAAGAAAGCATCTAGTACAAACTAACGTAGACACATATGTGAGTGTGTCTGTGCATAATAATCATATGTATCGAGATGTCAAGACTGTGCTGTGCTGCTGCTGCTGCTTTTGCTGTAAAAGGATGTAATGTGAGCCACAACATGAGAAGACACTGGAGCCTGCCGGCGTCGTCTATGAGCATGAGCATGTGTAGTAGTACGTCTCTGCATAGGCTTTCTGGTAATCCTGGTAGTTACGTGATGGTGAGAACTGTCTCTGATCTCTATGAGAATGCGAGCGGCTATTGTCAGCATCATCGTCATAATCCTCGTCCTCATGCGCTAAGTCACGCGATCTCCGCCTAGTAAAGAATGAAGTGATCAGTGGCTGTGCGGTAAAATGCTGGGGTGTCCCGTATAAATCTCTCTGTAGGATGAACATCTCACGTACCATCAGAGCGACACATCGTGGGTCCTCATAGGCAAGGAGAGAGCGTAGAGTGGTAGGCATGTCTCGAAACAGGCAATGATATTGTCCTCTGATCTCATTGTATTCAGGGCATCTGAAGAGAAAGTGCTCCTCAGACTCCACCTCACCTAGAGAGCATAACTGGCAAATACGCTCCTCTCTAGGAATACCATGGAACCTCCCAGTCTCAATAGCTAGCTGATGAGAGGATACCCTGAGCTGTCCCAGTGTGAATATGAGACAATGTGATAGTCCCGAATCTAAATAGTGTGGCATGACTGGTGTCCCTGATGCATCCAGCTCCAAGAAATGGGTCCGGTAGAAAGCTGGCTTAACCCCTAACTGGTGACGCCAAGTCCGCTCTAGATATGTGTGATAGAGGAATCGTTTGATATACTGATGGGTGCCTGAGGGAAGCTCTATGATGGAGATACCAAATGACTCAAGTAGGAGGAAGGAGAGAGAGAGAGAGAGAGAGAGAGAGAGAGAGAGAGAGAGAGAGAGAGAGAGAAGAAGAAGAAGAAGAAGAAGAAGAAGAAGAAGAAGCTTTATTAATGTCTTTTCCTTCCCATAAGGCATATAAGACTGACCAATACATCAAAAAGATGGAAACTAGACGGATCAATGCCATCAACGACCAAAATTGAAAAAAAGATCTAACTAAGAAGAGAATAATGGCTAGGATTATATGGTATGTAGACCATTTACAAGTTCAAATGGACATCTCTTCAGCTCTCTAACTTTGACTCTAATTCTGTGCAATCTCAGGTATCTCAATCAAACTTTCATTAATAGCAATAGGTTTACGATCTACAAAATGAATAATACCATCCTTGTAGATCATCCGTTTCCCACATCATAAAGGATGGAGGCAGAGATGCTTCTGGGTTATTAGGGGTCAAAGGAAGGGCTACAGTGGAATCACTCTTAACGAGAATAGGGTCGGACAGAGAGATAGGGATTGCCACTGGAATAGAAGGAGAAGGTGAAGATGGATTTGGTTGTGAGGAAGATGATGAAGCAATGCTAGAAGCTAAAGATGGCTGAGGAGTAGCTGGAGGTGTAGAAGCCATTGAGGCTAAAGCGGTGGAGTCAAAAGGTTGAGGAGCAGGGGCGGATGACACCCCCCCCCACTCTTCCGATTCTTGGCCATGGTTCATGCTCCCAACAGCTTTCCAACCAGCAATTTGCAAAGCAGCGATCAAGGCGCCTCTCTCTCTCTCTCCCCCTCTCGCCATGCCTCCTCGTCGTCCCCACCCTCACTCTCCATCTCCCATGGTTGATGTGGCAGCGCTGCCTGCCACGCAGGTATGTGGCCTCTTGCCTGCCGTTTGCTGCTCCTCCTATCCTTCCCTCTGACTCTACAGATTCTGCTCCTATTCTTCCCACTCCTATCATGTATGCTTCTGCTGCCAGCTCTTCTTCCCTCCAAGAACCACAACCTACATCAAATATCCCATACACGCCTTCTAAATCAACTAAACTTTTCTCATCTTGGAAGATCGATCAAATCAAGGTAGATTTCCAGACTTTGAGGCAAGAAATCTCACAGTTGAAGGGAATGGTAACCTCTTTGATCAATGAGCAAAACGTGTTGTAGTTACAAGTCACATCACTCGAGCAATCAATCGGGACCTACTGCAACAAGACCTATGTCAGACATCTCAGCAAAGTCATTCTATTTCTCAGCCTCAGATTACCTCTTTCTTCTCTAGGAGAAGATCCCGACAGAACCCAGAGTCTGGGGATGACCATGATGATGACGACTACTCGACCTATCAGTAGGAGACACACATCACATCCTCCTAGACGACGTCAGCAGCCACCAGAGGCCCTCCACACTGCAACTCGTATCACATCCTTCTACAACATCAGCAAGACGGGACATGATGATAGTGTTATACATCATTCTTGATACTTAGTTGTATAATGCTCCTACACATTACTATTTAAATATGTTGTTTTTATATTATTTCGGAGATCTTCATACGCTCCCATTGTTACCACATACTTGATATGTACATTTACTAGTCTAATATGCCTTTTGACATGGAAAAGACGTTAATAAAGCTCAAGCTCTCTCTCTCTCTCTCTCTCTCTCTCTCTCTCTCTCTCCATCATCTCAGCGCCTTCATAGTTAGGACTATTACTTATCATGCTGCTCCTAGGCGTCACGTTTACTTGACACCCTCAGCATCTCTATCATGGACCTCCCATCAGGCACCCACGACTATATCAGGCATTTTCTCTATAGAGCATATCTTCATCGTACATGGCAAGGCCAATTAGGGGTCAAGCCTGACTATTACCGGACTCACTTCTTGGGGATAGATGCATTGGGGATCCCAGTTCTACCATGCTATTTAGACTCAGGACTATCTCATTGTCTAAGGTTGCTCCTCTTTCCGGATCTGCTCCTCTTCTCCCCACCGATACTCTAGGAGCGCATGACAAAAACGTCTCCATTAAAGAAACATACTAATAAACTAAAAGAAATCTGAACTGAATATGCTGTAATCTCTCTACTGAGCTGGAAAGAAAACATATATCTATCATGATGTAAAAACAAAGCCTCAAGTCTCAAGTCTCTGCAGAGGCTCTAAAGTCCATAATTGCCAAGACTGTCTGAATGGAAGCCAAGGTTGTGTAGTCTCTGAATGAGGTGTTGTGGAACAGAGTCAAAGGCCTTACGAAAATCCACAAAACAACAATATACCCGCTCTCGTCTGGATCTAGCTTCCTCAATAATAGCCCTCAAGGTGAATATATGATCTGAGGTAGAGAAATGAGGTCGGAACCCTGCCTGTCCCAAAGCCCTGAGCTCGGCTTTGCTACTGACTGTCATCTGAAGAACTGAGCCATAAACCTTTGTGATAATGTGTCCAACCATAATAGTGCGGTAGTTTTCTGGCCTCATGGGATTATTACCGGACTCACTTCTTGGAGATAGATGCATTGGGGATCCCAGTTCTACCATGCTATTTAGACTCAGGACTATCTCATTGTCTAAGGTTGCTCCTCTTTCCGGATCTGCTCCTCTTCTCCCCACCGATACTCTAGGAGCGCATGACAAAAACGTCTCCATTAAAGAAACATACTAATAAACTAAAAGAAATCTGAACTGAATATGCTGTAATCTCTCTACTGAGCTGGAAAGAAAACATATATCTATCATGATGTAAAAACAAAGCCTCAAGTCTCAAGTCTCTGCAGAGGCTCTAAAGTCCATAATTGCCAAGACTGTCTGAATGGAAGCCAAGGTTGTGTAGTCTCTGAATGAGGTGTTGTGGAACAGAGTCAAAGGCCTTACGAAAATCCACAAAACAACAATATACCCACTCTCGTTTGGATCTAGCTTCCTCAATAATAGCCCTCAAGGTGAATATATGATCTGAGGTAGAGAAATGAGGTCGGAACCCTGCCTGTCCCAAAGCCCTGAGCTCGGCTTTGCTACTGACTGTCATCTGAAGAACTGAGCCATAAACCTTTGTGATAATGTGTCCAACCATAATAGTGCGGTAGTTTTCTGGCCTCATGGGATCACCTCCCTTATGAATGGGATGTATGACATTGGTACACCAAGAGTTGGGGAAGCCCTGAATCACAGCTTGATTAAAAAGATCAGAAAGGATGGGAGAGAGTATATCTTTCACATGGATAAGAAGTTCTGCTTCCTGACAAACTTTTATCTGTTTTAAATTTGGATTTATGCCAAGATTAGTTTCTTGTGGCACTTGTCTCGTCTTATTGCATAAATTAACCCATGCTAGAAGCTACTTTGATGACATATTTGTTCTTGATTGTCCTGAATTTGGTAGCTGTTTACATAGAGACCCTAACTTTTTTGATGGAGGAATTTATCCATATATAAAAGGCTGCAGCCAGAATACAATAACTTAAACATTATTCGCATTGTGTTTTTTAAAGGTGGAGTGATCACTTCTCAATCTTATAATTTTCTCGTCTTTGTACTAGTGGAGGTGCTTTTGTATACCAATAAACAATCTAATTTTTTTGCTACTCCATAAGGGTTACTTGTTCAAGAAAGTGATGAAAAAGTTCAAACTGTTTTAGGCTCTTATGGTTTTATGTTTGTTATTTCAGCTTTTGGTATGTTTTAAACTGATAGGATTCAGGAATGAGTCCAAAAAAGTGGGGAGTTAAGAGCCTGCTTTGTTTGTAGTATTTTGTATTTTTGTCTGTTTTGGTAACTCTTGTTTACGTATTACGGTCCCTGTTTTGACTTTGTCTTTATTTTGAAATTTCTTCTTGTTGATTGTTGTTTGCTACCAGTCAATGCAAGAAAAACTGCATTCTTTTAAAACCCAGAGAGCAAGTTATGGTTGGGTACTGATGAGACGTAAGCAATGCTGTTGGCTAGACTTTCTTGTTTTCGAATTCTATATTATTTTTTAGATATAGATCCTTCGATATTTTTTGTTGCAGGTAAAGTTTTTCTGAGCTTTCGCTCATGACATCACTGACATGTAAATTTAAGTTTGTGAATTTGGATATATACCAATCTCACAAATAGATATATGCCCATGGCGTTTACTTTTGCTGAAATTTCATCCAAGCATTGACTTCAACAGTGAAATAGCCCCTAAACCATGCCAATGTAGGAAGTTTTATGTTTAAATTAGCTCTGGTCAGACATTAAATGTCTTCAATTGCATCTTGCAATGATTGTTGAAAGTTGAAACAAAAAAAGTACACATACAGGTGATTGCTTTTTTCTTTTTGGGGTTTTGGAGAGTATGACAATCTCCTCAGTAAGGTACATTTGTGACTAAAACCCATGAAAAATCAGGAAAGTGCCTTTTAAACTCACCAAATCATTCATAGTAGTAGTCTCACAACTCTTTCTAATTAACCATTCTGTTTGATTGCAGTGTATTTGTTGAAAAAAAGTACAAAAAAAACTGGGTGGCTTAAGCGGTGGTTTGTCCTCAACGAAAAGACGAACCGTGTAAGTTCTGCTGTTGTTACGTAACGCATTATAAGTTAGTGATAATCTCATAATAGTTAGCATTCTGTTTGGTAACAGTGGCCAAATTGTACAAAACCACTCTCTGCTGGTTGTCTAATCTTCATTTTATTCATAAGATGACAAATTTGCATATGTTGACCATCTTGTTTTCCTGTTCACAGCTTGGCTACACAAAGACTCCCGAGGAAAGACATTACAGAGGTGTCATCAATTTGGAGGTGTGCACTTGAATGCTACATCCTAACAGGCACCTTGGTTGTAGTTCTACCCTCAAATTGAAGTTCTGGTATTGACAAGGACATAGCAAAATCAGTAGAGATGACACTAAAAATGGAGAACTTCCAAACAAATCTGAAAATGCTGTTGAGAACTTGAGATATAATTATAATGGACAGATATAGGAAGCACAATAGATATAGAGCTGTATTATAGATAGCGTATAGAGAACGGAACTTAGATGATTGAATCTTCAAGGAGATTCCTGGCATGGTAGCTGTAAGAGCAGCCAACTCTGATCTTGTTTCCTTAATACATGCATAAAAAAGTAGTTTAGAGGACTGAAGCAAAAGAAAATTCATCTCATTGTAGTTGTAAGGTGGCCAATTGTAAGCTGGTTTCCTCCTCTCTACATCTATGAACCTAATGCAGCATGCTGTGATGTTTAGGACCCCATAACATTTGAGTGAATGATTGGCAGGTTGAAGGAACGATTGTCAGTTTTCAAGATACAAGTCCTTCATAGGCAATCATAGCTGAACTGAAAGTTTAAGGAATCATCTTTGTGGTTGAGAAATGAATCACTATAGATGAATGAGGCTTTGTGGACAAGACTGCTTACGCTTCGTGGAATTAAAATTAGCATTATAAATTGTAATAATTTCTGCGGAATGATCAACTTTGCATCTGCCATCATTATGCAGTACTATATCTGAAATTTCATCTTTGTGCCCAATAATCTGTGCAAAAGCTTTGCCCTAACGAGTTGGGACTCTAGTAAACAGCCATCCATGATGTCAAACCTCAAAGCTGCAAATCAGGGATAAACCTTGAAATAGAGTTATGCGGACACCTAACTTGATAAAGTACCTGTCAAAGAGCCTTTAAAACACTATTTCAGCTTTCGGACCTGATTTATAATTTATACATGGTATATAATGCGTACACTCATGCTCTTATCGATACTATATGGCTCCCTAAAAGCCTCCTACTATCAATCACTGAAAGAACTGAATTATTCCTGATGATTGCTCATGTTGGATGCTTTATCTTTCTCCTGAACAGGAATGTTTCATTGAAGATGCATCTGATAAAGATGATGATGATATATCAGCTACCACTAAATCATCAAAGGATTCTAAACGTAGCAGTGGGACAGATTCCTCCAAGGCACTGAGTCAGAGCCTTGCATTCAAGATCAGCAATAAAGTACCTTACAAGACAGTTATCAAGGGTCAGCTCTCCTGATGACTGCTCAATACTAAAGCATCTTCTTGTTTCTAGATGCATTTTCAGTATATGGTGTGCTCATGTCAATGTTCATTGTTTTGAGACAGCTCATTCGGCAATTATACTGAAGGCGGACAGTTTGGCTGAGAAGCAAGAGTGGATGACTAAACTTCGAAATTGTGCTCAACCTTCGAAATCCTCATCAACAAAGGGTTCTTCCAATGGAGGTTCACAGCCTCTTGATACCAGCTCACAAACACGTGGAAGTGTCTCAGAAAGTGCATCGGTAAGGTTTCTGTGCACTAACAGTGAATCTGGTAGCACAGGGTGCTTAGAGGACTTGTAGAAAAGCAGTGGGCATGTATTCCTGAATTTGGACCAATACTTTTAGCTCAAGCTCTTCCGAACAGACTGTATGTTTTTCTAGTCACAGAAAACCTTTTCTGTGTTTTGACTTGTACACAGTGGTTCATGAGGAACTTAACTCCTCAGAGTTCATATAATTACACTTACAATTTACACCATAACTCATTGGAAATCTTATGCTGAAGAGAAAATTCACACCATGCTGTGCACAGCCAAAAAATTGCTCGTATATACTGAGCTCCAGAGTCTTCCATAATCGTTAACAAATCCAGAAGAAAAAGCCTGTTGTGCTATGAAGCCCTATCAAACATACGCTTCTTGCATATCAGCAAACTCATCTATAGATTCCAGTTTCACAAGCTCATAGTATGAAAATTGAAAAGTCTTTGCCAGAAATTGTAAACTGAAAATTGGGAAAGTGTGTGTACTCTTTGTCGGAAACTACAGAAAGACGGGAAGGTGGGCAGCAACAAAAACTCCAACGATCTCAGTTCGTAACTGCTATGAATATTTGTTTACTCACGAGTGCTTGAATAGTAAAGACTGCTATGAGACACAAACCTGGAATACATGACTCAAATCTGATACCCCATTGATAGTAGACTTATAAACAAAGTACGAACTGATTGCAACTTGACCACAGGACTGAAGGTCTCTGTGTACTCAATTCCAAGAAATTTGTGACCAGCCCTTGGCTACTGGCCTTGCCTTCCATCTTGAGAAAGTAACATCAGGGTTGTACTTCTTGAAAATTCATTTGCAATCAATGATTTTTCTCTTTCGTGAAGGATTGACTGATCTCCGCGTTTGATTCTTCATTAATGAATCATATTCATTATTCGTTGTCTCTTTCCATTACTTTGCACATTCTTTTGTCAGTGCATCTGGAACAGCTTGGGGTTCTTCTACTGCAGTCCATAAAGCTTGTGGAGTTTTCCCCATCGGATGCCTTGGTCTTGATGACCTGCTTTGTGCTAGATGATTTTCAAAATTACAAGCATGTGCGGAGGTACAATGTGAAGTGGAGAGAATGTTTTCATTTGTGTCAATCACAAGGATGAATCGGTTGCCGCTGCTGGCTTAGAATGCCGACTCCTATAGGTGGCCTGGATGACCTTGCTGTTGTAGCTGGAGGTGTGCCGCCTAAACCATGTGCCTGTACAGTGTATTCTCTCCCTGCCCCAGGTATCACGTGGAAACCACTGATATTGGCTGCCCTGCCATCAAGAGTGGCTATTAGATGGGCCCTGAGCCCTAGTAGTTGTGCTGAAGAACTCCTGAATACAATGAATGTGCTCCAAAGCTGGCATAGCAATTTGCCTCATCAACTAAGGCCTCCACCTCTGGCCACAATGCACCCTACCCCCTAGGCATGATGGTGAGTACAAAGGTGTCCTAATTGCAAAAAATACACTCCAATCTCTAAACCCTAAGCTTTAAAAAACTGCTACCACTTACAAGCTAGTTTGCCAGAAACTGGGAAGAACACACACAAGATGTCAATGCAACCAAAGCAGCCCCTATCATGCTGTTATACACCATCACACAAGCCCACATAGCATCAGAATGATCCTAACCCTTTCATTGTAGCCCAAGGTGGAAGCACCAAAAGATTGGCATAAACAAGTCAAGAATTCCTAAGATGATCTGATCATAATGTTACAGGTACAAAAATCAGATCTCTTCCAGCTCGAGCAAATCTCTAGTCTCTTTTGGGACCATCGAAAGCAAAATCTTACCACCGAGAAAATTGAAGCAAAAAATTTGGGCTCCTCCCAAAAACAAAGATTTGATATCTTTAACATCCTCAGTAAAGATAATTGCAAATTCTGGACAAAGTTAATCTCAACTTCCATGCAAGAATGATCTGATACCAGTTGTGAGTGAAAGATCATGACAGAACATGAATAGAGAAATTCTGCAAATTCAAACAACAATCTGATAATGAACAATTATCAAAATACCAATCTCCACTAGTAATCTAACTGAATGTAGTCCAAAGCTATGCAAACCCTATCTGAAAATACTTTGTGAGCCGATAACTAGTGCCTAAACAATCAGCTTATTGTACTAGTGCCTAAACAATTAGAATGAGGGCTTGGAAGTTGGAGCCCTGTATTTAGACTGTTAGTCCTGGTTACGGCTGGTAGCTGTGCCCTGCCTTGACCCCCAATAATATGGAATAAATGAATAAGTTTCCACTAATAAATGTTCTGAGAACTGCAACTGGCCGAAGTCCTAAGGAGATTGCCAATAATATGCATATGTCTGCCAATGCCTTTTACAATTTTGTGATGCTATCAAGTTTTTGGCTGCTCTGATTTTGTTTATCTATTGCTTGCAATGTTGCCACTGTTGCCACCATACTCCTGTACGCATCGTATTTCTGTACACCACATGAGGTATGCCAATGTTTGCCTTACCCATATGCCGAAAATATACAGTCAAAAATTACATATGACGTACACAACGTGTAACACATCAAGTACAAGGGTAAAAGCATGCAACTTAAGGAAAAAGGCTGAAATGAAAGTCATTTATTATTTTGGCACACCATAAGTGTTCAGCCTTCAGCCCACCCTTAAAATTGTGTTCACCTCAACCTCAAGATACAGTTAATGAGATCACCTTTTTTATAGAATTCTTAAGGCTGCAGCTTAAACAATCTTCTGCATTTAGAATCATTTACCATATTCTTGCTGGCCATATGCTCATGAAGCTGCATACGGATCATTGAAGCTGCATACGGGTCAGTGTACATGCATGTGCACAACCAGGCTTTTTTTCACCTGTGGCTGGAATGCTGAATTTCCTTATGAACTTTATCGACAGAACTTGGGCCCTTGTGGCTCATTCGTGACTGCTATTTTATATAAAAAATGATACTAGCTTGAAAGATTTAAACCTTTCTGAAGTCCAGGGTCTTTCCTCAGCCTTGCAACTACTGTCAAATTTTATGATTCTGATTTGTTGTGTGTGAATTTGTGATGTTTATTCTGGACGTAGGTTTCTTGCACTTTGCAAGGCAATGAGAGTATTGAATCTCTTTCTCTTGTTTCATGGCTGCTTGCTCTTGGCAGGAAACAATGTTAAGGAGGCCTACCGATCCAGAAGAGGATTTGAAGCTTATGGCTCAAGAAGTTCGTGATTATGTAGAAGCTGTTCTGAATAGCCTTTCAGCCAATATTCCAAAAGTATGTTCAATTTCATGTAGATGTTGGTGATTCTTGAATAGATTAGATCAGAAGATTTTTAATCATTTGAGTTGATCTAGTGTAATGTTTTGGATTTGAACAGGCTATAGTGCTGTCGCAAATTGAACGTGCAAAAGAGGCTATGTTGAACAAGCTTTACAGCTCAATCAGGTGTCTTCTTGGTCAAACATTTTCAGTTTCTTGACTTTGGATTGTTATTGTCATATGAGTAGGTCAGATCTCTTGATATATGTTGACATTTCCCGCGATCTATGCCCATATGTCATTCTTTGAATCTGATTTATCTTAATTGTCTTCTGTACAAAAAGCAAGCATCCTACAACCACCATTCAAGAGCTGTTGCAGGAGGACCCAGAAGTTAAACGTCGTCGGGAAAGGTATAAGAAACAGGCTTCAGTGCTCTCTCGCCTTACTCGTCAGCTAAGCTCCCGCGAGGCCAGGGCATCCACAGCTAATGGTTTTAGCGATTCAGGTGACTTCAGTTGGCTGCATGTACTTGTTACTTTTTACAATCAGGTTCAGGGAATATATGGCACTCTTTGTGCTGATCAAATATGGTGTTATTGGTTTAACAATCATGTGCCCTCGCTAAAGAAACAGCTTGTGTGTCTTGTCTTTTCCTCATAAAAAATGTGACATTGCAGGATCACCTGGAAGCTCAGGAAATGAGGATTGGCGACTTGCATTTGAAGAAGCAGGAAATACTTCCAGAAACTACTATGACAATTCACCCTCAACATTAGACTCACCATGGTCATCGGCAAATGGCCGTTCTGATCGTCGGAACAGTGAGCCAGAGGAGAATGGAAGTATTGGGCCGGGGCGTAGAACCCCAACAAGGCGACCTCCCCAACCTCCAGCAGGGAGTGCACCAGTGTACAGATATTAGCTAATGTTGTAATAATTGATATTTTGATGTATCTGAGAACTGGACAGGTTACTAGAACAAAAATGATTGCTACAAAGCTCTGTATTAGTTGAAGTTTTGTTTTCAGCTGTCCTGCACTTTCAAAGCATTAAGAAGCTTCTAGCTGCTTAGCATTTTGAGCGCAGATTTGTTATATATAGAACTTTCTTAATTTCTGTATCGTATCTAATTGTTTTGACATTTGGGAATCCTTGTGGGGTTCAGTCACCAGTGCAATTAAATCGAACTCGACTGCACTTGATTCTTTAGGTTCTATTAACCAGCCACCTTCATGTATTGATTAAGATGCGCATCACTGGAGATTATTTCTGAAAATAAAATTACGGCTTGATTATGCTTCTTCTGCTATTAAGCCCTTGTGATCTTCATACACAATGAGGAGATACAGAACTGTGGTGATAGTAGCAAGACTGATCTGATTTTTGTATCACTGATTTTGACCACAAGAGTGGTCCTGGATACGGATGAGTTTCATTAAGCCTGATTTTCTCTTATTGTGGATTGTGCTGGTGGGGCTTTCAAGCAGGGTAGCAAAAGTCTTAATGTTGTTTTGTTGTAAGTTACTGGCTTTGAGGCTGACAAAGGTTTTAAAACCATTTTGCTGGAAGTTGCTGGGATTAATCTGTTTCAGCTTTTTATCATATGGGTTTGAGGTCCTTCTAAGAACATGGTTGGTTTTGGAAGAGATTTAGTTTCTGTGATTTGGAATATATTTTCGTATTATGATGCTTTCAGGATGGACTTATGTTTATACGAAGACACTTCGTGCACGTTTGTGTATTGAAGCCTATATTGGTCAGCCTATGCTGCTCATAAATGACCAAGTCACCTGAAAGGACTCAACATGGGTAAAAGTAAAATTTTCAAGACCTAACATGCGCGAAGTTAGGCTATTTTAGTTAAACACTGTGGAAAGGAATACTGAAGCCCTTGTCTCAAGAAGTTCAGATTCCAAATATGGAACTGAATTTCAGATGAGTTTATTTTCACTCCCTTGCTAATGCCTTGCGTTTGTGTTCTTTTTGCGACTTTCCTGGAATTGACAAGAAGCGTATCCTGCAATCTGTCAAACAAGGAATGATATGGGTCCTTGTTCAAAATATTTAATTAAACACTTTTCTTAACACTAGACTTGTAGAAGGGACGATTTTCATCCTTTAAAACAAGTTTCCTTTTTAAAAATAAAATAGGAGTTTGACTTCTAGTTTTAAGTTGAAAATCTTAGTAATATTGCTAAACTGCATGCTCTACACTATAAAACAAGTTCAAACTTCTGAAAAAAGTTCTTGGTCGACCACTATTCTTAGTCAAATACAAATATCAACAAGATCTAAAAAAATATATTGTCTTATAGATTTGTTCTCACCATAGCATATCCTAGTTATGATATCTCATAGACATTCTTTACTTTTTGAGACATTGAATGAGAAAAATTATGGTGCCAATTTGTAGCTCAAAATCATCCGAGTTGAGGAATATTTTATGAAATAGAGGGACTTTAGACCTTTGAACAGTTGAATTTCGATCATAAAATGCTCATTTCCAAAGATCAAAATTTTGAGCATAGTAAAACGTACTCTTCAGAAATCTTTTCCTTGAACAATAAGAAATGTCTTCCATAACCAAGGAAAGCTTATGTAAATGGTTTGCAACAAATCTGGTGTGCCTTGTACTCCATGTAGTATGTGCTTATTGCTGGGATACTTATATTTCATATGAGTGCCAAAAAGAGAGTAAAGGTGAGTAGAAAGGTGGTGTTGGAGACTTTTAGTAAGGCAAAAGCTATTTATTTGGTGTAAGTAGGTTCACAGTTTCCAAGATGTTTAACACCTTCAAATGATAGACCATTTCCTAAAAAACTTGTGCAAGATACTTCAAGCTTTGCTCTATCTCCAGTAGGTTCCACTATATGAACTGTTCTTGTGTGCTGTTGCGACCCTATTAATTCCCGTCTTGATCTCTTGTAAACAACTTTTGTTGGAACCACGAGAAGTTGTATCGAGGCTCACGTATGTAACACAAACTAATAGAACAGACCTATAAGTAAGGATACCATCAAAGCTAAATCAGAGAAACACAAAAAAGCATAATTGGATCTACTTAAAGACTCAGTTAGCAAGAACATATACAAGACATCATTATAAACTCACATTGTGGTTGTGACTAGAGATCACATAAAAATTGTTTTGCTCCAAATTGTTGAAAAGTTTTTGTTTGCCCACTAATAATTCTCAAGACATTCTTCACGCTCCGACTAGAGCTTTCCCCCGGGAAGTTATCCACCGCATTTAACCATTTCAAGTCTCAAGCAAGCAACAACATACTTGAACTAGTGTAAAAATGGTATTCTACAATGCAGCCCTTGTTGCCTTCTTTAACCTCTTCATTCTTTATCGATAGGAAGAATTCATACTTCAAGCTCATGATAGGTGTGTTAACCTATTAAAATTTTCACTCATTTATACAATAAAATAAGAAGCATGTGCAGTTTTCACACTCAATGCACTTTGACACCCACTTGAATCTCTCAACAACAATATCCCCTAGACTTCGTAACACCAAGGGACTAGTTCACTGTATTCTACGAGCATTGACAAAACTCATGGAGAATCCAATAGAAGTAGCAATTCTGCATTGATTTGAATAGTATGTTATGCAATTTTTACTTGTTTAAAAGAGTCATTACTCTATTGCTTATCCTACTTTATGGACTACTAGGACCACTCCACTACTTTTCTTACTCTTTCCACTACTTGCAGTATTGTTCTACCTTTGAGCTACCACTATTTTTACTACTTTGGTGGTCATATTGCATAGACCACATTGATCACTAAATGATGGCCCTATGCTTGTGATGGACTCAATTCCCAATGCCTTGTTTGTTTGGTAAGGAGGCAAGAGGTTCTCGATTGAAGAACTCATTTAGCTCCTTGATTAGTTTGTTTAGTAAGGAGGCAAGAGGTTCTCGTGCTTCAACACTAAATACTGCTTAGATACTTTCTACAACTTATTAACAAAACTTATTGAACACACACTGCTTACAATTGTCGCGTTCATTGATACAAGCTATGCTGAATAGTCTCACGTGCTAGCACACAACTTCCATTGTTTAGCTCATTCATATTGTCATTATCGATTGATGGTTTTGCCCCCAACATCTTGTTTCCCTCCACCTCTACCCATTGTGCTCTCTATCAATCAATCTTTGTATGATGCTATTTTTCTTGTTGTGTATGTTCATATGCATCAAAGTACAAATAGTGGGTGTACACTGTATTTAATATTTTGTTAAGATTAGATTTCCTTATTTGAAAAGAAAAATATACCAGCTTAGCATTGACAACGATTGATGAAGCTCATCTCCATGGGAAGGTCTGCATCACCCTTGACATTAAGGCACAGAAAATAAAGATTATATTGCCTCCCATCACAAAAAGGCTTCATCATGGATCCTATTTTCCAATTAAGGAATTGAATTCCTCCTCGTATATCTTGCAATTGTGAGTTCACTCCAACAATGATTCACATCCACCTTCTACCCACCTATTTTTATCTCTCCTTGAGCAATCGTGAGATGTTGATTGTTCATCCATTTCCCAAGGCACTTTTCAATGCATGCATTCCCTTCAAGAAGAGTTTTTTTAGTAAAGGGAAATATATGAAGCATTTGATGAGGGGTAAAGAATTAATGCAGATTGTGAAAAATGACACGAGTGACTCACTTCGTTTAAAGATTGCAAGAAGACTTGCTACCAAGTCCAAGCCAAATCCAAATGTTAAAGAGATAGTTCATGTATGTGATCAAGGAGGTGTGAGTCGAAAATGTTATAGGGCATTGAAAAAATCTATGAAAAAATCTGACCAGAAGGGATTGAAACGACATCAAATATTACAGGCCGCTTACAAAAACCTTCAATCTACGAAACGAGACCGCAATTCGTTTTTACGGAATGAATTAGCTGAATTCTTCCATACTGATGAGGACACTTTTACAATATTTAACAAGAAAAAGAGAGCTATCATTTGTTTTCATTATAACCAATACAACAATAAATTTTTGGATCTGGCGATGATGATATGACATTACAATGTTAAAAGAGATGGTGAGTTCGTTCTATGTAAATTTCAATTCTTATTTTTCGACTTCTTGTCATATGAGTTATTTACAAGAATTTCATATTGCAGATTGTGGAGGCAAAGTTATATTTGTTGTTAAAGTGGATGACGTGGAGATTATAAAAGGTTGCAAACTTGAACGTGTCACAATCACGTTGATGAACCAAGCATTGCAACGGTCAAATGAAAGTGAGTCCAATGAGTTTAGTGTGCAATATGAAAATCATATATGGTGGATAGCTGCATTTGAAGTTCATAAAGAGACTCACGATGTGTTGAAGTGGATATTTGAACAATGCAATATATCTAAGGTAATCCTTGCACAAAATGGAGGTGAATTGCTAAGTGTTGATGGGCAAAGCTTTACCGTGAAATGGCACTTAGCTGCCGATTTGAAGAACTTAAAATGCATGTTTGGTTGTGGGCTTGATGCAAATGCAAAACATTTTTGCATATACTATATGTCTAAAAGTGGGCGAAACAAAGGTACCTTGCATTGCAACAAATGAGTTCCACCAAACATGCACAATCTAGTCAAAGCTTGGAATCCTGTATTAAATATTCCTCTTGAAAGAGTCCATTTTTGCCTGATGCATGGTGAATTATAGATGTTGGACAAATTGTTATATTTGCATTGTTTATATGCACGGAATATGTAGCCCAATCACGAGCGGGTGTTAGCATTAGAAATATAGAGATAGTGTTATCCTAAATGGGATTGCATGGAGGCCATGTGAATCTTGCCAAGGATGTTGAGTTGAACTCAAGACTTGATAGCAAAAGTTTCCATGGGAGGCATGAAAGCAACAAATCCTCATATGGTTACTACAAGTGCAAAGGTGTGGCAAGAATTTGATGCTTTGTCATTGACTATCAATATCCCCATTCAGTTTCTAAATCTCCTCCCAAATCAGTTTCTAGATCTCCTCTCAAATCCCCTTTCAAATCTCCTAATCAGTTTCTAAATCTCACAGATCTCCTCCGAAATCTATTGAACAGTCCACACAACTCTCTTCTCCATCTCGCCTTGATGGTGAAGAATTAGATTCATTTTTGAATGTGCAAATCAATTTTTTTTTTGGACGATATATTAAGACATGTATATTTATCTCTTCATGTCCCTCCTTCATTATCTTTTGTAAAATCTAATAAATATGATCCATACGATCAATTACTTTCCACTCATCTTAAATCTTTTGGCAAGCATTATAATATTCAAACTCCCCTTACAAAAATCAATCATACCCTGACTGCACTAGACACAAGTGAATTAGAAAATAAAGATAAAGACGATGTAGGAGTGGGGTTGGTTCCGTATTTTCTAGAATATTATCAAGCACCAATTTTTGTAAAATTAGAATTATTGCCTATTCATTTTCTAAATAGTATTTATTATCCCCAGTTTAAAGAATCTTATGTGGATGGATACGTGGCAAATGTGAGAACAAACGCACCCTTGATTATGGCACCATACATATACAAGTAAGTAAGCTTTTTGTTTTTCAAAATTTAGCTACTGCTATTTTACTTAAGCTAGCATGTTAAAAGTTTATCCCGACTCACATGCCAATTTGTTATTGCAGTGGACATTGGAGTGTATATGTTTTGGCATTATAAGAAAATAGCAATGGTATATGCAACCCAGTGTACATAAAAATGAATTCAATCTTGCACATGCACAGGGCTGCAAGAAAACTTATACAGATGTTGGTTGAATTCTTTCATACGTCAGGTGCAACGACATACATGAAACTGGAGTGGATAGATGCAAAGGTGATTTTCATAAAAAAAAAAAAAATTAAAAATATGAGATATCGGTTCAACATCCATTTTCATTTTTCATATATAACTTACGCTCACGGCGCACATTGAAACGATATCTCATTTTTTTCATTTTTTTATTTGTAATATCGATTCAACGCGCAGTTGCAATCTTTGTAAAATTCCGTTCATCTCCTTGCGCGTTGAACCGATATCCCATCATATTCTAGTACATTCACACATTTTTCTGTTTCGTTTGTCTTTGCAGTCCTCCCAACAACAAGGTAATGTTAGTTGTGGATGGTATACAATCTTCAATGCAAGATCATTCTTTATGTGGCTTGCTCAACTTGACTCTATAAGGTCATACATTTATTTAGAAAACTTTCGTGAATTTATTATTGTCAGTCATGAGATAGTCCTTGTAATATTCCTGACATATGTTTCTAATACAAATTTTCTTATAAAATTTGTTTTCTCAGTTTTCCTGCACGCCAGTCACGCCACAAGGGATCAAGCATTTTCGACATGATGCATTAAGGATATTGGTGAAAAAATTTTACCCTGTCGATATTCCAGACGCTAGTCCAGAAAAGGTTCTTCCATCTGGAGAACTGGATTTAGAGATCATAGAGCCAAAGATAGATGATACAAAAAAATGAACGGCCTTCCTTCATGTGGATGAGCCAATATGTATCTCACATGTACAGAATTGTTTTATACAAAAATATTGATATTTTTTATATTCATTTATCTTCAATTTCAACTGTTGTTCGTACATGCTTACATTTGAGATTCTTATTTTAAGTTCTAAGTGAGTCAAATCTAGTCCTCATGATCAAACCTTTGTTTTTCATAGCCTTGGTCTGTCTTGTCTTTACCTTGGCATTTTTGGATTTGTTTGAAGATGATCTGAGCGAACCTTTGCCACAACCAATCCAAACATGCGGCATAGGTTCACTCAAATTTGTTGCGACAAAGCTTTACTCAGATCATCTTCAAACAAATCCAAATATGCCAAGACAAGGACAATACAAACCAAGACAATGAAGACAAAAAATACAGCCGATATTGGTTTAGCGTGCAAGGATGACTTCATTGGAAGGCACTTCAACAAGGGCATGCACTGAACCGATATCGCGGCTAGACACGCCCCATCAAGTAATTATCATTTTAGATACTGATGGCGTGTGTCGATTCGATATTTGATTGCAGTGGTCACTGGAGTTCAAGTGCCCAAAGATCTCCCCAATGGAGATAATGCATTTCCGACAGGAGACAATTAAGCTTGTTATCAAAAATTCATATTCAGTTGCAATTACAGTGTTTTTTCCACCATAGGAATGGAGATAATAGAAAAGAAAGACCCTCAGCTTAAACAATGATACTCAAGTCGAGTGGTTCATATATTATCAAACATGATGTATACAAAAAATTATATGACATAATACAAAATTACATTGTTCAAATTCTATGGATCTTCAATTTCGATGGATGTTCCTATGTCTTTGAATTTTATATGTTCTTCATGCTTTGCTCTTACCTGCACAACATAAATTCTTTAACTTCATTTATCTTGTGAAAGTGATTCACTAAGAAATAAAAATTTTCATATGGCATAATGTACATCTACACCATTCAATCAAAATTGATAGTATTGAGGTAGATCGAATTGCAACATGTCTAGTTCTTGATCAAATGTGATTGAGACACCAATCTTCCTCTACCTCAACCATTGCAAGAATGTTGTCATTTCTTTTCGCTGTTATTTGAAGTTGCTCTTGATGGTTTATTCCAAAATCTTGATCAAGTGGCTTCCACACCATTTTTGTATTTTATTCATCTTCTATAATACAGCAACAAAGTGAGCATTTGTTTTTCGATGTGATATCTAAATGTCATTGATGAGTTACATACCCTGCACTCAACTTGTTGATTTTGTTTTGTATCCCAATCATCATCCAACAACTCGGCGATTATTTGATCACTCAAGTCCTTACATATAAACATTTTTTTTGTTCATCGAACATTGCATTTGGAAAAAGAAAATTAACAAAAATAGAAAAAGGTAGATACCAACTTAATCTATTATTTTTTGAACCAGTGCTACACTTTAATATATTCTGAATATCCATATAAAGTCTAGATCAAAAACTTTCTAAAATTGCTGAATCTGGAGAAATCCATTCCTCACTCAAAAAATTTGGCAGAGGATACGGCTCTAATCTATCCACTAAACTATTTTTATCTGGAATATAGGTGTGATCATAAATAAACACTCCTGACTCTAAAAGGGATTTTGGAGAACGACCTTTATATTGTAGGATATACCTAAGAATGACAAAAAATTCCTAAACTACAAGGATGAGTTAACTACAGTTTACAACTATTGACGTCAAATCAATCTCGACGAGTGTAACTACAGTTTATGACTATTGACGTCAAATCAATCTCGACGAGTGTACAAATGCGGGCAGCAAAAGAGTATTCAGGTAGTGAATGTGGTCCAATCACAATCGTTTGTTCTGCCCAGCGGGATTTTTGGAAATCACGAAAATTTGGTCGGGAAAGGCAAAAACAATTTTTGTCAGTCAACCACTGTTACAATTTGTCACAGATGGACACCGTTGATTGGGACACATAAGCGTTGAAAGCGTGCAAAATAAAAAAAAAAAAAACATCTTGACAAAGGGCCCATTTTGAGTTCTAATATCCCCTAATGTGTAGCTAGAAAGTGTGGAGTTCATTATTCATTTGTATTTCTTTTTCCAGCTTTTTGGACATATTTATTCTTGAGCTCATTATTAAAGTTTGTTTTATTTATACACTTTTAAAAGGACTAGTAAACATATCATAAAGTGCAATCATATGCATTTTTTCTAGGTAAGTATGTGAATATACAAACTACAAACCTAGCATATTCATGTATCATCATAGGCTAGAATCATCATACCATTTAAAAGCACATTGTTGTTGTTGTCTTTTAGTGATGTTGGTGGATAGGCCACACCAACATCTCAACTTAGATGTTGTTAGTTGAGAAGTTGTGTACCAAAGATGCCTAAAAAAAAGGACATGGGTGGGAGGCTTGACTTTCTTACAAGGAACTTTTTAAAGAAGTTATGCTTAACTTGTAATTTAAACTTAAATTTATTTTGGTACAAATTTTCCTTTTATTTTATTGGGCAAAACCTAGTTCAACTTGGTTAAAGGGTGGTTTCAGACTACGTTGCTTGGCAAGTACGAAGTTTAAAATGGAGTCCTATCATTGGTCCAGGCAGGAAGAATGGGTCTCCCACCTTTCAGACCTAGCTTCAGTTGCCACCATGTGGCAGAGGAGGTGGCATGGGGCCCATGCCACGTAGGGGCAACTCAAGCCCATTTTTTGGACTTGGGGACATTGCTCGACATGTTGAGTTGCCAGGGGCAACTTAACAAAAATGGACCACTCAAATATTCGGGATTCAAACTGGCCAATCAGATTGTGGCCCTTCATTTGGCACTTGCCACCCAATTTTGAAAAGGGGGACGACGCTCCATCGCCTGTCAACTCACATGCCAAAATCCAAAACATGGGCGACAAGTCAAAGGGCCAGGCAACAGACTTGTTGCTAATTTGAAACCACCCTAAAATTGTCCTCTCCCTTGGCCTTGTCAAGAACTGCATGGTGGGAAGGGTGCATGACACTTTAAGCCTCCAAGACAATGGAGAGAGAGAGACACACACACAGTAAGTGCACCTTAAGTAAAGTATGTCAATTTAAAGATCTCACAAACTCAAATCAAAACCTCTTTTTGTGACGGGTATGTTTTAAGAAACAATGAAATTGATAGTAAAAGTGGTCAGACGAATAAACATGAAGTCGTTGTAGTATAGTGGTAAGTATTCCTGCCTGTCACGCAGGTGACCCGGGTTCGATCCCCGGCAACGGCGATGGGCTTGTTCCACATGCAGCTAAATTTTTGGTCGCATTTTTTCTGATGTCATCGCTGAATCCATTCTTTTTTCTTCTTCTCTGTCTGTCGGTCTGAATCTGCAGAGGGCTTCATACTCGGATTTCGAATACTTTTGGTTGCGAAATATGAAAGGAGGCGTTGTTGATTCTGTAAGATTTGAAGTAGAGTTCGAGGTTGGAAATCCTTCATGAATTGAACTGAAATCTGACTATAAATCTTCCTTCCAAGGATGCAGGATAATCAATCAATCACATCTGCAACCCCCATTTGCATGAATCTGGATGCAGCAATTTAGAAATCTTCCTTCCATGGATGCAGGATAATCAATCATACCTCATTATTGCATTATTCTCCTTCAATTGGACTGCCATACTCTATAGATTGGTACCATTGAGCTATTACAGATTTTTTTAATTTTGGGCAATGAAAGTTACTTTAACTAGCTTCATTATACATAGTAGGTCAATAGGAGGAGCACAAGGCTCCAAAAATCTACTTTCAAATAAGCCAAGATTCAATCATGTATTTGGGTGTAGTTCAAGCTATTATCCAACTTAGCGACGATGGTGAAGATTGAGAGTGGTATCAAGGATCAACAAATGATCTCACTTATGAATCTAGGATGATTATCATGCCTAGGGATGGAAAAGGCATAGACTTTAAATGCCAGGTGCCCATCCAACAGTGCTGGTTAAGTGAGAGAGTGTCACACACTCTCTCAATTAACTTGGGCCTTCGGATGGGCACATGGCATTTGATGCATGTGCAAAACCCAGTGAAAGGAGATTACAATGCAATTTATTATTGGGACATATGCTAAATCCAACTAGTGAAATTTATATTTCTCCTTACACACTTGTAGGTTTTATCCACCTTAAAGTGGTTTCCTTGTCACACAGTTTACAAGGCTCAACACACAAAGACAATGATGATCAGCGAGGCTTGTGTATGCAAGGTAAAATCTCACCCAAAAAGCTTCCAAGGTACATGAGCATCTACCCAATGCAAGCATGAGCATTCAAAAAGCTCGAGTTAGCATGTGCATTGTGCACCTTTGCCAAGCATAAAGGTTGCCCAATAAAGGATTTATTTTATAGTTGTTTTTCAAAGAATTTTTTTGATTTGTTAATGCGAGGAAACCGCATGAAAGCTTGCACATATGAGTCCATGAACTATCCTATGTACATAGACATTATGCATAGGAAAGATCAAGGTGGCATGCCAACTTTACCAAGCATAAAGATTGCCTAGCAAAGGATGTATTTCATGGTTGTTTTTCAAAGAAATGATTTGATTAATCAATGTGAGGGAGCCCATTGCTTACTTGGATAAAGGATGCATAAAAGCTTTCACATATGAAAGTTCAAGGACTTTTCTATGTAAAGGGACAATATGCATAGGAAAGCCTTAATAATTGTATTCAAACAAGAGGAAATAATCTCAAGTGAAGACAAAGAGAAATGATTAAAATCAATTTTTTTAGGTCTATACAAGTGAGGGGAATGCTACAAAGCAAAAACGTGTAGGAGGTCTTGGTTGAGGCACATCCCTAGATCATTTGCCCAATGGTGTAGGAACCCAAGGCCCGTAGCTTTCCCCGTGTAATATGAAATGGGCGTGAGCCCAAAGGTGAGTTCTTAGCTTCCTAGGTATCTTGAAGCTTTTTTTGTTTGCTAGAGGTGGCTCCACTAGCATGACCTTCTATACTAGCAAAATGTTATTGCATTATGTTATGGGAGGTGGCTTCAAAATACAAAGGAAGAACCACAACTTGATCTTACAATATAGAAATGCTACGTTGCCTTAACAATTAAGATTGAAGATAAAAGTTGAACCCCTTATGATAAGAATCCTCTTTTTGAGAAACTTTCATGGATAAACCTTTTGATGACCAACAATTAGAGAAGATAACATTCATGTGAAGAGATTGAACAAAGACATTGCTTGTTTTTTGCTTCTTAAAGAGAATTTTGAGTGAAAGTTTATCGAGCCAATGATATTCTTTATTAGTGAACATAGTGAATTATAGCTTCAGCATTACTTAGTCGTAATAAAGTATGTCCCACTTTTTTGTGTTTACATGAGGCACACATACACAAAGATAACAAAGAGATATCACATGTTTCATTTTGCAATTAGTTATGGTTCCTATACTACAATGATGACACTTACAAGCAAATAGCTATTTGGCCTTGCAACCACACGATGGGGTAGGCCACCCCTACCCATTGTATGTGTTCTCCTTGCTAGCCTCCCATCCACTTGAATGTATGTGTTAAGTCCATGTCCTATTTATAGGATTCGGCATGATCCTCGACTTGGATACCTGGTACTTCAATACTTGTTATTATTAGTTACACCTCGTTATTTTAGACTAGGCCAAAAAATGTAATTAATAGCTTTGCAAGCTATTGCATGGGTTTGGATGGCTATAGCATGGTGTAGAGTACCAATAGTAATGACTTGCATGTATGGAAATAATGTATGCTTGCATGGGCACATGCACATGTAAAGCAGGGGCTATATCCTCTTGTAGGAACACGCCCAAATCTCATTTCTATTGTGAGTTTTCAATGTCCTCTCTCTCTCTCTCTCTCTCTCTCTCTCTCTCTCTCTCTCTCTCTCTCTCTCTCTCTCTCTCTCTCTCTCTCTCTCTCTCTCTCTCTCTCTCTCTCTCTCTCTCTCTCTCTCTCTCTCTCTCTCTCTCTCTCTCTCTCTCTCTCTCTCTCTCTCTCTCTCATGGAGATGGCACTATTCCAGCGCTCTGATCTAGCGTGGCTTCATCCCTGGTGATGGCTACCTTGGATGCGCCTCTGCCTGCTTCTACAGCGTAGCTGCTCCCTCTCTCTCTCTCACTGTGCAATGGCGAGTTGTAGAAATGCGCTGCTGAAGATGAAAACCACCGCTACTACTGCCATAGATCTGCGTGGGCTAGTTCAGCCGCTGAGGGGTGTGTGAAGAGCGCTGCCTTTGGAAATTGCCTCTTGGAAGAACGTTGGCTGACTATGAGAGAGGCTAAGTTCACAATCTGGACGTTGATTTCAACTACTTTACAATGGAAGGAACGAGAGCTCATTGAGGAAGTAAATGCGATAGGAAAAAAGGTTATTTTTCGGGATGGTCGACATTTTCTAGTCACCCCATCCGGAACTCATCACTCAGTGACGCCTCCTACGTGAGAGCCTTTTAGTCAATGTAGAATTTTTAAATTGTATTTAAAGTTGCCTCCTGCGTGAGAGCCTTTAATTGAACCTTATTGTTCAGAGTTAGGTTGAGAGTTAGAGCACTGAAGAGATATTTTTCTCTTCTTAATTAGTTTGGTTTTAGTTTTGTTGTTTTGACGGCATTGCTCCGTCTTGGTGCCATCCATTTTGATGTACTTGTTTCGTCTTATATGCCTTTGGGCATGGAAAAAGACATTAATAAAGCTTTCTTTTCTCTCTCTCTCTCTCTCTCTCTCTCTCTCTCTCTCTCTCTCTCTCTCTCTCTCTCTCTCTCTCTCTCTCTCTCTCTCTCTCTCTCTCTCTCTCTCTCTCTCTCGCTCTCTCTCTCTCTTCTTACATCCTAGCCCATGACACGAGGGTGATGCTATGGGAGATTGATCAATAGCTTCTCATTGGTTGGGTGGTTTTGCTCCACTGGTATTTCTTTGTGTGTAAGCAGGGACCTTGAGGTGCTTCTTATAGTGATATCAGAGCAAAACTAATGAAGAGTGAAGGATGTGGAGCTATGAAGTTTTAGTCGATTTGTTGGTGGAGATCTATCCGTTTTCTCTTCCTAGTGAGAAAAAGCTCCCAACTGGATATTCTCTTAGTAATCACACTTGCATGTTGCTAAGATCCATCAGATATTGACTTTCTCCATAACAATATGGGCTATTGTTGATTTTAGCCAGTTTATGACAATGTTGCTTGAATATGTTATAAATTATTGTAGTTCTGAATTTCTAGCAATTGTACCTTATGCTAGGGAGTCATTAATTGCTGAATTAATGATTGCATGTCATGCTTATGCAAGATTTATGGTTCTAGGCTATGTATTAGTTAGAAATGATTTGTTTTTGAGTATTTTTGGCTAGAAACGGGTAGTAAGAGCTATTCTTTTAGCAAAATCATACTACTTGAAGGTTGATATAGATCATTTTGAGTGTCTAATAATCAATAAGTGGTTGCATGAGGCGGAAATTAGTTCTATGTAGGTGAAAAAAAAAATCAAAAATTGCTAAAATTCATGATTTTTCCTTGAAAAAGGATGCATACTATTGTAATATGGTTTTTAGACCTTGCATGAGTGTTTACCAACATCTTTTGAAGCTATCCAAGGAGTAGTACTAGAGAATTCAATCCATAGAGTGTGTAAAAGGCCCAAAAAAAAAGGTTGAACATGGTCATTTTTCATGCTTTTTTGGCTATATCCCTTTTGGCCTTCTGAACAAGCTATTGTAATTGCAATTTGGTTGATGGTGGCTAATGCTCCATGCATCCGAAGTTTGTAGCTAATGTGCCCTCTAAGACGTGTATTTTATTTTTCGTTCTTAGCATATACCGAACTTTTGGAGCTGATTGAAAGCTTTGCGGATCTCTAGATGAAAAAGGTAAACATCAATTGAGCAAGTGATTTTGATTTGGATTATTTTTACGGAAATGTGATTATTTGAAATCATTTTTGACAAATCCAAAGTAAGATACGAAAATGGAACTTTTCAAATAGAGAAATTATCTAGGGATTCAGTGGAATAATCTAGAACTAGAGGTGGTTTGAAACTTGAAATTATTATTTATCTGTATAAGTAGATCACAGAGAAGATCAAAAGTGACTAATTCCAGTTTGTTCAAGATTGGAATAAGTTTGTGTGAAAATTATGCAAAATGTAGCTTGATCAATTTTCACTTTCATGTATATATGTCCAACATCACCTTGTACATATTTTTAATGTTGATTTTGAAAAGTCAAAAGGTCTCCAACTCGAGTTCTAGTAAGATGGTGACATGTGTCACAAAATGTAGAGATTGGCATTTTGCTAGTATGCAACCAAATCCACATCTCAATGTCAAATTTGGCCCAATAAAATTAAGAGGTGTAGATCATAAAGCCAATCACATTAAGAGGAGCAAAATGTTTGGCCCAATCATGTTTAGAGATGGTCCAATCATGGAGAGAGGCGCCAATCAAATTGTGAGGTTCAAGCTATGTGGTCCAATCATGGAGAGAGGCGCCAATCCTGTGATCCAATCATTCTAAGAGGTGGAATCCATGAGGTCCACTCAATTTTGAGCATTCCTCATGCTAGATCTCGAGCCACAACTATATGGAAGTGTGCTTTTCTTGTACATACAATTTTTTGAGAGATAATGCAATTTTGGCTTTGGAGCATTTTTAGTCTATTCTCTCTCTACCCGAGAGCAAGGTGCTTGGATTGGGATCTCTTAGTGATTTTTACTTAGATTTTCAAGTGGATATGCAAATCTTGCTTGTCTTTGAATGATCATAACCTTTGATGTAGATGAGCTCTTGCCTTGATTCAAAGTGCATTAGATAGGTCTTGAGATCTCGAGTTGATCAAGCATTAATGGATCTTGTGCAAAATCACATGCATGGAGGTCATGGTAGATCTTAGTAAAGTCCTCAAATCTCCATTTTGACAGTTTCATAATAACATAAAATCTAGAATGTCTGTATTAGATCAACCTAGTCTTAGTTTGAGTACTAGGACCAATGAGGAGTTGATTGTTTAAATGGAAGAAGTTATGTTATTAAAGGTAAGTGGGGTTGGAAAATTCGTGAGGTTGAATATGTTCTCCCTCTCAAAGATTTCCTAGATATGTTATTTACTCATGAGGAATATACTTTTTTAGTAACTAAGTTACAAGATTCTCAGTGAGATATGTGAGTAACATATGTGGATGTTGGAGGAATTTTCTAGATAATGATATATGTTTATGCATCGTTATGAGATTATTCTTATATCCTATAATAAATGTTGTATGGATCTACTATGTATTCTTGGTTACTGAATTTATTTGGTGCACTTAAATCAGTTGTTAAACATAGACATATGGATGAGTATTGTCTAGAACAATTACTTGCAGGTTAACAAGTCTTTTTATGGAAGATTTATTTGTTACGTAGAAATGATTTGGATAAGAATCTAAATGTGGTGATGTTCTAATGCAATTGAGATCTGAACCTAGACGAGATTTCTGCATCATTGGCAATTAACTTGAGTAGATTGATTACTCTAGGATAAAGTTATTTAGTTAACTGAGCAATGTAAAGAGAATTCACCAAAAACTATTTGTTTTTATTTATATTACTTATAAGATGCACGATTTAGCGTCATCATGATTCGTCAATATAAATTATGTGCATAGAATATAGAGAATTTTTGGTATAGAGTATATATCAATTGCTCATTAGTGATTGTATCCCATAGAGCTCAATTGGATCAAAGGGGATGAAGATCCTTCGAGAACATCACCCTTTATAGGACCCTTATTGGCTCCCTTATATATTTGAGCTTTAGAGTCGATTCATACAAGATCCAAATGTTTGCCATTGGAAATCGGCCAAAAGGATCTTGAGATATGTATCTTCCACACTATGTGCTTTTGCCTTAGAATTGCCAAGCTAGATTGATTCTACCATATTGGTGCTAGATCTGTGTGCAATCACACACACCTTAGGAGATCATTCACATTTTTTGGGATGTCCTCACATGTGTGAAAAGTATGCATGGTATCAGAGCCTACCTAAGGATTAACTGTATGCATCAAGTGTGTTGTGTTTTTTGGCTTGAAATCATGATTTTGTGAGTGTAGTTGAATCTCAATAGCTATCAAGGGGATTTTTGGTCAAATTGGTGTAGTGGGTTTCTTTCCTTGCCTAACCTGAATCCAAGATCTAGTCAATCTAGCATCAAAGAGACGGAGTTAGTTGTCACGCATAGGTTCGTTCCCATGAGAGCGATAGTATAGTTCAGATTTCAACATGAATGGAGGATCTAACACTAACATCCATTAACACTAAGCATTAACACTACATCCATTAACCCTAAATCCACAATAATGATACAAACTTACTCTTCTCTCTCTCCTTTTCTCTCTCACAAAAAGCATAAGAAATAGCAATCCCAATAATAATCAAATCCAACAATTAGCAAAATCCCATGAGAAATGGAGGAGAAGAGAGGAAGAGCAAGGACATTCATCAATCCATTTCTAAAGAGAACCAATTTGCTTTATTAGAATGAGGAAATGAACATGAGGAACAACTCGAGTTGGTCCCTTTTCATAGTAGAGAGGAGGACCCTGGCCTCTGAATCCTATTGGTCCAGTCTTGCCTCTCTTTTCATTCAAATTTAAAAAAGTGTGGGAACCATCAAAATTCGAGGGAAACCCAACTTTATTCACTAACTTGACATTTAGGCCCTACGACATTAAAAGTCCCGCAAAAAGGCCTAAAGTCCTTTTAATGACTTTTAACTAATCAATCAAATAACTATGTGGTCATCGGATTGGACTTACACACGCAGGGTGCCAAATCCCTCTAACTTATTAACTAGGGTTAGAGTTGCCTTGGGATCCACAAACCCTCCAATAGTATCCCCCACCAAAATTGGTGGCGGTCCCACGACACCTGCAATATGCAGTTATTGGGGACTTTTATTGGCTTTGCGCCGAATCTTAATTAAATGATACTGCACCTTCTCCATAAAGTCAAGGCGTGCAGTATTGAAATCCAAATTATGCGGTAGGAAACAACGGTGGGCTCCGGCAATCCACTTGGAAGTTGTCCATGAGGTGAAGCAGGATTCCCAAGAGCCTCCCATCATAGCCGCACGGAAATACGGTCGAGCAATCGGCAACTGATCTTTGATTTGCTCTGAGGCCATCGGCTTATTTGGATCGAATGCCAGGGTAGGAAGGCAATCGTCCCATTTGGTTGCCACTGACGCCAATAAAGTTAGATCTTTTGCAAACATTGTCGATTGTCACACCTTTGGATCCGGAGAGTGGACATACTCTCTCTGATATGCTTGTAAGGCCCGGTGGAAGTCCACTGAAATATTCCATTTGTAAGGCTGGTGGATGATTGGCCAATTGGGCATATGGATAGTGATTTTATCCATAGCCAATCCCAAATCTTTCCATTTTTGTCTTCGCGGCATTGGCACGTAATAAGGATCTACTCGCAACTGGCAAGGGCTGGCGACGTAACTCCTAATTGATTCCAGAGTTTTCTCAAAAACCGTGATTCTCCATGTCGGCTGCTCTCTCAGTGCAAGTATTTTGTCCAATTCTTTGCCGGCCTCGATCTCGGAGGTCTTAAATTTGAGAACCCATCCACCATGTGAGGACTCATGTGGATGCTGCTTTAAGAAGGTCTAGATTTGGTCCTCGACGCTTATGGGCCTTCTGAATAAATGGCTTGTCCTTGATGATGATGGACCCACTTGTACTGCCGGTATAGTTTCACCAATTCCAAGATACCAGCTTGCCCTTCCAATACTAGCTTTTTGCACCAAAAACTTGCTAAAACTGGATTAGTTTTAAACATTGATCAATAGCCTTGTACTTGGCTTTGATACCATGTGAGAGTACTATACTTTAGGAACATAAATGGATCTACAAAATATTCACATAGTGAACTAGCTTGAGATTGCCAATGAGCTCCAAAAAGTTTCTATCTCCTCTCTATGGAGAATGGAAAAAGACACTTCCTTTGCAAAGCTAGATGAAAATCTAGCATGTAATAAGGAAGTAGACTCAACTCTCTTGCCCTAAAGTGAAAACCCTAGCCTAGATCCAAGAGTCATGCTTGGTAGATGCATGGTAGGTACAAATCTCATCATAAATCATGGTCTAGATCCTACAAAGTAGGAATCACTACCAAATGGAGTCATGGTAACCTACATTAGGTGTGGATTGACAATTGGCACTTTGGCCATTCAAGTGTCTAACAAAAAATATTGACAAAATATACAATATTCCACATGGCTAGATTTGCCAATGTAGGCAATTTTTCATAACCTCACCAATCCACTCAGTGAACGGGACAACATTAAAATCCCAGCTACCCATTGCCAATCTCGCGAAGTCCTAGCTGTTCTCAATGGCGGCTCAAGTGTCAATATCATTTTCTCTGAGAGACAAGCTTACCAAACCCACTTGTTAGCTTAGGATGGCTGATAAAAGTGTGGTTCGACCTACCGGTTTCCTTCCGCAAGTACTGATCAAACTAGAAGGTCTAAAGTTTTTTGTAGATCTAGTAGTACTTGATATTCCCAATAATGGAGCAAAGGCCGAGTCACCTTTGGAAATCAAGACAGTTCTGTCACCATTGATTCATTTGGCAAACTCAAACCCGCACGCATTCATGACGAGGGATCCTCGACCACTAATTCAGTGCTTGAGCCATACCAGTCCAACCACAAAAAAGGTCATTATGTTGAATGTACTGATATCATAAACTGGAGCCACAGTCTAGCTACCATTGATTGTGTGAATGTCGATTCCTGTGAACAACATCAAGATGATTGTACCTATACTCCTCTGAACAATAACGAACACATTCCTGATCTGGACACCCCTATCATTAATATCAATTTTATCGATATTCTTCCACACAATGATGAGTTGTTAAATGTTGCATTGCTACCTACTAATGAATAAGAAGATTTTTTCGTGGATGATGGAAATGTCTTGCAAATTCAGAATTGCTTAGAAGATTCAGACATTTATGATATTCAAATCCTCAACCACATGGAGGCCCTTCCACTCAAGGCCTTTCCACAACAATCATCCAAAGTGGAACTCGTTGCTAAAGTTACGGTCGACAAACCTGATACCAAGTTCTACCATGTCAAAAGACCAAATTATCCATGGGACCTCTGTGAGGAGGAAACAATTTTTCAAATCGACGATGAAATTCTCCATGATGTGCCACCACTTCCTCATCCGCACACCTCACGACCTTCGAAGCCACAACCACGTGGCCATACCATGAAGGAACAGCTGAAGAAACCTCTTCAAATTCAACCGCCTGACGACCTTACCACTGTTAGGAAAGTTCCTGAAATTGCATATGTTCCTGCACCAACCCCCGAACCTCCTGAATCATCATCCAGACTGTTGAAAGGCAAGGCCCCCTCGAATCTCCAGCCCATGATGTGCTTGAATACTTGAAGGACTATACGATTGAGGATGTCACTGGAGCCGTGCTCACCCAACCGGGAGAATTCAAAAAGGATTACCCAATCCACTTTATAATAAAAGCTGCTATAAATGTTTCAATCAATTTCAACCATCACTTGCATTAAATCATGATGCATTTACTTCTTCTTGTCAAACTTAAGCAGTTTTCAATTCCTACACTTGTTGCTACACTTCGTGTACTTGTATGCATAACTTTTGAAATCTTTCAAAGAAGTAGAAGCTAGAATTGTCAAGCCATTCACGAGATCTACATCTACATGTTGAAAGTCCAGGTCTCAAGTTCTATTCATTTGAGAATAAAATCGTTTGTGAACTTTACGTGAGAGAGAGCTCCCAACATGTGTCATTGTTGGGCACAAAGTAGTCAAATTGCAAGTATGACGTGCCACCTTTTTGGGATCCAAGACCACGTTTCTGCTGCTTGATCGCTGGCAATTCGGATCGCCATTACAGCGGATCGTGATTGGCTGCAACTTAATGTTAATTTATAAACTTCATTGACCAACTTAAACACATGGTATTGTCTTTTGGTGACAACTCTTGGAGATGATGTTATTGTTGATCCCTCTTGACACGACTTTCTTCGTCGTTCTTTCACCACGCAGGGGGGCTGCTGCATGTCACGTAGCTCTGAAGAATGAGCGAGATTATAATGGTCATGTATCTGGTGAAGATTTCATTCCCTTGGCTTTAAAAACATATGAATGTCTTCACAAAAAATTCAATGATTTATTATCCTTAAGTGCAGAGCTTGCTCTGAAACGCCAAGGACAAAATGTTACCTTATCATCCGTCATTGGTTTTTTTTTTTTTTCTTTTCCCAACATATTTATGTTACAAGAGCTTTTAATTTTTTAACGAGCTCAATTTGCAATTTGCAGGAGCTGCTTCGTGCATTACAAAGGGAGGAGGAGGAGGAGGAGGAGGAGGAGGATAAAAAGCAGTTGCATCGCGTTGGAGGGGGGAAGGCTATGGCGGCAATGTACACGACTCCGCGTGATTTGTGAAGACTTTACTTTTTAATGTTTTGGTTAGGTGTTCTTTCTTGCCTGTGTACCTCCTAGGGTTTTGACGAGTCTCGTAATTTGCATAAACGACGGTCTAGTCTTTGAAGTTTCTGTTATAAGTTTTAGATTGCACTTATAAAGTTTCTGCTAAGTTTGTTTTATAGTGATAAGTTTCTTCCAAGTTTCTAGTACAGTGATAAGATTCTGCCATTTCCGTTACCGCAATACCTTTCTGCCAAGACTCTGTTAGAGTTATAAGTGTTTTCTCAATTTCCGCTATGGTTATGGACTTCTATCAAGTTTCTTTCATAGGTGTAAGTTTCTGTTATAGTTATAACTTTCTCCCTACATTTGTAACTTCAGTCGAGTTTCTGTTGCAGCCATAAGTTCATGCTAGAGTCATAACTTTCTGTGGCAGTTGTAAGCATTGTGGAAGTTTTCGTTCTTGCTACAATTCTTTGCTGAATTTGGATTATGGTTTTGAGTTTCTGCTAAGCCTTCGTTTCAATTGTTTCAGCCTTTTGTGATAGTTAGAAGTTTCTGCTAAGCCTCTGTTTTGATTGTTTCAGCTGAGTTTTTGAGACAATCAGAAGTTTCTGCTATGTTTTTTATTATAGCTTAAATCTTATGTTGTATTTATATGTTTCTGCTAAACTGTTATAGTATAAAGTTAGACTTCTGTTCAAGTTTATGGCATGTGTAAAAGCATACATTTTTGTTACTCGGTAGGTTGAGCTTTTGAGTCTATTCGATAAAAAAAAAAAACAGCCTTCACAATCAGTAGAATTTGTTGTTTACGTATTGCATTGCAGAACCTAACTCTTCTTACAGTACTTCCACACAAAATTGGAGTAAAAAGTGAAAATAGCAGAGAGTGGGATGATAAAGAATAGCCCATATGATGTGAAGAAAGGGTAAGTGAATACAGAAACAACAATCAATTTCTGAAGTGAGCTGTTTTGGGGATCAGATTCTGAGTGGACAAGTGACGCAAAGGATGGAAGAACAGATGGCAGATGACTACGTCCTTGCCACAGAGAGAGCGAGATGTTGTACTCGCATCAAGCATTCCTTTTGAGCACAAGCACATTCTTCCTTTCAAGAACATGCTGACCGTTGGGTGTATTTGTGGCTAGTACATAGTTTTCTGTAAATAAGTGTGATAGATTTCTCACCCTGCATGTGTAAGTCCAACTCATATACACATGGTTTGATTCAATGAAGTTGTCACTTAGAAATAAAAGGACTTGAGGTTAGTTAGAGGCCTAAAAGTCAAGTTAGAATTCAAAAAGTTAAGTTTGGCAAGTTGTTGAGAGACATGAAACATGTGGCCTCTTTTGCCAATTTGGTATCACATGAATCATGCGAGTGCCTCTTTTGGCCAATTCAATATATTGCATGATTTATGCAAAAGAGGCACTTACATATTTCATTTCTCTCACCAATTTGCCAGACTTAGAACTAATCTAACTTAATTCTATGGCCCCAGGTCCTTTTATTTCCAAGTCATAAGTTTATAAAAGCAACTATGTGCTCATCGGTTGGACTTACAAACACAGGGTATCACACTTTTGTACTCATAACTATGTACTCTCCACAAATACCCCCAACTCGGAATTGCAAGCTTTTCATTTGTAAACAATGGTGGAGCTAAAGAATGAGAGTAGGTGGCCTTTTTCCTTTCAAGAAGATGTCAATATCAAGCAAGTAGCATAAGTACTATAAGGTGTAAGTATTTTGCAAGTGTAAGTACCCAAGTAAGCATAAGTGGTACGTACTTAATTTTTAAAACTAGTAGGTTCTAGAATATGACTCGAAACCACTGTGTTTAGAGCCTACGATCATATGCCACAAGGTAGATTACTCCAAACGACGATTATAGTTTTAAGTTTTTGTTAAGCCTTTGTTTTAGTTGTTTTAGTTGAGTTTCTTCTGTGTTTTCTATTATGGCTTCAATTTTGTATTGCATTTATCCGTTTTTTGCTAGGCATGCATAATCTAATTTGCATATGAATTAGAAGCATACATTTTTTTTTACTTGGTAGGTTGAGCATTTGAGTTTATGCATCTGTATGAGAGCTTATTGATTGATGATCAATCCTACTGGCATGTTTCCCTTAGTTTGATGAACCATTTGAAATGTGGTAAAGAGTATTAGAGGCAATTGGAAAGCTACATGGTGGTTGTATTTTAAAAGCACTCAAGTGATTTGGGCCTATCCCGCCCACACATTTAGATAGGTGAAAGGCTAATAGGAAGATGGATATCACATGAATGCATGGCTGAGGACGACGAGCCACATCATTAAGTGGCTTCTAACACCATTGGTTCATGGCTGTGCAAAATGCATAGCTGAGGACTTGCCAAGGCCAAGTCGGTAAGCTTTTTTTGGCACCACTAGTTCATGGTTGGGCGGATGCGTGGCTGAGCACATGTCAGGAAGTGCCTCTAAATATCATTAGTTCCCCATGGAGTACAATCATTTCTCCCTTAATGTCACTAAGATCATTAAAAAATGGTAATGTGGAATCAATATTATGTGGAAAGTTCATGGCTATAGCCTACATGGACATATGATGAGTTTCTCATAAATGTGCACTATGCAAGCATACAGTGCAAGGTGAGATGGTGTTGAGGGACTCTATAATCTATGAAGCTATATGTTACGAGCTCGTGACCAGTGCCGAACCCTAGAGAACACAGATAGGTCAGATACCACAGTCAGGGTCGTGTCCAGCGGCGTACACGACCAACAGGGCAAGACAATGTGAGTAGTGTGCCCCAGCACGGTCCATAGCCATGGCGGGCCTAACACAGTCTAGGGACCCTGTTAGCAAGACAGGGCCCCTAGTTGGGTCCCGACGTGCAGTCAGCCACGTTAGTGCCATGTGGCCAACACTTGGCAGTATGCATGCTACCAGTCTTCACACTGGGCTAGGAGGGGCTTACTCTATATCAGGGAGTAGGCAAGGTTGGGTGGATCAGTTAGTGTTTGCCCTACTGTGGTGTTAGGATCTATTACACTGGCTGGTATCAGAGCCATCTCCATCTTTGGGAGCTAAGTAGCAGCAGTAGAGAAAGCTATTAGAAAGGAGGAAATATTTTCTCAGATTTTTAGGAAAGCATAGTGGAGGAGAATCGCTGTAGGGACAACTTCCTAATCATCCAAACTTGGGGGAATTTTCACGATTTTGGAGGAAGATTTTCTTACACAGATAAATCGCTGGAAGGGCAGCTATCCATCGCTGATTTTAGAGATTTCTTTACAGATTTCAGAGCGGATTTAGAGCAGAGATCAGCGAGTAGATACATCGCTGGAACAGTGGCCCTCAATTCTGAATTTCGTAGGAAATCCTTAGTAGATTAGAGCGATTTCTGATCCGAATTCGAGCAGCAGGGCTAGCGCTGGACATAGTAGAGAAAGGGTGAAGTTTCACCCTTGTTTTCAGAGATTTTTTTCAGAGGTTTGAGCATCAGATTCTCTTGCTACAGATCAGTGAGGGTAGGCAGCTATCAATCTCGGCAAGTTTGCCTTGTGTTTTGGAGCCCCACATCTGTAATCAGATCAGTGAGCTACTCTACTCAAGGAATCGGAAAATTTGACACCATTTTGGAGCTTCAAACTGGGATTTTCCGGGACAACAGGTCTGAAAATTTGGGTAAAAGAGCTAAGAGGGTTCCTCTTCGTATTTTCTTTGGAAGTACAATCCTCAGAAACAACTAAGTCATCTTTCCCTTCCCTTGTAGAGTTGTAAATTAGTCTTTTTGACTTTTGTTTTCAGAAGTTAAGGTACCTCTCTTTCAGTTCTGAAAATGACCACTCCTCAGGGACTTGATCAACCCCCGGAGAGAGGCATCGACGAACTTGAAACAGAAGCCTTGGCTTTCAGTAAGGGGAAAGAACCAATGGAAATGGAAGAACAGGAACAGTTCGTCGAAGAACTCGACGAATTGGTTACCAAGGAGCAGTTTCTCCACTAGGTAACAGAAGTGGATTAGCCAATTTTAAGTCCAATGTGGACGGGTCGTTCGCTGAACTCAAAGGCTTGATTTTGAGTTCCGCGAAAGCAAGCCTTCCTTCCACTTCTCAATTGTCCCCTTTTCCACTTCCATCAGTTTCGAGTGAGCCTATGCGGTCTCACCCCAGTGTTTTTAAAGATTTAAAGCCTCCTACTTCTATTGGGGAAGAGAAGGATAGAAATGCAGACATTCTACAAACCTTTCTCAGCAAATGGAAGAACATCCATGCTCTTAAACAGACCCCTGACCATTTGCAAGCAATAGAGGCCAGTCTTTCCTTAGGGCCCATGGCCTATAAGTGGTGGTTAAATCTCCAGGAGACTGGGCAGACTCCCCGGTCGTGGAAGGCCTTTGAAGAAGCCCTACCTGAGAATGAACTTGATAGAGCCTGGGATCCCTAATCCAATATATCTCGCAGTACCGGGAAGCAATTTTAAGAATTAAAAATATGGATGATTATCAGAAAATCAGGGGATTTGTCCGTGGCCTCAAAGATGAATATAAAGTAGAGGTCCAGAGAAACTCGCCTACTACCCTTGAGCAAGCTCTCAGATATGCTCAAATCTATGATGATTCAGTGGGTAGGAAGAGGGCGAGACAACAGCCCCTTTCTGAGCAGCCTCCTCAGAAAGACTTTCAATTTAAAAAGAAATTTTTAAAAAGAAAGAAAGAAGATAAAATTAAAGGTGAAGCTCCTCAGAAGCGCCCTTCACTCATACAGCCCTTAAAACTAGAAGATTTTGAGAACAATTGCAAAGCCAAGAGTCCAAAGACATTTAAGAATAGATGGACCCATATAAAGACATGCTAAATTTTCATGGCACATGATGGGTGCCACTCTAATTTAGATATAGCTCATGTTAACTTTGACCAGTGCGATACACTTTGTAATTTCCAATCATGACAAATGTAAAACAATTGCAAGTCATTAAACTTTTGATACAAAGTTTTTAAAAAATGAAATGCTAGCATGTACGACCAATAATTTTTTTTTTTCATAGGTAAGACTTAAAGACACAACAATTACAGTATTGGTCAAGGCGTCACATGGCATCATCGCTTAGGACGCTTGAATCATGCATCTGTTATGAACATGTCCAGACAATCCATGGTTCTTGATCTCAACTATCCTTCTGGTAAGGTCGATCTCCCTGTCTGTCATAGCTGCATCTTTGGAAAGCAGGCTAGGACTCCTTTTAGATCAAACCATATGCATGCATCAAAACATCTGTTAGATGTTGTTCATACAGATACATCTGGACCTATGGAAACTCCCTCATTGCTAAATGCAAAATACTTCATTACCTTTATTGACGAATTCTCTAAAAGAACAGTTGTTTATTTCATTAAACAGAAATCAGAGGCTTTCATCAAATTCAGACAATTCAAAGAGCATGTTGAGAATCAAACTGGCAAACGAATCAAGGCACTGAGGTCAGATAACGGGGGAGAATACATCTCCAACGAATTCAAGGACTATTGCCTTAACAACGACATTGAGCAACAATACATCACTTCCTATCGCCTTAGTTAAATGGTCTTGCTGAGAGAAAGAAAAGAACCTTAGTCGAATTGGCAAAGTGCATGTTATCACATGCGACATTTCCGAAGTGCTTTTGGGCTGAAGCTGTTTCAACAACGACATATATTCAGAACAGATGTTCTAATAAAGGCCTCTTGGATAAAACACCATTCGAAGTTTGGACACGTACCAAACCTTCTTTATCAAACTTACGAGTTTTTGGATGTACTGCTTTTGCGCAGATTCCTCGTGATCTCAGGAAGAAGCTCGACTTCCAGAGTATCAAGTGTGTTTTCATCAACTACACTACTTCAGATCAAGCCTACAAGTTGTTCAATCCCATCGAGTTGAAGATATTCACTAGCCGGGATGTCATCTTCATCGAAGATCAGCTTCAAGACCTCAAAGGAAAGGGCAGTCCCCATGTAGCCGACCTATCAGATTCTCCTGACGCTTTGAACTTTCCAGTTTCTCAGTCGACTATTCCTATTGAAGGTCGAAGCTCCTCTACTCTTGACGAAGAACAAATCAACGACGAATCGGAAGATGATGATGTTGCAAATCACCAACTACAGTATGATGGAAATAATCAACTTCTTGTGTTACCCAGAAGATCTTCAAGGACTAGCAGACCACCTAACCGGTATATCAACGAGTCTGCAACTTATCTTGTTCAGGAACCGACGTCTGTCCAAGAGGCACTCAGTCAGCCTGATTCAAATCTCTGGAAAGAAGCTATGGATAAAGAGTATTCATCTCTTATCAAGAACCAGACGCGGACGATTGTCGAATTACCTGCCAGCTGAAACGTAGTTGATTGCAAATGGATTTTCAAAGTCAAGTACAACGCAGATGGTAGCATCAACAGAAGAAAGGCACGACTTGTAGCCAGAGGATTTTCTCAGGTATACAACGTCGATTACACTGAGACCTTCAGTCCAGTAGTCAAGCATTCTTCTATTCGACTTTTGCTATCATTTGCTGCTGCAGCAGATTTGGAAATACATCAAATTGATGTACATACAACATATCTCAATGGAGTTATCGAAGAAGACATTTACATGGTGCAACCCGAAAGTTATATATTATCGAGGGTAAACACAATCATGTTTGTAAACTCCATAATGCACTTCATGGCTTGAAGCAATCTACTCGATCATGGTTTCAAAGGATCAATACTTTCCTTATTGATCATGGCTATACACCTAGCTCTTCAGATTCAAACGTTTACTTCAAAGCAATGCAGGAGTCTTTTATCATTATCACTTTGGACGTGGATGATACATTGCTTTTCAGCAACAGTACCGATTTGATAAAAGAAGCCAAGACAACGCTATCTTCCGAATTCGACATGACCAATCTGGGCGAAGCTCATTTCTGCCTTGGTATACAAATCCATAGAGACAGAAAACAGAAGTTGGTCTACATTACACAACAGAGGTACATCTACAACATGTTAGTCAGATATAATCTGATGAATAGCAAGTTAGCTCTCTCACCAATGGAACCAGGACTCAAATTGTCAAAGGACCAGTGTCCCCAAACAATTCATGAGAAGCAGCAGATGCGTGAGTATCCTTACCATTCTATTATAGGATCTCTTATGTACGCCATGATTTGTACCAGGCCAGACATAGCTTTTGCAGTCAGCTCTCTCAGTCAGTTTATGACTAACCCTGGTATAACACATTGGAAGGCTCTTATCAGAGTCATGAGATATCTTCGAGCTACTATGGACTTTTGCATTTGTTATGGAGCAGTTGGCAACGACAAACTCAATTTACTCAGTGGTTACACAGATGCAAGTTGGGCAGGAGATGTAGACACTCGTAAATCTACTTCCGGATTTACATTCTTCCTCAACAATGGTCCAGTTTCCTGGAACAGTCGCAAGCAATCTTCGATAGCTCTATCTTCCACTGAATCAGAGTATATCGCAGCCTCTCAAGCTACAAAGGAAACAATTTGGTTGAGGAACTTACTCTCAGATATTGGTCTGAATCAATATGCTCCGACGACATTATTTTGTGATAATCAAAGTGCCATCGCTTTATTAGCCAACCCTAGATTTCATTCCAGGAGTAAGCACATTGAACCGAAGTATCATTTTGCAGAAGCAAAGTGGACTTGGCTTTTCAAAACGTGATCACAACTCTACGTTCCAAAATGCGATGCATCTATGGGTCACTAGGAACCCATTGGCTGATTCCTTCTAATTTGAATTGGCCAAGTTTGATCCAATTGGAGTTGCATTTCAATGAAACATCAAAGCAACGGACGTGGTTGTGAGGGGAATCCATAGCTAAATTTTTTTGGAAAGGAGACGTACGGAAAGGTAATCTAGAAGTGCACAAAATGGAGTGCAAATAATCCGTCCTTCTCACGGTTTTGGGCTGTGACTTTAATGGAGATTTTTTTGAGGATGATGATGGACTGCCATTGTGGAGCTCAGGTTAGAGTAGTTTCCAAATAGCTAAATGTCATCTAAGGCATGAATTTCTTGGCTTGCAATGTCATTCCTTAAATTGCTCCTAGTTAAAGGTTGAACAACATCCCTTTGCATGCTGAAAGGTAGTTTTGGAATTTTGTTAAATAGCTTAATTTCTGGTGTGATTAAATTTATCTTTTATTTGTCTTGGACTGAAAGCTGACGTCCTCTCTGAAACGGTCTTCTGACTCATGGAGATTCTTAACTGCATGCATTATATGTATTACCTGCAGGTCCAGCAGTTGCCTGATGTAAAGCGCTACTGTACCATTTATTGAAGTGATTTTAAGCGTACAACTGAGCTGCTTGGTGTACTCTGGCTAGTCTCTTTGTAAGGTGAAACCATGTCTGCTAGAGAGGAAGATAAGACCAAAGACAAAAAGGCAGTTGAAGACACTGAAGATGTAAGTCTGGATTTAGAAGATTTCTTCCCTTTGCAGGATGTGAGTGCAGCTGTGGCTTTACAGAAACTGATGAAAATCTATGAGCCACTGGAGAAACTAGACAAGATGTGTGAGACTGCTTCACCGATTGTTCCACCTCCACACTATGCTGAGTTCATGCTTTTAAAGGGATGGTTAGATCTTGATTTAACCGACCCTGATCTTGCCCCTTTGTTTTAGTGTACGTGTTCACATTCAACCAGTGATACTGGACATATACAGCTGTACCAAGCTATGTATAGAACTTTCATTGTCAAATTGCTATGTTCATTCGCCGCTGTAGTGTGGAGAATTTAGCCTTGATGTTGGAAGCAGGGATGGGTGTTTAGGTCTGGGTTAGGGTGAGGCATGGAACTGCATATTGATTTGTCGATTTTCCTTCTAGAGTTCGTGTTCTGTATATTTTTGCCAAGATTTCTGTTAGTTTTTACCAGAATTTGTTAACAAGAATGTACTTAAATCATTCGATTGATCTTTTCAATCCTCTGTTTTGGTTAGCTTGTTTGTTGTCATTCATTTCTTGCATGTTAACTGTGTTCTGCTGACATACATTGATCATACAGACAGTTATGCTTTTTAAGTGAGAAGAGAAGGGTGAGTAAATATCAACAAAACCAACAGTGGTAGACTAATGAAAATACACCATGTGGCTATAATCAAAAGTTTTAGATTTGGGATGCTAATAACTTTTGGAACTTGCCTTATTTGCGATAGAACTTGAAAAGGTGGCTGTTAGAATAATAGGTCAATTTTTTTTCTCTCAATCTCTATTGTGTGCACATAGGAAGCTTTTGTTTTAATGAGCATTCTAAAACTGTTGAATAGGAGATTAAAGACTTCTGCGAGTTTGCAAGTACTTTTTATTTCATTTATTTATTTATTTTGCATCATGTTAAGCAACTAGTGGTTGTTATGTACATGATGTATAAAACCTGGCTATGCCATTTACAGAGCTAAGCCCCTTAGATGTCAGTCCACCTCTTAGAAACCTGTTTGGGACAGAACCTTTCTTTTTTAATTTAAAAAGACAGCTACTAAAGCCTGAAAGAGGTATCAAAACAGAGTGTATACCTATGATTGACCAACAATGATAAATCTGATGAATTGACCAAAAGAGCCTGAAAGGAAGAGTCAGAAACAGAAGACAACACACTCAATCCTTCCTACAATACTGATTTGTATGGATCCTATCTCATGGTGGTGCAACTGGCCACTCCTCCACAGATAATTCATGCTTGCAGACATGGGTAGCGATCTGGTGTGGGTGTGATGCAAGCCATTTAATGGAACTGGAGGACCTGTGCCGAATTTTAAAACTCTCCCTCCTACAGGCCCATTCCTTGTCTATCTTTCACAATGCAAAGCGCTTGGCCATGATGCCCATTTCAGTAAGAGCAGATGCGGACTTCGATATGGCTACAGCAATGGATCTACTTTGGCAGGAGACTCTTTGTGCGACACTCTCACATTGATGGGAATAGATGGAAAGCCTCAATATAGTTTACCAATTTCTTGGTTCTGAACGATAATCCTTTGTTAAAAAAAACCGTATTTTTTTTAATTTCTGTTGGCAGTCAACAACTCTACCCATACACCCCACTGAGATGGACAGTATTTTTCAAAATGTTTGTGAGTCTTTGCAGGCCAGTAACTTGCAAAAAAGTTACCAACAAATTTGCAAATATTTGATTTCTGTTACCTGAGAACTAGCTTTAAAATCAGGACCATATGCAGTAAATAGGGCAGTATTTTTCAAAATGTTTGTGAGTCTTTGCAGGCCAGTAACTTGCAAAAAAGTTACCAACAAATTTGCAAATATTTGATTTCTGTTACCTGAGAACTAGCTTTAAAATCAGGACCATATGCAGTAAATAGGGCATATGGCATGTAATTATAGGAAAATATTGGATAAAGCATGCGTAATACAAATGCTACCAGTACTGTCAAAATCTGAGAAGTTAGTGATGTGCCATTTGTGAAAAAAGATTCATTGCAACATTTATCACCATGATTACGGACAAAAATGAACACATGAAAAAGGAATGAGGGGAGTTGCCATCAACATTTGCATATACACAAGCTTTTAGTTGAGATGATGTTAATATATATAGATGTGGCTTGAGCAAAAGAGAATGCTAGGAAGGAAGATAACAATGAATGAGAGAAATTGTTTCAATATTTGAGTCTAAAATAAGTCCGGCTAGTTTTACTTGTCCACAAATTTATTTGACTTGGTTATTTACTATCAAGGCCGCTTTGCCTTTTTCAATTACATCTATGTTGAATATTGGTTTTAATGTGCATGCTAGTCTCACCAATAGGAAATAGTCGGTGTCTGAACGGCATACTTCACTAGACAAGATCCTCAAATGAAACACACTATGAAGATGACAATTGCGTGATAAGAGTCTATTTTTTAATTTTGAGGAATAATATGCTTTTATAGATGTTGAACAAGATATGCACCGAAAGAAAAAAAAAGTATTGCATAATTAGCCTTTCAAAGATTTTGATAATTTCAACATATTATAGTGTAAATTCTGACATGTAATATCAAACCTCTTAAATATCCATGTTGGTACGTGTTTCTTAGTCCAACATAGATTGTTATTGGTTTGATCCATTTCTTGTAAAAGCTTCACTTTCAAATGCATCAAAATCATGTCGCTTAGGATTACATTCACATACATGATCTAAATCACTAAAAAAAAACAAGCAAACAATATCCATTTCAATGTGATGCAATTATTGAAATCTTCTAATCTCAAGATTGTCAAAAGTCCTGTCTTAGAAATTTATTGTTCATAGCACAATCAATTATCTGCTAGAAAAACTCAAATAATGTTAGTGAACAATTCATGTTTCTTACGTTCTCTCATTCTATTGCAATTGAATGAGAAGCCCAAATTAACCAACTATCATAGATAACATTGTGTGAGCATTAATGTGTTAGATATGAAGTAGCATGGCTTTAAGTATTTCATGTGAATAGTATTAGTTACAAACTATGCCTTAAAATGGCAGGGTATAATAGCAAATAATGATGTAAACAAGAATTATAACCAAGAACAACGTTACATTGAAATGGTTGGCTACATTGACATGTAGTCAAACCAATTTTTATAGCAATACTTTGAAATGGTTGGCTACATTGACAAGTGAAAATATACAATAACCACAAACCTAATAAGGTGCTAGAGAACTTCCGTCTACAACCTTAGAATTTTTCGGCAAATGGAAAATGTAGTAATGTAAAATATAGTGACCGACCCCTTAAAATGTATGTTGCAAATGGTAATAGTTTAATAGATGTGGGCATTTGCTTCCATTAATTGGAGAGCATTTTGAAAAATGTTCAATAGCACATTGAAAAACAAATTGATTAAATCACGAATAGACAAAAAATGATATTCTCTTGATAAAACTGTACTTGCCAAAAGTGAAGCATGTGCAATTGTAAGATTACTAGCTTATGGGAGGCACAACATCCCTAAAAGCACCTTAGAAAAAAGAAACATGGGTTCAAGGCTTTTTTTAATGTAACACACTTCAAACGATTGATTTCTTTTTAGTACATCTGGATAACAAGAATGGGAGTGGAGAATGGGGATGAGCAAAGAGGCCCTAAGTTAATTTATAAGCATTTTTTGCCTCATTGCCCACATCCATATCAACATTGTTGGGGGTGGGAAAGGACGTGAAAAATGCTTAAAAGACAATTTTGGCCCCTCTACATCAATGTCGATCAAGGTGGGAAGGAACCCAAAAAATGCTTTAAAAACCATTTAGAGCGTCTCTACCACCCCCCATCAACACTTCTGGGGGTGACATTTAGAGCGTCTCTACCACCCCCCATCACCATTTAGAGCGTCCGTACCACCCCCATCAACACTTTTGGGGGTGACAAGGAAGCCCCAAAATGGTTGGATAATTTATAATAAGCCTTCTCCATTGTGGCTTTAATTCTTAACATTTGGTAATTGAACAAGAAGTATAGATGGCCATAACTTTGGCAATGTTGGGCCAAATAGAGGGAGCTTTGCATAATTAAAAAGCCATTGGAGTGTACTTTCTAAATGACAAATGATTTGGAAGCCGGACTTATTGTCAAAATCTACGATCAAAATAGTAAGACAAAGTATGTGTCTTTGTATGAAAAATGGGTAGACGTGCAAATATTGTAAGAAATGGGTGCGTAAAAGTGCTTTAAAATATATTTTGAGGAGCCTAAAAATTCTTAAAGAAGAAGAATTTTGTTCCTCTTCATTGTTGGTCATTTTTCAAAGGTCCTCTTTATTGTTGGAATTTTTCAAAGTTATCCAACTATTCAACTCATATGGATTTGGAATAAACAATGAGGGATTTCACATCCTCCATTTTCTAAGTCATATAAATAAATAAGTCGAACACCGCATAACGGTGCACTGATACTTGTGCTAAACCGCCAAAAAGCGTAACTATCCCAAGAGCATTACAGATGTTAATTAGTTTAATTGATTAAGCAAATGTCCCTTGAAGCACAACTTGGGGTGCAGCCCAAATAGGATCCCAAATAGGAGATACGAAACATTGTAAAGTCAATTACTTGCAAATATAAATAAAGCAAGTTAACTTAAACTTCTAAGGGTAGGAATGGACTGAAATTCTTTTGCCACTTAAGCTCTTTTGGACAAAACTATAGCGAGTAATAGCATGAGTAATATTCTTGGTTTTATTTGCGTATTTATAGGCCAAGATTTTAATTCGCCTACTGCCATTTTTGAACATTGATTCTATGAGTACCAAATTGATGGGGATTACTGTATGCACTGTCCAATTTTCAATTGACTACCAAATTAGGCGGTTACTTTGATTAGAAGCTTCCATTATTTACTAAAAATGACAATTTTTGCAAAATCTAGCCTATCTTTGATCCAAGATAAGATTTTTCTAGATAGATTGAATGATGGGTGTTGTACCTTCAATCGACAACCACTTTTTGGCATGCTCACTCATCTCTATAAACAATAGTAGTCTTTTCGACCTGTTTTGAGCATGTGCTATATAATACAAGCGAAAATATTCAAAAGGAAAAGAGAATAAACTCTAGAGGGACATATATAGAGTAAGGGGTGGGTATGTATACATCGGATAGGCTCTAAGCACCTTAGTAACTATTCCTAAAGCTCAAATGAATCTACAAAAGGGGTTCTAGCTATGAAACATTTCTAAACTATCTACTTATGAAAAAATTATTAATCTACATTCTAAAGGATCAAACTACCTTACTGCATCTAATTGGTTTAACTTAATCTAAGATCTAACTTCAATACACCTAACTAGCTAACGTGAACTAAACTATCTATATGCAGCTAAACTATTTAGTTCTAGCTAACCTATCTAACATTGACTATCCTATCTATCCTGACTAGACAATTTGATCTAATTATTGATCGCCTAACTATGAGTATTCTAAGTCTTCAACTTAACTAATCCTAAGGCTGATTCTAATCATCTTAAGCTATTTTTATCTAGACTTTAGACTTACGACTTAATCTAATTTTCTAAAGTTGGAACATCTACCTAACTTGCTACCTATCCTAATGAATTTTAAGCAACTTAGGCTACTCCTATCAATGCTTACTAGTCCTTACTATGTTAACATGATCTATCCTCTTGGGAAGGTGGCGACAATGAGGATGATGTGTGAGGTTCATCCCATAACTGGACATCGGCTAGGTAGGAGTGACATAGCTTGCTACTATTGACAGGTGTGTCCAGTAATTGTCCTTGTAGATTGGCGAGCATAACTACGCCATTGGGTCCGGATCTCAACTTCTTATAAGGTCCTTTTTCTAAACATTTCAATTTTATCTTATGTGCTTTGACATTATATAGAAGTTCTAGTTCTCGCTTTGCAAGATCTTTCGTCTCTATGTTGTTGCTCCTTGGCTAACGAATGAAGGACATTGTGGAGTCTTCGCTTAGTAGATTCATTAGTATTCAATCGTTTAGTGATGGCTACTATCATGCTTGAAATGACAAACTCATCAGGGACTTTTTGACATACACCATCTAAAATGACATTTGCCTTGCGCTCACTTGATAAGTAGCCTTGAAAGCCCATAGTGTCACATGGAGTTTATGCTCCTAGTATGAACGTTGCCCTCAACCATATATCACGTATGATAGGGGGTACTCTTCCTAAGGTCAACCAAATACGAAGATAACAAGTGAGTGACAGTTTCATTTAGAAAATGGATACCATGATCACTCATGAGTTCAAGTGGGCAACCAAAATAACAAGGATATTTTTATACATGAACTTAGCAATAAAGACAATGTTGACTTTTCTTATGCTTTAGCTTCAATCCATTTGATAAGATAATCAGTGGCTATGATGATATATCGAGTTTGGGAGCCTCGCTCAACCAAGCGTATAGGGCCAACATAGTCATTGCCCCATTTCTCAAATGGCATCTTAGCTAAAATGGATCGTAGTGACATCATGTCTCACTCATGAGTTGTATTAAATTGTTGACACATGTCACACCTCTTGATCTAATGATAAATGTCCTTGAACATTGTGGGCCACCACAATCCATGTTGCAACACTTTTCTGTTCGTATCTTCAACAACAAAGTGCCCTCCGCCTATTCCTTCGTGGCGATACTCACTACTTGGGGCACCTCATGTGATAGGATATATCATCGTATAATTTCATCATAACATTTATGATATAGTTGTTCAGTCATTAATGTATAGAGAGCATATTTGATGATCAACTTGCTTTGTTCCACCTTTGTCATCTCTGAGGGGAACATCCTAGCATAAGATATCCAACGATGTCTGTTGCCCTTTCTGGAATGACATCGACATGGAATAACATGGTGTCAGGAAGCTGTCATCTACCCCTCTACTCTAAGGTATGTTTCATATTGTGAGAGGTGACCGGCTAAGTAATGTTGCTTGTCCTTGATTTTAAAGTTGAACTCTTAGAGAAGCAACAACCACCTAGTGATCCATCTTGTGGTGCATGGTCTATTTAGCAGATATAGTAGGGCTTGGTGATTGAAGAAGAAGACGAACTAGTGCTTCTCAATCAGTAGTGGCATATTTCATCTTTGCTAGACCTATTGTATTTTTAAGTTTATTTCAAATTTACCTTTGTTGACCGATATAAATCAGTCTATTAGCTTGATCTCTGTAGATATGAATTCCAAGACAGAAATGAATTGGTCCTTGATTTGTCATTTCATATTCATGTGATAAAATTTTTTGACACCCTTTAATAATTTTATATTGTTGCTGAAATATAGAGTATCATCTCTTCAATGGTTTCATTTAAAACTGTAGTTTGCATGTCCATTTGGTGGACTTTAAGGTCAAGAATTGTAGGATCATACAGAAGAGTTCTGAGGGAAGAGTGTTTTACCACATGGCTGAATGGCTGAATGTCTTAGAATAGTCAAGTATTGGGATCTATGAAAATCCTCTTGCAACAAGTTGAGCTTTGAATCTATCTACTTGACCATCAACCTTGTATTAAATGTTGAAGATCCCTCTATGGGAAATAATATTTATGCCTTCAGGTAATTCCATGATAGTCCAAGTTTTGTTTCTGATAAGTGCATCATACTCTTTGTCCATGGCTATCTTCCATTGATCAACATTATCATGAGCCATGGCTTCCTGGACTAAACTTGCTTCTACAACAAAGGGACAAGAAGATTTATAAATAAATCTCGTTGGTGGATATCTTATTCTCGATTACCTTCTTGGAATGAATTGGCCTTGATATGGCTAGGTTGTGTCTTCGGTTATTATTTCAATCTTGGTCTTTCCTTTTAGATCATATAATTGATCTTCAATCAATATTACATCTCTACTATTGAATATCTTCTAGAGTAATTGGATTAAACAACTTGTATGCTTTATAGTTTGACACAACAGCCTACAAAATTTGTTTTTATACTAGTAGGATCCAGCTTCTTTCTTAATATAGCAAGAACTTAAGAAAAAGCAACACATCTAAAGACTTTGAAATTTTTATCAGAGGGTTTAGATCCAGTTCATGCCAATGGAGTGTTTTATCATCCAAAGATCTGGTGATGCATTTATTTTGAATGAAGCTGCAATAGCTATTGCTTTTGCCTAGAACTGTTTAGGGAGTGAAGCATGTGCCGGTATACATTTTGCACTCTTTATTAGGGTTCTGTTCTTTCTCTTAGAAATCCCATTTGATTGAGGGAAATAACTTGTAATAAATTGTTGTTGTATTCCTTGTGCCTTGTAGTGATCTAATTTATTGGAAGTGAATTTACCTCCATCAGTTTCAAGAGAAGTCTGGTCTTCCCCTAGTTCTTTGAACTGCTCGAAGAACCTAAAAGCCTCACATTTCTTTTGCCAAAAATAGACAATTGTTTTTACATTTTGCACTCTCTATTAGAGTTCTATTCTCTCTCTTAGCAATCCCATTTGATTGGGGGAAATAACTTGTAGTAAATTATATTCACCTCCTCCGTCAGTTTGAAGAGAAGTATGGTTTTCCGCCAGTTCTTTGAACCGCTTGAAGAACTTAAAAGCTTTAGATTTCTTTTGCCAAACATAGACAACTGTTCTTTGAGAATGATCAGCAAGCAAAGCTAGAAAGTAAGTCTGTATAGGCCCACAAATGTCAGCATGTACAAGATCCAATGAATCTGTGGAAGTATAAATTATAGTCTAATATAAAATGTGTTCTTAAATGCTTGCCTATTATGCAACATTCACACTTCTTTGTATTAGATTTTTTCATATAATATAGATCTTTTACAATCTTCTGGTTTGACATTTGTAGAATACTTTTGTAATGTAAATGGCCTAGTTTATCGTGCCGCAACTCTAAATTTAAAGTGATTGACGAATGAAGTGCTTGGCTATTAGTGACTTAACCTATAGAGGTAGTCAATCATACAAGATTGCATTTTATTCCCCTTGTAGTTTTATTAATGATTGCTAGCATCACTTTATCTAATTAATGAATGATTTTGTGTACTTTTACCTTGATTTGATAGAAGTAATTAAGTATTTTAACTCAGTTGTAATTGTAGAACTTTTACACTCAAAACCAAAGGGATCTATCACATGTATTCAAGCAAAAAATTGATACATTCACTTCAAGGAATACTTGTACTTTCGCCATCTCAAAAGTATGTAGTTATTTGGTATCATGATCAAGATAGAATTCATCTTGGATGAGCCATAGTTGGTATTTGGCTTTTTAAAAAAAAAAATTATGATGAGATTTTCAAAATCACCAAGAAGCGACTTCAGCACAAGGATATAGTTTGTTGGTTGGGTCACATTCTCTCAATTGATCATGTATTGCATCTCCATGCATACCATAAATAAGTAATTTATTTTTGCCCCAAGCATCGTTCCAAGATGCAAAGCTCCACCTAGTTATCTCCTCATCCTCAACCCAATTCTTCTTCTGGATATCCATGAGCTCCAAATAGATTTGTAGTCAAAAAGTCCCTAGCAACCATATTTGTATGATCATGGGTACAACAACCATATTGTTCATGAAGGGACAATTCTTGTCTTCATGTCATTACCTAGTATGAAGGGATTATTTTCATGGCTCTAGCCGAGGGAAAATAAAGAGTATTAGAAACATACAAACCTATCACACATGTACAAGTTCGGATATAGGAATCAAAACATATTCATGTAGTGTGTACTCCTACATCACAAATTACACACTTATGAAACAAACTTGGGAATGTTGATGTGCCAAAGGCTCAATTGTGGTTGGCTACAATCATGTTGTTATATGAATCTCTATAAATAAAAAACTTAATAAATCTATAAACTAGATCTCTATCTATATTTGATGGCGTAGCCCTAGACAAAATATGCCATTATCCACATGGTAGTTGCAAAGCGGCACCCGGATTTTATTTTGGATCTGTCGTGAACAAGGTTCCGCTTTTATTTTGTATGTCTCGATCGTTCGAACATCCTTTTGAATTTTGTTCGACAATCCCTCGATTTTTAGAATCTTTGGGACTGTTTGAATATATGTGTATTTCTGCAGACTGTTCAACAATGTATGTAAAACTGCAAAGAATATGAAAACTATACAAATATATAAAAGTCATGATTACTATCAATTGCCACCGAAGATAGAATCCAACACTGGATCTTGAAAAATTTGAAGTTTCAAATTTAACATATTGCTAATTTTGGTATGAGTGTAGATTGCCATTCTCGTGAGAACAAAAAAGGATGCACAATCTACTGATGGTGACAATCACATCATGTTCATGTGTATTGTGAAGCAAGATGAAAGCAGCAAAAATGCATCCATTTTTCTCAAGATCCACTAACAAGGCATTCCAAGAACTTGTGCACACCTCATTATTACACAATATTCTAAGACAAACTCCTTAATGGTGTTGGGTGTGTATGTAGTGGATGGGGTATCAACAGGCTAAGATCGTTTTTCTATTAATCTATTGATGGTTGTGGATATTACAATTTTCATACCATGACACTCTACAAAACCGCCAGGGTAGTGCAGACCAGGCTTCCATATAAATAACTGACAGATATGACCAAATACCCAAATTGTTAATAACTGCCAGATATGAAAGATGCAAATCATTTGCTGATTGAAACATCTGGCTCTGAAATGAAAAAGAAAAGAAAAAACTACAACCTAGATCAGGTGGTTCTTGAAAAAAGCTAGAAACCGCCCAATGCTCACCTCAACTGAAAGTATTAAGTGTGATCGATTGGTAAGAAATGCTGTCAACTTGTTTGAGCCATTTATTTCAGATCTTTGGGTCGTTATTTAGTTGAAGGTGCACTGATCCAGCTAAATTTGGTCCACTATTGGAGCATGTTGAACCAATTAAAACTAATAAATAACCAAGAACAGTTTTAAGACTCTTTGGAGCTTAAGAAATGGTCGTTACAATGTATACTGAGTAAATTTTTTGCAAGTTTACTGACAAAATGCCAAAGCCCTTGGAACCTGAGAGCCTTTGAATCATTCAAACAAATGATTGAGGAAGATGATAATACAAACCATACCTTACAATGAAGTGCAGATGTTTCTCAAACTGATAGAACCTGAAACTAATTACACCCAACTTGTGCAATATCATCCAAAAATTTTCCCCAGCTCTAAAATATGCACACCAAATTGTCATGTCAAGCCGCTAATGCTCCTCGTCCATTCACCCCTGGATAAAGATGCACCCAGTTGCAGCACTGACATCCTCGCCATATCCAGAACTAAAATCTGCTGCAACATTGTAGTGCTTCCAAAAAGATGGGAAGATGATAATAATATTGAGTGATTACAGCAGACAAGATCGACCTTAATGCTACAGTGAACACCCTTGCTTTTCAGCTTGCATGACGGTCCTTAACATATGTGCCTGCCCATTCATGCAAGCCAATTGCGGGTCATTTGCCCCACAAAAATTTACGTTGGAAGTGCAGAATTTGAAAGAAGGATCTTATTTATTTGCCTTTGAGTCTGCAGTAGGCATACACCCCGGACCCAAAAAATCCAAGAAATTGCCCAAAAACATTCAGCTGCATTTAAGAACGAGAAACACATTAGATGCTGATCAACAGACTGATACATACAGAAGCCACAAAAGCACAATGTCAAATATTTCAGTATATCAGTCCAGTCAATTCAGCATATTTCTTAACAAATATGCATGCTTGGTGTGAGGGTCGAGGTTTTGGGGTTTAACCACATCTCAATTGGTAGAGGGAAATAGCTAGAAAACAGCAGCTTTAACAAAATTCAAGTCTCGTACAAAGACTTCCCAAAACCCTTCCAAGTGCAAACCCTTGATAGCGTAGTTTGACTTTCATACCCAATCGAATGGTAAACCACCAAACCACAGCCATCCAAAAAACACGGTCCCGAAGTCCTGCAATTAAGCAATATACTAAATCAAGTACAACCTATTTAAGCCAACCACCTGTGACCCAGCTCCAAAAGGTAAATTCTTACTAACACGTTCTATTTAATTCAAGATTGTGGCATGGATGCTCTGTCTCAGGTTACCTTCAGATTTCCACACATCGTTTGTGTAAGAGCAGAATTGAGAGAGGTGTTCAAGAATATGGTATAGTTAAGACAAAAAGCCAGCATACAGGAGAGCAGCAAAACCACCTGCAAAAAGCCAAAGTGTTGGTTATATTGAGTGTAATGGCCTGGCCTTAGCAGCTGACATCAGAACATGGAAGAAAATAGACAACTCACAAACTTTAACACAACTTCATTATAATCTACCTGGCATAAGTTTATACCTGGAACCCTGGCAAATATAGAGCTGGAAAATATAATGCTACACCAAGTTCACCGCTAAGCCATGTCCACAAACATAGTAATGGTCCACATATAACTCCTGTGCAATTCCCAACAATAGCATTAGACAAAAAGAAAATTATTGATACAAGCAATCCAACTATGTAGATGAAGTACTCAACAAAGTAAATAGCAAACAGAAGTGGCCCTCCTATGTCCATCGGGTAAATGTACATGTAACAACCCAACACATGAATTAGTCGCAAAACCATAATATCTTTTTTAATAAAAAAATGTGGATAATGACCCCATGTGCAAACCATCAATAGTCACAAGCATGTGAAGAACCACCAACCATGTAGATCCCAAGCTATCAAAAGGGAGCATGAATGCTTGAGAGTAGCTGCAACAAAGATCTCAAAATATATAGCCCATGGAAATCATACCAAAACCATAAAAGCTGACTCATGATTAGAAGGCCATGGAAGAGATGTGAAGAACCAGCAACCCTGTAGATCTCAAGCTATCAAAAGGGAGCATGAATGCTTGAGAGTAGCTACAACAAAGATCTCAAGAGATATAGCCCATGGAAATCATACCAAAACTTGATAGCTATAGAAATATCATATACAGGTGAAATTAGAACAAGGCCAAAGATCAGCATCAACAATGTATCATGGCTAGAGCATGTCATAGTAGAAGCAAGCCCATACGGATGTGCTATGAGCTGTAGAGTCTAGTAGCATTGCGAGAAATAAGAATATGCATAATCACAATGATCCCAAGAAAGTCGTACCAAACAAGCATGTGCTGGAGATTGACAAATATCCCAAGCAATCTCTAAGGACCAAATATGTCTAACACCATCAGCAGAAAAATGGCCTAAATATATTCCAAGCTAGTCCCTGAAATTAAAAATACCATACAACAAGGATAGAAACTAGCTCCACAAATGAATAATAGATAGAAGTAGGAACAGTGCCATATAAAATGTCTTAAAGGTCTAGTTCATGTGCAATGACACTGCTTTGCCTAGAAGTAACACAATGAATTAGGAGCTATTGGAACATCGGCATGTATACTAACCAATAAAGAAGCGAGTACCTTGGTAGAACTATAAGAAGATGAGAGATAGGAACCTCAGCCACACGTATTGGAATGAAAGATTCATCAATATGATCTTGTGAATCATCCAACTCCAAAAATGTGCGCACAATGATCATATGTTTACACCTCATGTAGAAACCCAATCTGCTCTGCAAATGCATGCACCTCATCTAACATGTCATGTGGCCTCTCTGAACATACATGATGTTCTTAAAGGTGATGGTTAAATTATCACCAGCGAAGGTTGCATAGGCCTATTGGAAACATGGAACATTTTGGACTAAGAGAACATTGAATGTCACCAAGTCGGCGACTATAAGGACCGCGAGACATCTGTTATTCCTAAGGGCTATTAGTTTTTACTTCATATGTAGAGATGATGATGCCTTGTTGTCAGATGGGGGTTTGGCAAGCAAAGGCTCAAAAAGTTGGCAATGGAGATTCTCCTCCTATAACTTGAACCTCTTGGTCTAATTTTGTGGAAAGTGTAGATAATGTCGTGGTGGATTCAATGGTGAGTCAGTGGATGTGTTGGATGGGGGATGTATAATTATCATGCCAAATACCTACACCAAGAACTAGAACAACTGCAATTCAAGTCAATCCAATGGACCAAGAATGCCAAGGGAAGGTAGCAAGGTGAGGTACTAGGCATGAGAAAGCAACAACTAAAGGAGTCATTGGGCACCATCAAGATCCCAAGATATCCGTAAGGCCCATGAAAGTGAATCACCATCCACAACAACTAGCTCAAATGCATCCCATGCAAAACATATAGACCAGGAACAACATGTGGAAAACAACAGGAATTGAATCCAGAAATGTCACATAAATAAACCCATATGTAAACAATGATTTAGGATGTGTAACATGATTTCCTTGAAAAATAAAGTGTACCAGAACTAAAAGAATACTAATAGGTATAATAACCCTAAGGAAGATAAGGCTGTACCTTAACTATGCATGTATATGAGTCATAACCCTTGTCTGCATCCAACTCAGGTGGAACAAACTTGTCTAACCGCTCAAAATGTGCATGCTCTACCATCCAAGTTACATCTTGTACTGCTACTATACGAGGAACATCATGTAACCAAGCTTGTCACTATGTACCCTTGATGATAACCGGAACCTCTATAGCACCAAAGGGTGGGAAAACCTCTACTATCCACCCTATACACCATCTAGTCAAGACATTGGTCGTATGGTCATAAATTGGTCCTTATTGGTATGTGTACCCCTACACTAAATCATGGCCTGTGGGCCCTTGGACAATATAAGTATGCCTATAGGACCTCATTATGATTGGGTGATTCATGGGAGATTAAGAGTAGCTTAGATCAACATAGATCGGCTAGTAAGATCCTCTATCAAATTCCTTCAATTCTTTCAGTTCTATATCAACTTGTCATTTGCTATACACCTCTACATCTTAGTTACAATTCCTTTTAGACTTTAGATAGTAGTAGATACTACAATGCTTTCAACATTTGTATGTTGTCTTGGCCATAACTGTTAGAAAATAATGTTTATTTTGTAACCCTTATGTTTTTGGGCTATGCCTGTGAGCTATTTTAGGGGCCTAGACTATTTTACAAGGCCTTTAGACAAGTCAAACTTTTATACATGTAGTAGGGTGCCAATGAGCTACAATTGGGCTCAAAATTTAGAGTTAGATATCAAGACTTATGCTTGATATAGACATTAACTCTAGACATTTTTTTTTTGCTTTACCATAGCTTTTACTTGAGATAGATCTAGGAAAATATCATTTAAGGAGGAGCGTATTAAAAAAAGGAAAATCGACAAAGCTACTCAAAATTTCCACACTTAAGGCACGTTGGAATTCCAGAATTTTGTCACGATTGCTATGCAGCAGACACGGGAGTTGTTTATCAACAAACGTTATACATTGATAACAACTGAATGGCTGGAAATGGCGATGCTACCTAAAACCATGCCACAGCTGGTATCTGGTGTAATGGATGAGAATCAGAAACTCTTCCTCAAACCTATTCGACATGGACCGGCCACGCCAGTGCCGAGATCAAGCAACCAGTTACATCACCAACAACTGTGGCTGCAACAGCGTTAGTAGAGATGCCGAGACCGAAGGGAGTACTCAAGACATACAAAATGCTTACAATTGATGAGCAAGGCAGGGGCTAGTCTATGAGCGCATGCTCGGGAATTACTTGGAATAAAGAGTTCAACCAAAGCTTTGCAGCTTTGAAACACTGTTTATCTACAGTCCCAATTCTACACATAGTCAATCCTAACAAGCTGTATGTGCTTGAGACGGATGCTAGTGACTATGTTGTAGGGGCAGTTCTACCCTAGGATGGTAGACCAGTTGCCTTGGAAAGCAAGAGGTTGGATCCTACTCAAAGGCGATATTTCACCTACGATAAGGAACTTTTTGCTATTTATAATGCCCTTAGAATCTAGAGATATTATTTGTATGGGTCCAAATTTACCATTGTGACTAACCACCAAGCACTAAGATATGTTTGTGATGTGGTTAACCTTCGAGGTCATAGAGCCAGGTGGTCAGAGATGCTCCAAGGATTTTAGTATGACGTTAAGTAGCGGAAGGGTATGTCAAATTGTGTCGCAGATCCTTAAGCCGGATTGGAGAGGTTAATCAGTTAAGTTTTTCTGAGATCCAATCTGATTTGTATCTATCCCTTAGAGATTTGTCTAAGACTGACAGGTACTTCGGTTCTATTTGGCTAGACATCATGGCAGGAAATTCTAGATGTAGTAATGAACTTGGAAAGCAGGATTTCAAGACGTCTCTTCGGGACAGGATACTAAGGGATTATTCCATGGAAAGGTATGTGTGCTAGAAGTTGATAAGATCAGGGCCCAAATCTTGCATGAATGTCATGACAGGGTGGATCGTGAGTGTTCCGTTTCTTGTGCTTACTGGCATCTGGCAGTTTAGGGTTTTGAAAGTACGTAACCAAGCTCTTGCAAACTTGCACACCTGCAACGATCCACCTGCAAGACAATCTCTCTCACGTAGATTCTTTCCAAGATCCTGAAGCTTGCTCTAATACCATGATGGAATCTAATGGTTAATTCCTAGTTAGGAGTGTACTAATCATATTAACACACACACACAACAAGATTGAGAGATTTCTAAGCATTAGATTAATAAAAGAAGAGCTGAAACTCGCTACAAAATCCATAGTGGTGGGTGCAAACCTTCTTCCATCGACAATATAGCTGCCATAATGATGGATATGTTAAATCCACATGCTTTGCCACCGTAGCATACACTGCATCAAATTCTTTACAAAATCCTGCTGCCCACGCTCTAAACGTTGCGCACTTCTTAATAGTTTGGTAGTGCAAGTCATTATGTGTCGGTAAGGAATGTTCCACTTAGTGAATATATGGTACCGCAAATCGTTTGTGACTTCAAGTCCAATTCCTGCCAGAATCCGTATAATTCACACAGCTCCCATGGCACATCCCACTCTTCCGTCGTGATATCCTTCACCCCTAGCAAGAACATATGGTCAATATTCCACGCATGTTCTACGTTGCGTAGGTGTAGGGCTGTAAAGCCTTGTACAAGCTGTTTACCTCCCTGCCCAGTCTTGTCCTTGGTCTCTTCACCCGTGATTGATGCGGTATGGGGATTAAAGTTTGATCTCCCGTTAGAATCATGACAGCTTGGTTGTGTTGTTGTTGGCTAGGGTCCGTTTGCGCAGAATCTTGTCTGACTTTGAGTTGTTCGTTCAACCGCACAACATCCGTGATGAACCCCTTTGCCTCCTCGTGCAGCTTCTTACATTCTTCTTCCTTGTTACGGAGCATTCCCTGTAAGTCAGACACTTGCTGTTTCAACTGCTGTACATCGGCCATGGATTGTTGTAGATTTTCCTGCTCTTGGACTGCCTCTGGATGCGATAACCAGTCTGTGCACCTGTTTGCGACCGGTAGAAATCCTTGCTTTTCCGCTAATTCTTTTTCCAAGTGCAAGTTTTTCTCTCGTAAAAACCCTTGTTCCTCAACAAACTGCTCCAGTTTGTCTATGACCCGGGTGCATAGAATGTTCTTTGTCCATTCTTTGAGGCCAGCGTTGTCAATTCGCACCGGTCCCCCTGCAGTGATGCTATCAAGTTGGGATTGCAACAAATCCCGCTCATACTCTGTTACATCCTTGGATGTTTGTATTTCACTTGCTTCCTTCTGGAGTTTCGTTATCCTTTCGAAGTAGGGCTTTATTATCCTCATCTCTTCTCTTGAGCTGCTCCTGCAGCCTGTCATGCATACTTCACTTTCTTGCAGTTGTGCCTAGTATTGGCGTATTTTAGGCCCTTCTTCTTCAGCAATTCGCAAGCGCTCCGTTTGTTGGACATACAGAGTATGCCAGTAGGACACTTGTTCCTCCAATTGCTGGTAACCTCTAACAAACTCCATTCCAGATCGTAATCCTAGAGAGAAATCGTGTGTAGAAATACCTGGATGTTCTCATCATCTCGGTATCTCGAGTGCTCCGCTGCCACTTCTGCATCCTGGAATTGATCAGTCTGTTCCTGTATGGCGTCCTCTACTCCTCGTGAGAGGTCCTCATAAAAATCACCATCTTGTTGCTGCACCTGCGCTGAATCCCCTGTTAACTCCTCGACTTGTATCATTTCTTGTTGCGTTTGAGGACTGAATGAGTCCAATTGCACCTCAGCCTCATCCCCTTGTATGTGTGGTAACGAAACAATACTGCTCAGAGCTTCTGCTTGAACTGGATTGTGCCGCAGCAATCCTACTTCCTTATCATTCAAGACTCCAAAAGCTTCACATATCTTGGTGATATATGCGCCCCCCACTCACTATATTTCTTAGTGCCATTCAAACACTTTTTGAATTGTTTGTATGCAATCCTTCCCATGGAATTGGTGCTCCATGCAAGGCAGCCTGAATCAGTGCAAAAGACTTAACAGAAATGTACTGATCAGTATGTCTCCCAGAAATCATCTGATTCATCCACCTCCCCAAGGCACCTAGTGTCGTTGGTTGGCAGAGGCTTAATTTGTACCCTTGCTCCTTGTTGAATGCATCCTCAGGAAAAAAATCAGTCATTTTCACTGGAGGCACATTTTGTATATCAAGATTTACTGGCAATCCGATGGTGTCACCGAACATTTGTTCTGTGATCTGTATGCTCACATTCCGTACCTGTGTGGTACCCTGCTCATCCGTTTCCTTCCTGATATTATTGAGGAATTCTAATGCTGCTTCCTCCACGACCTTGTTTGGATTGAATTGCTGGAGATGATCCAACCTTAACTCTTTCAGATAGTCCTGAATTAAAGGACTCCTAACTTCCGAACGCTTGATAAACCTGGAGCTCTTGCCGATTGTCGCCATCGTCGTTGTTTCCCTTGGTGCGATCACCTCAATCGTGAATACTTGCACACAATCGTAGCGGAATGGCTACCCCCCCTTTTAATTTGCTCTAGTGTTTCCAAATGCTACCAGGTTCCACGCCCGCCTACTGAAAGAAAATGTGTATCGACGGCTATGTTACCGTCTAATCAACTCAATGCTAACTTTAACGTCATTAATCTAGGCCTTCGTACCCCTCCTGGTTACGACCCGTTGGCCTCACTTAAATGCAGCGTCACGTCCCGCACCCGCAAAAAGGTTAAACCTGCAGTCAAATCATAAAAACCGCAACACGGACCCGTAGCACCTCACCCCAACGGAACCGCAACAACGTAAAACCGCCATACTCCCGCTAAGTCGTAGAAGTAGCCCAACTGTCCACAACCATCATTGTTGCGAATCGTAAAGACCGCAATAACGGAACTGTAAAACCTCTCCCCAACGGAACCGCAACAACGTAAACCCGCAATACCCCCTCTAAGCTATAGAAGTAACCGAATCGTTCGCAACCATTGTGGTTAAAACTTCAAAAGTGTTATGCAACCATTACAAAAAGGTATCTAACAAATGTTAGTGGCTTCCTTTCAGGACATTGATCTTAATATTATGTTACATTATTGTTAATCTGGCACCCCAATTTCGTGTTCTTCTAATCTTTGCTACTTATAAAACACATTCCTCACTATGTATAAGAAATGAATTCACAACCAATTACACGTATATTTGAAATACCACTGTATGATATGCATTATACTCGAACATTCAAACTTGATGTACAATTATCTCAGAACACCCCGCTTTATAATTCAGTCAGGTGCTTTTCGATCAACTGCTTATTATCGCAAGTAAACCATATAGTATAATTATCCCCCCGAAAATCCAACTAAGTACGTTGATGTCGAAGACGCGGTATTCTGCATTCCAAATTTCAAATTCCTGCATCTCCTGCTCTTCCAGCTAAATTCGTCATCATGAATTTTGAACATTACTAACATTGCTCAGCGTCCAGTGATATGTAATATCACTTCACCAAGATATGAATCTGCTCTACAGTAAAACTTCCCAATCTCCCAAAAAACTAGTGAGTAGCTCTTCTTTTTTTTTTTTTTAATTCTGTGATGCAATAACCACACGTGCTTCCTCATGGCACACATCACCGTACGAAAATCTTCATCCTGGCTTCCGTCATGGTTCTCCCAACTGACGTTGGTTAAATGTGACGCCCGCCTTCATAATATCAAATAAGGAGTAAATTACCCCTCGATTAACATCGGTCCTCCCTTCATGCGGGTGGTATTCCTTGACCCGACTGGTGTTCACTACAAACAGTATCCCTGGTGGATTCTACCATTTAATCAATACATTGTTACCAAAGACGAAAATTCGATATGGTCCTTCCCAGTGTTGATCCTTTGATTTCAAAGTATTAGTTATACTCCTTGGATAATACAGCACTAAATCTCCTTTTCTCAATTCCCGTTCATGTACGTGCTTATCGAACCATCGAGAATGTTGCTGTTAAATTACCTAGTTTTGCCAGTAAGCAATATCCTCTACGCTCTTCTAGCTTTTCTAGCGCGTGCAAGCGGTCACGCAATACTTCATCCGCCCCAGATTTTACGCGGTTTGTATACGCAGGGTTGGCAAAATAAACTCATATGGCATAATGGCATTTGCCCATAAACCGGTAGAGATCTTGTAAGTTGTTCGATACGCCCATAACGCCGGCTTCAAAAATTCGTGCCATGAGCCCCGCTTTTCTAATACCTGCTTTGCTAATATAGCCTTTAGGGTTTTGTTGGTGGCTTCCACCTGGCCATTACCACGTGGGTAATATGGAGTAGACATCTTGTGAATAATCCGGAACAGATTCATCATCTCCTTCAATGTATCATTCACAAGATGCAGTCCTCTATCGGACATAATCTCCAACGGACAACCAAACCTTGTTAGAAAATTATTAAATATAAATCTTGCGGTATTATTCTGCAAAGCTTTTGCTTCCACCCATTTTGTGGCATAATCTGTCGCCACTACAATGTACTTATGACATTTGCAGATTGTGGGTTAATCTTCCCAATAGAATCTAATTCCCATCGCTGAAATGGCTCAATTGGTTGTAAGGGTACCAATGGATAATCCATCGTGGGTACTAGCCCCCCTTGCCTCTGGCACGCATCGCAATTGCGACAAAACGCCGTAGTGTCTTTCCAAAGTGTGGTCCACCAAAACCTCGCTTGTAAAATCGTCCGCACTGTAATCTCAGATGCAAAATGTCCCCCCTACGGATCCTGCATGCGCCTCATCGATAATAGATTGAACATCTTTGGATTGAACGCAGCGTCGCAAAATTTGATCATGGCCACGTTTATACAGTTGGTCGTCAATAACTTGGAACACGCGCGATCTCCAGATTAGTTGGCAACGTTGGGACTTCTTAAAGTGCCTAGGAAATGTTCCTCGTGTTAAAAAATTATACAAATCGGTATAGCAAAGAGTCGTAAACCAGTTCCGAGCTAAAATGTTGTGCGTCGGGCATTTCGTTAACGCCCTCCTCAACATCTCCCGTTTTGATACGAAATAACTGATCGGCCACCATATGAACTCTGCCCGGTCGAATCTGAACATTGAACTCAAATTCCTAAAATAATATCATCCATCGTGCTATTCTACCAGCAATCGCCGGTCTATGAATCAAGTATAGCAACAGCTGATGATCCATATACACAACAAATTTATTATCTAGTAAAAAGTGTCGAAATTTGCGAAGAGCAAAAATTAAGCTCAACGCTTCTCATTCTGTGGTTGAGTAATTCTTCTCTGCCGACATGAGCTGCTTACTCGCATAGTATATGAGTGATCATACCCCTTCTCCTCGCCACATTGTGCTAAAACACAACCAACAACAATCTGGGATGCACCTGCATGTACATGGAACGGTTTACTCCAGTCCGGCGGTTGCAGAATTGGTGCATTGATCAAGGCGTCTATTAAATCCCGAAACGCCTTATACCGCTTAATGGTCACTTTGTAAATGGCCCCCTTGTTCAGAACATACAAGATATGGGTTCTCTCTGCGTACGCATAGATATAGTGGCGGAGATATCCCGTCATGCCTAAAAACGTCTACATCTCTTTCGCAGTTTTTGGAAATCTCATGTTCTTGTTGACTTCAATCTTCGCCGGATCAATGGATAAGCCTTTCTTCGAAATAATTTGTCCTAATAGGACTCCTCGTCGCACACAAGAAGTACATTTATCCGGATTCAAACTGATGCCAAACTCATAACATCTTTGAAAGCATTTATCTAAATAATCCAAGTGATCATCAGTGTCCCCGTACAGGCAATCATCCAGAAAGATTTTCATAAATCTGTCCAAATAGTCATAGTAAGGCTTTTGTCATTACCTTTTGGCGAATTTTTCAATCCGAATGGCATCACCTTATAAGTGTATGCTCCCCATTCCGTGATAAATGCGGTTTTTTCTCTGTCTTTCTCGGCTATCTGAATCTGATTGTAGCCACTGAATCCATCGAGAAAGCTATACAGTTCATGACCCGCGACTTCGTCTAAAATTTGTTTAATTTGCGGCAACGGGAAATGATCTTTTATAGTAAATGAATTCAGTCCATTTTTCTTTGGTACAATCATGATAGGGCTTAACCAAGGTGTGTAGTCAATAGCATATATAAAGCCCACATTTACTAGTTTTTTGATCTCCGCCCTGCCTCTGTCGGAATGGTTCAGATTCATCCGATACTGCTGCTGCCGAATCAGTCGTGCATCGATGGTGACATCAATTGTGTGCTGATATATTTCCTTCGGAACACCTCGCAGTTCGTCATAAGACCATGCAAAAACAGCCTTATACTTCCTAAACAATTTTGTCGCGCGGGTAATGAGCTCTAGATCATTATTAGCTCCGATAGATACATATTTCGGATTATCTTCCGTCCCCAGATTAATTTTTATCAGTTTTTCTCTAGATACTTGACTGGGATGCAACCTTGCGGGTTCCTCCTTCAACGTTCTAAATTCCTCAATGGTTTCAGAGAAACTTCACGGCCATTGCATCAATTCGCCCATGGTGTGTCCGTAATTGAATCTTCTTCCCTTTAGCCGGAATACTCACAATACCAGTTGCCTAGTCGTGTACTACTTTGGCAGCTCTAAGCCAAGGTCTACCTAACAGGACTGGGTAAACATCTGTCCCTTTGGGTAATCTCAGGACCACAACATTCAGCAAAAACTTCAACCGTTTAATAGTCACTAGAACCTTCTTCCGAATTTCCCCCACTGGAGAGTCCCTTCTTGTATTATTAGCCATACGAATGACTAATTGGCTCTTTTGTAAGGGTATGTTGTTTAATTTATTGTATGTGTCTTCAGAAATGATGTTTACGCCTGCTCCGCCATCAATCTGGACACCACTAATATCCATACCCTGAATATCCAATATTGGAACAATATCCTGCTCCGTAGATTGCACGATGGCATTCACTGATGTAAAAGGTAGCCCTTCCGGTAACTTACACCTAGGCAACTTAGCGCGTATAGATTCCGTCAAGTAAGGTGCAGCATCAGATTTTGATCATTAAACCGATTATTAAGCCGAGGTGGGGGTAATCCACGCTCCAAATTTCCAACGCACTGGCGATGGTACATCACACAATTAAAATAACGATGCCCGAGCTGACTACAGAAATTACAGACATCCTCCGGCAAATCCTGACGATATCGTATTTGCCGCTGAAAAGGTCGTCGTTGCATCTGGCCCTGCATCACTTGTTGTCCTTGTGGATAAAGTGCTGGCCGTTGTTGCATCTGTGGCTGTGAATCTTTTTGGGGTGAAGTAGTTCGGATGGCGGTTTATCTTTTGAATATAGGTCCTACTAAAGCGATAAAAAATCAAACTCCAGAATAAGCAGATATAGGTAGAAAACCTAATGTAAGTCATTCGAGGGTGCCTAGGAGCATTTTATATGCTCATATACTTAAGGAAATGAGAAGCATGTTGGATTCAAAGGCAACACAGTGTTTGATGCTTATAAATAATGATCAGGAAAAGTGGTACAAGCTCTATGATATTGCAGGAAAGAAGTTTATTATAAGCAAGGATGTTGTCTTTGATGAGATAGGATCACATTAAAATATAAAAGTACCTTGTAAGGAGCAAGATGGCGGTATTCCAATTATAAGTGCCAAGTCATTACAAGAGCCTGAATCAACACACGTATCACCTACATTAACTCACTTGCTAGAGAAGCCTTGGTAAAGACAGGAAAAATGAAAGAGAGGTCAAGTATTTGGGATACCTATTCACCTCCAACTTCACCAAGCAAGAGCCTCCTACACCATTCACTAGAAATTTACCTAGGTGGTACTATAAGACTATCAAAGCTGGAGTCATCTTGGAACAGGGAGAGTCAAGTAAATAGGGAGCTAGAAGATTGGCAAGGCTTGAGAAGCAACATGAAATTCAAGATTAGGATCGACATGAAAATTGACACCAGGATCGGCATGAGGATGAGTATGCACATTTTGCATTCATGGCTACGATATTAGAAACAAAAGCTCCATCTACTTTTAGAGAAGCTAAAAAAGAGGAAGCTTGTTTTGTCATTGGCGGTTTATTATGGTTCGGATATCCAACAAATGAATGTTAAGGGTGAATATTTGAATGGACTTCTAGAGAAGGAAGGCTATACGGAGCGGCCAGAGGGTTACATAGTCAAAAGATAGGGAGACATGGTTTGCAAGTTAGACCAAACCTTGTATGGACTTAAACAAGTGCCAAGGGCATGGTACACGAGGATTGATACATACCATAGATGCAGCAAATCACGATTTGCAAATCGCGACTCTGCAAATCGGATTTGCATTTTTTTTCGGTTCAAGAAAAAAAAAATGGCCAAGAATCGTGACCCCCCACCGATTTGGGGTCGCGATTTGGTTCGTTGTCCGAATCAAAGACAACAAATCGCTGGTGCATCTACGATACATACTTTAAGGAGCTTGGTTTTCAAAAGCAATTTCAACACCATATGATTGTGGATGTAAGCTTACGAAAGCAGAGGAAGATCAAGATGTGGATGAATCGTTGTATAGACAACTTGTTGGAAGTTTGATCTATCTAACTACTAGAAGACTAGATATTGCTTACGTTGTAAGTATGGTTAGGCAGTTTATGGCCAAGTCAGAGCAGGTTCATTGGAAGGCCATGAAATGAAAATTCAAGTATATCAACGGAACTTTATGATTTAGCAAGATATTTTGCAATTACAAGATTATGTAGATGCATATTGGGTTAGAGAAGTGGAACATCGAAGATCTACTACTATATATGTCTTTAATCTTGGATCCGGTTCGGTATCCTGGAGTTCAATCCATATGACTTAATTTCCATTTCACCCAACCCAACACGCATGGTGAGCATATGTGGAAAGCATTGATTGCAAATAGCTATGAGGCAAGCCTTTCGCACATCAAACAAGAAGTCCTCAAGAAACTCCATGATAATGGGCCAAAATGAGACCGCACTCACTATGAGTATAATTTGTTTTTCAGCTGAAAAATTGAGCTCTTCCAGGTTGTGGTAAGCATTCCTGTGCATGTACCAGATTTAATGCAGAGATCAAGTAGCTCAAGTATTGTTGTGGCAAGTGCGACTTGTGGGAAAACGAAGTACACTATTTTTTTGCACGTGTCTACTTGGGCCTGGATATATTCCGTACTATGTCTGCAAGCCATTTACAAGCTTGCCAACAAGCACCTATAATACAGGTATGAGTACAGAAGACTTTAGAAGTTACAAAAGCTACAAAGCTGGTATGCAAGGAGTGAAAAGACCCAAAAGCAGGAATATACCATTGCACCACATAAGACCAAAGCTGTTGAGAGAGGTAGCCTTTCCTGGTCAAACAGCATGCAGCAAAAGCTTAGTGTAAAAGCATGAAAGCAGATACCTTATCTGTCCAATGTCCAGCTATTCACACTAGAGTAAATTTTTTGCTACATTAACATTTAGATAGCACTGGAGGAGAATTTTCTTCATATTACATCATTCCTAGTTTCACACTAATTAAAACTTCACGTGGCCATCTTCATGTCATGTGTCCTTTTTAGCTAGAAGACATCCAACTGCACGTACTTACCTATACGAGCAATGACAGCCAGATAAACTGCTGTTGTGATATTGGAAACAATCACCAAAGAATAGCCTTGCAAGTCAAATGAAAAATCTCGCGCTCCGGCTATAAGTGCTCCCACCACAATCACACCCACACTGCACACTGCTTCAGAATAGACCTCAAAAATGCAAATACACACCCACAAACTTAAAAAACTTCCTTCAAAGACACTGTGTTTCCCATATTTCCGTAAGCTATAGAATGCTGGAACACGCCATTTCCGGCATTTCGTACAGTCATGATTCCTTTTTCTCAAAGTTTCAAAGATAGCAGTTCTATATTTTTTGTTCCATACTACATACAAAGCAGAAAGTCCACTTAAAAATGTACTGAACAGGTATCAACAGTGTTTCCCCAAGAATAGACTTATACTTTTCACCTTCAAAACAAACAAGCACAATCTTCTGAAAAATCTTACAAAATTACTGATCACATGAAAAATCTAACCTGCATACTATTGCTGGAGAGTGCTTTTTGCCAGCTATGGTGTATTCCATGACCATGGTGAAAAACACTGTAGTTCTTCGAAGTGTTGTGTACATTGGCACATTTACTCCTCTTATCGATGCCATCCCAGCAACCTGCAGAAAGCAAGAATCACAGTTATGGTGGCACATACCATGATTACTTATAGGCCTACTACACTTTTGGGTCTTGCCCCCATGTTATTTGGCATTAGACAATATGTTAATTTCCATACAAAAGTTGCATCAAACTATATCAAGCACAGGAAATAACATTTTCTACTCAACCCCAAACATACTATGCTCTCCATCTTATACTTTTGTACACTTAATACGATGGTATGCCCCAGTAGAATATTCCAAAGAATCTTTTTGTTTATGCAGGTATTCTTTTTGTTTATTACTTTGCACCTCAAATATCTGTTTGCTATCGAAATATGCAGTTGAATTTTGAGAATCCTGTTGGTAAAATCAGCCTTGACATATTAAAGTTCAAAGAAGAAGATATTCTTTTGATAGGGGACTTACATGGAAGAAGCAACAAAATTCAAAAAGTTTTTTTTTTATAGAGGGAAGGATGATCCACTTTGGTTGGAGGAAATATCTTCCAAAGGAGCTCACCATTCAAAGAGTTTCAATGGATGTCAACAACAATACCGCTCACTTTTTTAAGGAGCTTCTTAACTTATGTGGTGGCATTCATGAGCCTGTTAGTTGCATTGGTGTACATAGGTGGCCAGCATCAAAGAGATTTACTTGCTGTCACTAGCAAATATGAGAGTTTTATAATTTAATCATGAAAGGGGAGAAGAAACCTTCAAATGCAACTAAGAGAAACTTAGCACAATAAGGGTACTTTTCCCAAAATCCTTGGTTTGATGATCATATGGACACTTGTTTCACCTATGTCAGAAAGCTTTATGAAGTCGAAGGAGCTATGGAAATGCCACCAACCACCTTCAACGTTTGAGATAAAAAATGGAATACTCAATGCTTCGACTGTTAAGGCACAACATACTGAAGGGTTACACACTGAAGTTTTCAAAATTGGTAAGGAGTTACTTGCTCCTGTTAATGTAGACTTGTTTGATCAAAGCATTGGTCAAAATTATGATTGGTCATTTTTTCATTAGATTATGGGGCAGCATAGTGGACACGAAACTTGATTGTTGGCTACAAGATAATGGATTATTGGTGAAGGAACACAAGCCCGATTTCAATATGCATTCTACTATTGACCACTGGGTGACCATGAGACTTATGATTGAAGAAAGCCAAAGCAGCAAATAAATCTTCATTGCTGCTTTGTAGATTTCCGCAAAGCCTTTAACACAGTTGCAAGACAAAAATTCTGGAAAAAGCAGAAGAAATTCAAGTGCCAATGGATACACTTGATGCAGTTCGACAACTCTATGACAAAGTGATTGCAAGGGTGAGATGTTCAAGAGCTTATACCACAGAAAATTTTGGCAATATTGAAGTGAAACAAGGTTGTCCTCTCTCCCCTACACTTTTTTATATCTACATAGATAAGCTTAGTGATTGTTTACATGAGGATGGTGGAGGTGGTGCTAACCTTCTTCAGTTTGTCATGAAAGTGTTATTTTATGCGAATGACATGGTTTTATTTACAAATACCATACAAAGCTTGCAATAGCATCTCAATGCTTTGAAGAGATTTTGAGAGAGCCGATCTTTCAGTCAATTTGAGCAGAACAAAAGTTATGATCTTCCAATCACAAAAAGTAGGTGAACCTATTTTACTCGATGATGGGGCTGAAATTAGAGTCACCCAAGAATACAATTACTTAATATTGAGGTTTCACATAACCTATGTTGGAACGTGGAACACTTGTCCAATATTTGGGGTTCCATTTCAAGACGTGTTTCAAAACGACCATTTTGAAATAGGAAAACATGTTTCAAAAAAGGTACTTGCCATTGTGAAATGGAGTTTAGTTTTTTGGGTTATTCCGCATCTTCAGTTATGGCAGAATCATGTGTTCTTTTGTAGTGCTTGAGGGGTTAATGCACCTCTAGAGTTCATATAATGTGCAATTTAGACTTTCATCAACCGCCTCCTATCTGGAAGTTAGAAATAGCACTTATTACCTAGAAATTAGGTTTCTCTAAATAGGCTCGTCGGCTTCATCCTCATCATCATCGAAATGTTACTGTTCGTCCAAAAGACTCAAGTGCACAGTGCATAATGCACAGGTTCAACAAGTTTGGCAATCATTCTGCAGCAGATTTGAAAAAACACAATCAGCTACCCCTTATCTCGATGTGTAGTCTAGTGAGAGAACCCAAATGGCAATCTTTTGCAACCTAGAAACATCATTCTCATACTTAACCCACCATGACAGGCCACAAATGTCCCATCCTGAGTTTGGCCGCCCCCAACTCCTGAATTCGATGTGCTGATACCTAATAAGCAATGAACAATGAAAATCCATCATCCATAGTTAGCAATGAGCATTGGTCAATGGTACCAGGTAGTTACAAGTAGGTAGTAGGCTGAGGGCTCTAGCCTTCAACAGCCTAATCTAGATTTTTGAAGTATGGGAATTTCAAATAAATTTGTAAGTAGTAACTTGTAAGCATTGAGCAATGAGCATGCAATAATAATCAAGACGCTAGAGTCACATATGGGTACCTATATTGCATTAATTCATCCCTGATCTTGTCCTATGTATCAGGATCAAGATAGAGCCTCTATATAGGCGATAAATCCCGGATATCATAGAACCTTCGAGCAGTCCATCACAAAGGGTGGAACAAATAAGCCACAATGTGGAATGGTCTGTGAAAGGATTGCCCTCTCTCTAACCAACAAGACCTTATTTCCTAAAGCATGTAAAATTAGACGACCCGAAAAGACACAAGAGTTGGTAGTTACAAACAATTTATAGTTTGGCATAATATTGTAATGATAATGGAAACCATCAAATTACCAAGGTGAGAGTTCAACATACCGCCTTGCACCGATGGCTGTGCAACACTCAAGCTTATTGTCCATGAGCTCATACAAGATGCCCATATTGGAGCCCTCCCTGTCATTAAGGTGCATGACATTGTACATAGGCTACAGCCCCAAGACAATGAATCATGCATCATCCCAAAACTACGCTCCTAAAACAATCTGCTCAAATTTCTTGAATTTGGGCTCTCATGATGGCCCCCATTGTATCTAGTGGTTAGAAACCACCAACTGCCTCAACGGGTATGCACTCTCGATCCTAGCCATCTTGGTCACTCCTTATGTAGAAGTGTTAGCCACATGAAAGAGTGAAAGCCCTGAGATAGGCAATTGATATATTAGATCATGCATTGGGTTACCAGAAACCCAAGTGGGTTCATTACTAATAAAAGATTGACATCAAAGGTTGGATTGCCTAACCTTATGAGATTGTACGACTCTGAAAGCCTATATCCAAGTGGGACTAACATAGAGTTAGAAATACAATCATGAGTATGTGGTGAAAAATGTCCATAAAAAGATGGAATAGAATGAAAAGGTCAAATTGGTTTTGAAAGATATTTCTTAAAAATATCTTTAGGTAACTCAAACCTTATAGGTAGAGTATATGCCATACAAGTTGTTTACGACGAACATGATACATATCCACAAAGAAACATTTAGCAAAGTCGACCTATGGTTGAGGATCGTTATCCCCGCAACCATAAGGATCTTGCACTTTCAATTAGTACTTCTAAAGGCAGAGTAATTAACAAGAATGTGCACCAAGATATTTCCTAGGTATAGTGGACCGTGATAGATCGTAAGCATGTTAGTGATGTAGTTTCCTAGGGAGTTATCGAATGGACGTAGAATACATCCAAGATCTGTATAAGCAAAATAGTAACGTAGTTTTAAACTTGGTCACATTGCATGAGCAATGTACATCAAACCTTAAACCTAAGCGGGTTTAAGGTTTGATGATCAACGCAAGTGATATTTAGTTGGAGTAGCTCTATTTCAATAAGATAGGCCAATAGTGTTTAAAATGACAGCAGGCCTACTCAGGATCTACTTGATACCTATAAATTGAAACTCAGAGAGAGATAGAGACATAGATAAAGACACACAAACTAACAAAGTGGGTCCTTTTGGTGAGCACTATCGATCTTCTCCGTAAGACCATTGTCAACTACATTAAATGTCATCTGATGCAATATCCACGATAGTGCATCAATGACCACATTTTTCCTCCCCATTTGGAATTGAATTTCCAAGTGAAATTCTTACATCAGCTCAGCCCACCAAACTTGGCGAACCTTCAATCTAGCTCAGTGCAGAAATACTTTAAGGTATGTTGGTCCACATAGACATAAAACTCCACACTGTGCAAATAATGACACCACACCTTGAGCACATGTATAATCAATCGCATACGGCTCTTGCTCATGTGCGGGATACCTCTATTGAGCTAGTGTCAATTTTTTACTTTTAGAAGCTATTGGTCTACCCTCTTGGCTCAACACTGCGCCGACAACAATGCCACTTGCGTCCATCTCTAGGCCAAACAATTTTTGGGTATCGACAATCTTGGGCAGTGAAGCCATGGCCACCGCCTCCTCAAGGCCTCAAAACTTTGTTGAACTTCAACATCCCATTGTACAACAGTGTAATTATTCTGTAACCGGTTCGTTAAAGCAACAGCTATCCAAGAATAGTTCTCAATGAACCTTCGATAGTGTACAAAAGCCCATAAATGACTGGAGCTAGCATATATTGAAAGGCCTTGGCCACTTCCTTGCCACATCAGCCTTGGATAGGTCAACAAAAATACCCTTTGTCGTCACTACGTGACCAAGGTACTCAACACGAGTCTTACACAACTCGGTCCATCAATATAAGTGACGACAAACTTGCCCATATAGTCACGCAAGACGCTCATGAACGTCATGAACGTAATTGGTGCATTGGTTCACCCAAATGGCACAACCCAAAATCCATAATGCCCAGAAAGGGTTGCAAGAAGTCCTTCTGACCAGCTTGGCCAGAGTTCTTGGCCAGAGTTCAGCGAACCCCTGTTCTACGGCCAACTTGCACCTCCACATTCAGCCCTATTGCGCACATAAACTTCAAAGTTGAGTGTTGTTGCAATTGCCTCTTCCAATGTCTTGCAACCCTCATAAAAGAACAACAGGATCAACTCTTCATGAAGGCTGAAAAAAAACTTGTGCACCACAGACCATTCAACAATCTCCTCAGGGGTTTTGATAAGCACCTCTCTATACCTACCAACATATACCTACACATTGCATTGTGTCTGACAATGCGAAAAACATGCATAGTCACACGTTCATGCTCATGTGGATGAATAAACCGAGCCCTAAAGGGTCACTTAAAATCAACCCAAGTGGTCGGGCTAGACTTCTATAACCAAAAAAACCACATGTAAGCAATATCAACAAAATGGTAAGCTACCCCTTGAACCTACCAACCTCATTGGTTGGGGTTTGCTTCATATCAAGATATTCTTCTCATTTATGCAACCACTAATCTACAACATCGATAGTCCTTTGAAGAGGACCGCCAAAAAGCAATAAGTTTTAGATATCCTTATCCCATGATAAGGTGTTAGCATACATGCAGCAGAACGCGTTCCGCCGCATGGAACATTCCGGAACACTATTTTTTAAAAACTTTTTTTTTTTTTCAAAAAATTCAGAAAAAACACCTAATACATAAAAAGGAAACCTGATTAGCTGTACCAAAAAAAATCTACACTCAAAGAAATTAAGAAAAATTGTGTTTTTACAAATTCCGAGAAACCCCATTTTTAAAAAAAAATTCAAAAAAAAAATGTCCGGGAAACCCTAATGGGATTTCCCGGAATGCGTTCCGAAACGCCCCATGCAACTATGGCGTGCTACATAGATAGGTTGTGCGGAGGAAGATAGAAATTTTGAAGAATATGGAGGAAGTTACTGAGAAGACGATGCATAACATCCGTCACAACTTTAGGCATCATTTGCATCTATGCCATGGTCTTCTCCATACTATCCATGCGAGCTCGCAGGAACGGAGTACCAATAGGCGAAGTTGCCCTAATTGTACTTGAATAGTGTTCATGGCTAGACATAAGACGATTAGACTACTAGGTGGTGACAGGAGTGCAATACGTGGACTAACGAGGATATCCACTCAATTGTGGGCCATAGTGAGGGTATGGGAAGAACAATGTGGGAAGTAAACAAAACAACTCTCGATTTCAGATGAAGAAAACTCAAAAAGAAGAGAAAACAAAAAGGACCAAACATTGTAGCCATTTCATCCAAAGTATCATACTATACCTTTTTAAGTTCATCAATTTGAAGGTTGCTATTTAAAAATCTTTGATGTTGAACCTCGGGTTCCATCCATCCATATCCCAGATTCACTTTCGTGAGGCAAAGTAATAAAAAAGAAGCATATCATGCTTCTACGTAATCTTTCCCATGAATCGAGTTACTTTACCTTTGCCCTTGCATTTAGAATTCTTTTTCAAGCATAAAATACACATTTCACAAGCTATATCTAACCTTCATGTCTTTGGTAAGTTCCATATTCTCAAAGGATTGAGCTTCATTGGTTGTCGCCCTAGGGCATTTGGAGTCATAGTGCCCTTTTCTTCTACGAAAAATCTATTTTTTTTGTTACTCCTTTGACCTTTGGAAGGTTCATACTTCGTTGGCTTCTTCTAGGCCTTTTTCTCTTAAACAGAATGTATATTTTGCCATCAATTTCCATCTTCACTCCCAAATTTAACTCCATCTTCTGGCTAAAGTGTTTGCAGATCCTACATATCAATAAGTTCAAGCTATGACCTCAAATGCATGCTTTTTGAACAATTCATGAATTACTCCACTTATCAATGTTGATGGTAGCTCTAGAATTTGACCATTCAAAGCTCTTAATCATTGGATGTACTCTACTATAGGTACCATCTAAACACATTCTTAACTTGGCCCTAATCTCTTTCGCATCATGCTTAAAAGCATACTCATTCAAGTGAGCTCCTTTGAGCTTTGCTCTAAGCGTGTCATCTTGAGGTAGATTTGTGCTCGTCACTCTTTTGCTGAGATTCATAGACTATGTCCAATTTTTCCAAGTAGGAAATAGCGTCCTCATGCATGGCACTCATGCAAAGAGATTAAATTTTGGAAACGTCAACTCTTCTTTGGAAAAACCAGTTACACCGGAAAAATTACAAAACAACCAATTGCACGAGTCTCACTTATATATACATGCTTCAATTTGAGTCTTGACATAGTCTTCTCCAACTTCTTGAAGTTCGCTTTCATAGCACCTTCCTCCTCCATGAGCTCAACTTGCTTATATAAAGTGCAAGATGGGGTTGAAGTTGTTGCAAAAGGTGCCCTGGCCCTCACCTTATCTAGTCCAAAGTTTGAATCATGAAACAATAAATAGACGAAGGAAAGCTCAGTTGTTCATCACAAGAACTTCATCGGTGCTCTTTCATATGCTTTTGTGACTCTTTTGTATTTGTTATCATATAACATCAAGTGTAGGAAATCAAACGTAGTGTTTTTAAGCCTTCAAAGGTGTAGAACAATAAAGTAGCATTTTCTGCATATACATTTAGACCAAAATCACACGTAGAGCATTGAAGGAACTGGAAGAGATGAAACTTCACTCGTTAAATTGATGGAAACACAAAATTCAGCTATATCTATGTAGCTAGGTTAGTCCTAGGCTACTCTTTGAATAAACAACCATCGACTATGAGGCTTAGCAGTGTATTTATAGTCTATGAAGCCCTTAACTTGAACTGATTAATGTTGGAAGTCTGAATTTTGGGCCATATTTTTGGAGCCTGGTGATTTAATACACTTAAAATTGCCAATAGTAAAGGGTGGAGTCCAAAACAGCTCTTCTTGGCAGTTAATAAATTGATAAAGAGATTCTGAAGACAGCATCGTATCATGCCGATGAAGAATCTACATGCTATAGATCATAACAAGTTTTTGGCTTGAATAGTCATGTGTGGTGACAACCTAACATCTTTGACACAAAGTTTGGAATTTCTCTATACAAAAGATTACTTGAAGAGTTCAAGATGAAGCCAGCTACATTAACAGCCATGTTGCCATTTAGAATTCATCAAGCAATCTGCCAACAATTCCCATTTGATACGAGCTTCCAGAAACCAGCACCAACCTTTCAAAAAATTATGTCCATCAAACAACCATGATCAAGCAAAGCCTTAAGCTTTTCCTCGAGCTATATTTTTTTATGAACCTTAATATTGTTGTTCAGTGGCAACATCCTCATGATCGTCCCCTTTAATACAAGAGTAGGCACCACTGAATTCAGATGATATACTTGTTAGTGATACAATATAAGGAATTGGGAAAAGATGTCACAAGGTGGTTGACCATACCATGTACAGCAGATACGAAATAGAGAGAGGTAGTGTTCTTCTTATTGTTCTAAGAGGTACAAAGCCTTTTCCTGGGCTGTCTGCTACTTCAACAGTAAATGTGATGAAGTTCCATGAGCGCAAAAAGTAAAGCAATGCAGAGGAGCAAATCACCTGCTTGTAAAATCCCAAAGCAAGATCAGCTTAATGTCACTTCCTTCACATTCTAGTTTACTATTTCTATCTTTAGATAACTAACTTAATCACAATACTGTAAAGCATTCATACATTGCATACACTTCTCTATGATTGAGGGAAGTACTACTTGCTCAATCATATGTCGTATATCATTCATACATTACTAACACTTTCTATGTTTGCAAGAACCTTAGAACTACATCCTGGTTCCAAACTTCTAGCAAAAACTATAAAGATGGGAAATATACAGCATACATAAAAGTTATTACTTGCAAGCTGAACTAATAAGAATTTAAAACCTTTTAAGCATTCATTCACAGAGCTCTCGTCCAAATTTAATAGCATTACGATAATAATTAATAGTGGAGGATGATAGGATAAGCAAATTTGTAACCACAAAGTTCACCTGAAGTAATGTAATAACATTTGCACATGGAAACTTATACACTGATAATGCTGCCTTGTTGAACATTACCAACAATACTGCAACAAATAACCAAACATGTACAAAAATTAGACCAAAAACCATAATAAGCTAAATAATACTAAGTATTATAAAAAAATGAAAACAATTGAATATTTAATGATAAGTTGAAGCTCATTCAACGCTCAGCAAAGACCTGTGCAACAGGATTATACACAAGGGAACAAGAAGATGTCATTCTGTAAAACAATCAACACATATCCTAAACAGTTTTCATGACACTTTTACAAAGAATAGGTGTAATCAAGCCGAAAGACAGCTATCTAAAGTTAATATGTATTAAGAGGGTATAATAGAAAAAAATAAAGAAGATAAACAAGATGTTTCTTGGTTACAGTAGTTTTCTTTTGTTACGATTAATTTTCCATCTAGTCATATACAAGCTCATGTTGGTGACAAAACTCAAACCTTGGATGCTATCCACATTGTAACTTGATCATTCCTTTTTATTTTCTTTGAGTAGGGGAGGTTAAATAGAGTAGATTTTCAACCTAATTTTAAGTAGATCTTGTACTAGGTTGCATTGGAACTGCATAGAGAAACATCTACCTTTTAGAGTGCAGAAGTATGTTTCCAAATTAGGGAGAGAAATTTGTTTGTCAAAGACTTTGACATTGCAGGTGGAGGTGTTGGAAGCATCAAATAGAAAATCAAAGAAACACCTACTTCAAAAAACCTATGGTTTTAGATGTCATTAAATTTTTCTATCAATGTTCTGAGTGGTTGCATGTCTCATAAGTCCTTGTATTATCAATAGCATGGCCATTTGAAGTCTTGTCAAAATCTCCAAGAGACTAAAACTCAAAATTTGGACCACTGTGATGAAACTTAGAAGTTACTAGTTGTTGCTCTATAGGATTCATAATCCTCCATCCTTAGCTCTTTCAATTCCCAGGAAAATGTTAAAAATGATGATTGATAGGTACCCCCCAAAGTCATAGTTGATGTTTAGTCTAGACTCTATGTACAAAACTTCATACTAATCTCAAGTGCAACTTTGGTCTAGCTTAACTACATGTGGAGTACATGCTATAGTAGAAGTAGAGCATGTTTCTTGACATGTTACATGAGAGACCTAATTTTGCACATGTAGGAGACCCTAGCATGAATATGGTCCTTATGTAGGTCAAGTGCACCACCTCCACTGAAGATTTGTTTTCTTCATTGTGTTTAGTGCTTGTTGTATCTTTGGCGAATGCTAGTAGGATCTAGTTATTCCATAGTTTGATCGTTGTTGACAATCAAGGAGCATGAAAACCAACGAGAGGAGAGGCGTGGATCTTGGCAATTTATTGTCTTTATGTTGGCATGCCGGTGTGGAGAGTTCAAAATTGAACTCTACCTAAAGAGGTTATTCTTGGAGGAGAACCCAATAGGCCCACTATTGATTGAATTAGTTTATTGCATGCTTGGCACATACAATAAGCAAAAAGTATCCTTGGAGGTAGATGGCTGATTAACAAGGAGGAAAATCAGAAGTTTGCTGCCAGCTTTTTATCATTCACTTGTGCAAATCTGGTCGACAACCCTTATAGTTGAACGATCGGAAGCTATCCCGCACCGGCAGCTAACCACCCGTGCTTTACACCCGAATTCGAGTAGCATCTCTATATCAATGGTTGATCCGTACAGTTCGAATATGTCACCCCGCACTCCAAAAGGCACAGACCGTGCTTTCACCTACACTTTGCCTCATCTGTCCTACGTGCAGACAAAGCTAGGCCCAAACCCCGAGAATTGACCATGCTTACACCTAGAGGGCAACACATTGTCGCATCAAGTCCGCCGTTCTGCTGACCACCCCGACCGTGGACGCACCCGTGCTTACACCTTATTCAACACCTTGCACAACAGTTGTCCTAATGAATCCCAAATAGTGGCCATTCCTGTGAGACCTGCATAGCTAACCGGCCAATCAGCTCTGATACCATATGTAGCGTAGGTATCCCAAAGGGAGCCGGGAAACACGACTTAGCTTCCTAGCTTTCAACACTTGCCATCCGAACCCACTAAACAAACAAGCAGCCCACTCGCCAACAAAGATCATAATTAAACAACTTGAACTTCGGGAACCAACATTGAGAGCCAACCTAGCGCCATGCCAGATCGAGGGTCCTGACATGGGCAACTTCCCTCCAAGCAAGTCCCCTGACTTACATCAAACTTAGCCAACTCGAAGCTTCGTTACAAATGAGTAACATCCATTCCAAGCAAGCCATCTAACTTACATCAGACTTAACCGAACAAAGCTTCGTCACGAGCGATAGAAGCCAACCTGGAGCCACGCCAGACTAGACGACCATGAACAAGTAACTTCCACCCAAGCAAGCCATCCAACTCAATCAACAAGTTAGACACCATTCCCCAAAAGCTTAACCAGTCCACATTCATGCAAGGAACACTCAGAACCACAAGTCACGACAAATATGACAACAACGAGTTTCTGGACCGAATGGTCCCGACAACATACCGTTGGCGTCCCGGACCAAATGGTCCCGACGGCATACTGCTAGCGTCCCGGGATAGAACCCTCACGAGATCAAAAAGATTTGAAGCGGCCTTACAACTGGTGCTTTTACCGAACACTGAAACCCATAAGGTAATTAGAGATAGTTTGATCAAATTCCCACTCTGTTAATGAATCTGAGAAGGTTACATTTCAAGTGTGCGATTGACCCTGTGAACAACCAAAACTCTCTAAGCTGCTCAACCCCTGAAGGCCAGTGTGTGGAATGATCCCCCCAACCATAGGTACCGCCCCTCTTGAGTCCACTACCTGCTATTCCTGTCAACATACACGAGGTACCCCCCCAGTGGTTGATCAGGCCACCTGGCTTACACATTGCATGCGACCTGTGAATAGTGAGTGACTCACGAGATACCACCCCCATGCCCCGACACCAACTGGTCACCCCGACTACTTGCCGGCTAGTACTAACAGCTAGGGCCCCGACCGTTACGCGACCGCATCTCTGACAGCTTGTCAGACGGTCTCACTGGATCACGGGATTTCGTGATACATCAGTTCCCACTTGGAAGCGATGCCCTTCCCGGTCACTGACCCTTGCCAACTTGGCCTCAGGCCCTCTGAGTGACCGGTCATGCCGAGGTCATGTCAGAACTGAGTCGTAACAATCCTTCCCTCTTCTGGCAAGTCATCGGTCCTCGATAACAAATCTTAAGTAAGACTTCTGCAAACACTGTTGCGTCTCCCAGGTAGCATCAGACAATGGATGCCCTTTCCAAGCCACTAGATACTCTCGGAGAAGACGATTCCTCAATCGTCGCTCTCTCCGATCTAGGACTCTATCTGGCCCATAATCTGTAGTGTCTTTCTCCTCCAGAGAAACTAGACCTTCTACCAGATTATCGCCATCATGCAAACATCGCTTGAGTTTGCTAACATGAAACATCGGATGCACCTTGCATCCCACAGGTAGCTATAGCTTATAAGCCACACCACTAACCTTCTTGATAATCAACCATGGTCCACAAAACCTAGGAGATATCTTGGCACACCTTCCTGTGCGTAGAACCTTCAACTTTGGAGGGACCAGTAAATATACCCAATCTCCTACCTCAAATTCCCTGTAGGTACGGTTCTCACGAGTATAACTCTCTGCCCTGGCCATAGCCCTGGACAAGTTATCACGTGCCATCTCTAGCCTCTGCTGCATCTGAGTCAAAAACTTTGCGGCGCTAGGTACCTTCTGTGGAATGCCTATGGTAGCAGGACTCAATGGCCTAAAACCATAATTGAGCTCAAATGGACTCAATCTTGTGGACGCATGTCTCTTATCATTATACGCAAACTCCAATAGTGATAAATGCTTTACCCAGTCTGTTTGCGTACCACTTACATATGCTCTAAGCATATCCTCTAAGATTTGGTTCACTCTCTCTGTCTGGCCATCCGTCTGAGGATGCTCAGTACTACTCATCCGCAACTGTGTTCCCAGCTTGGCGAACACCTCAGTCCAGAAATTTCCCGTAAACTTGGGATCCCTGTCAGAGACAATGGACCTAGGAAGACCATGTAACCTGACTACATTCTGGATAAACAACTCAGTAACTTGCGGAGCTGTGACCTTCGTGGTCGTTGCGATGAAGTGAGCCATCTTAGAGAACCTGTCTACCACTACCATAATGGAATTAAATCCCTTCTGCGTCTTGGGTAGACCAACAATAAAGTCCATACAGATGCTTTCCCACCTTCCTGTAGGTATCTCTAAAGGGTGGAGCAAGCCCAGAGGACTTACTCTCTCAGCGTTGTTCACTTCACAAGCCGTGCAACGCTGGACGTACTCCCTAACGTCTCGCTGCAATCGTGGCCAGAAATAATGTCGTCTAATTAACTCAGTAGTCCTATCAATACCCGGGTGCCCTGCACAGGGACTATCATGGCATTCATGAAGAATCCTACGACGTAGGTCCTTCAAGTCTGGCACGAAAACTTTTCCATTCCTCAATAACATACCTTCCTTCATGATGTATGTCAAATATGTCCCAGTGTGTGTCTCTACGGGAGCGACAGCCTTGGCTAACTCTCAAAAACCCGGCGCGCCTCAGGCCACACATGTTGACAATGTGGATCGTCCTGCTGAGCCTTCTTGATCTCCTCCATGAGATCACTGTCAACTACAGTAAAGCTCATCTGATGCAGTATCCAAGATAGTGCATCGGCGACCACATTTTCTTTCCCTCTTCGGAAGCGAATTTCCAAATGAAATTCCTGCATCAGCTCGGCCCACCGAGCTTGGGGGCCTCTCAAATCTGGCTGAGTGCAAAAGTACTTCATGTTGGAATATCAATCCACACTCTAGAGAGAACTATCAAACAGGGCGGATAGCTCAGTGGTAGAGCATCCCATCCGGTATGAGGGAGGTCTTGGGTTCGAATCCCAGTCTGTCCATCCATATTATGATTTATGGATTTCTAACATGGTATCAGAGCCAAGTTAGACCTAACAGTTCATGGTGTCAAAGCCATGGTTAGGTGGCCCAAGTTGTGGGGCAGGTGACAGCTAGGACCCCAACCAAGTGTGGCTTGAGGGGGGGTGTTGGAATATCAATCCACACTCTAGAGAGAACAATCAAACAGGGCGGATAGCTCAGTGGTAGAGCATCCCATCCGGTATGAGGGAGGTCCTGGGTTCGAATCCTAGTCTGTCCATCCATATTATGATTTATGGATTTCTAACACTTCAAAGTATGATGGTCAGTATAAACGTAAAATTCGGCACACCTTGAGCGCATGTATGATCGCCACACCTCGAGCACATGTATGATCGCATACAGCTCCTGCTCGTGCGTGGGATATCTCTGCTGTGCTAGCATCAATTTCCTACTTTCAAAGGCAACAGGTCTACCTACCCTCTTGACTTAACACTGCACCTACGGCAATGCCACTTGCATCCGTCTCTAGGTCAAAGGGCTTGTTGGGATCAACAATCTTGAGCACTGGAGCTGTGGCCACAGCCTCCTTCAAGTGGTCAAAACTATGTTGTACTTTAGCATCCCAAACAACCACAGTGTTAAACCCCCGTAACTGGTCTGTCAAAGGAGCAGCTAACCAGGAGTAGTTCCTAACGAACTGTCGGTAGAACTTACAAAAACCTAAGAAAGACTGCAACTGACAAATATCGGCCGGTCTTGGCCACTGCTTGACCATAGCCACCTTGGCAAGGTCAACTGAAATACCCTCTGCCGTCACTACGTGACCCAAATACTCAACACGAGTCTTACATAACTCTGTTTTATGAGCATTGGCATACAAGACCACTTCTTGTAGCCTGCCAAACACAGTACGGAGATGAACCTCATGTTCGTCCACCGACTTACTATAAACTAGTATGTCGTCAATAAAATTGACTACAAACTTGCCCATAAAATCACATAGGACATCATTCATGAGCATCATGAATGTGGCCGGTGCATTGGTTAACCCAAATGGCATAACCAAGAACTCATAATGTCCAAAGCATGTTCGGAAGGCCATTTTCGGAACATCTTCCGAACCAATCAAAATTTGATGGTAGCCACTCTTGAGATCTATCTTACTGAAAATGACTGCCCCTTGCAATGCATCCAGTAGATCATCAATCCTTGGCATCGGATATCTGTGCTTTACAGTGATTTTATTCAATCCCCTGTAGTCTACGCACATCCAAAAAGTACCATCTTCTTTCTTAACCAATAAAATAGGGGAGGCAAAAGGTGAGAAACTAGGACGGATATACCCCAGCTTGAGATATTCCTCCAACATCTTTCGAACTTCCTCCTCTTCTTTCAAACTCATCCTGTAAGGAGGTCTACATACCGGACTTGCCCCTGGAATGAGCTTAATACGATGCTCCACATTCCGTCTAGGCGGCAATCCCTCTGGCATGTGGTTAATTAATAAATGTTTAAACTCAGCTCGGATGGATCGCTCTAGCTGACTAGCTGGATCACATCGTTGCTGCTGTATCAAATTAGCAATAACCAAAGTTATTAAATTAGATGAAGTTGCGAGTGGGTTTATTTGCAAACAACTAAAACTGGAATCAACATTCACATTTGCAAGATAACACAACCACACATACTGCAACTCCATTTTCTTTATTTGCATCAAGGTAACAAGAGGACCTTCAACAGTAGGTCGCTCCCCCTTCAGAACATGAGACAAACCCTCATGCCCGAACTTATATACATGAGTCTTAAAAACTAGGGCGGGCTGCTTACTCGCATGCCACCGCTTACCAAGCACAATATCAAACTTAGCTAATTTGGTGATCTCAAAGTCTAACTTCTCAGCATAGGTCTGAATCATAGTTGCACTGCGTTTCTGAAACGCGTTTCTGAAATATCAAAAAAATTCCCAGAAATGTTTTTTTTTTTAAATTGGTTTTTTTTTGGGCAATATGGGTATCAGGTGAAAGCTCTAATTAAGATCATAATTACTGTGTATTTTGTCGAATGTTTCGGGTGCAGGATGGTCTAGTTTAGGTGCATTAACTCCCAGGTTAACGCTTTGTTGTGTTTAATATAAAAAATCAATAAAAAAACATGATGCCCCAGAATTCTCCCTCCTCTCTCGTTATCTCTCTCGCTTTCTCTCTCCCTCTCTCTCTCGTTATCTCTCTTAGATCCAACAAACTAAAATGCTGAATCATGCTAAACAAAAACCATGCATCGTCCTGAACCGTACTGAAGCATTTTTCAGCCATATGGAATCGTTTTTCAACCATTCTCTCTCTCTCTCTCTCTCTCTCTCTCTCTCTCTCTCTCTCTCTCTCTCTCTCTCTCTCTCTCTCTCTCTCTCTCTCTCTCTCTCTCTCTCTCTCTCTCTCTCTCTCTCTCTCTCTCTCTCTCTCTCAAAGAACAGTACTGAATCGTTACACTGCTGTGAATATACAATGATGTTCCATGAACATAATGAAAACTACAACAGAGTCATGGTAGGAACCATCATCTGAATTTGTGCCTGACTGTAGATCCCAAGGGTCTGTAGATAAATTGGAACTACAGGGAGCCATATGTCGTGGTGTGGCCCTGGCTCTGCCGCGTGCTCTGGCTCTCTGCTGCGTGCTCTGGCTCTGGATCCTCCCCCTGCCTCTACCTCTGCCTTTGCCTCTCTCCCCTCCTCTGGCCCCCCTCTGCCTGCCCCCACCCCTGTGTCTACCCCTGCGTCTACACCAACAGGTCAGCCAGGTCATCCCCCTGTGCCTCTGCCCCCATCTCCTCATCCTCCTCCGTATCCCCCTCAACCCACTCCTCCTCCTCCTGATAGTCAGCCCCGAGCTCCTCTCCACCCTCCAAGTCCTCATCATCCCCCTCCTCAGCCCTATCCTTCTGCCTGTCTGCCCTCCTCGAACGTCGTAGAGCCTGTGCGTCAGCCTGCGCCTGTCTATTTAACTCTCTATAGATCTCATCATCCATCTCCTCCTGCTGCGTGGGTGGTGCCCGAGGAGCAGCAGCTGCCGAATCCACCAAGCAACCTGTGCTCGTCCAAGCCTGACGTCAGAATACCCTCGCCGATGCGGTCCATAAACTCGTAAATGAGGCCGAGAGTGCACCCCTCACGGTCTACCAGGCGCAGCACTCTGAAAATGGGTAGAAGGACCCCAGTAATCTCCTCAACATCTGTCCAGAACTGCTCACCGAACACAGTGGACCGGAAAAATGCCGCATGTGGGATGTCCACGAACTCTTGGAAGGACTCGCTGGAAACCATCCGCCGCAATGCGTCCTTCACTACAACTAATCGCTCTAGCACCAAGAAGTAAAAGGCAAAGTGCTGGCTTCTTCAGGTTTAGGTGCGAGAAGGTGCGGAATAGGGCCAGCACACGCCTCTTCCTGGTAACAAAAGTGACCAGGCGCATGGCCGTAGAAGTGACCTACAACACAGACATCCAGTAAAAAATTCAGACAAGTTGAGATGTGTTTATCAACATGGAGCAGGCGTCAATCAAGATAGCATAGCAAATGGAGAAACCAATACCTCTCTGATCCATGGAAGTGCACACAGGTCATGGATGAGCAAGTCTATGCAATGCGCAACACAGGAGGGTGTCCACACAACGGTGGGGTGCTCCCTCGTCATAATCTCTCCCATCTGCTTGCAGTTCGAAGTGTTGTACGTGACAACCTGAACCACATGCTCCACCCCAATGTTAGCAATAACATCTCTAATAACCTCCCATATGAAATCGGCTGTGATGGCATCACCACCTCGAGTGGCATCCAAGCCACGTAGGAATACTAAGCCAAGCAGGCAAGAAACCAAGACATTGATGACGGATCGCCGACGAACGTCGGTCCATCCATCACTCAATATCGTGCATCCATACCCGCCACAAAACACCCATTAGCCAAATGCAAAAATTGTGCCACGAGTCAACCCTAAACGCATGCAATGGGTTTATGGAAACAAAGTACTTACATCTGCCAAGCTGAGCGAATGGAACTCAGCTCCCACGTGATGGTCTCCTCCTCCTGACGAAGCATCCTGCCTTGCAATGCCTCTCGTCTGGGAGGCGTCCATGTAGCATCCACGACTGCCATCTGTGCGCAAAACTCCCTGAACACCCAGGTGTCAGCAACAGCAAAGGAAATGCCGCACTCGTAAAAGAACTGGCCAGCAAGCCGAGTGCACTGGGCCTGCTGCTCTCTCTGCCACCCGCATCGATCAAGGGTCTGTTGTCTGGGCCTAACCTCTCTCTGTTGTGCACATGGCGCTCGTGGTCTAACACGCGAACCGGATGGCTGATCTGTGGGCGTGTCACTCTCTCTGAGAGGACCTGTCGAACCATGTGCTGCATCTGCCGCCGAAGAAGAGGAGGGACGAGAAGGACCCGCTGCCGCTAATCCAACCTGCTCATGTGACGCTCTCCCCTCTGAAGTAAGCCCTGCTGCTGCGGGTGGAACTGGAGTGGCCCCGCCTGGACCATGCACTGCACCTAAACCCTGCCCAGAACGTGTTGTACTAGGCTCTGCACCCGTAGTAGGTCGTGCTTGCATACCTGTGAGCCCTGCCTGTGAACCTGCAACTGCTCCTGCCCTCACTCCTTGTCCCTGTCCTTGTCCCTGTCCGGAAACCTGTGATGCACCACCGTGCACGTACATAATAGACAACCTCTCTCTCTCCTCATCGGAAATCCTGGGGCAATCAAATATGCCCAATGCCCGCCCACCCGGCCCTCTGACCAGTGAGCCCTAACCCTGGTAAGTGATCCTGTGAAGAGACCACCACAATGCAAGCATCTCCATCTACGGACTCCCGTGCCATGGTGTGTAGCCATATCCCCCTCAGTAAGCTCAACCTCGACCCAAAGGCCTAGGCCCTGCACCGGCATCGTGTCAACACGAGATCAAACCTGCGAACAAAAACAAGCAGACAACCGTTTAGTAGAAGAAAACACACTGGCCTACACTTACCAAAAATCGAAAACTTATCATTTCGATCTGCGCGAAGCTCAGATCCCCCTGCCACTGTGCACACCACCTCCGTATCGCCGAGTAGATGCCTTCTGACTATGCACACGCCTCAATCGGACACCCGTAGCTCAAAACAAAAAAATTTACCTCCTCCACGGCTGGCGCGATTCTGGCCGTCAAGAGGTGCACAATTTTTTTAATATACTGTTTTTCTTTTTAAGTGCGATTCTGGGAGGAGAAACGCGTTTCTCAGAAACGCAGTTTCCGAAACGCCTCCTCCCAGAAACGCGATTTTGTGCAACTTTGGTCTGAATGGACAACAATGCCTGAGAGACTCTCCTATCCCAAACTTTTGTTCCCTTACCATCTGGCATCTTAACTGTATACCGGTAATTCAAAGGAACAGTAGCCAAGTGCAACTTCTTCACCACACGAGAGTTGATAATATCATGGGAAGAGCCGGTGTCAAATAGGACAAGCACATCATGACCTTAAAGCTTCCCTCTCATCCGTATCAGTTCGCTATCTGGAAACTGATAGGCCTCTTGCGCCTTGGTGGAAAGAAAACAAATTGGTGCCTCTTGAACAAGCTTCCGCACCGAAATAGTCATGACACGTCTAGCGTCATCATCATCACTGACCAACAGATCATCCAAGATAGATTCATCCTTGCCCTCCTCTTGACGCTGCTACTTGCCCGTGTGTCGGACAATCTTTGATCAAATGTTTGCCAAGGTAGAAGAAACACAAGCCTTCCTTCTTGGCCTTATCCTTTTGCTCAGAAGTAAGTGGTGACTTGTTGTAAGCACGACGAGCCATAGGAGATGCTGATTTTCGCTTCAAAGTCTGCTGCATCTGGATAGGATCCTTCTGCGAGAAATACCTCTAACCAGCTTGGCCGGACTTCCGCGAACCCACCTTCTGGGGCACACTTGCCACTCCAGATTCAGCCTTGTTGCGAACATTGGCTTCAAAGTTGAGGGCCGTATCAACTGCCTCTTCCAAGGTTTTGCATCCTTCATTAAGAACTGAAGGCCTCTCTGCACGAAGACCAATATGAACTTGTGGACTACCAGCCACTCGGGAATCTCCTCTGGTATCTTGATCAGCATTTCTCTATACTGATCAGCATATTCCTGCACCATGTGCTGCCTCTGACGATGCAGGAACCAAGCATCCGTCGCACGCACATGCTCATGTGGAGGAATGAACTGCGCCCGAAAACAGTGCTTGAAGTCAACCCAGGTGAATGGGGCTTGCTGTGATTTCAGTAACTTGCGCCACCACCTGTCAGCAAAGTCAGTAAAATGGTAAGCTGCCTTACGGACACGCCAGCCTTCATTGGTGGGTGCCCATTTCAAATCAAAATACTCTTCCCACTTGTGCAACCACTGATCTACAACATCAGTAGTCCTCTGGGAAGTTGTACCAGCATATTTTGTGGGCTTTATATCTTTATCAGGAGGAAAATCAATGATCATTTGGGTATCAGAAGAAGGATAACGAGTGGGCAGCTGGGAAGGATACAAAGGCGGAGGCTGAGAAGAAGACGAGGGAAAGCTCCCAGCAAGCGACGATATCATCGTACGCATCTCTGTCATATACCGCTCCAACACATCCATACGTTCTTGTATGGGAGGAGGATCAGTGACAGGCGCACTAGGTAATCGGCTGCCAGGACTAGGTGGAGGAGTTTCCATGGCTTCAACTGGGCTTGAGGGATGTCAACTTTGTCTTCAGCCATGGTATAGGAATTACTTTGGAAATGTGAAATGTGGAAATTTTCAACTTATTCACAATTTAGAACTGAAAGAGGAAAAGCAACTGGAAAGTAACAAAACTCTGGGAAAAAACACAAAGCCAAGGACTGGTAGCACTTCCCTTGCATCCTACGCTGGTACAAAAGTCGGTAAAAAACTTTTTGGGGCACCAAATCGGCTTGAAAAGTCGAAAAAATCAGGAAAAAAGCGGGCCGTTTGACGTCGAATTTCTTCCAAACGGCAAAAGCTTTTCACAAACCGTCAATTGGCAGTAGGTCGCCCTCCTACTAGGCCCAATCTGCACCCTTAACAGCAGAAACCGGAGGAAAGTCGGAGAAGTTATGCTTAATCCAAAATTCTGACCTGTCTTTTGCTTGAAAACCGACTTTTTGGTGAAACAGAGGCAAATCTGCTCCAAAACCGGTGTATGATGGCTCTGTAGGATCGCTATGGATGCTAGAAAAATGCTCCCAAAATCTGATCAGGATCTGAGAAGGTTCCGGAGAGTTATGAGCAAAAAACCTTCAGAAAAAATGCGCTGGCCCTCCAAAAACTTCGAAACTTTCTGAAATCTGAGATTTGTAGTGTGAAACCCTACTGATCTACAGCAACTGCCCACTAGAAATGATCTGAGACAGATCTCCCTCAAATCTGAGCACTATAGACCAAGTTATGGTGAAAAAACCAAGCTTTTTCTCACTTTCTCTCTCTAGAACGGGCTGGCAGCCCAAGAGGGGGCTGCTGCCCTCGCTTGCGGCCAGTAGGGCACAGCCAGCCCACGCTGGCTAGCCAGCGAGCCTGGCTACTTGCTCCCGGGCCTGCCGAGTGGCCTAGCAAGAAAGGGGGGAGGGGGGGGTCCCCTTGTGACCCTATGGTATGGGGGGTCCCCTTGTGACCCTATGGTATATGAAGAAAGGGAGGAAGGCTGTGGTGGATTGCCACACTCTTTCAACTCTCAGATTTCATATTTTCCTTGGCTATTTTTTCTCAAGCTTTGTGGCAACTATAGACAATACCACATAAGGAGAAGCTATTGAAATTCTTGGAGTTTGTGTACAGATGCTCTAGGCTGAATATTTTTTGCAAGTTTCGGCTCCCTTCTTTCCTTTATTACCTAGAGATCCCACCCAATCCAGTTGAAGCTGTGACTGCTATGCCTACTATGGATGCAGAAGCCCTTATGCTAGCAATCAATAATTTGCAGCAACAAATTATTGACATGCAGACAAGGCATAATAGGGAGCATCAACAATGGAGGGATTGGGTGCAAACCAGGCAAGCTTTGCACCATTCTCTCTTCACACTTGACCATTTTACTGGTGATAAGAAAGACAGGTCCCCTGACGTTGTGATTACATGGTTGGATCGATGGAGTGCGCATTTCTCCATGGATGATTCGATGGATGACCACAAGATTAGTATGGCTCTTATCTACTTGTGAGGAAAAGAATCTACATGGTGGCAAGATCTTTGAGGGAAGTTGGAAGTCCCCAAGAATTGGTAGGAAATTTCTAAGGCCTTCAAGGCAGCCTTCTTAACCATCCTGGATGACTTCGGGTTATATCACTATGCAATGATTCACATGAAGAACCGGCCCCTAGATGCATACTTCGAGATTTTCATGAGGTATATTCTCGTTTTGCAACGAGAATAGACCCTATTTTGGTTACGTTGCACATTATCTTGGGCTTGCCCAAGGATTATCATCTCGAGGTCAGGAGGAACTAGTCTCTTACCCTCGAGGATGCAATTCGCTATGCCAAGCTATATGTTGGTACTCGTACAGTGGCCACGTCTGAGCCTGGTGGACAACCCAAGGCAAAGGGTAAAAAGTCCATTTTCTTTTCAATGAAAGGAAAAGAAAAGCCAAAGGATACCCCTACTGGTACTAGTGGATCAAAGAAACGGCCCACCATGGATCAGTAGACTTTTGCTAAGGCCAAGAGTGACGATCTATGCTTTGATTGTATGAAGCCAGGACAAGTCGCAAAGAAATGCCCTTTCATATTATGAATTTTGACAAAGTAGATGTAATACTTGGGAAAGAATGGTTTTATGTACATAATGAGTCATTGAAGAAAGACTACAAGAATCATAGTTTATCTTTCATGCACAATGGCTCTTTGATAGAACTTAATGGAAATGTGGATATTTCACCCTCGTATTTCATTTTTGCTATGGAACCGGTTGAATGCATGAATGATGTGGATTGTAATTCTTATACTGGTTAAACGATTCTACTTACCATCAAAGAATGCAACCTACTGAATTATGACATGCAACTGGCACTAATGACAAAAAATCTAAAGAACATAACTCATTGCAAGGTGAGGCCTTTATCGAAGTGATATCCACTTACATGCACACAAATAATCAGCAAGCTTATCATAGTTGTTACCCTCTTGCATGCACATAAAACAGCAACCTCCTTGGCTGGAAAATAGCCAAGCTTCCTCAAAGATTGAGAATATCACCTCCTTTAGATCCGATTGCAATCAATAATAGGCTTGGGACAGCCTATAACTTCACTCCTTGCTGAATTTAGAAAGCTCCTGCAAGTCCCTTGTATAGAATGATGGGACAGCATACATAGAAATTCTCCTTGCTTAGAATCGTTGATTCAAGCTTGCATGTCAACGAATTCCTCCTAGGTTCCTCAGACCAGCAATTGACTAATTTGTAGTGCCTCCCAACCTTGTAGATTCACACGATCCAATTAGTTTCTTCAGACGATGTGTAAATCTCCTTGCATGGATCATCTCTCTTGTTTGCTAACAATGCACAGCAAGCACAAATTTCCAAATTTGGAGCTTAAAGGCTCCTTCAATTATCCAATCTATTAGTGTCAATAGATTCTAATTAAGTTAGGATCGGTCAAGATCCAATTCTCCACTTGAATGTCTGGGATCCAATCAGCCACTCTCAAATGTATCCTTGCTCCTTTCTCCATGCTTGATCATAAACCGCAAAGCTCTAATACCATGTTAAGAGAATAATAACGATTACACTAAGGAATAATTAGATCCTACTAGCATTCACCAATGATACAACAAGAGTTAAACACAATGAAGAAAAAAAGTCTCCCATAGAAGCGGTGTGATTGACCTACATAAGCACCACATTTATAATGAGGTCAAGGTCTCCTACACGTGCCTGAACCCTTCAGATTGAAATCTGCTTTTGCAATGCTCGTTGACAGGCTTTAAAGCCTTTTCCTTGAAAAAAATGTAACGAGAAACACAGTTTTAGGATTCCCGTGTGAGAAAATTAAAAGGAAGCGAGAGATGTCCTTAGAGATATCAGGAATGAAAACGCCTGTAAGAGGGGAAGGGACTAATATGTAAAACTTAAACTCGAGTGCAATGGAGTAGTCTTGTATAGACCACGATAGTGGAGATTGTTTAAAACCTAATTTTATATTGCTATCTCTGCAAAGAAGTAGGCCCTGAAGTGAAGGGCCGTAACGATGAGGTCAAATCATCCTAAAAACTATTCAAACAGATATGAGTTCTCTTTTAGGCAATGAGTGAAAATACTAGGGATTATAATCTCCAATATCCTTGAAAAAATTGGAGAAAATAGCTGAGATTAGCAGAATTATATTAGCATCTCACTTGTCGATTGTGAAGAATTATAAGATACTGTCTTGATACTGGACACAATGATAAGTCGCAATTTTCGCTGTAATGCTTTCTTCCTGCTTCATCATTCTATTGTAAGGAAAGCCTTGTCTTGAAACACCAACCATTCATCAAAACTCCGCAGACTCAATGTGAAGAAGAAGAAAAAATCCTGATGTACAGATTAAGCTAGAATCTAAAAACAAGTAGATCTTAAAATAGCCGTTAAGATACCATTGTTGATTATGCTTGGAATATTTGTGCCAATAATTGTAATATATATTTTGAGAATGAGTAGGACAGATAACAGCTTTGATAGTCAACTAAATAGTCAGGAAAGGCAAATGGCCTAGATGCCTTTTGGGTTTGTTCTTTATTGCATAGCCTGTCCTCTCCCTGGACCAATTCAAAGCTGTCAGCTTTTCATCATATTTGCTAGGCAAGCTCTGATTCAGTGAGAAAATTGGAGTATTCGCCAAGAAAGAGATTGAAAGAATATACCCACATGCTTCTGATCAAGCAAAGTTATAAAGAGGAACGAAACAAAAAGATGGGCAGTGCTGGTACCTGCGCAGGCCATGTAGGAGAGGGCAGCAAGCATGCCCCTTCGGGTCATCTTGTCACCCTTGCGTGAAAAACCAGCATCCTGTTGTTGTAAGGAGGTTGGCAACAATGATGATGATGATGCAGACGACTGTCCTGGTGGAGCTGTGGTGGGTAGCATTGCATCTCCTTCCCTTTTCTCTCGTTGCACCTTGCAAGAGAGATCCTTCTTGGCCAAGCAGCGCCAAAAATCTCTCTCAGATCTCTCTGTCTCTCTCGCACGCACACACACACACACCCGTTCTCGGTCTCTCTCTCTGGAGGAATTTATTGGTTTAGATGGGCCGCGAGAGAGATTCTATTGTTAGTGCAGAATTGTGGAAGGGCAAATGCACAAAAGTTCTAAAGTTGACTATGTTGAAGAAGTCCATGCGCGTGGAAACTCTAAAAGCAACAGGATCCTCCAAGTATGTTTCAATGATGATCTAATCCCAAAAGAGCGTTTCAATCAAATTCACATTAGTTTTATGGGATAAATTGAAAGACACGTGTTAATCAAACACACCTCGTTGGTTAGAACCCTAATCACACATGGACCAATGAGAATCTCTAAAATGCATTTTCTCCATAACATCATACATATTCTCTCTCTCTCTCTCTCTCTCTCTCTCTCTCTCTCTCTCTCACTCATTGTCTATTGTTGCAATTTCTCCTCCCACGAACCCTAATCTCAGAGAAACACTAACTTGTCACGCTTTGCATAATTCCAGAACACTCATGGTATATATAGCATTTAATCAAAATGACAATTGCATGCCTTCAGCAACCTGGTGGAGAAATTGGGAGTCGTGGAAACAGCCACTCCTTAATGGATCTCTTCCCATGCCTGAGAAATTGTAATGCTACCAGAATAATTGATTGACAATTTGGTTTCAGTGTATCTTTCTTCTCCAGCCTCGTTGATTAATTTCTTATTGGGTCTCTTGTCTACTTTCTCTTACTTTGGTAGATAGTATTCACATTGCATATGACTTGAAGAAATCTTGGTAACTATCAACTATTATGCATCTATCAGTCTATACCTTTTTAAAAGTAGGAATCAAAGAAAAGTCATCACATTAGTCATCACTTTATATTGAGAGATAATCTCCCTCTTTTGATGATAGTGCACTTGACGTTTCTTGACATTTCCAAGAGAAGCTAGGTTAACCTTTCTTTGTCAACCTGGTGAATGTAGTGAATAAATGACTTAGATTGATAAATGTTTTTTTGGTAGAATTTTTCTTATCTCTTCTTATTGATTAAAAGTCTATGATCTTGCCCATGTATTGCTAATGGGCTTACATGCTTATTATTCTAAGTGCTCTGCCTGTTAGAGTGGCAAGCATCAAAAGCAAAAGCGCTAAAAAATTGTCAATGGTGGCAAGTCCTAATGATCAGCCCATTAGGGTTGATCATCAAATTTTTTTTGCCAAGCTACAAATGTTTTTTCCAATGGGTTGACAAGCGCACTTCATCAGCCCATTAGGGTTGATCGGGGATGATCACCCCTAATGGGCTAAGGTGGCTTGCCAGCCCACTGGCAAAAATTTTGTGCTGGCAGAAAAACTTGCAAAAAGATTTTGCAAATTATTTTTGCCAGGTCGCAAGCCAACGGGCTAGCAAGCTTACTTGAATACCCTAATGATCAACACAGGGTTTGATTACTGATTGAGACACCAATACATAAGTTTTTCAATATAGGGTTTCTCAACATAGGGTGGATTCACACATATTGTTAAGCTTCCAATGTTAAACCTATTTCAAGTGTGGGCCAATTTTCATTCAATTTGGCTCATCAAGAATTTCAACTTATGAAAGTGTTGGCTTATAACCACTTTGATGCTGGCCCTCTCTATACAAACATTGCTCTTGGATCTTTACACACAATTCCTAGGTGCTAAATGTCCACCAAATAAGAACATGCTCAAAGTGAGCAAAATTTGTCAACTTCTTCAAAAAGAAGTGGAGGGATATGATCAAATCATATGCTCCAAATTCCTTGCAATCGTTATCTAACCAAATCTTCCAGAGATTGACAACTCCGAGACTTCGCCAAAAATGGTTAATATGACAATCCTAAGAAACAATACCATTAGGCAACAAATTTTCATGATTGGCTTAAATCATGGGATGTGTGTCCTAGTGACTTGGCCATCATGCAACCAAAACAAAACTACATGCTGTATTAACTAAGGTAAGTGAGTTGATTTAAAAAATAGCATACAAAAGTCCTACAGAAGTTGAAAAATTTGTGTTCTTATTTCTAAGAATCTCTCTAGAGCTTTAATTTAATTTTTAAATAGAAAGTTTATCCCTAAAATATTCAAACTTCTCTATAGATACTTTTCTATAATATTTAGGGTAATGATCTTGATGTGTTTCATGCATGCATAGAACACATGATTATTTTCTAGCTGAATGGACTATCACACAAGATGGTAGTGGTTTTTCATAACTTCATTTGAGTCAAAGTGATGATTGTCATGATCAGCTTTCTTAGGTCAAATAAGCTCGCTAAACTCTCATTTTATTTATTCGAAAAATGTCCACACTCCTTGACCATAGATGCCATGGCTTTGAAGTTGGGATGGCCCAATCTTTTGTGCCATAAGTCTTCTTGAGAAATCTTGATCTTGTAGGCAACGTCACAAATGTTAGCACCCTCACTACAATCTAGCTTATACAACCTCCCAAATCTAGATCCTCTTGCAACTACTTCATCTTCTCTCTTGATTACACAAGTGTCAACATCAAACTTGACATCTAGGCCATTATCAAACAATTGACCAACACTAATGAGATTCTTTATTAGTTTTGACACATAAAGAACATCATTGAGAAACAAAACTTTTGAGGATGCTACATTCAAAGGGATACTACCTATTTTTTCAATTCTACACTCAACATCATCTGCAGTATAGATGGACTTCTTAGTAACCCCATCATAAGGCTGCATGAGACTAGTGAATGAATTTTTTGAACAAGACATATGGGAATTAGCCCCACTATCAATCCACCACCATTCATCACTCTTGAAAGGAGAGGAAAAAAAACTAGACATCATAAGTGACCCCTCCCAATCACTCTCATTAGCATCTCTCTCTCTCTCTCTCTCTCTCTCTCTCTCTCTCTCTCTCTCTCTCTCTCTCTCTCTCTCTCTCTCTCTCTCTCTCTCTCTCTCTCTCTCTCTCTCTCTCTCTCTCTCTCTCTCTCTCTCTCTCTCTCTCTCTCTCTTATTAGAAATGTTAGCTTGCTTGAATCGATTCTTCTTCTTGAAACAGTTTGTGGCATAATGGCCTTTCTTGCCAACAAAAAGCACTTGATCTTCTTCTTCTTCTTCCAATTCAATGTTGTAGCTTGAGAGGAATTGTCCTCCTCTCCATATTTGGCTTTGTCCTTCTTGAAGTGTTGTTGTTGTCCTTTGCTCTTCCCCTTTGGTTGTCCTTGGTGAATAAGGATTTGTCTTCTCCACCATCTTTGATAGAAAGCTTGTTGATCCTTAAGAGCTTTTTCTCTTGCCTACACTCTTCAGCCATAAGAACTCCTTGAAGTGCCTCCAAGCTTGAAAGTGTTGGATTTATCTCCTTTACTCTTCTAAATCCTATGTTAATCTGCTTCCATTCATGCTGCTATATTTTTCTTGTGTTGTCGCACAGTATGCATATTTACATGTAAAATAAGACAGACGAATAAAACGCGACTGTCTGCATAAATACAAGTAAATTTCCATAGGCGAAAAAGGCAACACTGCCCTACAAATGCCAAAGGTGCTCTTATAGAAAAGTGAAGGTATTTTGTAAATCAGTTTTTAAGGCATTTGTTAGAGTGACACATTTCTCGCATTTTCACCAACGTTATTCTTCTCGGAGGCTGACGTTGCGGCCTTCTCACACTCATCCCATGCAACTGTCAATAAGATTTGACAACGACAGCAGCCACCCACAATCTCCCACAGACAGCACATCCACTTTGTACTTTCTTCATCTGTAGACCTGTAAAAATTATGTATATATATTGAATATCATCTGCGTATTCAACAACATGTATAACAACATCAGAGCAAAACATAATTAGAGACAGACAATGTAGATGCTTTCGAACATCGGTAGATGCTTTCGAGCATCGATTCTTTTTCTTCCAGTCTATATTGTCAATAATAGGTTTATCACCTATACATATTGTGTGATTAGCTTTGTGAAGCACGCGGTTTCATCCGCTATTGTCATGTGCTCACCTGCATTATTGACCTATATATTTCACTATACTTAATCTGATTACAGCTCTGTTTGTTCTGCGTTCAGATTTGTGTCAATATTGTAATGCTTTTCTACATTCTGTTTGACTTTCTTATTGCTTAATCTGGTAGTCTACTCTTCGCAAATTATTATTAGTCTAGCTGTTCGCGACTAATATTTAGTCTTGCCTGTCACGACTGATAATCAGTCAATCTAGCTATTCGAATAATTCGCGACTAATAATTTGTCTAGCTGTTCACAATAAATTATCTTTTTGATGTTTTTGATGCTTAATCTTTGGCTACGTAATCAGCTCGAACGTGATTTCTGTCATTAACGTTCTGTTCGTGTCTGATAGGCGTAGTCATGCTTAAGGAAAGAGTGAGATAGCTTATTCCTCTACGCACAAAAACTTTCCATTCGAGTTCGTTTCTTTTTCGAGTTTCGAGTTCGCTTCTTTTTGTGTTCGTTTCTTTTCGAGCTATTTTCGTTTCTCACACCCCTCTTTCCCAACATGGTATCAGAGCTATTTATGTAGCCTGATAAGCTTCCACAGCAACAAGACTCTATAGCCAATAGAGTAATTGTCTTTTTGTTCTGTAATTTAGCACCAAATTTTCATATTTAGGTCACTGATATTATTCCTATCACCTAGACTAATCTTCCACATGGATTCCCAAGGGGAAGTTAGTCCTGTCATGGACAAGCTTGATGGATAACACATACAAGCCCGATACCCAACAAATCTTGTACAACCGGGATACAACATTTATTGAGGATCAGTTCGTCGACATCAAAGGCAAAGATATTGTTCCAAGAGAACCTTCATCACCTGTCATTGACACGACTATTCGAGCTTAAGGCTCAAGCGTGTCCATTGTCAACCCACTATTTGACAGCAAATCAGATGAAGACGTTGCTGCTACCCAGCAACAAGTCTCAGGAGTGGTTTATCAGTCAATTCCTCCTAGAAGATCAAGTTGAGTGTGCACACAGCCCACAACGTATACTCCTGAGTCTACATGTCTCTTGATACAGAAACCGACAACAATCGAAGAGGCACTCAGCCAACCAGACTCTGATCTCTAGAGAAAAGCCATGGACAGAGAGTATTCATCTTTGATCAAGAACCAGACGTGGTCATTAGTCGAAGCTCCTATTGGCTGCAATATCATTGATTGCAAATGAATTTTCAAGATCAAGTACAATGCCAATGGAGCGATTGATCGAAGGAAGGCAAGACTGGTAGCACGAGGATTCACTCAGATCCCCAACGTAGACTATAGTGAGACTTTTAGTCCATTAGTCAAGCATTCATCGAGCCCTCCTATCATATGCTGCAGCTGCCGACCTCGAAGTGCATCAACCTAATGTGCAAACAGCTTATCTAAATGGAGTTATACAAGAAGACATCTACATGATCTAGCCCGAAGGATACTTTCTGGAAGGTATGAAGAATCATGTCTGTAAACTCCATAAGGCACTCTACAATCTGCCAGAGCTTGGTTTTAGAGGATCAACACATTCCTCGTTGAAAAAGATTTCCAACCAAGCACTATTGATTGCATTCTTGAATTCAAATTAAGGGGGAGTGTTGGATTATTCTCCTGATGATTGACTTAGTTGGATTCCACAAGTAGATTTCCAAGAAGTATTAACTGGATGGATGCCAGCTCACTATGTCCAACTGGCCATTATGATCTACGACCTAATTAGTTGTCCTACTGGACACCCGTTTTTGCTTAGCATAAATAGCTGATCATACGTCTATTATTTCATTCATTCATGCAATGTATTGAAGTAGAATTTAGTGGCTCTCTCAAGCTTTCAAGCTTGAACACTGTTGAGCATTCTAGCTCAGTTCTTTAGAGTTCTTTTAGAGTTTTGCTATTAGCGCTTACTGCTTATCAACGAAAGTGCAAATCAGATAGAGTTTCTAGAGATATCTTAGAGTACGCGGTTTCTATCCACAATTGTCTTGTGCTCATCATTGTGCTGAATCAATCTATTCTTAATTGCATTCAGTATTATGTCAAAATCTCTGTGATCTCATATTGCTTTTGTCTGATAACTCAATTCTTCATTGTTTGGCTACGTAATCACTTTAGCTCTAATGACTTCAAAGTTAGTTGATAAAATATTAAACGTGACTCTTGTCATTATGTTTTGTTCAATATTGATAGGCGTAGTCATGCATTAGGAAAGCAGACCCATTCTGTTGCATTCGATAAGTCGTTCACTGCCTTCGACTTGTCGTTATTGCTATCACCTCTTTCCAACATCTTCCACACCTGCAACAATATCCATTAACTCATTCAACCCAAGCAAGGATTCCGTCCTCACCACCCAAGCTGAATAATTGATTGAGTTCAGCCCATCATTACTTTTCAACATGATTCCACTACTATTAGCTATCATACAAAATGATTACTCCTCCTCTTTGAACCTGTTCTAATGCACTAAGCATCACACACCTCTCAACAAATGAACAACAAATGGTCAACCACAATAGATGAAGATAGCACGTCGGCGTGCCAAGCGTCTTGCCGAAATTTTTTTTTTTTCCGGCAAGATGCTTGGCACGCCAGCGTGCTATCTTTGGAGGCTGCAAAAAACATTTCTCATTTCATATATCATGTCGGCATGCGTCTGCAAAAAAAAAAAAATTAGTTGTTTTACTTAGCACGTCGACTTACTATGTTTGGAGGTTGAAATAAATATTCTGAAATAATGTTTTTACTCAAATTTTGGTTCCAAATGTGTCAAAATAGCTTTTCTATTTTACAATTTACTCAACTAGCACATCGGCATGCTAGCTAAATCACCTCCAAAAAGGAATTTATTTTTTCAAAAAGTTCTTCAAAAAAACTTCATTCTTTTAAATAAAAAATTTATAGGCTAGCACACCTTCATGCTAACTTTTACAAATTCAAAAACAGTTTTTTTTAAAAAACAAAAGTAAACCTATACTTATAGAGTAACAGAGTATTTTGTGATGTACCTATTTAGAATTTGATGGATAGTCAATTTTTTAAATATGAATCAAAACACAATTCTTGTTCTTAAAAAATGATGTGGTGGCATAAAACGAGTAGCACACCATGTGCTACCATTTTGTTGTATCATGGGTAGAAAAAACTCGCAAAAAATTTTCTCGCAGAATGTTAAAAGCCGTTCAAGTGAAGTGGATGCTACTTGTGTGTCAAAGGGGCTGGTGGAAGATTTTACAAAGTATTTGATACCCAACATGGTATTAGAGCTCTATCACGCTTGTCATGGCCGCACGATAATACCAAGCCATGTTGAGGTAATCCATCTTGGTCCAACCCAACGACTTCGCGGTGACAGTCCGCCTACATTGTACAAAGCATTTATAGTAATGAGGTGGTTGTAATAACTGTACACAAGGTTGTTGTAGATATTTGTAGGGTATCAAATAGGTTAATTTTCATCATAAAAAATTTAGAGTTTGACTAATCGTTAATTTGTATCAGTGTTATCACGCTCAACAAGCTGAAGTTATAACTTCATGTCATTGTACTCATTGTTGATATTAATCAGAGTGCAATTTTAGTCCTACTATTGTATCGTTTCGTTGTGCATCTTTGAATCATTCATTTTGAACGTTCTGCTGCTAATTGTGGCACTTCCGATCCTACACCAAGCTCGCACATCAGCTTCCGCTCATTCCCACTGATTTTTGACATGGTATCAGAGTGGGCATTTTAGTAATCTGTTATTGCGGATTATCAGTCTTGTTTCTATCAAGACAATGTTTTAGCAAGCGTGCAACCAACAGTATTTAGCCAGAATGGATCCGTCTTCTCTAATCGAGAGACTCAGTGGAAGGAACTATCATCTCTGGAAGTTCAAAATGAAGGTCATGCTATTGACCAAGGAACTGCGGGACGTTGTTGATAACACAGAAGTCAAGCCAGAATGTGATGCAACTATTATCACCAAATGGAGACTGAGAGATGGCAAGGCATTTGCCATGATCACTCTCAATATCAAGGATACACAAATAATTCACATACGTAATGCTCAGACAGCCAAGGATGCATGGGACATCCTAGCAACCCTACATGATATCAGGGATGTTACTTCGAAGTTACATTTGAGAAAGAAATTTTACAACCTGAAGATGTTTGAAGCAAAAAGTACTACAAGTCATATCAACACTTTCAAAAATCCTATGGAGCAAATGGATGCAATTGGCTCAGTCATTGAAGATTTCGATGTTGTTATGACTCTACTATTGAGTCTTCCTGAAAATTGGGTCATGATCATTTCGAAAATCTGCATCCTCCTTAGGCTCAAGGTCGGATCCTCGAGCTCTATATTCAAAAAATCAGAAGTTCAGATCCAAAAAGAAGATCAATATGCAGCCATGGTCGAATTTTGACTCAGGGTCGAATTCAAACCCTTCATCTTTCCAACCAAAGCAAAAACTATTCTACAGATACTACAAGAAAACTAAACATGAAATCAAGGATTGCAGAACCTTGAAATATAACAATGAGAAGAAGAAGTAGTACCAACAACAAGCACATAGTGCTTCAACCAGTTTTTTGACCTAGCAACAAAAGGAAGATGAAGCAACTTTTATAACAAGGTTGGAGAACAACAAGATATTGATTCCTGGTATCTCAATTTTGGAGCAACACAACATATGACTCACCGCCAAGACTGGTTCAAAGAATTTAAATCTTTCACCCACTCTCACAACTAGGAGACAACTCATCACATTCAATCCATGGTAAAGGAACAGTAAGGGTTGAATTTCAAAAGGGTGATGTCAAGTTTTTGTCCATCGTTCTCCATGTACCAAATCTGACCAAGAACCTGCTCTCAGTTAGCAAAATCACTAATTCTGGTTGGAGGGTTGAATTCGACACAATCGGTTGCACCATCCTTGACAAATCTTGGAAAATTTTAGCTTTCGGGAGAAGAAGTGGCAACCTCTACAAACTCAGCCACTGTTATTCTTCCAACAATCAAGCTCTTCACACTTCTACTTCCTAATATGCTTTGGCATTTCAGATTAGGCCATTTAAACTTCAATAATATTCAACAAATGTCAACCTAGAGACTGGTACTTCCAAAGGCTTGCTAGATCTTGTACATAACGACATCTATGGCCCAATGCATACAGCTTCCACAAAGGGAGCTCTATATCTCCTAACTTTCGTCGATGACTACTCTCAAAGGACTGCAACCTATTTTCTGAAAAACAAATAAAAGGCATTCAAGTTCTTCATGCAGTTCAAGGCGTCTACAGAAAATCAAACCCAGAGGAAGATCAAAGCACTACGCACAGATGGAGGAGGAGAATTTATCTCCATAGAAATTAAAGAATTCTGCAAGGCCAACGGAATACATCAACAATTCACAACGAGCTACTCATCTCAGTCCAATGGTGTAGCTGAAAGGAAGAATCAGACAATTATCAAAAGTGCCAAGAGCATGTTGGCCCATGCCTCCCTTCCAAAGAAATTTTGGGCAGAAGCTGTTACTACAACCGCCTATCCACAAAATTGATCCATCACCAAAGCCTTGAATGGCAAGACACCTTATGAGGTGTGGACAGGATCAAAACCATCACTCAAAAATATTAGAGTGTTTGATTGCATTGCTTATGCTCAGATCCCAGAAGATCTCAGAAAGAAATTGGACAACACAAGCAGAAAATCGATTTGCATTGGCTACTCTATAGAGATCACAAGGCAAACAAGCTCTTCAACATAGACACAAAAAAGACATTCACAAACAGAGATGTCATTTTTCTGGAGGACAAATTTCTTGACCACAAGGGAAAAGCTGCAGAAATTTTTGACCCAAGGGTCGAATAGCCAAATTTCGACCCAAGGGACGAAAATCAGGAAATCGATACTAACTCAAAAAATGAGCTTGAACATCATGTTGGAATTTGATGCTCAGCCTCAAATCCATTTAATAATGAGCATCCTGAAAAACCAGAAATAGAAGGCTTGAATTTTTGAACAGAAGATCAAAAAATTCAAGATCGAACTTTCTAGAATTTTTCAATACTGTATCGACTCGAAAAAATCCTATATTTTTTGAGTCAATGTATATTTTTGAGTCATTGTATAGATTTTTGATACTGTCGGTCTAAAATCCAACCCAACAACTTTGCATTGACAGACCGCTCACTTTGTACATGCATTAACTGTAATGAGACGGTTGTAATAACTACAACAAAAGGTTGTTGTAGATATTTTGTAGGCTATCAATCCTAGAATCTCCATCAGAAATCTTCTTCTGATTTATTCAAATTTTCTGTAGCTAGAGTTATCACGCTCAACGACTATAAGCTGAAGTTATCACTTCAAGAATTGTACTCATTGTTTGATATTAATCAGAGTGCAAATTCTCAGTCTCACTACTACAATCTCCTCAAACTGAGGAAGAAAAGGAGGAAATGAAGAAATATTCATTTTACTCCATCATCGGCTCATTGATGTATGCAAATGGTCTGCACTCGACTTGACATTGCATATTCAATCAGTTCACTCAGCAAGTTCCTATCAGATTCAGGTCTAGATCTAGGCTAGCCCATTGGAAAGCACTCACAAAAGTCATGAAGTACATCCAAGCAACAAAACATCTCAGCATCTGTTATGGAGGCAGCCAACCTACCAATATTCTCGAAGGATACACAGATGCGGATTGGGCAGGGGATATCGATACCAAAAGATCGACTTCTAGATTTGTATTTTTATACAATCAAGGCCCAATCGCTTGGAATAGCCGAAAGTAGACCTCAGTAGCACTATCATCAACCGAATCAGAGTACATTGCTGCCACGTATGCTACTAAGGAGGCAATTTGGCTGAGGCACCTGCTGACAAAAATCGACCTTGCATAGTCACATCCAACAACCATCTTTTGTGAAAACCAAACCACCATAGCTCTCTCTCTCTCTCTCTCTCTCTCTCTCTCTCTCTCTCTCTCTCTCTCTCTCTCTCTCTCTCTCTCTCTCTCTCTCTCTCTCTCTCTCTCTCTCTCTCTCTCTCTCTCTCTCTCTCTCTCTCTCTCTCTCTCTCTCTCTCTCTCTCTCAGATTTCATTCTTGAAGCAAGCATATCAAAATCAGGTATCAGTATTTAAGAGAGAAAGTGCAAAGCAAGGAGGTATTATTAGTCTACTGCAGGACAAAATTAATGGCAGCAGATTATTTCACAAAAGCTCTATCAAAAGAGCACCATCTCAAATTCAACGACATGTTGAATTTGAAAATCAAAAGTTTTCAGGATCCACATTAAGGGAGAGTGTTGGAATTCGATGCTCAGCCTCAAATCCATTCATTAATAGGCATCCTGAAAAACCAGAAACAGAAGGCTCAAATTTTTGAGCAGAAGATCAAAAAATTCAGGATCAAACTTTCTAGAATTTATATTTTTCGATACCCAAAATCAGAATTTTTTGATACGAGATCGACTCGGAAAATTCGTAATTTTCCAAGTCATTATAATCTTGAGTCATTGTATATTTTTTCGATACTTGTAAATTTCGATAATGTGGGTCTAAAATCTGACCCAATGACTTTGCGGTGACAGTCCGCCTACATTGTACAAAGCATTTATAATAATGAGATGATTGTAATAACTGTAGAAAAGGTTGTTGTAGATATTTGTAGGATATCAAATAGGTTAATCTTCAACAGAAAACTTCTTCTGAAAATTCAGAGTTTGATTAATCGTTAATCTGTATCATCATTATCACGCTCAACAAGCTAAAGTTATAACTTCATGCTATTGTACTCATTGTTGATATTAATCAGAGTGCAATTTCAGTCCGACTACTGTATCGTTTCATTGTGCATCTATGAATCATTCATTTTGAACGTTCTGCTGCTAACTGTGGCACTTCCGATCCTACACCAAGCTCGCACATCAGCTTCCGCTCATTCCCACTGATTTTCGACAAAAAATGCATACAAATCTCATTAATGTCACTATGAATCAATATAGCATTGTCCTTGTTCATACAACAACAATAGTACATTGTCCTTCACACATGTGAACTCAAGAACAACAAGAAAATCAGCATTCTACACATTAGAAATCAAGATATCAAGAGGAGAAGAGCTAGAAGAAGACAATAGCATTGAAGATGAATATTCTCCAAAGATAGAGAGAATCTTGAATATATAATGCTCATTGGACCTATTATTTATAACAGAGAATATGACATTTTCCAAGAACGATCCTAAATGGTGGTTTCCATAAACTTCTCCAGAAACCTAGATATTTGTGACTAGATTCAACGTATGTAAATGAACCAATTAGAAGATGTCTAAATGCAACCTTATCATCTCGCCTAGCTATTAAAAATAGAAAATTCACTATTCTTAGCCTTATTAACATTATAATGTCTATCTCTAAGTTGAAATTTCATGGTGGCCTCAAAATTGCCAAAATAGATCAACTAAATTAGTTGAAATTTTCACACTCCCTCTTCAACTAATTTTAGCATTGATTTAGATAGTACTCCAAGATGAGTTCTATCTTTCATAAACAATTCCTTTCCCAATTCTTTGGTGACGATATCAACCACACATTCCCTTGATGAGACATGTTGAAAATCCACCTTCTTTGCCATGATTTATTCCCTCACAAAATGATAAGCCACTTCGATATGTTTGCTCCTTGCATGAAAAACATGATTGTGTGCCGAGCTTTGAGCTAAAAGGTTATCACAAAAGATGATTGGACATTTTGGTAGAGATTTATCTACTAGTTTTTTCGTTTTTCAATTTCTAGAATGTTTTGATTCAAGATTTGACCAGTTAGTTTTCATTTTATTTTTATTTTTGGGTATTTTCTTGTTTTAGATCAGTAGATCTTTTTCTTAGCTTTCTGGAGGTATTGAAATTTTTTGATTTAGAGCTATAATGACCAAGTTATGGCCATTCTAGTAGTTTTATTCTACTTTTAGATAGCTATGATTTACAGTCTGCTTTTTTCCATTTTTGGCCATACTTTTGGCTGATTTTCTTAACTGCGCTCTATCTTAGCTTTGATTTGCACCATCCAATTTGGTTAAGATTTGGCAAAGTTATGGAGATTTCTTGCAGAGTAGGTTTATTTCTAGTTTTTCTTGGAGTTTTGGGAGAGAAGCACTTCATTTTTTAAGTTGTTGAAGTTTTGTCCATTTGTAAAAAAATCTGCACCCTTCAAATGAAGTTTTAGTGTTAAAATAAACAGATTACTTGCACGTGCGGCCATTTCTCGTCCCTTACCAAAAATAAGAAGTCATTACGCCAATCTTTTGTAGCTACTATATTTAAAAATTTCTATTTTTTGAAAGACTATTCCTTGCCATTTTGTGCTTATTATTTTGGAAAATTTTCGATTTTTTAAAAAGTCATTGTTTGTTGTCCGTTTCACGATTACTACTTTTGAAAACTTTCTAATTTTGGAAAGCAATTATTTGCTGGCAATTTCTTGCAATTATTAATTTAAAAAAAAATTATTAGTCGCTTTAATTTTTTTTTCATGTTGCCGTTTTAAATTTTAAAACAAATTTATCGCTGAAACCTCCCCTTTCTATTTCTTGCGGACATTTTTCTCGCTCCTAGCCCCCCTCTCTTTTCTCGCCTCTGCTCTCTCCTTTACTCGTTCCTCGCATGTTTGACTTTGATAATTTTCTCTCTTTTGACCGACTTGCTTACTCGCTCCCTTCTCTCTCTTCAGTCCCCCACCCAGTGTTCGGAAAACCATTTTGGGTTTCCCTCAAATATCCTGTATTTTTTTTAAGTTATCGATTTTTGAAAATTTTTGCCTTCCAGATCCGACATCTCATATTTTTTGCCGACAAAATATTACATATTTACATTCATAAATTAAATTATTAGCTCAATGAACCTATGTAAGCCAAGTTTTGTAAGGATCTCCTTACTTTAATATACACAAATTTTCTCCATATAAAAATGACAAACATAAGATTCCCTACATCTAAAAAAAGTTATCGATTTTTTGAAAGTCAACTTCTTGTAAGATTTTCATGAAACCGGTTTTCGATGAAAGATGTCGGTTCCATTCACAAGAGATGTCGGCTTTCCTGAACCTTCTCAAAATATCCTCTCTCTTTCCTCCTCTCCATGCCCGAGAAAAAAAATTGTATTTTTATTTTAAAAAATTACAAATTTAAAATTCTTTCATGAGCACCTTAATGTTTTGGAGAAACGACCGAAGGAAAACATCTCGCCGACAGATTTTGATTATTTTTAATGGTCTTTGAATTTGCGATGGTCAAATGCTTCATGGACTTCAAAAAAAATTTCTAATTCAACTTATAAACTTCCCAGAGGCCCAAATCTAAGTTCGTTTAATTAGGTTATGTCATTCGTTTTCTCTTGTCAATAACTTTTGCATGCAATCTCGGATTCCAGTACTTTAAGAACAAAAGTGTTCAGTTCATCGAGCTTAATAGAGTAATTATATTTTTGTCATCATTACTTAATTTTTAATTATGTTTTTAGAACAACTCTTCTTTTCCAAATTAATATCTTTTCTATTCTCTCATAATTTTCGAATTGCTATAACTTCTCTGTTAAAGATCGAATTTTAGTGTTGTGAGAAGCAAAACTGTTCAGTTGACGCCTTGCTGCATGGATTTACAGCTCTCAAAAACGTTTTGTACAGAGAGACATTAGTGGTTTTGCCTCCAAAAGCCCTGGCTCACAAAACTCTCCATAACAAGAGAGACAATTTCTCTATGTAAAAACCTTTGTTTTTCTATAGAATTACATCTGAGCTGATGGAAAGATAAGAGAGTGGTAGGAAATAAAAAACTTAGGGCTATTTAATTGAGTCAAAGGGTGAAGGAAGACCAACTTTGTTGTGGGTATTTCATGTACATAAATAAATGAGTGGGTCCTACCACTAAAGCTACTATTGGCCAAGCCTTACCAAGTGGGCCCTGCCACAGTACAATAGTGTACAGTTGGAATAATAAGTGCGAGTCTATTACGTACCATAATGGTATGCCCTTCAGTGATGGCCTCGCAAGGGTACGCAGGTCTGGCATTATCGACATGTTTGGGTGCCACGCATCACCATTCTAGGTGGTCACGTGTCGCCGGCAGGACCATGCTTGATGGGACCCACTATGCTATGCATATACAGTGGTGGGGCTTCCCTCTTTCCATCCACTCAGTCTACCCGGGAGTTGGTGGATGGAGAGCACGTGCATGAGCCAGGCTATGAGATGTGTGCTAGGGAGAGCCGAGTGCGATGGCTGGTGGTATGGGATGCCAGTTATCATAGGAGGCTCAACTAGTCATGACTATGTCGATAGCTCCAGTGCATGGCGGTGGGTCGGTTGTGGCCCTATGGATGGGCAGATACGGTGCGTTGTCACTGGTGTAGGGTGTGCGGTAATCTTCAAGGCAATCGGAGATTCATGAGTTGTAACATTTGGTATCAGAGCAGCCGATTCTCGTTAAAGATCACAAGTTCCCTTATTTGCCTTTGCGGTTGGTATTTCTTTTTTAAGGAATGTGGCTCTTTGATTTGTAGCCTTTGTTCAAGTTAATTCATGGGTACGCCTCCCCACGGTCTTTGGCAACTTCATAGTTTTGGTTTGAAAAAACCAAAGTTTACAAAACTAGATTGCTAAGCTATTCTAAGTTTTTAATAATAAACTCTAGGTTATAAATTCTAAGTTATAAAACTTAGAGAGTTTATGGATCATGCTTGAAAGATTGAATCAAAGATTTTCTTGATGGACTATCCTTTACAGTTCATACTTCTTCCTCCTCCCTCTCTATACCTGCAAATCTCCAAGGCTTTGGGGAGGAGTGAGGTACGTAAGGGAAAGGAGGTGGGAGAAGGGGATTAACCAAGTTTAAAATCCATTTGGCATCCATGGACCATGTGGCACCTTTTCGTGGCCTCACATGGTGAGAAGGAGCTAGAAATGACACTTGGGACCTTTCTTGGACCCCACTTGTCTTTTTTGCATGAGGAAAGAGGACGAGCCTTGGGGGAGGGGGTAAAGGAAGTATGTTCACTTTCATCTATCTCATTCTCAAAGTTGCTTGTAGAGTTTTTGAGTGCTCAAGCTATCTTATTTTCTTGAGCTCTTCATCTCTAGTTGTCAGTTTTTAACGATTTTGATACCGTTGTTCTCCGTTTTTCCTCTAGCTTTTGGCTACGTGTTGCTTTTGCCATGGACACTCTTATGGAAGAAACTCGAGCTCCAAGTCCCGTCAGGACTGATATGGAGAATATGACGCATTCAATTCATCTGTTACAACAACACATTGTTGACATGCAACCTAAACATGAATGGGCGGAGGCCGAAATGCGGGCTACGTCCCAATCTCGGCAGACACTCCTCATCCCGAAGTTTACCCCAGAGTTTTTCACTGGGGAGAAAAATCCAGACACCAGGATGTGGTTTTGGCTTGGTTGGATCGATGGACTTCGCATTTTTTCATTCACGATCTAACAGATAGCTCGCGGATTGCCACGACCATCATGTTTTTACGCGGTAAGGCATACTCATAGTAAAGATCAAGCAACGGTCCCAACTACTTGGAATGACTTCCAGGTAGCCTTTAAGCCTACCTTTATGTCTGTCCTTGACAATTTTGAATATTACCATCGATTTGCAACTTTGCAAATGGGGATGAAACCATTGGATGTCTACTTGCAAGACTTCCAAGAAGGCCGCAATCAGCCACAATCCTTAGAGGATGCCGTGCGTTTTGCTCCAATTTTCAATGATACGCACACAGTTACCCGCAAAGAGCAGCAAAAGCCTGAATCCAAAGACAAACCCTCTTCGGGCCTTCCTTTCAAAAAGGGCAAAGGCATGTTGTTGACAAAGCTTCCCCTTCGAGAAAGAAAAAGAAGCGCCCTCAGTTGGAGAGAACTGACTCTGACAAGGCCAAAAGCGGCAGTTTGTTCTCCTACATGGAAAAGGGGCACCTTTCAAAGGACTCCTCAAAGAAACGGAAGAAAGGAGGCCGAAAAAATGATTTTATGCTAGGAATGAGTCGTTAAAGATATGTTTCACATAGTATATCTTTCTTGCATAATGGCTCTATGGTTTGTCTTAAAGGCAATGAGCCTGATCTACCTTTTGTAACTACTCATGAGACTAATCAATGTATTTTGGATTCTGAGTATCATTCGTATTTATGTTATCTGAAAGATGAATCGTACATAGATGCTTTTGTTACTCATAGTTTCAATGTTGATGATAGTCTTTCCCTAAAGCATTGTCTCTTTCTGATGTTAATCTAGAATCTACGTCTGAGGGCAAAATCTTGAGGAATATAGTGATGCGTTCCCTGAGCAGTTGCCTGAGGATATTCCCCCATCACAGGGAGTAGACCATCACATAGATCTTCTTCCCGAAAGCTCTCTTGTATCGCTTTTTCCTTACAGGATGAGCCCTAAGGAAGAAGATGAGGTTGCTAGTCAACTTAAGGAGTTATTACGTAAGGGTCATATTAGACCCAGTAATGTCGTAAAATGTGGGTGATGACCGGTAGCGGAAGCTCAAAGCTTTGAGCGTAGGCATGTAGGAACGGAAACGCAACAGTTAGTAGCAAAAATATTCAAGAAAAATGATTCATACAAATTGCTCAAATGAGCAATACAGTAGTGAGACAAAAATTGCACTCTAATTATTATCAACAGTGAGCACAATGGCTTGAAGTAATAACTTCAGCTTGTTGAGCATGATAACGCTGGCTACAGATAACTCTGATTGTAAAAAGAACAATTACATTGCTTGATTCAGCTAGTAGTGTATATTTACAAGTGTCTTCAAAAAATACCTTACAAGCATTGAATGCTATTTACGCCAGTCTTTGTATATGTACAAAGTGGGTAACCGCCCTTGGGATATTTAGCAGTCCAGCTATTTTTAGGGTTGATGATAAGTTTGGCGATGCTAGTCTACCACTATTGGAAAAACGCGAAAAACCTGAAGGTGCCCTTAGACTGAAGGTATGTAAATCCCGAAGGTGCCTCTAGAGCGAAGGCAGGAAAAATGCAAAAAAGGAGAAGGTGGTCCTGACATGGATTCCAAGGCATTCTGGCATTGGGCGGTTACCCACTTTGTATATGTACAAAGTGGGTAACCGCCCTTGGGATATTTAGCAGTCCAGCTATTTTTAGGGTTGATGATAAGTTTGGTGATGCTAGTCTACCACTATTGGAAAAACGCGAAAAATCTGAAGGTGCCCTTAGACTGAAGGTATGTAAATCCCGAAGGTGCCTCTAGAGCGAAGGCAGGAAAAATACAAAAAAGGAGAAGGTGGTCATGACATGGATTCCAAGGCATTCTGGCCATTGTGTCGTTTTTTGCGAAGGTGCGAAAAAGGTGAAGGTGGTCTTGAAATGGATTCCAAGGCATTCTGGCCACTGTGTCGCATTTTTTGCGAAGGTACAAAAAAGACGAAAAAGGCATAAAAGGAGAAGGTGTCTTAAAAACGTTTAAGGCACAAAAAATCTCAAAGGAAAGAATGTGAAGGTCCGAAACATGTAGTCGGCCTTAGGTTTTCAGGATGCTCATTACTTGAACGATTTGTTTAAGGCTCGGCATAAGAAATCTAACAAGTAAGTCCCCTTGGGGAGCTCATGTTTTGTTAACCGGCAAGAAAGACGGTGTTACTCATCTTTGTGTCGATTACAGAAAACTTAATAAAATGACTATTAAGAATCGTTATCTCTTACTTCGGATGGACGACTTAATGGATTGATTGAATGGTGCTAAGTATTTCACCAAATTGGACCTTAGGTCGGGGTACCATCAAACTAGAATCCATGAGAGGGATGTTTCCAAAACTGGTTTTCGTTCTAGGTATGGCCATTACGAATTTTTAGTTGGTACATGCATTAACTGTAATGAGGCAGTTGTAATAACTGCAACAAAAGGTAGTTGTAGATATTTTGTAGGATATCAATCCTAGAATTTTCATTAGAAAACTTCATTTGATTATTCGAGTTTCTGTCTCATTGACAAGTTTTAATTACTTAGTTTTATAACCATACGACTTGCTTACATTATGATTATAAGACTTTTCCTTCTCATGCACTTATGTTACTTCTAGACTGGCATAAAATTTGGCAAGTATTGAGGACTATTTCGAAAGTAGGCTTGGATAAACTATTTTCATATCCTGATTGTTTATCTCAATTCTAGGATGTTGTTTAGGAATCTCAAGATATACTTGATATTATGGTCCTTGAGAAAATGTAAGTATTTGTTAACACTCCTGAATGGCCCGACTGAGCTTAGAAAAGGTCGTGGGCGGTCGCGCGCCAGAGAAAGCACTGGATCAAAACTTTGGAGGGTGCAGAAACCCCATTGAAGCCATAGCTGGGAAGCTTGAAAAAAAAAAAAAAAAAAAGAGGAGGAAGAGCCAGGAAGGATCGCGTGCGGTGAAAGGTGATAGGTCCCTAGCGTTTTGGAGTGAATCGTGCCTGCAGGTGCGAGGATGTTGATCTTCTTGGAGGTAACATAGACTATACATCTTGTCTTTGATTTTGTTACTCCTAACTTGCAACATTTTTTTCAAAATCGTTGTCAATAAGCTGTTTGTTTATTGAAGCATTCGAATTTGAGATTCAAATAGTAGTGTCTATTGTAGGAATAGTTTGTAATTCTTCTAGAATCTTACTCTTGCCTTTTAGATCAACAAGAAATATGACATCTTGGCTGAAAAATATTCTTGAAGGAACAGGATGATGCAGCTTGTAAGTTTTGTCAAAAGAAGCATAACCAATAAATATGGATAATATTGTTGAAGTCCAGCTGCTTTCTACTCTCCTTCAAAAACTGCACGTAGGCAATAGACCTGAACACTTTTAGTTGAACATATATTCTGAATATAAGCTACTATCTTGAGTCTTGAATCGTTTTCTAATTCTGATTCATTTTGAATTGCTTTTGGCCTCTCTGTTTTTTTTACTTTTCAAACATTTATCTGTGTATAGAGTGTGTAAATCTACATTCAAAGATGTGAAAGCACCATTTCTTAGATTATGTTTTTGTAGGAGCATAGCAATTACTCTGGGAGCTAGCCAATGCCATTGCAAGTTGTGTAACTACGTCTTACAAGTGTTCTCCAATATCGAAGACTTGGTGGCTGAACTTATGTTTTGGACAATCCAACTGTTTTTTCCAACAATGAGCAAAAACTCATCCTAGAAATTGACGATGATCTCAATTTGCCATTTGACTTGCTCAACAATATTCAATGGTAAGTTACATGTGCACATTTCTTTGTTTCTTTTGCACCACCATTCAATGAGAAATTTCACTTCTAACATTTATCTATCCAAGCTTGAAGTTGACCAATGTGTTAGCTTTTGAATATTCTTTCAAAAGCAACAATCATTCATTATAGGAGTTTACAATTCAACCTAGACAAATTGTATTCATTCTTTTCAAGATCGCTATCCTTCAAATCCCATCTTGAAATATCAAGTGCACTATGCAGGGCGGTACACCCATAATACACATCCCAATTTGCTAACGATGTGGTTGTTGGAGATTTATAATTGTTTGAATGTCCAAAAAGTTATTTTGGTATTCCTTTAGCTCTCACAAGAGAGCTGTTTCCCTAATCTAGTTTGATATTTTCCAGGTATGAAAAGCCTTTATCTAAGTTACAAAACAATTTCTTAGATTTCTTGACTCAATAGCCTAACAATGGAAGCCCACCATCGGCAATTTAAAAAATTCTTTAAGAGGATTTGATACACTCAAAAATTAAATCAAAGACAAGTGTGATTGTGGAAGCATGTTCCTATAGATTATCTAATGGCCTGGACAGTAGTCACTAATACCAAAGAATACATGGAATGGAGATATGAGGTATTTGTCATTGAGAATCAATGACTTACTGAAGGGAGAACAAATGTTAGGCCAGGCCAGGCCTGACCCCCAACAAGTAGATTACCAAAGGGCCAATTGACCATAAAGCTATGGTGGTGGGTCAATGAACTAGCCTAGGCATACGGCCTCAACTGTGTCAAGCAAGTTGAAAGCAGCAAACTAGCAACCTGGTCAGCCTATCAAATAGATGCAGGGGAACCTAGTTGTCAATGGTTGAGTTAGCTGAGATGTGACGAGAGGATAGTTGACAGGCTGCTGGAGGGGGTCAAGTTGACAACTATGCCAAAACAGGCATGAGGATACTGTTGTTTTTACTACATATCGAAAGGCTCAGAGATAAAGGAGTGGGTCAAGCACATGATCAGTGAAGTGACAGGCATAAATAGAGAACATGAATAGCACGGTCTACTTCTAACAATGCCATTCAAAAAAATTCTACACATTATAATGTAAATTTCAGGCTTAAAGGTCAGGTGATTGTTGCTCTCTTTCATTCAAATGATATTCAAACTTTTTTTCACTTGGTAACCGTGAGTGTGGATACGTTGATAGAGATTTGGAAGAATATACACACCCAAGGTTTCATCACATCACGCAATCAACTGCCATTTAGAGAATTTTGATTAGAAACTGACTTCCAACCTGGATCTCCTTGAGTTCAATGTAGCTGGAATTAACTGAGAAAATTGCAATACAGCATTCAAATTACAACAACATCAGTACCAATCTTTCTAAGGTTTATGCAGTTTCTGAAGTTTTTGGCAAGATCGTCAGGAGAATTTTCTGGTTAGCATGAGGTTTGACGGATAGATGGGACACATTGTCCATTCTATCTGCAACCAGACCTTCAGGCCACTTTTACTTGTTCGCAAACCAATCGAGAAGAACAAACTTTTAGAGTTTTAAAGCAGTCTTTTTTAGAAAATGAAATGTGTTGCTTCTGTATGATGTACAACTGAGTGGAGAGAGACAGAGACGAAGACCTGGCTTCCAAATAGTAGCTTATTTAAGATGGAAGAAGTTTCATTGATAGAGCATTACAAGAAAGCTTGATAATAGATTCTCGCCTCAAAACTACCCTTTAAGGAACACTTCTGAAGCTTTTAGGCAGCCAAATATATATCGACAATTATTATTCAATAGCACATAGTATCAATCATCACTGCCAAAGCATCTGGGTTTACTTTTGCAGCATCAATTTTTGCAACCGGTAAGTGGATCTTGTTTTGTCTCCTTGCTATGAGACTGATTGGGCGGACTGGATCTGCTGAATGCCTCTGCACCCGTTGTGCAGCAATTTAAGTGATAAAAGGATTACAGCTTGTTTCTATGTCTTGCAACACTCCACACAATCAGTTGACATCTTTGTGTACAAGTGTGCATGCTCATGATTACGTGCCTCATGTGAGATTGTTTTTTTACAAAATGTTCTCTTAGGGCTATTTAGTAGATCATTTGCAAGGTCGAGAACACCAGCTTGCTGACTAATTGCCTTGCTGTGACACTTGGATTTTTGTTCTGACAGGTTGCTAATTTCCTCACAGCAACTTGGAGCTTTTGCACTGCAGCAAGCTCCAGGTCTTTGAATACTTTCTGAAGGAAGTGCACCATCAACGTCATTTTGTAAGGACTTGTCACAACACGAACCAATATTTAGGCTGACAAAGTCCGACTTGCCAAGTGGCTGACTAATTTCCTCCACAATTTTGGTAATCTTGAAAGTTTCTCCACAGCACGTTCCCACCTTGCTACAGCAACCAGGATCTTCCACAACAGGATAATTAGATGATCTCATATTTTCTGATAAAGTTACACTGAGGTCTTGGGAACAACATTGGGCAGCCTTGCAGGAAGCTTCTACCGAGCATGCTGTACTCGAACATAATTCAGTTGCAACCTTTTCACAATGTGAGGAGCAGCTTTCTTTTAATCCTAGCCTTCTTCTGATGTTCTTCTTCACATGTCCAGGATGGGAGTCCTCACAACATCGTTTTGGTGCTTCACAATTGTCTGTGCACTTAGTTCCACAGCAGTCATTTTCATGATGATGTGTACCAGATGTGTGGCCACATGTAAACCAGCCAATAACAGAGCCAATTGTATTGCTTTTCTTCTGACAAAGTCCATTTTGAGCTTTTTTTAAAACTAGCATGCTGTTGAAGATGACAACAATACAAGTACCTACATCTGCAAGCACGGCTGCCCATAGAGAAGCATATCCTGCAGCAGCAAGTGCTATTATGATAGCTTTTGTGAGAATGGATAGGCATACATTTTGTTGGATTTTACTCCGACACTTTCTACCAAGAATTACTGCTGCTGCTAATTTTCTCAAATCATTTGTCATCAGAGCAACATGAGCTGTTTCCATAGCAACAGCAGAGCCTGCAACTCCCATTGCAATGCCGACATCTGCTGCTGCCAATGCTGGGGCATCATTGATGCCATCACCTATCATAGAGGTTATCCCTGTCGATTTCAATTCCTGAAGAATTCTCACCTTTTCTTCAGGAAGAAGCTGGGCATGAAACTTAATGCTACCAACCTGAAACCATCCAGAAGATTACCAAAAGAATCATATAGCTAGAAGTTATGCAAGTCTACTATAATCCTCTGTTTGCAACGTACATGTTCTCTGTGAGGGGACGTAGTATATTAGTATGTAAGCTCAAGTCAAAATTCACCTTATTACTGACTGCCAGAGCTGAAGAATGATTGTCGCCAGTGAGCATTACAACCTCAATGCCCAATTTCTGCAAATCCTCCAAGGAAAACAGATTACCATCAAGTATTAGTTGTTGCTTCTGAAGCTTTCACTATAGAGGAAATCCAGGAAGCATAAAACGGGAAACATATGAGATACTAGATATCAATTTATCCTGCATGGTAAAGAAGGCTTGCTTCTAAAGCTTTCACTACAGAGCAAGTTCAGGAAGTAGTGTTTCCACGAACCGCGGTTCGTTGGCAAACGAACCGCGATTCGTCAAAAAATCGATTGGGTCCAAAAGATTGGACCCAGGGAAAAAAAAACGGTTCTTTGATTTTGAACGATTCTTTGATTGTGACATTCAGGATTCTTTGTTTTGACTTTTCCTATTTTCTGATTTGTATTCAAATGTTTACCAAGTATATTGTGTGATCGATGTTTGATGATGGATCATGAATAAATCATGGATTACAATGTGTCCATTCAACACGGTCATGTGCACTGTGACTCTGAACGCTGAATTGTAATATGGTTTCAGTCTTCAGCTTTTGACCAGCAACAGTGAACTTTTGAAATGTACGTTTTCAGTAGCAATCTTAACATTTATAAGGTTTTAGACACACTGTAAACATTATGCATATTACACTGAATAGCACTATATCTAACAAATGCAAAGAAAAAAAAAATTGCCGATTTTTTCCGATTCTTTCGGAAGGGTCACAATTCATGCCGATTCATCCGATTCTGAAAGGGTTGATTCTGAACCGGGTGGAAACACTATCAGGAAGCATAAAACCGGGAAATATATGAGATATCAAAAGTCTAAAGATCAATTTATCCTGCAAACTAAAGAAGGCATCGACCTTCAAGCTTTCCATTGCTTCATAAGCTTCAGGTCGATGTTGATCTGCCATGCTGTACACGCCTACGCACTTTCCGTCCACTCCAGCCCAGCCAACTGTAGAACCCTCAACGTTGCATTTTTCTAGAGTGACAGCATCAATATCTAGAAGAGGAAGAAACAAAAAATACTTCAGATACAAATTTAGGTGCCAAGAACTCTTGAGAACTGCATAATCAAAGTATGAGCTAAGAATTAGCTCAAGAGTTAATTATCAACCATGTAAGGATGATTTCTGATCTTTTGCTCTGAAATAGCTAAAATCTTAAGTTCACTTTCGCACAAGGGCTACCCACATTGTTAAGCTGAAGACCATATGACCCTGAGGAAGATAACAAGCATAAATATTGCAGAAGTAAACAAGGAAAATCATGTGAAAGCATCTGCTAAAAAATGTCTATTTTATGACACTCGATCCAGCCGACAATTATAACCATGATCATGTTTACTTCACAAAAAACACTTCCATTTACCTTCATGCCAACCTAGTCGAGAAGCCAATCTTTCATTGCCAATTTGTATCAAGTGTCCATCTACTAGGGCAGATACTCCCTCCCCCGAAAGAATCTCAAAGTCTGTGATTTCCTGAGAAATTTCCACTCCATGTAGCCGGGCATATGCTACTAGTGCAGGAGCCATAGGGTGACTGGACTTACTCTCGACACTTGCAATCCTGTAAATATGCTAAAAAACTTAGTAAAATACCACCAGAGCAAATGTTTCCAAGGACTCTCTGACATACTTATGAACCAAAATGAGAGATGGAACATTGAAAGATAAGCCATAGCGAAGTTGCTTCAGAAACAATAGTACAAATGAAAGCCTGAGCTCAGCCCTGACAATGTTTAATAAATGCCTCAATGTCAATCCACCCATCCAAATGTATACACATTTTTACTGTAAGGACTTAGCAGAAACTGAACACCAGTATACAACTAATCAGCCTAAATCTTCAGTTTGGGAAGACCGCAGTAAAAACAACATAAAATGCACAGCCTACCAGTACAAAAGTTGTCGTATGTCTGTGGTGCTGTCAACCGGCAACATTTGAGAAACAGCAAAATGCCCCTCAGTCAAAGTCCCAGTTTTGTCTACAGCTATGATTTTTAGCTTTCCCAGTACCTCAAGAAAATTTCCACCTTTGATAATGAGCCCCTCTCTTGCAGCTTGAGTAATTCCACAAGTTGTTGTTACTGGTGTTGATATAACCAATGCGCAAGGACAAGCTACCACGAGTAAGACAAGGGCTAAATACAACCAATGCCTTTCGTGGTGCACATGCGCTGCCAATGGAGCAATAGCTATAGCAGCAGAAGCTGCAACTAGAACTGGAGCATGACATAAAAGCTTGTGTCAGTAGCTCAAAATCACCTGCAAGTTATATACATCTTCATATAAGGGAAAAAAAATATGTACCAGGGGTATAGTATTTGGCAAAACGCTCAACCACTTGTTCAGTGTGAGAATGCTTGCTCTGCGCTTCCTCCACCAATTTCACCATTCTTGAAACTGCGGAGTCTTCTGAAAGTGCAGTAGTCTCAACTGAAATGAAACCTGCTATGTCAATCCATACTTGTTAGAGGGCTACATACAATTTTCTAATTTATATTCTATACGAAAAGGAGGCATAGTAAGGAAATTACCTGACAGATTCACAGTACCAGCCCAGACATGTGTTCCAACGTCTTTCTCTACTGGCCTTGATTCCCCAGTCAAGCTGCTCTCATCCACCGAACATTTTCCTAATGTGACGATTCCATCGATTGGAACCATTTCTCCTGCTTTAACAGCAATTAAAGTCTTAAGTTTTACATCCTCTACTGGTATTCTTTGTCCATTTTCTGCCAAAACAGCACTCTGAGGTACAAGACTCATAAGAGATGACATTGCAGCCCGTGCCTGCAAGATAGGAAGAAAATTTGGCTTCCTGAGTTGAATAATCAACATTAGGTCAAGGGAATCCAATGAAGACAAAAAGAGGACGTAGAAATAGAATACTCAGTATTGAGACTATCATGCATTCATCCATTCCCAGAGGATAACAATCCATAGGCTTGCATAAGAAAAACTTCTCCTTACTTTATTGCTGGATCTTGATTCAAGCCAGTCTGCGATTGTAAAAAGGAAGACAATAGATCCTGCTTCCAAATAGTCACCCAAAGCAACAGCACCAGCAACTGCATGTTGAAAGCAAATTACTAACCGATATACCATAAGAAAAATCTCTGTATTGCAGACCACAAAATACATAAACCTACCAATACCACGAAATATATAAACCTGTGATTTATTAACATATTTGCATCCATATCACTTACCAGCAATCAGCATAAGAAGGTTGATGTCCAATACAAATCGCCTTATGGATACGAAGCTCCGCAAAACTATAGGGGGAATACCAATTGCTACAGCACCTAATGCCACCCATCGTAGAGGATGATATAAGTATTGAAAGAAGGCTACAACTAACAGAAATCCACAAGCTATCGTCCAGTGACTAGGCCATTTGTGAGCTGTCTTTACTTGTCCTCGAAGATGGATACTAGCTTCCATTCTTGCTTCATTCAGAGCTTTCACTGACACAAGAGCAAATCAATGGTTATTATGTAACCTATCTCAAGAGCTAATAGAATTAATCATAGATGTTATGATTCCAATAATCAGAACATTATAATACTTTTTTTAGTCAACTAGCAGAAATGGATTTGCTAAATTTGAAGCTCTGTGCACTCAAAATGTAATACTTTAAAAGAGTGAAACCTATGACTGCAGAAACTTTGAAAAGAGCAAAAGCCAAGGAACCTAGCAGAGAAGAATCTAGAGATAGTGCACATCAATAATGGGAAATGCCAAAGATATGAGCATATGCTTTGGAACAAAAATTAGAGAAAAAGATATACGATGATAGCCCTAAGTTCTCGCCACCTTGATTATACGAATTCATCAATATAGGTCTGACAAGAACCTCTGCAACTCATTAAGCCAATCTCTTTGAAAACTGTGATAACTTTCCAGTTTTTTTTGCATCTTTGAAGCAACCTCAAAATAGTTAATCACCTGCCTAAGATATTAACTATTTTCGGGATCCTTGTTTAGTATAGAGTAGGCATATGAAGGACGTAGCTTGTGAGAACCATAACTTTATTCAGATAATATAAAAGTAGACCTTTTTGATGTAAAAACTACAAGTAGAGAACCAGAAATTTACCTAATTGTACATCTGTTGTTAAGCACCGATCATGAAGAACTGTAACTGTCTTTGAGGTCACATTCACTGATACATCCACTACTCCGGTTAAAGGCTCCAAAATCTTCTTGATAAGAGGGATTTCTGCTGGGCAGCAAAGGCCCATAACATCCAGAACTGTCTTCTCCAAGCCCTGACCTCTGTACTTCTCTGGTATAGCAATTTTAACCATTTCATCTTTCATAGGAGGTTTAATAGACAGCCCTGGGGAAGATAAGAAACCATGATACCCATCCCGTGGAAGTTTACTGAAGTTCGTTTCTGCACCTTCATCTCCTTGTGCTAAACTTTCATAACCCTTTGCTTTTGGACTCACGTAACAAAACAGATCAACCAACTTTGAATCTCTTTGAAGTTTCCCCAAAGACTCTCCTACCTTGACTAGCCTTCCATGTTCGATGAACTCTGAAGCCCCCTCATTTGACATTTGAGGATGACTTAGCAGAAAAGATCCATCCTTCATAGGCAAAAGCCAGTCAATATGATCACCGTGAGCTATCTTGTTGTGACCACAACCCTCTTTGTGTTCATGTTCATTGTGATGAGACAAATCAGACGCAGATAATCCAGTGAAGTCCCATGGAACTGGGAGAGCACAACAGGCTTCCTCCAGGCACTGGCATTGCACCATCCAAAAATTTGAAGAGTGAAAGAGTGAAATTTTGTTACTCATATAGCCAGCTAGAGTAACACAAAAATAATGGATGCATCAAAATGAATTACTAGGTGCAGTTGTTACGGGAGATCTACCTGCTCAAGTAAAACATCCTCAGTTATCTCCCCATGATGAACATGGGCATGAACATGTTCTCTTTCCCACAAGCAGCAGTTATCTGAGCCTTGATTCAGCGCACCATTGTGATGATCTGTGAAACACAGTCTTGTATTTTCTGTCACAGAGGGAGATTCACAAGGGGGTACTGCAACATATGCTATCTTGTCGCCTTCCAGCACGAGTAAATGACCTCCATCTTTGTGATCCCTTGGCTAGCAGACAAAAAACACTTAAGTTGTAAGAATGAGCATCAAATACCCAGCAGACATGCAGACAAAAGTTTCAGTTTTGTTTGAAATTGTTGATAAGGATAGCTGATGTAATTAAAATTAGATATTTTAAAAAAAAAAACAGCCCATATTTCATTCCACATGAAAATAGCATTCACAAGTCTGTGGGTTAGCAAATTAGGTCAAGAAAATATTTCAACTGAATATATTTCTTAGAATTCAGGAATCTATATCAAATCTGACACTCGTAGATTTTTGGGCTATGGTAAGATAAGAATTTACAAGCTATTTTGAGCACAAGAAGCCTACACATGGTATATTTCAATATCAGGAGGTGAAGGACAGGGCTATCAACCAGCAAATTCTCTTCCAAGTTTATTCCAATGCCTCTCAATAAGCCACTTTCTTATCTATTCTTGCCAAGTTTGGTTGCCCAAAAACACACACCATCATTCTACATAGGGCTGTAGATTAGGATGGCCTACAATTACTGCAACCGAGACTCTTTTTTTTCCCAGAAGAACTGTAAAATTTCAGTTTGAAGCTCTTCAACTTCCAAGGTTTCCAACATGAACCTGGCTTCTGTCTGAGGTAATGCATGAGCAGTGAGCACTTAGGACTCAGGATCCTCATAGTCATCATAGTCTGATCATTGTGGTCGACCTAAATGATGTTACAGTAGGCCAGAGTAAGTAGCGTTACGGTACTGTACTGGCTACAATGAAGGCAATCTTATGAATTCTACTTGAACAAGTTTCACAGTTTGCAGTAGTATGAAGGTAAGTAAGCATAACGATTATCATCAACTGAAATGCAATGCAGTTGTGGTCACATTGACTGTTGGATTTTTCAAAACCAAGGAAACTCATGGTTGAGTTTAGAGCATCAGTTCCATACGAGGTTTGGTGCACTTTTTATGGACAGTAAGTCGCTGGTATGCTACCAATCGCTGCTCTGTTGGATAGCAAAACAGCCAAATACCTTCAGAAAACGTTCAATGCTAAGTGGAACAGGTCGCAGCTGGCTGAGGGCTGCCAATAAAACTGTCTAGCAGGTCGCAGGCAGCCTAGGAACTGTAAAAACGTGGACAGTAGGTATTTCTTACCTTGTAACCAACTCCAAAAACATTTAGCAGATCTGTAGGAGGGGCACAGGCTTTCCCAGCAGCAGTGAGTCGCATCTGGAATGCAGAACGCTCTTTGTTAGCAGCAAATACAGCAGCGCACAGTAGTATTGTGGAGCAGGGCCAGTGCTCTTCCAGCATGGAGTAGAATGCATCAGAGGGTTACCAAAAACGTGCCTTTTTGCATGAGGAAGTCCAAACATCTAACACATGAAGCATGTGTTTGGCTGTGGGCCCCGACGGATCAAGCCCTATGTTGAAGCCTGACAACATTCTGTGAAACACTACCGGAGTTTTAGAATTGGGTTAGGTGTGTCACACAGTGCTATTTCTAATCTACTGTAAGTCTCATCCACACTGATGAAGTTCCATTGTTTCTGCTTCATGGAACTATAGTGGCCTTTCGGTCTTTGTACTTAGTATTGTAATGTATTGAACCAAATGCAGTAATTAGTAAACGGAAAAGGAGGTTTTTTTAAACCAAGTACTTGTCGATAGCCCAGAAGGCATCTTTAACAGCAAATGCACTAAGAGAGAGAGAGAGAGAGAGAGAAAGAAAGAAAGAAAGCTTTATTAATGTCTTTTCCATGCCAAAAGGCATATAAGACGGAAGAGGTAGTACAACAGAGTAAATGGAACTCTGACGGGACAATGCCGTCAACCGAAAACTATACTAAAACTAAAATGTAAAACGTAAATCGCTATGTAAAGAAAGCTCATCTCTCATGCAAGAGAGGAGATAAATGGCCGTAGCTCAAAACATCTCTCACGTAGGAGAGGGAGAAGAATCTGAAATTTTAAGTTCTGCAATTTTAACCAAGAGCGGGCGTCCGTCTCGAAAGAGAGTCCAGAAACCATTGGCCTTAGCATCTGCGATAATTTTCTTCCTCTCAGTTTATTGAATGGGCATCAAGTCTTCATTCATAAAAATAGTAGACCCCTTCAGGCAGCCTCTTTTACGCAAAACCTTTTGACGAAGCAAAGCATCCTTGACACTGCGGTGGGTTGGAGCTTACCCACCCAAGCAGCAGATATGACATCCTCTTTGAGACCAAAGGTGGAATGAATAAAAGCATTTGCCTCAGCCATGAGGTCCTTACCCGCAAAAGAAGCTCCCCTAACCTTGACATTGAGGGCCTTGAGATCTCGTTTTTGATATTCTTGAATAGATTCAGAAATAACCTGCTTAGAACCCTTGAGCACGTCGGCCCAAGAACTCTTCGATTGCTGAAGTTGTTGCTCCAAGGAGTGAACCCGTTCTTGCAGCTGCTTTGCCTTGTCTTCTAAATCTGCATTGTCGCTTCCTTCTTCTTCCTCTCCATCTGATTCCAGTTCATTCTTGAGGTAAGTAACATCAACCTCAAGAATGCCAACCCTGTGAAGAATTACAAGACCTAGCTATGGAGTATCTTAACTCAGATGCTAGATCAACTATGAAAGCTTGAGAAAACTTGGCTATGGAAATATCACACACAAGGAGAATTGCATGAGCATCTCACAAACTCAAAAGTCTCAAGAAGAAATGAATTGCTAGAGAGAGAGAGGAGGGCGTGGGTCCTCCAAATCCCTTGTGAGGCAAGCACCTCCTTTACATGCATGGAAAGTCTAGGTGTCAACCATGGGAGTGAGCTACTTAGCCAAGTGGGCCACTTGCACTAATTTACATAACTTAACAAAAGGGGGGTTCATGCATTTAATTAAAACATGCCCCATGAGTTATGTACAACTTAACTAATGCTTAGCCAAAAGGGGTAAAATAGGCATTACTCTTCAACACCCCCCCTTAATGGCAATTTTATTCAAACTGACACCCAACAAAGTTCTGAACTTTTCGAACTTATCTTTACTAAGTGGTTTAGTAAAAATATCAGCTGTCTGGTCGTTGGTGTCGCAATAAACTAGCTCGATCTCCCCACTGTGCACTTTCTCTCGTATAAAATGCTGGTCCACCTCTATATGTTTTGTCCGTGCATGATAGACTGGATTCCTTGCAAGCTGAATGCAGCTTTGGTTATCACAATGTAACAATGTAGGTCTTACTTGAGCAATCTGCATGTCCTCAAGTAGACGGCGTAACCAAATGGCTTCACAGGCGGACCTCGTAGTCGCCCTGTACTCAGCTTCGGTAGACGATAGAGCAATAGTAGGCTGCTTCTTACTGCACCACGATATAGCCCCTGAACCTAGGCTGAAGCAATAGCCTGTCGTCGATCTCCGATCGTCTCTATCACCTGCCCAATCAGAATCTGAATAGCCTTCCAGCTGAAGGTTCCCGTCATCCGTGTATCCAATCCCATAAGTCACTGTCCCTCTCAGATATCGTAGGATCCGCTTGGCTGCATTCCAATGTGCTTCGGTAGGCTTACACATGTATTGACTTGCAATTCCAACCGCATAAGCAATATCTGGCCTGGTGGTAGTAAGGTAAATCAGGCTGCCCACTAACTGACGATAGAGCGTCTCATCTGCAAATGCTGGACCATCATCTTTTGATGGCTTGTTGCTTGCATCCATGGGTGTGCTGATTGGTTTGCTTTCTTGCATGTTAAACTTCTTCAATAATTTCTGTGCATACTTTACCTGTGAGATAAAAAGACAACGCTTTCCTTTCCAAACTTCAACTCCTAGGCTCAAACCCAAATCTTTCATTTCAAACTCATTAGAAAGATTCTTCTTAACACAAGCAATAAGCTTCTTAGTGCTTCCCGTGATGAGTAGATCATCCACATAGAGCACAACAACCACAAAGTCTTCTCCTTCCCTGAAGACATAAAGATTGCAATCAGACTTACTCTTCTCAAACCCTTGCCTTGCAAAGTACTCATCAATTCGGCTATACAAGCCCTTGGCGCCTGTTTGAGCCCATACAAGGCTTTCCTAAGCCTGCAAACCAGATTCTCCTTGCCTGTTATTTCAAATCCCTGCGGTTGTTCCATGTAAACCTCCTCCTGTAGGTGCCCATTAAGAAAGGCACTCTTGACATCCATTTGATGGACATCCCAATCAAAATATGAGGCTATAGCCAAAACGGTCCATGATGATAGATGTCATTTTAGCAACAGGTGCGAATGTCTCATCATAGTCTAGCCCCTCTTGCTGAGCATAGCCTTTCGCCACCAACCTTGCCTTGTACTTGTCCACTGTTCCATTGGCATGAAACTTGGTCTTATAGACCCACTTGCAACCTATTGGTTGCTTCCCTTCTGGCAATGTAGTGAGCTCCCATGTGTCATTCTTGACAATGGAGTCGTACTCCTCCTGCATGGCATGTTGCCATACCTTTTCTCTCACGGCTTCGTGAAAGAATTGTGGCTCATCTGCATTCAGAATAGTGGACATAAGAGCAAAGTTAGTCTCTTGTCTCTCATGAGACCTAAGAGATCTTCTGACACCCTGTTCACTGCTCTCTCCTTCTTCAATCATTTGACCTTCTTTGATTGTTTCCCAATACCACCTAGGTAGCTTCTTCCTAGCAGTAGGTGATGTGGATGGTGACCACGTATCCCATGGTACTGTTTTAGTCTTCCGTTTGTCCCCAACTTCTGCTTCTGGTACTTGGCCAAAAAGAGGTCTCGAACTAGTAGGTTCGATTTCCTGTTGTTGCTCCTGCACTTGAGGCTTACAGGACTCTTGACTAGGATCCTCATCCGTGGAATCAATCAAGGGTATGAACTCAGTAATTCCTTCCTTCTCCTGCTCCTGTATCTTGGGTGCATGCTCTTCATCAAAGATGACATCTCGACTTAGGATCTTCCTCCTGTTTTCGAGATCATATAGCACATAAGCTTTCTCACCTTCACTATACCCAAGAAAGACACTTTACGGATTTTGCATCAAGTTTCTTCCTCAAGTCCTTTGGTATATGTGCATATGCTGTACACCCAAATACTCGAAGGATGCCCACTTTGGGCTTCTTGCCACTATATGCCTCTTCTGGCGTGATTCCTTCAACTGCTTTGGTTGGACTTCTATTCAATAGAAAAACAGCAGTTGCTACCGCTTCTGCCCAAAAGGAATTTGGCAACCCCTTTGCCTTGAGCATGCTCCTCGCACACTCAACTATAGACCTGTTTTTCCGCTCAGCCACGCCGTTTTGCTGCGGTGTATGTGGAGCAGTAAACTGTCTCTTTATCCCACATGCTTTGCAAAGATCTTTGAACTCATCAGAAATATACTCACCACCCTTATCTGACCTGAGAGTCTTTAACCTCTTTCCTGTGTGGTTTTCCACCATAGCTTTCCACTGTTTGAAGTATTTGAACGCTTCAAATTTCAGTTTCAGAAAATAGACCCATACCTTCCGAGAGAAATCATCTACGAAGGTCATGAGATAGTATGCCCCCCCTACTGATTTGACCTGCATGGGACCACATAAATCTGAATGCACAAGTTCAAGAATGCCCTTGGCCTTGGTAGCTTTCTCCTTTGGAAACTTTTTCCTCTGTTGCTTCCCTAATGCACAAGCCTCACATGTATCTGAAGAAGACTTAATGCTAGGAAGATCTACTACCATTTTGTGCCTGTTCAAAACTTGCAAACTTTTGTAACTCAAATGACCATATCTCTCATGCCAAAGCTTGTCCCGATTAGTATCTCTTGCAGACAAGGCCTCTTGGCTAGGAATGGTTGTGAAAAGCTTGTAAAGACCTCCTTCTTGCATTCCCTTGGCTACCACTTTGAAGTTCTTCTCTTTGTCTTTTACCAAACATTTAGAATCATTAAACTCTACCACCATGTTCTGTTTGGTAATGGCACCAACAGATAACAAGTTCTTAGCCAACCCTGGTACATGCAACACACTTTTAATTTCCTTCACCTCACCTGATGATAGTTGTATTGCAACTGTACCTTTGCCCCTCACCATACGTGTAGAATTATCTCCAAGGCAAACATGCTGGCTATCTTCTGTCTCCTCATAGGTGCTGAACCAATCTCTATGAGGTGTCATGTGCTTTGAGGCTCCAGAATCAATGTACCATCCACCAAATGTGGATTCAGATGATAGGGCTGCGGTGAATAGCTCAAGCACACCAGATTGCTCCTCCTCTGCAACTTTGTCAACAAAGTGACTCTGCTGGTTCTTTCCCTTCTTCTGATCACTTTGCTTCTTCCTGCATTCAAAAGCAAAATGCCCATACTTACCACAATAGTTGCAGTTGCCCTTCCTCTTGGGTGTAGATGAGGAATTGGTGCTTGACTCCTCTCCAACCTGTAACTTGGACACCTGCTGCTCCAAGCTTTGCTTTGAGTTCTTCTTTTTGCCTTTGCCTTTCTTCTGAAAGTTTTGCTTCTTCTTAGAAGCAAATGCAAGCTCTGGATTATCTTCCCTTTCAGAAAGATTCTTCCTTCTCATCTCCTCCTGTAAAAGAAGACCACATAACTCCCCAAAGGTTGGGAGTTTCTCCCTAGCAGAAAGGGACATCACATAGTCTTGATAGTTGAATGACGAGCTGTTCAAGACTATGGGAACAATACTCCTGTCACTTACTTTCTCTCCAACTGAAGCAAGCTGATCCAATAGGTCCTTGACCTTTGTAATATGATCACCAATTGTTGCACCTGCTTCCATCTTGAGAGTATGTAACCTGTTTTGCAAATACACCAGCTTGGCTGAATCCACTGTTTCAAACATAGACTTCAGAATTGTCCAAGCATCAGCTGCATACCTTGCATTGCAAATGTGAGGAATAATATTGTCCTTGACAGAAAGATTGATTATCCTATGAGCTTTATGTCTCTTGTTCATGTAGTCCTTCAATTCAGGATCAGATGTTGGTACAGGTTCTGTACCTGTCATGACCTCCCAGCAATTCTTATCCATCAAGATATTGGCTATCTTGGACTTCCACACTCTGTAGTTTGTGCCATCTAGTTTGCTAGATTCACCCAGCAAACTCTCCCCAAGACTTGCCATGCTAAAATCTGTGCTTAAAACAGAAGCTCAACTTGAAAGAGATCAGAAAAGAACAGCTTCCAGCAACAAGGGTTTAACCCCAAACTAGGGTATGTAGCCACTTCAAGGCAACCCTTCAGCTCCTGCTTTTGTCTTTGCCACTTGGTGTGGCCTCACTAGCACAAGCACTAGGCTCCACTGGAACAGAAACCAGAAGCCCCTACAGAAAGTGCGCCCTACTTTTGTGTAAGCTCCTCCAGAAAAACTCTCCAAAACTTAGCCAGATTTAGAAAGTTTTTGGATCATCCCACTCCCCTTGCCAATAGCTCACCAACAGTGCAAGACTCCACCTGATCTGACACCTGTAGATCAAATGCTCCCTCTTTCAAGATTGAGGTGCTTGTAGAAGATAAGAATCTTCTCAAGAATCTAAGCACTGAAGTTTCTCTCACTCTCAGACTCACAGGCTAGACAACCTGCTCTGATACCATGAAGAATTACAAGACCTAGCTATGGAGTATCTTAACTCAGATGCTAGATCAACTATGAAAGCTTGAGAAAACTTGGCTATGGAAATATCACACACAAGGAGAATTGCATGAGCATCTCACAAACTCAAAAGTCTCAAGAAGAAATGAATTGCTAGAGAGAGAGAGGAGGGCGTGGGTCCTCCAAATCCCTTGTGAGGCAAGCACCTCCTTTACATGCATGGAAAGTCTAGGTGTCAACCATGGGAGTGAGCTACTTGGCCAAGTGGGCCACTTGCACTAATTTACATAACTTAACAAAAGGGGGGGTCATGCATTTAATTAAAACATGCCCCATGAGTTATGTACAACTTAACTAATGCTTAGCCAAAAGGGGTAAAATAGGCATTACTCTTCAACACCCTGTAGGGCTAAGACCATGTTCTCTAGAGTGGAGATTTGGAATGCTAGTTTCTTGATGATCACAAGCAAGGATGCATTGTCCTCATGAAGAGAATCAATGATACGGGGAAACCAGAGAAAAATTCAGCTGAAAGAGACGAAGACAATGGGGGGGATGAAGATGAAGGGGTGAAAGAGGGAGGAGGAAGAAAGAGAAGAGGGGGTAGTGGCAATAGGAGAAGAGGTGGGTGGAGCTTGCCGGAGTGGAGGATAGGGGCGAGGGAGAGGAAGCAGGAGAGGGAGGGGGGCAAGGTAAAGGGATTTGGAGCTGTAGTAGGGATGGTTGAGAAGAAAAAGGGAGAAGGGGGAGGGATTTTCTTCCCCTTCCGATTCACAGATTGCCAATCAGCCATAGTACCATAGCTAGATACAGGATTAATGAGGGAAAAGGGGTAGAGGAAAGGCAAAAGGAAGGGCAGGGACAGGGACAGGGACAGGTAGCGAGGGGGCAGCAGGAGCGGGTCAGGAGGCAAAAGGGAGGGCAGGGACAGGTACAGGTACAGGTAGCGAGGAGATGGGCGGATATCGAGGGAGACAGGTAGTGATGGCAGGAGGGAGGGAGAGGGAGATGGGCAGGCAGCGGGACAGGTAGTGAGGGAGACAGGGCAGGAACAGTTAGCGATGGCAGGAGGGGGCAGGTAGCGATGGCAGATGGGAGGGACAGGTATGGCAGGTCAGGTAGCGATGGGAGGGTAGCTATGGCAGGGTAGCGATGGAGGGCCAGCGATGGAGGGCCAGCAGCAGTAGAGCAGCAAGCAGCAGCAGGAAGGCATCGATCAGCATCAGCAGCAGGGCGCCATCACTGCAGGGAGCCATCGCAGGAGGGAGGAGGGAGGGAGGAGAAGGCGCGCTGCTGCCATAGAGAGAGAGAGAGAGAGAGAGAGAGAGAGAGAGAGTGGTGAATGTTCATGCTGTGTTTTGATACTTTAATGATTGATCGTACTTTGTTCAACAAATTTCATGGAGCATGAATATCTCTCTCCATAATTCCTCAGGTACTTGTCTTTGATAAATCACTATTATTTTCTCGGGTGCTTTCTCTCCTGCTGTGCTTTGAGAAAAGAATTTTATCTATCATTTCTCCCCACAAGAAATCATCATGATCGACCATGATTTTTGGTTTTTTTCATGATTTACTGGGGTGATTTTCCTGTCAACAAAACAGAGTCAAAATCAGAGATTTGGCTGAGTTAAGAGTCACAATGCCGTTCCTATGTCCAGAGAGCAGACAAGAATCGGGTGCACAGTTAGGTAGAAGAAAAGGCTTGAATACCAAAAGAAAGAGGTGGTATAGAGTCATCTACCTTCTCTAGACCAAGGTCCTTTCTAAGGATTTCTTTGGAAACTCAGATTCTGAAACCATGCCTACGCTAACACGAGAAAGGGGTGCTCAACAGTTTTTCCTCCCATCTAAAATAAAGACAGGGAAACAGAGCGCACACAGTAAATGGGTGCAAAATTAGGGAGAAGGAAAGGCTTGAATACCGTAGGAAAAAGGTGGTATAGGGTCATCTACCATCTCTAGACCAAGGTCCTTTCTGGAATTCGTTTGAAATCTCAAGTTCTGAAACTATGTCAGAGCTAGCACAAGAAAGGGGTGCTCAACACTTTCTTCTCCCATCTAAAATAAAGACAGGGAAACAGAGAGCATCGAAGATTTTTAATCTTCAAGTTTTGGTGAGCATCTACTACTAAGAACGGGTCTAGGATATCAATTTTGGATGGCAATGAAGTCCCTAGATTCACACACCTTATTTGAAACTCATAGCATTGAACACCATATTGAATGAACTCATAGAATGACTGACTGCTTTCTAAAATGTTTTAGGTTTTATGCTAAAAATCACTCTCTCTTATCCCCGTGACTATGATACAGCTCTTTGTGAGTCTACATTGCAAGTTACACCCACCTTATTCTACTCTGTACTCATTATGACCGATTGGGATACCGTACCACCGTTTTTGCTTCTTTATGCCACATACACAATCACGAAGCATGGACTATCAGAGCAATAGCTCAACTAGCTATCGTCCACTAATCCACCCTCCGAGGGCCTCCCTAGACCAGGAGTAAACTGAGACACCTCATTGGGCCACATCAGTACCCTAATTGGGCCACATCAGCCACTTACCAATACGTCACTGCTAGTTCGATACCAATCCACCTTCATCGGTTTTAGGCCTTTGAACCATCAAGTATAATTTAATACCATGAGGGGCCCAACCCCTCATAATCGTAACTGACTTACGGGTTGAAGTAGGCCCTCTGGCCCCCTTACGAGATGTAAATCCAAGGTCAGAGCCTCGTGGACATGACATTCTTCCCCCCTTATTCAAGTTCCATTCTCAGAAGTCAGGGAAGACCTTCTTAAGGTTCTACAAGAATCATCATCTTACATATGACCCTTCTCAAACCAAAGACCCACATAACTATATGATTACCTTTCATTTAGTTCGTGAATCAAGTATCTTTTTGGGTTCGAAAATGGTCTAATTGATCTCCAGAATCAAGATCATCTTTTTCATCTGGACTATTCTCGAGGCATAGTACATGAAAAGCGGAAGGCTCTTGAATTCTTTCCGAGAGTTCTAATTGGTAGCCAACGATTAAGATTATACACACACACACATACAAGCGCACACACACACACCACACATACATATACACATGTACACATCAGACATGCACACACAACACACATACACACTCATACATGTACACACGCACACAACGTGCAAACGCACATACACATACACATACACGCACATGCACAAACCTTCGTTGGGCTCTCAGAACCCTAAACCTACATACATCGCATACATTTCGTACTAAAACATTCTCTGTTGCCTTTGACCTCCAGCCGCCCCCCGTCATCGACGGGCTCACATCGCTAGTGAGCATGTAGAAAATTTTCAACGTATCCATTACGCAATGGAAAGCGTCTGCTTGGTTCGACTTTCCAAAAAATTTTAGGCTCGGCCCCTTGGGGGCTCGCCTAATGATTCTTCCAAGTTCTAGCTACGCCCTTGTAACTACAATTCCATGCACTAAAGTCTGAAGGAGTACTACACCCCTACTTAGAAGAATCTCCAATGTCCATAGCTACGCCCTTGTAGTCTCCTATTCATAGTTCTTGATTTTGAATCTTGTTGCTGCCTCAGACTTGTGCCATGTGTTAAAAATTCACAATTCTAGCTTGACTAGTTTTGGTCATATGACTTGTAAATAGTTAGATGGTCATGATGTGGCTTGTCACACGTGCCAAATAGCATAGGATTCCATTCATAAGGATGTTCTCAAGTAGACCTAAGTGTTAGAACCTTTGGAATGAGTCCAAATTATGCTTAGATACAAGGGAGAAAAAATAGGAGCTATTTTTGGTAATTTTTGCATTGTTGAGGGATCTCCAAGATTCCAACCCTAACTTGGTAGGGATGAAAGATCCACCAAAATTAGCATTAGGGATAGGTTTAGGGCTACTCATACCTGCCCAAACCGTGATGGATCATGTATATATAGGTGATGATATCTCACCAAAATCAATCAAGCAATTTCATGTTTTTTCTCTCATAATGGTGCAATTGCTCTCTATGTTCATAATTGTTTGAGTACTTGTGATTACTAATGATTACAGGATTGAATGTAGGTCTGGTGTACAGTACTCAGACTGTGGGAGGCCGTACTTTCACACGTGTGAAGCCTTCTTCAAGGATTTGGGCCATTTAGTGAGGTTCAAGCATAGATTTTTGATGGATTTTGATGGTTCAACTTGTGCTAATCTTATGAAATCATAATCTATTGTTTCCCTCATCGTTTCAAGTGTTTTAGGATCCTTATTTGCTGTAATTTTTACATGGTATCAGAGCCTAAAGGCTGAAATGAGCTAAATCCTTGGTTTTCATTCAAATTGATCACAATTTTTGATCTAAATCTTGTGTAGATTGGATCTTAGCATCTAGTATTGATTCTAGAACTCAAAGTGAGTCAAATACATTGGAGATTGGTGTTGTGTGACTTCATTTGCAGGTGTTTAGGTGTCTAAAACCAGAGGCAAAGTTGAATTCAATTCACATTACCAAGATAGCAAGTTTTGCTTGCTCCAAGCATTGATTTCTAAGCAAGTTTTGGAGGTGATTTCATAGAGGAGGCTTTCTAGCATTCAAGGAGAGGGAAGATCAGAGTTTTGGGAACTCTTCAAGGCTGTTCTAAGGTGTAGTAGACACCTCCTAAAGTGATTTAGGTTCAGTCCAACCATTGCTTGACTTATGTACCAAATTAGATCAATTTTTCATCAATTTTGATCATTTTTTGCTTGTGATTGGATAGTAGATTGTGTTGCATCCTCATTAAGTTCCATTTAGATCTTTTACAAGTGATTTTGGAAGTATATTAGGTTGCTGAAATTCACTCTTGATCAGATCATTTGGAAGCTTTAATGTTCTTTATAGAAAGAGGGGCAATTCTACTAGTATTGTCTACTTCAATCAAGCAAGTGCATTGTTTCTAGTATTCTATGATTTGATTTTGCTAGAGATCATTCTTAGATCTTTATAGGAAGTCTATTACTGATCTTTTCAGGTCCCTAAGAAGTGGGATAAGGTAGACCTTCAATCAAATCAATAGAAGTAACCTTCATTTGTGTCAAGTCCTTGATTAGGAGACTAGATGGCATCTATAAATGCATATCTTTTGGATACTAATGAAAGGCTCAACAAAACTAACTATTCCATATGGAAAGTTAGAATGGAATCTATCATGATCATGCAAGATCTGATGGAAATTGTAAATGGTAAGGAGGGTGAACCTATTCATCCTCAAGAAAAAGCCAAATACATCAAGAGGTGCAATGTTGCACTACATTGCATAAAAATGAATGTTGCAAATGAACTCTTAAGAGAGGTAGGAGATTGCACTTCAGCTCAAGATGCTTGCGAGACTTTGCAAAAGGTCTATGAATCCAAGAACCAAACTAGAATGTTAGCTTTGAAGAATCAAATCTATAGAAGCTATCAAAAGAAAGGAGAGAGTGCACATACTTTTGTCCTAAGAGTAAAGGAATTGAACAAAGAGCTAGCCTTTATAGGTGACCCTATCAAGGATGAAGAGCTTGTTCAACTCATATTGAATGGACTAAGCTTTGAATTTGACAATTTGGTTCAGGGATATGCAATTATGGGTAAGCTACCCATACTTGAAGAACTCCAAGGCACACTCATGGCCGAGGAATCAAGAAGGAGCCAAATGCAAGAGAGGATGGATAGGCTTTCCATCCAAGGTGGAGATGACCAAGCTCTCTTCACCAAAGGCAAAGGCAAGTCCAAAGGCAAAGGATCAACATTCAAGAAGTCTACAAAGCTTGAGGATCAAGAAGGACCCCCAAAGGCATCTCCATCAACCACCAAAGTCAAGAAGGACAAATCAAAGGTGAAGTGCTACTATTGTAGCAAGATGGGGCATTATGCCTCGGAATGCTTCAAGAGGAAGCAAGATCAAAGCCAAGCCAACATGAGCAAAGAGGAGGAGGAGGAGAGTTCACATGAGGACTCTCTCATGATGTCCATATTTTTTTCAACAAGCTTCAAAGGAGAAGATCCTTGGTGGATTGACTCGGGTGCTAGTTCACACATGACTAGTAAAAGGGAGTTTTTCTCTTCTCTCTTATCTTATGATGGACCTATAAAGTCTATCTATACAGCAAATGATGAAGCTTGTAAGATTGAAGGAGTTGGTAGCATTCCCCTTTGCTTAGGATCTTCCAAAAAGATCAACATAGAAGGTGTTTTGTACATTCCTACAATAACAAAGAATCTACTAAGTGTTGGCCAAATGGTAGACAATGGTTTCAATGTTGACTTTGCTTCAAATGAATGTTTCATCAAGAAGAAGGGTAAGATAGTGGCTAAGGGCACTAGACTTGGCAAACTTTATAAGCTGGATGCATTTGTGGATACTAATGTTGTCATGTTGGCCGAGAAGAGCAAGATATCTACCTTTACTTTATGGCACAAAAGACTTGGACATGTCAACTCGGGTTCCATGGAGGCTATGATCAAGGAGGAGTATGCTTTAGGCCTACCAAGGTCTATTGGGAAGGAAGACAAGGTTTGTGAAGCTTGTGCCTTATCCAAGGCACATAAGAAGGTGTTTCCTAACTCCATCACAAAGTCATCTCATCCTCTTGAACTCATACACTCGAATGTGCACATTGCTAGCACCAAATCTAATGGAGGTTCATCCATGTTTTTAACCTTCATTGATGACTACTCAAGATATTGTTGGGTGTTCTTACTTTCCTTCAAGTCTCAAGTATTTGATACTTTTGTAAAGTTCAAGTTGTTTGTGGAAAAGCATCATAATCATAGCATCAAGATTCTTAGAAGTGACAATGGTGGAGAATTCATCTCCAATGAGTTCAAGGCCTTTTGTGAGGAGGAAGGGATCAAGAAAGAGACTTCTTGTCCTTACACTCCTCAACAAAATGGAGTTGCTGAAAGAAGGAATAGAACATTATGTGAATGTTCTAAGGCTTTAAGATTAGATGCTTGTTTGCCCAAATCCTTTTGGGGTGAGTCTCTTGTATGTGCAAACTACTTGATGAATAGGGTGTCTTGCAAAGCAATTGAAGGCAAAACTCCTTATGAGATGTTGTATGGAAAGAAACCCAATCTTAATCACTTGAAAGTTTTTGGGTGTATATGTTATGTGCATGTGCCATTGAAAACAAGAACCAAGGAAGATCCATCTTCCACAAGAGGGATCATGCTTGGATATGCAAGCTCAAGCAAGGGCTACAAAGTCTATCTCCCATCCTTGAACAAATTTGTTGTTTCAAGGGATGTCATCTTTGATGAACATCATATGCATATGCTTGAAGAAGGCTCAAGTGCTCCAACAATCAAGAAGAAGATGGCCGAGGAGCAAGATCTTGGTTTTGAGGAGGAGCTCATGGAGGAGCAAGCACCAAACCCACCTATCACACCAAGGAGATCTTCAAGGGCAAAAGTGGAGCCATCAAGGCTCACATATCAAGGCAAAGGACAGCAAGTTGAGGGTATCTCATCCACTTCTTATGCTTTATCTAGTTTTGAAAAACCGTCTAATGTTGAAGATGCATTGAACTCCAAAGAATGGTATAAAGCTATGTTGGATGAGTATGATGCCTTGATTGAGAATGAAACTTGGTTGCTTGTTGAGAGACCTCAAAGGAATGTAATAGGATGCAAGTGGGTCTTCAAGCTTAAGTTGAATGCAAATGGGAGTGTTAACAAACATAAAGCAAGATTAGTTGCAAAAGGTTATGCTCAAGAGAGAGGGATAGACTATGAGGAAACTTTTGCACCCGTAGCCAAGATGGTCACAATAAGACTAATCATTGCACTTGCATCACATTTTGGATGGATTCTATGTCAAATGGATGTCTCTAATGCTTTCTTGAATGGTTTTTTGGAAGAGGATATCTATATGGAGCAGCCACAAGGGTTCATCAAGCATGGAATGGAGAACAAAGTATGCCATCTCCAAAGAAGCATCTATGGCTTGAAGCAAGCCTCGAGATCTTGGAATTCAAGACTACATTGCTATCTTATTTCACTTTCTTTTGTTCAAAGTGAATATGATCCCACTCTTTACATTAAGTTTGATGATGTTGGTATTGTACTTTTACTCATTTATGTAGATGACATCATCATTAGTGAAAATAGTGTTGATGGTATTGAAAAAATCAAGATAGATCTATCCTTAGAGTTCAAGATGGTAGATCTAGGGTGTCTTCACTTCATCTTAGGCATAGAAGTACTTAGAGGGTCTGATTTTATCTTTATAAGTCAAGTAAACTATGCTCAAAGTCTTTTGAAGAAGTTTAAGATGGAAGTATGCAAAAGTGTTGACACACCAATGGAGCAAGATGTAAAAGTGCCAAATGAAGATGATGAAAGATCCTTCATGGACATCACTTTGTTTAGGCAACTTATAGGTTCCTTAATGTGGATCACTATAACTAGACCAGATCTTAGCTTTAGTGTATGTAGGTTGAGCCAATCCATGCAAAAGCCATTGAATATCCATTGGAAAAAGGCTAAGAGGATTCTAAGATACATCTCGGGTACATTGGATTTTGGGATTCTATATAGAGGAGATGTGATTAACCTTCATGCATTTAGTGATTCAGATTTTGCAGGGGACAAGAGGGATAGGAAATCAACAAGTGCCTATTCAACTTTCATAGGAGAAGGTGTGGTTTCATGGCTTTCAAAAAAGCAAGAAACTATATCTCTATCTTCAACCGAGGCCGAGTACAAAGCTTTGACAACCACTACAAAGGAGGTACTTTGGATCAAGAGATTATTGGTGGAACTAAAGATCATGGATTCAGAGGAGGCACCAATCATCTACAATGACAATATATCAGCCCAACACCTTGCATCTAACCCAATCTTCCATGCAAGATCTAAGCACATTGAGATATGTCATCACTTTGTGAGAGAAATGGTGCAAGCCAAGGAGATTGCTTTGGAGCATGTTCCAAGCAATGAATGTGTAGCTAATCTACTTACTAAACCACTTCAAAAGACACCTTTTATAAAGTTTAGATCATCACTTGGAGTGATTAGTAAAGCAATGATTGAACCAAGCTAGATAGTGAGGAGGAGTGTTAAAAATTCACAATTCTAGCTTGACTAGTTTTGGTCATATGACTTGTAAATAGTTAGATGGTCATGATGTGGCTTGTCACACGTGCCAAATAGCATAGGATTCCATTCATAAGGATGTTCTCAAGTAGACCTAAGTGTTAGAACCTTTGGAATGAGTCCAAATTATGCTTAGATACAAGGGAGAAAAAATAGGAGCTATTTTTGGTAATTTTTGCATTGTTGAGGGATCTCCAAGATTCCAACCCTAACTTGGTAGGGATGAAAGATCCACCAAAATTAGCATTAGGGATAGGTTTAGGGCTACTCATACCTGCCCAAACCGTGATGGATCATGTATATATAGGTGATGATATCTCACCAAAATCAATCAAGCAATTTCATGTTTTTTCTCTCATAATGGTGCAATTGCTCTCTATGTTCATAATTGTTTGAGTACTTGTGATTACTAATGATTATAGGATTGAATGTAGGTCTGGTGTACAGTACTCAGACTGTGGGAGGCCGTACTTTCACACGTGTGAAGCCTTCTTCAAGGATTTGGACCATTTAGTGAGGTTCAAGCATAGATTTTTGATGGATTTTGATGGTTCAACTTGTGCTAATCTTATGAAATCATAATCTATTGTTTCCCTCATCATTTCAAGTGTTTTAGGATCCTCATTTGCTGTAATTTTTACACCATGGTCTTGTAAGTTGTACATCCTGCTACTGGTGCCTTTAGTAGAAGCTACTACATGCTAGTGCTGCCCAATGCCAAGGTGCATTAGCCTCTTGGACATGCTAGTGTTGCCAAAAGCTCAAGTTCCACCAACACAACTTACCAAATCCACCCAAGGCTAAGGAATCTTCCTTCCGCCAGCATCTCAAATTTGTTTTTCCTAACTTTCTATGTCTATTAGCTATAATCAGACTACTTAAACTTGTTGTTTTGAAAATTTTCCAATTTTTATTGTTTATTGTGATTTTTTCAAACTTAAAAATTAGTGGTATGGCATTCCCAAGTTCCCAAAAACATTCCCATTCCCAGAAGTCATGTTCCCACTATGTTCCCGTTCCTTGGCAACTATGTCTTGAGCACCAAGTTGTGACACAACAACAAACATGGATGAGAGCAAGATGTATACACATAACCTTTGTGCAATTAAAGAAGATCCGAAACATTTATCTTCTTGACACTTCGTTTTGAGATTGTCCTCTTAAGAAATTCACGCACTGCCATACCCAAAGGTACAACTTGGCATATTTTTGCCCAATAATTAAGTTTTTCAAGGATCAAACAATGGGCACCTAAGTGTGATTAGAAATTTTAAAATATGGACAAATGGGCAATCCCAACTATCAACAATTAGAAATTGGGCAATTATTGCACCTCTTGATCATACCGTGAAAAAAAAACTAGATCATGTTCTTCCTAACACTTCGTGTTGCAATTGTCCCATTACGACAAAGTTTTCTTTGAATCTAGCAAATACATAAATGACCACTCATTGATACTCTAGACAAATGTATTTGAAATATTTAATGCATTGGGCAAGTATAGCTTAATTAAGAACATCAAAACTGATACTTATGTTTCCTTGGTCCCACCTCAACGTGCATTAGAGGCATGCATCCACGCACGAAGAGGTTGGGCCCGGCCCAATGGCAAGACGCCACATGATAACATTACCCGAAGCCTATCCCATCCATGTAGTGCCTAGGAAAAGTTTTTGCCGCTCCAAATTTTGGCCACACCCGACATACCACAAGCACAAAATTCCATAGGCACCCAAATTTTCCCCAAAGAACAATCTCTCAAGCTATATGGGATAATATCCAAGGCTGCTCTGGTGCCACGTCGCTTGTGGCTACCCAAACACTTCAAATTCTAACAAAATGATTGATATTTCATAAGAAGCCTTTTGCAGGGCATTCAAGCCGTTGAAAAACAAAAAAAACTGAAATTGCATTTGAAAGAATAAAAAAGATACCAAAAAGAAAAAACTTCAATCACAACGCAAGAGTAACACCTCACCTTTTAGCAACTTATCCCAATAATAAAGCTAAAAACATGTGGGTCAGGCTCAAAAGCCCGACATGCCTCCAAGATGCGAGAGGTCCCGCGTAGGGTAAGGTCCGTGAAAAGCACAAACCTTTTGAAGGGCCTTTACCCCACCTTTAGTATTTACAATGTACAAATAAGTTAGATCCTGCTTAGATGGTATTATCATAAGCTAAGACGTAATCCGACTCGAATCTGGGTCACGTGTAGATGAACACGAAGTTCGAACAGACACCAGGCTAGACTGTAACTGGCCCCTATGCGCTTCTTCATAGCCATACCAACCGCACATGTACGAGATACCTACAATTAATTATGATGCCATTAATGAAAGCAGGAAGTTCTCTCCCATAAACTACTACCATAACGCGCTCCAATTTGATGTGATACGAACGAAAACTAAACCTATATTGCTTTCGATGATTAAAATAGCAGTTCTTTCTGATGACCGAGAAATGAGAAGATACCAGCCATCAGAGCGCATCTGCCAATTTACAGAAAATTCAAATGAACAACTACGCAGGAAACTCGTAAAAAACGGAACATAAGTCCTTAATTTTTGTTTTGGGTACACTACTACTACCATATGACATAAGAACAAAAGAGAAAGCGCATAATTTATCTCAAAATTGGCCTGATACAGCAACTGCAAGATCTTATTCAGAGTTTTCTCGCTCTCTTGAACGTTTAAATAACCGCATATGTCCATGATGTAGGCATTCAAATGTATTGGCAAGTGGCAAATGAAACTGCCGTTTATTGTTCGTTCAATCTTACTAATATTGGCAGTCGATACCGAATAAAGAATGAACAAAAGAACTCTTAGAGAATCGAAGTTTGAACAGTAACGATCAATTGGAAACATGAACAAATAAAAGTGTAGATGCATTACGTAACAGATCATAGTATTTCATTATCCAAGTCCTCCGGAAATCAGACTCGGATGCAGAGGTCTTCCAACTTTTCATTCGAAAATTATACGTGACTTTAAAGGCTGCTCTGAAATGTTTCTTTGCAAACATATGCTTGAAGAGAGCAAATCTGTTGTCATATTTTTATATCCTTTCAACGCAAAACATCTCATTATGCAACTTATGTGCTTAGTCATATATACTGTTTTGCTTTAATACCTTCGCTTCGAAAGATGTGCACACTTTCGGCAGCGACAGTGGGGTGACCTCTGCCATCGCGAGGCGCGGTTGATGTGCCCGTACTTGACTGGTTCAAAAACATACAGTGATCTGCACGAAAACAATCATATAGAGACGCTTAGCCGCCACACCCAACGCCTATAATCCAAGTATTGCTTTTCAAAGACGTCAATTCTTAAAGCCGATTTCCACTTCAAAAAATGAAAATGACTTATGAGAACAGAGAAGGGAGCAGTAAAGCCTTAAATTAAATTTGAGCATGAAAAACCAGTACCAGCACGTCATCAGTTCAAACAGAATCAGCAAAACGACACATTGGGACGCCTGAAAAGATGCAGATCTGTTGTCGTATTGATTTGGCACTTCTAAAGGGTACAAACTTCTGATAAAAATAGCCCGGGCCAGGCAAGAAACGATAAACTCTTGGACGCGACGATCTGTCAACTCATCCTTATCTAATATCCCAGCTTGTTTCAGATTGTTTGTTCTCCGAGTCCAAACTCCAGCGTCAGGTCCAGAAATCTGTTTCAGTTCGCATATTCACATGACTTGATGAGACTCATTGAGGTTACCAACTTTTACTTTGTCGTGCATCAGCATCCAAAATTGCTATACGCATAATACTTAAAAGCTGACAATAATAGACCCTAGATTCCCATGATTCGAAGTTGCAACTTCATTGATCCAATCTACTGACTAATTTTTTATTGATCTTAAACGTTAGTTTGTTATGTATATGCCAAAGCTTTAGCTAGCATCTCTAACTGCCATTTATCTAACGTTTGAGATCCGAACCTGTTACACCTTGCGGCCTTCCTTCTTCCAAATCGATAGTGCGCTCCCAGACTCCAGTATGTACAGTTTAAACTTCAAAGCTACAGAAATTTATCAATCCAATACAAGATTAGAGAATATTTGTTATATGTGATATCGTACAAGCCACCATTACGATCCCACTATGCACAGTGCCAACTGTAAAGCTCTGAAATTATATGCATAAAGCCAGTAATAGAAAGACCAATCCAAGATCAGAGTAACCCTGTTACGTGTCACATCACACTTACCACAACTTATGATCCCACTGCGAACAGTTTGAAGTTGGAAGCCGCATGATTATCTATCCGCGAAAACGTTAGCAAGAAAAAGATCAATCCAAGATCATTTAAGCAACCTCATTACCAGCCAAAACCAACAAACTCGAAATCCAAAAAACGATCAACATAAGAACGCCATCAAACACGAATACAGTTACCCGAAACCTACGAAGCTTCAAATCACAACATCCATTTGCAATCAAAACGTTTAAGTTAGGAATGAAACTATCAGATTCGAAGTTGCCGACGTATCTTACAAGAGAGAAGGAACCGGAGAAACGGAAGACAAGAGTTGCTTTTTTGAAGACGACAATAAGGACAGTGGCACCCAGCTATCGTGCCCTCCTCCTCTTTGTGTAAAGCAGACCTCCCAAATGCCCAAGATCGCTATCGCCATCGCCATCGCTGTCAGATCGTAACTATACACACACACACACACACACACACACACATATATATATATATATCTAGGTACTAGTTGTGAGTGCCCGTCAAGTTGTGAGTGCCCGTCGTTGACGGGCAATGGCGGTTGATCTAGGTGACGGCCGATGATTTGAAAATTCAATATCTCGTTGATGGGCGAGCAGCGATGATTTAGGAGGAAAGTCGATGGTCGTTGATGGGTGGCCGATGTATGTGTGTGTATATACGTGATCGTCCATTCGAGTCTTGAGAATAATTCGAGTCATCGAGAATTTTGAGTCTTGAAAAAAATTCGAGTCTTGGGAAAACTTTCGAGTCTTTCGAAAAATTTGAGCAATGGACGGCCGACGATCTAGGTGGCGGCTTGTGGTTGAGACGTGTGGATGATGCTCAGAGTGGGCGATTGATGATTGAAGGTGGACAATGAATGGGCAATGGACGGCCGATGGCCGACAATTTGAGTTACGGCCGATGGTTTGAGTCGAAGGTCAATGGTTTGGGTCAAAAGTTGTCAGTGACAATTAGCCGAAATTTTGGGTGGCGGCGGCCGATAGTTTGGGTGTACAAATATGGTGTGGATTTAGGTGGCCACCGATGATCTGGGTGGTGGTTGATGATTTGAATGGTGGCCGATCTCGCACATCTCGCATGTCAAATATGTAACATATCTCACACATCTCGGCCAATGTACCATAGGTCTCAGTCCTAGACGAATAGTCATAGCAATAGTAACCTTCTCAAAGCCTCTTTCCGAAATATGGACTAAACATCACCTTGAACTTGTTATTGCAGAGCATTTCAGAAGAACTTAGGTGCGAGATGTCAATGAATCTGTCAAAAATCGAACATGCATTTTGCATAATTTTTACGTAGTCTTTGTGATTCATAATAAGAATCAAGTAGCAATGGAAAACCTGTTTGAAAGCCCTAGTGTCACCCAATCAGATTTCTTGCACTCATCTGCAGGGTCTTACAACCAAATCAACGGAGACAAAAATTCTTAAATCTTGGAAACTAACCGCTCGGAGTTGTTCGAGCTCACGGTAGATATTTTATTATATGGTTACAGTTTGACTGGCAATTACAGGTGATCCACAAAATCGCTGAACTCATTTCTTAGCATTCATAAAGATCTGCATTGCTTTATTGCTAATTTGTGGGTATTTTCTTTCAATAAGGAACATAAGCATAACTGATTGAAGACAGTTCACATAAACATTAAGAAATATTTGATATATTACCTCGATTCATGAACCGGTTACATCTAATCTTCTAAGATGAAAGCGAAACAGTCTCAAGAAAATCTTATCTTCATTGAGAAACTTGCATGTAATCTAAATTTTTTTTTTTTGATTCGGATAGATTTTAGCTCTGCTTCATTTCTTTGATAGAGCAGACTTAGAGCAACTTCTGTGAAATAACTAAGCAATCATCTATCGTATATATCAGGCTGCAGGTAGCTGAGCTGATAAACTATAATTAAGCAGCCAAGCAAGTGCATAATACCGACTTCTTCCTCTGGACTTACTAGCGCATTCTGAGAAAGCATAGCCAATTCCGCGATCCTATCAGATGAACATCAAGAAAGAAAGCCAACACGCGTTGATTTGAACACTCTCTTTGCTACATTATGATAATGCGTCACAGACAGACCCGATATTTCTAACGATCCCCTTTTAGAAGCGCAGAGATATTACACGATAGTGTCTCATAGCTTAATTTTTGTTGAATCCTCACCTCCATTGAACCATACAACCAGTGGTAGGGATGACGAATCGGGATGATTTGCCTCAAAAGACCAGTAAAATAGTGCACGGCCGTGCTCTTTATTGATAATCACCTCTCTTGCATATCGATTGAAGTTGACAGTTACATGATAAGGATTAATGTTTACAATGCAGGATTAGATGTTTAGGTCAAGGTATTCCCTAACCCCTAACTCTAAACGTCAATCCCTAATCCTCAGGTCTTTCCAATTTCCATCTGATTAAATCTCATGCCAGTTGTTGACCTTGATAAAAAGCAACTTATAAAAGCTACTATGAGATAACATAAGTGATTTGTTAACATAGATTTGATGTAAAAAAATTATACACATAAAAGCTATATCATAGTTTAAATCATAAATAGTGTACATCATAAAATTTTAATTTATTAAAAAGAAAAATTGTGTAAACTTTGATTTTGATATGATACTCATATATTGTAAGAAACTTTTTCTAAGTAAGCTCCATAAAAGTTGGGAGGTGGTAATCCATTTGTTATTGGATGGCAAGGTATAGCCTGCGACTCATCTGGGCATGTGATCTTCCAACCATCCCAATCAGTAAAGGAGGGAAAAGGAGCTCTTGCTAGACTTCCATCAAAATTATTCATCTTCAAGATCTCCGAGCCATTTAATATGGCATCATTAAACTGAGCTCTTGAGTTTGGAGTTGGCCCGATATGCAGCCATATCGTGTTGTCTCCCTGGAGCATAAGAGCAACAAAGTCGACGTAGCAGGGAGTATTTGCAGCTGTTACTTTTGCAAACCAAGCCCCTGGATGGCTGTTTGATTGTTGATGTAGACATTGAAGATTCTTTGATAGACAAACATGTACATGAAGGCGAATGTAGTAAGTAAACTGCAAATCCAGGGGAAAGAGCCATGTGAGATTGAAGTTGTTGTTGATGACCTTCAACACTCCCATAGTCCGAGTAATGCCATAGACGCTCGGGGGAGCAATGTAGGGTGGCAAAGTGGAAGTATACTGGATATTGAAGACATAGGGTGGTATTTACGGTTGGGACGATTTTGCGACTCATCTGGGTATGTGTCAGCAGGTTGGGACGGTATTTTGAACACTGGCGGATCTATCCTCTCTGTTAATGTGAACCTCAACAACAACAATCCTACTGGAATGATTCCAACAGAACTCACAAGATTGAAATCCCTCAAACTGCTAGAGTTGAGCAACAACGATCTTTCAAGACAACCTCCTATCTTTCCGCCACAAGTGTTACTGAAAATCCAAGGCAATTTGCAGGCTAACAGTAATGCGTGCCTGCGCCCTCGCCTTCCCCTCAGCATCAGCCGTCCACTCCTCCTGGAACGCCATCTGATCAATATGGAGCTACCTCTGCATCCACAGCACCTCGGATTGTCATGGACTATTGGATCATCGTTGTGCTGAATATAGTGAAATTTCTACTGCAGTGATCCAATAGTTGTAGATCAATTAGAATATGTGTGTATAAAAAATTGTTTTCAGATTTAGGTGATTGATTAGTTTATGCATACGGATGATCCCTTGTCCTTGCTGTGTGGATCGGTATGCAATTATTGCTTCAGTAACTATTCTGGAAAGCAGTTTTATACCATATTAAAAAGTAGCCTTGTGTCCTGCGTACTTGCAAAAAAAAAAGAAAAAGAGATAGCCTTGTGTGATCTACATCTTCAAACTGAGGTTTGCAAGAGTAGGGAAGAGTTGTGTGGATCAGAATGCACTTACCTATTCTAGAAAACAGTTTGACACCAATTTGAATTAGCTTTGTGTGATCTCGACATCTGCAATCTGAGGTCTACAAGAGTGGGGAATAGCTGCAAGAGTGGGAAGAGCTGAGAGAGATGCGATGGGCAACAACACGGCAACAGCACGTCACGTGGGATTTGTAGTTTTTCACCCAAGTGTGAGCGTGCAGCAGTGGGTGTTCCATTCTTTGAACCACGAGATGAAGGCCTCGACCATTCTTTTTGCTACGTCAGACCTCCGTGTCAATTGTCCTCGTCATCTAACTCTTCCTCGGATACCAATGACACTTGTTTCTCTCTTCCATCGGATGCATGCAATTTACAATTCCAAGCAACTTCACGATCACCTTCACAACCCACCCACCAATGGCACTGTTAAGAATAAAATATTTCTTGAGAAATCATTCAAATTGATATTTGGTGCATCCGTGAGTGCCAACACTTCCAATCCGTGCCCACTCTTATCCCATGGTGCATCCATGAGTGCCAACACTTCCAATCCGCGCTCACTCTTATCCCATGAGCAGTTCAATTCCTTTCTTATCATTCCTTCTGATCGAGCAACCACTTTTGAGAGTACCGAGTCATTTAGTTTTTTGCCCCTTCAACCCCTTCCCAAGGGAGTTCCATTTTCTGGATCAATTTCAGGCCCTTTAGAAAGAGGCGTCATTTTTGGATCTCTCAATAGAGGATTCATGTCTGGGCCACTTGAGAGCGGATTTATGTCAGGCCATCTAGAAAGAATCCGTGTCTCTGGCTCATTAGATCCAATTGATCGCAACATTGTTTCTGCTTCGCTGGAGATTGCATACTCAGGCTATATCAGGAGGAGGAAGAAATTTCTAGCCCGTTTTGTGAAAACTCTTAGCAAGCCTAAAAAAAAGCTCTACGTAGCCTACAAGGAGTCCTCCAAAGAGATTCAACCCAAGAGACGATGGAGCTCATGAGAAATCTTCACAAAAATAATTTAATGTCTGCTGCTTCTCCTGTATCCATACCACCAATCCAACAGTCGCTACACACCCCTTCCTGCCTGCCTGCCCATTGCTGACACAGTCGTGATCCCCACCCTTTCATGCCTGCCTGCCCATTGTTGCCACTGGCCGCCGCTATTACTCTTAATCAGTTCACCGAGTTTAAAAAGGCAAGAAAATCAGCAGGGGGGTTGACAGAAAGTAGAAGAGCAAAATGGCAAGGGCAAGTTGGCGCTCACGATTTCCTTTAGGAGGATGAGAATGCAGAAGAAAGAGAGAAAAGGAAGCAAGCGCGAGCGAGAGAGACCCGTTTGCTGCTCCCGATAGAGACCCGCCTGTGCTGCTCGTGATCGAGAGAGAGAGAGAGAGAGAGAGAGAGAGAGAGAGAGAGAGAGAGAGAGAGAGAGAGAGAGAGAGAGAGAGAGAGAGAGAGAGAGAGAGAGAGAGAGAGAGAGAGAGAGAGAGAGAGAAAATGAAATTTGAAATGTGTGTGTGTGAGTGTGAGGTAAAAAAAAAATGTATATGAGGTCAAAAAAAAATAAGCTTGGATGTGTGTGGGCAAAGAGTAGGCTATAGGTGTGACATAGGGTTCTAGACTTAGTTAATACCACCCTTACATTCTCTCTCTAAAATATCTTTATATATATAGATACGTCTTCCGCCTCTTCTTCTTCATCTTCCTTTGTTAACTTAAGCTTTATCGAGCGTGACAAGATTTTATTTTATTTTACACTCAGCAGTTGTTTTCATTATGCACTTGACTCGGACGAAGGGGGGGGGGGGGGGGGGGGGGGGCACCTAAAAGTCTGTGCTAATGTGTGTGCATTGTGGGCCCCAAAAGTCCATTGAAATAGATGATCAAAATTTTAGTTCCCTTGGGGAGTGAGCAGGTAAAACCAAAATGGCTTGAGTTGAACTAGATACTCATGTATGACGTGTTTTAAAGTTCTTTTGTGGGGGGGAAGGCCGTGTCTCAAAGCCTTCCTTGCTGGGAGGGCCCTCGCCCGAGAGCAGGCCCTGATCAACAAGGAGGGGCCCGCGGGTTTCAGGCCTTCCCCTGCATAATGCCATTGTGCGAATATTTTTTTTTTTAAAAAAATTTCCTGACCGTACGGTACGGCTGTAAGCGTGGACTGGTTTTTTTTCGGTTTTTTTGGGTCGTACGGCCGTACGTGTGGACATTTTTTTTTCTTTTGTGACAAATTTTTTTACATTTGTGGTGGAACGTGGATGTGGACAACCAATGACGGCGGGCTGCCACATAGCACATGCACATTCTACCGGGGAGAGGAGAGAGAACGTGCATTCAATAGAGAGAGAATGATAGATTCCTAAGAGAGAGAAAATTGGAGGCGTCCCAAAATACAAAGGACAATTGAGCACAAGGCATTACGCAGAGGGGAAGCCTCATCCATTTGGGGACCTTTCGCGATGAGAGGCGCCCGTTGTTTTTATTATGCACTTGGGAGGGAAGGGGGGGGGGGTAGTACCACCTAAAAGTTGTGCTAATGTGCATCGTGGGTCCCAAAGTCCATTGAAACCGATGATCAAATTTTTGTTAGGTTCATAGTGAGCAAGTAAAACCAAAATGCAATGCCTATGGTGAACTAGACTCTCATAATTTTTAAAGGTTACCAAATACATGTTTTCAAGTTCTTTTGAACCTCATGATTTTTTAAAGGTTATCTAATACTTGTTTTCAATAGAAATTTGAAGGCTAGGATGTGTTTGCACCTCATGTTTCCAAAAATAGTGAATATGCAGCTCTTTGACTTTTTTAAAATAGTAAGTCTCAAATTTTTGTAAGGGGGAAGGCCCCAGGGTGGGTTCCTTCCGGGTTTTGAGGCGGCCCTCGGGCGGCACCCCGAGGGCGCCTCCAAACCCGGAAGGGCCCCAGCCCGTGGGCCTTCCCCTGCGTAAAACACCCGCAGGTTTTTTTTTTTTAATTTTATTTTTAGAAAGTCGACTTTCAAAAATAACAAGTTGAATTTGTGTGACTTTCCAAAAATAAAAAGTGTACCTTACAAAAATGTAATGTGATTCTTAAACTTTTTAAAAATAGCAAAAGTACATTACAAATTTGTAATGTATTCATTGCTCTTATAATTTTCAAAAGTAAAAAATTTTGCCATTTAAGGCAATTTTCAAACAAACTGCAAAAAAAACTGCAGGTTTTTACGTTCATGTTCAATTTTTTAAAAATAGTAATAACTACATTATGCAACTTTTTAAAAATAATAACTATACCTTACAAGATAGTAAAGTGTCTTTGTGACTTTCCAAAAGTGGCAACTATACTTTAGGGCCATTTCACATCACTGCCTAGCAAGTCGAAATTCAAAATAGAGCTCTCCAATTGGTCTAGGGACAAAAATGGGCCTCATCCCCTTTCACGTTGACAAGCACTTGTCACTATGTGGCGGATGACATGGCAAAGACCCTGTGCACATAGGGGTAACTCATTCAAATTGATTCTTTGGGCTAGGCAATGTCCCTAGGTTTGTTGTGAGTTGCCCCTTGCATATTGGGATGCATTTTGAAGTCTTCCCAACCGTTCACAACCAATATTTTTTTCAAAGAAACAACCTTAGAGCACCCTTAGACCTTTCAATATGAAACTATATACTTGCCTTTTAAAACACAACACCTTAACCCAATGGTATGTCAAGATTCAAATGGGCCAATTAGATTGTGGCCCTTCATTTAACACATACCAACAAAATGTGAAAGGGGGGCAACTTTTGCCAAGATTCAATAAATGGGTGGCAAGTGAAAGGGCTAGGCAAAGGGACTTGCTGCTAAAGGTCCGCACTTATATTCACTCCAATAGCTTTTAAAAAATGAAATGATGCTTTCTCTCAATATTGTGTTCTACATGACTCTTTTCTATGTTTCATAGGCTATGGCCTTAGAGTAAAATTCAATGAAAGGGTTTTTGAAAAATTAAGACCCATTTTAGGATTTTTTTTTTTGCAATGACAGCAATTTTTAATTTTAAAATACTTGTCTAACTATTCAAAAAACATGACACTAGTTTCCAATTTAGAAGAATGAGAGACTTAATGAAAGATTTGAGCTATCAAATTAAAAGATTTAAGAAAGAAAAGTCTAGCACGCAACCGCATGATTTAATCAGATTTTAATTTGTATTTTACTCGGTTTTTGCTTGCTTTATTAGATGAACCATTCAATTTTAAATGCACCACCCTCTATATTATGGAAGGGGGAAAAAAAACTTCAATGTATAGTATGTAACAACAATATAAAACCAGGAAATTAATAAAGATGTCATGTAGTTATCATAGCTTTTTGATGTGACATAAACCCATTATAATAAATACAATTTGCATTGAATCTTCTTATGACGTAAAATATGGAAACTTTGTAAGAAGTGATTGTTGTGCACAATATAAAGATTTTACTATCTATATGATTTGCTAGTAAATGTATTTAATGACTATCTTAACAAAGAAGATGAATAGATGAAAAAAATTAGACATGTATAGGTGAAACATGTTCATTGCACACAATAGAAGTTTTCAATACATATTTGACACATTAGTATATACTTGGCTAGGAAGGGTAAAGATTTGATATTAATGTGTGATGAGAATATCCATTATGCCATGAATATGGATGGGGACAACTGGATGGATGACAATTTAAGTAAAAAGATAGAAACATACATTTAATTTATGATTATGAATACAAATATAATGTGCATAAATAGATGGATGATAATGCAAACACACACACACACACACACACACACACACACACACACAGTGTGTGTGTGTGTGTGTGTGTGTGTGTGTGTGTGTGTGTGTGTGTGTGTGTGTGTGTGTGTGTGTGTGTGTTTTCCAAGTACTTGCAATCAAAACAATCATTTGAATATTGATTTGTGGCCTAACTGGAAGAGCATATTGTCTCCTCTTTGAGAGGTCTATGTTGGAAGAAATAATCACACTTGAGTCGACATTATAATTTTAAAGAAATGAGTGTGATCAACAAGTTTTAGAATGTGCATAAGGCCACCCGCAAATGGGTTTTATACCTCAAAAACCTAAGATTTTGATAATCTTCTCGCATTGGTGATCTTAGACTATGTGTCGAATAGACAATAAGCCTATGATGCAACAACTTAATAGCTCAAGTTATCTCACTCTAAAACCATAGAAAAGACTTTATTATTATATATATGCAACTATCATGAAATGAACTATCTAATCCAACCCCAATCCTAGAAGGAAAAGCTCCTTGAGAGAATACACTGTGGAGAAACCACCCAACCGATCAATCTCCGGAAGCTTCACCCCCAAGCCAAGGAATAAGAATCAAGAGTACAGTGAAAGAACCTGGCAATGAATTACCAAAAGAATGGTGGAGTAGAGTGAGTTTTCACTAGTTATATGGACCCAAGACCACCCTATGCATGCATCCATGCAAGGTCTAAACTCCCCTATTAAGAAATCTCGTCCAATATGATGTGGCGTAATGAGCAGATTGGACACCAGACATTTTCTCTTTCTAGAAAGGATTTCTCAGCAATTTGTTTCATGGTGGTTTGGAAATCGGCAGTGAGTTTATCCATATGTGATTGTTGAGCTTTTTGCCAGGTTTTCATTTGATGTAGAAGTTTAGAAGACTGAGCAATATTATCAGACTTAGGACAATCCGGATTCTTAGATTTCTTTTCACGATGGTCAAAGTCATCATTGGGACCTTCGTCTTCTTCACGGATAACATCGGTCATCACATTTTTAAGCTGATCATAAAGGTCAACTGGTTTGAGTTCACGGCGGATGTTTTTAGGCAATCCAACTAAAAATAGTTTTATGGCCATGCGTTCAGTGATATTTTCATCAACACATTCTACTTTGAGACGTTTAAAACGCTCAATGTAGTTTCGAACAGACTCTTCGCGACGCATCTTGATATGAGTAAATCGAATGAATGGGCTCTGAGTCAGTTTGGATGGTTTGAAACGCTTGATGAGAGCATCCTTGAGGGTGGTCCAAGAAGCAAGATCAGGAGTTTCGAGATTCAACTACCACTCCTTGGCGATGCCATAGAGTACCATGGGAAATAGGCGAAGCTTTTCAGTTTCAGAGGTATCTCCATAAAAACGGCATGCATTATCAAAGTCTTGGAGAAATCGGACTGGGTTAGATTCGCCATCGTACTTTGGTGCATCGATACGTGGAATTCTTCGTTCCATTCGTGGAGGAGTCGGATTAGAAGATTCAGCACAGTCACGAGACATGATGCAGAATACATATGAGCAGGGCAGGACTGTACTTGACAAAAAGGGCAGTTTGCTTGCAGAATGGATAGTGTAGGAGAAAAATTGTCATGGAGAGACAAATAAATCTAACTGTAATACTCGCGAATTCTAAACAAGTATTCTGAATGTCAGAATAGTGATTTTTTTAGATTTTTTGGAAAAATTTGACGATTCAGAATTCGTGGATAGTACAGGAAAATCGTGCTCTGTGAGGGCAAATTCTTAAGCTTGATGGCGAATTCTAACAGAGAGGTTTGATTGGCAAATAGGGAATATAGAGAAAGATGTGATGTTATGTCAGTAAACGGGCAAAATCTGTGAGATAGAATTCGCGGAGTTGCTGAAGGACTGATCTTAATGAGATCTAGCCTTAGTGAAATCGGCGAATTCTAAGACAAAGATTTTGATGAGAAATAAGGAATTTTGACAGTATAACAGGCTGTTTTCTCAAAATCTGACTGCGGTCAGAATTCGTGGAGGTGATAAAATGAAAGCTCAGGGTCTGTTAGGGCTGCAGACAGACTGGCGAATTCTGATATACCTGTTTGGTTGTGAAAAAGGTCACTTGGGTCACTTTTTTTGAAGAAAATGCCCAAGTTGACTCTTTTGTTGCTTCCCCCCAGTTTGAGAAGTTCCTCCGCAGCTCATGTAGGACCTAGAGAGACGACGCGTGTTGTTTGTTGGTAGATAGAGATAAGCACACAAGCAAACATACAACACGGAAGCAAGAAATAAAAAAAAAAAAAAAAAAGGGAGAAGAAGCTAGGTAGAAAAATACTTAAAAAGCGGCAACAGCGCCAATGTTGGAAGTATTTCTAGTGAGTGTGGTGGCTAGATCTACTTACGGGTGTAGTATAGGGATGTAGAGATTCGTCCACTTTTTAAGTTTCTACAACAAGCTTCAACGAAAATATGGACAGGAATGAGAGCACTAAGGCTTACCCAACTAGTGCCCGAAACGGAAATAAATTAATTAGTAACAACAATAAAAATCCTTGCTAAGGCTTACCCAACTAGCAAGGTGATTAGACTAATCCTAGATTAACACCCGAAGGGTAATAAAATGAGGTTGTGGCTAATACTAAACAAGTAAGCAATAATGAACATACCACGATAAAACCGATGAAAAGGAGGCAAGAGGAGGCCCGAGCACCTTCCCTCAAGCTATGCACCTTTCCAAGGGGAACACAAATGAAATAGAATGATAATTCTCCAAATTAGAGAGCAAGATAGCTTAATCTCAAAAGTGTTATTTACAATACAAATACCTCTCCTTTTATGGCAAGGAGGGTCTTCCATAAGTGTCTACTAATTTATGGGACTAATCTGTTCCTAGCCTTTCTAGAACTTCTAACTTAGGATTTAGAACTTCAATTTTCTTAACTTAGGACAACTTAAGATAAAATATTTCTAATCTTAAGTTTCCTAAGTCTAAGTTCTAAATCTAAGTTTAAGCTATTTTATTATTATTTAAGCTTATACTCATGGACTTGCAAAACACATGCCATGGCTTGAAGTTTATTGATAGATACTCATACGTGGTCTTACAAAACACATGCCACGGAGTTTTATTATTTTTTTATTTTCTCTGTGTTAGCACAGTTGCTAACAGGAAATTAGCCAATAAAGATTGATCTGCTGCTGTTCTCGACCCTTGAATCAGATTTTGATTGGTTGACCTTGAGGGAGGATTTTGACTGTTCAATCCTTGGGTCAGATTTTTCTGTTGATCAACAGAGATCTAATTGAAAGCTTTGCATCCAAACACTCTAATATTTGTGAGTGATGGCTTCGATCTTGTCCACACCTCATAAGGTGTCTTTCCATTCAGGGCTTTGTTGATGGATTGATTTTGTAAGTAGGTTGTTGTGGTAACAGCTTCTGCCCATGATTTCTTTGTAAGAGAGGCATGGGCCAGCATGCTCTTGGCACTTGCAATGAGTGTTTGATTCTTCATTTGAGCTACACCATTGGACTGAGGTGAGTAGTTGGTTGTATGTCGTAGTTGTATTCCGTTGGCCTTGCAATAGACTTTTAACTTGGTGGAGATAAATGCTTTTCCTCCATCAGAGCATAGAGCTTTGATTCTTCTCTGGATCAAATTTTTTTCTAATGCTTTGAACTGCTTGAAGAATTTGAAGGTATCAGATTTTTCCTTCAAGAAATAAGTTGCGGTCCTCCGAGAGAAGTCATCAATAAAAGTCAATACGTAGACAATTCCCCTTGTGGAAACAATATGCATAGGGCCACAAATGTCCATGTGTACATGATTTAACAAATTTCTAGAAGTATGGACTATATCGAAAATTGTAGGACTTCTAGCATGTTTGCTGATTATACAACTTTTGCATGAAGGATTGGATTTGCTAATTGGAGGCAGATCTTGTATTGAATTTAGTGTTGACATTTGCTGAATACAATTGGAATTGAGGTGGCCTAATCTGAAATGCCAAAGCATATCAGCTAGTTCAGAAGTAGATGTATAAAGAGCTTGACAATTAGAAGGATTGTAGTGGCTGAGTTTGTAAAGGTTGTCACTTTTTCTTCCGAAAGCTAGAACTTTCTGGGATTTGTCAGAATGGTGCAGCCTTGTGTGTCGAATTCGACCTTCCAACCCAAATCTGTGATTATGCTAACTGAGAGCAAATTTTTGGTCAGATTTGGAACGTGCTCCTTTACCCTCAATAGTATGTTTTGAATTGTCTCCGAGTTGCATGATTTGAGAGTGGGTGGGTTGCTAGGATATCTCATGCATCCTTAGCTGTCTGAACAACACTTATGTGAATGATTTGAGTGTCTCTGATGTTGAAAGTGATGTAGGCAAATACCTTGCCATCTTTCAGTCTCCATTTGGTGATATTGGTTGCATCACCCTCTAGTTTAACCTTTGTGTCATCAACAATGTCCCAAAGTTCCTTGGCTAATAGTATGGTCTTCATTTTGAACTTTCAGAGATGGTAGTTACTTCCATCGAGTCTCTCGATTACAAAAGAACTAGAAGGTAGATCCATTCTAATTGAGTGAGATCGTTGGTCGATACAAAACAAGACCCAAATCCAAAATTAGAAAATTCAATAAACCTAAAGATAACAACAAAACATGAGTGGAGCAAGGGCATTCAATTGCAAAGATTCCACTTTTCAATTGAACATGAAAAATGAATTACAAAGTACCACTCTATATAGCGGATTTTGGGGCACTTGGTCTCAATGCCTATTGGCCAAATCCTACCCCCCTTATTATTTGAGTTTGAATTTGGGTGGGAATCCACATTTAGTAACTAACTTGACTATTAGGCCCGACCACATTTCATTCCCGCAATTGGCCTAAAGTCCTTTTATTAACAACTAATAAATCAATTTGTCATGTGATCAACAGGTTGGACTTCCACACACAAAGTGCCCAATCTCTCTCACTTATTTAGCAATGTAGATCTATGATCTAACTAGGAATTAGGCTGATGTCTTGCAATCTTCCACAGTACTCCCCACCAAAACTGGTGGCGAACCCATGACACCTTGCAAGGTTCTCTTTATCGTGGACTTTGGTTGGCTTCTCGGTGGATTTTGATTAAGTGATAAGTCACCTTTTGCATGAATTTTAGCCATGCCAGATTTTGATCTCGGGCGTGAGGTATAAAACATTTTTGCACCCCTGCTAACCAATTCGATATTGTCCATGTAACAAACATAATTTTCCATGAGCCTCCTAGAAATGTTGCACGATAGTACAATCTGGCTAATGGCAGCTGATCTTTCAAATCTTTCGATGCTATTGGCTTATTTGGATCAAATGCCAAGGCCGACAGACAATAATCCCATTTGGTTGTTGTTCCTGCCAAATAGCTCAAATCATGTGTGAACATAGTCGATTGCCTCACCATCATGTTTGGAGAAGTCAGATACTCCTAGGCATAAGCCTCTCCCAATTAACCAGAGATCTAGGCTGAAAATCGTACACAAGTATCTATAGACCACAATTTGTAGTAGAGCTTCATCCACTAATATAAGCAAACTCTCCACAAGTAAAAACAATTTACTTAATCATGAATGCATGTGAGACACGAACAGTCTCAAATTAAACATTGGAGTTAAGAAATTTAGATTTTCAACTAACTGATATAAATTCTTGACTCTTTCAATTGATCGAGAATGACTCATCATCTTAAGAATCATCACCTTTCCTTACAATCTTTTAATGATAATTAAGTATCAATTTATGATCCGTCAATCATAAACATTTAGAATCTTATGATTCATCAATCATAATTTACAGGATTCCAAAACCATACTTAATCATTAAAAGATACTAGAGTATATGTACAACATACCACTCAAGAAATATAAGAATAATTCTAAAATCTTTTCCCCCATGGAAAATTATTGGATTTCAAAAATATTCTTCAACCTGATCTTCAACCAAATTATGAGTTATCCAAACTCCGCGATCAGTTAGGTAATTAAAGACAGAAGACATACAAAACTCATTATAACACCAAACTTCAACTACATAAACTTTATACAATCACCTAGAACCAAAATCTAGAGATTACAAAGTTATGTTGAATTCCAACTGAATTCAATAACAACTCTTGGTATTCGTTAAACTCTTTTATCCAATATGAGCTCACTGGGATACAGTCATTAACTTAGAGACTATTTCTCATCCAAGAAATATTCTATACCAAGAATTCCTATATTCTATGCACATAACTTTTATTGATGAATCCCAATGACTCACAAAGCATGTGTCTTATAAACAATATAGATCAAAACAAACAGTTTTTGATGAATTGTCTTCACATTGCTTATTCAACCAATTAACCTTTAATCAGTAGTAATCCAATTCCTCATTTCAATTGCTAATGATTCAGAAATCTCAAATGTCTAGGTGCCGAATTTATATATCCCGGAACAACACCACATTTAGAATCTCATCTAAACCATCACTAAATGTTGCGATGGATTTCGCATCAGCAACTCGCACAACTCTTGCTTCCACCCACTTGGTCATATAATCTGTCACGACAATGATGTATCGTGCTTGAGTATCTCATGCTACTGATGTATCAAACCAAGATAGTCAATCACCACTTCTCTGTTGGAATTTGATGCTCAGCCTCAAATCCATTCAATAATGAGCATCTTGAAAAACCAGAAATAAAAGGCTTGAATTTCTAAGCAGAGGATCGAAAAATTCAGGATCAAATTTTTTATAATTATTCGATACTAGATGTACGCGAAACATTTTATATTTTTTGAGTCATTGTACATTTTTTTTTATACTTGTAAATTTCAATATTGTCGGCCGACCCAACAACTTTGCGTTGACAGTCTGCCCACTTTGTACATGCATTAACTGTAATGAGACGGTTGTAATAACTGCAACAAAAGGTGTTGTAAATATATTGTAGGATATCAATCCTAGAATCTTCATCAAAAACCTTCTTCTGATTATTCAAGTTTTTGTAACCAGAGTGATCACTTCAAGCATTGTACTCACTGTTTGATATTAATTAGAGTGCAAATTTTTAGTCCTACTACTGTATCGTTTCATTGTGCATTTGTCTGAATCATTCAATTTGAATATTCTACTGTTAACTATGGCATTTCCAATGCTACACGCACCTGTTCGAGCTTGCGCTGACTAACCTGTCAATTTTTGACATGGTATCTGCATTTCTATTGCGGATTATCAAGTCTTGTCTTTATCAAGACATTGTTCTAACAAGCGCGCAACCAACAATATTATGAAATCATTGTTTCTACCAACAATCTCACTCAACCAAAATGGATTCGTCTTCTAGTTCTTCTCTTATCGATAGACTCGATGGGAGAAACTACCATATCTGGAATTTCAAAATGAAGGTCATACTACTGGCCAAGGAACTGTGGGACTTTGTTGATGGCACAGAAGTTAAGCCTGAAGGTGATATAGCCGCTATCACCAAATGGAGACTGGCTTTTGCCATGATCACTCTCAACATCAAAGACAATCCAATCAGTCACATAAGAGCTGCTCATACTGCTAAGGATGCCTGAGACATCCTAGCAATACTCTACGATATTAGGGATGTCTCCTCCAAACTCCATTTGAAAAAGAAATTCTTCACCCTGAGAATGTCTGAAGCAGTAAGTGTTTCGAGCCATATCAACACTTTCCAAGATCTTATGGAGCAGATGACTGCAACTGGCTCAATCATTGAAGATATCGATGCTGTTATGACTATATTATTGAGTCTTTCTAAGGCCCATGAGAACTGGTTTCTAGCAATTTCAATCCAGGAGAAGATCACCCTTTCAAGAGCGATTTCATTACTTCAACAAGAGGAGGCCTTAAGATCTCAAGTTGATGATAAGTTGGCAACTTTGGTCTGCCAATGTAGCAAAAACGCGAAAAACCCAAAAAACCTGAAGGTGCCCTTAGAATGAAGGTATGCAATCCTAAAGGTGCCCTTAGACTTAAGGTATGTAAATCATGAAGGCGCCCTTAGACTGAAGGCAGCGAAGAAGGCAAAAAAAGACGAAGGTGCCTTAAAATGGTTTCTAAGGCATTCTGGCTGTTAAAATGGAAAAATAATCCATCTTGACTTTAGGCTTGCTACAAATATTGTACCATGCAAATATGTTGTTCATAAATGCAAAATGTCAAGTTTGTCCTAGATAGAACTCGAGCTACATGGATATGTCATATCTAGAATGATGAGTACAACTTGCATATAGTTTGTAGACATAGAATTAACAAAATTATGCTTGTAGATACTCGTGGCAATTCACATGCATTGATTGTAAGTGATCCATAGTGACATGCAAGACATGCACAAAGTGTAGACACATGCGTGATGATTTGTACATTTCTAGTTAGAACTAGCACACTTGGAAAAAGTTGGTAGAGTTTCATGCATGAGAAGTGACAAATGTCACATAGACTCTAGTTTTCACTTTAGATGTCATTAAATGATGGATGGATGTGGTTCTACCTCGAGCTATCTCAAACTCCATAAATATGTGTAGCTCTCCTCATATTTTGTGACGAAGAACCAAAGCTTTGTAGCTATCTCATGCCATTTTGGATCCACACAATTTTTGCTTTTTATCTCTCTATCTTTCTCTCTCTAACTCATGTTGAGGCTAATGCTAATACACTGATTTCTTGTACTTTTGCTCATTATTGATTCATTGCTATCATATTCTGATGCTCAGCATGTGGTGTTATAGCTTGATGGAAAGCTTATATTTGTTCTTTCCATAGAAATTGAAACCAAATCAATCTAATGTGTCTATCAAGAGTTATAAGCTCTTAAAGATGATAGGGATAGGTCCAAAATCTGAGTGACAACATTTTGATTTGATTCAACCTTGCTTTGTTCTGAATCCATTGTTTTGAGCATCCTACACAAGGAACTTAAGATCAAGACTAAGTTTGAAGTAATTGAACACCCTTTGGGCCTTCTGAGTGTCAATAGTGTTTTCTTTTGAAGCATTTCACATGTGCCAAAAGTAGGATTTAAACTAGCCAAAGTGTCTCAATCCAATCTTGTCTTGTGAAATATTTGAGATCCTTCTCAAATACAGTTGCAAGTGTTTCACATAGGAAGGTAGAATATCCTTGAAAATACCTATAGTGAAAGAGAGCAGCAACTTTAAGTCTGATTGGAGCAAGCTCAAACATATTGCAGTCCAACAACTAAGAAGTCTTCATCTAAATGGCACCTCTAGGAGGATATCTTGTAGAAGCAAATGAAAGACTAAATACTTCTAATTACTCAATTTGGAAGTTTAGAATGGAGTCTATTTTGATACTACAGGATGTTATGGACATTGTGCTTGGTGTTGAGGAGGAGCCTCAAGCACAGGTTGGAATTCCTAAGTATAGGAAGAGAGCTAGAATTGCTCTACATTTCATTAAGATGAATGAGGGAGATAGGATCTTGTACTATAGCCAAAGAAGCTTGGGATGCACTTAATTAAGTCCATCTATGAAGCAAAGAATACTTCTAGAATACTCACTCTTAGTAATCAAAATTTTCAAAGTTTCCAAAGAAGTGAAAAGAGTGCATCAAACTATGTTTTGAGAGTTAAAGATTTACATAGAGAGCTTTCATGTGTTGGTGTTACTATTAACCAAGATGAGCTAGTTCAAGTCATTTTAAATGGCTTGAAAGATGACTATGATAATCTTGTTCAGTCTTTTGCCATTAAGGAGGAGTTGCCTAATCTAGAAACTCTCCAAGGAATTCTTATTTTTGAAGAATCTAGGCAAAGCTATAAACTGTCCATGATGAACAAACTCGAGCATGGTGGAAGTGAAAAGCCCTCTTTGTCAAAGACAAGCATAAAGGAAGGAGTAAGAACCAGTTCTCTCAAGCATCCAACAAAGATAAAGCCAAAGATCGAGACAAAGATGGTGAAGAGGATGATACATCTCATCCTTCTACTTCAAAAACCAAGAAGAAGAAATTGAAGTGTTTCTTCTATGGCAAGAAAGGGGCATTATGCCTCTAATTGCTTTAAGAAGAAAAACCAACTCAAGCAAGCTAATCTCTCCAAAGAGATTGAAGAAGATTCTGTTGCAAGTGATGGAGAAGGATCACTTATGGTGTCCAGTTTTTCTTCATCACCTTTCAAGAAAGATAGAGTTTGGTACATAGATAGTGGAGCTTCTTCACATATGTTCTATTCAAAGGAGTCATTTGACTCAATTGTAACTTACAAAGGACTCAAGAGATCTATTTACACTGCTAATCATCATGAGTGCTCTATAGAAGGAATTGGCAACATTCCATTGAAACTTGCTTCTTCAAAAGTTCTTGCACTTTCTAATGTTCTTTTCATTCCAAAACTTACAAAGAACTTGATTAGTGTGGGAAAGTTGCTTGATAATGGTTGTGATGTAAAGTTCAACTCCAATACTTGCTTTATCAAGAAAAATGATGAGATCCTAGCTGATGGGTCTAGATGTGGTGGAATTTTTAAGTTGAATTCTTATGAGAATGCAAATCTTTGTGAAGTTGCTTTGTTATCTAAGGAGGAGTTGTGGCATCCTAACTTTAAATCTATGTCTTCTATTGTCAAGAAAGTGAAGGCAATTGGTCTTCCAAAATCTCTTTCCAAAGATTTCAAGCCTTGTGAAGCTTGTGCTATTGTAAAATCACACAGAAAGCCATATCAGAAGTCTTTTATCAAGACTACTCATCCTTTGGACTTATACATTCGGATGTACATTTTTCCTCTTCTAAAAGTATTGGTGGTGCAACATGTTTTGTCACCTTTATTGATGAATTTACTAGATGTACTTGGTTGTATCTACTTTCTTCAAAGGCTATGGTTTTTTATCACTTTCTAATCTTCAAAGCTTATGTTGAGAAACAGTTTTCTTTCAAAGTTAAGGCTTTAAGATGTGATGGAGGAGGTGAATACATCTCCAACAAGTTTCATCAATACTTTGAAGGTGAAGGAATAAAGAGAGAGTTTTCTTGTGCTTATTCTCCATCTCAAAATGGAGTTGCTGAGAGGAAAACAGATCTTTACGTGAATGTGCTAAAGCAATTCGAGTTGTAGCTTCTTTGCCTATTGAATATTGGGGTAAAGCTATAAATTGTGCAAACTATTTGTGCAATAGATTACCTCACAATGCACTTGCTGGAAAGTCACTTGTTGAAGTCTTATTCAAGAATAAACCTAAGGTAGATCACCTTAAAGTTTTTGGTTGTGCTTGCTTTGTTCATGTGCCCTTGGAAACAAGGAAAAGAGATGATCCTAATTCTATTAAAGGGATCATGGTTGGATATTCATCCAACAAGAAAGCTTACAGAATCTATGTTCCCTCTACCACAACTACAATTGAGAGTAGGGATGTTATATTCCATGAGGATAAAAAATACATCTTTGAGGAGGCCGAGTTCAAAGATTCTCACAAAGATACTCCAATCATCACCCTTGAAGACTATCATGAAGAGATTGGGCCAAGAATTGAGGAGGAGTCACCTCGAATCTTTTCACCAAGGAGATCTCAAAGAGAAAGATCCGAGCCTAGGAGGCTTACCTATGAAGATAGAGGCAAGCAAGTGGAAATCAGCTCCACTGATTGTGCTTATTTTATTTCTCATGAGGAGCCAAAGGATGCATATGATGCACTCAACTCAAAGGAACGGTACCTTGCCATGAAGGAGGAATATGATGCTTTGATGGCCAACAAGACATGGGAGCTTGTGGATCTTCCATCCAACAAGCACACCATTGGTTGCAAGTGGGTTTTTCGCAAGTTAGTTGAGGAAACCAAGATTGCACTTGAAAAAGAATTCAAGATGCAAGATCTTGGAAAAATTCACTACATTCTAGGATTGGAGATTGACTTTCTTAAAGATGACCCTAACAAAGGTGATGAAAGATCCTCACTTTTTAGGAGTCTTATAGGCTCCTTAATTTGGCTCACAATAACTAGACCTGACGTAAGCTTTAATGTTCATAAGTTGAGCCAGGCTATGCAAAATCCTACTATTTATCATTGGAAAATGGCCAAGAGAGTGCTTAGATATATATCTTCAACTTTTGATTATGGTTTATTGTATAAAAGTGAAGATCTTTCTATTGTTGGTTATTCTGACTCGGATTTTGCAAGTGATCGAGCAGATCAAAAATCTACAAGTGCTTATGTCATATATCTTGGAGGAAACTTGATATCTTGGCTTTCCAAAAAGCAAGATATTGTATCACTCTCAGCATGTGAAGTTGAGTACAAGGCACTCACTACAACAACAAAGGAAGTGCTTTGGATCAAGAGGTTGCTAGTGGAGTTAAGGATAATCATGGAAGAGGATCTACCTTGATCATGTGTGACAACATTTCAGCCCAAGCCCTTGCCAACAACCTGATATTCCATGCAAGGAGCAAGCATATCGAAGTTGCACATCACTTCGTGAGAGAGAAGCTCATTGGAGGGGAAATCTACTTGGAGCACATCGACACATCATCTTGTATTGCTGATATGCTCACCAAACCTTTGAGCAAAAGTTCCTTCGTCAAGCATAGAGCCAATCTCGGAGTAATACCAAGATCCTTGTTCAAGTCAATACAGATTGTTTTTAGGAGGAGTGTTAAAATGGAAAAATAATTCATCTTGACTTTAGGCTTGCTACAAATATTGTACCATGCAAGTATGTTGTTCATAAATGCAAAATGCCAAGTTTGGCCTAGATAGAACTCGAGCTACATGAATATGTCATATCTAGAATGATGAGTACAACTTGCATATAGTTTGTAGACATAGAATTAGCAAAATTATGCTTGTAGAAACTCGTGGCAATTCACATGCATTAATTGTAAGTGATCCATAGTGACATGCAAGGCATGTACAAAGTGTAATGGACACATGCATGATGATTTGTACATTTCTAGTTAGAACTAGCACACTTGGAAAAAGTTGGTAGAGTTTCATGCATGAGAAGTGACAAATGTCACATAGACTCTAGTTCTCACTTTAGATGTCATTAAATGATGGATGGATGTGGTTCTACCTTGAGCTACCTCAAACTCCATAAATATGTGTAGCTCTCCTCATATTTTGTGATGAAGAACCAAAGCTTTGTAGCTATCTCATGCCATTTTGGATCCACACAACTTTTGCTTGTTATCTCTCTATCTTTCTCTCTCTAACTCGTGTTGAGCTAATGCTAATACACTAATATCTTGTACTTTTGCTCTTTATTGATTCATTGCTATCATATTCTGATGCGTAGCATGCTAGATTGTGGCTAAGTCATATCTTCTGAACTAGATCTGGTTAATCAATCTAGAATCAGGTCATTGTGCTAATCACAAAGCTTAATTAGATCCATCATACTTGTTGACATTCTCCACACGTGTGGACATTCCCCACACATGTGAATTCTGGAAATTTTGTCACTGGCCACTTTGTCGCATTTTTCGCGAAGGGGCGAAAAAGGTGAAGGTGCCTTAAAACTGGTTTCTAAGGCATTTTGGCCACTGTGTCGCTTTTTTCGCTAAGGTGCAAAAAGGCGAAGGTGCCTAAAAATGGTTAAGGCATAAAAAATCTCAAAGGGGAAAAATGTGAAGGTCCGAAACATGTAGTCGGCCTTCGGTTTTTAGGATGCTCATTACTTGATCGATTTGTTTAAGGATGAGCATAAGAAATCTTACATTGTGTATGTGAATCTACAACATTTTCTGCCAGACACCAAGCTTCACACAATGACATGTGCTTGAGTCTAAACTCTTGTAGAATGCATTGGTTTGTATGTTTTCTAAGGCTGTCTTTTAAATGAAAAGGACACGATATTTCTCGACCTTCCATAGTTGTAGTTTCTCCATCCCCATAAACTTTTCTAACAACATTCCTATGGGCACCTGCCTCATCTGCCATAAATCCAGGTTGCCATTTTTCTTAAAAATGGTAGTCTGGATCGCAACCTTGGGTGCAAAGTTATTTTTGCAGCCGGCCGGCTTGGCACACCGATGTGCCAAGCGAGCTCCCCTTGACTGCAAATTTTTTACAGCCAGGGTTGCGATCAAGGCTGCAAAAAATTTGCAACCCAGGATCGCGACCCTGGGCCGACATGCCAAGCATGTTGGCTGCAAATTTTTTTGCAGCCAAGATCATAAGCCTGGCTGCAAATTTTTCAGGACTAAAGAACGCTTGGCTTAGGAGCCTATGCTTAAGTAGTTTGACACAACGCATTGGCTTTCTCATCATATGCATAACTTTTGTGCTCATTATTTTTTATGCATGGAATGGTTATGACTAGGTCTATGCACAAGAAAGGCAAAATATAGCACAAAAACTTAGAGAGCATTTAAACATCCACTATGGTTGAAGAACTTCATGAGAGTGCTAGCAACATTCTAGAACAAGATGTTGCAAATGAAGAAGATGTTGAAGAAGCATTGGATGACATTGAGTTTCAAAGAATAAAAAACGACTTGAATGATGAACTTAGCTTGGAAGAGGAGGATGTTGAAGAAACCAGAAAAAAGAAAGGTAAAAAAGATGATGATGAGATCTCACAAATCCCCATCAATTTCCATGTCGAAATGATATTTGAAACCATGAATCGACTAAGAGTAGACAAGCCAACCCCACCCCCACTTAACCCTTTATGTACACTACTGTACATTCATGAGAGCGTGAGACAAGTGGGCCCAAATCGTGTTGTCATGAAAAAAACATCTAGGGAAGATGGGTACGTGGAGTAAAAAGATTCATCTGTTGTTTCAATGCATGGAATGAGTGGGATTCCACTTGAGGTAAACAATGAGATTTAAAAATCCTGGGACCAAATTTGGCTGAAGCATTTGAGAAAGATATTCAGAACAATGAACACTGGAATGAACTATCTGGCAAAATGTTCTTGGTTGGGATGAGAATCATCACACACATCCATGAATGGAGGGGATTCAATAGAATTGGCGATTTGATAGAAAGAAGCATGCATCAGTGTGTGTTTCAGTTATTGAAGTGTCCACATCAGATTCATTACCACTTCTTGCTGCCCTTAATGGAATAAACAAGTAAGTATTCCTTTTTGTTTTGTTGGTAAATGATATTACTTGCACAAACAACCTTCAAAAATGTATGAGAGACAAATGCTTGGACGCTTGGGGTGAGAGTGATGCAAGTTATTTCAAAAATAAATTCACGGCTGATGAGCTGCAGCAGGTCAAAAAAGTTAGAAACTTGGAGCTAAAAAAGGGAGTTTTGCCATGGTATTCTTTGACTAGATTTATGCTCGCCAAGATTGTCTTTAGTATAAGAGTGGGAGATTAAATATTGTCCTTGGTGGATATATTTCAAGGATGGTACTTGCCCTGCTACTTAAACCATCACTTATGAGCTCCATGAAAAAGGAAGATTGTCCGTAGATGAGGATGATAATAGTGTGGCAATCCAAAAGGTCACAAAACCGATCGTTTCGATGTTGTTGACAACACTTTGCTCGGCGTCGATAGTGACACACGGATTCACTACCTGGCACACTCAAAGTGGCCAGTCGATCCCAGCACAAATAGACCACTATGAGGTAGCTAAGAGAAGAGTGAATATTACATGCTATTTTTTATGTCCGCTTTTTGTCTCGAGGGCGGAGTTGCGGTTGATTTGTTGCTGGGGATAGGCACTTCTAATCTAGTAGTGAGAAAGGCTGGTGTTCACATGTTTTTTGGCATTGATGTAGGTGAGAAGTGCATTTCGTGGGTGAAAGCACATCATTTAATAATATTGTTCATGTCTTGTCATGTGTCCCAATAGACTTGAATTAACATGTTTTATGTTTTGTTTTCAAGATATTGAGTTGTCCAGCAAGGAGCCTCTATTGGATATTGTTGAGCCATCATTGATGTTCGAAATGGGGCAAGCTGCCATTGAGCTTGACTCACTAGTGCGCTAGTAAGTTTATTCTATACATCGCTTTTGTTAATTCAAATTATTGTCTTTCGGAGTTACAATTGCAGTGACGTAGTGATTTGCCTTGCTATGTTGTGGAAATGGCCAGGATAATGGTGGGCTCTAAAGATTTGTATGATGCACCATTACGTTTTCAGCGTGGACATGTGCATTGTAAGTACATTGATGACGAGCCTACTGAAGAATCAAATTGATGTAGTGTATTGACTAGGAAATAGCAGTTGTTGAAATATTAGCATCATGTTTTGCATTGTACTGTGACATTGAGGTTTGATTGAGTTATACTTCTTTTGCTTGCTCTTCAAGCAAGATAAACTTTATATGAAATGAACCACTTCAATTTTGATAGGACGTGTTGGTCCACATGAAGAATTCTAAGGGACAACATTTTGGATTACTAAAATGAGATTTTCAAAGGGTTCTCTCTCTCTCTCTCTCTCTCTCTCTCTCTCTCTCTCTCTCTCTCTCTCTCTCTCTCTCTCTCTCTCTCTCTCTCTCTCTCTCTCTCTCTCTCTCTCTCTCTCTCTCTCTCTCTCTCTCTCTCTCTCTTCTTGAAATTGGCCAACAATGCTTCAGTTGTGAACATGCCACAATGCTTCATCGATACTATGTTGTACAATCATATTTTGTGAATTTAGTAGAAGATCATTCTTATATTGCTTGTGCTTTCCCCACAATTTCTACAATTATATGAAATCGTCGAAGCTCAATATTTATTCCCAAAACAGGTCACGGATTATGATGCTTGATTTGAGTTTTGGAGATAAGAAATGCCAAGGAGTGCCTTTTGAAAGTGTTCATTGTTGGACCAAGTCTAAATACATGCAACATGCTGGTTGTATACTAAGGAGATAAGCATACCTATGATTTATATTCGTAGATCTATGGTTTTTATTAGGCAATTATCTCTGCATATTGTTGTTTTCATTCAACTGGTTCCTCAATATATTATTGTTATTGGTATTTTATCTACAAGCCATGTTTTGCTAAAATGTCACAATAGTTGGATCTTTATAAAAAGGGATGTACGATCATCTTGACGATCATATTATTGTGAATGTGACCTATTTCCTAATTAAGTTGACCTAATTGGATAAGCTTAAATTGATTTAGTATAAATAGCTGATCATTATTAGCATAACAATAACAGAGAAAATCAGAGAAGAAGGACTCATAGAGTTCTATTAATGTTCTGTTTGAGTATTGCTATTTTAGCGCTTATTGCTTATCAGCGAAAGTGCATCAAACAAAGTTATCAACTACCTAGAGATAGTTTAGAGCACGCAATTTCATCTGCTATTGCTTTGTGCTCACATCATCTATTTTTGTACATGCTACTTACTGAATCAATCTGTTCTCTTATTGTGTTTAGTATCATGTCAGAATGTATGCTTCTTTGTAGTTATTAATAACTGATGAATCTTTTTTTGTTTTGTCTGATCTATTGAATACTTCAATATTGCAATATTCTATACAATATCATCACTTCCACTGTAATTTTTTGGCTACGAAATCACTTTAGTACTAATGATTTCAAAATTAGTTGCTAAAAGATCAAATGGGATGATTTTCATGATAGCTTTGTTTGATTATTGATAGGTGTAGTCATGCATAAGGAAGAAGGATCACTCCGTTGTGCTCAATAATTTGTCCATAGGCTTATCGACTCTTCCTCCCTTCCTTCTTGCAACATTATACATATATTACTTTCAATTTGAAGAGGAAATGCCTCAGGTGTAGTGGGAGGTTAGGTACTATTCTTGGTGGATAGACTTTAAAGAGGTGGACTGTCCTCCATCCGAGACAACACAGTATGAGCTGCATGAAAGGGGATGCCTGGTTGTGGAGGACAATGATGATGCAGTAGCCACACAGATGGCAATGAAGTCCATACTTATAGCTAACCCAAAAAAGCCGCATGTCATTGTCGAGAAGAAAGGCAAGAAGAAGGTTGATCCAAAAACTGAAGAAGTAATCGCTAAAATGTTTGCATTCATCTCAATCTTTTTTCCTATGTATTGTTCAATTTCATACTGTAGTAAATGTGTTTGTACTCATTCCTATTGGGTAATGTTTGTGTCTAAAAGATGTCATAGCTTTCACACCTGCTAAGAGAAGATGTGAAGAATATGAGTACTTGGAAGTGGACATGGTAAGTGTGAAAACAAAGTTGAAATCTCTAGTTGAGATGATTGTCAAGGATGCAAATTATATTCAAGAGGGCCTACTCCATGGTGACAAGATCAAACTTTCTAGCATGAAAAGTTAAGACCTCGTTGATACTAAAGGGTGAAGGTTTATTCCCCTGGGTGGATGGCACAGAGGAGATGCCTACAACATCAGGCAAAGAGCTACACGAGTGGAGGGAGAAAAATGACAAGGCAGTAGCCTTGCTATCATCATCCATCGAGGATAGTCTCACACTTGACCTGGTTACACTCTCCAAGGCAAAGGAGATGTGGGATACACTAGTCACGAGATTTCAAACGAAATCACGTAGTCAAATAATGATGCTGGAAGATCAGCTGACAAATCTACAGTGGGATGGGAAAGACCTCACTTCTTTTGTAAGGAAGATGAAAGATATATTTCTGTCAATACACAATTCTAGAGTAGAAAATGTAGTGTCAGCTGAGAAGTAGCTCACTTACCTGTTGAGAGCCTTACCTAGATCTTTCCAGACAACCAGAACCCTGCTTGCGAAAGATCCTACAATGAACCTCGAAAAGGCAATTGTCGAGATTCGAGAGGAAGTCGAGGCGAGAGAGCATCTTGATCACAAGGATGCTTCTGACCAAGCCCTCTACAACAATAAAGAAAAGATCAAGAAACAATTCAAGCCTAAGAGGGAGTCGAATCAAAGACAAGATCGTGATCAACAAACAGAGAAAGCCAGTAAAGGCAAGTGGCAGAACAAAGGGAGGTCGAAACAACAAGGTGGAGATGCTTTCTGTGGCAAGAATAGCTGATGCAGGGATGCGTGTGATGTCGAAGCATGCAACGTTATTGATGCTTGTACCAGTACCCTGATCACTCAAGGCAGAAGAAAAGGTAATCAATATCACCTGAAGGTACGCTTGCCTGTAGATCAAGTGCATCAGACTCATGATGATTCGCCAGACACTTTGTGGCACATGAGACTATGCCATATGAACTCAATGGCACTTCACCAAGCAAGCCATCATGGAGAAATAATAGGGGTCAGCATCTCGAATGCAAACAATTCGACCACCTGTGATGCATGTCTGAAGGGTAAGAAGTCATGCATTCCATTTGTCAAAGACTCCTACAAAACGACTAAGATTCTGGAGTTAGTTCATTTTGACATCTGTGGGCCTTTCAATGTGATCTCAGTAGATGATTATAGTAAATTTGCCAGGGTGTATTTTATTTAAAATAAAGCAAAAGCATTTGATAAACTCACAGAGTATGTGAATTGGGCAGAGAGATACACTAAGTGAAGCAGATCAGGACAGATCAAGGTGGTGCATACATCTCGAATCACTTCACTGACTTCTGCAATGATCATGGCATCATTCACAGAAGGACTGCTGCTTACACACCGCAACACAACAGTGTTGCAGAACAAAAGAATAGAACTCTGATGGAAGCTGTCAGATGCATGATGGCCTACTCGAAAGCTCCAAGAGTACTTTGGGCTGAAGCAGTAGCTATAGCTGCATATACTCAAAACAGGACAGGGAAATCTAGTGTCCCTCACACGACACCACACGAATTATGGTGGGGTAGAAAGCCCAACCTGTCTCACATCAGAATCTTTGGCTGTGCAGCTTATGCACATACCCCTGATAAGCTTTGAAAGAAGCTTGATAAAAAAGCTGAACAGAGATATCTGGTAGGATATGACAACAATTCGCCATACTACAGAGTCTACATGCTAGACACGAACACTGTGAAGACAGTCAGAGATGTTAGATTCGATGAGAGCAGGACAATGGCCAACGATGACCCTATCAGCTATGAAGTTCTAGAAAGACAGTACTATGATCTGTCACCAGCGATAGAGGGAGCAGAAGACGAACACAAACACGAAGATTTTTGAGTCGCTTTGCATTCGAGTGGCGAATCAGAAGACGAAAGATTCGAGAGGCAGCCTTCTGCTACAGTATTTGTAAATCAAGATTGTTTTGAACCTAGAAGAGCAGACAAAGGCAAAGGCATTACTGTCCTAGGAGGATAAACTAGAAGATCAACAAGTGGTGCCAAGCCATTCACAGGAGAAGGTTTTTTTCAAGACTCAGGTTGCATGCATCCACTATTTTAAAGGAATCCACAAGAATTCTAAATATTGTGTATCGGCAAGCATTACATGTTATTTGCTCGATATAGAGGACTATACATTTTTGATTAAGTTGAGTTTGTGGGTATTTTTTTTGCTTATGCACAAAAACAAATTCAACGAAGAACGCCAACAAGATACGTGCCAGGTAGCTCTGCTTCTACATCAGAAGAATTCTGTGGATTCAGTGGCGAACCACAAACATTCGAGGAGGCAATTGAATGTCCAGAGAAGGACAAATGGATCCAAGCCATGAACGAGGAGATGGAGTCCATGAGGAAGAATCAGTATGGACGTTGTAGCCATTACTAGATAAGCGAAAGGCTGTGAAATACAAATGGGTTTTCAAACTAAAGCATGAACCAGATGGGGATGTCTCAAAATATAAGACAAAACTGGTAGAAAAGGGATTCTCTCAGAGATATGGTATTGATTATTCTGAAACCTTCTCTCTTGTCGTGAAACATTCATCCCTACATTTGTTATTTGCATATGCAGCTGTTATGACCTCAGAATCCACATTGTGGACGAGAAGACAAACTTCTTGCATGGTGAGTTAGACGAAGAGGTCTACATGGACCAACCCCCAGGTTATGTCTCGAATTCACTTCCTGATTATGCATGCAGAATGCATAGGAGTATCTATGGTCTGAAGCAGTCAGCTTGACAATGGTACAAAAAGAAAGATCAAGCTCTGAGATCGTTAGGATTCAAGCCACTAATGGCTGATTCCAATGTGTATGTGAGAATCACAGATGGGAAGATCATCATTGTGGCTGTGTATGTGGACGACACTCTGCAAGAGTGAGAAGTTGATTGCTGAAGTGAAGAATGGCATCTTGAAACATTTCGAGATTGTAGATCTGGGAGAAGTCACGTGCTACCTTGGCTTGCAGGTTGACAGGGACTATGAGGGAGGTAAGATGTACCTTCATAAGTCCAGATACACCCAGAAAATCCTAGAAGATTTTGGGATGCTGAATTGCAAAGGAGCGAATACTCCAATGCTTGTAGGAATGGTGTTGACGAACGAAAATTATAACTTTACTCGGATGGAAATTTTTTCTGTATACAAAGAGCATATGATTCAAAACAACAACAGGTATATATCTTGTTCATATTTCACAAAACTTTGGAAAAGAGATTTCTCTATTCCAAAAAAAGTTTGAATGGGAGTATGCAGTACGTGTGTAGAATTGAAAAGTAAAAGAAAAGCCTTAAGAGATCCGACGGAGATTGCGGCGGTGAAGTCAGCTTTGAATGATCATAGAGAGGAACAGGCAGTCAAACGTCAACAAATAATGCATCACCATAAAAAATGCTTTGGGTCTTCAAAGAAGTATTTTGGCATTGTCATTGACGAGATGGATAAAAAAAAGACACAGTTGCCTCATTCGCACGGCTACCAAAGGATGTTCACGAAGAAACGATGATTCAAGCACATTTGGTCGGTTGCTTGATATACAATGAAATTGTTCATCCCTGAGTATTTTTCACATATCCTAACATGCATAATGATCCCAACTTAATCGTGACTATTATTCATCATGTCTTATCTTCATGGCAAGGATTGCTTCCGGCTGTTTTATATGTTCAGTTGGACAACACAACAAGAGAGAATAAGAATAAAATGGTCTTGGGTTATTTGAATATGCTTGTGGAGAAGGGCATTTTCAGGAAAGTAAAGGTTAATTTTCTATTGGTTGCATATAGATCAAATGTTCAGCACTTTCTCTAAAAAGTTATGGCATCGAGATGCATTTACACTTTCTATAATGATATCCATCATAGAGGAAGCCTACACTCCTAAGCCAAGCATATTTCATCCCAAGAAGACCATTGACTTCAAGGAGTTTGTGATGTCTTCAAGAGAACTATGTTTGGAAAAGTTAAATGACATTAGCTACCAACACTGCTTTCTTATTAAAAAAAAATATGGAGAAAGAGGTTGTGTTAATGTAGGGAAAACAATTGTTGACATGTAAACAATGGCTTTCGACAGATGGTTTGAAATTCTTGATACATGTACCGGTTGTTCAAATGAAGTCCACAAAGCAGATGCCTATGTTACTAGCCAAAGACGTTAAAGATGCTGAAAAACAAACAAGACCTATTGACTATCGAAAGTGCATAGAAGAGCCTAAACTTCTAATCGAGAAAGCAAAAAAATATGCGGGAGATCAGGATACTAAATGGTGGGATTCATTTCATGAGGAGCAAATGGTGATATTAAGTAATATTGAGGACGACAAATGGGAACTCCCATTTGACTTCGCGTGGCTTTTCCATCAAAGTAATACCGAAGTAGAACATGTACAGATAATAGAACATCATGAATATGTTAGAGATGTCAAATTTCAAAGAAAAGGACTTATTTTGATCCACAAATGATCAATAAGAGTAAATGGTAGCTTGGGATCTTGACCTATATAAAGATTAGTATTCAATTCTAGCTTCTACTTGACAATTTCTAGTGATCCAAGCAAGAACAATAAAAAAAGATGATCCAAAGGCTTCACACGTGTGAAGTACTATCACTGTATGACCTGCTAACAAATATGTTTACTTAAGAAATACAAAGCATTCACTCACAAAGAACTAGCTTAAGAGAGTGAAAACACAATGATGGCTCCCAAATCAATGTATTTCAAGATTAACCTCACAATGGATCCATCATGGATCAAGTACACAATTATCATAATCTCTCTCTAGGGTGGTTTGTGTTGACCTTCTAGATTCCTAAAATCTAAGTAATAGCTCCTACAATTCAGGAGATTTCACATTTGACTTAAATAAAATCTAAGTACAATGGATCTGAATATTACAAGTGTTATTTGAAGAAATAAAACGTTTCTATTACCAAAGCTTTGCTAGCTTTCAGCCCTCTGCCTGACAAAAAATGTTCGCGAACGTCAAAGTCAAAAGACACAAAACAAAAATGTCCGCAAACATTCTAACGAAAAGACACAAACACGAAAAATTCGCGAAAGAGAATTTTTTGCGATACAGCAGGAGAAAGAGAGACAACGAAAAAGTCAAATGACTCGAAGCAACACAAAAATAGTCGTGACACCCTTTTCTGCCCTCATGCTCCAAAAAGGACCAGCAAGATCATGCAAGTACCCAGAAGTACAAATATCTAATCTAATAGCATGATGTCAGCAGATACACTCTAGGTCGTGGCTAATCTGCCACTCTTGTAATTCATGATTAGCTACAGATGTTTAATCACTCTAATCTAGAAGTTACACGACGCGACTATATACTTTCTGAATGATTCTTGATACACACACAAATGAAGTAGTCTGATGCTAGTAAGCAAGAAACGAAAATACAGAATACAAGTCCGCCTGTGTGCGAGACAATATGCTGGGATTCAGTGTTATACCCGTCGTGACAAAGAGAGGCTAATGGGGAATCCTCGCTGCATGCAACTATAAATATCGGATTCAGACCGACTTCAACAGATCGAAGTCTGCCCTACTTGATCACAGCTTCGAAGTCACCGAATCGATACGATCGATTCCATAGCCATGCACAAATTATCTAAGTTTTAGATTTAGCTTTGCAGAAGCGTTTTAGGTGCAAAATTTAGAGCGACAAATCGACAGGAGCTATCAATCATACGAATAGTTTAATCTATGAATAAGTTTATTTGCAAGATGAATCTATCTGATCATGAATAAAAATGAGCATTCAACTAAAACATACATGACCTAGATTATGGAACAACGATTATTCAGTCGTGAAGAAAATACAATCTGAATGCAAACATAGTCGCATTTTTCCTGAGTCGATATTATGTAATAACAGAGAGAAAGAACAAAACAATTGTGGTCTAGATGATCGATTGATTGTAGTGAATAGATGATTCAGCTAATCGAACAACTGATAAGTTGCTGGATATATACACATGGCTTACTAATTAAAAGAATGTTATGTACTTTACAATTAGGATTAAGGTACTATGTGCTGTTGGTAGTCGCCTTCGATCAGTATCTTTGTCTGTTGGAGATTCTTCCCGGCCGTGACAAAGGTACTTGTTGATCCACCGATAGTCGGATTGCGGATAGTCAGATTGCGGATTGCCGATAGTCGGATTGCGGATTGCGGCTGATTGTTCGGTGATGGCCGGTGATGGCCGAACTATCGAATCTACCCTTGCTGACTTTGACTATATATTATCGTGCAGCTTCGACGGGATTCGAGATAAGACATTATCTCTTGTCTTGGTCGAAATTGAGATGTCGACTTTGGAGGTTGATGGAATTTTTGCCCGTACCGCTCCATAGATCCAGCACGCCTCATGTCTTCATCAGTTGTTTGGGAACGGGGACAATTGCTAAGGGGCAGCAACAATTTTGATGCCACAACTACCGAATCTTGTTCGATCTTCCCATATTTGCGGTTGACACTTTCTGCTTTCCTGTATGATAATTGCATCTGTCATTTGGAAAGCACAAATGGCAGAAGAGAATTTGGTCGCCAATTAACGGAGGTGATTGATGAGCGAAGTAGTCAAAAAATCTTGTCTATATGTAGCTATGCGCTAACTTGGTAATTTGCGATTCTTTAGCTTGGGATGATCAAACGCGATGGGCACACAGTCAATTATATTTTCATCAGAGCTCTGCATGATCATCACACAATATCCCAATAAATCCTATCTTCTAGTTTTGATGCAAGCAATGATATTAATGCAGCTAAATAAGTCTACAAATCATTAGCTAGCAGCTGATTGCGAGCATGATCTTGTGGTAGATCTCCAAATGTCGGTACCATGGGAACTTATCAGCAATCATGTTTGCGGATAGGAAAGCCCTAGAGGTTTGCATGTAGAGATGATGGACTTCAATCTTCGAGCTGGATTGCATAAGAAGAATAATAGCTTCACTGGTTCTCGCTCATGTTCTTCATCAGCTACGAACACACCATATGAGCGTTGTTGTGGAGGATGGCTCTCAAGGTGAAAGGCAATGTAGTGTGGTTTGATGTACCTTTTTTGAAATTGAGGCTCATGTTTTTTTGGGCATTATGAATTATGCATGTGCCCTTCTATTTTTTTTTTGGGGCTTTATCATGCATTGTTTGCACGTATCCTTGGTAAAACTTTTGGAATGCCAATTAATTCATGCTCGTTGGGCCCTCAACTAAAGTTCGAGTCTTTAAAATTTATACAACCACCAAAAAAATATCCTTTTAAGATTGACTTTTTTTATCAAACTCCATTGACCGACCTCAACACATAGTATTGCCTTAGGCCAAAAACTCTTGAGGTTAATACAAGCAACGCATTACCTTTCAATCTATGGCTATAGAAAGCAAGGCAACAAATTATTCATATAAAAGAGAGACTAAATTTGTAGGATGTTTTTCACAACATCAAGTCTAGAATGACATTGAATACTCTACTCTCGACCACAATGGGATTCGAACCCACGACCTTTGGATCCGAAGTCCAACGCGCTAATCCACTGCGCTATGCGGTCACATCTTCTATCAGCGCTCAACTCTTATTTATCTTCTATGCTCTGTGTAGACAGAGTTGCAGTCACTCTTTTAGCAACACTTAACTCATCGTCTCACACCTACCTATAGCTCAATATATCTCTCGAGAGTGAGGAATAAGAAGAGCCCGCACAAAACAGGGAAGCACAGAACTTGTCCTATATCAAGGCTTATTATCTTCCTAATTGCTTCAACCATTTGTTTCCGCGGATCTTACCAGGATCTCAGCATGTACTAGTGCTGAAGATAACCCCTTAGAGTAACTAGCTATCTTCCACTTCGAACTGACTGCATAAATTAGGCTGAGCTAATTTGGAAGCTGATAAGATTTCAGAAATTGAGCTGAATCAATTCTTTGGTTATCTGAACCAGTTTGCTTGCCATTATTAATTTGCTATTAGTGGGTTTTCTGGCTAATATCGCTTTGGCTGTGCCGATTGGAGTCATTGGTTATGTCGTGGTCGCCATTCAAGCTCGGTGAATCCCATGGAAATTACACTATGAATGTCAATACAAAGAATCAGTTTTTTCTGACTGTGATTAGTTATATAATGAATCTATATTTGTCATTGTGTAAAGAGATTGCGAGTAGTTGGCTGAAATTAGATTGGGAATTGCACTTTTGGCCTGCATCTAGGGACAAATCTGAGAAATTGATTAGGAAATGTTAGCAATTTAGGAAATTGATCATACTGAATATTGCATTTTGTTTGATTGCACTTTTCAAGGCGAATTGAAAGTAGCATGCTTTCGTGGGCCTTTAGTTTCTTGTGATCATTAAAGTTGCAACTTATTGTCAATGCAATTAAGTGAAGAAAATCTTGTGAATAAAAATCTAAAGTCTCAAGAAGACCACCTCTTTTGCTTGTCTCATAAGAGGTGCTTTAGAAGTAGTCCATGAGGAGGAGGTGCAACTAGGTGTCTACCATGTCAAACAAGTAGGCAATTCAATGATAAGTAGAGCACCTACATAAAAAACTTGGCTTGTGGCTTGCCCACTCAAGTTAGAACCTTTGAAGCTCTCCATTAGCTAGAGTTTTTTTCATTACAAGAATATCTATTGTAGTCTCTTGAGATCAAAGCTATGACATCAAGGATGTGTTCTTTTGACCAACATTTAGTGGTAATAATTTGTAGTCAACAAATTTTGGTGAGCATTTTGCTAAACATCTACACTATGGTGAGCTTTGATTTGTTCTAGTTAAAAGCGACTTTGCTAATACTTAATTCACATCTAGGACAATCATGTCATTACTCAGCTCAACATGAGTTACATTGGGCATAAAGACAAACAGTGTATTGTTAACTAGGAAGTTCCTAACCATCTCCTTGTACAAAAACATGTCATTTTGTGCTTTGCAACAACGCATTTGCAAGATCAGTGACTGCTGCATCGTACATGCTTATTTGTGCTTTATTTCCTTCACCTTCCAACCAGCTTGCATGCTTTGCATCCGCCATATTGGTTTGGGGTGTATTGGCCACTTCATTGATTCCAGTGATCTATAAAAACATTCAGAAGTACGGGCGCATACACAACATAATGTGAAGAGCATGACCAATTTAATCTTGAGTTCTATATTTTAAAAGTAGCTAGAAATAAGTTTTACCCCAACTAACAAATGTCTCCGATGTGTATAGCGCACATTCCACCAACTCAACTAACAATCCACTGCCGACAAATTGGCATCGGCCACCTTTCCACTGGTCCACCATGCCCTTATAAACTTGAATTGTGATAAAGCTTCATCTAGCATAGATGCATTATTCCAATTGTGACAAATGTCCTTATGTTCATCTCGATGTTGCTTGAATACATATTGAGCTGTGGTATTTGAAGACTTTGCTCCCAATGGAAAAGGCATGATCGCTCCTGACCATGCATCACATTCTTTGATCTCCCATTGTACATTATACGAATGGCTCTATTTGTTTGTGGATCATCTGCCATGAAGCCATGAAAGTTTGGCTCTTTGAAGCCTCTTTTTGTTATAGTCTTATTTAACATAGTCCAAAATAGGCTTGTGCCTTAGTGTCTTCCTCTTTCATCTCACAAGTGGCAATTGTCATCAATTCTTGCACGTTGTTTGATAAAAACACTATGTCAAATAAAATATTGTAAATGTGCAATGATTCTAACAATAATGAAGTTCTATGAGATGCTCTTGAAAAATGAATGTGTGATTGTGGAGAAAATATTCGAAACCTAGGTACATAAATCTGTGCTCCCATAGTCGTCCTAATATGGTCAAAGCAAATCCATGACCTTCTCAACTCGGCATCTCCGGTTTGCACCATCCTATTCACTAGATCAACACTAGATGTTGGCCCCGTTGAGGACATTTTGAAGACAATGCAACGTTCAGTAGCATCTTCACATTGGCCTAAAAATTCAATTCCGTAGAAGAAATCATATACACACAATCTTTTAAGTACCATTAAACTAGTCTCCACCCCCTTTCCCATAGTTCTTTTTTTGCTCTCATTCACTATTTTCTTGAATTTGAATAAACAAGTACAATGAAATGTTCAAACAACTATGGGAAATTTTTTATGTCTGAAATTTTTTAGTATTCACAAATTGATGATCCACAAAGTCCATTCATACACTCAAAAACACTGTCACAATAACTTTTTCTTATAGTGCCTGGAAAACTAACATGTGTTTTCACTGGTTTTGTCCAACAATGACCATCATAACATTGCTCCATCCCAATCATGGGAGATTGCTGCTTGCATGAAGCATAAGCAATGCAAATGCAATATTTCCATTGTATTTTGCATGAGGCTCTTTTACTTTCTATACCATATTGCATTGCTTTAGTAATTTCCAAGAAAGACTATTGTGATAATTATTTTCACAATTACATTAATTGTACTATTCTCAATGTTTTCGGTTTCTTTGTCATTTGTATCCTCAATATCACAAATCAATAACAACTCTATCTGTGGTATTATTGACACCTTGTGAATCACATGAAATTGTCCTAACCACATACATAGATGACAAGGTACTATCGAAGATGTAGTAGCTCAATGAGCCAAAATCTTGCATAGGGTACAATGGGAACAGGTCATCTGCAGCACCTTGAGTCATCACCATTGCAAACAACTGTTTTGACAATCTACGAATAAATTAGTTGTGAGTTTTGCGAGTTTTATCCCATCATAGCAACAACATTTTTAGCACACATGGCATGCCAGTAAAATGAAGCATCCACACATAACATAATTTCCTATTGAATGGGTAATTTTTCCAGCTAAGGGAAAACATTTGGAATATTCCCTAAGATACTTAAAAAAATGACCTTTTTTTATGGGTGTCAACAAAAAGGCATTACGCATACGTAAGTGTTTTTCAAAATACATTAAAAAAGAGAATTTTTTTGTTCTTGACAAGAATAACAATTATCCCATTTTTGGGGGTCCTCAGGACCACTTGCAAAAACATTTCCATTCAAAGAGTACCAAGTTTAAAAAATAAGCACATTTTTAAAATGCTCATACTCTTACGATATAAAAGTGACAAACAAAAAAAGTAATTACTTATATTTTGTGACACACGCGATATTAAAAACTCAACGGACTCATACAGGTTCAAATGCAAGTCAGTATCAATCCCACCACTATCAGTAGTTATAGGTGTTGATGATCCTGAGTTGTAGAAGAAGCATCCTCTTCTTCACTATGTACTAAAACATTGCCTTCCTCACAATGCAAGCCGTAATTTTCATAGTTTTCCATACTTCCTCTGGTACATGAGGACGGTCCCGCATTGTTTGTCACGAGAATTTTTCGGCTTTAGGATTTCAATAGTGGACTTTCTCAAATGACCTGTTGTAGTGAGCATGAAGTTGTACACTAAAATATCCACCTCCTCTAAAGACAATAAAGAAGAATTTGGAGTATTATTTGTTTTTCTCTTCTTCCCTTTACCATGCACTATATGGACCATCTCGAGGCTATACCTCCATTTGAATGGATCAATGTGATCTATTTTAAACCAATGCACAATTATGTCTTTGATCTTAGATGTGATGTCATCTCGATGAAGTGTGAGTACTTTTCCAATCCAAAAGAGGTGACCGAGATCATCATTTGTTGCCAGTGTAGCTACCAAGGTACCCTCTTGGATATCTTGCGGGTCACCCTTCCACATCTGGGCTAGTCTGTCCCTCCTACTTGTTGACTGCCTTGCTCCAAGATACATCTCTCTGGTCTCTCTTGTTAGATTTTAGCAATTTTCACATGGTTTAAGCGATTTGTTTGGTATCTATGTGGATCCACACGTGTGAAGACCTATCCACACGTGTGAAATAACGCTTGTAATATTCAAATCCATTGTACTTAGATTTTATTTGAGTCAAATGTGAAATCTCCTAGATTATAGGAGTTATCTCCTAGATTGTAGAAATCAAAGTGGTCAACACAAACCACCAATGGATGATGTGGTAAATTAGATTGATCTTATCCAAAGTGGATATCGATGAGTACAATGAGTTGTCCCACACGTGCTGGAAGTAGCCTAGAGAGAGATTATGATGATTGTGTACTTGATCCATGATGGACCCATTGTGATGGTAATTTTGAGATACATTGATTTGGGAGCCATCATTGTGTTTTCACTCTCTTAAGCTAGTTCTTTGTGATTGAATGCTTTGTATTTCTTAAGTAAACATATTTTCTATTAGCAGGCCGTACAACAACAGTACTTCACACGTGTGAAGCCTTTGGATCATTGTTTTTTATTGTTTTCCTTGGATCACTAGAAATTGTCAAGTAGAAGCTAGAATTGGATGCTAGTCTTGATATTAATCAAGATCCCCGGGCTATCAATCACTCTTATTGATCATTTGTGGACCAAAATAAGTCCTTTTCTTTGAAATTTGACATTGTATCAGAGCCAAGTCTAAGAGCTTTGATGATGATCCAAATCTCTTCATTTTGCTAAAAGCATTGGTGCTAGAATCAATTTGAAGGAGGGCGACCTTAACCAATAGTTTACTTTGTTGAAGTTCAAATCAGTGTGCAAAGTTCAAGTGTACTTCTCACGTGTGCTGAAGTTGTACTTTCACCATATCTTAGTGATTTTTCAATATTTGTGCTTCAAACGACTTGTGAAGAGTGAACCTAGTGATTTGCTTTGTGAAAATCCTCTGATCTCATTGTAGATTTGATGTGGAATGTGTTAGATGTTTGTTAAACCTCCAAATCATCGAGAGTGAGTTTTGAGGCTTATGTTTTTAGTGAAACTAAAATCCATTCTAAACACCATAGGAAGGCATTGGCACTTCCAAGAGTCAAATCCGAGTTTTTCAATTGAATAGTTTGTGTAGAATTTGATTCCCATGTTCTTTTGAGTTTAAGATCATTGTAGATCTTGCTTCTTGAGTTGAGAGAGATTCAAGAGAGGAGCCTTGAGGCTAAATTTTGAAAAGTGAATAGGGAAAGTCTTGAATAGTACATTTGTTGTACTTGTTACTAGTTAAAAATGGGTTTAATTGGAGCTTATCTTCTTGAAACTAGATATACCTTTGTCTAAGGCCTTTGTGAAAATGTTACCATCTCCTTTGTTCCAATGAAGGTAGTCTGCAACATCTTCTTCCCAATCAGATCCCTTATCAAGTGGTACTTGATCGCAATGTGTTTCATCCTTGAGTGAAACACAAGGTCTTTTGTCAGATGTATTGCAGATGTGTTGTCCATATGCAAAACCAGAGATTCATTTCTCGTTTCACCCAGTTCATCAAGGAACTGTTTGAGCCAAATTATTTCATTGGCCATCTTTGCTGCTGCAACTTACTCTGTTTCGTAGGATGACTGACCCACAATGGTCTGCTTCTTGTTGACCCAGAGAATTGCTGCTCCTAATGCGATGGTGCATCCTCTTGAGACGTAAGCTGCATTAATTCCCTTTATTCTTCAGTCCTCGAACAATTTTCGTTCGTTAGTACTGTTTCTGCAAGCATTGGAGCATTTGCTCCTTTGCAATTCAGCATCCCAAAATCTTCTAAGATTTTTTGGGTATATATGGACTGTTGAAGGTATAATTCCCTCATAGTTCCTGTCAATTTGTCAGCCAAGGTAACACCTGGCTTTCCCCAGATTTGCAATCCCGAAATATATATATCATTATTCACTTCAGCAATAAGCTTCTCACTCTTGCAAAGTATCAGAGTGTCGTCCTGCTGCATTCACACGTGTGGGACACCCTACACATGTATTTTTGATCTCCTAAGCACAATAACACCATAAAGATCAGACTAGCATTGGTTGTCAGTAGGAAAGCTGATCATACAAGCAATATTATTGTGTTACAAGCAAGATCTGCCAACAAAACATAAGACAAGCATCATAAATGCCTCTACTCGGCTAGAGAGAGAAAATAGCAAGTACAAAACTCGTGGAGAGAGAGAGAGCACAAAGAGCTTGTCTCCAAATTTGCATTACACACAAATTTCATCATTTTCTCAATGAGAGTACATCACATATATATAGATCCATGGACTCTTCTCCTACTTTGAGTTGAATTGGAGTTGTGGATCCACCTCTCAAGCTATCTAGACTTATCCAAGCCACCTCACTATGTCTAATTGTGCCACATAGTCTTTCATGCATTAAATGTGGCATGTAAAGTACAAATGGCAATTCCTATGGTAGCTTGAGTTTCTACTTCTACCTACCTTGAATATTTTATTCTAAGATGGGTCTTTACTAAGCCAAAAGAGCTCAATTCATCTTTGGCATTTTTAGGACCCATACTCACAACATTAGATAGATTTTTCAATATTTTGACACTCCTAAAAATGTATCTAATGTGGATCAAGCATTGATCTTGAGATAAGACCAATGCTTTGAGAAGGCACTTTTGCAAAGTGGCTTTGTGAGAAGATCAACAATACACGAAGATGTGTCGACATGTTCTAAGTTGATTTCACCTCCAATGAGCTTTTCCCTTACAAAATGATGTGCCACTTCTATATGCTTGCTTCTTGCATGAAAAATAGGATTGTTTGCAAGAGCTTGTGCCGATATGTTGTCACATTTGATCAAGGGAAGATCATCCTCTTTGATGCAATTTAGCTCCATGATTAAACTCTTGATCCAAAGCACCTCTTTAGTTGTTGTAGTGAGTGCTTTGTACTCGGCCTCACAAGATGATAGAGATATGGTATCCTGCTTCTTTGAAAGCCAAGACACAAGATTGCCTCCAAAAAAGATAGTATATGCATTAATGGACTTTCGATCCATTTTATCACTTGCAAAATCGAAATCTGGATAGCCAACAATGGTTAGATTTTCATTCTTGTACAATAAACCATAATCTTGAGTAGAAGATACATATCTTAGAAGTCTCTTGCCATCTTCCAATGTTGGATCTTGGGATCTTGCATAAATTGACTCAATTTGTGCACACAATAGCTCAAATCGGGTCTAGTGATAGTAAGCCAAATTAAAGAGCCTATAAGACTCCTATAAAGTGTGATGTCCTCAAAGGATCTTTCATCACCTTTAATAGGATCTTTTACATGTTGCTCCATGGGAGTATCTATGCCTTTACAAATTTGCATATTGAATTTTTTCAACATAGAAAAGACATATCTAGATTGACAAAAAAAACATACTCTTCATGAAAATCAATCTCAAGGCCCAAAATGTCATGGATTTCTCCTAGATCTTGCATTTTAAATTCTTTTCCTAATGCATCTTTGGTTTCCTGAACTAGCATCAAACAACTTCCACTAAGAATAATGTCATCTACATAGATTAGGAGAATGGCAATATTACAACCATCAAATTTTAAGTACATAGAAGGATCATAGTCACTAAGCACAAATCCTAATGGAAGTAGAAAGTTGTTGAGTCTTGAATACCATGATCTGGGTGCTTGCTTTAAGCCATAAAGACTTCTAAATAGCAAACACACCTTAGATTTATCCTTGATAAATCCTTGAGGCTGTTCCATGTATATCTCCTCCTCAAGATAGCCATTCAAAAAAGCATTGGAGACATCAAGTTGAAACAGTTTCCACTTAAAAAATAAGGCAAGAGAGATTATGATTCCTATTTCACCATCTTTGCTATAGGAGCAAAGGTTTCTTCATAGTCAAGGCCATATATTTGTGCAAAGCCTTTAGCACACAATCTTGCCTTGTATTTGTTGATGGAGCCATCATGATTGTACTTGATCTTGAACACCCACTTGCATCTAGTGATATGCATGTAAGGTGGTGGATCCACTAGCTCCCATGTGTGGTTGGTGATCAAGGCATCATATTCAATCTTCATGGCCTCATACCACTCCTTGGTATTGAGGGCTTCTTGAACATCTTTGGGATCCTCATGAGAAACAAAATAAGCATAAGTGGAATCAAGATCCACTTGTTTTCCTTTGTCATCATAAGTGAGCCTCTTGGGCTCAGATCTCTCCCTCATGGATCTTCTAGGAGTGAAAATCTGAGGACTTTCATCTTCAAATCTTGACTCCTCCATATGCTGATTGTCTTCAATAACAATAGGTGATAGATTTTGAGGTTGCTTGATCTCGGCCCCTCCAAGATTGGACTTTTTTTCTTCATGAAAAACTACATCTCTACTATCAATTACTTTAGAGGTAGAGAGCATGTAGATTCGATAGGCTTTCTTGTTGGATGAATATCCAACCATCACTCCTTTGCTTGTTGGATGAATATCCAAATACTCTAAGGTGTTCAACCTTAGGTTTCTTAAAATAGAGTGCTTCATATGGTGACTTTCCTCCAAGTGCAACATGAGGGAATCTATTGCAAATATAGTTTGAACAATTGATAGCCTCACCCCAAAAGTCTTTTAGCAAAGATGCCTCAATTTTGATGGTTTTAGCACATTCACACAGTGTTCTATTCTTTCTTTTAGCCACCCCATTTTGAGATGGTGTATATGCACAAGAAAACTCCCTTTTAATGCCTTCAAGCTCACAATAATCATGAAATTTTTTGGAAGTGTACTCACCACCTCCATCACTTCTAAGAATCTTGATTTTGTAAGAAAATTGCTTTTCAACTAGAGCTTTGAACTTTAGGAAACAGTCAAACACCATAGATTTTGAAGCTAGAAGATATACCCAAGTAAATCTAGTGAAATCATCAATGAAAGTTACAAAGCAAGTAGCACCACCCTTGTTCTTTGAAGATGAGAAGTGCACATCCGAGTGTATGAGCTCCAGTAGATGTGTAGTCTTGATAGATGACTTTGAAAAAGGCTTCTCATGAGACTTAGATATGGCACAAGCGTCACATGGCTTGAAATTCTTGGAGATAAGATTAGGCAAGCCAATAGCTTTGGCTTTTTTTGACCATGGACACCATAGAATTATAGTTAGGATGAAGGGAATGGTCCCTATGCCTTCAATAGCACACTCATGATCATTTGCTGTGTAGATGGACTTCTTGGCTCCTTCATAAGGTGACATGGATGAAAAAGAATACTTGGAGCTACACATATGTGAGGAAGCTCCACTGTCAATATACCACAAACCATCCTTCTTGAAAGGTGATGAAGAAAAACTCGAGACCATAAGAGATCCCTCTTCATCACTTGCATGAGTATCTTCCTTCTCTTCATTAGAGATGTTGGCTTGCTTGAATTGACTCTTCTTCTTGAAGCAATTGGTGGCATAATGCCCCTTCTTGCCACAAAAGAAACACTTGATGTTTTTCTTCTTCTTCTTGGATGTGGAAGCTTGAGAGGACTCATCCTCATCTCCTTTCTCCTTGGAAATAAGATTGTTCTTGTTTGAAGAGAATTGGAGTTGTTCTTACTTCTTGTCTTGTGCTTGTCTTTGGTAAAGAGAGCTTTACCATTAATGTTGAGAGACAGTCTCTCCATTTCCAAGAGTTTATACTCTTGTCTTGATTCTTCAGAAATGAGCACACTTTGGAGTGCTTCCAAACTTGGTAGCTCCTCCTTAGAGTCTCCTATGCATGATAATTCTCTATTTTTAACTCTCATTACATAAGCTGAAGCACATTCATCACTTCTCTGTACACTTTGAAAAATTTGGTTTCTTAGTGTTAGAAGTCTAGAAGTTTTTTTTGCCTCATAGATAGACTTGAGAGTATCCCACGCATCTTTGGCATTAGTACAAGCACCAATTTCTCTTAAGATGTCATTTGAGACATTCATCTTAATATAATGTAGAGCCATCCTAGCTCTCTTTTTGTACTTTGAAATTTCTTGAGGAGTTTGTGGTTCTTCTTCAATGCCAAGTACAATATCCATCACATCTTGTAGTATTAAGACAGATTCCATTCTAACCTTCCAAATTGAGTAATTGGAGGTTGACAATCTTTCACTTGCTTCTAATAGAAAGACACCCATTGAAGTCATAAAGAATGATGGAAATCAAAAGAGATGGATAAAAGAATTGCTTTTCTTCTCACTATAGGAACCAATCAAGGGTACAGAACCAAATCCTATGTAAGACTTAGCAAAAAACTGTGAGATAGATCTCACTACTTGACAATCTCTCTAAAACAAGATTTGAATCATCAAAAAAGATGAAATATGGCAAAAGTTATGGTTCTCTGAATTTCACACATGTGAAATATTCCAAAAATGTCAAATTGACTCAAATACAATCTATTTGTATGAAACAATTTGTCTAGAACCTATAAGTTTTGTCTAAATCACATATAGATGAGATTGTGTAGCTTCCGGATGATTTTTGTGACCATTCAAGCAATAAATGACATGTACACACGATTTGCCACAGGTCTAGGCACCCTACCTATGACTCTTCAAAAGCCCATAACTTCTGATTGGCTTATCCAACTGTCATGATTCAAATTGCATCAGATTCTACCATTTCTAGCTTTCTAGTGGGCTAATTTGCTTGAAATTTGGATCTGAGGTGAGAGAGAACCACCAACCTGAAAATGGGCGGATTTCACACGTGTCAGCACCTGAAATTCTGTATAGTACCTGATCTGGCCCATTCAATGTGGTTTGAAGCTCAAAATCACAAGAAAACTACAAACTAGCTAGAAGGTAGAATCTAGACAATTCCTAGCTTGAAATTTGATCAGATCTGCAAGCTTTTTGATTAGATTTGCTTGTAAAACTTAGGTAGGCTCTGATACCATGCTGAATTCACACATGTGGGACGCCCTACACATGTATTTTTGATCTCCTAAGCACAATAACACCATAAAGATCAGACTAGCATTGGTTGTCAGTAGGAAAGCTGATCATACAAGCAATATTATTGTGTTACAAGCAAGATCTGTCAACAAAACATAAGACAAAGCATCATAAATGCCTCTACTCGGCTAGAGAGAGAAAATAGCAAGTACAAAACTCGTGGAGAGAGAGAGGGCACAAAGAGCTTGTCTCCAAATTTGCATTACACACAAATTTCATCATTTTCTCAATGAGAGTACATCACATATATAGATCCATGGACTCTTCTCCTACTTTGAGTTGAATTGGAGTTGTGGATCCACCTCTCAAGCTATCTAGACTTATCCAAGCCACCTCACTATGTCTAATTGTGCCACATAGTCTTTTCATGCATTAAATATGGCATGTAAAGTACAAATGGCAATTCCTATGGTAGCTCGAGTTTCTACTTCTACCTACCTTGAATATTTTATTCTAAGATGGGTCTTTAATTCATCTTTGGCATTTTTAGGACCCATACTCACAACATTAGATAGATTTTTCAATATTTTGACAGTCCACATACACAGCTACAATGACGATCTTCCCATCTGTAATTCTTACATAGACATTGGAATCAGCCATTAGTGGCTTGAATCCGAAGGATTTTAGGGATTGATCTTTCTTCTTGTACCATTGTCGAGCCGACTTGTTATGGCCATATTCGGTTAAGGACCTGGAATAGTCCTAATAGGGTAGACCAGCCCTCCCGTATTCAAGATTGTTGGTCACGCCATGATTTAATTCCATGTCAAGGCCAATTTGTGACTAAGAACCTTGAGAGGACCCAGACACTCTAATTGAGACATATGGAGTATTGCATGTCTGTGTGATGGATATAGGTAGGAGGACTGCGTGAAGAGGTGTGGTCTATTTATAGTTGACCTGCATGGGGATTGCATGGTTTCATGCACAGGACTCTACTCTCTATATAATGAGGTAGGGATTCTCCCGTTACAAGTTTCTCTCTTTTCCTCTAGCTTTCACATGGCATGGCTTGGGGGCTAGATCTTGGTTTGATCTTGATTGGGAGGTTTGGCTCCATAGTCTCTATTGGTGTGTTCTCCTATCCTCATCGTAGGGGCAATCCTTTAGGGTCTTTATATTGGTATTAGATCTCGACTAAGATGCGGTCTTGGATAGGTTAGAGACAAGTTATATATCAAATTGGAATCGGAAAGCACTTGGATTTGCATCCCGAATTGGAGTGCTATTTTTTTTCAAGAAAGTTGGAGTTGGATTCACTAGTATGGAATTGAAGCATGCTTGTAAAATATGGTGATAGAGTGCTCTTCTACACATGCAGTTTTGAATTAAGATGTTGAGATTTATGTGAATTCATTTTTAATTCTCTGTTCTTTGTGAAAGCTTTTCATTGATGTAGAATGATCTGCTATGGTAGATCTGGCTGCATATATGATTCTATTATTTACATGTTGGGGAACGGTATCCTCCGAGGTTACATGTAAGATAAGGATCATTAAGAGACTGCTGTTGACAATTTTTTTAATATGTGTGGTTTTTACATGGGATAACACTTCCCAAAAAATCATTTATATCCTACTTTATGCTCAGCTTAAACTTGAGGTACTGAATAGTAAAAATGACTATGAATGATTGGAATAGGAGTTGCATGTATAACTCCATGCCAGTAGCAATAGTAGAGGTAATCCAGTTTATTTGAACTATAAACCAAGCAAGTAGACCTTCTCTCTGATTTTTTTTTGAGTTCTTGAACCCTAGAATAGTTGCAGAAACTTGTATGGAAGGTGAATCATGCCTATTGTTGTTTCCTCAGATTTGGATTTGCATAGATAGATGCAAAAAGAAAACGAATATGGCAATGAAAACAACCTCAGAAATCCAGAGTTCAGAATATTGGTAACAGTTGTTTTGTGCCTTGAAACTATGTGAACAAGAGGTTTTTCCTAGATCTGATGAAGACTCCCTCCCAAATCACCAACTCCTCACAACAACAAGGGATGAGAGAAGTGACTTCTTCCATAACTGTTGTTGAGGTAATAGAGAGCGGATGCTTTGTTTTTAGCTCAACAAATGCGATCCTTAGTAGTAGAGGCAGCCATAGGAGGGGAGGCGCAAACATCTAGTTCTCTAATTCCTTTCTGACAGCGAGTAAGTGTCATGATGGCTATTGCGGGCCAAGGAAGGGAGATGATAGGTGCAGTGAAAGGCGGCGCAACCATGCACGAGGTTTTCAGAGTAAGCTGAAACCCGAGTGGTTTGAAATAAAACGTGCATCTGGAAGATCAATTCCAGCAGTAAATCCATGCTCTCTGTTTTTCACAAAGATGGAGACTGGCGATGAGTGAGCTACAGATATGGTAGAAGAAGGGCACGATCTAGCCTTGCCTTAGCTTTACATTCTCTCTATCTCTCGATGTAGATGAGGTTGAGAACACATCGTGAATGAATTTGTGGCGGCCCTCGATGAGGGTGAGAAACCCTTAGGGTTGCATGTGGTTTTTTCAAACCCTTGTAAAAAATTGGGTTAAGTGTGGCCTTGCATGACCCATAGGGGGCTGCTAATTAAATATGTGGCCCAAAGTCTCTTGTGGAACCTCAGCTCCATTTTGTCTATTTATGGTTTCGAAAAGGAGATTTATGAGATAATTTGCTTAAACCAACAATGAAAAATAGAATTATCGATTCTTCGAGGCATTGCCAAGAAAATGGCTTAGTGAGATATTTTGCTATCCTAACAGGGAGTCGGTGAACTAGGGTTCATAGATTTAGGATTGACAACAAGATATTCGTTCCTCATGAGTTACTTCTTCCAAGACGATGTTTGAGGCAAAAAAATTTAATTTTTTTTGATACTGTGCTTGAAGGTAACTAGACTTTGGAAGCATGTGTTTTTCCCAAATTGAAAACATAAATTTGATTCTTTTTTTCTCTTTTTGTTGAATTTCAAATTTAGTTAAATTTTGGAATGGATTACTTGTCTTGTATATTTCTAGTTGATATTAATCATTAGAAATGGGACAAGTTAACGTTTGTGCAACATACGCGTCAAAATTGATTTTAAAATCGTCAAACAATATGAAATGACCAGATAACATGAGTGATGATAGAACTCTTTATCCGATCAGTGAAATCTTGTTTGGATACAGTTTAAGAGTTTCTTAAATGCTATTGGTAGGATCGGGAAATGTATTTCGCAATTAGGATTTTAGAAATTCCAGTAAATAATTGCTCAATACTAGATATTAATTTCATGGGTAAGATTCATTTAGTTGAATTCATAACTAATATCTTTGTGACCATTGAGTTATCCATAGTTTTGGATGTCACTTGTGAAGTTAAAAGAGGAATCTGATACATGGATTACATTAGATCTGTTAATTGATTGAAGCTTGTCCCTGGAGTTAATGCTCTTGGATCCATGGGGATTCAAAGCCCATTATTAACTTGGAAGGATCGGAGTATAATATTGAACCATGTTAATTCTTTTGTTTAGATCACAGGATCAGATGTGGATTCGTGCCATTTGATAGGCATGCCGGTCATCCAAATAAAAAGGGATTCTCCAGTTTTCGAAACAAGAGATAATATCCTATAGTGATTATAGGACAGCTAGATGATCAATAGATCTCTAGAATATCAAATAAGGCGGTTAAAGGGTTTTCTGGAAGGAAAAGCTGATGGTATGGGACATTAGTGATTTTGGGAAGGGAATTCTAGGATTGTAAAGATCTGATGATCAATGGTGTGTTTTAGTACCTAGTCGCGATATGGGAAAGAGAAAACCATTTGATCAAATGTGGGATATTTTGAAAAATTTTGAGGTTTAATCTCGATCCCAATGTGGTATCTCATTATTTGCAAAATCAGAGGCCTTCAGATCTATTTCTTGCTTTCTTATTCAATCCTTTACTTCTTAGTAATTTCTCAAATATAAGACATCAGACTAGTTTATATGATTCTTTTCAGCATGAATTATTCTTTTGAAAGACTGTTATGTCATATAAATTATACTTGTGTGAATAGACATGGAATTCAGAGAAATTCTATGGTTTAAGTGTTTCAATTTATTAAACCTAGAGTATCTCTCTTTGCATAAATGGATTTCGATGGAAGGGTAGTTTTTGTCACTCAGGTTGAAAATATTTGAAGGGAAAGTCTTGTGTGTAATAGAGTGAATCCTTTTGTGGAATACACTTATTACTGACTTTTCTTGGATTTGAGTATTTTCATATATCATCTTTCCAGTTAATTTTTATTGAAATTTATAATTTCTTTAAAAGGAGGGGTGAAGTGGTGGGATAAAATTCTATTTGGAAATATGTAGTTTGCATAGTTTCGGAAGAGAACCGACTGTGGTATAAAAATGAGGTTTGGTCTGAAAGTAATTTTGGATAGATTCAGAATAAGATACCTAATTGAAACTTTTCGAAAAAGAGAAATTCTCTAGGGATTGTGGTGGACAATCTAGAGCTAGAACATGTTTGATATTTGAACCATTATCTATAAGTAGTACAGTAAAAGGTTAAAGGTTACTAATTTCATTTTAATTGGAATAGAAGTAAGTTTGATCATAATGTGAGTCATCTTAGTGTAGTACTAGGGTCAGAGAGGGGTTGATTGAGTGGAAGAAATTATGTAATTAGAAGTAAATTGGCCTGGAAAACTACTGAGAGTGAATTTTATTCGTCTCAAAGATTTTCCTGACATGTTATTTACTCATGAGAAATAGAAAATATTTTGTAGCTGAGTTATAAGATCTCAGTGAGATATGTGAGTAACATATGTGGGTTCTGGAGGAATCTACCAGATAAAAATGTGTTTATGTACTGGGTCATAGTGAGATTATTCACATATGTGCACGATTATTCTTGTATGAATCTACTGTGTGTTCCTAGTTACTAGGGTTATTTGGTGCACTTAACCTAGTCGGTGAACATAGACATATGATCAAGCATTGTTTTGACAGATACTTGTAGACTTAACAAATCTTTGTATAGAAGATTTATGGATTAACTTATAAATGATTTGGATAAGGATTTAAATGTGGTGTCATACTAGTATAATTGAATTCTTCACCTAGACATTTGAGATTTCTAAATCACTGGCAATTAACTTGAGTACTTGATTACTCCTGAATGAAGTTGATTGGCAAAACGATCAACGTGATGTGGATTCACCAAGAACTGATAGTTTTTGTTTTATATTGCTTGTAAGACGCATGATTAGTGAGTCATTTGGATTCATCAGTTAAAATTATGTGCATTGGATATACAATATTCTTGGGATAGAGTATTCCTTAGTTAAGGAATGGACTCAATTCATTAGTAATTGTATCCCAGAGAGCTCAATTGGATAACGAATCATAATGAATTCGAGAATAATAACTGAATTGATATTCAGCAGGGCTTTGGGTATCTAGATTTGATTCTAGATTGAAATCTAAAGCTTTTATTTTGTAGTTGAAAATGATTGTCATTTTGGTATGCGTTCAGTCTTTAATTACCAGTGGTTTATAGAGCTTGAATCTTGCACTACAGTTAAAGAATCCTATTTGAAGAATATTCCTAAATCCAATATTTTCTTAGTGGAAAGATTTTGGAATAATTGTTACTTTTCTTGAGTTATGTGGACATATACTCCAGTATCCTATAAATGATTAAGTATGGTTTTGGGATTCCAGAAAATTATGGTTGACGAATCATGTGAATCTAAATATTTATGATTGACGGATCATAAATAGATACTTAGTTATTGTCAGAGGATTATAAGGAATTGTAATGATTTTTAAGTGTGACGATTAAGTCTCGATCTATTAATTGAGTAAGAATTCAGATTAGTATTTGAATCTCTTTACTCCAGTATTATTGAGAACCTATGGATCTCACAGACATTCTCACAAGATAAGTATTTTACTTGTGGAGAATTTAATTTATCTAGTGGATGCTATTATACTACAGTTTATGGTCTGCAGATGCTTGAGTACAATTTTTCATTTAATTGGATCTCAGTTATCATAGGAGACAGACAAGTCTATTAAGATAAATGAATGCTATTTTTTTGTATTTGGTGCTAGAAACAGTAGCATTTAACTCAAAAGAGTATCTGAGATACTCATAGATGAGTTTTAATCATTCTATATCTTAATGATTCTCCTAGAGATTCTAATTGAATGAATTATCATATCTTAGAATTGGATTCTAAGGATAGTTGTACTTGGGAATTTTTTATGAATTATCTGCCAGAGTTTGTGGATAATTTCAGACTGTAATTATTATTATTTCTTTAACTTTAATCTCCTAAGTTAGGTAATATTTCACTCAGAAAGTTCATGTAAGTGTTTTACATGAAGGTAATGTTACTAACTTGTGTTGAGTGTAACCCAGTTGAGAAAATGTATCTCTTAGTGTACTTTTCAAACCAGAATGTGTACTCCAGAACAGAGATTAATCATTGGAAATTAGTTTATCTCCGGGTACTTGTTTGATGAAAAAGTCAAACTAAGGATAACAATTTTCTTGGTTAATATTGAAAGTTAAAGGAACTATTCCTGTAATTCGTTCTTGTCTTGAGGAGCTTCTAAGGATAGAAGCAGGTTAAGGAGGGAAGAATGTTATGGCCATATTCGGTTAAGGACCTGGAATAGTCCTAATATGGTAGACCGGCCCTCTGGTATTCGAGATTGTTGGTCATGCCATGATTTAATTCCATCTCAAGGCCATGTTGTGACTAATAACCTTGAGAGGACCCATACACTCTAATTGAGACATATGGAGTATTGCATGTCTGTGTGATGGATATAGGTAGGAGGACTGCATGAAGAGGTGTGATCTATTTATAGTTGACCTGCATGGGAATTGCATGGTTTCATGCACAGGACTCTACTCTCTGTATAATGAGGTAGGGATTCTCCAGTCGACATATTGGGTTTAGGTTACCAGTTTCTCTCTTTTCCTCTAGCTTTCACATGGCATGGCTTGGGGGCTAGATCTAGGTTTGATCTAGGATGGGTTGGGAGGTTTGGCTCCATAGTCTCTCTTGGTGTGTTCTCCTATCCTCATCTTAGGGGAATCCTTTAGGGTATTTATACGACTGCTTCAAATCATACTCCAATGCATTTTGCATGCATAAGTAGGAAGTGAATTCGAGACATAGCCTAGGGGTTGATCCATGTAGACTTCTTCGGCCAACTCACCATGCAAGAAGGCTGTCTTCTCATCCACAGTGTGAATCCTGAGATCATAAGCAGCTGCATATGCAAATAGTAAATGTAGGGTGTTGCCCGATTCTAGGAATGACATGGAATATTCTAAAAGTTGGCAAAAGGCTCCTATAGTAAACCCAAACGCTACATGAATGTGGTAGAGAGTCGGAAATATTAGGATCAGGCAACCAGTTGGCATTCTGCGCATATAAGTCCAACATTGGGCCTTTAGGCTATAAAGTGCCATGTGCACTAATATTTAGATAAAATATTTTTAACTTAGCTTTTGCAAGTTCCTAAGTTAAGAAACACAACTTGCACCCAAGAAATACAAAGTGATTCGAACGGTCAAGATTGTGATCCTAATGGAACTTTAGTAGCCAATGGGTGATGAGGAGGTTCCACTCTCACTCTTATAAAAAGAGACCATTTTCCTTGTATTTCCATCATTCAAAGGTTAATAGAACTCTGCCCATTCTCTCTCTCTCTCTCTCTCTCTCTCTCTCTCTCTCTCTCTCTCTCTCTCTCTCTCTCTCTCTCTCTCTCTCTCTCTCTCTCTCTCTCTCTCTCTCTCTCTCTCTCTCTCTCTCTCTCAACAAATGACCAGATTGAGCAACAAGAGAGTTAGACAAAATGAATAAAAGCATAGCAATATTGACACAAATTTGAAAGCTGTTATGAAATTAAGTATAGCAAAATATACATGTCAATAATGTTGTGGAGCACAAGACAATAGCGAACGAAACTGCGTGCTCTACAAAGCTAATTCAATCTGTAAAAGGGATGAACCTATTACTGACAATACAAAAGAATCAATGCGCAAGGCATCTACTTCGTCTATCTCTGATACGCTTCTGATGCTATTATTTTACACACACTTTGAATACGCGTGATATTCAATATATACACAACTTTACAGGTGTGTAGATGAAGTTGAAGTACAAAGGTAGGAGATCGTGGGTGGCTGTTGTCGTTATCAAATCTGTTAGCACAGTTGCATGGGACGTCAGCCTTTGCTGAAATGAACGTTGGTGAAGCTGCAAAAAATGCGACACTCTAACGAAATGCCTCAGGATTTGATTTATAGGGTGTCTTCATTTTTCTAGGGAACCTTCGGCATTTTGTAAGGCAGTGTCGTCTTTTTTGCCTGTCACGAATCACGTGTAAAAATACAGTGTGTGTTTTTCGCCTATCTTATTTTACATGTGAATATGCAGACTATGCGACAACATGAGTAAAAATGCAGCATGAATGGAGACAGACTAAAATAGGATTTAGGAGAGAAGAGGAGATGAATCCAACATGAAGATCTTCACTTGGTGGTTCTTACAGTGGTATTAAAGCTTGGATCACATCTATCAAGAGGTGAAGCTTTAGGATCTTGGATTTTACAGTTCTTTTGGTGTAGCTCTTTGCTTCTTCTTCTAGGTGTTGGAATTCAATTTCAAGTGGGTGTATTCTCAGATTCTTGGTGTACTTTCAGCCTAAAGATCATAATTGTGAATTGGCTCCATGAATTTTGACGAAAATCATAGGATTTTTGATGAATTTAGTGAATTTTTCACCTACAATTGATGGTTTTTGCAAGAAATTGGTTATAAGATTTGGTGTAGTACGTTTTCCAGATTGCACTTACTGTTTTACAGTCATTAATTACAGAATTTAATGATTGCATGATGTTTGAATAGTCAAAAGGTTGATTAGATAGTGATTTTGGACCAAAAATTGGGGTTTTTTGGGCCATAAATGGGCTATAGAAACCATGTTTGACTTGAATCAGAACTGTTAGTGCTTGCATGCAATGGATTTATAGGGATTTGGATCTGATTGCACGAATTTGTGGATTTTCCCCACAAATTTTGGTCAAAATTGGTCAAAAAACAAGGTTTTTTGATGATTTTTGGACTAATTTTGGGGTAGATCTCAAAATTCTCAGCCAAGAGTTGGTATGAACATTTTCAGAGATGTAATGAAGCTGTAACTAATCTTTCACGAAGTTTGGTAGGAGTTATACACCATTAGGGGGCTCAAAACACTAAAAAATAGTGTATTTTTGATGATTTTTGAGCATGAATACCTCTCAATTGGGGGTCTGAACCTATTGGTTCTTGTTACAAGCTTAAAGATATGTTGGATTTCCTCTGATTTGAGCCATCATGCATCCAATTTGGATAGATGTGCATTAGACATCAGCATATTGAAGTTTTGCTTGTTGAAGGAGGCCAAAAATGCATTTTTTGCATAATCTGAGCCTATGATTGCTTGCTGGACCTGTTAGAAGCTTCTATGCCTCTCTAATGAACCTTAGTAGAGTGCTTTTAACCTCTGATCCAAGGCTTATTGGGCTGGGATGTGATTTTTGATGATTCCTCTCTCCAAAAGTGCAGCCTCCTATCTGTTTTTTATGCATTTACTGCTCGCATGTGTGAAGCCAAGGTGGCAGAGTGATGTGGCAACTGCATTGTAGACCCACTCTCCCTATGTATTGTGCTTTACAATGACCAATTTGGTGTCATGTAGAGAAAGTTATGGCCGTCTGAAGTTTGGCAATTTTTGAACTAAAATTTGCAAAATTTTGAAATTGTTCTGATGCATCCATGTTTGTAAATCAGTATAGTGCTCTCCTGTTGATGGAAATGTATGGATAGACCTGCATGCATGCTTAAATTCATGTTGCATTTATAACCAGTGATTTTGATCAGTAAAATTCTTACATGTAGCTATTTTTGGCAATTCTAGATTAAAAAGCAAATTTCCTAGCAAATAGGCCATTTACGAATTTTTTTTTGTTTTTTTGAAAAAGACTGTGCATGTCGAGTTAGTTCCATGCAGGATCTTTTGAAGTGATTTTGATTTGAGACAGTGTCTGTGTTTTTGCAAAATCGATTTTTCACAGTTGGTCCATTTCGAACGGATTTCAAAAATCCTAGTTTTTTCGTAAATTTTAGTGTTTGGTCATAAAAAGTTGTTGTTTAATTTGATCCGATATTGATTTTGCGAAAGTTTGCACAAAAGAGTGAAAATTCTTGCTGAATAATATCAGCCAGTTATGAAGGTTTTGAACATTTCACTTATTAATTGATGATTGGATCTCAACTAATTTAAGCAAATTTTGCGTAACATAAGAGTGTCATTTGTTGACGGTCTTGAAGCAGCCTTGTTTGGCTCCAAAGCTACACTTTTAAAAGAATTGAGAGAAAACGCGTGTGAGAAGTCTATTGATACAATTGAATATTGTTACTTGTTTAATGTGGCAAGCAAGTCTCACCTCTGCTTTCTCTTAACCAGAATATGCATTCCTCGTCACTGTCCATAATACTGAAATGATGAACACCTGCTTTTCACATAGCCAAGATTGATGTGCCCGCACCCACAAGAAGGTCCAATGCAAAACCACCCTCGGGGAAAAAGCAAAGAGCAAGAATAACATAAAATACTCACTTTTTTCTACACTACCTCTCACAAGCATGTTATTTCTTGTATTTTTGACCCACTCTGAATGTGGTAGATATTGTGTCTACATTTTACTATCCAAATCCAACAAGCCTATATCAAAATTCTTTAGGCGATCACGATCAAATTAAGGGCATGGTTTTCTTGAAAGAAGGTAAACATTCATAAAATGCATTTGCAATCAACGCCAACACTATGTCAAACCAAGAAGTCTATTGGGACACATGACAAGACATGAACAATATTATTAAAAATAATACCTTGATGTGCTTTCACCCACGAAATGCACTTCTCGTCTACATCAATGCCAACAAACATGTGAACACCAACCTTTCTCGCTACTAGAATAGAAGTGCCTATCCCCAGCAACAAATCAATCGCAACTTCGCCCTCGGTTTTGCAACCCAACCTGTTTTGATACTTTTTCAAAAAGAATTTTCCCACCAATTTTGGCTGAAGGGGAGCTTCCACGATACTTCCTACAAAGGTTGGAAGAGATGGTGCCCGCCATGGCTTGAAGTTATTTGCTTTAACTCTACGGTATGTGGTTCTGCTCATATCATGTATTTGTATTCATCTCTTGTATACTTATGAAAGTTATCAGGTGTTGTAGATGATAAATGGGAAGGTATGAATCCGTTGTCCAGCGATGGATCAGTGAGGGTTCATACTACCGTTTTTGGCATGTTTTTTACTCCATATACTATCCACTGTCCAGCGATGGACCAGCGATGAGGCTCACTCAATAATGGAGAGGCTTGTTGAGGATGGATAGGTTGTTGTCCACCGATGGACATGCAACGATCTATCTTGAGCAAGATAATAAAAAAGTTGATATATATGGTTATTTGTCCAGCGATGGATGCGATGAACCAATCCTTCCTTCCACATACTTCAAAAAGCATGATAATGATAGCTATGCATCGTATATGATAGGTTGAGACAAGTGCTTCATAATGACCAGCGATGAAGCACTTCCTATCTCATGAATGGTTGTATGGATTCAAACTCCTTATCATAGATATGAATGGATGATAGTTTGGTTTGTTAACTATAGTTTTAGTATGCTTTACTATTCTTCAAAGGACAGCATGAAGGTGTGGTTGTTCCATAAGTAACTAAGGGTTACATCCATACTCACGAAGTTATTGTAGTATCATACTATTATCAAGAGATACAACTCAGATGCTGGCACATGCTGACTAAGTTTAGTATACCTCATGCTATAACCAGTTTCGTTATCATACTTGTGATTGATTGCTTCTTCACATTGAACACTACTATGTGCAAGGACTAACAAATAAAACTTGCACTCTTGGTAACATCGAATATTACTACGATCTTCATTTTCGATTAGGTTCGGTTTCGAACCATAAAGCGATAAGCGTTTGCACAGGTATGCACATTAAACCATTCGCTTCAGATTTGTATAAGCAATGAATGGTAGGCTCTCCTTAAAGTACTTACTATCACTTCACAATGACTGACAATAACGGTATGAACGTTTTAAGAATAAGGAAGGCAAGAGCACTCGAGGAGACTAAACATGACATCCTCACAAGAAACCACTGCTACAATCATCCAGGTCAGGGTTTTCCGAACAGTTTTCAGATTTTGCAAGCATCACCTATCTTCGAAACGTAAGGTGTCTCTTCACAAATATATTCCATTCTAGGTGACTAATAAAGATCCTAAAACAAAAATTTAGTTGATTTCTACTCAGTTCGACTGTATCACTTCATAAGTAATGTAATTTTTCTGTGTTTAATGACACCCACGCTGTCCCAAAGCAAGGTTTCTCCTCAAATTATCTTGGACAGCATGGATTTGCGTAAGATAAACGGTTTTTATAGAAGGATTATTATGGCACGGATCTGCCCTGATACCTCATGAAAACCATGAGAACCTCATCAATAAAATGAAGCCTATCTGATACAAGGGTTAAAAAAAAACCACAAGATGGATATGGAGTTACGATAAACGTAAGTTTACTCATAGCTACACTATTCAACCATGGCTTATGCTAATTTATTATCCATTCGATTGTTATATCAGACTGTGGTGAGATACAATTGAAAAGCATGGATATGCTCAGGAGTATGGACAGTAGTGCGTGACGTTTTTTTAAGTCACATGGGTTAGAATAGCATGGATTTGCTCTGACATCGGCACACGTGTTCACACCATTTCTTTTAGCGATAAGCAATATATATGGTGAAAATTTTTCATACTTGTGCTATAAACAAATTAAACTGATACGGACCAATGTCCAAAAATTGATCAGCATGGCATTTGCCCTGATACTGTAATGGAGGGGATTGGCCTATCGCTATAAAATCATCTTTGTATTTGGGAAGACTGGACTATGTTTTAAAATATGCTGATGAGTAGTATAACGTCTTTTGGACATGGATAACAACTAACGCTCGGCTATGAAACCTGTCTTCCCCACTGTACTAACTCGTGCGATTTTGTGTTGTGGGATGGTGGCAGGTATCAGCTAGACATTTTGAGAGTGGTTATGCTATATGGTGCTTTACTGTACCGTATTTTACTTTTCAGCTTTACTGTACCTTGTTTATTTATGAATAAAGGCTTCAAAGGGTTTGGTCTTGCTTTGTCAAGAGGAACTATGTGAAATTGTGTATCTCTCTCTCTCTCTCTAGGTTGAGTATAAATAGGGGCATCCAAAGCCTCTCTCAACCTAGGCATTCTCTCTCTCTCTCTCTCTCTCTCTCTCTCTCTCTCTCTCTCTCTCTCTCTCTCTCTCTCTCTCTCTCTCTCTCTCTCTCTCTCTCTCTCTCTCTCTCTCTCTCTCTCTCTCTCTCTCTCTCTCTCTCTCTCTCTCTCTCTCTCTCTCTCTCTCTCTCTCTCTCTCTGCTATGCAAGTGAAGGCGAGGTTGCCGCTCCCAACGACGAATCCCTATACTACATCTATGACACTATAGTGGCATTGTTGCCAGGGAGTGCCACACACTCGTCTCACCGCATAGCATCTCTTCTCTTTCTCTTTTCTTTCTTATGCTTTCTTTTCACCAAAAAATCAGATTTTAGGGGTAGTTTAGACTTGTTTTGCTTGTTTTTGTGTGATTGGACTGTTGAAAGCTAGCGGAGGAGGTGTGGAGAGGTAGTGGAGGCCTGAAACAGCCTCTAAGGGCTTGACATTCCATCACAACCATAACAAAAACCACCAAAAAAACACTCAAATCTGCATTTTGGAGGGAAAAAGTGGTCAAAAATCACATCATATTTTGTTTCTCCCAAACCAATGAGAAGTAACTCTCACATGACTAGCAGCAACCTCAGAACATTGTTCCAGATCTGCATAGAAGCCTACGAGAGTTAGTTCCCAACAAATTTTGAAAAAATAGAGAAAAACAAAAAAAAAACTCAAAAATCTCTTGTAAAATCATTTTTTTTCAAAATTGCTAAGTAAACTTTGTAGAGCCTTGTAAAGCTGCATCTCCCTATGATAAGCACACAGAGCAGTCTACGAGAGTTACATTTCAAATTAACACCCCTTGCGAGAGTTCCCTAGATTCAGAAAGAGTGAAATCAAGTGCAGAACCCTTGCATAAGTTATTTTTTCAGTTTTGGTGGCAGTTAACTCTCATAGAGCCTCATGTAGTTCTATCTCCCTAGATAGGTACACAGACGAGTCTGCGAGAGCTTATCTTGTTTCAGTAAGTTGAAAAGTGGTTCCAAGTGTCTAAAAATGGAAAGAAAAGTCATCAGTATCATTAAATCCTCGCATAAGTAACTCTCGCAGACCATTCCATTGTTTCCAAAAGATCATTTTACATTAGTGACGAAGCCTGCGAGAGTTAGTTTGAACTATTGATAGATCTGTAAGAAAAAAGGTGGTTTTGAACCCTCATAGAGATCAATAGCTTCCAGATCTATGAGAAAGAACTCTCGCCACTTTGTACAGAGCCAGATCCACATCAAATCCAGCTCCAGTGAAGCCTGCGAGAGTTAGTTCCCTATAGATCTTGAGAAATTATAGTTTTTGACTGAAAAATAGTAGAAAGAACTCTCACATGAGTAAATCTCATAGATAGTATCAATAGCAAGATTTGCTTCAAATCTGTCTGTTGTAAAAATCTTAGACCAATCAAAGCAAGGAGAAGAGAGAAATCAAGGAAAAACCACCAAAAAAGGACTAAAATCACATTGATAGCCATTGAAGCTGATCAGATTTTGCCAGATCTAGGTTGCACTCACAACATCAATTAAGATCCAACATCACTAAACTGAACCAAGTGAATGAATATGAGATCAGGATGATCAGTACTCAAAAAAAAAAAAATTGGACACCATCATCATTGCACCTTTATTGAAGCAATCCATAACCCAACTACCTTAGTAACATTACAGTGTTGAGCTATGGATACCATCCTTGCAAGATTGTCTAAGCTACAGAAGATCCCCGATGAGACAATTTGAGACTACACCCATCGGATCTACCACCTAGTGAAGGATTGTAATCCACCACTTCCCGAAGGGATCATCATGGCAAAGTACCATGTTGGACTGCCTAAACAGATCAGATTTGGAATGGCAGATTTATCATCCTACGTTTTACTTGGACAATTCTATAAGGATGCTACCATGATGGAGTTGCAGATCTTCTACGAGATGATGGATTTTTTCTATCACATTGCTGAATCATCAGATGGGGAATCAGAGGAACAAGAGTCATCAACAAGCGATGATCAAACAAAAATGGAAACCCATGGAAGGCAACAAAGTGGAACAGAGGCAAGTGGATCAGAAAAATCAAACCAACAAGGAACTCACCAGGCAAATGGATGTCAAATTGATTCATCTAAATCATGAGTTTCTTCAATAACGAGTGTCAAGGTGGAAGTATTGGTCATATCATCTTGCATATCACCGAACTCACACGAGGACTATAATAGCTTACCAGTTTATTTTGTGGAAGATTCTAAGGGACATCTATTACCAATGTATGCCTATCAACTGAGAGACGATGATATACTACACTCGGTAAGGTGCTATGGATGTGGAGGAAAACATCGTCAAGCCGAATGTCCACATTGAGGAGATCCATCAACATTTGAACCCTATTGTGCACAATGCAGAGTTAATCATCCATGCCGAGATTGTCTGATGCAAAATTCACAAATATCTAGGAGGAATTTGGCTTATGTAGATCGATATAATGCACTACAAACGAAAAATCCTAGTGCCACTAGGTTATGAAAAAAGTGAAGAGGAGGACAACTCAACAAAAGTTCCAAAGTACACAGATGCACCCACATGCAAAATGATAATGACATCACAGTGGAGAGAGTTGGTAGAATCTATCAAGCTAGTGATAGTTGAGGAAGTCAAGAAATTGGCAACCGAGGAAGTACGACAGGTTCTATCAGGACTCTTGGCGCAATCACTGCAAGGATTTCTTGGTGATAGATCTTTAAGAGAACCTTTGTCAACAAAGTGACTCGAAGGCAGTTCAGCACAATTGAAATCCAAGGGAAATCCAAGGGAAATCTAGTAGTCATCCCAAACAATTGAAATCCAAGGGAAATCCAGTAGTCATCCCAAACAATTGAAAGAGGGAGACGTAGAACGAGAGAGGAAAAGAGAAAACTCACATCTTCGATTGAGCTTCAAAGTAAGTGAGGACGATTGTGGCTTGGTAAGTACGTTCTTTTTTTTTTGTTCATTCATTGTAGTAAGGGTCATTGTATTCAGGGTCGCCATTTTAAAAAAAAATGGTAGCTAGTATCACAACCTTGGTTGCAAAGTTTTTTTGCAGGTTTTCGGCTTGGCACACTGGCGTGCCAAGTGGGCTCCCCCTGACTGCGAATTTTTTTATAGCCAGGATTGTGATCATGGCTGCAAAAAAATTTGCAGCCAGGATCGCGACCCTGGGCCGGCGTGCCAAGCATGCGGGCTACAAATCTTTTTGCAGCCAAGATCATATGCCTGACTGCAAATTTTTTAGGACTAAAGAACGCTTGGCTTAGGAGCCTATGCTTAAGTAGTCTGACACAATGCATTGGCTTTCTCATCATATGCATAGCTTTTGTGCTCATTATTTTTTATGCATGGAATGGTTATGACCAGGTCTATGCACAAGAAAGGCAAAATACAAGACTAACACTTAGAGAGCATTCAAACATCCATGGAACAGGTATCCACTATGTTTGAGTGCTAGCAACATTCTAGAACAAGATGTTGCAAGTGAAGAAGATGTTGAAGAAGCATTGGATGACATTGAGTTTCAAAGAATAAAAAATGACTTGAATGATGACCTAAGCTTGGAAGAGCAGGATGCTAAAGAAACCAGAAAAAAGAAAGGTAAAAAAGGTGATGATGAGATCTCACAAATCCCCATCAATTTCCATGTTGAAATGATATTTGAAACCATGAATCGACTAAGAGTAGACAAGCCAACCCCACCCCCACTTATCCCTTTATGTACATTGTACATTCATGAGAGCGTGAGACAAGTGGGCCCAAATCGTGTTGTCATGAAAAAAAACATTTAAGGAAGATGGGTACGTGGAGGAAAAAGATTCGTTTGTTGTTTCAATGCATGGAATGAGTGGGATTCCAGTTGAGGTAAACGATGAGATCTAAAAATCTTGGGACCAAATTTGGCTGAAGCATTTGAGAAAGATATTCAAAACAATGAACACTGGAATGAACTATCTAGCAAAATGTTCTTGCTTTGGGATGAGAATCATCACACACATCCATGAATGGAGGAGATTCAATAGAATTGGTAATTTGATAGAAAGAAGCATGCATCAGTGCGTGTTTTGTTTATTGAAGTGTCCACATCATATTCATTACCACTTCTTGATGCCCTTAATAGAATAAACAAGTAAGTATTCTTTTTTGTTTTGTTGGCAAATGATATTACTTGCACAAACAACCTTCGAAAATGTATGAGAGACAAATGCTTGGACGCTTGGGGTGAGAGTGATGCAAGTTATTTTAAAAATAAATTCACGGTTGATGAGCTGCAACAGGTCAAAAAGTTAGAGACTTGGAGCTAAAAAAGGGAGTTTTGCCATGGTACCCTTTGACTAGATTTATGCTCGCCAAGATTGTCTTTAGTGTAAGAGTGGGAGATTAAATATTGTCCTTGGTGGATATATTTCAAGGATGGTACTTGCCCTGCTACTTAGACCACCACTTATGAGCTCCATGAAAAAGGAAGATTGTCTGTAGATGAGGATGATAGTAGTGTGGCAATCCCAAAGGCCACAAAACCGACCGTGCCGATGTTGTTGACAACACTTTGCTCGATAGTGACACACGGACGCACTACCTGGCACACTCGGAGTGGCCAGTCGATCCTAGCACACATAAACCACTATGAGGCAGCTCATAGAAGAGCAAATATTTTTTGCTATTTTTAATGAGTTTAGGACCCTCATATCATAAATATTTGTTTATAGCGCGATCTAGGGTAGTAATTTTGATAAAGAAGAGTCCACGAGAGAGAGAGAGAGAGAGAGAGAGAGAGAGAGAGAGAGAGAGAGAGAGAGAGAGAGAGAGAGAGAGAGAGAGAGAGAGAGAGAGAGAGAGAGAGAGAGAGAGAGAGAGAGAGAGAGAGAGAGAGAGAGAGAGAGAGAGAGAGAGAGAGAGAGAGAACCCACCAACCGACCCGCAGCCAGTGAATCCCTTAGGGGGCAGTTAGCTCCCCATAAGGGATAGCTAACTGCCCACCATCAGACCTTTAATACATTGTGGTAGCTCATAGGACAAACCAGGAAAAGTTCTAGTCAAAAGTAGCTTGTTAATGATAAGAGAAAGCTTTTCCCTCATAAAACCATTCTGCTGAAAAGCATCTAGTAAGATAGCTACCTCTTTAATAAAAGTATCGTGATCGTTGCAGCACTGCATAGCAGAAATATTTTGGAAAATAATTTCTTTGTACAAGTTGTAGATTGGCCTATTGAAAGCCAGATGTATGTACTGTAAGTATTGAGAAGGTAAGTCTCTTCTTTTATCAGACTTTGAAAGCTGATAAACACCGGTGCCAGGATTAAAAGTAATAAAAATATTCAAAAAACTGGTGGTGTTTGCTTCACAAGGCTTTTTTTCGATTTCAAGAAACTCTAGAGGATAAATCCAAAAAGGGTTATCTGGTACTCTTATCTGATTTTTGTCCATGAACGCACCAATAATGGAATTAATTATGAAGCAAATGTCATCAATATATCTAAACGAGTGACAAAAAATATTTATATCCTCTCTGAGACCTAACTTGGCCAGTCTTTTAATAAATTGAGCTTCAAAGAACGCAAGGTACCAGTTACACCAAGTAGGTCATACAAAATGAGATGCAAACTCTAAGAGATACTGATCAAACATGAACCAAAACATAAAATATGTTTGTTGTCCATACAATTACAGTACCCTACTGTATTTCACACGTGTGGAACTGAAAATAGCAATAAATGATCATTCTACACACAAGATTGCAAGATATCACCAAGATAGTGCACCAATGAGTAGTAGAACCCATAGAGAACCATGTACAATGATGAAATGAGAGAGAGAAGAGAGAAGCTCGTGTCTCTCCACGAGTTACATCCTTTTATAGAGTTTTCAAACCCTATTTGGCCACTTGGCTTTCCCTCCAAAATGTAAACCCTACTATTTTGGGTCTAGATTCAATGTACCCAAAGTTCAAATTTGAATTTCTCTCAAACTCGACTACCAACTTTCCCACACTTTCAAAAAGTGTTTATTGAATGTATTTAAACTAATATAACTTCAAAAAGTTTATCTCTAAGTCTAAAATGAGTTTAGGCCTCTTATTGACAATTTACCAAAATGTGACTAAACTAGACTAAATTAGTTGAAATCTCTCACACTCCCTCTTCAACTAGTTTTGGCATAGTTTTGACACTAGAACTTTGATCCAACTTTAGAATGATCTCCATCCTAAGTATAGATCTCCTTTCTAAGGTTCTAAAGTATCTTTCATAATTGATATAGATAATAGTGTCCAAAATGGATGCTTCACTATTTCTTACATCAATTTTACACATCAAGATATAACTAGAACATAAAGAACCAAATAGAATGTATGAAATGATTCCTCCATGTTTCAAACTTTGAACTCTCTGAAAAATTACAGCAACCAAATAATAAATGTGAGTGATGACCATTTGCTTGCTTGTCTCCTCCAACTTTGCCCTTTCTTGATATGTCTCCACCATAAAATTCCATGAATGAGCCTCCATCTCCATCTTGCAACAAGAAACCATCAAACCTTGGAAATCCATGAGTAGGTAAGTACATCAATGATGCAAATCCAGCACCACATGACTCCATAAACCAAGTAGGTTGCACTAGTCCATCTTCAAGATCTACTTGACACAAGAAAATGACCATGAATTCACCAAAAAATGACAATCTCCAAACATTGGCATCCAGTAACTCAAAACTTGAGAACTTGATCATGGATGAGTGATATAATGAGCCTTGAATAGCTTCATTTCCATCAGCAAAACTAGCCAAGAATGCTAGTACAATCCAACAATAAGATATTGCAAGACAATGTAGCTAGTTTGTCTATATCTTGACAATTTGCACACATCCACATGAAATAGCTCAAACATGAGATAGAACAAGTAAAGTAAACTTGGACAACACTTCCTTGCTGCTCCTTTGACCTTACCTAAGTCTTCAACAAGTTGCAAAAATAGATCCATAACATCTTTGCCAATTACCTCTCCTTTGATGCTCTTGACTAGCTCCAAATTGCCACCTTTCCTTTTGTGTTGTTGAAGCCCTTTGAGACCAACCTCTTGATCTTCCTCTTGACCATCAAAGTCATTGAAAAAACTTTGTTTTCCAGATCCATTACTTGCTTTTCCAATATGAAAACCATGAAAACCAATATCCACTTGCATAGCATCATCTACACAAGAAAATTCTCCAAAACATGTGAGTAAAGCAAAATGAGTCGCTTCCACTTGCTTACCTTTCTCTTGATAATCAAAGATATCATAGATATGAGTATCTTTAGATCTGAACCTCTGGAAATACTCCCTCTCAAACATATGATCTAGATTCAACAAGATCTCATCAATGCTTGATCTTGATCTTCCACAAAGGTTAGTGAAAACAATGTCACCAATGTCACCATCATAAATCAAAAGATAGATTCCAAACTTTCCATCCAACATGAAGTAGAGTAGGTGAAGATGAGTATAAAACCTAATAAATCCAGCCAACTTGGGTCCATAACAAACCTCAATAAGCTCACCAATGAGATCTCCCTTGTCTTGAAGAAATTGCTTCTCGATCTCCTCCATGTAGTCTTCTCCAACCAACCTTTTGCCATCTTGATCATGAGTGATCAATTCATAATCATAGAATCTTTTGAGTTAATTTCACACGTGGGAACAGGTTCCACACATGTGTAATCATCCTATATACATGATTTTGGCCTTGACCAAGCATAATTTTTGCATTTTTCACACTTCTACTATGTAATTATCTTGATGTGAGATTCATGTCTTGGACCTTCCCAAGAACCAATCTTCCATTGTCCTTCCTTCATAAGACTCCCTCTTAATGATTGCATTATAAGAAGTAGAAACCTCAAAAACATTAGAAGCCATGAAAAACATTAGAAGCCATGAAAAAAATGATTAGTACCTTCGACATAAGGATGATTAAAGTACTCTCTTTTTTCAAACAAGAACTTCTATTCAATGATTTAGGTAATGACTCATATGATAATGATTCTTCCTCACTATCATTCACAATGACATCATTCAAAGTACATCCTACTTTGAACTCTTCACATACTTCTCTTCTTCTTGACTTGTGACTATCTCCCTCACCAAGTCTCTTGATAGAACCATTTGATCTACTCTTTTTATGAAGACATGTGACTCCACTTGTTGCAAAAATGACTTCCTCGGACTCATCACAAAAGAATGTAGAAGAACCACCTCCTTCATGCATGCACCTAGCAACATCCTTTTCCATATGATCAAAGAAATCATTAACAACATTTTTTTCCAAGGAAGAACCTTCACCTCCATTGATGAAGTTAGCTCTTTCCTTACCTTTTGCATGCTTGCCTTGATCTTGCCCTTTAGACCACTTGCCTTTGCCTTTGCCCTTGAACTTGCCTTTGATGAACATAGCATCTCTTCATAATGAGATGTCGATGTAAATCCTCCTCCTATTGATTGAAGCCTATACTCCTCATTCACCAAGATCTCTTGCAAATCCACAATACTTGGCAAAGTCTTTTGAATAGCAAAAGTTTGAACAAGATTAGCATGATCATCCAACAAGCCATTAAGTATAACTTGAACAAGTTCTACCTCCTTAATGCTTTCAACAATACATGCTAACTCATCATTGAATGCTTTAACCCTCAAAACAAAAGCATGAGTACTCTCTTCCTTCTTTTGCAAACTTTGAAAGATTTGCCTCTTAAGAGTAAGCATCCTTGATGTAGACTTGGATTCAAAAAGCTTCTTCAAAACTTCCCAAGCCTCCAAAGATAATGTGCACTTACCAACTTCCTTGAGAAGTTCATTGGTAACATTCATTTTCTTAAACCTAGAATATCTCTTTGTGCATAAATGGATTTCGATGGAATGGTACTTCTATCACTCGGGTTGAAAATATTTGAAAGAAAAGTCATTTTTGTAATAGAGTGAATCCTTTTGTGGAATGCACTTATTACTGACTTTTCATGGATTTGGATATTTTCATATATCATCTTTCTAGCTAACTTTTATTGAAATTGATCATTTCTTTAAAAGGAGGGTGAAGTGATGGGATAACAATCTATTTGGGAATCTATTGGTTGCATAGTTTTCTAAAGAGAACCAGCTGTGGTACAGAAATGAGATTTTTCTGAAAGCAATTTCGGATAGATTCAGAGTAAGATACCAAATTGGAACTTTTCAAATAAGAGGAATTCTCTAGGGATTGTGTGGACAATCTGGATCTAGAACAAGTTTGAAATTTGAATCATTATCTGTAGGTAGTACAATAAAAGGTCAAAGGTTATTAATTTTATTTTGATTGGCATAGAAGTAAGTTTGATCAGAATATAGGTTTGAGAGTTTTGTATTGGGTTAACCTAATCTTAGTTTAGTACTAGGATCAGAGAGGGGTTGATTGAGGAGAAGAAATTATGTAATTAGAGGTAAGTGGGATTGGAAAACTGTTGAGAGTGAATGTTATTTGTCTCAGGGATTTTTCAGATATGTTATTTGAGGAAATTGCCAGATAAAAATGTGTTTATGTACTGGGCCATAGTGAGATTATTCACATATGTGCATGATTAATCTTGTATGGATCTACTGTGTATTCCTAGTTACTAGAGTTATTTGGTGCACTTAACCTAGTCGGTAAACATAGACATATGATCAAGTATTGTTTTGACAAATACTTGCAGAGTTAACAAATCTTTGTATAGAAGATTTATGGATTAACTTATAAATGATTTGGGTAAGAATCTAAATGTGGTGTCATACTAGTATAATTGAATTCTTCACCTAGACATTTGAGATTTCTGAATCATTGTCAATTAACTTGAGTACTTGATTACTCCAGGAGAAAGTAATTGGTAAAACGATCAGTGTGATGAGGATTCACCAGAAACTAATAGTTTTGATTTATATTGCTTGTAAGACGCATGATTAGTGAATCCTTTGGATTCATCAATTTTAAAATTATGTGCATTGGATATACAATATTCTTGGAATATAGTATTCCTTAGTTAAGGTATAGACTCAGCTCAGTAGTGATTGTATCCTAGAGCGCTCAATTGGATAATGAATCATAATGAATCCAAGAATAATATCTGAATTGATATTTAGCAGGACTTTGGATATCTAGATTTGATTCTAGATTGTAATCTAAAGTTTTTGTAGTTGAAGATGATTGTCATTTTGGTATGCGTTCAATCTTTAATTACCAGTGGTTAATAGACCTTGAATCTTGCACTTCAATTAAAGAATCTTGTTTGAAGAATATTCCTAAATCTAGTATTTTCTTAGTGGAAAGATTTTGGAATGATTCTTATTTTTTCTGAGTTATGTTGGACATATACTCTAGCATCCTGTAAATGATTAAGGTTTTAGATTCCAGAAAATTATGATTGATGAATCATATGAATCTAAATATTTATGATTGATGGATCATAAATAGATACTTAGTTGTTGTCAGAGGATTTAAAAGAATGGTGATGATTCTTAAGTGTGATGATTAATTCTTGATCTATTATTTGAGTAAGAATTCAGATCAGTATTTTGAATCTCTCTACTCTAGTATCTTATTGAGAGCCTATGGATCTCACAGAAATTCTCACAAGATAAGTTATCTTATTTGTGGAGAATTTAATTAGTCTAGTGGATGCTATTCTACTACAGTTTATGGTCTGCAGATGCTTGATTACAATTTTTCATTTGATTGGATCTCCAGTTATCATAGGAGACAGACAAGTCTATTAAGATGAATGAATGTTATTTTCTTGCATTTGGTGCGAAATAGGAGCATTTAACTCAAAAGAGTATCTGGGATACTCACAGTTGAGTTTTAATCATTCTATATCTTAATGATTTTCCTAGATATATTAGTTGAATGAATTATCATATCTTAGAATTAGATTCTAAGAATAGTTGTACTTGAAAGCTCTTTATGAATTATCTGCTAGAGTTTGTGGATAATTTCAGACTGTAATTGTTATTATTTTTCTTTAACTTTAATCTCCTAAGTTAGGGAATATTTCACTCAGTGGTCCATTTAAGTGTTTTACATGAAGGTGATGTTACTAACTTGTGTTGAGTGTAACCCTGTTGAGAAAATATATCTTTTAGTGTACTTTTCCAAACCAGAGTTTGTACTCAAGAACATAGAGTTTTTCTCTGAGTACTTGTTTGATATGAAAGTCAGTCTAAGGATAATGATTTTCTCGGTTTATATTGAAAGTTAAAAAAACTGTCATTCTTTCCTGTTTTGAGGAGCTTCTAAGGATAGAAGCTGTTTGAGGAGGGAAGAATGTTATGGCCACATTCAATTAAGGACCTGGAATAGTCCTAATATGGTAGACCGGCCCTTCGGTATTCGAGATTGTTGGTCACGCCATGATTTAATTCCATGTCAAGGCCAGTTTGTGACTAATAACCTTGAGAGGACCCATACACTCTAATTGAGACATATGGAGTATTGCATGTCTGTGTGACGGATATAGGCAGGAGGACTGCATGAAGAGATGTGATCTATTTATAGTTGACCTGCATGGGGGTTGCATGGTCTCATGCACAGGACTCTACTCTCTATATTATGAGGTAGGGATTCTCCTGTCGACATATTGGGTTTAAGTCACAAGTTTCTCTCTTCTCCTCTAGCTTTCACATGACATGGCTTGGGGACTAGATCCAGGTTTGATCTAGGATTGTTTGGGTGGTTTGGCTCCATAATCTCTCTTATTGTGTTTTCCTATCCTCATCTTAAGGGTTATCCCTTTAGGATCTTTACACCATTCCTTCAAATCATACCACCTAAGGAACATTTTGAGAGTTGTCTTGATTATGACACAATATGATATAAAAAAGTCAACTCCAAATGTGCATTTTCTTAACCGTCCTTAAAGCCTACACATATATCAACCTGAAGCAATCATATCTCATAGTCACAACACAATGCACATTATTTTTTCTAAACGACACAGAATAGATTTGAGAAAATGTATACCTCAGTAATGGCTGCAGGTCCCGCTCAGTAGGGAGAAGGGCTCAGTCAGTTGGGCAGCCAGTGCATTTCTGATTCGCAGGTGCATACAGTTCACTCTCAGTGGGGTGAGTGGCTGCACCTCCGATCAACGTGGATACTCCTCATTTTGGAATACGATTATAGATAACTTTTTATATTCAGTGGACTGGCAGCGTGCATTGAATACTCACTACTCACTGGTTGACTGAGATTGTCATGCCTTGTTTATGCTACGGAACAGATCGTTGGTTTTCATACCATTTTCAAACCACCACACTATGCCTTCTCTCAAAGCACAACTTCAATAGCTTCTTGCAGCCATGGCTCTCTCAAAACAATGGATACGTCACAACATGGATCATTCACAAAGCTTGGCAGAGCAATGGGTCTCCTTACAATGCATTGGCATTCAACAAGTATTGTCATTCCTTACAAAGCAAAAGAATGGCTCTCTCAGAACCAGCTGACTCTCATGACTCAAGATGGAGATTGATGTTGAGAGTAAAGAAGACCAGCCTTGATCACTGAGAGCTCAGCATTAAGCACACTCAACATTTTCTAAAACACAACCTTCAACACCAGTTCTCAGAGTTCAAACGAAACTCCAACATTTGAGCATGAGATGGCATTCGTGAGAACACCTTTTGGAGCAGCAGTAAAACTGAGCACACCAATCCAAGGAGCCATAACCAGAGACTAATCAACATCTTTCTAAAATACTATTCTCAGTACACCAAAGTGCTATAGGAGAGGAAGTCCCATTGTAGATTAGGATCAGCTTGAGAACTCATGCAAACTATGCACTATGCAGAATGTAAAAAGAAGACCCTTTCCATGCAGCACGTTCACCTTCCTTATAGACCTGGATCCACAGCCCTTCTTCAAGTTGCCATTTTGCCTTTCTTCATTGCAAATGGTATTAAATTTTATTTGATTTTAAACCTCATGTGTTAGAAAACCACCTTGCAAATTTACATGCCTATGTGCTTTTAGGCCCCTTAATGGCTTGATTAACCAAAGTTTTAATTAAGGGCCCTTCAATTTGATTTTTTTATTAAGGCTTATTTGGCTTATTTGGCATGTGTTTAATAGAGTTGGCCTCACGCTTAGTGCCATGTAATTTTTTTCTCTTAAGCCTCTTAATGAAGCCTCAACTTTCATTTTGGCCCATTGCCCATCTGGCCATGCTCCCTTTTTCCCTTGCCATTGGCCCTCCTTTTGATTTTTGCACTTTATGGGCTCCTTTAACTTGCTCTTAGACTTTGTCGAATTTTTCCTTTCGCCTGCGTGCGCATTAACTAAGCCCCCTCTCCCCACTAGACAACAACCCTGAAAAGAGTTTGGCATAGTAGCCGAAACTATACTTGTAGGCTGACTTTTAAAGACTGTCAAAACTTTAAAGGCCAATTCTAAGGCCAAAATTTCTCTAGCCACATTACGGGCGGGCCGGGACCTATTCTATTGGCAATTTTCAGCCATTTTTACATGCCGATTTCTATACTATAGCAAAATTAAGCTCCAAAATTAGCCCGATTTTTGGTGTCAAAAATTCAGCTAACAGACGACGACGAACAAGAAGGCATTCATAGAGTTCAGTGGTAGAGTCCAAGGATGTTGGATCTTGCTGGATCTATGGAATTCCATCTGGATCTTTAAGGATCTGATCAGTTTTGATGGCTAATAGTGTGATTTTAGCCCCTTTACGATGGTTTTTCCTAGATATCTTTTTACTCCTAATCTGATTGGCCTAAGATTTTCACAATAGTTGGATCTGGGCTATTTTACACATGTGGGACATGCTCCACACATGTGAAATGTACTTTCAAACATAAAGGACATAAAATTGCCAAGCTAGTTGCCACTTTTTCACAGGTTTTGCCAATTTTGCCTTCGTTTTTCGTCTTTTTTTTACCTTGGAAAATAACTCTCGCAGACTTCTCTATGTCACTGTCTTTGTAAGATGGAGTTTCAGGAGCCTCTGCGAAGGTTAGTATGCTATTTTGAAAAAACAATTGATTTTTACAAGGGTTTTTTTTAATTCTTATGGGTTTTTCTCTGTTTTTTCAAAACCTATTGGGAACTAACTCTCGCGGGCTTCTATGCAAGTCTGAGGCTATGCCCTGGAGCTGCTGCCAGTCATGCGAAGGTTAGTGTTGTGTTGTCTTTGTAGCATAGAGGCTCGTCGCTAGGAGTGGCAACCTCGCCTTCACCTGCATAGCACGAAAAGAGAGCATAGAGAGGGAGAAGGAGAGAAAATGTCTAGTTAGTAGAGAGAGAGAGAGAGATGGAAAAACCAACAGAGTTTTCTTCTAGAATTGAGAATGTAAAATGAGTACAAAAGGTGCCCTTTTATTCTTGAGGAGGCCCTTTTCCCATTCATCCTATTGGCTACTTGAAGTGGCAAGGATTAAAATCCTAGCCCTTCAAAGAAACACAAAAGATCTAGTGGTGCACAAAGAAGCACCCCCCATCTACCACCATTTGACTTTGACCTAACTTATTTTATTTGCACCTAAGGCCCAAGTCACTAGAACACAACTTAAACTATTTAATTAATGCATCTAACATTCAAATTTGAATGTGTCCAAACTCGACCTCCTAACTTTTTCACACTTTCCCAAAGTGGTAATTCAAATGAAATTTGACTAAAATAGCTTTAGAAAACATAATGAACCTCCAAAAGCTTCATAATCATCAGCAAAACTAGCCAAGAGTGCTAATACAACTTCAACATTAAAATGATGCAAACCAATGTAGCTAGTTATCCATATCTTGACAATTTGCACACATTCACATGAAATAGCTCAAACATGAGATAGAATAAGTAAAGTAAACTTGAACAACAGTTCCTTTCTGTTCTTTTGACCTTACTTGAGTTTGAAGACTCTTGCAAAAACATATCCAAAACATCTTTGCCAAATGGCCCTCTTTTAATGCTTTTGACTGGCTCCAAGTTGCCATCTTTCCTTTTGTGTTGTTGAAGCCCTTTGAGACCAACCTCTTGATCTTCCACTTGACCATCAAAGACATTCACTAAGACCTATTTTCCATATCCATTAGTTGATTTTCTAGCATGAAAACCATGAGAACCAATATCTACTTGCATAGCATCATCTACACAAGAATATTCTTCAAAACATATGAGTAAAGCAAAATGTATCACTTCCACTTGCTCACCTTTCTCTTAATCATCAAAGATATCAAGGATATGAATATCTTCAGACCTGAACCTCTGGAAATACTCCCTCTCCAACAAGATCTCATCAACGCTTAATCTTGAATTTGACTCCCTCTTAATAATTGCATCATAAGAAGTAGAAACCTCAAAAACATTAGAAGCCATGAAAAAAATCTTTAGTAACTTCAACATAAGGATGATTGAAGTACACTCTTTTTTCAAACAAGAGCTTCTACTCAATGTTTTAGGTAATGACTCATATGATAATGATTTTCTTCACTATCATCCACAACAACATAATTCAAAGTACATCTTGTGAGAGATTTTAACAAGTTTAGTCATATTTTGGTAAATTGTCAATTGAGGCCAAAACTTGTTTTAGACTTAGAGATAAACTTTTTTGAAGTTATATTAGTTTAAAATACATTCAATAAACACTTTTTGAAAGTGTGGGAAATGGTAGTCGTGTTTGAGAGAGATTCAAATTTGGACTTTGGGTACATTGAATCTAGTAGGTTTTTTCATATTGGAGGGAAAGCCAAGTGGCAAAATAGGGCTTGGACCTGTTATATATTGCTGTAACTCGTGGAGAAAGGGATCTTTTCTCTTCTCTCTCTCATTTCATCATTATACATGATTCTCTTTGGGTTCTACTACTCATTGGTGCACTCTCATGATGTTATCTTGCAATTCTGTGTAGAATGATCATTTATTGCTATTTTTGGTTCCACACATGTGAGATACAGTAGGGTACTCTCATTCCAAAAGTGGTAATTATTCAAATGAACTTTGACTAAAATAGATTTAGAAAGTCTATCTCTAAGTCTAAATGCATATTGGCCTAATATTGACAATTAACCAAAATATGACTAAGCTAGTTGAAAACTCTCACAATAAGCGTGGATTTTTTATTGGACATCTTCTACTTGGATGACTGCTGAAGCAGTATGTACATTTGTCTTTCTCAAGAAACTTGACTGTGCTAGCATAAGCTTGAGGACAGGCTGAACTGCAAGGTTTTTGGTCTTCTGCTACAGTCGACCCGCTTGACTCTGTTGCACTCCCTGATGATTCATAGCCTTCCTCCCTTGTATGCTCCACTATGTTGGTAGATTCTCTACCAATATCAGGGTTAACCGATTGCCAGTTGATTTAAGTTTTTGGTTGTTCTTAAAAGTAACTAGACTTCTAACTTAATGACCCATCCATGGCATCTTGTGTGTAAGTCCATGAGTTGAGGACAAATTAGTTAGTTGCTTGGGAGATAATCGAATGTGACATGTTAGTGGGGAGTTGAGAAAACCACATTCAGTTATGCCCGGTTGTAGAAAGCGACATCCAAGAAACTAAATGGCGGGCAAAAAAAGCCAAGAAGAGAGAAGATAGAAAAGAGAAACTGGCAAAGATAAGAGGACCTTTCTTGTTGATTTGAGGATGGGAGAGAGGTCATGGAGGATTGAGCAGTGTAGAGCTGGAGATTGTCAAGATCCATATCGGACATCGATTGGTTGTAGTGATGATCAAACTAGTATTGAGCAGAGTTCATGATGTGATGTGTATTGTTGCATAGAATTGTAAGAATTATTGTCATTAGAATGAGAACCTTTGGAACACTTCTTATGAGATCTGTGTGGGGCTGGTGGTGGTTGATGGGCCACACGCTTTTGCCATTCTTTGAAGGTTGCATTGGGTTGAGATAACTCGTTATGCACCTGAAGGCGATACCCATCAAAGGCCGTTTGGTAGCCCACCAGTGCCTATCTAAAAAGCAATACCTGCTAGGTCAGAAAGTTTTGGGAGAGCGGTCGATTTGTGGGGAGGGCTGGGATAACCATTTGATTTTTTCTCTTTGGAGGGCTTGTACCTCTGCTCCAAGGCATTGATTATCAGTCTCGGTCACTGATAATTGGGCCTGGAGAGGGCAAGCTATTGTTGCGCTATCTCCTGAGCCTCTTGGACCTTAGCGATCACGTTTGTCTCTAACTGAAGAGGGCCTTTATATAATCCTACAAGCTGGTCTTGTTCTTCTTCAGTTAGGAGAGGGGATTACTCATGATTGGAGAGAAAATGAAAAGTGTGAAAAGGAGAGGGAAGGTGATACCTTTGTAAGTCCAACATTTGTTGGTGATATTAAAGACGCTTTTGATATTGAATCAATAGCATATCCACCACGTATTGTAAGGAGTTTACCTAGGGAAAATGTCTTTACTAGCCTTGTTTTGGTGAGTTCTTTGGTTTAGTATTTTTCACTTGACAAGTGTTGAAAGGATCATGGTATTTTATATTAAATGGATTTAGTCTCATTGTGATCTAAGCTTACGTATCATTGCAGGTCTTGAAAAATATTACAAGATTGTAGTAGTTTGTGGACTAGTTATTTTAGCATGGATGGTATTTCTGCTCAAATGGGACAAGGAGGCCTTCGGATTTTTCTGAGGAGGAGGAAGGCTCGAAATCAAGTATCTTCTTCAAGCATACAAGTGGTCTGTTTGGAAGAAAGCTCTCCATGATTGTTGGAAAAATGGGTTTGAAGAAGGACAACTTCATGCTTCAAGAGGGGAGTAAACTGGATCTAAAGAAATTTTTGATGTGGAGATTCAAAACTGAAAATTCCTTTGTGATGAGTGAATTGTAGAATACTACAATCAATTTTGAAACACCAATTATCATGAGGGGTTTGTTTGTGAGAAGTAGATTGATTTTAATTGGAAAGTTTAGAAAGCATTGTGCATTATCAATATGTCAATGCACAATAACTTGACCCGGGTTCACGTTGCATTGGCTCATCCTAAACACATCATAAGCAATGTCGGGACGCGTGTTATCTACTAGATACATCAGTGATCCAATCATCTTGCTGTAAGGCATGTGTTGCATGATTTCTTTCTCTTCGTCAGTCTTCGAACAATCTTCGTTTGTCAAAATTGTTCTTGCAAGCATTGGGGTGTTGGCCCCTTTGTAATCTATCATCCCAAAATCATCTAGGATCTTCTGGGTGTACCTATAGCTTTCTTTCATCATAGTTGTGGTCGATTTGCAAGCCTAGATAACATTTGGCTTTTTCTAGGTCTGTAATCTCAAAATGTTTCGAGATGTCGCTCTTCACTTCGACAATTAGCTCTTTGCTTCTGCATAGTATCAGTGTGTCGTCCACGTACACATCAACGATGATGATCTCCTCATCCGTGTCCTTTACATAAACATTTGTACTCGACCATCAGTGGCTTGAAACCTAAGGGTCGTAGGGCATGTTCCTTCTTCTTGTACGATTGTCGTGCGGGTTGCTTCAAATTGTATATATTTTTGTGCATTTGGCAAGCATAGGTGGGAAGTGATTCGCAGATGTAGCTCGGTGGTTGGTCCATATAGACTTCTTCATCTAATTTGTCATGTAAGAATGTTGTCTTATCAGTGACTATGTGAATCCTGAGGTCATAAGCGACTACATATGCAAACAGTAGGCGTAACGACGCATGTTTTACCACCAGAGAGAAGGTCTCAGTGTAGTCGATCCCATACTTCTAAGAGAAGCCCTTCGCTACAAGTCTGGCTTTATATCTTGAAACATTTCCATTCGGTCCATACTTAAGTTTGTATACCCATTTGCATTGCACAGTCTTTCGCTTGTTTGGTACTGGCTACAACGTCCATACCTCGTTCTTCTTCATGGATTTGATCTCTTTGTTCAATGGCTTGGATCCATTTGTCCTTGTCTGGACTGTCGATGGCTTTCTCAAATGTTTGTGGTTCGTAATTAAATCCACAAAACTCTTTGGACGTCAAAGCCAAGCTGCCTGGCACGAATCTGGCTGGCGCTCTTCGTTCACTTGTTGATCTCCTGGGAGATTCTTCGGGTACTGCAATGTCTTTGCCTTTGTCTAGTCTGGAACCATTTTGATTTAGAAGCATTCTAACTGCAGACATGCTTGTTGTCCTTTCTTCGTCTGATTCGTCACTCAACTGATGTGGGATTCAAACATCTTCATCTAAGTGTTCAGATTCTGCTCCCTCTGTCATGGTTGGCAGGTCGTAGTATTGCTTTCCTAAGACTTCGTAGTTGGCAGATTCATCATCGGCCATTGTTCTGGTCTCATCAAACTTGATGTCTCTGACCTTCACTTGATTGGTCTCTAGTATACATATCCTATAGTATGACGAATGGTTGTCATACCCGATGAGGTATCCTTATTCGACTTTCTATAGAGCTTCTTTCAAAGCTTGTCTGGAACATGTGCACAAGCTGCACATCCAAAGATCCGAACGTGCGTCGAATTGGGCTTTCTACCCCAGCATAGTTCGTGTGGTGTCATGTGAGGAACACCTGATTTGTTGATCATGTTCTAGATGTAGGCAGCTGTAGCTTCTGCTTTAGCCCATAGCACTCTTGGTGCTTTGGAGTAGGCCATCATGCACCTTGTGACTTCCATGAGTGTCCTATTCTTTATTTTAGCAACACCGTTGTGTTGTGGTATATAGGATGTAGTCCTTCTATGAAGGGATTCCTCGATCATTGCAGAAGTCGACAAAGCGATTCAAGATGTACTCTCCACCACGATCAGTTCTGATCTGCTTCACTTTGCTTCCTGTGCATCTTTCCCAGTTCACATATTCTGTGAACTTGTCGAGTGCTTTTGATTTGTTGTGAATGAAGTAGACTCTCACGAACTTGTTGTAGTCGTCAATGAAGGTGATATAGTATTTTGAGCCGCCTACTGAGATCACGTCAAAGGATATATAGATGTCCAAATGTACCAACTCCAAAATCTTTGTCGTTCTGAAGGAGTCCCTGGTGAAGGGAGTACGAGACATCTTCCCTTTCATGCACGCATTTTGTTGCATTTCGTTGCATTCGTGATGCTTACTCTTGTGATAGCTCTGTGTTGGCTTGCTTGATATAATGCCATTGGGTTCATGTGGCATAGTCTTCTATGCCATAGAACATCTGTAGATTCATGAGCTTGGTGTGCTTGATCTATCGGTAAGCGTACCTTCAGATGATACAAGCTCTCTTTTTGTCTGCCTTGTGTAATCAATGTGCTGGTGCTGGCATCAACGACATTGCATGTTTCGTTTGAAAATGTCATGCGTATCTCAGCGTCTGTTATTCTTGCAACAAAGAGCAAGTCTTGCTGCAACGTGGGTACGAATAGAACATCGTCTATTCTTCTTTCTTTGCAATTTGTGTTGAGCCATCGCAAACCAATGGCATTCACTTGATGCCTTGATCCGTCTCCAAGATCTATGTATTTTGTCACTTGGTAAGTAATGTATCCCACACCTCTCTTGTGTTAGAGAGTGTCGCGAGGTCAAGTGTCAAGCTATCTTTGATGGATGAAGACAACTTTGTCGTTCTTTTCTCTCCATTCTCGTAGCTCTTTTTTAGTGGTTGTAGGCATTTCTTCGGTGCCATCTACTCAGGGCCATAGCCCTTCTCCCTTTAAGATGAGAAAGGTCTTAACCTTCCATGCTAGGAAGTCAGACCCAGCTGAGTCGAGGATTGTGTACATTTTTGACTATATGTTGTTTATAGATGCCATTGTTGTGAATTGTGTTCTTCAGCTCATTTTCTTGGTCCTTAATCCAAAAATAGAAGGGCAGATTGACCTCATCTCTGCAAAAATACACGGAAAGGACCAACAAGTCTTCGTATCTGCAGAAATAAAAAGTTACGGCCCACAGGCAAAAAACCACCTCAGATCACAACCGCCATATAATCGTTTCAGCCGAAGAAGACACAAAGGTGAAGACCTCAAAGGTCAAACATTCGAAGACCAAAGGAGCTCAAAGGCAAAGCCGAAGGTCGAACAAGACAAGAAGGCGAAGAAGACTCGAAGACCAAAAGGCGGTGGATCTTCACGCTCCAAGTACAAAGGAAATCAAAAAAGTACCAGGAGGACGTCCTCTTTCATGGAAGATGCTGAAGGCAATCTGAATGTCGTTGGAACGTGCTTAAACAGCTGTTCTTGTAATTAAAGATTAGATTAAACCCTTTCTCTCTCCATCCATATAAGCAGATCGGAGATGAGAGAATCGGTTGAACATCAAATTGGATTGTCAATTGGTTGAGTGTCAACTTGAGCTAAGCATAGTGTTGCTGAACCGATGTCCAAGAATTCTGCTAGTAAGTGAGACGATTTGACATTATTCGTGAGAGACATAGCTTCTCTCACGCCGACGCGCTGTGTGGGTTTGTCACAACAGCGCTCTTACAAAAGATATCATTGAAAATATAGTAGTTTAAATGCACATGTAGTTTTTATCTTGAATGATCTCGAATGCTTGGTTGTCTAATTGTTGTCTATACATATTCAACTGTTTATTCTTTATTCCACACACTGGTTCATCCTAGTCAAATGCTTAAATGAATTACAACATAGGTCAGCAGTGTTTGTCTACACTCTAGAGGATTGTAGGTCTGATCTAGCAAGCAGTAGTTGGCAAACATAATCGAATTTCATCCGGGTTCACAACAGTGGTATCAGAGCTGCAGAGATTCGTTGAAGAAAGCGAACACGAATTGTTTTGTGTTTCGTGCTTGAACCCTGCATGCATTCTGCCCGTCTGTTTTTTTTCTCAACAAAAGATGATTTAATGTATATTGGATAAAGAGCACATTGGAGCTCATCCACAGTACTATTTGGGATATAGCACAAGGAGAATCAAATGGAGGCTCATCATATTTTATCACATTTATCAATGACACTCACATATTCTTGGATAGGATGCTTCATGAAACATAGATCTCAAGTGACATTCATTGAATTCAAGAAACAGTTGAAAATCAATGGGTAAGAAGATCAAATTTGTAGTACTTGTGCAAAGGCTTTTATTTCTTGTTTTTTTTTTTTTTGGTGAGGTTGATGTAGAATAAGCTTTCCAAGTATCTTCTCATTGAAGTGAATATACTAATCTATGTTATGCAACACTCTCGTTCCAAGCGTCCTTCTTGCAAGCTCTCCATAGTTTGCAAAGATTCTTCTAATGTTTGGCACCACTGTTGGAGAGCTAGGCTTTTTTATCTCATTATTCTCACCATATTTATGTTTTTCTTGTTGTATTCATATTGATTGATGAGTTTAGATGTTGTTTCATTTTATTAGAATTTAAATGCTTGAGAATAAGAGGACCAAAAAGAGGCCACATAAGAGCCTTATCCTCATTTCACATCCTTTGCATTTGGGAACTTCTTCTCTCATCTTTAATTTTCAAAAGTTGAGCTCTCTCTCTCTCTCTCTCTCTCTCTCTCTCTCTCTCTCTCTCTCTCTCTCTCTCTCTCTCTCTCTCTCTCTCTCTCTCTCTCTCTCTCTCTCTCTCTCTCTCTCTCTCTCTCTCTCTCTCTCTCTCTCTCTCTCTCTCTCTCTCTCTCTCTCTCTCTCTCTCTCTCTCTCTCTCTCTCTCTCTCTCTCTCTCTCTCTCTCTCTCTCTCTCTCTCTCTCTCTCTCTCTCTCTCTCTCTCTCTCTCTCTCTCTCTCTCTCTCTCTCTCTCTCTCTCTCTCTCTCATCAAACATATGATGACACAATTCTTTATGCAAGTAGATTTTTGTTTGACTTTACCAATTTTCCATTGTTTCTTTTTCTTTCCAAAGTTAAAGCATGAAAGCCTTTATAGGACATCTAACAATTGACTAGTGTAGCAAACCATACGTGGAATTTCATCTATCAAAATGCTCAACTCACTGTGTCTTTGCAACAACTTTTGAAAGGTTTAATCTCTTGAAGTTAGATCTATTTTTTATATTTTTAGGATTGCTCTTACTACAAGACTTCTCATCCATTTACCAGACTTTCTAGAACATTTCCTTCTAGAGACAAACTCTAGCAATGTTAGTTAGTGATGTCCTTAGACAAAACAAAGCCAACATACAATTGATGTATTAGTGGCGCATCTACATCACTTAGTCTTTCAAAGATGACCTAAAGCTTTTGTCTCAAGTAGAGATAATTATTGGAAATTGTTCTTACATTTTTCCAAGTCAATCAACTACACAATTTTATCAATACCAATATTACTCATATCAATTGTCAAAAGGTTATCAATCATCTTACCTGGGTCTGCATGTTCTCCATGATGATAAAACGTAACATGTTGCTACATTCATGCAAGATTTTGTTAAGATAACCATTACAGTCTCAACCCTTGTGAAACTCTTATGGGACCAGCATACCATTTATCCGTCAATAACAACTTTGAAGCATTTATTCTTATTCTCAAACATGACATGAAATCTTGTCTTTGGAAGCAACTATTATTTGTTCTTACGTTTGCCAACTTATGTTACAATATTTCTAGTAATAACAGTATCACTCCTGTCATGCTCACATTTGTACTGATCTCGGATTATTATCCCGTAAGGATGTCAGTAGGCCTACTTCGACCTGTAAATTAATTATGATTATGAGAGGTGGGTGGACCTCATGGAGTTAATGTCATGATTCATGACTTGAGGCCTTAAACTCAAGATGGTGGATTTGTATGGATCTAATAGTGACTCATGGGAAAAGTAGATGAGGTGGCCTAGTTAGACTGTTGATGTGTCTAGTGAGGTGTCACTGTTCGCTACTAATGGTGCATGGGCCTTGGTGGGTATAAGTATACCCATAGGGCTCATTAGTGTATGCTTGATTTTGATAATTGTAATAGCTACATGCTGCTACTATGATCCTCTCTCCTGTTGAGTGTGATTGATCTATAGCTTGGGGGCTAGATCCGATCGATCTAGATTTGGTTGGGTTGGTTTATCCACCATCCGATTCCCTTTTGTTTCATTGATTCAATTGCCTAGTCTTGGATCCTTGGTAGAGGATTTTGATAACTCCTATCATAAGTCAAAAGGTGATCAATCTTCTTTGTTTGGCTTGCCTATCATTCGTCGTTTGCTACACATGCAAGATTTCTGTGAGATTCCCATTGTAGCCTCAACCTCTCAAAACATAGTATGTGCAAGTAGGAATGACAATATGATAAGCATCATTGCTACGCTAAATGTGTAGGCTCAAACTGCTCTGCATAACATGGCTCAGTTTGTACTGCTAAGCCTGCTAACTATTCAAGCCCTTTTGAAATTGTCGTAATCCACACCCTGCCACTTATGAGCTCAAGCTACGGCCTGTCATCAAAGCTATACATATCTTTGATGTCAGCCTTAGTTGTGCTTGTTGTCCTTGAGTTCATGAGAGCACAGTGGCAAATCCGTTGTTGAGTTTCTGCTGCAATTGTAAGGTTGATCAATCAAGGAATGTACATGGAAAAACAAACCGGTTTTCCATGGTTTCACCATGCCTTCATTCTAGAGTAACTTTTGTCACAACATTCAGAGTCATCTGCAGATCGACTGCTCATTCAGTAGTACTCCCCTCATTCTACTATACTGATAATGGCAGGGAGATGTTACTAGCATAATGTACAAAGTCTTGAAGTTTCATAAAGCCTCAAGCAACAAGTCATTTCTTTACATCATTCATTGGCATTGGGGACCTTCGTCAGTGTTTTGAACCCATATTATTATGAATGATTGATTGACAACTAGACGTACGAATTGGGCCCAAACATGCACCATTTATGATTCATAGCTTTTATTTTATACCCCTCTAGCTGTATATCAAAGATTACAAAGTCTCTCACAATATAAATAGGCCAGATGAGACAATTGAGAAATTTCGGTTACTTAGCATCGAAATGGTTTGAAACTTTTCACATGTTTAAGTTTCTAATGCATTTGCAAGTTTGCATGATGACCAAAACCTTAGTAGACACTTGCTTGACATTTTAAGATAGTTTTGAATCCTCATAAATTTCACATTAAAGAATTGAAGTGAAGAGTGAAGGTTTGGTTGGGTTGGTTTATCCAACACCCATTCCCTTGTGTTGTTGCTTTGATTGGGGAGGTTTGTAAGAATTTTGGCAGACAAATTTTGAAGCAAACAAGTTTGCAAATTTGCATCTCGATGCAATTACATTTACTAGTAGCTATGGCTAGCATAGATCACTTAATGACTATCAATTTTTTTTCATCGGTGTTCTTGGCTCAATATCGATCTGTACTTGTCCTCATCTATTACATCATTTTATGTGCATTAAGTTTTGAGCTTAGTGTTATTTTAGTGATAAAAAATTTCAAGATGCATCAAGCACAGCATTTTAAGTAAAGTTGAAAGAGACAGCTTCTTCAAGTACATCTAAATATGAATGCAATACAAATACCACTGGAAACTGCAAGTTCCAATGCAAGGATTCAAGAATTAGAACCAGAATATGGGCAATGGAATAACTAAAACTCATATACAAAGGAAATGTCTTGCAAATAAGCGATAAGAGCAATGGACATTATGAAATGGTGTCATGGAATGAAAACTCTTGTAAAGTAGCTTTTGCAAAGCGTACTTACTACTAATGATACAAGCACCTTATTACTATTAATACAAGCAACTTGCATACTATCAGAGCAAGGATTCCAGAATTAGAACCAGAAAATGGGCAATGGAATATTTAGAACTAATATTATACAAAGGAAATGTCTTGTAAATAGGCGATAAGACCAATGGACATTGCGTCATAGTGTCATGGAATGAAAAGTCTTGTAAAGTAGCTTTGGCAAAGCATACTCACTACTAATGATACAACCACCTTACTACTATTAGTACAAGCAACTTGAATACTATCAAAGCAACTTTAGTACATAACCGAGAACATGTCAAGCAAGAATGTCCAGCCCTGTCACAGCAATTTTCTTGTCGGCTTTTCTTGTGGCCAAACCAGTCCATGAAAAACTGAACTTTGAAAACAAACTTCTTTTCCTTTTCAAGGTTTTCTCGTGTTCTTGGCGGTTGAGCTTTTGTTTCATATACTCAAGGACTGCCTGCAACCCACAACAGTTAACTTCTTTTAGTCCACGAAAGGTTTCCTCCCAAACAACAAGTTCAACTGCATAAATTCCTGAAATCTACAGCAAATTGATAAAATGGGTACCTCTTTTCCTTTCTCTGTAATATGCAGGGGCGGATCCCGGAACGGATTTCCATCAAGATGTAGTTTTGATAGTTGGGTCAGATTTGCAAATGTATCAGGTAGCACAGTGATGTGATTGTAGCTGATGTTTAATTCCTGAAGACCCCAAAGATTGCCAATTGACTTGGGTAAGGCTTTAAGTTCAGTGAAGTTGGACGAGAGATCCAGCCTTCGGAGCGATGTGAGCGAACAAAGGCTTTCGGGTATATATTCCAGCTGATTGAAGTGAAGATCCAGCTCTTCCAGTGCCTTCAGATTACCCACTGTAGTTGGCAAGCTTTTCAGACTATTGAGATGCACAGATAAGTATCGCAAATGACACAAATTCCCAACTGCTTCGGGCAAACCCTTGAGCTTGTTGAAATCAGCCCTAAGTTCTTCCAATGCAGTGCAATGCCCAATTGTCCATGGCAGCTCCTCAATCATGTTCTTCTCGATATCCAAAACTTTGAGACAAGAAAGACAGCCGAGCGATTCAGGTAATGTTCTAAGTTGATTTGCTTCTAGTTCTAGATTTACAAGATTTGTTAGCGCCCCAATCGACTCGGGTAAGATCTGAAGCTCGATTCCTGACAAATTTAGAGTGGTTAAGGATGTCACAAGCCCGATTGATTCTGGAAATGCTACAAGCCCCTCAAAATGGGTGCCTCGCAGGTCAAGATTTTGAGGCCCAGTCTCAATGGCTTTTTCCAAGATGGCAATGAGCTTGGGCGAAAGCAGGTTTCCTGTGCCATCTTCATGAATTGTTGACAGAGGTTCAAAAGCTGCAAATCACACAACAGACACTCAGTTTTTGATAGCGGAAATTCCGTTGTGTATATACAGGAAAACTTTTTACAAAAGGAAATGAACCATTGAATCCTTTACGTATAGAAAAGTCCAATGCACAGCGATAAAGAGTCTCATCAGCATTTTATTACAGTGTATAGTGACTACAAATTTAGAAAGAAAGTCTTTGAGTACTAGTGCCAGGGGAAGAGGAGCTAAAAGCAGAGTGTTACTGATGGATTGCTCCATCACTACTGTTACATCCTTTCTTTATGCCCTAATCAATAGTTATGGTTATGGATCTATTCTGGATCAAGCAATGGTTTTTACACTCGGATCTTGGCTTGATAAGCTAAAGGATTATTTTGGCATGTAATATGTGAGTGATACACAAAAGATACAATTGGTTGTTGCTCATGTGTTTGAAAGAGCTTTTATGTCATGGGAATATTATCGGTATCGCATGTCCTTCCATTAGTCCATAGAAGCAGACTGGGCACGTTATTGAAATATCTTGGATAAACACATGATTTCACAACAATTTCCGTACAAGTCATCGCAGTTGCCTAGATAGCTCAGATGACAGCATGCTTACATACAGTTCTCAATTGGATCATGTATACATTACAGCCACAGTCCTGCAGATACGGTCACTCACCACATACAACAGATAAATCCACACCACTTACATCAAAGTTACCTTCTACTATGACGCTTACTTGTTCTATCTCTCCAACTCTTTTTGTTGCTTATTCCTTACCAGTTTATGCTCCTCTGGATGATAGATTTAGTGGTACTAGGGATCAGTGTCAGATGTATCTGGCTAAGCTGCGCTGCGCACTATATTCCAGTCCATCTGATGGTAATGAATTGGACGAGTTGCTAAACTTGCAGCCTGATTGAAGGGCATAGTCTGATGGATATAAGATATATTGAGCAGCATAGATTTAGCAAGCAGAGCAAAGACTTGGTGGGAGACATACCTCCAAGCACTCATCACTTAAATAGGAGACTTTTCAACAAGATCTCCACACCAACGTTACATATATAGCTGAGGCACTAGTACCCACAGATGCAGTGTGGGTTCAGCATCTGTACGGAAACGTGCGCTAGCATTTTAGGCTGTATGTGATGAGCCACAGGCTTCAATAGATGAGATACACACAGAGGGTACATAGTCAGAGTCCTTAGCTGGCTTACAGGATGCTATGATCTAGAGGTATGTCATGATATCGGCATGTACAGATAAGCCAGTGGATATTTCAAATAAGGTAGACGATTATTGACACAACTCACAAAACTTTCTAAAAGATGTAGAGGTTAAGACACCTGTCATCCGCATAGGCATATGCAAATGTGGCAGAGACCATATTCAGAGCAGATAGAGGATCAGCAAATATGTGATGGGACGTATGATATTGATACAAGATGAGGTACTAGCACAGGATCTTCTAGATACATAGGTATGTGCAAATGGGCTTCAGGACATTTCAAATGAGGTAGAGTCGTTCAAATCATCTTGACGATTTCACAGCTCAAACTCAGGTATGCATAGATGAGTTATTTCATCAGTCTACAGCGTATAGTCTTGATGCTGTTTTGAATGTTACAGATGAGCCACTGGATCATTGTGATGAGATCCATGTATACATGAGGCACAACTCCATCTCCAAGTAGATGGCATATGTCCGTTGGGTCATATAGCTCCTTCTATGCTTCCTACAGACCTGGCAGAGGTATGTGTTGCTCCTTTTGGCACTGCACAATATCCTCGCAAGAATTACATGCTCCCCTTGTGGTTAGTAAGCATACCAATGTTCCAGCAGTTTCATGAAAGCTTGTTTCTCATAATTGTTATGCATCTTAGATCAATATGACTTTGCATATGGGTCTGTTGGTGATACATTTGTGGAGCCAGTGCTTGTAGCAAACTATATGGCATTCTTGGTCTATATGACTTGCTTGGGAGACATTTGAGCGAGTTCCTGTTTGTTGGATTTCTATCCTCTCCATCCCTATTCTCTGCTAATCTAGATCCATTCATTAAGCTATTGTAGTCGCATACTCTGCAGAAATACAAAGAAATCGTGACAGTGATACCCGACAGTTCGGCCATCTCGGTCATCTAAACATGCGTTCAATCTTGTATATGCATCATAACAAAATGGTCAAGGACATGAATATAAACGATGTTACTACAGCTAATCAGTCTGTCTGTGAAAGTTGCTTACTAGGGAAACAACCTAGAACTAGATTTCCAAGAGGACAAGCCAAAAGGGCGAAGTCCATTTTATCACTGATACACAGTGACTTATGTGTTCCTATGAGCGTACCTTCATTAGGACAAGCTCTGTATTTTATTACATTCATTGATGACTACTCCCATCGGCTATTCAACATCACACAAAGCATATCATGTATATGATGTTGTTACGGGCCAGATCTCAGTCAGTCGCGACATTGTCTTTCTTGAAGACAAGTATCACGATTTCAAGCAGAAGCAGCCAATGCAAGAGCATGCCATAGCAGCTCCATCCTCCATCGATAGGCAACGACCTACAATTGTTCAAACAACGGAGTTCATGCCAACGGCTCCGCTTACCGTCGATGGGCCTAGACCCACGATTGTTCAACCACAAGATGCTACGATCCCAGTCATTCACCAAGGAGAATCATCCACTCAAGCACCTGCAGTTAGAAGGTCTGCAAGACAACGACAGCAACCTGATCGTTTCACCCCTCAGGCGTTCATCAGTCATGATGAACCTACCACTATTGCAGAAGCACTGTCAATGCCCAATGCAGACAAATGGAAAGTTGCCATGAATGCTGAGTATCAGTTTGTAATGAAAAACAAGACCTAGAGTCTTGTCAATCCTCCTACAGGTGTAAAACCAATTGACTCCAAATGGATCTTCAAGCTGAAGCTTAAACCAGATGGATCAATATCCAAATGGAAAGCTAGACTGGTGGTCAAAGGATTTGAACAAGTATATGGGATAGACTACACTGAGACCTTTAGTCCAGTGGTAAAGCATCAGTCTATTCGTACCTTATATAGCTGCTGCAGAAGATCTGGACATTCACCAGATGGACGTCCAGACGACATTCCTACACGGATATATATAAGAAGACGTATTCATCTATCAACCAGAAGGTTACGTCCTTCAAGGCAAGGAGCATCTAGTATGTAAATTGCATAAGGCATTATACGGTCTGAAGCAAGCTCTGAGGGCCTGGTACGAAAAAATAATCGCTTCTTGTTGCAGCACAATTTCACTTCTTGCTCCGCAGACTCTAATGTATATCTCAAGCGTAAAGGGTCAAGCTATGTTATAATAGCATTTTATGTTGATGATTCCTTAATTATCAGCAATTCAAATCAGTTATTACAGGAAATCAAATCTCTACTTTCATCAAAGTTTGAGATGACTGATTTAGGCCCAGTCCATTACCTTCTCGGTATGGAGATCAGCAGAGATTGCGCGAGCAAAAGGATCACCATAAGCCAACAATCTTACCTAATCAATGTACTTCGTAGATACGGCATGGAGGATTGCAAACCCATAGATACTCCTATGGATCCAGGATGCAAGCTATCCAAAGACATGTGCCCCAGAACGAAGGCAGATCAGCAAGAAATGTGCAAGTACCCCTATCAGTCAGACATAGGTTCTATCATGTACTCTATGATCTGCACACGACCTAATCTCGCATATGTTATGAGCACACTGTCGCAATTCATGTCCAATCCAGGCCTACAACACTGGAAAGCCCTGCAAAGAGTTCTGAAGTACATCCAAGCCTCAAAGCACTATGCCTTGAGTTACAACAGCAACACAGAAGCTGCATTCACACTGATCACTATTCAGATTCCGATTGGGCAGGAGACGTGGATACCAGAAAATTTATCAGGTTATATTTGTTTCCTTGCAGGAGGACCCATTTCATGGAACAGCAGAAAGCAGAAATGCATTTCGTTGTCCTCCACAGAATCTGAATACGTTGCAACTACATAGCAGTGAAGGAGATCATTTAGCTGAGGAGGCTGCTGCAGGATCTGCAATTCCCACAGATCGGTCCAACAATACTCCCATACGACAATCGCTGCATAGCTCTATCTTTGAACCCACGTACTCATACTAGAACTAAACACATAGAAGTTCAGTTCCATTTTCTTAGAGAGAAAATTCAGAACCAAGATGTTGTACTAAGTTACTGTCATACATACAGTATGTTGGCTGATATTTTGACAAAGCCATTGTCTAGAGATAAACATTCTACCTTAGTAGAAATGATAAATCTCAACTGCAGTTCAGATTCATAGCAGTTAGCTTAAGGGGAAGTGTTGGAATTTAATCTAACTCCTGCTCATCCCAACAGCCCTTCTTCCTTCTCTGATTTTTACTCTCTCAAATGCAACCTGCAAAAAATGAACTGTTTTTCAACAGTCTGCATATTTGAACCATAGTTGCAGCGCGATTCGCGAATCGCGATCCCGATTCGCGATTCGAGATTTTCCCAGAATCGTGTAGAATCGATTTTTTTTTTTTTTTGAAATTTTTTTGTGCAATATGGGTATCAGATGAAAGCTCTGATCGAGGGGAGTATGATTGTGTAGTTTGCCGACTGTTTCAGGTGCAGGATGGTCCCTTTACGCTAAAGCTGCATCCCATATAAAAAAAAGAGAACACATTGGGGCATTCCCAGTGAACATAGCAGGAATCTCCCTTTCTCTAATTCTCCCTCTCTCTATCCCTCTCTGATCATGATTCACAACAAACGGAACTAAAACCATGCTGAACAAAAACCTAGCTGAATTATTCTGAACTTTAGCCTTAAATGAAACAATTTTTGACAAAACAACCATACTCCTCTCTCTCTCTCTCTCTCTCTCTCTCTCTCTCTCTCTCTCTCTCTCTCTCTCTCTCTCTCTCTCTCTCTCTCTCTCTCTCTCTCTCTCCAACCATAAATCATAAACCATAAAACCGAAGTTACTGAACTAGAACCACAAAGAACAATACTGAATCACGACAATGCTGTGAATAGGATCATCATAATATATAATATCGGGCCACATGGCACCAAAAAGGGGTACAATGATGTTCCATGAACGTAATGAAAACTATATAACTAAGGCTCGTCAGAGTCATGGTAGGATAAATCATCCGAATCTGTGGACTGCGGATCCCATGGGTCCGCAGATGAATCGGAACTGGAGGGAGCCATATGTCGTGGTGTGGCCCTGGTTCTGCTGCGTGCTCTAGATCCCTGCTGCGTGCCCTGGCTCTGGACCACCCCCCTCTCCCTGCCTCTACCTCTGCCTCTGCCTCTGCCTCTCTCCCCTCCTCTGGCCCCCATCTGGCTGCCCCCAGCCCTGTGTCTACTCCGTCGTGCCTGTGTGTCAAGTGGCCGTAACCCTACGCCATGGGATGGCCCTACCCACTGTGATGATGCCTGGCCGACGACTGCCTGTGATGCTCCACTCCTGTCTACAAAAAGAGTACTCAGCCCCCCCCTCCTAGAACCTCTAGGTCTCCCCCTAGGCCTACGTGCAGGAATGGCTGGCTCCTCCTCTGTCTCTGCATCAGGGTCCACCAGCAGGTCAGCCAGGTCATCCCCCTGTGCCTCCGCCCACATCTCCTCGTCCTCCTCTGTATCTCCCTCAACCCACTCCTCCTCCTCCACATAGTCTGCCCCGAGCATCTCTCCACCCTCCGAGACCTCGTCATCTCCCTCCTCAGCCCTCTCCCTCTGCCTCTCTGTCCTCCTCTACCGCCGTAAAGCCCGTGCGTCAGCCTATGCCTGTCTGTAGAGCTCTCTATGGATCTCATCATCCATCTCCTCCTGTGTGGGTGGTGCCCGAGGAGCAGCAGCTATCGAATCCACCAAGCAAGTGTCGAGGTCCACCTGCAACCAAAAACAATACATTGTTGTTAGGCAGGTATTGTGCAACTCACTGCATATTTTGAAAACAAATCAATTCATCAAAGCATACCAAGAAAAAAGGGGTGATGATGTGACTCACCTCGAGCATCTGACCCTCTCCTCGTGTGCGCCTCAGCATACGGCCGTTGGTGTTCACAAACACCAACCGCCTACACTGCTCGATGGACAACCTGTTCCTCTTCTGCGTGTGATACAAGGCCCAGGTGCTCCAATTCCGCTCACAAGCTCCTGCAGAACAGTCCTGTGCAAGGACTCTCTCAGCCAATCGCCTCAGGTCACCTGTGCTGCGCCCGTGGATGCACCACCATGTAACGGGCCTCAGCTGATCCTCCCTCCGCCGACTCTGCTCTCCATCGAAAGGAAACTGGAAGCGCTCAAATGCGAGCAGCTGGCTTGCAATGTTGGCCAGCATCGGACCTATTGGCAAAAGGAAAAACATGGCACATGTAGGACCCTCAAATTCAGACACTACCAATGAGTACAATACTGCAGTAACATTGCTACCAAACGATTTCTCACACGTACCTGGTCCGGGCCATACGCGCTCCGTGTACTCCACCCATCCCCGGTGCAGCTCCGGATCGTCCCTCTCTCGCGTAGAGCGCCACAAGGGGTGCAACATGTGGGCTACGGCGTGGATGGGTCGGTGGAAGTAGTCCCATCTGGCCTCCCAGATGCGTGAGATCTCGCGCCTCCTGCAGCAGACAAATTACAACAATCACTAAACCATAGCATAAAAGAAACGCATCAGACTCGAGTGAGAAACAACAAACTAGACACTGAAGAGTCATACCTATGCTTGTCCAAGGCTGACAACAGAATCCCCTCGCCGATGCGCTCCATGAACTCGTAAATGAGACCGAGGGTGCACCCCTCACGGTCTACCAGACGCAACACTCAGTAAATGGGTAGTAGGATCCCACAAATCTCCTCAACAGCTCTCCAGAACTCGTCGCCGTACACAGTGGACTGGAAAAATGCCAAATGGGGTAGGTCTGTAAAGTCCCGGAAGGCCACGCTGGAAACCATCCGCCGCAATGCATCCTTCACCACCACCAATCGCTCTAGCACCAAGAAGTAAAACGCAAAGCGTGTGGGTGCGGGCTTCTTCAGGTTTAGGGTGGAGAAGGTGCGGAACAGGGCCAACACACGCCTCTTCCTGGTGACAAAAGTGACCAGGCGCATGGCCGTAGAAGTGATCTGCAACACAAACACCCAGTAAAAAAGTTTAGACAGTAGTTGAGATGTGGTTAGCAGCATCGAAGGAAGAAAGCATAGCAAATAGAACAAACTATACCTCTCTGATCCATGGAAGCGCACACAGGTCATGGATGAGCAAGTCTATGCAATGTGCAGCACAGGGTGTCCACACAATGCTGGGGTGCTCCCTCATCATAATCTCGCCCATCTGCTTGCAGTTCGAGGCGTTGTCGGTGACAACCTGAACCACGTGCTCATCTCCGATGTCAGCAATAACATCTCTAATGACCTGCCATATGAAATCGGCTGTGATGGCGTCACCACCTCGAGTGGCATCCACGCCACGTAGGAATACTATGCCAAGCGGGCAAGAAACCAAGACATTGATGACGGATCGCCGACGAATGTCGGTCCATCCATCGCTCAATATTGTGCATCCATACCTGCCGCAAAACACCCATTAGCTACATGCAAAAATTACGGCACCAGTAAATCCTAAACACATGCAAAGAGATTACAAAGACAAGTTACTTACTGCTGCCAAGCTGAGCGAATGGAACTCAACTCCCGCGTGATGGTCTCCTCCTCCTGACGAAGCAACCTCCCTCGTAGTGCCTCTCGCCTGGGAGGTGTCCATGTAGCATCCACGGACGCCATCTGTGCACAGAACTCCCTGAACACCCAAGTGTCAGCAACAGCAAAGGCAATGCCGCACTCGTAAAAGAACTGGCCACACAGTCGAGTGCAACGGGCCTGCTGCTCTCTTTGCCAGCCGCATCGATCAAGGGTCTACTGCCTGGGCCAAACCCCTCTCTGCTGTGTATATGGTGCTCGTGGTCTAGCATGCCCAACGGATGGCTGATCTGTGGGTGTGTCACTCTCTCTGGCAACATCTGCCGAAGCATGTGGTGCATCTGCTATCGAGGAGGAGGGTCGAGAAGCACCCGCTGCTGCTGAACCAACATGCTCATCTGATGGTCCTGCTGCTGCTGCGGATGGAACTGAAGGTGCTGTACTGGGCCTTGCACCTGAACCATGCTCTACCCGTGCTGTACTGGGCCCTGCAGCTGTACCATGCTCTGCCCGTGATGTACTGGGCCCTGCACCTGTACCATGCCCAACCCATGATGTACTACGCCCTGCAGCTATACCAAGCCCTGCCCGTGATGTACTGGGCCCAATATCCATGGTAGGCCCTGCCTGTCTGCCTGTGAGCCCTCCTGCATGCCTACCTGTAGCTGCTCCTGCTGCCTGTCCCTGTCTAGAACCCTGTGATGCAGTACCGGGCCCGTACATGGTAGACAACCTCTGCAGATCCTCATCAGAAATCCTGGGGCAATCAGATATGCCCAATGTCCGCCCATCTGGCCCTCCTGACCCGCAGCAAGTGAGCCCTAACCCTGGTGAGTGATCCCGTGAAGTGACCACCGCAATGCAAGCATCTCTATCTGTGGGTGCCTGAGCCATGGTGTGTGCCCACATCCCCGTCGGTAAGCTCAACCTCAACCCAAAGGCCTCGGTCCCGCACTGGCATCATATCAACACGACCCTAAACCTGCAAACAACAAATAATCAGGCAAACGTTCAGTAGAAAAAAAAATATATTGCATTGAACAACATTACCGAGCTCAAATAGAGCTCAAAATACCAGAGCATATACCAGAACGATTCCAATTCACACATTATATCAAGTGCCAAAGAAGAACATGAGATTAGGGCGTGGGATAGAATAATTTCTGTATGAGGGATAACAGGCGACTGACGTTAGTGTCGGAGTCCGTGCAGGCATAAAGGAGTGCAGTGTGGGCCTAAACCGCGCCCCTAGCAGATGTTTGCACGATGGTCCACGCTTAAACCCTAAAAAGTATGAAATCAGGGCATGAAAATTGAAATTTGTGATACGGACGTAGACGGGTGGAACGGAGGTCATAGGAGTCTGTGCAAGCATGTGGAAATGCATTCTAGGCTCAGACATCACAACACTTTTTGCGAAAAATGCAACACTGCATTTTTACATGCAGTTTTTGACTGGCAACAATTAGGGCAAAACGCGACACTGCATTTTACATGCGGTTTCTGACAGGCGAAAAAGGCGAAAAATGCGACACTGCATTTTTCCTCGCAGTTTCTGACAGGCGACAAAAAGGCGAAAAAGGCGACACTGCAGTTTTACACGGGATATTACACAGGCGACACTTTGCAGAAATGCACAGTATTCCATGTACCAACTGTCTACGTCTTCACGCTCCAATAACAACTGTCTAATTAGGCAGTTAATCAGCTGTTAAGTAATCTTGTAAATGTAAAGATTGAATAATGCAAGATCTTCCAGCTGCTATAAATGTAAATGAGCGATTGAAGACAAGTAATCAATTAGATTAGATAGCAGTCATTGTAAGTGTCATCGTAAGTCATCTGACAGAGATCAAAAGACTAGAACAGGTCTTACAGTAGCTGACTCCTTAGAGTTAGTGATCATAGAGAGAGAGAGATATTCAGAACGTAGCAATTGTTTTGAATCTGTAAGTAGGATCACGCGCTTATCAGCACGATTGTTTTGTGATCTGATTGTTGTTACTACAACTTCATTATACAGATTTGCTATTGTTCTATATCCTTTTGCATTCTTGTTGAATAATAACTCTCACTCCTCTTACGCAAACACTTTTATCAGAGAATTGTATGGTTGTCCTTGACGCCTAAATTGATTCTACATTCTCTTCCTACTAGGTTATCAGTATTAGAGGATAGCATGGTTGTCTCAGACGCCTAATCGTTTTTCGCAATCTCTCTTCACGGCAGTCTACGACTCCTACGCTGATAATCTGATTCAACGCCAAGAACAGCTCATAAAACTCCATTCTCTAAGTAATCCACGATCCTGCTTTTAAGAATTCTTTGTTTCTTCAGTTGACATCAATCCAAACGTCAACTGAAGTGGTATCAGAGCTGATAAATTAACAATCCATCCGATCCCACATCATGGTCACAGTATTCCTGACCTTCAGCGCTTGGCAGAGAGAGTCCTCTCACAGGACATTTCAGCTTCTGCCTATGAGCGGATCTGGAGCGTATGGGCCAGCCGTCACACGAAGAGGAGAAACAGGCTCTCCATTGAGCAGTGCAGGCGGTTGGTGTTCGTGAACACCAATAACGCATGCTGAGACGCACACGCACACAGGGTGACCGCATGATTGAGGTGAGTTAGTTGGTGACTTGCTTGGTATTGCTTGATGTACTTGCGTTTCACGTATACTTATCTAACAAATGGAACCATGTCTATTTGTTTTTGCAAATGAACCCTGACTCCTGCATGGTACAAATGATAGTTGTTGCTCTTTGCGTACCACCTACGGAGGAGAGGAGCTCAAGGATGAGATCCATCATGACCTGCACAGGCAAGCAGATGCAGAGGCACGGTCTACGCGACGCCACAGGAGAGCAGCGCAACTTGACACCGAGATAGAGGGAAGGAGGGAGATGATGAGCTGTTGGGGGGTGGAGAGGCGCTTGGGCCTGGTTACGAGGAGTGGATGGAGGGGGATACGGAGGCAGAGGATGAGGGTGAGTGTGAAGGGGGGGGTGGACATACAACATTTATTCTTAGACCCCAATGCTGAAACACAGGAGGAGCCGACCATTCCTGCACCTAGGCATAGATGGCAACCTGGACATTCCAGGGGCGGGAGTGGGTTGGGGGCATTGTTTGTAGAGAGCATTGGAGTATCATAGGAAGTTGAGGGCCAAGTCGACCCTGAGTTTATTTATAGGGCCTTCCCAAGGTACGAGATCACAATTGAGAAGGCGACCTAGAGGGAGCAGCAAAGGAGGAGTAGTTGGAGCTAGCCAGGGGGGGCCAGGGAGGGAGAGGGAGAGGGAGAGGGAGAGGTAAGGGAGAGGCAGAGGACAGGGTGCAGGTAGAGGCTCACCACGACACATGGATTCGGACTTTGAGTTGAAGGACGAATGTTAGTTGTATTGTTTATGAGACAGTTTACCAAGAAATATGGCTTTTTAGACGTGCCACATGTGCCCAGCGTGCTCTTGTTAAGAATGTGAATTTGGGAACTTGACCAAGGAATGCGTTCCCAAGGAATGGGAAAGTGATCAGGAACGAGTTCCCTGGTCACATTTTCTGCAACGACTCAAAAACAAGATAAATAGAGGAAGCCTTGGGAACATGTTCCCTGGTCACAGTTTCTACTAAGACCTAAAAGCAAGATAGATGAAAGAGGAATGTTTATATTATGTGTAATTTCAATATACAAAATTCTACAAATTTCAAATTTTGATGTGTATATGTATGTTTTGAATATATGTTATTATGTTGACGTGGAGTTCCCATTCCCGTTCCTATTTTTTCAAGGAGGTTTTCGTTCCCATTCCTTGTTCTGGTTCCCTGGTCACTATGCTTAATGGCCCAAAACTAGACAGCACTGGTCTTGAAACTCTTGGCAAACTAGATAAATGAGCTGCTCTCCCAAAAACCTTCCATTTGATACCCATTTTGGCACCAGAAAAAAAAAATTGGCGTTTCGGAAAACCCTAATGGGAAATCTCGGATCACGTTCCGGAACGTGGCCTGCATTCTTGATTAGAATGATGAATTTTAATTCTGGAAACTAATTTGGGACAAACGACAATACTTAACTGATGCTTAATCTAAAGTTCATGGCAGGATACTAGAAAAACAAAAAAATTGCAAAATTACAAACCCTGAGTCCAATTCGCCAATTCAGTAAGTAGATTGGCAATTCGAATCAATTCAATTTGAATCTGAACAAAAAATACTAGAAGGTTTACAGAGACAACTAGATAAACTCTAATGTTTCTGTAGCTCTTGGAATTTTGAGTGTATCACTGGAGGCTATGGGACAGCTGGAGAAGGGGCAGACCTTTATGATAAATATGGAGAACTTATGCGTCTGCAAACATATCATTCAAGGGACCTATTTTTGTATGACTGGAGGCTATGGGACAGCTGGAGAAGGGGTATAGTCCTTCCTGATAAATATGGAGAAGTTATGCGTCTGCAAACATATCAGAGATGCTAAAACTAGGTGACACACTAGTCACACCAAAGGCCATATATGCTATCGAGATATGGAGTACAGGGATTACACATTCAAGTTGTGCTAGCAACTCTTGACTCCAAGTTAGTATCTCATCATGACTGATTCATAGAAAACTCTCAGTCCCACACTAGATTATTTTAACAAAGTTTGCAGGACCTCCAATTCAAGCTTAGGCTATCTTTCACGTGATACCTTACCCTCAAAAGATAAGAGAGCTTGGAGATACGTGTAGTCTTAGATACCCATTTAGAGCAATTACATCCTCTCAGCAGATTCACGGGCAGGGCCATCTCTCTTCATGCGACTGTGGACAGGCTCACTAAGTTTTTCAAGTTCATTTCCTTGTCAAAGGATGCAAATGGACATGATGTGGCTAAAGTCTACTTGGAGGTTATATTTCCTACTTTTGGTTTACCTAGAGAAATGAAATAAATTCCAAATTTGTTGGCACTTACTAGTGTGATTTCTTCAAGGGTGTTGAAATATACTTGAAATTCAATAGTGGGGATCATCTTAAGACTGATTTGTAAACAAAGAGGTTTCAATAGATAGTGAAAGATACGTTGAGAGCTTATGCGCCCCAATAATAGACTCAGTGGAAAAGGTTTCTTGCTTTGGAGTTCACATATAGTAATGGAAGACATGCTAGTACTAGCATGTCTTCTTTTATGGCTATGTTTGGCGGCAACCCAAGATCTACTATGTCAATTAGTATTCGTAGGTCAAGTAGAAGATTTGGTTTTATACACACAGCTTATTGGTAAATTGCAATTTCCAAAGCGCTTAAACTTGGATGGTAGAGTATGCCAATAAGAAAAGGAAATCTCTAATTTTCCAAGAAGGACAATGGGTGAGTAGCTTAAACCTCCAATAGGAGAGAAGAACCTAAAGCCAACTCCACATTTCTATCTAAAAGATTGTTGAATTAATCAATATGTTTGTTATGAATTGTAATAACCTCAAGATCTTGGTAGTCATCCTATTTTTCATGTTCATCTTGTTTGTGGTGTATAGGCCCAGCAAGCCTTGGTATAGTTCAAATACTTGAACAAGTACAGGTGGCATATAGGAGTTTGGTGGCAACACTTACTTTTATTTAGGTATGTCAACATACACAAATGTCCAACCATATAACATTTGGTTCTAACCACAAAGCACGAAGATCTCGAAAGCGCCTTGTTTCTCATCCAAAAATAATTTCTCCAGTAGGAGGGAGAGGACAAGTACGTTAATGGCTTTTCAAAGGAAAGCTCCAAAGTATAGCATCATAAAAAAAACCATTTCTTTCCATAGTGGCAAGTCAATTCGCTTCCAAAATGACTCTATAAGTCCACTTTCATGCCCCTTGCTATGTCTAGTCCATAGTTGCAGCGAATCATGATTTGATGCAACAATTTTGCTGAAAAATATATGTATATAAAAATAAATGTAAAAAAAGGGATAAAGGGGCCATGAGGGCCTGCAAACCTGAGAAACCAGAGAGAGAGAGAGAGCGAGAGAGAGAGAGAGAGAGAGAGAGAGAGAGAGAGAGAGAGAGAGAGAGAGATGTCTCTCAGCATTTACAATTGGTCAAAAAGCACAAGGTCTTAACTGCTTGGAATTGGACCCCAAAACAACCAAAAACCCATGTAAGCTTAATCCTCTCCTTTTTCTCTTTCTATTGATACCCATATTACATGCCTTTTGCAAAAAAAATCTTGAAGATTCTATTGTTCTTCACTTTAACACGGAGATGAAGTCTCACATTATGCAACTACTTTCAATAGTAAATTAGGTATATTTTTATTCAGTTCAATTAGTAACCAATGTTTTAATGATGTGTATTTCTTTAAATAGAATGTTTATTAGATAAGCTTTGGTATTGCCTTCTCAGATGGACTGACCGCATTTAATATTTGAATATGAGCAAATCTAAAGGTGAATTCCTTGAAGAGTCTTTTGTAGAATAAGCTTTTTGTGGATTGTTCTTGAGATTTCATGGTTTTTAATTATCCCTAACGGCATCCCTTTGAGTACCCTAGACCCCCCAAAAAATTTCAATATTTCAATTTTTTAATTAAAATATAGTACGTACTAGAAAAAAATTTCAAGGCCTATTCCAGAAAGGGCAACTATGATATAGATATATAGATCTATCATAGTTGCAAGCCACATTTTGAAATGCGATCCGGGTCTCATTCCAGAAATTGGGTGTAGGGTTTTTTCTCGGAATGCAAAAAAAAAATTGTCATTTTTTTGCTTCTTTTTATAATTTATTAGGAAAATTGTATAAAAGGGTGGAGTTATGTCAGTTTATCAACACTAGGTTGCTAAACAAGTGCCTACTAAGAAACGCCCTTTCAAAATTGTGAACTCTTAATGCTAGTTGGGTCCCAAATTCATGGATGACGAGTGAGGATTAGGATGAACTTGTGAAAGACAACTTAATGGCCTACTTTACCGATGAACTGTCAATAATTTAGAAATCATGATATGGATGAATGAACTAATTCTTTTCTATTAGTGGATCCAACAGGTGGTTGAAATCCAGCCATACACAACCTGTAAACAGTCCTTGTCATGCTTGACTGGAGCTCCCGAAGCTTGTAGCACTCTCTAGTCTTTAAGTGTTAAGGAACCATCAAAAGTTTATGTAATCTTAGGTGCCTTCCCATTTAGTTGGATCAAGTAAGCTTGTAAAGTTGACTGTTTTCACTCCAATGTCTCTTTGGTTTTGCAGTGTATGTCTATCTCTGATTATCCAGTTCAATATACCTTTACTCTCTATGCATTGTTATTTTTGCCTCTTTTCAGTTTATCAATTCGTTATTCTTCTGATGCATTTATTGATGAATTTTTGGTTCATTTAACACTAGCTAAACCATCCCAAAACAAATCATTAACCATAGGGCTTTTTTCCAACAAAAAAATAAAAGGAAAAAAAAAATTGCGATCCAGACAGTGTTCCGCTGTCCGGAACGCATTCCTCTGACATGTATGAGATATATATACAATGTACACCTATGAATTGATGTTTTGGCTACTTCATTATGTAGCCATCATCACCAAAGACATGGATCAAGTAACAAGCAAATCCATTTGGCTTTCACCTTCAATCATTCAAATAAATAACGCATTTGTGCCCCCACTGGAGAGAATAGAACTTGTGTACTTATGTACCTTCTCAGGTGCAAGAAGGGATAATTCTGCGGCACATCTGCCCTGTACGGCCAACAGGGGCCGAGAGTGTTTCCTCACGCATCATTCCCTCACGGGGGTGCAAGGGCTGCTCAATGGGTCCTTCCACCACGGAATGTCTGCTATGAGGGAACTTTTTTTGGGGGCAAAGAAAATTTCAGACAACCTTTTGTCCAGAAGGTCATCCAATTGGACAAACCTTACCTCCCAAAGGTTTGTCCAAACAAATCAAAACTAATGCACTCCTTCAAAGTACCACAAGACTTTAAAAATCTTTTTCTTTCTTTCTTTCAGTCCAGCCACAACAATAACAACAAGAAATAACGCAACGCTTGCAGGCTAAAAGCAGAGAGCCGATGCGAAAGACTCGAAAAGGTGAGGAGATGGCTAGGGTTTACCTGAACTTGATGAAGAGCTGGAGTGTGACAAGCTACCGTTGCTTAAGGCAGTTGGAATGGACAGAGAACCCGATGAGTTTGGCCCCACTGCCGGTGCATTCGAGTCAAAAGGAGTTGCTGAAATCCTTTCAGCTGTTTCTGTCGACTTCGAAAAACCAATTGAAGACCTGTGCACGCTTTTTGGTGAAACAGTCTTAATTTCTGAATCATCTACGGTCGAACGCCGATTTTGAAGCAGCGAGGCAATTTCAGATTGATTAGGGCTGTCTTTCTTGTAGCTGTGGAAATATCCCAAGCTAACAGGGTTGTTGTCAGATAAGCGATTGCCGCAATCTTCGTCGTTCGATAAGAAACTTGCACTGAGTAATTTGCGCAATCCCTCCCCGTGGTTCTCGATCATATTTGACTCCTTGGCGACGACGCCCAAGACACGCGAGGGGCTGCGTATTCCCGCTTGAACACGCTGTATGAGGCTGTCATAGTGGCGATGGCGGTCTTCCAGATCTAAAACCGCCAGCCACGGCCGCTTCTGCTCCTCTACTTCTGCCCTAACCACATCTTCGCGCATTTCCTGAAATGCTCGATATACCGACGTTGGCACAGCTGCGGGCCTGGGCTGACTGAAAAGCTTCTCAAGGCGCAAGATCAAGAGCTTGTCGGCTGCAGCTATGGCTGCCCGTGCCGCCTCTACTTGCTTCATAGCTGGCCGGATGGGCAGTGCTCGCTGCATCTGCTGCATTTCAGCCATGATGTCCTCCACCCTCACTGGTGACTTGTCAAACTTCTCATCTTGGCCTTCGTCCCTGGATGTCTCTACTTTCACTGCCATCTTCACCCGAAATCTGCCACAAACTATCTGCCTAAATCTTTCTTCACAATAAATTCAGAAAAACTAGCTGTTTAGGTCTTTCTTCCTTCTAAACTTGTCAGAACCACTTGTTTCCAAACTGAATCCAAGCAACAGGGCTTTAGTAGGAGTCATGTAATGGTGAATCCTCTGATTCAGAGGGATGATCTTGAGCTGCTGCAAGTGCCTTGCAAAGCATGGATCGGACTTGTGATGGCAGAAGAATGCATCCCACCATGCTTTGATGTAACCCCACAGCATAAAAGCTGAGCAGAAAAAGGCTGTTTTGGATTATTTTCGTGCTCTTCTCAAGGGAGCGCTAGAAGGATGAAATAACTAGAAATGCTTGGCTTTTCGCGAGAGAGGGAGAGAGAAAAACAGAGATTGCAATTTGAAAGGTGCAATGCCCGTACACGCTCACTTGCCTTTCAGGGTTTAGGGATCATAAAATAAAGATAAAGCCTCTATATTAGTTAACTTTGTATTACTCCCTAGGCCTAACATTTATCTAGGGTTCATTGTACCTTGTCATGAGCATAATGGTGATTTGTGGGACATTGTTGGGGGGTAAGGGTAGTTGTGGGCCAAATATGATTAGAGAAAGATCTAGAAAGAGAATATTACTGGTTGAAAGGATCACACATTTTTTAATTTGAAATTTAGCCTTGAAATATACATGTCGTCGGGCTGAAAGGTAAGGATACATGTCAAATTATAAGCATGGTCTAGTGGATGATTTGTTCAAAAAGTAATAGGCCGTTGCATGGCAATAAATTAATATTGTTTGGGCATTGTGTCATTATTGAATGGGCTAACAGATTGGATGCATCGAATCATGGAGTATCCATTCTGTGTTACTTCTATTTATTGGACATGTGTTGCAATGAAAGCATATAAATGTGTGTCTGATGGAGCTTCAAGTTCTCGCCACGTGTTAAGTTGATAATGTGTTCGAAAAGTGATGGGCCGTTGCAAGGCAATAAATTGAGATAAAGCACACACAAAGCATTGATCCATAACGGCTATTACAATTGCGAGAATTTTTATTTAACACTGTAGTTGGGTTCCATTAATGGAAATGATTTTGAAGGATTAATCTTTATGCATAATTCACACATTTAACTAAATACGTGGTGCTATTTTAAATACAATTTCTTTTACAGATGCCACTATGTGGTTCGATTGAAAATCGTTTCTTGGGATGTAGTTTTGATTGGTAATCACTTCTTGTTCTTGTTGTTTGTGCAACTGCTGCAAGGTTTCTTTCTGCCTGCCATTTACCAAATGGAAGGAATAACTCTAGTTCACAACGATAAAGAGTTTTTGATTGAATGTAATGAGACCAAGACAAAACACTTGGAAGAGGATATGATATCAGACATCTTTGGCCTCACCAAAGGAAGCACACAAGCATTTCATTCTGTCTCACAAGATTCAATTAGTTCACCATTATTTATTTCATGCGAGTATTTTGTTGAGAGGGGTAAAAAATATTACATAGTTGAGGGCTTGATCAGTACACGTGTAGTTGTTTTTGGTGACACTGAGAGTGTTATTGATGGAAAAAAAAAGGTGCAAGATAATATAGATCTTACTAGCAACAAAGGTCTCAATCAAGTTGCCAACTGCAGTCCAAAATATGATCTGCATGTTTCATCACCCAATAGTAAACCTTCAACTGAATCTATGAATGTAATTGACTTAATCAACAAGCTGCCAATCAAGAGTAAATTGAGAAAGCTAGTGGAACAAATTGATATTATTGCTGTGGTGAAAGAATTACCATCGAGATATGATGGCGATTGTATTTTCGGGATATCTCCTGTTAATGAGCGAGAAAGTTGGCCATCCTTGGGTGAGATATACCACCACCTTCACAATCATAAATTTTGAAGGAGATGTTCGCATATCATCTTGTGGCGGTTCCTTTGTATGTGAAAATAATCTATGTGGTTATTAGAAAATAACAGGATGTGCGAATACCATGCATTGGAGAGGTAGACTATCAGTTCAATGCACATCAGAAAAAGTTGAGAAAAATCATGGTGGATTTTTTGCTTTCATTGCAGTGAAAAACCATTTTTTATTCAATGTTGCAATGCAAAAATATATTATGCTCTTCCAAGATATACGAGGCTGGTGATACATGTTGGAAAGCACCTTCATAACGTTGCTCATGGCCAGTCTCGCCAAAGAAGTGTAGTTGTGAGGAGTCTAGTCCAGGAGCTGATCGAGAAAACTCTTGGGGATGGCCAAAAGAAAATAGAGAAGGAAGTGGCTCATGAGATCATAATGAAGCACTTCATACATGATGATTCTTCTCAAATCAAAATGCTATCTGCAAAAAAATTTGAAGACTTGTTGGACCAATTAAAAGCACTTACCAATCAAAGGAGACAATTTTGTGATTGATGTTGAAAATTTTTAGTTTAAGATTTTGTTTCAGTGCTGGTTGTGTTTTCCAATATAATGTTATTATTTGATGACTTGTTCTATTGTAGACTCAAAATATGGATAGATGAATAGAAGACAAACAATTGTCCAAAACTGAATTCTATTGATTCCATGCTAAGTTTGAAGGAAAAATGTTTGTATGATTATTTTCATGGTTCACTTTTTCCTGGACAACTTGTGGATGGTTCTAGTGATAGATGTTTTGTGTTCAAGATGTCCACAATTGGAGCAGCATCTGGTGGGAATCTGGTTAGGTGTATGCAAACGGGAAGGGACTTGGAGCACTCTTGGATATGTTTTGATCATGTGGACAAGGTGCGAGAATGGAGTACCATGGCTGCTCATGTTTATGATCCAAAGTACTTTGGCTACGATGTTGCTTATGTGTCAGATTTTCATGGTATTCTCATTGTCTTGATTGTAGATTATTTTGCCAGTGTGCAGAGCTTGCAAACAATAGTTGTGTGTGAGATGAAACTTGAAGATGCAATGACTCAAACCAAATTTTGGGAGATGTTGAATGAAGTGATGAGGATACATGGGTTGGACAGGGTGCAATTTAAAAGATTTATGGCAGATGAGGTAGGGGCCAATAGGAATGTTGTTAGAAAAGTTTATGGGGATGGAGAAACTACAATTATGGAAGGTCGAGAAAGATCATGTCTTTTTCATTGCAAAGACAGCCTTAGGAAACATACAAACCAATGCATTCTACAAGAGTTTAGAAGCAAGCACATGTCATTGTGTGAAGCTTGGCGTCTGGCAGAAAATGTTGTAGATTCACATACAAAATACAATGTCGTGCGAAGTTTTTGGCGTTCTGGGGTTGCATATGCTACGTAGATTCCTGCTCTTGAACCATGGTTGTCCTGGTGGCATGTGAGATACTCTCATTGGGGGCAATACAGGAAATCAATGACTTTCTATGCTTGACATTGTAATTCAATACAAACATTGATACTTTGGATGGCTGCAAAATCAAATCATTTTGTATTTGTGATTTTAAAATCATTTAAGATATTTTGAGTCAAAGATTTCCGTAGTTGTCGGCATTGAAATTGAATAACATGTAGTGCATTGAAATTGAATAACATGTAAAGTTGTTTATCATGTCTTGAATTTTTTACTCTTCTTTTTTGTGGTCATTAGATGATTGATGGTAATGAGATGACAATGATGCCAACTGTGAATTTGTCAAAGTCAAAGGATAGTAGCTGGCTGGCTGCTAAGGCATATCGATCCTAAATATTGTTGTATCATGCCTACGTTGGTGACATGGTGAATGTCATCTTGCAAAACACTAGGTATGCCTCATACTTGAAAGGCCGTCACATTGGTATGGGACCAAGTCTAGAAAAGTTGATTGGGAGAGTGTCTTCTAGTAGTCAGCATCCATTCATGGGACCTCTTTTGTGAACTTGGTATGTGATGTTGCAAGCCATGCTAGTTTGTCTACAATTTCATCCTCTTTGAGTGGAAATGAGCAAATTGTTCCTCAAAAACGTCCAGTTTCACAGTGGAAGCATGACAATCCTAATGTGTATCATAGGCCGGACATTGAGTATGTTAACATTCCCATATACCAGTACAAATGAGAGATGTTTCACATCAACAACATTAGATGAATCCACATATGCAGCTTTTGGGTGCAATATTGGAGAAAGATATTCACAAAACAATGTGGGCTATTAGACGTATACCAACTGGTAGCAAAATTATTTGCATGGGACAGGTAGATGGCAGGAAAAAATGTGGTGCCATTGTTGCTTCTGGAAGGGGACACGAAACAGTAGTTGCCTCAAGCTTTTTTGGAATACGACGACATAACAAAGGTGAAACAATGCAGTTCATGTGGTTCTGCTTTAATGATATTATACACACATGGCATCCAACCAAAAGTATTGTTTCATCGCCCCCAAGAAGTGATGGAGAGTGGTGCATTGCAATAGGGACTAATTTATCTTAGAATGAGATATATTGTTTAAATAAGGGAGGGTATATGCTAGAATGTAGACCTACATCTCGCCAAAAGAGTAATATCCATGACACAATGGTCTGTGAGACGATGCAGGCCAAAGAACTTAGGATTTCTTGGCAACGATCATGAACGAGAGGAAGGAACTTGATCTCTCAAATAACAAATGATCGTATAAAAAGGGCCATAGGTCTTAAAGCTATTGTGGTGAAGGAGTAAGTAAACATCACTAATAGAGATGTGTCATTCCATGTCCACTGAGGGAACCATTTACATAGTGAATATTTGTGACAGGTCACAAATTTTTGGCTTTTTGGTCTATGTAAAGACCTTTGTTTTTCTATAGAATTACATCTGAGCTGATGGAAAGAAAAGAGAGTGGTAGGAAATAAAAAAGTTAGGGCAATTTAGTTGAGTCAAAAAGTGAAGGAAGACCAACTCTGTTGTGGGTATTTCATGTACATAAATAAATGAGTGGGTCCTACCACTAAAGCTACTATTGGCCAAGCCTTACCAAGTGGGCCCTGCCACAGTACAGTGTACAGTTGGAATAATAAGTGCGAGGCTATTATGTACAATAACGGTACGCCCTTCAGTGACGGCCTCGCAAGGGGCATGACACAAGTCTGGCATTATCGACATGTTTGGGTGCCACGCATCACCATTCTAGGTGGTCACTTGTCGTCAGCAGGACTATGCTTAATGGGCCCCACTATGCTATGCCTATATAGTGGTGAGGCTTCCCTCTTTCCATTCACTTAGTCTACCCGGGAGTTGGTGGATGGAGAGCACGTGCATGAGCCAGGAAGTATCTCCAGGCTAGGAGATGTGTGCTAGGGAGAGCCGAGTGCGATGTCTAGTGGTATGGGATGCCAGTTATTGTAGGAGGCTCAACTAGTCATGACTATGTCGATAGCTCCAATGCATGGCGGTGGGTCGGTTGTGGCCCTATGGATGGGCGGATACGGTGCGTTGTCACTGGTGTAGGGTGTGCAATAACCTTCAAGGAAATTGGAGATTCATGAGAGTTGTAACATTTGGTATCAGAGCAGTCGATTCTCTTTAAGGTGCACAAGTTCCCTTATTTGCCTTTGCGGTTGGTATTCATTTTTTAAGAAATGTGGCTATTTGATTTGTAGCCTTTGTTCAAGTTTATTCCTGGGTATGCCTCCCCATGGTCTTTGGCAACTTCATAGTTTTGGTTTGAAAAAAACAAAGTTTACAAAACTAGATTGCTAAGCTATTCTAAGCTTTTAATAATAAATTTTAAGTTATAAAACCATTTGAAGACATTGGTCCTTCGACAATCGCAAGCCTGGATCCATTGGTGAGTGAGCTTCTTTACAATTGATCTGATTATATCTATAAATCAGTCATCTCGCTCTGTCTCAATGGATTTGAATTCCTAGACAGTCCTGAGCCTCACCCAGATCGGTCATGTCAAATTTGGAAGACAACATTCATTTAGCATCCTTCACCTGATCAGTATTGTTGCTTAAAAACAACATGTCGTCAACATACAAGGTGATAATAATGAAGGAATGTTGCATTGACTTGAAATAAACATTAGAATCGGCAGGGCTTGGTTGAAAATTTTGTTGGATGAGGAATGTGTTGATCCTCTGAAACCAAGCTCTTGCTAATTGTTTCAAAAAACCTATCAAGTTGTGCTCCTTTGACCATGAATTGTTTTTCCTTTAGGTGAATACCAACAAGTTGTCCTACCAGAAAGGTATGTTATCTATATTCACAGAGCCTTTGAAATGGCTATAGAAAATTAGCTTGTGACTTGATAGTTTTGATTACTTTAAAAAAAAAATGTATTTCAAATAATGGCATTAACATACAACTTTTCTTGTTTGAGGATACTCAAGATGATTTCTATATAGATTATGTGTTCTTGTGAGAAATATAGCTTGATTAAGGCCAAATTTATGAACATAATGTCATTCCACACATGTGGAGCCTATGCCCATGTGTGAATCATAGGCATAGCTTGTACACAATCTCAAGAGCCATTAAGGCAAATAGTAAAGTTTTTCATGTTAGAATGCATTTTCCTAGATTCTAGAGATTTTCAAGAGGTTAAATTTGATTGGATGGCCATAGACTACTATGAGACTTTAGGAGGAGCCAAGGGACTAGTAAATGTACTGACCCACATGTGTAAAACAAGTAAGGTCAGTCCAAGCCTCAAGCTTTTTGTATATACTCCTTTTTGGATTTCATTTGGTACAAACAATTTCAAGAGATTTTGAGGATTTTGCATCAATCTATCTCTTTGCATGCATTTTGACGGATTTGTAAAGGGATTTCTTCACCCACCTTCAAACCCTTTTCAATCACATGCCAAAAAATAGGATGTGGAGAGGATTCTTCTTTCATGTCATGTGGTAGTTCAATCACATGAGAGCAATACTTACAATCAAAGTGTTATGCATGAAATGATGACAAGATAACCCTAACATCCATTGACCCTAATTCTCCATGATCAAGCTTAATCTCTCTCTCTCTCTCTCTCTCTCTCTCTCTCTCTCTCTCTCTCTCTCTCTCTCTCTCTCTCTCTCTCTCTCTCTCTCTCTCTCTCTCTCTCTCTCTCTCTCTCTCTCTCTCTCTCTCTCTCTCTCTCTCTCTCTCTCTCTCTCTCTCTCTCTCTCTCAAAGATAGTAACAATCATCAAATCAAACAAATAGCAAAAGTAAATAATATACCCTAGCATTGTCTATATAAGGGCATGTGACACCATTTTGTAGCCACCAATGAAAAAGAATAGATATTGAGAGTGAGAGAGTGAGTATCTCCTCCCCTTATCATTGCATAATCAGAAGTCAATTTTGGATTACACTCTAATCGGAGTTTTTTGAGGTTTCGACTAGTCGGCCAAGTCGGGCTTCCTCGACAAGTCGGTTGCCACTCTATTGCGTGTCTTCAATAACAGAGTATTTCTGCAAACTGTGCAACAATGCATGTAAAACTGCAGCAGCGTGAATGGAGCTAGTTTGACATGGGATTTAGGATAGTAGAGGAAGGAATAAATCCAACACCCCCTCTTAATCTGGATCCATAAATGCCTTGATCTTCAGACTAAGCAATGCACAAAATTTGTTGTGTGCATCAATGCTCAATGCTTTGGTAATAACATATGTGATCATGTTTTGCGTCCGACAGTACGTCAAGCTCACCTCTCTGTCGAGAACCTTACTTCTAACATAGTGATATCGAATCTCAATGTGCTTACTCCTAGAGTGAAATCTAGGGTTGTCCGATAAGGCAATGGCACTCTGATTATCACAAAACATGATTGTCAGAGTGTACTGATTTAGACTAATGTTTGCTAGTAAATTTCTCAACCAAATTGCTTCTTTAATGGCTTTAGAAGCAGCATTGTACTACTCTGCTTCTATGGAGGAAAGAGTAATAGAGGTTTGTTTAGGATTGTTCCAAGAGATACGACCGTCATTGAAAAAGAATGTAAACTCAGATGTGGATTTACGAGTATCTGCATCTCCTCTCCAACTCACATTTGAATATCCACTAAGCCGATGGAGATTGTCGTTGTCGATTTTCCCATAGCAGATGCATAGGTCTTTTGTAGCTCGGATGTATCTCATGAATCTTATGAGAGCCTTCCAATGGGTGATGCCAGGATTAGCCATGAATTGGCTTAGTGATCTAACTACAAAAGCAATGTCAGCTTGAATTTTCAATGATACGCACACAGTGACCCGTAAAGAGCAGCAAAAGCCTGAATCCAAAGACAAACCATCTTCGGGCCTTCCTTTCAAAAAGGGCAAAGAGCGTGTTGTTGACAAAGCTTTCCCTTTGAGAAAGAAAAAGAAACGGCCTCAGTTGGAGAGAGTTGACTTTGACAAGGCCAAAAGCGCCAGTTTGTGTTTCTCCTGCATGGAGAAGGGGCACCTTTTGAAGGACTGTTTGAAGAAACAGAAGAAAGGAGGCCACTCTTTCAAGGCTCTAGGTAACTCTTCTATTTCTTGTATTGATGTATCTTTTAAGGATGAAACAGTTTGTAGCAATTTAGTTTTGATACTACACTATCTGGACCTCATGATCTCATTCGTATTATTGGGTTCGTAGGCAACCAATCTATGAGTATTTTATTTGACGACGGTTCTACTCACAATTTTATTAATGCTAAGTTGGTATAGAAGCTACAGTTGGCAACCACACCAAGTGACCACAAGTATGTGGTTAGGATGGCAGCTGGTGGGAAGCAGTAGGTCTGGGACCACTTTGTCCCCCACGTGCCGTTGAAGATTTAGAACAATGTAGATAGTTTGTCTTTTCATGTTATGAATCTTGATAAGGTAGATTTAATCCTAGGTAAAAAATGGTTTTATGCTAGGAATGAGTCGTTAAAGAAAGATTATGTTTCACATAGTATATCTTTCTTGCATAATGGCTCTATGGTTTGCCTTAAAGGCGATGAGTCTGATCTACCTTTTGTAACTGCTCATGAGGCTAATCAATGTATTTTGGATTCTGAGTATCATTCGTATTTATGTTATCTGAAAGATGAATCGTACATGGATGCTTTTGTTACTCATAGTTTCAATGTTGATATATCGTCTTTTCTTAAAGCATTGTCTTTTTCTGATGTTAATCTAGAATCTACACCTGAGGGCAAAATATTTAAAAGACTTAGGGAGGAATATAGTGATACATTCTTTGAGCAGTTGCTTGAGGATCTTCACCCCTCACGGAGAGTAGACCATCACATAGATCTTCATCCCTAAAGCTCTCATGTATCGTTTTTTCCTTATAGGATGAGCCCTAAAGAAGAAGAAGAGGTTGCTAGTCAACTCAAGGAGTTATTACGTAAGAGTCATATTAGACCCAGTAAGTCCCCTTGGGGAGCTCATGTTTTGTTAACCGGCAAGAAAGACGATGTTATTCATCTTTGTGTCGATTACAAAAAACTTAATAAAATGACTATTAAGAATCGTTATCCCTTACCTCGGATGGACGACTTATCTCACGGAACCGCTCGACAAGCCACTCTTTGCCATATCAACTCTGGCATAGGAGAATGTATCATCTGAACATGCGGAGCCTATACGACATGAGTAGAAAAGACATAGTCACAGCTCTCAAGGTTTCAAGGCCCGAAACTGAGTCTGTGAAGCTTGTCAGAAAGGCAAGCAACATCGGAATCCATTCACGCATGAGGGAAGAAGAGCCAAGGAGATTCTTGAGCTCATCCACTCTGATGTCTGTGGACCGATGAAGATGGATTTGCTCTCAGGTTTTAGATACTTTCTGACGTTCATAGATGATTATAGCCGGATGACCATGATCTACTACTTGAAGAAGAAATCCAAAGTGTTTGACTCCTTCGAGAAGTTTGTGGCATTCGTAGAGCGACACACCTCGAAAAAGATACAGATCCTTACATCTGACAATGGAGGTGAATACAAAAGCACAGAATTCTCAAGATTCTATGAAGAATAGTGGATAGAACACCAGTTCACTCCTGCATACACACCAGAATACAACGGTGTTGTGAGTCAAGCGGTGCTCCGATACGACTGTTGAGAATCGTGAGAAGAAAAATTCGCGAAACATTCGCGACTCTCTTTCAAGATTCAGATGGAGTTCAGATGCGTTCGCTGGGCACTGCCAACTGAAACACTCCTAAAATTTTCCAGAGGGTAGTCAGGTACTACTGATCTACGTTCATAAAATTAATATAGCATTTGACTTCATTTCAACCAAGGTGCGGAATTCAAAGGGAACAAGAAAACTCAAACATATTAAAATAAACAGCATAAGCATTCGACATCCAATATCAAACACAACCAAAAAAATAATCTATATTGATTTTCTCTGATTTCTTCAGGGCACTACATGCGAATCCACGTAGTGCGTTGGCGTGAGAGAAGCACGGCTCTCTCATGAGTAGTAGTCTCGCTTCACTAGCGGACAATTGGATCTTCTGATCCTAGACAAAATTATCTTCTCGCACGCAGGCGGAGCTTCTGTCTGTGTTCGTCTTGATTGCTTACTTGCATTAGACTACTTCTTGTTCTTCTTGCTTAGTTACACACTGTGTATCCTATATATGTCAAGTATTACTCAGTAAGTACAGTCTCTCTATGCAAATCTAAGATTAGAGTGATTAACCATCTACAACTAACCAGAGAATTACAAGAGTGGCAGTTTAGCCACGACCTAGGGAGTATCTGCTGACGTCATGCCATCAGGATAGATCTCTGTACTTTTGGTACTTGTGTGATCTCTGGTGGTACTCCTTGGGGCGTGAGGACAAAACGAGTTTTGTTTCCACCATTGGTTTCGTTTACCTCGTCTGTCTTTCTCTCGTATAGGACCGCAAGGGAATCTCGTTCATGGATCGTTCGTGTTTGCGAACCGTTCGTGTTCGCAAACCGTTGGTCTTCGTCTTCGTTGACTTTTGTGTTTGAGAAACTCTTTGTGTTTCGTGTCTTCAAATGTTCGAGTTCGCGAACATGTTTGTCAGGCGAGGGGCCGTAAGCTAGCAAGGCTTTGTATTCAGAAACACTTTGTTTCTTTAGCTCCCTCTCAAAGCATGGTAGCTTTGTGATCTCGAGACTGCTCCTTTGCCTCTCAAAGAGTCCCTTGTCCAGAGCCTTTGTGAAGATGTCAGCAACCATATCTTTCGTTCTAATGAAGGTGGTCTGCATCATCTTTTTCTCAATTAGATCCCTGATCAAGTGATACTTGATAGCAATGTGCTTCGTCCTGGAATGGAACACGGGATCCTTCGTGAGGTGTATTGCAGAGGTGTTGTCCATCTGCAAGACCAGTGGCTCGTTCCTTGTTTAGCCCAATTCGTCCAGGAACTGCCTTAGCCAAATTATTTTGTTGGCCATCTTTGATGCTGCTACGTACTCTGCTTCGCAGGACGACTGGGCTACAATGGTCTGTTTCTTGTTGACCCAGAGAACTGCTGCTCTTGATGCGTGGTGCATTCTCCTGAGATGCTTTTACAGTCATCCTTGAGAGATGCCCAGCTAGCGTCGCTGTAGGAAAGTATCCTGAGACCTGCACCACGACAATAACACAAGCCATAATCCCTCGTTAATTGAAGATATTGCAAAATTCGTTTCGCAGTCTTCCAATGTGTCGAGCCTGGATTCGTGCAGAATTGGCTCATCTTGAATACTGCATAAGCAATATCAGGACGTGTGTTGTCTGCAAGGTACATCAGTGAATCTATCAACCTTCTATAGGGAGTGAGCTGCATCTGTTCTCTTTCTTCCTCAGTCTTTGGACAATTGTCATTTGTTAGCACCATTCATGCGAGCATTGGAGTGTTCGCTCCTTTGCAGTTCAGCATCCCAAAGTCCTCTAGGATCTTCTGGGTGTATCTGGACTGGTGAAGGTATAGCTTGCCTCCCTCATAGTCCCTTTCAAATTGTAAGCCTAGGTAAAACCTGGCTTCTCCCAGATCCACTATCTCGAAATGCTTCGAGATGTCTGTCTTTACTTCAGCAATTAGCTGCTCACTCCTGCAAAGTATCAGAGTGTCGTCCACATATACAGCACTATGATGATCTGCCCATCTGTAACTCTGACATACACATTGGAGTCAGCCAACAGAGGCTTGAATCCCAATGATTTCAGGGCCTGATCCTTCTTCTTGTACCATTGTCGGACTGATTGCTTCAAACCGTAGATGCTTCTATGCATTCTGCATACATAGTCAGGAAGTGAATTTGAGACAAATCCTAGGGGTTGATCCATGTAGACCTCTTCGTGTAATTCGCCATGCAAGAAGGTTGTCTTCTCTTCCACAATGTGGATCCTGAGGTCATAAGCTGCTGCATATGCGAACAATAGACGTACGGATGAATGTTTGACGACATGAGAGAAGGTTTCAGAATAGTCAATACCATATCTCTGAGAGAAACCCTTCACTACCAATCTTGCCTTGTATTTCGTCACACTCTCGTCTGGTCCATATTTGAGTTTGAAAACCCATTTGTATTTGACAATCTTGCGCTTATGAGGTAATGGCTCCAACGTCCATACCTGGTTCTTCCTCATGGACTCCATCTCTTGGTTCATGGCTTGGATTCATTTGTCCTTTTCTGGACCTTCAATCGGCTCCTCGAATGTCTGTGGTTCGTCACTGAATCCGCAGAATTCTTCTGATGTGAAAGCTGAGCTGCCTGGCACAAATCTTGTTGGCGCTCTTTGTGGTCTTGTCGACCTTCTGGGAGATCCTCCCGGAACAGCTATGTCTTTGCCCTTGTCTGCTCTGCTCGGTCCGGAACCATCTTGGTTTACAAGAACTGCAGCGACAAGCTGCCTCTCGAATCTTTCTTCGTCTGATTTGTCGCTCGAATGGGAGACGACTCAAAAATCTTCATTTTCGTGTTCGTCCTCTGCTCCCTCTGACGTTGGCGGCAAGTCATAGTACTGTCTTTCCAGAACTTCATAGCTAACAGGGTCTTCGTTGGCCATTGTCCTGCTCTCGTCAAATTTGACATCCCTCACTGTTTTCACAGTGTTCGTGTCTGGCATGTAGATTCTGTAGTATGACGAATTATTGTCATAACCTACCAGAAATCCTTGCTCGGCTTTGTTGCGAATCTTATCAGGAATATGTGTATATGCTGCACAGCCAAATATTCTGACATGAGACAGGTTGGGCTTTCTACCCCACCATAGACCCCACCATAGCTCATGTGGTGTCGTGTGAGGAACACTAGATTTACTTGTCCTGTTCTGGACGTATGCGGCTGTAGCCACTACTTTAGCCCAAAGTGCCCTTGGAGCTTTCGAATAGGCCATCATGCATATGGCTGTTTCCATTAGGGTCCTGTTCTTTCGTTCATCAACACCATTGTGCTGCAGTGTGTAGGCTGCAGTTCTTCTGTGAATGATGCCACGATCATTGCAGAAGTCAATGAAGCAATTCGAGATATATTCGCCACCTCGATCTGTTCTGATTTGCTTCACCTTGCAGCTTGTGCATCTCTCAGTCCAATTCACATATTCTGTGAATTTATCGAGTGTTTCAGATTTATTCTGAATAAAATACACTGTGGCAAATTTGCTATAATCATCAATGAAGGTTATATAATATTTTGAACCTCCTACTGAGATCACGTTGAATGGACCACAGATGTCAGAGTGCCCCAGCTCCAGAATCTTTGTCGTTCTGTAGGAGTCTTTGACAAATGGTGTGCGTGACATCTTGCCTTTCAAACATGCATCACAAGTGGCCGAATTGGTTGCATTCGAGATGCTGACCCTGTTATTGCTCTATGATGACTTGCCTAGTAGATTGCCATTGAGTTCATGTGGCAGAGTCTTCTGTGCCACAGAGTGTCTAGCGAGTCGTCATGAGTCTGATGCACTTGATCCACAAGTAGGCATACCTTTAGCTGATATAAGTTCCCTTTCCTTCTGCCTTGAACAATGAGAGTGCTAGTGCTGGCATCAATCATGTTGCATGCTTCGTTAGAAAACGTCACACGCATCTCTGCATTTGCTATTCTTGCTATAGAGAGCAAGTCTTGCTACAGAGTTGCACGAATAGAACGTCTTCGAGTTGTCTGTCTCTGCCATTGGTGTTGAGCCAGAGTGAACCAATACCGTTCACCTGATGTCTGGATCCATCTCCAAGAACTATGAATCTTGAGGTGTCTGCACTTCTGAAATCAGACATGATTCGTCTTCATCTCACAAAGTGCGAGGTGGCTCCCAAATCCAGGATCACCTCATGTGTGTCAGACGTTGATGCTGCACACACATCTTCACAGACGTAGGCAGTCGAACAATTTTTGTTCGTTCTTTATTCGCCCATCTTTGACCTTTTGGGCTCCTCGACATAGGAAGAACTATTATCGTTCTCCTGTCTATTCTGTGCTGATCTGTTTCTTGGGTTATGGCGGCAATCCATGGCTGCATGACCCTTCTTATGGCAATGGATACACTCAATCTTGGGATTGAGCTAGCAGGTATCTACTGTATGCCCGTCTCTTCTGCATCTCGTGCAGGTCTTCTTGTTGGCATCTTATCGTTTCGACCTCCCTTTGGTCTTCCAGTTGCTTTTGTTGGTCCCCTTTGCTTGCTGGTCACGATCCTGCCTTTGATTCGACTCCCTCTTAGGCTTGAATTGTTTCTTTGATTTTTCTCTGTTGCCGTAGAGTGCCTGGTCAAAACCATCTTTGTGATCAAGATGCTCCCTGGCCTCGACTTCCTCTCGAATCTCGACAATCGCCTTTTTGAAGTTCATGGTAGGATCTTTGGCGAGCAGGGTTCATGTCATCTAGAAAGATCTGGGTAAGGCTCTCAACAGGATTGTGAGCTGCTTCTCAGTTGATACTGCATTCTCTGCTCCTGAGTTGTGTAGTGATAGAAATAGATCCTTCATCTTTCTCACGAAAGAGGTGAGGTCTTTTCCATCTCACTGTAGATTCGTCAGCTGATCTTCCAGCATCATAATCTGACTTCTTGATTTCATTTGAAATCTTGTGAGCAGTGTATCCCACATCTCCTTAGCTTTGGAGAGTGTAGGCAGGTCAAGTCTAAGGCTATCTTCGATGGAAGATGACAGCAAGGCTACTACCTTGTCATTTTTCTCTCTCCATTCGCGTAGCTCCTTGCCTGTTGTCGTAGGCATTTCTTCTGTGCCATCCACCTAGGGAAAGAGTCCTTCGCCCTTGAGTATCAAAGATGTCTTAACTTTCCAGGCTAAAAAGTTAGATCATGAAGAATTAAGTATAGTGCAGATCTTGTTCTGCATGCTACTGATTGAAGCCATTGCTTCTTGAAGTCTATTTTTCTTGTCATTTGGTTGATTGTCTGAATGCTTAGCCTCCTGGATCTGCTAGCTTTTAGACTATGTCAAAATATGACAGGGTGGCTCTGATACCACTGTTGTGAGTCGAGTGGTGCTCCGATACGACTGTTGAGAATCATGAGAAGAAAAATTCGCGACTCTCTTTCGAGATTCGGATGGAGTTCAGATGCATTCGCTGGGCACTGCCAGCTGAAACACTCCTAAAATCCTCTAAAGGGTAGTCAGGTACTACTGATCTACGTTCATAAAATTAATATAGCATTCGACTTCATCTCAACCAAGGTGCAAAATTCAAAGGGAACAAGAAAACTCAAACATATTAAAATAAACAGCATAAGCATTCGACATCCAAGATCAGACACAACCAGAAAAATAATCTATATTGATTTTCTCTGATTTCTTCAGGGCACTGCATGTGAATCCATGCAGTGCGTTGGCGTGAGAGAAGCACGGTTTCTCACGAGTAGTAGTCTCGCTTCACTAGCGGACAATTGGATCTTCTGATCCTAGACAAAAATATCTTCTCGCACGCAGACTACTACTGTTCTGTCTGTGTTTGTCTTGATTGCTTATTTGCATCAGGCTACTTCTTGTTCTTCTTGCTTAGTTACACACTGTGTATCCTATTGATATATGTCAAGTATTATTCAGTAAGTACAGTCTCTCTATGCAAATCTAAGATTAGAGTGATTAACCATCTACAACTAACCAGAGAATTACAAGAGTGGCAGTTTAGCCACGACCTAGGGAGTATCTGCTGACGTCATGCCATCAGGCCAGATCTCTGTGCTTCTGCTACTTGCCTGATCTCTAGTGGTACTACTTGGGGCATGAGGACAGAACGAGTTTCGTTTCCACCATTGGTTTCGTTTACCTCGTCCGCCTTTCTCTCGTATAGGACCGCGAGGGAATCTTGTTCATGGATTATTCGTGTTTGCGAACCGTTCGTGTTCACGAACTGTTGGTCTTCGTCTTCATTGACTTTCGTGTTCGCAAAACTCTTTGTGTTTCATGTCTTCAGATTTTCGAGTTCGCGAACATGTTCGTCAGGCGAGGGACCGTAAGCTAGCAAGGCTTTGTATTCAGAAACACTTTGTTTTTTCAAATGGTGTGGCAGAAAGAAGAAACAGAATGCTAGTTGAAGGAGCCAGATGCATGATGGCACAGACTCAACTGCCAAGTCAATTCTGGGCTGAGGCAATAGCTGCAGTTGTACACCTGTAGAATAGATCTACAACGACACACTGGAAAACAAAACACCATACGAAATGTGGACAGACAGAAAGCCTGATTTGCCATACGTACGGGTGTTTGGGTGTGCAGCATACAAGCACATTTCAAAAGAAAAAAAAAGCAAGCTCGATGACAAATCTGAACAAACAATCATGGCTGGCTACTTGAACGGAACACATGTGTACAGGCTCTACAACCCAACCACGAAGAAGGTTGTTTCGATCAGAGATGTGAAGTTCGATGAGTCCACATTCCCTGGACTAAAAGATGAAAGAGGCCATGAGATCTTCACATTGCTGCCCATTCAAGAGTGAGATCGAGGACAGACATCAAATCAAAATGCAGAGCCCCAGACTCAAGAGCAGCAGGAAGCAGAGGATCGACCCCACGAACAACAAATGTTCGAGCAACGACGAAACAAATCTTGAAGGTCAACGAGACAAAGGAGACCTACAGACCGCTACTCTGACAATCTTCAATGGAGTGAAGACACGCAGTTGGAGGATTGCAGCTTACAGAAGAGCCAACAACATACCAAGAAGCTATCCAGAGTCCAGAGGGAGAATTCTGAAGGCAGACAATGTCAGAGGAGATCGAGTCGATGAGGCGAAACGAGGCATGGACATTAGAGCCACTACTAGAAAATAGAAAAATAGTCGACTGCAAGTGGGTGTACAAGAAAAATTTGAAATCAGATGGCACTATTGGCCGCTACAAAGCAAGGCTTGTCGCGAAGGGCTACACGCAGAGATATGGTGTTGACTATTTTGACACATATTCGCCCATGGTGAAGATGACAAGCATAAGGCTACTCCTTGCATACGCCACACAGTACAATCTGGAAATTCACCAGATTGACGTGAAAACAGCCTTTCTCCATGGAGATCTAGAGGAGGAAATCTTCATGAAGCAACCAGAAGGCTATGAAGACCCCGACAACAAACAATATGTCTGTCGATTGCAGAGATGCATCTACGATCTAAAACATGCATCACAAGCCTGGTTTAAAAAGCTTGATGGTCTTCTGAAGTCTCTAGACTTCAATCCTACTCAACCAGACTGCAATGTCCACATTAAAAGAGTAGAATGGGATTTTGCGATACTGACCATTTTCATGGATGATTCACTGATGATAGAAAATTCCTTGATGCTGATCAAAGACACGAAGAGTCATATTTTTGAAAGCTACGAAATCACAGATCTTGGAGAAGCAACGAAATGCCTAGGGCTGGAGATCATAAGAGATCGAACAAAGGGCGAAATGCACTTGAGTCAATTAGAGTATGCCAGAAAAGTGCTGAAGCAGTACCACATGATGGACTGCAAAGAGATAGCCACACCAATAATAGCTAGAGCCAAGCTCACGAAACAGGATTGCCCAAAAATGTAAGAGGAAGAACAGAAGATGGCAGGTATACCCTACCAGAACTTAATCAGTAGTCTAATGTACTTGACAATTTGTACCAGACCCGATATGGCTTTCTCTGTATACGAATTGAGCCAATTCTCCTCTCTCTCTCTCTCTCTCTCTCTCTCTCTCTCTCTCTCTCTCTCTCTCTCTCTCTCTCTCTCTCTCTCTCTCTCTCTCTCTCTCTCTCTCTCTCTCTCTCTCTCTCTCTCTCTCATGGACTCTTCTTTATCAAAAATTACTACCCTAGATCACGCTATAAACAAATATTTATTATATGAGGGTCCTCTCATGGACTCTTCTTTATCAAAAATTACTACCCTAGATCACGCTATAAACAAATATTTATTATATGAGGGTCCTAAACTTTTTTGCCAACCCAACCTGTTTTGACACTTTTTCAAAAAGAATTTTCTCACCAATTTTGGTTGAAGGGGAGCTTCCACGATACTTCCTACGAAACCACTATATGTAGCCTGTTCTCGAAGGAGTTTCTTCTACTTTACGATGAGAAGAAGGTTGGAAGAGATGGCGCTCTCCCTGGCTTGAAGTTATCTGCTTTAACTCTACGATATGTGGTTCTGCTCATATCATGTATTTGCATTCATCTCTTGTATACTTATGAAAGTTATCAGGTGTTGTAGATGATAAATGGGAATGTATGAATCCGCTGTCCAGCAATGGATCAGTGAGGGTTCATACTACCATTTTTGGCATGTTTTTTCTCCATATACTACCCGTTGTCTAGCGATGATGCTCACTCAGTAATGGAAAGGCTTGTTGAGGATGGATAGGTTGCTGTCTAGCGATGGACCTCCAGCGATCTATCTTGAGCAAGATAATCAAAAAGTTGATATATATGATTATCTGTCCAGCAATGGACCAGCGATGAACCAATCCTTCCTTCCACATACTTCAAAAAGCATGATAATGATAGCTATGCATTGTATATGATAGGTTGAGGCAAGTGCTTCAGAATGACCAGTGAGGAAGCACTTCCTATCTCATGAATGGTTGTATGGATTCAAACTCCTTATCATAGACATGAATGAATGATAGTTTGGTTTGTTAATTACAGTTTACAATATGCTTTACTATCCTTCAAAGGACAACATGAAGGTGTGGTTGTTCCATAAGAACCTAAGGGCTACATACATACCCCGAAAACAAAGCTACTGTAGTATCATACTATTATCAAAAGATACAACTCAGATGCTGGCACATGCTGACTATGTTTAGTATACCTCATGTTGTAACCAGTTTCGTTATCATACTTGTGAGGAATACTACTGTGCAAGCACTAACAAATAAAACTTGCACTCTCTGTAGCATCGAATATTACTATTATCTTCATTTTCGATTAGGTTCGGTTTCGAACCATAAAGCGATAAGCGTTTGCACAGGTATGCACATTAAAGCATTCGCTTCAGATTTGTACAAGCAATGAATGGTAGGCTCTCCTTAAAGTACTTACTATCGCTTTCACAATGACTGACAATAACGGTATGAAGAATAAGGAAGGCAAGAGCACTCGAGGAGACTAAACATGGCATCCTCACAAGAAAACACTGTTAAAATCATCCAAGTAAGGGTTTTTCGAACAGTTTTCAGATTTTGCAAACATCACCTATGTGCAAAAGGTAAGGTGTCTCTTCACAAATATATTTCATTCTAGGTGACTAAAAAAGATCCTAAAACACATAATTTAGTTGATTTCTACTCAGTTCGACTGTATCACTTCATAAGTAATGTAATTTTTCTACGTTTAATGACACCCACGCTGTTTGAAGCAAGGTTTCTCCTCAAATTATCTCAAACGACATGGATTTGCATAAGATAAACGGTTTTTACAGAAGGATTAGAATGGCACAGATCTGCCTTGATACCTTATATAAATCATGAGAACCTCATCAATAAAATGAAGCCTATCCGATACAAGGGTTCAAAAAAAATAGTACTAAACCCTTACCTTTTATGTGATTCATAAGCTAACAAAGGTTTGCTTTCATGTTTTAGTCCACATGAAGGTTTCAGGATGCTGCTCTTTTGGGTTATGGGGAGCCCCTACCTCCACCTAACCATTTTATCCGGACGCTTATTTGTTGTATGAAAAAGGTCGTAATGATGCATTCTTTTATCATTGACACTAATAGGGCTACTTGTTCTTTTGTTGGACCTGAAGATAAGGTTTTGTGTTTGACTGATCTGTTGGGGACTTTGGACTGGGTTAAGATCTATCTGGAGTTTGTTAAAAAGAAGGATACATTGAGTATGGTAGAAGATCTGTTTGTTCGGCTCAATGAGTTTGTCGAAAGATTTGAAGAAGATGAAAGATTAGGAAAGACTTTGTGTGCCTTGAGAATGAGAATGGTAATTCTTCTGTTGATGTGCCACATACCTCCTCTGATGCACCACTTTCACCACACCCTTTGGTCTTTCTAGACGAGCTTGATGAGGACAATGCTTCCCAACTTGAATTGTTTTCTCAAGATATCTGTGATATTGGTGACCAATTTTTGTATGACTTCTGCCAATCCAAAAACTGTCAAATCTCTTTTGTACCCAGCAGGACTATCGAGTTCAAATCTGCCTCTACCGCTTATAAGCTTTGGAGCCTTCCTATTGTCAACTTTCTTGCCCCTGTGCCTATCGACTTTTGGATCTTGATGTCACATCTTACTAAAAAAGAGATAGAAGTTTGTAAGTCTGCTGCTTTAAGTAAAAATCCTTCTCTTGAAGCTCTTGTAGCCTTTGATACTGTTATTTTGAGCCTTCTCGTTGCCCTTCTGAGCAAACCTAGGCCAGAATCAGAGGACACTTTGAGACTGGCTTCAATAGGATGAACCTTCACCAAGCAAGAATCTGGAACTGGAAATGACCTTTCTTTAAATGTAGATGTGGTGATAAATGCAAAAACAATTCGTCCTTTATCTGGTTTGACCACACCATTTGGTATATGATGAACAACCTAGGCAAGTTCTTCCCTGGTGCTTCTCTCCAAAACCAAATGAATGCTTTCTTCCTATAGCTACATAAGCCCACCAGAGATGTGGTTAAGGCACACCTTACCTTTCTCGACAGTACATGGTTGATGCCTCTATTGAGCTTGCCAAAAATTCTTCTGCCAAACTCCTATCACACCTAGGCGATGCTGAAAACGTACGAGAGATAGAGCATCTCCTTAAATGACCAAGCTTTTTCACTCTCCAGAATAAATACTTTCAAAAAACAAGCAAAAGAACGGACAATTTTAATCTCAACAATCCAAACTCCGTAGTATCTGCATCTGGGACAAGAAAAAGAAGACGGTTTACTGAAAAGGAAGGGCAAAGTAGCACAAAGAGCTACCTACCTATCAAACGGCTGAATTTTTACCAAGATTAGTCGGTGTGCAGGATGGGGAAAGGATAGAAAGGAGAGAAGTCAGCATCTCAGCAACAGGACGTCTACAGCTGACCACTAGCAGTGATTTAGGGAGCTCTTTTTTACATTTATGTTACCGCAATAGAGTTTTTGAAGCAATCCATGTGAAGACTTTTTATGCTCATGTTTTATTCAGACTATTCGCTATTGTAGATGAACGCTTTCATGATATTACGTTCGGTCGGACTTACCTACCAAGTGTCAAAAATTAGTGGTATTTTCCCTATGATGTTTTCTGTGATTTTGACATAGAAAACTTACATTCATGTGAATGCTTATCTCTTAATAGATTCAAGAACTTCGTTGCAAATAAATTTGGGCATGTTATTTCTACGGATAGCAATATTGTTAAGAGCCCAATTTTACGTCAATCTTTAGATATGTGTCTCAATCATATCACTTTAAGAAAAAACAATGTAAATCAGGTGGCTTCTGAACTTTATGATGGGGTGGTTCAAGTTGATCAAACTTTTGCCTACACATGAACATTTAAATGAAGAAACCGTAAGGGATCATGCGACTTTATGTAAAAACATTGCCATGAAATTCATGAAAAAAAGAACTTGGCTGTATGGCAATAAGGACACAATTGCAAAAATATAAACTGCTAAAAATGAAAGATTATGGCTCACAAATATGCTCTACATTAATGACATTGACAAGGCACAACACAATCCCAGTTTCATATGTAAATTCCTTGTACGGAAGCTTGCACTAGATAGACTTAATAGTCCTGACTTCACCCCCTTTCCTAATGATCAAGAAAACTCTGTTATGGAAACTATCACTTATGTCATGGAAAAGCTGAATGGATTTTTACCCAACATCTTCATGGGGAACGTCTCTTTGCCATATCTGTTAAAATTGGAAAAACAAATCATATTGATTTCTTGGCTTGCTACAAATGTTGTACCATGCAAGTATGTAGCTCATAAATGCAAAATGCCAAGTTTGGCCTACATAGAACTCAAGCTACATGGTTATGTAATGTCTAGTTTGAAGAATACAACTTGCATATAGTTTGTAGACATAGAATTGGCAAATTCATGCTTGTAAAAACTCGTGGCAATTCACATGCATTAATTGTAAGTGATCCATAGTGACATGCAAGGCATGCACAAAGTGTAATGGACACATGCATGATGATTTGTACTTTGTTAGTTAGAACTAGCACACTTGTAAAAAGTTGGTAGAATTTCATGCGTGGCAAGTGACAAATGTCACATAGACTCTAGTTAGTTGTCATTTTGGAATGGATAGATGTGGTTCTACCTTGAGCTACCTCAAACTCCATAAATATGTGTAGCTCTCCTCACAATCAATGATGAAGAACCAAATTTTTGTAGCTACCTCATGCCATTTTGGATCTAAACTATTTTGCTTGTTATCCTTCTAGCGTTCTCTCTCTAACTCGTGTTGAAGCTAATGCTAATACACTAAAATCTTGTACTTTTGTTCATTCTTTGATTCATTGCTATCATAATCTGATGCTTAGCATGCTAGATTGTGGTTGAGCCATTTCTTCTGAACTAGATCTTGCTAAACAATCTAGAATCAGGTTACTGTGCTAATCACAAAGCTTAGTCAAGATCAATCATACTTGTGGACATTCCCTACACGTGTGAATTCTGGAAATTTTTTCATGGTATCAGAGCCAAATTAAGCTTTGCATGCTAACATCTCTGATTGTACAAGAAACTGAGAGCTAAAGCAAGCAAAAAAAGTAGTTTTGCACTTTTTCTCACCTTTCTTTGAAGTGTATCTGGACCAAATCGGATTGGAACTGAATTTTCAGACCTGAAAAGTGGTAGTACGGAATTCTAGAATTTCGCATGTGTGAAAATCAAAGATTTTCAGTCCCTTATTCTCCTTGCTTATAGATCCAAAGATAACAGTCTTATAGCTTAATGGAAAGCTTATGATTTGTACTTTTCATAGAAATTGAAACTAAATCAATTTGATGTGTCTAGCAAGAGTTATAAGCTCTTAAAGAGGATAGGTATAGGTCCAAAATCTGAGTGACAGCATTTTGATTTGATTCAATCTTGCTTTGTTCTGAATCCATTGTTTTGAGCATCCTACATAAGAAACTAAAGATCAAAACTGAGTTTGAAGTAACGAACACCTTTTGAGCCTTTTGAGAGTCAATTGTGTTTTCTTTTGAAGCATTTCACACGTGCCAAAAGTAGGATTCAAACTAGCCAAAGTGTCTCAACCCACTTTGTGTGTCTGATCTAGATAACTTGTTTTGTGGAATATTTGAAAGTCATCTCAAATAAAGTTGCAAGTGTTTCACATAGGAAGGTAGTACATCCTTGAAAATACCTATAGTGAAAGAGAGCGGCAACTTTAAGTCTGATTGGAACAAGCTCAAACATATCTCAGTCCAATAACTAAGAAGTCTTCATTAAAATGGCATCTCGGGGAGGATATCTTCTAGAAGCCAGTGAAAGACTAAACACCTCTAATTACTCAATTTGGAAGTTCAGAATGGAGTCTATCTTGATACTCCAGGATGTTATGGATATTGTGCTTGGTGTTGAGGAGGAGCCTCAAGCACAGGCTGAAATTCTTAAGTACAAAAAAAGAGCTAGAATGGCTCTACATTTCATTAAGATGAATGTATCTAATGAAATTTTGAGAGAGATAGGATCTTGCACTACATCCAAAGAAGCTTGGGATGCACTAAAGACCATCTATGAAGCAAAGAATACTTCTAGAATACTCACTCTTAGGAATCAGATTTTCCAAAGTTTCCAAAGAAGTGAAGAGAGTGCATCTAACTATGTTCTGAGAGTCAAAGATTTACATAGAGAGCTTTCCTGTGTTGGTGTTACTATTAACCAAGATGAGCTAGTTCAAGTCATATTGAATGGCTTGAGAGATGACTATGATAATCTTGTTCAGTCTTTTGCTATTAAAGAGGAGTTGCCTAATCTAGAAACTCTCCAAGGAATTCTTATTTCTGAAGAATCTAGACAAAGCTATAAACTCTCCAGGATGAACAAACTCGAGCATGGTGGAAGTGACAAAGCCCTCTTTGTCAAAGGCAAGCAGAAAGGAAGGAGTAAGAACCAGTTCTCTCAAGCATCCAACAAAGACAAAGCCAAAGATCGAGACAAAGATGGTGAAGAGGATGATACATCTCATCCTTCTAACTCAAAGACCAAGAAGAAGAAAGTGAAGTGTTTCTTCTGTGGCAAGAAGGGGCACTATGCCTCTAATTGCTTCAAGAAGAAAAATCAACTTAAGCAAGCTAATCTCTCCAAAGAGATTGAAGAAGATTCTGTTGCAAGTGACGAAGAAGGATCACTTATGGTGTCCAGTTTTTCTTCATCACCTTTCAAAGGAGTCATTTGACTCAATCTTACCTCAAGAGATCTAATTACACAGCTAATGATCATGAGTGCCCAATAGAAGGAATTGGCAACATTTCATTAAAACTTGCTTCTTCAAAAGTTCTTGCACTTTCTAATGTTCTTTTCATTCCAAAACTCACAAAGATTAGTGTGGGAAAGTTGCTTGATAATGGTTGTGATGTAAATTTCAACTCCAATACTTGTTTTATCAAGGAAAAAAAAACAAGTATTGAAATCCTTGCTGATGGATCTAGATGTGGTGGAATTTTTAAGCTGGATTCTTATGAGAATGCAAACGTTTGTGAAGTTGCTTTGTTAGCTATACTATTGGTATTGTAAGTCAATTTATGGTAGCACCTATTGAAGCACATTGGAAGGCTGCCAAGCATATTCTATGATGTGTCAAGGGCACTTTCGACTAATTGTGATGATCATAGATCCACCACAAAGTATGTATTCCAGCTTTGTGGCAGTTGCTTTTCCTAGTCTAGTAAGAAGCAAAGTATAATTGCTTTTTCCATTATAGAAGCATAGTATGAGGCAACGAGACAAATCTTTAATGAGATTGACATGAAACACGAAAATCCCACAACTATACATAGTGATAGTTAGAGTGGCATTCAACTGGCAAAGAATCTGGTGTTCCATGCAAGAACCAAGTACATTGAGATTCATTATCTCTTTATACGTTAAATGTTGTTCATTGCAGCACAGATGAGCAACCAGCTGACATCTTCACTAAGCCACTCATTAGAGAAAAGTTTGATAAGTTTAGATCAAAACTTTATGTACTTAAAATTTGTTAACTTTGATGCTATGTATATGTAAATTCTACTTTTAGGGAGAGAGTTAGAATGAAAGTAGAACTATTGTGATACTGTAATGTGGGTTCTGGTCAATGGATTAGGATTAGTTGGCCTCGCCATGAGGCAAGTCGATGGGACACGTGTCCCGTCAATGGCAACATGGGCCATGCATGGGTTGCCAGAGTGAAAAACTATATGTACAATATTTTTTGTTCTGAGAAATATAGTTGCTATGTGAGATTGGTGTGGGTCCCGAAGAGTGCTTTCTCTGTGTGTGTTACTATGTACCATGACCAGCGATCTTGTTTTACACAAATTTTAACTAATTCATAGTCTAAAAGTATAGTTAATTCATGACAATCCAACCTAATTCCATAGAACAATTTAAACAACTACAACCAAAATAAAGCAAAAAGTTGGGAACCTCAACAATCATGACAAGTTGCAAATTTTGTAATTAGAATAAAAATCACCAACAAATGTATCACATAAAAATTTAGAAATAATTATAAAAAATACATTTTGAGGCGCCAAATAATTTGTATGAAATTTAGATTGCCCTTGTATTTATATGTGTTGCAAATAGTTTAAGTCATGTAAAAGTCAAGGTATAAGCGAAAAAACACAAAAAGATTATAACTTGAATTCCAAAGTTAGAAGATTGCACAGTAGTCAAATACAACAAAACAAAGATGGACCCAACTACAAAGAGCTAACTATAAAAATGGACCCAACTATAAAGAGCTAACTTGCTCGTTCATGCTTTTCATAGCTAATAACTTTTTTGAAGATGAAGTATGCTTTGCAATTTATGTTTGTGATACTCATTAGCCATGTTAGCATTGCTTTTTCTCTTTTTCCACACTGAAGATTCATATGCTAGGTATCACACTTTAGACTTGACACTTTCTAGATATTCCAAGTTGTAGGAGAAAGTGTTAGGCCACACAAAGGGAGCATAAATCTCAAGCAGATAGAATTTTTTATTGTTGAAACCCTTGGAATCAAATAACCAAAGAGTTACTAAGGCCTTGAAAGCCATAGAGACCAAAAGTAGAGCCTAGAGACTTGAGAGAGCCAAGATCTCTTAAAATATGACAAAATTAGTAGTATAATCTTTTAGTCTAGATCATATCTTGAACCCTCTCGATGTTCATCTTGAGAGTGGGGTGAGTTAGACAAATTTTTTTCCATGATCAAGACACTATTCTCAATGGGTCAATTTTGTTACTAAGCTCATACTCACCACAAGATTGCTTTTTTATACTCACAACCCCACAAACCATAGCAGAAAAGGACAAAGAAGAATTGGACAACAATATGTACAAACTAGAGTGCAAAGAAGGAAATAAAGAAGAATTAATCTTAGAGCCAACCTTTTGATGAAGAACATTCTCAACAATTAATTGTAAGTCAACACTTGAAGTCAACCAAGCCAAGAGAAAGAGATGAGCTATGTTAGTATCCCAATTTGAGAAATGAACACCAAAAGGCGAGAGAGTGGGTGAGAGAAGAGAAACAACAACAACAACAAAATAATGACAAATTAATCTGGATCAAGAAATAGACTCGCTAAGAAAAACACATGTTGCTTCACCAATCGTTCCCCCTATCGATGAAGTCATAACTACACGCCATAAAAGAGATCAAATGCTTTTGATATACTAAGTTGCCAATCATGAACCATAGCTTCATGATGTGAAAGCCCTAACTAGCATATTATTAAAACCATCAATTTTATTTCATTCTTTTGAGTTAATGGTCCAAATGGTCGGTTTTAAGGTCATAGACATTTAAGGTGAAAGAAGGTTGACTACAAAACCCTAATTCAAAACTAGAATTAGGTTGATCAATTAGGTCTATCCTAATTTGGGCCCAAGAGACATGATGATGAAGTTACGCTTGAATCTATTAAGAACTGAGAAGTTTTTCCCTAAAGGTTCTACAAAAGGGAGGTGAATTTTTGGAACCCTATATACTAGGGTTCATAGCCACTTGCCACCTATAAATAAGACTCAATCGCAACAGTGGGTGAGAGAATGCTTCTTGATAGAAATGAGTGATCAGTCTACTCAAACGATCATTGGAGCAAAGTCTTTCTTCTCCAATCTATTGGCGATTAGCTTGCATGACAAATAGCTACATGAGTCTATTTTCATAGTGCTTCATTCAGTTCAAGGGAGAGTGTTAGATACAATAGATCATTTTTGGATGTTCATGGTTAGGTGGTGAGTGAGTCTTTGCTCCTTTTATTTCACTTCCACATAATTATTTATTTTCACTATGGAGAACCAGTCATGTAAGAACTTTTTACCATAGGGATTTAACAAATTTGTCCTCGGATATTGTATCTAGAAATTCCATTAACTCCATAAGCACACTCTATAATTGGATCAACTCATGCTACCAAATTTGAGTTTGACAACATAAATCCCCTACAGAAAGTAATGGAAAACTTATGAGAGTAACTTCACCTTACAATGCACCTTGAATAGAGTGGTAGTAGTCTTACCACAAGCTATAAGAGAATCTAAACCTAACATTGATGTTGACCCACCTGTTTATGAGGGTCCAATCATTGAATGTAGCCCATCCAAGAAGAGGGAAAAATCCAATTCACATCCCTTCACTTATTTTTAACACCCTGAGCACTCCCTGCACCATGTCAGTGAGTGCATCTAAGGCTGAGAATCAAAGAAAAAGCTTTGTGCAAGTTTTTCCTTGGTTCTTAAGCCTTAGATGCACTCCCTGACATGGTGCAAGCAGTGCTCAGGCTAAGATGGGCAAAGGCCAATTCACATGGGGGAACAACCAGAGTTTAAGGATTTATAAGAGCTATTGTGCATTATAGATATTGCTTTGCTTGGATGTATCTACAATTAAATTAACTTTAATAGGTATTTTATAGATATTAATTTCAATAGGTATGTTTGGTAAACCTTCTAAAATTCAAAGACAAGTGATGGAGACACAAACAACTGACAAAGCCTTACAAACAAAATGCTCATTTTAACTCTAATGGGCTAGTCCTGAAAGTGGCAAGACACAAAGAGTCTTAAAATTGGCTAGAAACATTAGTGAAAAAATAAGGATTTTTTTTTACTATGCTTTGGCTTTCAAAGTGACTACCTATTTTTCATCTCACTTCTCAAAACTAGATAATTGTGTTGTTGGTCAAATGGTCTTCTTTTATGCGAGGTTTCTCAAACTTTATCTAAATGTTTGACATGTAATTTTATGTATATTTTTCAAACTACAACAATTTGATATCTTAGGTGAATTTTAACTTACAATTTGTAAGAGCACTTTGAGACTAAAATGAAGAAATCCACCTAGAAAGAACTATTAGGTTGTAAAAGGTAAAAAAAACCTGCTAGATTGATAAATTGCAGGAAAATTAACCAATGTGCAAAAAAATAGGTGTGTGATTGATCAAATGCTTCCTTTAGAAGATCTCTACAAGTCCAAGTAAAGTTTTTATTGTGTTAAGCTTTTTTGCGTACATATGTGTCACGTTCTCGATCTTTAATTTTATAAGTCAAGTAAAAAGCTACAGTTAGGAATACTTGTGATTGAAGGGCCTTACTTCGTGGAAGGTCTTCTTCAAAAGAATTGGGAGACTTGGGCCTTCCCCCTCATGTAAAATCAGTTTTTAAATTTTTACAAAGGAAATGGTGATGCCTCACAGAACGTAATCTGTGGGGCAAATTTTTTTTTGACAAATTTTTTTTACAGGCACCTTCCGGTGCACGTAAAAAAATTTACGTATTTTACATGCACCTTCCGCCCGGAAGGTGGGTGTAAAAAAAAAAAAAACAGAAAAAAAATGTAAAAACGGAATTCACGGAAAGGAAGGGCCTCGGCCCTTCCGCCCACGGAAGACCGTGCGTCCTCGGGCCTCTGTCCTCAGGCGCACAGTCTTCCGGGGCGGAAGGGCCTCGGAGCAGGACCTTCCCCCCCCAAAATGTCACTTTTTCCTTTTTTTCCCCTTCATATTTTAGAAATAGCTAGCTTACACAATATGAAAACCTAAATTTCAAGAGCATAGTTCCAACGAATCTTCATTTCCTAGTTTTGCTATTTGCGAATTATGAATCTGCAAATCACGATTTGCTACAATAAACCACCAAAAAAAAAGAAAATTTGCTTATCTTAAAAAAATGTGGACCTAAAAACTACTAGAATTGGACTTGAAACCATCAAATCGCGACTTGTTTCATCAAATCGTAAAAGCCTAAATTTTTAGATACCCATATTGCATGTACTTCCAAATTTTTTTTGTGGATCGCGATTCACGATTTGGACCGCAGTTCAAACTCTCGATGCAACTATGTCAAAGGAATGAAATGTTTTGCATGATTTACTCCACTTCAAACATATGAAGTAAAATGCTAACATGATCCTTCACGAAGTAAACTTAGCACAAGGCAAAAATAGACTCAAATTTGACATTACCTGAGGGAAAGCTCTCTTCCATGTGGTATGGACCCAAGTGTAACAAAGATTTTTTGGCCGGCCAGCATGTGAAAATAAGTCTTAATGATGATTGCCAATGTTGAAATTCTTGTGGGTATTGCTTGTCGTTTGCATTTTGAAAATCAAAGTATTTAAGATATTTTGGGTTGCAAGTAGAGTGCAAAGTAATCTCACAAAAAGTACCTACAAGGTTTTACATAGAATAATGGAGAACACTCTTGAAAGAAACCCAAATTTCACTCATGACGTTCATTTTAAAAGGTTAGCCTACCTATCAAAAATGATTTTGCAAATGCAGAAAAGAATTGAAGTGGTTTCAATAAAGGCCAGAGGTATAACCCACATCATTTTGTTACCAACAGAATAGAGTAAACACCATTCTTGGGGATTTACTACTAAGTGTCTAACTTTGTGCAATGTGCATAGATGATGTTGCTTCATGTATACAGGGCCAAACTATGGGCGTAAAGGGTGGTTCAGTTAGGCTTGGCCCACCCACAAAGAACACCCATGTGTGCTCAACAACTCCCTACCATAATTTAGTGGGGTGCATACACCTGCCTGTCATCTTAGAATCAACAGAAAAATCAAAGAAATGCATATCCAGCACTTACTTATCTGCCCTTTAGGCTTTATCATTCACAGGCTGCTAAAAGAAGCATCATAGACTATGATGTATGGCTACAGTGCAGTCAACTTTCCAGTGGTCACTAATAATGGATCATTTCATCCATGCATGTGCTGCTGCCTGCCACCTTTTCCCTCAGGGGGGGGGGTCCAGGAAAATGCCATGTGCAGCATTGGAAGTTGGAAGTTGGGTGTCCAATTCTTGGGATGCTGCTTTCTAAGTGCCAGCATGGCCTGGTTGTCAGAGGCAAGTTCTGGAAAAAAATTCAGGATCATCTTATTCCTCAACTGCACTGAGTGTGCACTAAGGGCCCCACCCTCATCCAGCAGAGCGATACAGAAACTTTCTTTTCCATGAATGCATCACGATCTAATGCATCAACTTTTTAGCTGGTTAGATGATGAGGGTGGAGGCCCTGCCTGTCTGTACCCTCAGCGGAGTTGAGGTATAAGCTCATCCTGAAATTCATAGGTGACTACCAGCTCAGGCTTGTATTAAGCTGAGAGCTCCGTTCTCGTTTCAAAAAGCAACCCCACATCAGTATTATCATTAACTGCTTTCTTAAAGCAAGTAGATACCTGCAAGCATGCTGAATCTTGGGAGGGCCAAGGGCCACGCCGTGAAAACTGCCTCCCACAGTTTCCATGCACTTTGTCTTACCTGAAGAAATATATAGGCTTATTAAAGCTTTATTTGTGTACAGGTGACTCGTGAGTGGCTTGCACGTGGGCCAGGATGGGGGGAGGGTTTGTGGGCCTTTGTGGCGCTTGCTCCAGACTCCAGAGCTGGAGTCTGGACCCCTGGTGACGACGTGGGTTTAGTCTCTAGAGAATAGAAAGGGACCCAGATCATACAGCATTGCTGGCTACGATCCTACTTTGCTAGCTTATACGTGTAGTAAAGCTGTGAAATGCTCACAAGATTTTGTGAATCTCTCCTCCTTACTAGCAAAGCTGCCACCACTTCGTTGAGGAAATTGTGAGCTATTTCTTAAAATTTACCATGCATAAAATAGAATTAGCGTACTATTATGCCACAAATAGCAGCCATGAAATATTTATGGTGAAAATATAGGTAATCAAGAAAATATATCAACCAAGGGCTTTTTATCCAATTTCAAAGAATCACTGTCTTCAGCATAAATTGGAGCTGGACTGTGCCCACATAGAACATCCCCTGCTAGAAGGGAGCGGAGGTTTGGACCATTTCTTCCTCCATTGGCTTGGCCTTGCCCTGTGATATATGTGATAGTATGTATATATAACCACCCGTATTGTACATAATAAAGCTAGTTGAAATAACTACATTGTCAAAACAAATACTTACAGGACTATCTTTAGAAACTCCATCAATCTGCATAAAATCCAATTAGAGTAGTATTATGCCACAAATAGTAGCCATGAAATATTTATGAAAGGCCAATGGCCTAGCCAGCCCATATAGAAAATATATCAGCCAAGGCTTTTTATCCAAATTAAAAGATCATTGTCCTCAGCATTAGTTGGAGCTAGAACTGTGCCCACATAGAAAATCCCATATTAGAAGGGAGTGGAGGTTTGGAGCATATATAACACTCGTATTGTACATAATGAAGCTAGTTGATATAACTACATTGTCAAAACAATTACAGGACGATCCTTACAGGAATGACAAACGTGATCAGAACCTTAACCTATCGTTAAAACTTTGAATCCTTACAATCAGGCTCACCACTTGTGGAAACTTTAGCTCTTGCGGCCTCCCACCAAATGGCCAAAACTAAAATTGCATAATGTTTCACATGTTCTTTAACACAATTCACGTTTAACAGGCCTCAGAAACTTCGCTGACCGGCAAACTCAATAGGCAGGGAAGTGGGGATGCAAAGTGAAGATCATATGAACCCAAGTTAATTCATATTCATAGAAGAGACGTTTCAGGAAATGGAGTTCGAAATTATAATCTGAAAATCTTACGAACGCAAGTCAATTCGTATTCATAGAAGAGACATTTCAGGAAATGCAGTAAAATTCTTGTCTGGATTTGGGGCTCACATAACGTTTATTTGGAATCTTGTTTGAGCTTCAAGCAATATCCCTCAAGATCATAAAACAGGAACACCATGCATGGCATGGCATGACATGGCATCACAAGAGGGCATTTAAAAGTTCAACGATTCCAACCTTACATATCATATATTATCTGACATTTTATACATAATATCGTTCAGCTGTAAATGTTTTGCCAGACTTTGTTTGAGGCATGAGAATGGAATATTAGTGACAAATAGTTTTGCTTCTATTAGCTTCAAGCATGGGTCTTATACACTATGATTTTAATATCTCCAGTTATTTTAATATGCTGGATTAACTTTGGTCATTCTTTTTGTGGCAAACTGAAAGTGCAAATTAGCTCAACAATAGCACATTAGAGTAGAAACCAATCAATGAAAAAATAAAACCACTGTAAACATGGAAAAGAAAGAGTGATTTAATGAAAATTCAACTCAATTACACTGATTGATGGTCACTTGCATGTAGCTAGCCAGTAGTGCAAGTGAGTCAGCTTATTTCCTAGGTAGCTGAAGAATGATAGATGCTAAATCTCCTACAGAAAATGGGTAACTAGGAACAAGTGTGCCCCACCCATCCACACCAACTACTACCACTCAAACTCAGAATACCACCAAACGTCCAGGTCTGCATGTGCCATCAAGAACATACTTGCACTGATTATGGAGAAGAGAGAAGATTTCTGCAGGTGATCTATCCTGAATTGAGGATCAAACAACTGAACCATCTCTGCAAGTTGCACCAGTAAGACCACCTCTGCAAGCTCCAGTAGACCTTCCACTTGGTTATAAGACATAACCAATCAACCATGCAACCAGTGAGGCTGCAAATCCTGCACAGAAGACTGATGGCATGGATACGCCCAAGGTTGCTCCTGACGCAGGGGCAGGAGCTGGTTCAGAGGCTACATCAGTAGCAGCATTTATGACCACAGCTTGGATTATCACCACAGCTATTGCTGCCAGAACTGTCATCTTTGTTCTATAAGCTGCCATTTTTTAGGTAAAAATTCAAATACCCACCTTGATCTTGCCTCCCAGTTGCTTAATCCACAAGAATGAATGAGAAAGAGGACGAACACAGCTCTGAAAAACAAGCTGATTGATCTACAAAACAGCACTTTTGCACCAAAAATCTTTACTTTACAGCTCTGGAATCAAAATCCAAGTTGAAGGGGCACATGAGAGAGATGAAAAACAAGCTCATTGATCTGAACAGCAATGAATTACAGCTTATTCCTGCATTGCTTCCATAGCCATAAGCCTTTATAGAGAAAGATTTAAGGGGCTCAAAGAGCATGCTATCCCACTCAAGCCACGCCAATCAGATCCTGCCACGAGGCACCCGATTCGCTTAGCTGGAAATTGATTTTTCTTCTGTTCTTTTGCTGGAAAATTCGAGGAGCCCGTCGATAGCTGACACATGGCAGGTGATTAGAGGCGGAATCTTCTCCAAGTGGGGACCACCTGCGCATCCATTTTTGCCAGCCTGGCACCAGCCGAAGTGAGTGATGGCCAGCTCTCTTCACTGCCATGATTTTTATGTATGTGTCCGTTGGGTTTGGCCACGTAAATCAATGGTCATGTGATCTTTTGTATTTGTCAGGTTGGTGGGCCAGTGACTTGGGGGCATTATTTATGCTAAGATTCAAAGATAGAACAGGCCCGGGAATATGGGTTTGGGTTATGGTCCATGGAGGAGGCTACAAGGCTAGCAGGCATCAAGGGGGCTTAAACTCACCTAGTCCTTTACCCCTCGAGGCAGGGGGCTGGGGGAAGAGAGATAGAGCACTAAGGGCGTGAGACAAAGGACATAAATTGGTGGATGGGGAGGACTTTGACACCACAGGGTGTGAACACGCCTAGATGCGAGGAGTACCTTTGTGTGAGCTAATGACCCAAAACAAGGATGTTGTAGAGTGTGCTTAGTTAGCCTCTCAACATTTTCACTAAATACAATGAACAAATGGAATACAAATAATGTGGTTCAAACAAGTTTGGGAGGTAAATCCAAGTTAAAGGACAATGCATCAAAAGATTCCAAAGTGTAATAAATACAACTAGTGCCTTGCAAAGGCAAATTATGCATTCAAGTCGTCAAAGGGAATTTTGGAGGTTAGTATAAGTCAGTGCTTGTAAAAAAATTTCCAAGAAACCTTATAAAGAATACCCATAAGGTTTTCATGAAATTGGTAAAAAGGTAGAATAAAACCCTAAAACTTGAAATTTATGACTAAAACTAGTTTATTCGGAGTCGTTAGAAAGCCTACAAATTTGAAAATGAAATGGCAAAATGTGAATTTCAACAATTGCCTTGTTTGTATTTGTCTATTTTTACGACCACTGGTCCAAGTTAAAGAACAATGCGTCAAAGATCACAAACTGTAACAAACCAAAGGTAAAGTTCTAGGGTCATATTTTGTAGCAATGCAAAATTCTACTAGTCGTGTTTTGTAATAATATAGTCATATCACCAATTCTAGGAAGAATGTATTTCCAACTGCAACAACCATAGCAGTTCGGGGCTCGCCCTCATCCAAGGATGGTGGATAGATGGTCTGCTTGCAACTCTCAAGGCATGCACCGCCCTTGGATGAGGTCGGTGAGTGACAGTGAAGAATACACTCTTCTCCAATAATACAATGAATCCCATTAGAACTCCCAAGGTAAATGTGCTTGAACATGAATAGAAGGGATGTATGATTTTACATGAAGTCCAAGTGTCACCTTCTCATCATAGAAATCTGGTAAAAATTTGTAAGGTTAAGAATGGAAATTGATAGCAATGGAGATGGTTGGCAACAACAATGAGATGAAGAAAGTTGAAGGGAGGATGGAGAATTCCTACAAAATTGTGGTGGAGAGTACATGACAGAGGAAATCTACCAATTGATTTCAAAGGTGAAGTGGAACACTTGAGAAGATACCAAAATTCTTACCCCCTGAAAGACCTGAAGATCACACGATAGACATTGTACCTGGAAGTTCCATACCCAATAGACCTCCCTATAGGGTAAGCCATTCTCAACAAGAAGAAATTTCTATACAAATTAATGATTTGCTAGAGAAAGGTCTTATAAAACCCAGTAACTCCCCTTATTGCTCTCCTGTACTTTTGGTACAAAAGAAAGATGAGAGTTTTAGGATGTGTGTGGACTATCGTGCTTTAAACAAGATTACAGTTAAGAACCGTTTTTCTATTCCAAGAATAGATGATATTATGGATAGGATAAATGGATCTTGTATCTTTAGTAGAATTCATTTGACAAGTGGATACCACCAGATCAAAGTAGCATCCGAAGATGTCCATAAAACTGCTTTCAGGACTAACTCTGGCCTTTATGAAGTTTTAGTGGTACCATTTGGTCTTACTAATGCTCCCGCAACATTCAATAGAATGATGGAATGAATCTTTCGACCTCATAAACGTTTTGTAGGAACATTCTTTGATGATATCTTAGTCTTCAGTACAAATGAAGAAGAACATAAAAGACATCTAGATATCGTCTTTAGAACCCTACAAGAAAACTCACTTCTCATAAAAGATAAGAAAAGCGAATTCTTTCTAGAAAAGATACACTTTCTAGGACATATGATTTCAAAGGAAGGAATCCAAATGGACCCTTCAAAGATTAAAGCCATACAAGAATGGCCTAAACCAAGAAATATTCATGAAGTTCGGTCTTTCCTAGGCTTCTGTTCCTATTATAGAAAGTTTATTTTTGCCATTTTGCTCATATAGCCTCACCACTACATGAACTCACTAAGAAGAGAGTAAAATTTCATTGGTATAAGAAAGAGCAAAATGCCTTTGATAATCTAAAGCATGCACGGTACTTGAAGAAGGCTCAATCGAGTCTATAAAGAAGGCTCACTCGAGTCTATAAAGACTAGGAGAAGGAACCAAAGGACTGATCACCCTTTGTGTCACACTCCACTATGATTGGGGATGGGCAACCCCTAGAAAAAAGAGCCTAGGAATTGATGAAAATTATGCAAGGTAAGATGGACATATACAAAGCCTTTTCCATGACATGAAAAACACTTAAGTGGATCCCAATGATGTACACAAAGAAATATTCAGCTTGAAAGTGACTAACATTGAATGTTAGGCTACGTACCTTCTATCCTTATCAATATGTAACTTACCTACTTTTCCACATGGCTTGAAAGCAATAGGACACCTAGGAAAATGCGCCCTCCTACTCCTCCCCTTTTGCTCTAACTAAGTGATAAACACTCTCATACCTATACACCTCACCCTCTCACTTTACTTATCCTAGAGTCTCTCTTACACCTCTCACACTTATTTTGGACACCTCAACCACTTCCTAAAGACTACACATTCCCTATAAAAGGACTAACTCGCCCCTCTCCCTCATTATTCATCTCCCATTCATTTTTGCTTTGCCTCTTGCTCTTGCTTGTGTGTATGTAGGTGCTTGGAAGAAAGCTTGGAGCTATGGCTTGAGGAGGATCTATCAAGCTTGGATTGGAATCACTTTTGGAACCACTTTCACACACACTCACTTTCTCCTACCTCTTTCATCTCTCTCTCTCTCTCTCTAAAACTTTCACACCATCCATAAGACTGATGGCCATGCATGTCACACCATCCATGACTTGATGGCTTTGCATGTCACACCATCCATGACTTGATGACTTTGCATATCACATCATCCATAACTTTTTGGTCATGCATGTCTGATTTAGGAGTTGCATGTCTGATTTGGGAACTTGCATGTATGAAATTGAAGTTTGCATGTTGAAATTGAACCTTGCATGTCAAATTGGATTCATGCATGCCATACCTACTGATGTCAAATGCCTATGCATGTTCTTTTCTTGATCAGTAAGTCCTTGCATGTCATAAGGAACCACTTTTCTTGGTATAAGATGCAGGTACTCGAGAAAGTGCCAGAAGAACAAGAATCGAAACAAGAAGCTTTTTAAGCTTAAAGATAGTAAACAAGAAGGCTTTTGACAAAGTCTATAATGAAGGCTCAGTAGAGTCTATAAAGAAGGCTTATTTATAAGTCTATAACGAAGGCTCAGAGGAGTCTATAAAGAACATGACAAGGCTTAGGGTTTGATCACTCTAGTGACTTGTTCCACCATGATTGAGGATGGGCAACCTCTAGAAAATAAGTGCCAATGACCATGACTGAAGATGGGCAACCTCTAGAAAAAAGGGCCTAGGAATTGATGGACATTATGCAAAAACAAGATGGACATATACCTTGGCTCTTCCATAGGAAGATTGCACTTGAGTGAATTCCCAAGTTGTAATCATGTAAAATTGTATGTAATTAAAAGTCAAGTTTGAACCTTGTACCACCTACCTCCCACCTACCTTCCTTCATGCATTCTAGGCTAATTGACACCTAGAATGGGGCGCCCTCCTACACTCTCACTTCATGACCAAATCACCAAAATAACTCTCCCAAGCTAGTACACATCACCCATTCACCCTTCCTAACTAAAACACCTCATCCATGCACTCCACTTCTCCCTAAGTCCAATTGGAGTCTCCCTCACACCTCACACACTTGAACTTGACACCTCACTCACTTTTAAAGGTCCCTCCACTCTCTATATAAGTGGAAATGCGCCCCTCTACCAGGAGGATGAAGGGATAATGCATCCAGACTCTGCCATTTTATTGTTTGTTGTGTACAGGTGCTCTGGAGAAGAGGATTGAGGGAATACCTCAAGGAGACTATGTCATTTTTGTGACTGCAGGATTAATTGGAGCTCAGACCCTCGGATTTCTATCTCACTCTCAAATCACCACACAAACACACACACACTCTCTCTCCCTCTCTCTCTTTCACCTTCTCTCAAAACTATGGTATGCTCTTGAAACTGTTACCCATATGTCAGAATGGTTGATCAGTTTTCTTGCATGTCATAGTATCTGTGGCCAATTGTCCATGCATGTCATATGTAGAGCTTGCATGTCATAGTATCTATGGCCAATTGTCTATGCATGTCAGATGTAGAGCTTGCATGTCAGAGCATCAATGGTCTATTGCCCATGCATGTCAGATCTAGAGTTTTCATGTTAGATCGGAAGCTTGCATGTCACTCCATGCATTCCTGAAAGGCCATGCATGTCACTTCAGACAGTTGCATGTCAAGAATCTATGAACTCTTATGATTGCATGTCACTTCAGACAGTTGCATGTAAAGAATCTATGAACCCTTATGATTGCATGCAAAGAATCTATGAACCCTTATGATTGCATGTAAAGAATCTAAGATCCATTGGGATCACATGACAAGAATCTAAGATCCAACATGATTGCATATCGGAAAGATTGAGACTGATGAAGAGATGTCTATGCTTTTATTAAGCTAGATATGGAATTAAGATCTTTGAATATGAATTAAGACTATGTTAAGTTGATGTTCCTACATCTGAGACCCTAGTGGAATCCATTGTATATGTAATTGGCATTGGCCAATTGGATTTGCATAATGATAAGAAAAGAATCCTTCAGAGAGGGGGGGGGGGGGGGGGGGTTCTCCATCTTGACCCCTCAGTGCTTCTGCTATTATGTGAATGAATCTTTGTGATGAAATGTTTGTTTTCGAGTCTTGATTTAAAATCTTAGTTGATTTTCATTAAGTTGATTCAAGACTAGCTTAAGTGAATGAAAAGCCAATTTGTTCTTTTGGCCTTTAAGCACTTAGGACAGGCCCTCGCACCTCGAGTTCACATGGAGGTGGTGGTGGAAGTGTGAGAGCAAGTGAGGGAGTTGGGGTTGTGGAAGGTGCCGGTGTGGACAGAACCACGCCCATAGGTTCAGAACTAGAAGTGTCTGTCTCAACTGAGCTGTCTGCTGCCGTCGCTTCTACTTGTCTGCGTTGTTGGGCCTGGTGGAGTAAGGCCTCCTGCGGCGCTAGGACCTCCTTTGGGACTTGAGAGGGTCTAAGACTCCCTCCGGATTCAGCATACTCATCCTCGATGTCACTGGATAAAATGTCGTGAGGTACATCGGCTGCCGTGTTGATCGCCTTCCCTTTCTGCTTCTTAGTTGGTGGTGCTGGTGAAATTGGTTCTGCTGTCGGTTGGGGGATGGCTCACTTATTAGTGCTTGGATAGATATCATCAAGCTCTTTGATGGCAGCAACCGCCCGAGACCCCAACTGTTTGGTGACCAACATGTGGAGGAGATATCCACACTTGGTAGTTGGTTTCTTGGCTTTCAGGACCCTGCACAACTTTTCTACTACCTTCTCAACCCACTTGTAGTTTTGAGTGGGATTGTCCATGGTGATGGTCAAAGAGAAGAGGTCGCTCGGGGGTATGTGATCCATCTTGGCAGTATGGACCTCGACCATGGTGACGAGGATTTCTGAGGTAGCTCGGAGTTGGGGATCTCACTATTGCGGGACAATTATAAGTTAGGTGTTGATGGTATTATACGACGTTGTGCACATGAGTCAGAAGTCCGACAGATCATTGTCTTGACTCAGGAGGGTACTGGGGGTGGACATTTCTCCCTCGATGCTACTGCTAGGGCACTTCTTCTGGCTAGATTTTGGTGGCCAATCCTTTTCAAAGACACTTATGCTTGTATAAAAATTTGTGATGTTTGCCAACGCGCAAAGAATACCAAGAAATGATGGGGCAAGGGAGATGGAAGAACGCGAACAGAGAAGAGAGTAGAAATATTGCGGAACAACTCTCCCATTACAATCAGCTACTAAGTGCAAAATACAATCTAATAGAAAGCTTATCCAAAATACAATCTGCTTTAAGTGTTCTTATTGCCCAACAGGATCTTAAAAATCAATTCATACTCAAAAAAATAGGAGTACAGTCCACCGAAGAGATTAGATGGTGTGTGTGTGTGGTATTACTGAAAAATGGATTCAATGAGAAGTTTGGTTCTGAAATAGATGGAAAGAGCAGTATGATATCGCGAGTTCCTCAGACGACAAAGACAATCATCGTCTGATCAGAAACCGAGGAGTCGTAGACGTCCGTGTTCTAATCAGAGTGAGTAAACAAGCACGATCAAACAATGATAGAGTGCATTCAAATCACGATAAGCATTCATCTACGTTATACACAAATAGAAAAGCGCATTGCTGCTATATTACACTGAAGCACAACAATGACAGTTACAACCAGAATGACGGCGTATCTGGGAGTCTCAAATAGTATGTCTCATGGACGAAGCGTCTCATGTAATCTGTGCTGGAATGATCTATTTATAGATTGCACCCAGGTATTAACTACAATAAATGATTGTCACCTAATTAGGTAAGCCGTTGTACTTGGAAGTATATGGCTTCTATGACAACTGCACATAATGTATACTGTCAACCCGTAGGGAATGTTGACGTGGACGAGGACATCGCAAATTCTCTCACTTCGCATTTCAAGGGAAATGACTTTCTCTCACTTCGCAAATTTGGGAAGTGGCTGGGGACGTCCCTTGTTCAAAGTAGATGACCTTTGGCATTTTTCTCTCTCTTCGAGATTTTGTGAAAAAGGCGAAGGTGCCCTTAAAAAGGCAAAGGTGTCTTTAAAATAGTTTAACTCATGAAAATAGATGACCTTCGATAGAAACAGGACCTGGAGGTAGATTTTCTGGTAGAGACTGTTCCTCCTCAATCTGAGTCGGAGTAGCCTCGCAGGTTGAGGGGGTCGATAGCATTTCCATCATAACATAAAATGTGATCCGAACTTCCTTGAATATATCTCATCACTCTCTTTAATGATTTGCAATGAGAGATCCTAGGATTAGACATGAATTGACTTAATGTGCTAACAGTGTATGCTAAATCTGGTCTAGTACACAACATTGCATACATCAAAGATCCTATTAGTGAATGATAAGGATACTTCTCTATGTCGAGTATTTCACTATCAAAATCAGCACTAGTAGGTTTAGTCAATACTATGCTTGGATCCATTGGAGTATCAATTGGTTTGCAATCAGACATATGAAACTTTTCTAAAATGCCTTTTAGATATGCCTGCTGGCTCAGATAGATCTTCTTCTGAAGCCTATTTCTAGTAATGTGAATTCCTAGCAAAGAATGGACAGCTCCTAAATCAGTCATGTCAAATTCTTTTGACAGATCACTCTTAGTAGTGTGCAGAAGAGAAGTGTCGTTATATCGATGGTTGTTTGAAATCATAGTATGTATGTTCTTGAAATATTACATCCCTAGAGACAAATACTACATTGGTGGATGGATCATAAACTTTATAAGCTTTATGTGTCCTATGATTTAGCTTCTTCCTAAGCTGTTTAGGAATGGAACAAAACATATACAACCAAAGATTTTTAAATGACTAACACTAGGCTTGTGCCCATGCCAAACTTCATGAGGAGTTTTGTTGTTGATGGCTTTGGTGCTAGATTTGTTCTGCATGTAACAGGTTGTGGCAGTCGCTTCTGCCCAAAACTTCGCAGGTAGGTGTGCTTGATGTAGCATGGATCTGGCTGAGTTGAGAAGAGTTCGGTTCTTCCTTTCTGCGATCTCGTTTTGTTGAGGTGAATAGGAAGTGGTGAACTGTCTTCTAATACCATGTTCAGTCATATAGTCGGACATCTCGTTGGAGATGTATACGCTGTCACCATCAGTTTGGAGTGCCTTCACTTTTGTAGACGTTTGTGTCTCAGCCATGGCCTTGAATCTCTTGAAGCATTCAAAGGCTTCAGATTTGTGCTTAATGAACATGACTGTAGACCATCTAGAATAATCATCTATGAAAGTGATAAAATAGATTGCATCTTTTAAGGACAGAGTTGGCATTGGACCACAAAGATCACTATGTACAAGATCCAATACATGCTTTGTTTTGATGGAATGCGATTTGGAAAACTTCCTTCTAGAGTGTTTGCCATAGATGCATGATTCACAAAAGAAAGATTTCCTATCTAATGAAGAAGGGAAATACAATCCATCAACTAAGTTATTACAACGCATATAGAAAAGTTGTCTTGTATTCATGTGTCCAAATCGACTATGCCACAAAATAGCAATATCGTTTACATTTTCATGAGAGATGCTAGCTAATGCAACTGGGTTAGAGAGTACGTAAATATTTCTGACTCTAGTGCATGTAGTCAGAGTAGTATCCTCCTCGAATATTGTACACTGCTCAGATGAGAAAGTAATAGTGTAGCCCTCATCAGTTATCTTAGAGACTGATAATAGGTTCTTTGATAGATGAGGAACGTGAAGGACGTTGGAAACACAAATAGATAGATCGTTGTTGAAAGTGATCTTCAGTGTTCCTTTGCCTTCCACGCGTATGGTGCTTGAATCTCCAAGGTAGATGAATTGATCTCTGCTGTAAGCTGCATACTCGGTAAACCATTCCTTGCAAGAGGTTATGTGTTGGGTAGTGCCGTTGTCCAGGTACCAGCTCTCATAGTCTTCGTTGTTGCTGTTGTAAGCCAAGGCAGATGAATTGATCTCTACTGTAAGCTGCACACTCGGTAAACCATTCCTTGCAAGAGGTCATGTGTTGGGTAGTGCCGCTGTCCAGGTACCAGCTATCACAGTCTTCGTTGTTGCTGTTGTGAGCCATTAACAAATGTATATTTGTCTCCTTGAATTCTGCCGTGTTGGAGGAGTCTGGCTGCTATTGTTGTTGTTTCTTTGCCTCAAAAAGATCCAGATACGACACTCCTTGATGTCGTGATCGGCTCTCTTGCAATATCTGTAGAAAAGCTTCTTTTGCGATCCACCATGCTCACCTTGAGTGTGAGGCTTCTGCTGTTGTTGCTGCAGAGGATGAGGGACATCATACCTTTGCCTCTGATGAGGATTTCGCAGCTGAGCCTACCACTTGAGAGGCCACAGCAGGCTCCATAGCACCACCAGCGAGTGGGAGGAGACTCAGGCGCAGGAGAGCTTAGAGTGCTCACTACAGCCTGGGCCCCGCTCAATGCTCATTGATGTCAGCCTTCAGATGATTGTAGTATGTACATTAGATCATTGTAGGTACTAGCTACTAGTCTGTAGATGATACTACAATGTTCATGTCACTAGGTGAGCATTGACTCTTGAGCTGTTTAGTATTTACAGTGTAGTATGACATATGTACACATCATGATTTATCATCAGACACATCGTGCATTACATTGGTGACCGGACTCATGAGGCACCTGGCATTTGTATTTACTATTTTGTTATGATTCATGGTTCATGATATATTATGGATTCTAGAATCTAGTTTCAAGTTTTAAGTTTCTGATTCCTGAAGTTAAGTTTTAACTTTTAATTGTAGTATGTACTATGTAGTTTGTAACTTGTTTAAACTTTAAGTTTTAACTGTAGTTACTGGCAACTACTAACTAGTATGTACTATGTAGTCTGTTTAAACTTGGGTCATGAGTCATGACTCATAATGTCATTCTAATTTCTGTAAATTCTGTTTTGAAAATTGAATCTTGATACGACAGGTCACGCCGTCACAAGAGCTTAGAGACCTGATTATCCTGAATTCTGATATCTGTAAATTAAGAGGAAGAATCAAGATTGATATTGTTTAGCTATTAAAATTTAAGTATATGTATTATTAGTGAATGTTTGACTGTTTTTTTGAAGAATTGAAAAAAAAAAGTTCGAACTGTTTTCTAATTCGAATCTGGCCTGGCGGTTCGAACCTCAAAGAATCAGTTTGAACCGGTCGGTTCAAATCGACCTGTTCGAATCGGGATGCAACCTTGACTCACATCTAGATTTATTACAACTGTTATCAGTGGTATCAGAACGTGTCGACGTTCTGGACACACCAATTTCTTTCAATGGTATCAGAGAGCTTTACAAGCTCATATCCGAGAGCTGATATAGCTTAAGAGCTATCAGATTCAGGAGACAAGCATTCAGAAGAAGAAACCAGAAAACAAACTGAAGAACAGTTCACAACAATGGCTTCAATAAGCAGCATGTAGTAAAAAATCTACACAATTCTCGACTCAACAGGATCCAACTTCCTAGCATGGAAGGTACCTCTATCTTACTAAAGGGAGAAGGGCTATTTCCCTGGGTAGATGGAACCGAAGAAATGCCTACAACCACCAGAAAAGAGCTAAAAGAATAGAGAGAAAAGAATGACAAGACAGTAGCCTGGATGTCATCATCCATCGAAGATACCCTAATGCTTGACCTCACGACACTCTCCAACGCAAGAGAGATGTGGAATACACTCTTACCAAATTTCAAATGAAATCACACAACTAGGTAATGCTTCTTGGAGATCAGTTGACAAACTGTGATGGGATGGCAAAGAAGTTACAAATAGAGCCACAGCTAATCTAGAGCTAAGCTATGAAAGCATCACATAAGCAAGACTTAAGCTATGAAAGCAGCACATAAGCAAGACTTAACCCTAGAAAGCAGGAAAGAGAGAGATTAAGGAGGCTAAAGAGAGAGATCAATATCATCAGCTGAATAACAAATGACACAGTTTTTCTACTTATAGCCAAGAGGAAGCCCTAAAAGAAAGGGCCCAACTGGGGCAAGGGCCCAACTGGGGCAAGGGCCCAACTGGGAGGGATAATAGTGCGCCCTCCAAAAACGCCCCCACTCTCCAGTAATATGTCCAAATGGCCTAATAATGAACAATAAGGCCAAAGGCCAACCATATAGTCTAAGTGTCACTAATGGATAAAAAAGGGCCCAAGGCCTGCTTATGCATAAAGTAAAGTAAATGTAAATGGACGCGGTGAATGTAATGAGCCAAGTCCATAATTCTCCCCGACACAAAAAAAAAAGACCCAACTACCGAAAATAAACTGGATCAAACAGCAGCAAGCCCTGGTGCATCAACAACTAGAGTAGCATCTGATGTAGAGGAATCAACAAGTTCAACAAGGGCACAATCTTGATCCGCAAGTGATGGCGTATGATAAAAGACATCAATACGCTCCCATGTGGCCTCCTCAATAGGACGACCATCCCATGAATCAAAAATTGAATCTATTGGTAGTGTTGACTATAGTGAAGGTGAACCTGGTGCATGACAGCTGGTAAGAAAGGGAATATCTCAAGATCAACATCATGGCGACGAAGGAAACATCTCAACTGCGTCATCAGAAACCAAGCAATATGGAACAACCAGGAATGCCAAGGAACCAGAAGAAGATCAAGCAGCAACCAGGAGTGCCAAGGTATCCGTAATGCCCAAGCTACTAGAGAGTCAGCCCAAAAGATAGGGACATCATACCAAGGTATCCAAAAAGCCCGAGAAGGTAGAACTGCATCAGCAACAGGAAGCCAATAAGAAAACTGGAAAAAAGATGGACACTCATCGCGAATAGCCACATGATACATGTAACCATCAACCATATGTGCAAGGTCCCCCAAAAAAAGATAGCAGCATCGGAAGACTAGCACCAAGGAGATCATCATGACAAAGGATAGCTAAAATATGCACCAACATGGTCAAAAGCCCAAGGTATCCATAGGGCCCATGAATGAGAAGTAGCAATGGCATACGGTACCCTCAAGGCCCATATCATGAGAAGAGCAGCATGCCAAAAGCTCCAAAGGGTCCAAGAAATCAATGCATCATCTAAAAAGACATGATGCATGAAAATAGTAGCAACAAATCTAGAAATAGTAGAGGCCCCAACTGACAAACTGTAGCCAAAAAACCATCCAAAAAGGCCTCATATGGACATACCAATCCATCATAGGATACACCAAAAACGGATGGAGAATCGAATGACCCATCGAAACTGGCCGCAAGTGTAATCCCAAAGTACACACCAGGTGCACAAGTGAGAAATAGAAGAAATACACTGGAACGAGGAACAAGATCCGCAACATCAGTAGCAAGCATGGGAGCAATATCCACGTGTAGCTGGGAATGAGTATCAAAACACATATGAGCAACATTGAAGTATATGGCGGCAACATCCCCAAAAACTATCCAAGAGAGGAGAAGGAGTTATTCCAAGGTACCCTGATGGTCTCGGAACACTAGAACAAAGTGGAAACTCAGCATCGGAGACCAAGCGATATGGAGCAACCTGAAATGACAGGGAACCTGAAGATCACCTAGACAAACAGTAGCTAGAACGGAGGCAATAACCCAAGCCATCAGGATATGCCAAGCCTGACAATGAGCAACAATCCAAGGAACAGATAGAGAGCCACATGCATAATCATAGAGATATCTGCACCATAGGAAATCAATAATATGGAAAAACCAGCACCAATCAACAGGTCCAAATGAAAACCAAGCTATATGTAATAACCAGGAATGCCATATATCCATAGCTGAAAATGAAGCAGTAGTGTGAGCAATAGGTCCAAATGAAATCCAAGCGATACGTAATAACCAGGAATGCCAAATATCAAGAGGTAAAAATGAATTAGTCACATGAACCCAAAAGTGTATACCATCGGCATGGACTGCAGCAAACCTATATGTAGAAACACCAGGAGACGGAAGGATGCCTGTGTACTCATCTAGAAAGATCCCAACATATAAATACCCTAGATAAGTAGTAGTGACCATCTGGCAAATATCCTCGGATGAAAAATGTGTAACAGTAAGGGCCAAAGGTGCATGAATCATGTCAGGAACCATAGAAATATCATGAGGCAGATCACAAACCTCAAGCAGAGATCCATGGAGTAAAGCGAAAGAAGATACAACCTGATCACCAATAGTGAGGGAACCATCAAACGTGGACCCATGAAGAACTCCATAGAAATCAGCAGGAACATCGGCCATAACAGACTCAAGAGATGGAGATATAGAGACCAATGGAGAAGATACTGCACCAACCACCGAACCATGAGGGCTATCTGAAGTATGCGCAAAAGCAATAGTAGAAATACCACCAAGGTATACGGCCTCAATATCAATGAAATCAGGAATGACCATTGAATACGATATTTGTGAATCAAGGCATATAGGCGCAAGGCACACAACAACAACCTGTAAATCCTAAGCAACATCAACTTGAGGAAGAGGACCCATGGATGGTGAAAGTGAAGCAGCAAGTGATGTACTCTAAATGGAAAGAAGAGCTGCATCGTCAGCCTTTGGCAGACTATGCATAAACTGCTTCCTAGTAACCAACTGGAAGTCTCCCTGAGAATCAATGCCAACAAGTGAGTGTGTAACTGCATCATGTATGAATGTCAATGTCTGCTGTGTCAAGTCCAGTGTAATGGCTCCAAGAGATGCAAACCAATCAGCACCAAGGATAAGATCATAAAACTCCATAGGAATAATATAAAGATCTACCTGTCTAAAAAAATCTCCAATGTGGTATGATAAACGCTGAAACATCTGAGAACTAGAAAAAAAATGGGAACTGGCAACCTCAACTGTGAGAGGCTGTGAAGCAGGAACATGTGAAGCACAGATCCGACTAGTGATATAACTGCCAATAAAAGAAGGAGTGCTGCCAGTATCAACTAAAGCAATATACTCATGACCTGTAATACGTACACGTAACCGAATGGAGCGAGGACTAGAACGCCCTGTCCAAGTAGCATAGGCAAGCTGAGCATGGCAAGTAGCAGGAAGTAAATTAGTGGAAGGCTCAGAGGATAGATCAGACTCATTAGAAATATGAATGTAGATATCGGAATCATCTGGAGTAGTGCCCTCATGGTAAAAAACAACAGTAGTAGTAGGGAGAGGCTGACGACAATCACAGGCAAAATGGTCAGGACTCTTACAACAAAAGCAAAGACAGTGCTACTGAAGGTCAGCAAACTCTGTAGACGTGTAACGTCGGACAAAAGTAGGTCGAGGAGTCGGAGGACGAGGAGACGAAGGGACAATGGAGAGAGCTAGAACAGAAGGGGCAAGTGTAGGGGTGGACGTAGCGGGAAAAGATGAAGCAGAAGGACGGGGTTGGGAGAAGCGGGAAGGAAGAGTGTCAAAGTACTTATGCTGTAAAGTACTGACAAGAGACATCGCCTCAACAAGTGTGGGAGGATGGAAGGAAGAACATCATAACGTAAAGCACCATGAAGCCCAACAATGTAACGAGAAATAAGCTCAGTGGGTTGTAGATCTGTGAAAAGAAAGTTCCATAAACTGATCTATATAAAAAGCAAGATCTATGGAATGTATCATGTTGGTGGTTGAGCCACTGAGGGTCAATCATAGCATGATAGAGGTCACGGTGAAAAATATGCCATAAATGGAGCCCTTCCCGATCAGGATCAGCTCTATAAACTCGCCACCACGTGGCGGCGCGTCCATCTAAATGTAAAACAACCAACTAGATCTTCTGAGGATCAGTCTTAGAGTAGATCTGAAAATATGTGTCAAGCTTAGCAAACCAATTCTCTAATAAGTTCCCGTCAGAGGAACCAGAATAGGTAGCAAGCTATACCCTATCACAAAAGTCTCGAGCAAAGTGTGGCTCAAGAAGTGGGGGACGTGAAAAGAAACCAGGAGGTGGGTTAGGTGGAATGGACGGTCCACCACCAGGCTGACTAGCAGAGGAATATGGAAATCCAAATGGAGGGGGAGTCCCAAATGAAGGAAAAATAGGAGCTTTACCAGGACCATGAGACTATAAAGAATCAATCTGTGACTGCATAGTAGCAAGGCCGGTCATAACGGTATCGAAGCGAAGAACGAGGCCAGAGAGGGTCTCATCCATGCGACGAAACTGATCAGATAAGGTTTTCTGAGTAGTCTCACTCGGGGTAGGTGAATGTGCTATAATGATAGTGGAAGGAATAGACGAAAACTTGAGAGAGCGGACTCTTGTCGTCACCCCAAATTAGTCTATTAAAACCACTATTATCACAACTAAGAAATGACAGCAATCAGCAAATGAAAAAAAAATGAAAATGAAAGCAGTAAAAATGTGTCGGACAGCCAGGAGGCAAGTGACAAATTTGGAATATCAAACGGAGTCGAAATTTCGTGAAATTTGGTTGAGGATGGGCAATGGACAGCCTGCAAACAAGGTGTGAAAAATGGCTACAAATGGAGACAAAAACAGACGAAAGTGATAGGTATGAAGCGGCTGGACAGCCTGCAAACAAAAGTGAAGAGAGGGCTGAAAATGGAAGGAGGAATGGACGAAAGAGATGAGGGAATTGGGCACTGGAGAGGCTGCAAACAAGCTGGAAATGGGTGATGGAGGGTTGGAACTTGGGCACCGAAAATAATCTGCCCAATTTTTTTTTTCAAGCCGCCAAATTTAGCGGAAGTGCTTCCGTTAACTATCTGCTAAAGCTCCGCCAAGGAAAATGCTCTGATGGGAGCTGGTCCTCTTCCAAACTGTGCTGAATGTTGCTGAAGCAAAGAGATGAAAGCCCTCAGCAAAGAGACGTTCAATTTTTTAACAACTAGCTTTGAAATCATTAGTACTAAGTGATTTCATAGCCAAACAATTTCAAAGTGCGAAGTGATGTATAGAATATTGCAGCATTGAAGTAACAGATGAAACAATAAGAAATTTATCAATTACAAATAACTACAGAGAACCATACATTCTGGCATGATATTGAACGCAATAAGAAGATAGATTGATTCAGTAAGTAGCATGTACAAATCAGATAATGAGAGCACAAAGCAATAGCGGATGAAAACCGTGTTCTCTAAACTATCTCTGAGTAACTGAAAAACTTTGTCGAATGCACTTTTGCTAAAATCCAGTAAGCACTAATAACAATACTCTAATAGAGCTCTTAAAAAGAAACTTTCTAGAGGTTGTAGAAATCTTTAACGATCAACTATTTATACATAATAAGTTAAGCTAATTCAGTAGGACAGCTAATCAGGTCGTAGATTGCAATTGGTAGTGAGCCGTAATGCGATGTCATCCATCTAGTTAAGACTTCCCAAAAATTTACTTGCCAAACAGTTATGGAAAGTCTTTAGCTTCATATTAAGCGGAACAATAAGTGTCGTTCTTTGACATGGTTGACTCCTTCGACTTTCGCCAGAGTCATCCAATATGTCAGAGCCAGCTGTTGAGCAATTCTTGAGTATTTCTATAGACTGTGTAGAAACACAAAAATTGTAGAATTGGATAATAAAATGAATGAAGATTCATTCCAATAGCTGGCGCTTCTCATTCGGTGGTTGTATAGTTCATCTCCGCCGGCATCAACTGCCTACTAGCGAAATAAATCAGGTAATTATTCTTGTAATCTCCAGGCTATGTCAGAACACTCCCTATGGCATACTTAGAAGCGTCTGTATGGACATGGAACTCTATAGTCCAGATAGGGGGTCGAAGGATTGGTGCAATGACTAAGGGCTGTTTGATTTTGTGAAAAGTCTTAGTGGCTTCAGTTGTCCATTCTAGTTGGATGGTCATTTGGTAGATCAAATGGGCCAGCTTAGCAAAATTCAGGACAAACCTCCGATAGTAGTTGCAATGCCCCATAAAGATGTATACTTCTCATACGGTTCCTGGCTCAGGCAAAGCAAGTATTATGTGAATCTTGTCAACGTCGGTAGCGATACCAATGCACTATGTCATGCATGACCAGAAATTGGAATTTGGCCGGGTTTAGGGATATGCCGAATAATCGACATTGGATGAACACTTCATCTAAGCAAGTTAGATGTTGGACTCTAGAGGAGTGGACACACAAGTCGTCCATGAAAATTTCCAAAGAAAGTCCTTGAAGACATAGCTCATCACTCATTGGAAGGTGTTGGGAGCATTGCACAATCCAAATGGCATCACTATGTAGGCCTGTGTTCCCCACTCGGTGGAGAATGCGGTTTTGTGCTGATCATCTAGGACTATCTGCACCTGATTATAGCCACTAAACCCATCTAGAAAACTATAGGCTTTTGCTCCGGCTATTCATGGCAAGGAAAAATGTTCCTTGTCGGTTATAGAGTTAATTTTCTTGTAGTCCACACAGATTCTAAGTTTTCCGTTCTTCTTAGGTACTATCACAATCGGTGATACCCAATCAGTGTGTTCTATCTTGTAGATGAATCCTACATCTAGAAGCTTTTTTCAATTCTTTTTGAATCGGCTGGGTGTAGTGCGGATTAGACCTATAGGGCCTACTAACTGTGGGTTTCGCTCCGTCAAACAGTGGAATTGTGTGAACCACAATAGCTAGCAATATGCCTTTTAGCTCAGCATAATTCAATCAACCCATCTGGACTAGGCGATAGCTCCACCATCCTCCTGTACATAGAGTTAACAATGGAATGAGTGTCATTCAATGAATTCATTTTCATGCACACAACTATGCAGCTTCCAATAGAATTCACTTTTAAAGATATTACATGAATGCTCCAATGTTTGCTGGATAAAAACAGTAGTAATGCTCAATAGAACAAATCAGTAGTCTGGAAAAAAATGTACTCTTGATTGATTGGAAAAATTGAGTACAATAGCTTGAAGTAATAACTTCAACTTGTTCGTTGCTGCTGTTGTTGTTGTTGTTTCTAGATTAATCAACTATATATGCTAGCTACTAATAGGTTCAGCCCTTTTTCAAAAGATATTTTTGGTATTTTGAACTACTTAGCTAATTAGCACCGTCTGATAGTAGGTAGCCACCATAAAAGATATTTTATCTACATACGTGTCGGACTGTATGTGGATAGTCATGGATCGACTTTTATTGATGAGAGTTTGATGGATTGTCAATGATGTTGATGTTGAGTTAGTTGAGAGTTGATGAAAAGTTGATGAAGTCGGGCAAGTCGATGAAGTCGAGTTGTCGATGGAGTTGATGGAGTTAGTGTTTGAATTTTCGATGTCGAGTAAGTCGAGTACATCGATGTTGAGTAACCATTTGTAGCCATGTTGAAGTGACCTGATCCTCTCTTTCAACCTGTTCCAATGCACAAAGCCCTCTTTTGAATAACAACAAATGTTTCCAAAAAGAAATCACAAAGATATGGAACCTCTAAATTCTCTTCTAGCACTATAACTACCAAATCAACACATAGAATAAAGAAATCTTGATCAACCTATGATCCACCCACAATCTAATGAATCTTGCCACTTACAAAGATTGAAATACACTAATTTGAAGTCCAGCAACCTTTGAAAATAGAGATCCAAACAAAATTAGGGTTTTGACAAAATCACAAAAAATTGAATCTTCCAAAATTCATGCAATTGCCAAAAACTTGATATAGAATCTTGTAGCCTCCAATGAATTTTCCTAATGCAATAAAAATTGGCCAAATCCAGTAAGGCATGTGTGAAATTGGCCTACTTCAAGTTAATAAGCCTAAATTGATATTTGACCTACAGAAGATCAATTCTACATATGCAAAATGCTTGAATTTTGAGTAGAAATTAATCTAGCACACTCTATAATTGCTAGCTCCTCCAAATCCTTGTTAAACATGGTTGATCCTCCTGCAACACAAGCTCTGATACCATGTGAGTAGTTTTGTAATCACTAAGATCTAAAATCATCTCTTGATCTTTGGCTGTGGAAGACAACACAATTAGCACCATTGGCAATGTAGAAAATCATCATCTACTTGATGAAAGAGATGCAAACTCAACAAGATCTTGATTAAACATCAAATATATGAAAAAAGTTGTTGTCTATATAATAACAGTAGCCTAACATGTTTCACACATGTGGATCCAAATCACAACAAAACAAAGCATTCTACACACAAGATTGCAAAATATCATCACTATAGTGCACCAATGGATAGATGAACCCAAGATAACTCATCACTATAGTGCACCAATGGATAGATGAACCCAAGATAACTCATGTATAAGCATGAAATGAGATAACACAGAGAGAATCCAGTTCTCCCATGCTTGTACACTATTTTATAACAGGTTCATGTCTTATTTTGAACTTGGTTGCCCTCCATAAAAACTTCTAGATCAAAAACCCTACTTACAATGTAGATTAGATTCAATGAATCAACTATTCAAATTTGAATCTTCCACACTCGAACTTCTACATTTTCCACACTTTCTAAAAGTGGCAATTCAAAAACATTTAGACTAAAATAACTTTGAAATGTCTACCTCTAAGTCTAAAATGCATATTGGCCTAAATTGCCAATTGACCAAAATATGACTAAACTAGTTGATATTTCTCGTAGTTTGTGTTTTAGATATGTGGCCAATCTGAGTGTCTGATATATTGAGAATAATAAGCATGAAAGCTTTACCATCCTTAGATTTCCACTTTGAGTCGGCTGTGTCGTCTTCAAGCTTCACTTCGATACTTGTGCCAACATATCTCTGAGTAACTGGAAAACTATGTCTGATGCACTTCCGTTGATGAGCATTAAGCGCTAATAGCAATACTCTAATAGAGCTCTGAAAAAAAAATCCTAAAGATTGTAGAAGTCTTTAACGATCAGCTATTTATACTAAAGCAAGTTAAGCTAATCCAGTAGGACATCTAATCAGGTCGTAGATTGCAATTGGCAGTTAGCCATAATGCGTTGTCGTCCATTCAGTTAGGACTTCCCGAAAATTTACTTGCCAAGCAGTTAAGGCAAGTCTTTAGCTTCATATTAGGCAGAACAGTAATTGTCGTTCTTTGACATGGTCGACTCCTCCAACTTTTGTCGGAGTCATCTGTTGAGCAATTCTTGAGTATTTCTGTAGATTGTGTAGAAACACAAAAACTGTAGAACTGGATAATAAAATGGTTGAAGATTAAAGATCGATTATTCGGATGAATCACTCCGATAGTAGAATAATCCAATAGAACAATGTTTTTGCAAATCTCAATCTTTAATAAAAAAATGCATGTGTGAAATACATTTATTATATCTATTTGTTGCAATGATACAAAATTGTCTAATTGGAGTCCATGGCAATGCAGTGTCTACTGGTGTTGGTACATGCATACAATGTCCCACTGCATCCAAAAAATGGATTCACCCCCACTCTAGATGCCCTACAACATACATCCACCAGAAAATGAATGAGACGAGGACTCTTTTCCATCCCATCTCACACTATTTGTGATGCCACTAGATCAAATATTAGATATTCGGATGTAGGGTAGTGGTGCACCCAATGATCTATAGTGCTAAAAAATAATGACGGATTGATTGTATCAAAATCTACCATTGGAATAGTAATAGATGCATCAACACAACATAGGATATAAATGCCTAACGTATACACTTTCACAAGACATTGTGTAAAAATCAATTAAAAGAAAACACACACGGATGTGGTGCATTACTAAACAACAAACATCGCTCAACAGATGACTTCGACATATCGGATGACTCCGACAATTGTAGGAGTCGACCATGTCGAAGAATGACAATTACATCGCTAAGGGTGAAATTGGCTTGCACTCGGGTAGAGAGAGAAAAAGTACATAGCCTTTCAGGTAGGGAGAGAGAAGATGCAACAAATTCTAAGTGTATAATCACTCAATCTCTCGAAAATCTCAATGTAAAATGAGCTCTCTCACACTCTCTCATAGTAGATCGAGCTGAGGTGTGGCAATGATGCTCAATGATTGGACCTCTCTAGAATCACCTCCTTTGATTGGTCTGCTTACATGCCACCTCTTACATTGATTGGATCATTTTGGTGCATCCTTCACTATGATTGGTCCATATTGACAAATAAGATTATGAGGTGCAATGTCACTAGCCCTCTACCATCAAGCCAAGTGTAAGCAACCTACAATATCATGAGCTAATCTAAGTCAAAATTTGGCCTAATCACATAATTACAAGTGTACCTTATTGACTATTCAAGCTCAACATAAATGAACTAAATCTTTACACTCCTCAAAAACTAGCTTGATGAGATACTAGATCAAACAAAAAACTTGAGATACTTCTTGAGTGGATCCTTTGGTATAAATATGATGTGAAAACTAGCCAATGGAACCTTGATAGCAGCAAATTCGCCAAATCCATGACAGGATTTCTTTGATGGAAATCCATGCCAATCTCCTTGATGAACATTCCACCAATTTGCCACCATTTTCTTTTGTTCCCTCGATTCTTGAAGAAGATCTTGGGCTTGAAAGCTCCACTTCCTTGAAAATAATTGCACCATAATGAGAGAAATCCTAGGCCTCCATGCCTCATAATGACCATGAAGATCAAGATCGCAAAATAGGAAAAATTGTCGATCATCAAGATTTTGCATTCTAGCTTGACTAGTCCACAAACTATGATCACCATCTTCATGAGCCTTACCATCATGGAACATAGATTGAGGCAATCAAATTGCCATCTCCTCCTTGAGATGATCCAGATCCTCTTGACCATACTTCCACAAGGATTAGTTTCCAACTTAAAAAGATTTCCACATCTAGTTTCTCTTGCTACCACTTCACCATCCCCCTTAATCAAGCAAGCATCCTTTCCAAAGTACTAAATTTGAAAGCCATCATCAAATGGGATTCATGGTGAGATTAGGCACAAAAGGTACATCATAAAGAGTCATATTGGATCCAACACCACAATTCCTTTTATCTTGCATCTACTATTAATAGGGATAATGAATGATTTGTAAGTATAAAGAGGATCCTATCTGAAACGTCTCCCAAGCTTCAAATCTGGATAGAACTCCAAGAACACAATAGGAAAGTGCAATGGACGAAACTGACCCAACCAATCATAGATCTCCTCTAATTTAGCCTCCAATCACTAGGGAATTTGGCAAATGACAAAGATAGGAAGCGCTTACCAATCCAACAACATAACAACCGCAGACTCTCAATGATCCTCATGGACACAAGTGAGGGTATATACAGAGTGTAGAACCCACCTTGTTTGTCCATGCACTGAATCCATGTGGGTGCCCCTATGTCCAAGGCAGTGCCTAATGGTCCAAACTCCCATTAGGGCCATAACACTATCCTTGGCTGGTTGAGTAGGTACGACACATGTTTAGGTACCAAAAAGCCATTAGGTTGACTAATCAAGTCAATTTGACCTAATCATTAGGTATACCACTTCTGCATAGTATCAGGACATCATCCTCATACATGGCAACATTGATGATCTCCTCGTCTGTGATTTTTATATAAACATTGGAATCATCCATCAATGGCTCAAATCCCAAGGATCTCAGGGCATGATCTTTCTTCTTGTACCATTGTCACGCGGATTGCTTCAGACCATAGATACTTCTGTGCATTCGGCATGCATGGTAGGAAGTGAGTTGGAGATATAACTTAGTGGTTGATCCATGTAGACTTCTTCATCTAGCTCGCCATGTAAGAATGTTGTCTTCTCATCGACGATGTGAATCCTGAGGTTGTATATAGCTACATATGCAAATAGTAGGTGTAAGGATGCATGTTTCACCACTGGAGAGAAAGCCTCAGTGTAGTCGATGCCTTACTTTTGAGAGAATCCCTTCACTACAAGTCTGGCCTTGTATCTCAAAACATCTCCATTTGGGCCATAATTGAGCTTGTAAACCCATTTGCATTGAACTGTCTTTCGTTTGTCTAGCACTGGTTGCAGTGTCCATACCTCATTCTTCTTTATGGATTTGATTTTCTCATTCATGGCTTGGATCCATTTGTCCTTGTTTGGACTGTTGATGGCTTTCTCGAATGTTTGTGGTTTGCTATTGAATCCACAAAACTCTTCGAATATTGAAGCTGAGTTGCCTGGCACAAATCTTGTTGGCGCTCTTCGCTCTCTTGTTGATATCCTTGGAGATTCTTTGGGTACTACAATGTTCTTGTCTTTGTCTCTTCGTCTAGGTCCAAAATCATCTCGGTTTACAGGAGTTGTAGCAATAGGCAAGCTTGCAATCCTTTCCTCATCTGACTCGTCGCTCAGCTGACGTGAAGTTCGAACATCTTCATCTGAGTATTCGGGTTCTACTCCCTTTGTCATGGTTGGCAAGTCGTGGTACTTCTTTTCTAGGACTTCATAGCTGGCAAAATCATTGTCAGCTATTGTCCTAGTCTCATCAAACTTGACATCTCTGACAGTCTTCACTAGATTCGTCTCTTGCATGTAGATCATGTAGTATGACGAATGATTGTACCCGACAAGGTATCCTAATTCAACTTTCTCATCAAGCTTCTTCTGAAGCTTATCAGGGTACTTGCCCCTTCCCAATCTGTCATCCCAAAATCATCAAGGATTTTCTAGATGTATCTTGATTGATGAAGGTATAGCTTTCCTTCGTCATAGTCACGGTCGATTTATAAGCTAGATAACATCTGGCTTCTCCTAGGTCTGTTATCCAGAAATGTTTCAAGATCTCACTCTTCACTCCTGCAATCAGCTCTTCGCTTCTGCATAGTATCAGGACGTCATCCACATACACGATAACAATGATGATCTCCTTGTCTGTGATTCTCAAGATCTCGCTCTTCACTCCTACAATCAGCTCTTCGCTTCTGCATAGTATCAGGATGTCGTCCACATACACGACAACAATGATGATCTCCTCGTCTGTGATTCTTATATAAACATTGGAATCAGCCATCAGTGGCTTGAATCCCAAGGATCTCAAGGCATGATCTTTCTTCTTGTAACATTGTCACGTGGATTGCTTCAGACCATAGATACTTCTGTGCATTCGGCATGCATAGGTAGGAAGTGAGTCAGAGATATAACCTGGAGGCTGATCCGTGTAGACTTCTTCATCTAGCTTGCCATGTAAGAATGTTGTCTTCTCATCGACGATGTGAATCTTGAGGTCGTATGCTGCATATGCAAATAGTAGGCATAAGGACGCATGTTTCACCACTGGAGAGAAGGTCTCAATGTAGTCGATGATTTACTTTTGAGAGAAATCCTTCGCTATAAGTCTGGCCTTATATCTCGAAACATTTCCATTAGGTCCATACTTGAGCTTGTAAACCCGTTTGCATTGCATTGTCTTTCGTTTATCTGGCACTGGTTGTAGTGTCCATACCTCATTCTTCTTCATGGATTCAATTTTTTCATTCATGGCTTGGATCCATTTTTCATTGTCTAGACTGTGGATGGCTTTCTCGAATGTTTGTGGTTCATCACTGAATCCACAAAACTCTTCGGATGTTGAAGCCGAGCTGCCTAGCACAAATCTTGTTGGCGCTCTTCGCTCTCTTGTTGATCTTCAGGTACTGCAATGCTCTTGCCTTTGTCTCTTCGACTAGGTCCGGAACCATCTCGGTTTATAGGAGTTGTAGTAGTAGGCAGACTTGTGGTCCTTTCTGACAAAATTTCCAGATTTCAAACGTGTGAGAAATGTCCACAAGTATGATAGATCTAATTAAGCCTTGTGATTGGCACAGTAACCTGATTCTAGATTGAATAGCAAGATCTAGTTCAGAAGAAATGGCTTAACCACAATCTAGCACGCTAAACAACTGAATATGATAGCAATGAATCAATAATGAGCAAAAGTACAAGATATCAGTGTATAAGCATTAGCTTCAACATGAGTTAGAGAGATAAGAGTAGAGAGATAACAAGCAAAATAGTTTAGATCCAAAATGGCATGAGATAGCTACAAAACTTTGGTTCTTCATCATTGATTGTGAGGAGAGCTACACATATTTATGGAGTTTGAGGTAGCTCAAGGTAGAACCACATCCATTCATTACAAAATGACTTCTAAAGTGACATCTAGAGTCTGTGACATTTGTCACTTGCCATGTATGAAATTCTACCAGCTTTTTACAAGTGTGCTAGTTCTAACTAACAAAGTACAAATCATCATGCATGTGTCCATTACACTTTGTGCATGCCTTGCATGTCACTATGGATCACTTACAGTTAATGCATGTGAATTGCCACGAGTTTCTACAAGCATGACTTTGCTAATTCTATGTCTACAAAATATATGTAAGTTGTATTCTTCAATCTAGATATTACATAACCATGTAGCTCAAGTTCTATGTAGGCCAAACTTGGCGTTTTGCATTTATGAGCTACATACTTGCATGGTACAACATTTGTAGCAAGCCAAGAAATCAATATGGATTGTTTTTCAATCTTAACACTCCTCCTAAAAATAATCTATATTCATTTGAACTTGGATCTTGGTATAACTCCAAGATTGGCTCTATGCTTGATGAAGGAACTTTTGCTCAAAGGTTTGGTGAGCATATCAGCAATACAAGATGATGTGTCGATGTGCTCCAATTTGATTTCACCTCCAATGAGCTTCTCTCTCACGAAGTGATGTGCAACTTCGATATGCTTGCTTCTTGCATGGAATATTGGGTTGTTGGCAAGGGCTTGGGCTGAAATGTTGTCACACATGATCACATGTAGATCCTGTTCCATGATTATCTTTAGCTCCAGTAGTAACCTCTTGATCCAAAGCACTTCCTTTGTTGTTGTAGTGAGTGCCTTGTACTCAGCTTCACATGATGAGAGTCAGATACAGTATCTTGTTTTTTGGAAAGCCAAGATATCAAGTTTCCTCCAAGATATATGACATAAGCACTTGAAGATTTTCAATCTGTTCTATCACTTGCAAAATCCGAGTCAGAATAACCAATAATAGAAAGATCTTCACTTTTATACAATAAGCCAAAATCAAAAGTTGCAGATATATATCTAAGCACTCTCTTGTGTTGAATTTCACACGTGTGGACTGTCCACTACATGTACTTGTGATCTCCTAAGGTGTGTAGATGCACCAAGATCAAGACTAGATTGAGATTCAAGATCAATCTTGAATCCTATGGCAAAAACACACTACTACATGCATTCAATCACTTCCAACTCTCACTCACACGTGTGGGAAGTATTCAAAAAATAATCTAAGTAAAAACAAGCTGCTCTCCTCGGGTAGAGAGAGAAAATACATCAAGAGCTCTCGGGTAGAGAGAGAAAGCTAGAAATCCAATAACTCACAAAATCCATGAAATCACCAAATCAATTGATTTCAAAATGAGGAGTACAATGATACTAGTAGGTCCACGAGCTACCACTATGCTTAACTATGATTGGACCACATTTTGTCACCTCTTGATCCTATTGGATCATTGATCTATGCACCTCTTAATTCTATTGGACTATATTCAAGCACACCTCAATTTCCTATTGGACCTCACAAGGTTCCACCTCTATATCCTATTGGACCTCTTGGAATTCATCAAACAAAAACTTTACACTTGTCTACACTCTAATTAGCAAGTGTTTAGCCTCTTACTCTATTTTGGCTCAATAGTGGCATTACAAGTGGAAATGCATAATTTGCCATCTATGCCAAATTTATTCCTATCAACATCCTACACCTAGATGCTTGATGTAAAAAACATAAGACCCCTATATCTAACATAGATAATCTTTTTCAATTCTTCACACTCCTCCTAAAAAATTATCTATGAAGTTTTGAGCATTGATCTTGATATAACTCCAAGATTAGATCTATGCTTGATGAAAGCACTTTTGCTCAAAGGCTTGGTGAGTAGATCGGCAATACAAGAGGACGAGTTGACATGCTCCAAATAGATTTCTCCTCCAATAAGCTTTTCTCTCACAAAATGGTGTGCCACTTCTATGTGCTTGCTTCTTGCATGAAATATGGGATTATTGGCAAGAGCTTGGGCCGAGATGTTATCACACTTGATCATTGGTAGATCATCCTCCTTGATGCACTTTAGTTCCATTAATAACCTCTTGATCCAAAGCACTTCTTTGGTAGTTGTAGTGAGTGCTTTGTACTCGGCCTCACATGAAGAGAGAGATATAGTATCTTGCTTTTTGGAAAGCCAAGATATTAGATTGCCTCCAAGAAAGATAGTGTATGCACTAATAGATTTTCGATCCATTTTGTCACTTGCAAAGTCCGAATCCGAGTAGCCAATAATGGATAGATCTTCACTTTTATAGAGTAGACCATAATCACAAGATGAAGATACATATCTTAAAATCCTCTTGGCCATCTTCCAATGATGGATCTTAGGTTCTTGCATAAATTGACTCAATTTGTGCACACAAAAACTAAGATCGGGCCTAGTAATGGTAAGCCAAATCAAGGAGCCTACAAGACTCCTAAAAAGTGTGATGTCCTCAAAGGATATTTCATCACCTTTATTAGGATCTTTTACAATTTGCTCCATTGGAGTATCTATGCTCTTAGAATTTTCCATATGGAATTTTTTCAACATAGAGTGAGCATATCTAGATTGGCATATAAAGACATGATTTTCATAAAAATCAATTTCTAGGCCTAGGATGTAATGTATCTCTCCTAGATCTTGCATTTTAAACTCACATCCAAGTGCTAGCTTGGTTTCATCAACTAGCTTGATACAACTTCCACAAAGAATAATGTCATCAACATAAATTAGAAGAATGACAATATTGCTATCAACAAACTTTAGATACATGGAAGGATCATAGTCACTAAGAGTAAATCCTAGTGACATAAGGAAAGAGTTAAGTCTTGAATACCATGATCTTGGTGCTTGCTTGAGTCCATAAAGACTTTTGAAGAGCAAGCACACTTTGGACTCATCCTTGATGAATCCTTGAGGTTGTTCCATATAGATCTCCTCCTCAAGATAACCATTTAGAAAAGCATTGGATACATCTAATTGGAACACCTTCCACTTGAAAAAACAAGCAAGAGAAATAAGAATTCTTATTGTCACCATCTTTGCAACGGGTGCAAAGGTTTCCTCATAATCAAGACCATGGATTTGAGCAAATCCTTTGGCACATAATCTTGCTTTATGCTTGTTAATGGTGCCATCATGATTGAACTTGATCCGAAATACCCACTTGCAACCAATCACATGCTTGTTGGAAGGAGGATCCACAAGTTCCCAAGTATTGTTGGTGATCAATGCATCATACTCTTGCTTCATGGCATCATACCACTCCTTGGTATTAAGTGCCTCTTGTACATTCTTTGGCTCTTCATGAGAGACATAAAAAACATAATTAGTGGAATCAAGATCCACTTGTTTGCCTTTGTCAACATATGAGAGCCTCTTAGGCTCGGATCTATCTCTCATGGATCTTCTTGGTGAAAAAATCCGAGGAGAGTCTTCTTCAAATCTCGACCCCATCACATCATGATTGTCTTCAAAATCAATAATTGATGATGCATCCATAGATTTCTTGATCTCGGCCTCTTCAAATGATGAGTGTTGATCTTCATGAAAGACAACATCTCTACTTTCAATAACTTGAGAAGTAGAGAGTATAAAGACTCTATAGGCCTTCTTGGTGGATGAGTATCCAACCATGATCCCTTTGCATGCACTAGGATCTTCCTTCTTCCTTGTTTCCAAGGGCATATGGACAAAGCATAAGCATCCAAAAATTCTAAGGTGATCAACCTTAGGCTTCTTCAAAAATAAGATTTCATATGGTGACTTTCCTCCAAGAGCTATATGTGGGAGCCTATTGCAAAGATAATTTGCACAATTAATGGCTTCTCCCCAAAAATCTTTGGGCAAAGATGCCTCAATTCTCATAGATTTTGCACATTCACATAGAGATCTATTCTTTCTCTCGGCCACTCCATTTTGAGATGGAGAGTAGGCACAAGAAAACTCTCTTTTAATGCCTTCAAGCTCACAAAAGTCTTGAAATTTATTGGAGATATATTCACCACCTCCATCACTTCTAAGAGCTTTAATCTTGAATGAGAATTGCTTCTCTACATAAGCTTTGAAAATAAGGAAATGATCAAACACCATAGATTTTGAAGCAAGAAGATATATCCAAGTGAATCTTGTGTAATCATCAATGAAAGTAACAAAACAAGTGGCTCCTCCCTTGCTTGTAGTTGATGAGAAATGCACATCCGAGTGGATTAACTCCAAAGGATGCTTGCTTTTGATAGAAGATCTTGTAAATGGCTTTTTGTGAGATTTAGCAATAGCACAAGCCTCACAAGGCTTGATCTTCTTGGAGAATGACTTTGGCAAGCCAATAGCTTTGGATTCTTTGATCATAGAGAGCATGGATTTGTAGTTGGGATGTCCCAACCTCCTATGCCATAATTCCTCCATAGAGAGCTTGTTCACAAGAGCAACATTACAAGCATTCACATACTCATTTGGATCTAGTTTATAGATGCCACCAAATCTAGATCCTAATGCAAGTATCTCATCATTCTTCTTGATAGTGCAAGTATCAACATTGAATTTTACATCAAGGCCATTATCAAGCAATTGGCCAACACTAATAAGATTCTTGGTAAGCTTAGGTACATAAAGAACTCTAGAGAGAGAAAGAACTTTAGAGGATGCAAGCTTCAAGGGAATGTTCCCTATGCCTTCAATAGGACATTCAAAATCATTTGCAGTGTATATTGATTTCTTCACTCCATCATAAGGTGCAATAGAAGAGAAAGAGTCCTTGGAGCTACACATATGTGAAGAGGCTCCACTATCAATATACCATAGGCCGTCCTTCTTGAAAGGAGTAGATGAGAAACTAGAGACCATAAGAGATCCCTCTCCATCACTTGCAATAGTGTCTTCCTTCTCATTGGTAATATTGGCTTGCTTGAGTTGATTCTTCTTTTTGAAGCAATTGGTGGCATAATGACCTTTCTTGCCACAATAAAAGCACTTGATCTTCTTCTTCTTCTTGAGCTTGGATGATGAAGCATTAGAGGAATCATCTTCCTCCTCATCTTTGTCTTTGGATTTGACTTTGTCCTTGCTTGAGGATTGTTGATGTTGGTTCTTGCTCCTCTCTTTGTGCTTATCCTTGGCAAAAAGAGCTTTGCCATCATTATGAGTGAGAGAAAGCTTGTCCATCCTCAAGAGCTTATACTCTTGTCTTGATTCTTCTGAAATTAGCACACTTTGGAGAGCCTCCAAACTTGGTAGCTCCTCCTTAATGGCATAGGATTGGACAAGATTATCAAATTCACTTCTCAAGCCATTGAGAATGACTTGAACTAGCTCATTTTGATTGATGGAATCACCAATACAAGCAAGCTCTCTATGAATATCTTTTACTCTCAAAACATAACTAGATGCACTCTCATCACTCTTTTGGCTACTTTGAAAGATTTGATTCCTAAGAGTGAGAAGCCTAGAGGTATTCTTAGCCTCATAGATAGTCTTGAGACAATCCCAAGCTTCTTTGGCTGCTGTACAAGTACCTATCTCCCTCAATATCTCATTAGAGACATTCATCTTAATGTAGTGGAGAGCCATCCTAGCTCTCTTTTTGTATTTTTGAACCTCTTGAAGAACTTGTGGTTCTTCTTCAAGGCCAAGAACTATGTCCATCACGTCTTGAAGGATCAAGATGGACTCCATCCTCATTTTCCAAATTGAATAATTTGAAGTGGTCAATCTTTCACTTGGTTCCAACAAGGATGAACCCATTGAAGACATTTGAAGTGAAGAAAACTCAGATGATGAACAATAAATGTTGTTACACACTTTCAATAGGATCCAATAATTGAGTACTATCTCCTCTTATGAAAGATCTTTCAACATTTGTGAATTGATTCTCACTAGCTACACAAATCTCTCTAAAACAAGATCTATTTCACATCAAATGATGGAGTATAGGCAAAGTTAGGATCCAACACTCTTAGCACGTGTGAAATACACTAAGAAACCAAATTTGACTCAAATACAATTATATTGCATGAAACAAAATGGCTAAGATCTCAAAACAGTGCCTAGATCACATATAGATGAGATTGGCAAGCATACAACTGTGATTTTGGATCAACCAAGCAATCTCTTGACCAAACCAAATGTGTCCACCCAGGTCTAGGTGCCCTACCTAACCCTCTTCAAAAGCTTATAACTTTTGATTGGCTCAACCAAATGGAATGAAACTGATTGCAACAGAAACTAGACAAAAATAGCTTCAAAACAAGCTATCAAGCAAGATAAATGGATCAAACATGAGAGAGAACTTCCAAACTGAAATTGGATGTTCCTCACACGTGTCTGAGCACCTGATTCCGTACAGTACCAGATCAGACCCAATCAATGTCCTTTTGATCTCTTTTGATCCAAGATTGAACAAGATAGCTAGGAAAATGGGCCTTGACAATTTCTAGCTCAAGATTGATGAAAATTTTTCACTTAGATGGATCAAAATGCATGGTAACCTTAGGTAGGCTCTGATACCATGTTGAATTTCACACGTGTGGACTGTCCACTACATGTACTTGTGATCTCCTAAGGTGTGTAGATGCACCAAGATCAAGACTAGATTGAGATTCAAGATCAATCTTGAATCCTATGGCAAAAACACACTACTACATGCATTCAATCACTTCCAACTCTCACTCACACGTGTGGGAAGTATTCAAAAAATAATCTAAGTAAAAACAAGCTGCTCTCCTCGGGTAGAGAGAGAAAATACATCAAGAGCTCTCGGGTAGAGAGAGAAAGCTAGAAATCCAATAACTCACAAAATCCATGAAATCACCAAATCAATTGATTTCAAAATGAGGAGTACAATGATACTAGTAGGTCCACGAGCTACCACTATGCTTAACTATGATTGGACCACATTTTGTCACCTCTTGATCCTATTGGATCATTGATCTATGCACCTCTTAATTCTATTGGACTATATTCAAGCACACCTCAATTTCCTATTGGACCTCACAAGGTTCCACCTCTATATCCTATTGGACCTCTTGGAATTCATCAAACAAAAACTTTACACTTGTCTACACTCTAATTAGCAAGTGTTTAGCCTCTTACTCTATTTTGGCTCAATAGTGGCATTACAAGTGGAAATGCATAATTTGCCATCTATGCCAAATTTATTCCTATCAACATCCTACACCTAGATGCTTGATGTAAAAAACATAAGACCCCTATATCTAACATAGATAATCTTTTTCAATTCTTCACATCTTGGCCATTTTCCAATGATAAATAGAAGGATTTTGCATAGCTTGGCTCAACTTATGAACACTAAAGCTTATGTCAGGTCTAGTTATTGTGAGCCAAATTAAGGAGCCTATAAGACTTCTAAAAAGTGTGATGTCCACGAAGGATCTTTTATCACTGACCTTTGTTAGAGTCCTTTACATTTTGCTCCATAGGTGTTCTCTTACAATTCAACATATTGAACTTCTTTAACATTGAAAGAGCATACTTGGATTGACATACAAAAGCTTCATCTTTAAGAAAGTCAATCTCTAATCCTAGAATATAGTGAATTTTTCCAAGATCTTGCATCTTGAACTCTTTTCCAAGTGCAACCTTGGTTTCCTGAACTAACTTGATGCAACTTCCTGTCAGAATGATATCATCAACATAAATAAGAAGGATGACAATATCTTTATCAAAAAACTTGACATATAAGGAAGGATCATAGTTACTAAGATTAAATCCTAGTGACTCAAGAAAGGTGTTAAGCCGAGAATATCATGATCTTGGAGCTTGCTTCAATCCATATAAACTTTTGAAGAGCAAACAAACTTTTTCTTTGTTATGGATGAACCTAATAGGCTGATCCATATAAATCTCTTCTTCTAGATACCATTTAGAAATGCCTTAGAGACATCTAGTTGAAGAACTTGCCAATTGAAAAAACAAGCAAGAGATATTATGATTCTAATTGATACCATCTTTGCAACTATAGCAAAGGTCTCCTCATAATCAAGTCCATAAACTTGAGCAAAACCTTTAGCACAAAGTCTAGCCTTGTACTTGTTGATTGTGCCATCTTGATTATACTTTATTCGAAAAACCCACTTGCAACCAATGGTGTGCTTGTTGGATGGAAGATCCACAAGCTCCCATGTCTTATTGGCCATCAAAACACATATTCCTCCTTCATGACAAGGTACCATTCCTTCGAGTTGAGAGCATCATATACATCCTTCGGCTCCTCATGAGAAATAAAATAAGCACAATTAGTGGAGTTGATTTCCACTTGCTTGCCTCTATCTCCATAGGTAAGCCTTCTAGGCTCGATTCTTTCTCTTTGAGATCTCCTTGGTGAAAAGATTCGAGGTGACTCCTCCTCAATTCTCGGCCCCATCTCTCCATGATAGTCTTCAAGAGTGATGATTGGAGTATCTTTGTGAGAATCTTTGAACTCGGCCTCCTCAAGAATGTATTTTTGATCTTCATGGAATATAACTTCTCTACTCTCAATTATAGTTGAGGTAGAGGGAACATAGATTTTGTAAGCTTTCTTGTTGGATGCATATCCAACCATGATCCCTTTAATAGAATTAGGATCATCTCTTCTCCTTGTTTCCAAGGGCACATTAACAAAGCAAGCACGATCAGAAACTCTAAGGTGATCTACCTTAGGTTTCTTCTTAAACAAGACTTCAAAAGGTGATTTTATAGCAAGTGCATTGTGAGGTAATCTATTGCACAAATAGTTTGCACAATTTATAGCTTCACTCCAATATTCAATAGGCAAAGAAGTTGCTACTCGAATTGCTTTACACATTCACATAAAGATCTGTTTTTCCTCTCATCTACTCCATTTTGAGATGGAGAATAAGCACAAGAAAACTCTCTCTTTACTCCTTCACCTTCACAATAATCATGAAACTTGTTGGAGATGTATTCACCTCCTCCATTGTGAGATTAGGAAGTGATAAAAAACCATAGCCTTTGAAGAATGTAGATACAACCAAGTATAATCTACGAAGATGTGTTTTACCGCATGAAATCCCAGATTTAATCATGTTTTCACATGATGACATGGGCGGAGTAAAGTCATCAATAAAGGTGACAAAACATGTTGCACCACCAATACTTTTAGAAGAGAAAAAATGTACATCTAAGTGTATAAGCTCCAAAGGATGAGTAGTCTTTATAAAAGACTTCTGATATGGCTTTCTGTGTGACTTTGCAATGGCACAATCCTCACAAGGCTTGAAATCTTTAGAAAGAGATTTTGGAAGACCAATAGCCTTCACCTTCTTAACCATAGAAGACATAACCTAATGGGTAAAGGAATCACTTTCTCTAGGCAAGGACACTTTAGGATAAAACCTAAACCATTCACAAAACAATATCACTTACTATTAAGCTTCATTATTTAGAGAGAGGAAACAAAAAATTGAGCATTGTCCGCCCGATCCTGTACAGGGATGTCAGCTGCTAGAAGTAGAAGTGGAATGCCCTTGCGTCGCACAAGCTAGCGATCCATCTTACGGCATTTGGATCGTGCATAATTTTCACAATACAAGTGTGTGCAAATTGTTATGCATAATGTTGAAGCATAGTGATCAATATTGCAGTTGCATATGCTGTTGAACCGTTGGACGATGCACGGATAATGATATCAGCTGCCGAAGACGGAACACCTGGTTTAAGATGTTGTTCCACATGCATTCCAGCTATGTACATTTCAGTTTGGATCGTCAGATTTGATCGTATGGAGTCCGACTGATGAAAGGAGCTGAATATTTAAGTTGCAGATATGCAGGTCAGTAGAGCCAATCATGTGTGATTTGTCTTTGATCTGACACAGGAGGGATTAGATTTGAGTTTAGATTACATCTAAAAATGTAACGATACTAATATATCCAATGAAAAGCACTTAACAGAACTCTTCGATTGATGGATGCAGCCTAGCATGTACTTTTTGGCGGAAAGCTTTAGAAGAAAGTTGCCGACCAGCTCCGAAGAGGCAATTCGTTGGTAAGTCGATTTGATTTGTGGCAGATTTTGTTCGGGGTAGAAATTGGCTTGTATATACATATCTGTTCGAACTCATGATGGTAGTATGACAGCTACTCTCAACTTCTGACAGCTGCAATTACAATATAATTACATTCTGCTAGCTGGATATGATAATGTCCTCTGTCTCGGATCTTTCCAACGCGTTCTTAGCTTTTACAGTCCCTTTTTAAAAAAAATAATTGACTAGCTTTTAAAAGTCTGCTGCCCTGTGATGTGCCATGATTGGCAATATGTTGCGCTTTTGATTAACATCCAGAAATGCTTCATACGGTGTTTTGTTTATACAATGCAAGCATTGTTTGTAAAATTTCTCAGTCTGAGATGTTGCCTGGAAAGTTAGGACTACTCTGATACAATTTGCTTGCCACGGCTACTGACTGTAGGTTCCATGAATCTTGGAAAATTAGAAATAGAACTTGTCATTGACGCGTGCTTTAGAGATTTGATCTTATATAGTGTCTCTGTATCTGGCGAATTTCCCTTTGTCTTTGTATTTTGCAGTTGGTGCTCAGCGCCTGGATGATTTTCAGAATTTTCTTTCATGAGCAGCTCCAAATCTCTTAATTTATTACTCAACCATTGGCACTCAATTTCACAATCTTTCGTCTTCCTCAATGCAGTCACCTTCTCCGCTTCTCTTTCAGGACTTGTTACCTGCAATAATTGGTCCATTTATGGTCATATCTGTCAAAATCTTTACAAGTCTGATAAGCCAATAGATTCTGCAACCACTATTCATACTACAAACAAGAATATTTTAACACTCTTTTGTTGCCATTCATTGTCACTAACCGGAGAAAATTGTTCGTTGTGATATTTTCCTACGCGCAGTGAAAACTCAAGGGTCGAAATAGTTTCCCGAATATCCTCCTCCTTAGGGCTGATATGTACTAAAATCAGCGCCGTTGAGTTACTTCCTGCAAACATAGTGGACTTATACAGATCAAATTTAGGTATCCTGACTGTTACTCTCATCAATGTACGGAATGGCATAGACGAGTAGGACAGTTGGCTCACAATCCATACCAAGACAATCTCGAAGGAGTTGCGTGAGTTTATTATTCCTGCAGAAGAAGAACCAGCAGCATTACGTAATGTCTATTTTACACTTCTTTCACAAGAACCAAGGCCAAGTACAAGACAGATCATAAACTTGACCAAATTCTCAATATGCTCTACAAGCTCACCTGTAAGGAACATGAGATTGCTTTTTCTGCAATGTGCTAAGGACATCTCCCAGAGCAACCAAGGAAACATTTATGTATCTGCTTTCCTGTAAGAAATTCTCGTATACTTGAGTTTCTTGAGTTTCAAGCATGCGCTCACTGCTACCGAGATTAACCAGCCAAAGTTGACTGGTCGTTCTGTCTCCATCACCACTGTCCAAGATTCGAGTAACAGTAACACGAACAAGACTGCAAAGACAGGTTTCTATAAGTCTGTTTTACTCATCGACAAAAATGTCACAGGGATACTTCTTTGTAGAAGTACTGTTTTTTATGAAATTGTGCTTATATTTTACTGTGTTACTTGACCATCTCCGATGACTCAGAGCTTACAATTAGCTATATAGAGCATGGACTGGATTGTAGATCAAGCTGTGTGTCCTACATACCAGTGTGATCGATGAGAAGTAAATCTAGTTGCAATGTGGCTGGAAGCTGATCCTGCACGAATCGCTTTTTCGAACAAGAGGATTCCATGTTTATCACTTTTTAATATGACCTCGTTTAGATTCTCCACTTCAATTCTGGGACCGGCCATCTTGATTTTTAGGCTGCATGTTCTACCAGCATCAACTAAACAGAAAGTAACATTTCTAATATGTATGGCTGGAAAAGTTGGTTTGGAGCACTACCATTTCAAACATGAAAAAGATGCAGTCTTTATTTTGGAGAACTAGACAAAAGACTTATACAATACCATGACACCTTTTTTGTCTGTGTAGGATGGCTTGCGAGTAAGTCGTGCATCAATCCCTTGTATAATTGAACTATGCTCAGTCCAAAGCTATATTTGCCGACACAGTCCATAGATGCTTTATCAAATAGTAGCTGCAAAGTCCGTGCAATGATTCCTGGACAGTCTCTGCTACCTGTCTGTGTTAGATCAAAATCAAATTTTCAATACATTCCATAGAGAGTACAGGTATACATTCTACTACCTGAAAAACTGTTGTGTTAGCAGACCTTTCTTGTCTAGTCTGAATCCAAACAGTTTTTATAACTACCATTGAGAAGGTCTTCTGGGCCTCCTCTTGTCCATATGCAAGAACGCAGATGTTCTGTCCATCCATTGCTGACTGTACGACTGGTTCAATCTCATCAAAAACTTCATCTGCCACAAATTCACTTGCAGGGTGAATGATTGAAATTATTACTGAAAGTTTCCTCTTTATTGCTGTAAAACCTTAATGAAGGGATTGTAGAGAGACCTTGGGAAGATGTTGGTGGAAAGACCTTATCAAACTTGTAAGCTCTGTTTTCTTTCCCAGCTTTTGGAATCTCTACCTCTACTTCACGTGTTTCTAGTCTTATGACTGGCTCAAGTTGAGATGTATTTCCTTCCATGCCAACTCGTCGGACCATACAGAATATCTGGATGTTACCTGTTGGCCCCATCCATATTTCAGCTATGTGAACTGACATTGTATTGAAGAACTTGTACCATATAAGAGCTCACAGAGCCATAACGAGATGGTGCGGTCATACCAATTCAATAAACTTGACCTTGCTAAGTGAGAAAAGACTGTCAGAGAATGATTCCAAATTTACCATAAAGGTCAAGAAACTGCCTCTGAGCTGATCTCCTGTTTACATCGGCTAACTCATATGCAGATTTCAAGAGGACAAGCTGATCTGAAATCCAGAAGCCAGCCAGACACCAAATGCATAGTGCTAGTTTCAGATCTTTGCAACGTTCTGGTATTCTCAGAATCAAGCATTTAAATAAACGCAATATTGATGCCAACCTTTCTGGACTATTTCTTAATCCCCATAACTCATAACCAAGTTATCATAGATTACCCTTAACTTTCAGTATAAGGAAATCAGCGCATTGTTCCAAACGTCTTCAATTCAGCTGCACTAATGACTTATGCATGATTCTATGTCTTCAACATGCAAATTAAAACATGACTAGTGCATAATTCTATCCCCTCAACATGCAAATTAACACCTGACGACATTTCATGAGGATACCTTCAGGAGTCAAACTGGAGCTACCATCTACTTCCTTTAAGTCGCTTTTCTGGCTCTCCTTCGAAGTCATCAGCAAGAGATCACCATCTGCAAAGGAATAACTGATCTTCTTGGATTTATTGGAGCTGTCATCTTCTTCCTTCGAATCTTTTTTCTGGCTCTGCCTAGATGTCATCAGCAAGAGATCACCATCTGCAAAGGAGTGACTGATTCTTTTGACCTCACTGGAGCTATCATCTTCTTCCTTCGAATGGCTTTTGCTCTGCTTCAATGTCATTAGCAAGAAATCACCATCCGCATCAGAATGACAAATATTTTTGGACTTACTGGAGCTGCTGTCTTCTTCCTTCGAATCGCTTTTCTGGCTCTGCTTCAATGTCATCAGCAAGAAATCATCATCCGCATCAGAAAGACTGACCTTTTTGGAGTTACTGGAGCTACTATCTTCCTGCTTTGAATCAATTTTCTGGCTCTGCTTCCATGTTATCAGCAATAAATCACCATTCGCATCAGAATGACTGAGTTTTTTTGACTTACTCGTGTTGAATCGAACCTTTGAATATAATTGTTCGGATTGTTCTTGCTGAGTGACTGATTGCATAATGTTCTGAATGCCCATAGTCCTTTGCCACGTTTGAAGATAGGTGAATGCCAGTCATTAACTCCTATGTACTGAAACATTCATGCCGTTGACAAAATTGAAGCCAATCTCCATGAGAGCCAGTTCTTTTGTATGACCTTGAATATCACCTTTAGGACATAATTGACTTGAGGTGATTGAATATTCATCACCAATTATTCATAATTTGTCGTAAGAAATGTAACCAAACAGGATAGTTTAAATTATAACCTCACCAGACTATCACTGTAATTGGGATAGGATATAAATAAAATTGTTTTCCTCCATCCTGACGTGAGTGGCAAGTTGGCAACAAATGGCGAACCAAAGTATAAGCCATTAGATTTGGGATTTGACCCACCCCCCGCACCACCTTGGTAAAAAGATTTCCTAGTGCTGATCTCTCACAACACTAGTGGAGGCTGTGGGCAACCGCAACAGGTGTATGTGACATATACAACTTTCACATAAGGTGTCTAATCTGGAGGTATTGCCACTAAAACCAAGACCATTCCTTCTAACATATTGAATCTCTCACAAGGTTGGTATCTAAACTTCCAGAGATGGTTAATGAAGAAAATGTGATTGAAAGTACAAATCCCATGAATGCAGGCGAAGCTTCTTCACAATTACGACAATGAGACTATGTGTATATTTATTAATAGAATTATGAATTTTGTCGCTTAGCTTTCCTTTTCTCTTTTTGGTCTCTTGAAGCTTAGCTTTCTTTTGATTTCGTGGCAGATTTAAGCTGTGGTGATTCCTGTGGTGATCTTAATTGGCTTTCTTTTTGGGCATTGCTTTGCAAACGGGCAATAGCGTGTTCAAGATAGTCATTGGAGTTTATGCTAAAATCGACCTTGAAGTCACTGATAGTCAATGGAGTTGCATTTATACATAATAGATACTGCTGTCTGGAAACGTAGGTTATTTTTCTGAACACTGGAAATGTTGGTGCTGCTCTGGAAATTAGAAACGTTGCTGCCACTCCACGATGCTACTGCCAACAGATGTGCTGCCCCTCCACCTATCTGCTTGGTTTTAATTTGCTCGCACTCCAACGGCCGCAGCCAACGAACTCCTTGTAAAAAAAAAGTTGCCAAGCTAATGAAGGAGGTCGTTGAAGCTGGACGTACGGGTAAATGGTAAACAAAGGCAAATTAAGGTGCGACGGTGGTTGCATTAGACTCCATGGTAAAGGCTTGTGCCTCCATGAGCATTCAGAGGATTTATGAGAAGCAAACGTTGATCGGGTTAGGTTAAAAAAGGGCATGCATGCTTAACAAGGGTCCCAAAATACATTGGTTTAGTTAGAGATGACTGAAATTCCTAATTAAACCATTTATGTAATAGATAACGGGCCTGGGAAGGCCCGTTCGGGCATTTTATTGGGCCCCCAAAATACATTGGTTTAGTTAGAGACGACTGAAATTCCTAATTAAACCATTTATGTAATAGATAACGGGCCTTCCCAGGCCCGTTACCTTTCGTTATTAGCAGGGCTGGCCTTTCAGCGCCCTTCAGTTCAGTTCAGCGCCGCGCCTTCGGTTGTGCAGCTGATCAAGTGTTCTTTGTTTGATCATCTCTGCTCAGACTTATGTGGCAACAAATTATTCCGCTCTGAAGCACTATCTTGCTTTCTTACGAACACTTTTGAATTGGCCTCCTTCACGTTGAACTTTCAGACCGAAATGAGCTTTGATTAGAATTCCAGTTTTCTAGCCTCTGATTAAAGATAGATTTTAGTAACATTAGTAGAAGAATCAAAGGAGGTCAGAGATTTTGAGGTCCCGTGATTCATTACATTAGAATCATTCATTGTCTTCTGAGTTGGGGCCTCTACAATGCGCAGTTTAGGCAAGGTTAAAATAGTCGGAAGCTTAAGACATTCTGATTCCCACGTGAGCCCCACACTTAATACCGCTACTCAAGTCTTTGGGAATCAACGTGAGCGTGACAAGCACTACCAGCACCGGCAGAGCCCATTTAAGGCTCAGGCCTTTCAAGGCCACCATCTTTCCTGCTTTCAATAATTCTCCGATCCTTCTGGGATTCAAGTGTTGTTGATAAGCAAATGTACTTGAAGTTGTAAGGCAGGCAACAATATATAGTGCGCAGTGGAGGCTGGATGTAGGAAGAGCAGGGAAGCTTGCCCTGGATAGCCAGATCAGACAGACAGGACTACCACGTAGACTTGGGATTGATGGGGAGTGCTTGAGAATCGAGTTTATTAGGTTCCGAAATCAGTTAATCAGGTTCCGAAATCATTCTGTGTGTTCCGATGCAAAACAACTTGCGTGAAGGCCCCATTCATTTGTGAAGGCCACCCTTCAACTTGTTTATGAAGATTTCGTGTTAGCCCATTCTGGCTTATTACGGGCTTGTTTTTAACTAATAAACGGACAGCCTTGCTACTAACGTGATTGTAGATGGGGCAGCACCTACATTTACATTATCTCTAATTGAGATAACAACAAGTGGGACACAGGCCTTAGTCGCCCAAAAAAAGATAGAATGATGTGCCATATCACAAAGGCATTGCTACAATTTTTTTGAATAGATAATTATATAGATTGTTTAAGATCGGATGAGTGAGGTGCAGGCCTTAGTCGCCCAAAGGAAAAGCAAGAACGATGTGGGGCGCAGGTTGAGAGCCTAGGGATGCAAAACAATACATAACCTCTCTACATCTGAGCAAAACAATGCATAACCTTTGGGTACTTGGCCTTGAATTCTTGGATAGACTCCTCTAGAGCCTTCAGAAGCTTAAAGGCGTGTTTGGCACTAATGGTGCCTTCACCCTTACTGATGTCTTTGGCCATTGATGTTGTTTGGAAGGGCACTTTTGGTGAGATGCCAGTTCCTAATGTGTCTCCCCTGGGTGCATCAAGTTGCTCAATGGTGAATGACAGTTCAAACTCTAAAGGGGCATGGGCTGAGGCTTTTGCACTTGCTGGTTCGAATGGGTCCCCTGATCTTTTGCCGATGGCCCTTGGCTGGTTGTGGCCTGCTACTTGTCTTGAGGAATGGTTGGAGGGGCACATGCTACGATCAAGACGTTTAGCTGGCATTCCAATAGATCACTTTGTTTTTCCAACTCACCGATGAGGTTGATGAGTGGGTTGATGTAGCTCTGCTGTTTCAATTCAAATTCTTCCAAGAGTTTCTTCTGCATCTAGAGCTTGGCAATTATTGCATTGTAGTTTTTGATTGGTGTCTGCATCATAGCCGCCGCCAGAAAAAAAAACCTTAGACATGGGTGGCACCGCGAGATAGTAGTCAACTGTATGCAGGTGCTCTCTGCACAGTTATTTTTCCATGCCTAGATCACTTCCTCCTTTGCGTGGATCATCTACTCTCGTCGCTTGGTCATATTTTGTGTAGCGGCTTTTTGGGCTTGGAGAGCGGAGACCATGGCTTGATAAGACTGAATGCTAGCCCACATTACATCCATGTCAAACTGCATTTGGCCATCTTACACCTCATTTGGCCGGATCTTTGTTGGAGCATGTGGAGTTGCAATTGGAGGTTGGTGATGTGTTGACACTCCATTTGCCATTTTTGCTCTATTGTCTTTTTTGCTTGCTTTTTTGTTGCCGCCAACCGACGGTGATGGAGACGGTCTGTGAGTATCCAATTGACTTCCTTTCGACGGGGCTGGAGGTGCCTGTGGTGTATTGCCCATGATCATTTGCTCCAGTTGCTAGGTGAATTCTTTAGGTGGCAAGTTGGATTGATGTGTCGGTTCTGTTGTGTCCTTTTGAAGAGCTCACATGTGATTTGAACCGCTGATTGGATTGAAACTTGTTGGATCGTTTGTTGCCAGTTCGTATAAGAACTTTGTTGCTTTTTGGCCTTTCCCTCAAATATTTTAGGTGCTCCTATCGTTGGTTGTATAGTGGAAAATTCTATTGAGAAATCAATGGTGCCCTCTACTTGGTTGTGGGTGAGGAGAGAGTCCAGTGCCGTCTGCTTTTTTGAGGAGAGCATGGCCTTTAAAATCTCTTCCTGTATCAGCAATGCCTAGTTGGAATCTTCTATTGTCGCTACAAATATATTGCAGAAACGTCAAAGAGATACATGCCTTTTTTGTTCTAGCAACTTCGAAGAAATTTACCACAAAAGTGGCCGCGAAGTGAAGTGTTTCATCCTTCTCATTGGTTCACCATGTTCTTTTGGTTGTGTTTAGGAGTTGTGATACATCCTCCACCCTTGCCTTTTTGGCGGGAATCTACTTTTGGCCACCTGGAATTCCAATAGCTTCGAGGTCCGAGGCTGCGAAGGACACGGTGTAGGTAACCTGGTCCAGCTTGTGTTTAAAGAAATTTTTGTCAACAGTTCTTGTGCGGTACGCATACTCGATGATGGTAGCATATTGTTGTAGTGGTAGAATATAGTCTTGAAAGCCACCAATTTTCAAGATAGAATCACTGAGTTTTCACTATGATCGTGCCTCATGAGGGTTTGGCACTAGAATTAGTTCTAGTAGTAGGGGTATGACTTCCATGAGCTTCTCATCAGAAGAGTGAGGTGTGCCCTCATTGGGATCCACTATGACAAAGTAAGCATTCATTACCATTATTACAGTTCCGCTATTCACAATTATAGTGAGGTTGTTCAAGCCACTTTATTAATTGTCCTATTGACTACATCTAATCTAATTTAGCTCCATGACTATATTTAGCATAGAATTTCATAAGCTCATGGGCTAATTACATGCAGCACATGAACTACCCCTAATTAAGCATTTTTGCCCCCAAAAATGAAGACCATGTAATTCTTTGTTCAGTGCCATGCTCCGTGAATCCTGGCAAAAGTTGAAAATCTCTGGTCACCTAATAGTACGAATGATCTTTTCTGTGATGTGCTTATCGGTGGTAACCATTCTCTATTAGTCAAATATTGTCGTCTCAGATTCTACTGCTAGCTCATTATTGTAGAACAAGGTTGCAACCAGCTTTCTGTAGAAAACCCTTTGATCTACAAATATGTCCCATAAATTCTATAAGATCGCTGAAGAAGTTGATGAAACACAAGATTGCCTTAAGTAGCCTTAATTCTGCATGATTTGATAGAATACATGCGACGAGACATTCGTTAGTCTTCCTATCTCAACATTTTTCTTGATTGGATAGGCTACCTAGTTCCATGTGCATTTGTTTTTGTCCCTGCATCCGGTGTTGTTGCCTTATGCATTGCTTGTTGATGTATCATCCAAATCAGGGCTACATTTTGATTCAAATAGTCAAACCAACTCTTGTTGGGATCCCAAATGATTTATCACAGTTAGATTTACCTATAGTGAACTAGGCAAAGGTTCGTTTGCAGCAGAAGTACAAATTTTGAAGCTAGGTGAGAGTTCAACCTTATGCCAATTTGAAAACCTTCGCCGAGTATCAAGGAGTCATTATGAACCTTCGCTGAGTTGACAGATGGATTCAAAACACCAAAATTAGGTTGGGCGAGGCTTGAAACTCTAAAAAAGATCATTAATTCGAGTACTTGAGTTAGGCAAGAGTTCTAAGAACCTTCGCCAGCCTTCGTCAGGAACCTTTACCAACTTTTTTTGGTAGCTATTTTCACAGTACTGAAGAGGCCTGTCAAATCTTGTTTTCAAAACTAACCTACCAAAACAATATGTTGACTAATAGACCCTCCAAAATTGCCTATATAAGGGGCAAATTTGATTCATTTCTCACTACTGCTAGCAAGCCCTTGCAAAAAATTTTATGATAACTCTTTTCTAAAACTTTATAGCAGTCTTTTATTATACACTCTTGCCCATTTCCACCTCCAATCATGTTGTCCACTGAATTTGATACTTTTGCTTCTCCCCAATCATTGATCAAGAGGGGAGTCCTTGTTGAACATGCTATCATGGCTCTAGCTAGCATTAAATAAGTAGTTGAATGGTGAATCCTTGCCGAGAGCCTCTTCTCAAGGCGATGGGAGATTCGTGCTACTATATTTTCAAATAAAATCAATATGGAATTTATCATTATGGCTTTTGGCACCTGGAATGAAGCCAACGACAAGTTTGATGTCAAAGACCAAGGTGTCATGCACAAGGTGCGAGTTACTAAGGCTGTCCTTGCTACGTTAGGAATTGATTTTGGCCCTAGGTCCAGCCCATCTCATTAGGTGGCCCATAGTGTCATTAAGCCTTTCCTAGATACCTAGTAGATGAATTATGGTTACCTCATTGAGGCAATCCGTGATCCTATAGTGCAGGTTGCGTCAAATTTATTGAACCAGTTTGTAATGGTCGGAAACTTGCCAAAAGGAACTTTCCAAGAAATTTTCAGCAAAGTTGTTCAGAGAATCTGTTCCCAAAATAGCACTGTTGAACCTTCGCCGAGCCAATCTTCGCCTAGTGAACCTTCTCCAGTCCTATTTTTAGTTTCTGATTTTCTAGATCAAGTCCCTGTCAAATTTTGGATCAAATCTGATATATTCTGATTTGGATTCTGAGAGAGTCATCATTTTTGGGAAGTATCGATTGATCGAATTTCGAAATCTTTTTTAGGATATAGAATCAGATTGTTTGGAAGTGGAATAGATCTAGCAGATCTGATCTGAGATAGTTTTTTCTAGATCCAATCTCATTGTCTGCTTAATTTGAATTTGTAAAGATGGCTGCCCCTGGAGGTTCTCCACAGGAAGTCAATCCAATCATTGTTAGAAGAGCACCCTGTTTGGATCTACCCAAATATAATGGATTAACAGATCCAGTTAGATTTCTTCAGATCTATGTTGAATCTTGTGAAGTCTATGGCGAGATTTATCCTCAAGACAAACTTAAGCTGTTTCCTATGGCCTTAACAGGCGCAACACAAGATTGGTACTATAATAAAGATGAAACTGAACGTATAGATTGGGAGGTTGTTAAACGAGCCCTCATCACACGGTTCAAACCGCGGAAGTTTATGGAAGACCCTTTTCTACTTTTAAGTAAAATTAAAATGGAAAAGAGGGAAATGCTTCGAGATTACATTGAACGAGTGAGCTGATTAACAAAAATGCCATGATTATGTGGTTTTTGTTAGGTCTACCTAAACGGATCAAACGTGAGCTGAAATGCCATAATGAGTATACACTCTTGGAAAATGCTATGGACGATGCAATTCGGGAGGAGGATGAAGATTCAGATGATGAGCCAAATATCAGTATGTTGCCTTATACAGCAGGGCAAACTACTACGACATCCACCACTATTGCATCAACGAATGCCAACGCTACTGCAGAAATGATGCTCAATGAGTTCAAGAAGAAGATCAAAGCATTGGAAAATTTCCCCGGACAAGCGAACAAGGAACCTGAGAAGTTTGCGAAAACTTTTCCTACCAGGGAAAATGTCTGGTGTTCTATTTGTACAGGAAATCACACAGTGAACAAGTGTCCTCAATTGAAAAAACGAATGGAAATCAGTGTTTGTCATCTGTGTAATTCACCTGACCATGAGACTGCTTTTTGCAACTTCAACCCTCGGATAATTCAGCAACGGTATGCACAAAAGGGATATCGAGAACCACAATATGGAGGAAATCCAGCAGCTAGACCTCGACAATCTGCTCTTGGATATACGGAACGTTTAGCCTTACCTGCCCCACCAAAGCACTCCGCTCCTCCTGCCAATTTGATGGAACCAGAACCTTACGGAAGTGCTTATGGTACTGGTCAAGAAGGGGGATCTTCAGAAGGATCTTCGGAACAATATGCTATTTCTGCTGTCGCTCAACAACAAGCCTCTAGAAATTGGACCACATCAAAAAAGTAAAAATGATTTTAGAATTATTAGAACCAACTAATCTATGAGAGCTTAGAGGTTTTCTAGGACACGTAGGATATTATCGTGAGATAATTAAGGATCATGCCATAGTAGTAACTCCTTTAACAAGTTTATTAAAAAAGTCTATTGAGTACCATTGGTCACAAGACCATCAGCAAGCTTTTGATCAATTGAAACAGTCATTAGCAGAAGCCACTGGAGTTAGACCTCCAAATTGGGCTAAAAAGTTCCATGTATATGTAGATACATCTTTGTTTGCAATAGGTGTGGTGCTTAGTCAGAAAGATGAGCAAAATATAGCACCACTTGGATGCTTTGCATGTGGAGAAAATCACAGAGTTGTAAAATGTCCAAATAAAGAGAAATTTGTACCATTCTGTCGTGACTATGGTTATGGGCATTGCTATAAAGACTGTCTAGCAAGATCGAAGCCACCACCAGCTACAACAACTGTAAATTTGATAACAATCAAGCAAAGACCAACAGCTCTGAATAAATCAAGTGCACCCTTGATGGTGGTCACCAGAGCATAGAAGCAGAAAGAACCAATCGTGGATCCAGTACCTGCTGATTCTATACCATTGAATGATATACCAACAACATCAGGAGTCTATCCAAATCTTAATATAGAAAAACGAAGATATCAGAATATGAGGCAGTGGATCAAACATCTACAAGAAGAAGAGGAGCTTGAAGTTGCTAAAGCAATCGTTGAAGTTCATTCTTCACCATTGCAGCCTCCAAGAAATTTATGTACGGATATGAATGATCAATTACATCATCATGAAGAACCCTTCAAAATGACTGAACCGGAAGCACCGCAAACAGAACTGCTCATGAACATTTTGTCTAGCAAGATCAATATTTCATTGGGAGAGTTCCTGAAGTTGGTGCCAAAAGCAAAAGAAGTCTTAGCGCAAAAGTTAGCTCAAGAAGAACGAGAAGTCCATCAAGGGCCATTTTTTTGTGCTGGATTTGAAGAATCTAATGAAGTACTCCATGTTGGAGCCGCTTGGGAAAGTGAACAAAAGAATATCATTATGTCGATACAACATAGACAATTTCCTAAAGAAGCAGCTGTGATAGATGGCGGTTCGGGAGTTAACTTGATTTCTACAAAACTATATGCACAATGGGGCCTTACAAAGATCAAGCCTGCTACTTTGCTATTAAGCTAGCTGATCAAACGATAGTTCGTCCACGAGGAATGGTTGAAGATATACCTGTCAGAATTGTGGGAGTACAGTTCGTCATTACTTTCGTAGTGATGGACTTATCAGAAGCGCTGGGACGCCCATGGTTACGAGTTGCGCAAGTAATTCATAACTTGGGTACTGGAAAAATCACTTTTGAAAATCGTGAACGTGCAGTTAAAGTTGATGACGATTCGTCAACAACGGATCATACTTGTGACCGACCAGAGAAAAATTTGGAAGTTCATTACGATTCTCAAACGAATACTGTCAATTGGAATGAAGCTCTTGCAACGATTGATTGTACAACAGGATATATGTGTCAACAAGATAATCAATCAAATTTGAGTGATATTTCCTTATTAGATCAAACTTTGGAAACACCAATCACGTTTCCACAGAATGTGCTGAATGTAGCCTGGATATCAACGGAACCTATACCAGATCCGATTGAGGATGATCTCATACCAGTGAGCCATGCCTTGACTTATGATGGCAAAGCTGAACTTACGGATGAGCAAATTCTAAATCATATGGATCCGACCAGATTTGGAGTGCGTAATGTTCCTGATGAACCAACAAGAAAACCGCCCAAAGCAGTTATATTGAAGGAAGATAGGATCACAGGATCAATGACGAAGAAACAAGCTAAGCAACATTACAATACGGTCCTGAAATGGGAAAATTCCCCTCAAAAGATTGATTCAAAAAAAGTGCCACCCTTACTGGATAACGGAGTTAAGACATCATCGTCTAGGAAGTCTTCACCTTTGAAGAAGAGTTTATCATCTCGGAAGTCATCACCTCCACGATCAATTCCTGCTAAGAAGGCTAAGCAAAAGTCCACTTAGATTGTCCAGTTGTAGGGCTGATGGATGATTGGCCAATTGGGCGTATGGATGGTGATTTTGTCGATAGCCAATCCCAAATCTTTCCATTTATTTCTTTGCGACATTGGCACATAATAAGGGTCGACCCGCAATTGGCAAGGGCTGATGACATAACTCCTAATTGATTCCAAAGTTTTCTCAAAAACAATGATTCTCCATGTCGGTTGCTCCCCCAATGCAAGTATTTTGTCCAACTCTTTGCCGGCCTCTATCTCGGAGGTCTTAAACTTCAAAACCCATCCACCACGCGAGGACTCAATCAGATGTTGCTTTAAGAAGGTCTGGATCTGGTCTTGGACGCTGATGGGCTTTCTGAATAGAGGTGTGGTCCTTGATGAGGATGGACCTGCTTGTACTGCCGGTAAGATTGCTATATCTGGAGCTCCCCCCTGGTCCATGCTGGAATCTACCCCTGTATCCATTGGTACAGCTTCTTGGCGCGGAGGAGAGAATTGCGGCATGACCAGTACGGGGATTTGTGGTCCTGCTTCCAATACCTGAGCGACTGCTTTTTCATAGGCACCGAGCCTTACAAGCCTATCAGAGAGAGTATGTCCACTCTCCAGATCCAACGGTGCGACAATCGGCAATGTTTGCTAAAGATCTAACTCTGTTGGTGTCAGTGGCAACCAGATGGGATGATTGCCTCCCTCCTCTGGCATTCGATCCAAAGAAGCCGATGGCCTCAGAGCAAATCAAAGATCAGTTGCCGGTTGCTCATTTATACTTTCATGCAGCAATGATGGGAGGCTCCTGGGAATCACGCTTTACATCATGGACAACCTCAAAGTGGATTGCCGGAGCCCACCGTTGTTTTTTGCCACAAATTTGGATTTTAATACTGCACGTCTCGACTTTATGGAGAAGGTGCAGTACCATTTAATCAAGATTCGGCACGAAGCAAATAAAAGTCCCCAATAATTGCATATTACAGGTGTCGGGGGACCGCCACCAGTTTTGGTGGGGGATACTGTTGGAGGGTTTGCGGATCCCAAGGCAATCCTAACCCTAGTTAATAAGTGAGAGGGATTTGGCACCCTGCGTGTGTAAGTCCAACCCGATGATCACATAGAGATTTAATTGATTAGTTACAAGTCAATAAAAGGACTTTAGGCCTTTTTGCGGGACTTTTAATGTCGCAGGGCCTAAATGTCAAGTTAGTGAATAAAGTTGGGTTTCCCTCCAATTTTGATAGTTCCCACACTTTTTTAAATTTGAATAATTAGGGAGGTAGAAATGGACCAATAGGATTCAGAGGCCAGGGTCCTCCTCTCTACTATAAGAAGGGACCAACTCGAGTTGCTCCTCATGTTCATTTACTCATTTCAATAAAGCAGATTGGTTCTCTTCAGAAATGGATTGATGAATGTCCTTGCTCTTCTTCTTTCCTCTTCCATCTTTCATGCTTTCTTTGGTTTTTGCTAATTATTGGATCTGAATGTTATTGGGTTTGTACGTTATTATACTTTTTATGAGAGAGAAAGAGAGAGAGAGAGAGAGAAAGAGTAAGCTATTTCTATTGTGGATGCGTAGTGTTAATGGATCGTAGGGTTAATGGATGTTAGAGTTAGATTTGGATCCTCCATTCATGTTGAAATCTGAACTATACTATCGAACGAACCTACGCGTGACAACTAATCTCGTCTCTTTGATGCTAGATTGACTAGATCTTGGATTCAGGTTAGGCAAGGAAAGAAACCCACTACAAATAGAAGATACAATACAAAGGAAATGGCTCTCTTTTATAGATTTGAAAAGTGAACCTCCTTCACTCTGATTGGCCACTTCATTGAGGCAAGGATTCTAATCCAAGCTCTTCAAATAAACACAAACTCAATCTAATGGTTCTAAGAAAGCATAAAGTAAGTCGCATGAATCATATGAGTCCAACTTTGACCAAGTTAGATTCCTTATTTGCAACTTGATTTTGTAACTTTGAGCTTCAACATTATTTATTTACATCAAGGGCCCAAGTCTCTAGAACACAACTTGAAATAAACTAACAATGTGCTCATTGAGTTGGTCTTATACGTGCAGGATGCTAGTGCCCTCGCACTTATTTTTCTACTTTGTTGGGCTTATTTATTTACATACAAAAAATACCCACAACATGGCCTCCAACCTGAAGTAGTGTCGGTCCTTTGGCACTTGCCTACATTTGCTGTGGAAGAGAGATGTCGACCCGTTTATTGCTGCTGATGAGCTGCTTTAGAAAAAATGTGGATAAAAGATCGCTTACGTAAAATCTGAGGCTTTATTGGATGATGGTGATCAGCAAGAACATAGACTTGCCATATTTTCAATAATACTCATAGGGTTTGGGTGGCCATTCCAGATAACCTTGTTCATCGACAAATGGGTAGTCAACGCATTCCATCAGAGGATCCCATGAATAAGCTGGTTGATACTGATCCTCATAGATCGATACAACTGCTCCCAATGTCATAGACGCAATGAGAATATGACGTGTTTGCTTGACTGCTTTGTCGATCTAAGTATTCATGGTATGCTTGACCTTCAATACTCTCCTTCGCAGTCAATCTCACAAATTGAGGACAAGGAGTTGACGTTGTAGGTGCTAGTTCTTGTACAGTTGGACTTTTTGGACTTGAATTCTCCGTATTTGGCCTTTTAAGAATGGATATACCCGTATTTGGCACTGTGCTGGTGGTCTGTTACATTGTGAACCTTGCTTGTTGAAGGGTAGTCATCAATCTTAGTCTTTCCCTTGCCATTGCACTTGCCATTTCAAGGTTGTGTGATTGTGCTTTCCCTTGGATTTTGTGCTAAACTAAATCACCCTGTTGACATTGGTTCCCCTTGTAATTGATCACTAAGAAATCTTTGCAATGATTGTGCCAAGAGACTTGGTAAAATCTACTGGACTGTGTCGGTTGTCAATTTCTTGACTTCCTCAATTACCATTGGCTTGATAGATTCTACCAATTCTATCTTTTGTGATATTGTTGTTAGTTTGCTCATGGGTTTGTCTCTATACTTTGGGACTTTTTGCAAATTGACTTCTTTCACTTGTTTCATACCCCGGTGGCACCAGGATTTTGTTAGAGCTTAATCTTACTCCTACTCATCTTTTTCACCCTCCTTATCACTTCAAGAAATTCCTCTCTCAAGCATTTTTCAAAAATACACTATCTTTTACACAGTATGCAAAAATACACATAAAGTCCAAACAGGCAAGATGCCGCAAGGAACCTTGCCTATGATCACTTACGAAAGAGACCGAAGTGAACCGTAAAGTCTTGCTTATGGTCATATACGAAGACTCTAGGAACCGCCAGAGTCTAGCTTACAGTTACTTACGAAGTGAACTTAAGTAAACTGTAAAGTCCTGTTTTACGAAGTCGAAGTAAACCGATCGCAATAAGTCCGCAAGGACTCACATACAAAAACCAACGAAAGGAGTCAACCATAACGAACAGCAACACTCTAGCCTACGGTCGATTGCGATAGCAAACCGAAGGAAGCCAAAGGCACCACCAGACACCGTAAGTCATTACTTACAGTCACCTACGAAGTGAACGAATGGACCATAGTTGATTGAGGGGAATCGCCAAGCCAACGATTGCGGTTGACACACAGTTTCATCTTCACGCCCCTACGGTCAAGCTATGATTGCAACGACACCACATTTTCACGCTCCTGATGCGTATGAAGGAGATTCTTTTGTTGTACCTATTCACATCTTCACGATGCACCAATAACCGATCTAGATATCATGTACAAGGGCTGCTAATGATCTATTAAACTGTAATTAGAATAACTAAAGACCTTCCAACAACTATATAAACATCTGAACATTTGAGATGATTGATCAATGTATTCACAGAGATCAAACGACCAAAAGCGGTCTTCTAGTAGCTCATCCTCAGAGTTAGTGATCATTTTAGAGAGAGTAAAGAGTATTCTAAAAGATAGCATTCATTAGCTTTTGTAAGTATGCCTCTCAATCTTTCTCACCATCATCAGGACTTATCTATCAGAAACAGAGAAAAGCACAGCTATCTTAGATGTCTAAATCGTTCGCATTCTCTATGGTTGTCCATGACACCTACTCTGACATCTAAATCAAATTGAAACTACTTTAATTCTTAGTCTCTAAGTGATCCAAGATTCTTATTCATCAGTTTTTCAATTGTTTTTTTTATTAGGGGTGACGGGCTCTATTCTGCTGCGGCCTATCAAACCACCCTTTGCGTGTGTCAGTTTGTCATCATCCCCAACAAAGTGGTATCAGAGCATGGTTTTGGATTTAATAGAGTGTTAAGATAAAGAACCTTATACGTTCTTATTTTTCAAGCTAGTTTTATATCTGATTTGTAATCTCTGTTCATCGATCATCATGGAAGGTTCAATTTCAGAGATCCACTTGATCAACAAGTTCAGCGAAGATGATTTTCACATGTGGAAATTTAAGATGAGGATGATCTTGATAAAAAAGGAGCTATGGAAATACGCAATTGGTTCAATAGCCAAACCGGTAGAACCAGATTTGCTACCAACGTGAGAAGCAAAGGATGACAAAGCTCTTGCCATCGTATCCTTGAATGTGAACTCGGATAGCTCATGTATCAAACAGTACCACCTCCAAAGAAGCGTGGGATATCTTAACAAGCATTTATGAAACATCAAATATTTCGACTCGTCTCTTCTTGAGAAAGAAAGTCCTAACCCTAAAAATGAGCGAAAGAACCTCAATCAATGATTATCTAAATGAGTTCAAGCAGTTGCTGAATCAACTTGCTGCTATAGATTCGCCTATGTCAGAAGAGGACTCTACGATGTTCTTCAAGCCAGTCTTCCATCCTCCTATGACAATCAAGTATTGCTTTTGAACAGTGTACCTGCGCTATCTCTGTAGAAAATGACAACAAGCTTATTACAAGAAGAAGTGTGGATAAAGAGCTCTTCTACGACGAGTATAAAGATAATGGCCTTCTACTCCAATAAGCAGCAGTCCAAGAAGAAGAAGAACTTCAAGGATAAGAAGACCAAGGTGGAGCAGCCAGATTCAATGCAACAACCACAGAACAGTCGACAACAACAACCTGCCAAGACCAAATTATTTTGCAGATACTGCAAAAGATCCAATCATGACATCAAAGACTGTCAGATTCTCAAGCACAACAAAGCCAAAAAGAAGATGCAATAGCACCAAGAAGGAGGCTTTGACTCTGTCAGAAACTCCCAAGAAGAAGAGATTAAGACGTTGATAGTAAAGACGAACCCATTAGAGATGCCATGGATTGGTATCTTGATTCCGTTGCTTCTCAGCACATAACACCATGTAAATTCCTATTCGAAGATCTCACACTACCATATTCAAAGTATGTTTACTTCGGTGACTCAAGTGCACTGCAGATTGGAGGCAAAGGAGCAATATTTCTCTACCTTCCAAATGGTGAATAAGGATGTGTTGTACAAATCCAAACTGACAAAGAACTTATTGTCAGTCAACAAGCTTACTGATCATGGCTATAGAGCCTTGTTCAATTCAAACCAATGTACCATTTTGGATAAGAACTGTAATGAAGTCCTCTTTGCACACATAGATAATAATTTATATATTTTGGATCATGAATATGCACTTACTACTGCTATGAGTAATTTAGATGCGCTTATATGACATCAAAGATTAGGTCATTTAAACATGAAGGCGATTTTGTATTTGCATCATAATAGCATGGTCAAGGACATGGTCATTTATGCTACTTCCACATCTAATCAGACTGTCTGTGCAAATTGCTTACAAGGAAAACAACCTAGAACAAGATTTCCAAAAGGATCTATTCTTGAATTAATTCATAGCGATTTTTGTGGTCCTATGAGCATGCCCTCTTTGGGTCAGGCTCTATATTTCATCACATTTATTAATGACTACTACCGATTTACCAAAGTTATGTTCATTAACAAGTCTAAGGCCTTTAACTATTTTAAGGAATACAAACAATTTGTTGAGACTCAAACTGGTCAGAAAATCAAGACCCTACGGTTTGATTCAGGGGAGAGTACATGTCTGATGAAATGGTGGACTATCTAGCACCATCAGTTTACAGCAGCTATACTCCACAACAGAACGGAGTGGCGAAAGAAATAATCGAACACTGTTGGAAGCATCACGATCCATGATGTTCAATGTTCAATTACCTAAGAAATTTTGGGCTGGAGCAATATCTATAGCCTGCGATATGCAAAACTATTCTAGCACATAGTATGATTCAAACTTATCCATCTAAGAGTTCAATTGTCTTATCATTATTCTTATCAACATATTCAACATGCAATCTCCTCCTTTTATGTCATGCCAAATGCTTCGTTTTCCTTTGTATTTTGGATGCACCTTAAGCGATGCAATTATCTTGAGTAAACATGATGTCGGAAGGCTTGGGTGAAGAAGAGAGATGGCAGGCACGTAGCACTCAACATTTCCCACACAAAGTTCACAACAAAAAACTATGGCCAAAGGGTCACCCCACAAGACTTAATCCAAACAAAGCAAAGAAAACTTCAAAACAAAATCACGCACTTGGCATTACACATAGAAGCCTCGGGCCTTGAACCTTCATATGTTGTTAGGGCCTTGCCCTCTTGACTCATAGAGTGAGGCAAAACGTCTCCCATATCCCACGTAAAACTTTTACTCAATTTGCGCGCACGCGAGAAAGAGTATGTTATAGTTCCAATATCAGTGCTATATATCTGTTTTGAAAATGTTTTCTATGACTTCGTCAAAATCAGACTATTTCCTGGCAGACACGAACATTTACACTGATTTGTTTGGTTGTAGTTTAATAGTGGTAGTCCACGGGAGGAGGCTTGTTATGTACAAAGTTTTGCGGTTCTCAAGAAAACGTAATGATAAAAGAAAAGCTTTTCTCGTGACACATACCTAGTGCTTAAGAATCCAGTGCAGCTTTACATACCTATGCCTCCCAAAGTTAAAGGATCCAACATCATTAAAATGTAAAATTACATGCGAGCTCCTTCCAGGGTCTTTGATCCCTTGACCAGCTCTTCTCTGCTCGGCTCAGCCCAACTGCATTAATCCAGTCAGAAATCAAATCAGAACATAATGCTGCTATATATTCCAATGTGGCAACACATTAATTGATCATTATCCTTCCACATTAAACAACGATTGCCTTGCCTGCTATGCACTATTCCAATCATACATGGTATCAGAACATACTGCTGCTATGTATTCCAATGTAGCAGCACATCCGATCCTTCACGTTAAACAGAGACTGCCTTGCCTGCTATGCATAACTCTCAGCACCTAGTCACAACCGAATTGCTTCATAGCTAACAGCACACACCTAGGACTCGTTGTATTATTAGGTCTCTAGTATCCCGTCAGGTTCGATTGCTGATTCCCCTGTTGAAAAAGCTGCAGACACAAAAAAATATGTGGGCAAACAAATAAAGAGCATAAATTTGCCCTCAATTTCCTGAAATAATAGTTGCCTCATACTAAATACTTAAAAAGTGGCATATATATATGCTCTCATTAGCGCAGCATGTTTGACAATCCAATAGACTTGGAATCATTCCAATTTCCAATACAAATACGTGTCACAGAGTACAATAATCTCTGCTGCCCAGAAAGCAGAGTTATAGCCACGTTCAGGCTACGCGTATCATATTTCAATGACTTTCAGCTTTGGACATGTTGGTTTATCTTTTGCTTTTTCAAATAAAACATGTAAGAGTCTTGGGCCCTTCAAGCTTTGTTTAAATGATGGTTTTGATGAAGTGCTTTTAGTAACTTGGGAGTTCAAATGGTGTTTGCAAGATTCTTCCAGCTTTCAAAACTACAAAGTCAGTCTTTAAAACCAGCCTTCTTGTGACGTTCATTTTCATTTTGATTCTTTTAAACCCTGGCCACGTTCTGGAGCTGCAGCATTAGAAACGAAGAAGAGCAGCAGGACCGTTTAGTGATTTCTGCCACGTGGCCAGAACTGGCATCTATAAGATATTTTCTGCCACGTGTCAATGCCCCGATGCTATTTGAAACATCCAACGGTTGTCCTCTAGAGCGAGTTTAAGAGACCTTGAGCAAGAGCATCCCTGCCTGGCTTCAATCTTTTATAATCAAGAACTTGATGTTTGCCAAGCTGCAATGCCCTTCATAATGTACAACCTTGCCCTCTACACTAATGCTAGGTGCTTAGGATTTTGTGTGTTTTGAGGCAAGAGTTTTTTAAGTGAATTATTTTTTGTGAGTCTCCCCACCTCAACTCTCATGGAGACAAGACACTAGATAATGAAAATTTAGCCAAAATGTGCATGTGACCAGCCAATGACATCCTAACACAAGGTACATGAAAAATTTTGCTTGAATGTGCATGTGCCATGTGGTAGCCTATTTACATGCACATTCCATCGAGAACAAAAAACAAGACAAAAAATTGGAAAAAAAACTGCAAAAAAAATAAGTTTAGCACCTCGTCATTGTGAGGAAACTAAAACACAAAAACAAGCCTTCCAAAATTGCAAAAAAGACCAAAACAAAATGTAAAAATTTGAAAAATTCTGTGCTTGGACATTATGTAGGCGAAGGCCCAAGGCCGTCGAGCATTCCAACGTGGTACGACAGTGCCCTCGGGCTCCAACCCCTCGAGCAGCCACCTCAGATAGCGGACAGCCTTCAGAGCGAGGCCTTTCCCCCTATGAACCAGCCAAGCTTCATTTGAAAGCCAAAGATTCTGAAATCCCTTTGTAAAGTCATCCTAAAACATATTTTGAGAATCACCTTAAGGAAAAAAAGAAAAAACCCCTTTAAATGTGAAATGGAGAATTGCATTGTCTTAACGAAGATTGGGTGTAACATATTCTAAGTAAGAATTCTCTTGATTTTTTAGAGCTGAATTGAAAATCCATTGAACTTGAAAAAGTTAGCTCCTTCAACTTTACCTCCCAAATAAGCCCATAAGCTGTAATTGTTGATAGCAACTACAAGCCCAAAATACTTTTTCGGTGTATGTAAAGATTTGGACCATCACAATAAATCCATTTATTCTAGAGAACAATGCATTTTTTCTTTTCATTAGAAATTGAACTTTGAATGCTGAGAATAAGTAAATATTTGCTTCTTCTTTACATATGAGAATGGTCTTTCTAGAAACCTTTGTGGTGGTCGAGGTAATCTTCGAAGTTGCAACTCGCCCTAACAAGCTTGCGATAAAATCTCAAATGGCCCTCACCACCACTAAAGGTCACTCATGAGTCCATCTTCTCATGAAGAGAAACGTGTTATTGTTGTTGTTGTTGTTTTCTCAATTTTTAAAATTAAAATGTGTTATTGTTGTTGTTGTTGTTTTCTCAATTTTTAAAATTAAAATCTAGACTTTGTTAATATTAGCAATTTGTGTTAATACTCACACAAACTACAAACAACATTTCTTAGAGTCATTGACTTACACTATTTAATATGGGCAAGGGTATACAATTATATAAGAAGTTTCCCATGGACTCACTCGTGAAGGCACTTTGTAGGTGCAAATCCTTCCCATCTTTATAGGTGTAAAAGTCCGTCAATTACAAGATGCAATCTGCATAGCCTTAAAATACGAAGGATATGATATTGTAAAATCTTTACACTAAAGTCTTGGATCTGCAAAGTCTTGCTCTCGGTCTAGATTCTCAAATCCAAAAAAGTTCTCAAATTGAGGCTATTGACACTAGTGGCCAACATTTTGGCATTGGGGCACATTTCAGCCCAAGGCCTTCTATGTCCCATATGTACTAATTATTAGAATCTAATTCCACAAGTTGAGGTGATGAGAGCAAATGTGAGAAGGCTAGATACTAGGAACACGAGAATTGATGTTAATCATGATCCATTGAACACTAAATGGTCATCATTTTTTTGAAAGTACATAGAGTTGATTATCGATGCCAAGCAAGGGAGTGAGACAATGCTTGACCATTGGTCAAGTCTTTATGAAATTTTTGTGTATTTTCTTGTTGTATTAAATAATACATTATTCTTTTTTCCTTTTTTTAGCAATAATGCTTTGCACTACCATCAAAATATAAATATTATAATGTACATCCACAAGAATGTCCACTTTCTTTGTGACAACTCGGATTCAACTACAGGTCTCCATTGCCATAGGTGATACTCTTATCCAGCTCGGCTATGGTGGGGACAAGAATGCATTATTTCCAATCCCAAAAATATCACAATGCCTTAGGAGGAATCGTTGGTATTTGCCAGCATTCCAAGCTTATTCTTGGCAAGGAGAGTAAAACAGGAGGAATATTAGATACGCTATTCATCCAACAAGATCCATTCTAAATTCTCACACACATTAGGACCATTAATATAGGAAAGTCACTATAGGGAAACAATATCCATGGCACTTAAACAATTTTAGGCTATGTATTCTTTTCCTTGTATTTAAGAATAAAATTATATACAAGTGTACATGTGTACAAAGCAACAATGACTACATTGGCCCTTTCTAGTCCTATTTATTTAAGTATATAAGTTGACTTAAAGTCTTTATCAACTCAAACATGTCACAAGCGACAAATTAATATAGATTGAAGTATGTAAAAAATAAGCTTTTGTATTCTTCCTCTTGATCTTTTATTCTTTTGTTGGGGCCCACTATTATATACAATAAGAGAAATAAGTGCAAATGCACTAGCATCGCGTGGGGAATGCTTAGAGACTACACTGCAAGGGCACCTGCAGTGCTGGCCCCACTCCATCCATCTGTCCATCGCGTGCGTGTAAGGTCTAACCCAACATTAGAAAAAATATGGGCCCAAAGAGGGCCCTATAAGAAATGCCATGTAGGAGAGAGAAAAATAATTATAAAGTAATTATAATATCATTTTCTAACTTCTTTACGCATCTGCCCGCACTACTTTCCATGTAAATGAGTGCACCTTAGTTTAGTCACATCAAACTTCACTAGTGCTTAACCATAGTTAAAATATAATTTTCAAAATGCTGAAATATTCCCTCCCAATAGTTGGGAACACTCAAAATTTGAATTAGGAGTGACATTTCTAAAACAAAGCCTACGCCATCTCTATCTCTAGGGTCAAACAAGTGTTTAGCGCCATTTCGAGTCTCCAACAAGGTCGAACAAGTGTTTAGCGCCATCTCCAGCTTTGTTATTGTCATTGTGTTGTTTGTTACTATACTACTGTATTGATGACAAAGCTTTATCATCTTCATGTGGATCTGTCACCAGAATTGTGAAGATTAGTAAAACTATATCTTCCTATCTCGAGTTTTGGGGCCATGCCTATCTTATTTCCATTGTATATTTTATTGTACATAAAGGTATGTGAATTGAGCACATAACCTTCTAGAAAAGGTCAAGTTTGAGTTAGGTAGATTCAATCTTGATGTCATGCAAAAGTTTAGATTACATGCAAAGTCATTCAGAGTGCATGCAAGCAACATGCAATCAGTGCATGCAACATGCAAAGTAGTTTTCATGATCTACACGTCTAGGCAATTTTGAGAGTTGACATGTAGTACATGCAATATCCATGCATGCAGTTTTACATGTTGATCCCTGGTAGTTGAGATAACTAAGTAAAGTGGACTTTCCATGCAACTCCACCGTCGGAATTCGAGCCTCTTTGATGTAGGGAAACTTTGGCATGTTCTGTCATATTGTGAATATTGAGATTTTGGTATTTTGGGCTCATTCTCTCTCTACCCACGTTTTATGAGTTGATTTTCTCTCTGCTCGAGAGTAGACTGTTTTTCCCATAGTGAGCACTTAGAAGTATTGATATCCATTTCTCATAATAAGAAGTTAGTTTTTTTCAGTCTGATGTATGCCATTGTGCTCTTGCCTTAGATTTTTTAAGTAATCTAATCATTGATCAATGTTTCTAAGTTATCCGAGAGTAGATGAGAGTGCTTTATCTTATGTAATGAGAGTAAAGGATCTTCATCAAGAGTTAGCTGATATTGGTGATGCTCTTAAGAACACTGAACTTGTTCAAGTAGTCAAACTCTAGGGTCATTGCTTCAACCCACTTCTTGGATTTAAGTGCTTCTTGGACATCTTTAGGCTCTTCATCTGATATGAAGAATGCATGATAGGAAGTTTCACCTTCCACTTGCTTTCCTTCCTCATCATATGTGAGCCTTCTTGTGTGGAGCCTCATAATTCCACATTGTCCAAGTTTTGTTATATATTGTAAAAAATTTCAATTTTTATATATGTAAATGTGCTATATAGCCTAAATTCATGTAAAGGCCTATTTGCACTTTGTAAATTCACATTTAGAGTAGAAGTTGCGACACAGTAGCAGATCACAACCGACATTTTGACGGTTCATAAACGACATTGAGGCTGATGATCGTTCCTATAAGGACGACACTTCGTGCCATTGTACTGACGCATTTCACACAGAGCTGAGTACCAAAAGAGAGAGAAGAGCAAGTTTCCGTAGCTTGAGCATTCTTTTCCTCTGTGTTTGATTAAGAAGAATCTTTAGCTAATGTGATTTTATTTGATGAATCTATTTGCTAGTTGCTCTCTGATCTGATTGTTTATCTGATACCTAAAGAGCCTGAAAGATAAAGTAATTTTTATAACCGCAGACCTTGACCCTCATCATTGGTGTTCCTGGATGCCAATTTACCCAAATATCTTTGGATAACCAGATATGTCGCTGTAGTATTCATTGTGAATATTACACATCCCAGTACATTTACCATCATATATACAGTTACCATGCAAAAGATGAGATTATTCTCTCTCTTGGGGAACGATCAAACCTTTTATACTATTTAATTCATCAATTTTGTGGAAATCTATAATGACTAGGCCACCACATAATTTGGCACCATTGTCAGGGAGATGAATTTCACCTTTTGCAATATTTTTAAGTGTATTACAACTACGAATCTTTCTCATGTAATGCATGCCAAGAATATACTCTCAAGCAATTATTGAACATAAACGTTTAGAGCGTGCACAACCATTAGAGGCATATAAGAAATCTAGAGATTTATATTTGCAGAATTTGCAAAACTCACCAGTTAGAGCAAGATTAACACCTGAAGCGTTTAATGATCTTCTAAACGTTATTACAACATTTGTAGATTTATTTGAGGAAATATCCGTTGTACAGATTCACCTGAATCAGATTCGTCTGATTCTACTTCCGAACCAAGTTTAGAATCAAAATCTTCTTCTTCAAAACCATTGTCGGAGCGTAGTGTAAAAAATACAAAAATAAGCTTGGTAGAGGCCAAAAATCTTGTATATAGATAAACACACATGTCTGGAGCCTGTTCCCACGTGTGAAAATAGTGTACTTTTCATGTACCATAATCATATAGGTTGTACATATGATTTAATTCAAGTTCTAGTGGCTAAAAAGGCCAAAAACTAGTTTTATAGACATATGACACATGGCATCAGTCTATTGCTTGCATGAGCCACATCCTTTGGTTAGGTGTCACATCCCATGTGTAGAGGACAGCTCACATGCGTGGAATAAGCTAAAGTAGACGAATTTTGACTTCTAGAAGATTTTCAAGTAGATCTCCATATAGAAGGAAAATGGACCAAAAGTGCTCAAAATAGAAGGTTTTGTCCAAGTGTCAGTTTTGCATGATGAATCATCATATGACAAAGCACTTTCACACATGTGGGATCAAAGGGATGATCAGTACCACGAGCTCCCACTTATTGTATATATAGAGCCACATTTGGCCATAATCAGTGTGAGACACCAATCTTGGCTTTGGAAGCAATTTTGAGTGATTCTCTCCATTTGTCTACATTTGTTTTGATTGTTTGGAGGTTCTATCAATGTGTACTTGATTTTCAGGTTGGAGTCCGTACTCAGATAGTGTTTCACATGTGTGAAACCATAAAGTACACTTACCTTCAATTAATGATTGTTCTTGTTAGGATTTTGTGTCTAGAATTGATCTAGATTGATCTTAATCTGAAGTAGATTGATAGATCAAGTAATCTGACAACCAATCCCTCTTGAGGATCAGATTAGGATCCACTCTTGGTCCTTTTTGTACTTTTTCCACATGGTATCAGAGCCTAGTATAAGAGGTTTTGTTGAAATTGATAGGGTTAATCCAAATCAAAGCCAAAATTAGCAGTTTTTTGGAAACTAGTCAAATTTTGTGTAGCAAGTTGGATTTGATAGCTATTCTCAAAATTTTTGGTCCAGATCTTGTTGTGGGCTGTAGGAATACTTTTCACACGTGTGAGGCCATACAGCTCCAGTTTTGACTGAGAAATTTCAAAAATTTGTAGAATTTGACTCACATACCCAATTTGAGTGATTTTTGGTGCAAAATCAAGCATTTTCTATAGAGAATCTAATCCCTTGATTAATTTCTGGATTAGATCAGCCAAGGAATTGAATTTGAAGCTTGAATTAGGTGCATTAATTTATTATCTCTGATTTTTTGAGTGCATGTTGAAGTTGAGAGAGATTTTGCTAAAAATCATAGATTAAGGAGTGATATGCAAGGTGAGAGGTTGAAATCCATTGTACCATCACTCTAGATTTGTTCAAGAGTGATAGGGTCAAGTCTAGAAGCATCAATCTGCTAGAAAACATCCTTGGATCTGTCCTCCAAGTGAAACCTTTGAGAGTTTCTAGTGCATATAGAGATCTATGCAAATCTTTTGTAGAATTTGATATAGATTGGCTTAAATTGAGAGTTCTAGAAAAGAGATTGAGATCCAAGTCACATTATTCAATCCTACTCAATTTGTTTGAGTGTTTGTGAGGTTTGAAAAGAGTCATTAAGGTGTCTATGACAAATGTGTAGAGAGAGATCCAATTTTCTAAGAGTTCCTTTGTAGAGGGCAATATCTAGAAGCTCATTTTGTGTTGTTATTGGTGGAGAGTTTGTCTTCTCCTAAGTGATCAAATCTTTCTAAGTGGCATTAGCTCTTTGAAGCACAATATCTTAGTGAGAAAAATCACAACTTTTGATTTCGAATTTCATTCCAAGTCTTAAAAGGTAGAGTAATTGGTGGAATCCAATAGGAGTGATTGAATTCAATTTGTTGAGCAAAAATTGACATAGAATGTATGAAACTCAAATTAGTTCTATTCAACTTTCTTTGTGAGAGTGTGAGGGTCAATTTGTGATCCCATTGGATGTCTAGAATGAGGAGGAGTCCATATTTGAGTATTCATGCATGGTTGAGATTTTGTGAATCTCTAGTTGTCTAATTTTTTAAGCTTTGTGAAAAATTGATGGTATAGTTTGTTGTCAAATCAAATCAAATTCATTCTAAATCTCAAGAGTGAAATTATTTGGGTCAAGAGTGAGTCCAAAAGAAGTGATTAAGTTTGATTTTCATGTGTTTGAAACAAAACCCATCTTTTGTTCAAGAATCTCAAGTGTTGAGAGAACTAGTCAAGTGAAAAGAAAAATCTAGGTGTCAAATCTTTTCATATCCATTTCAATTTTCAAAAGAAGGAGTCATTGGTATTTGATGAGGCCAATAGGAGATTGGATCTGATTTCTTTTGTGATTTGATTCAAAGATTGTGTGCTTTTGTCTTAGTGATCAAAACAAAGTTTCCAAGTGACTAGTCATTAGTGTGAAGGTTGATTCTTAGGTTTGTGAGCTAGATCTTTTGTAGATCATTCTAGATTATTGAAGATGTTAAAATCTAGTCTCTTGAAAGTCACAAATTACATTTGTAGAATCATATCACAGGTTTTTATTCACATGGCATCAATAGGTGGCAACCTATTGAAGGAAAGAAAGGATCCTAAGTGCAACCTTTGTGGCAAGGGAGGTTATTTTTTCTCAAGATGCTAGTGTACCGCTTGTGGGAAAGAAGGTTATTCTAAGACCAATTGTCCCAGTTTACAGACTAACTATTTAGATGAAGAACTATTCCTCTGTCCAATTAATCATCATGAGGAGGTAGCTTATACTGGGACCTGTCATAGAAGTTTTTAACAATGGATCACTTCAGTTAGCCGATCTTGAAGAAAATTTACTTGACACTCGAGTAAATGGCTCAAGGGTGAAGCACTACTATTACTAGTTTCTCAAAAGCCGTCATTTTTTGTTTGTCCAATTATTTTCACCGAAATATGCAAAAAACCCAATACCTTCGCATTCTTTGCCCATATATGTAGCGAAATTTTTCAACATCGCTACATTTCCAGGTTCTACATTTTTGCGAAAATGCTGAAACCATCGCATCATTGTTTTGTATTATTGCAAAAAATCCGACACCTTCGCTAAATTTCCATATCATTGTTGCAAAAAACCCGACACTATATTGGAATACAATGTATTAAGTAAATTCACCATTTTTTAAAAATACGAAAATTGCGATACTTCTACCATCGCATTTTTTGAGATTTTTCTTTATTCCATTTCTCACTAGAATGTTGCGCATCATTTTGCATATACCTTTTTCGTTATGTTCTCATATTACCAAGACCGCCGAAATATGCGAAAAATCCGACACCTTCGCATTTTTTCGCATTTCAATGAAGAAAATGATAATCTTCGCTTCTAACTACTAAGCGAAGTATTTGTGTATTTTGTTTATTTATTTACTTTTGTTTTTAGGACTAGATACTTTATTATTGAGTATGTACCTTCAAAGTGAAGGGCACGCTTCCATTTAACGGTCTAATCCGTCGAAATATCATCAATATGCCTAAAACCTCAAACACTTCTATGGTTGTCGCTACCACTTTCCATCACTCTTGCTCTCTGTTTTTTGAATTGTCGCAATCAAGCTGTTTTCCGCCATCGCTCGTTTACAATTGCAAGCACCATGGCGATTGTATTCAAAATGCACCCAAAGCCAGTGTTACCAGTGTTACAACCACTAGCTACGCAAGCGCAAATTGAAGGACTCCTTTAGTTTGACCCATTAGTAATTCTTACTGATTTGTGTCATGAGTTGATCTGCAATTTGAGTGAAACAGAAGAAGGACATATTTCCACCACCGTCCGCAATCAAGAAATTGTTATTACAGAAGGTTTTTACCGTCGTGCCTAAGGATTGCCTATGGACGATAGTATGCCAGTTACTAAACCAAATTACATTGCAGAGAGCGAAGTTTTCCAAGAAGAAGCTTACCTTGAGAAACGGGGATATAAAGTCTCTTACATCAGAGATCCCAATCTCAAAGGCTTCGTTTGCTTTGCTCTTGCTTCTATCTTTTTACCAGAGCAAGAGTACACTATCTCAAATACAAATATGGGATATCTGCTGAGAGCCCTGAATGGAGAGCCTATTGCCTTCGGAGAGATTGCTTTTAAGCAATTTTGTAAATTAGTAATCAGTTTTTTAGGCTGGGTCTGCAGATGGGTATTTTGTGTATGCATGCTGGTGTGCTAATAGTGCAGGAAGACATCAGGATTGCTATAGTGCTGCCAGAGCTAGCCCCATCAATAGAGACTGAATGCCAGATGCAGATATCAAAGGCAACCATCGTAGCGAAGACGTCATCATCAAGTCAAGGAAGCTCGGTGAGGATGTCTTCACCATCATCCCAAATTACGCCATCGTCCAATACAGAAAAAAAAAGGGATGCGGAAGAAGAAGCAAAGGATACGGCTGACCAGGAGCAGGATCAAGCTGATATACCACAAGAGCCGGCACCACAAGAAGAGGAACAGCTCCATAATAATCAACAGAACAGTGAAAGCGACGTCGAGGCACCAATCCTCGATGTCGAATTATATCAAAAGATTTTTGGTACACTACTGCCGGATACACAGGTGCCTATCCAACATCTTGCCAGCTTAGAAACGGTTTCTAGAAAGCTTGGCTTGAGGTATAAAGCAGTCCAAGCAGACCTAATTCAGAGGGATACAGAGCCAAACAAAATCAAGTCCGAGCTGTCCTATAAAAGCGAAGAGCTTGAAGCAGCCCATGAAGAGTTGAGCAGGAAGGACATAGCACTTGAGGAAGCAAAGGGAAGGTAGGACGCTACGCTCGAAGTATTGGAAGAAATGCAAGAGCAGTCCAATGCCTTCGAAAGCGAAAACATATTGCTTAAACAATAGATTTAGACCCTGCAGGCTTCTTTGCAGGAGGAGAGACATATTTGAACTACTCTCCAGAGTAGTAATGCGGAGCTGAGCGACAAACTCAACAGTGCCCATGACTCAATTGCCCAACTACAGAATTCTGCAAAGATGTTGAAAAGAGGCAATCAAATCTACAAGAGACAGGCCGAAGAGACAATATTATGGCGAATCAGTGCCGAAGTCACATTGGGTGCCTGCGTATCTCATGGCAGGTACAGAATTGACCCAATAGCCTTTTGTAGTCCAGAACTCCAATGGAGAATGGATTATCTTTTTTTACCTAAACTTTTTGGCTACACAAAAGAACAATGGGAAAACCCTTGGACTTTTTCTAACTTAAACTCTCTTTGGGCCAAACTAACAGTGCATCAAAAAGGAATCCTTGCCCTTGCCATTGTTCAGAATAATTTCAATGTGCAAACTAACTATATTCATGTGATCGCAGGATCCTTGTATATATACATTTTAGAATACCTAAAAACATTTGAAAATAATAATTTTCCAGCTCTGGATGAGTATCTGAATAAGTTAGAATCAATTAACATTTTTGATGTTAAGAAAATTGTTTCTAACCTTAAAACAGTTCCTTCCCGAGTTTCTCGTCAATTACTATTCCCTGATCTGTGGGAAATCTACACAGATTGGGAAGCTAACTATTCTCGTTATTTGGAGGAAGTAAAAACAAATAATATACTTCGCTCCACTAATCCAATAACCAAACCATATTACAGTTATAACCATGTGAATATTGCTTCCGTTATTTCATATGCCCTTTTGTCTGTTTAGCAACTGTACATTAAAGAAAAATTTCTCCAATATACATATGTTGGCGTTTCACTAACTGTCCCTTCTGCCAAGATGTCCAAAATCCTGACTAAGGATAGTTGGTACATGCACCTTGTGAATAATACATTGATTGATAACCCTCTCGCACCAATGGGAAATCAAGGAATGGGGGGTTATCCAAATTTGTCATTTCAAGAAGACTATAACCTGAAGAATAATTATTTCCTAGCTACAAAATGAATGACATTGGAGCAAGTGAATGAAGACAACGAAGCCCGAGCTAAGGCCATTTTCCACAACAAACCAACTAGCAGAAAGTCACAGCGAAGGATGTACATAAGTTGTTTGCGAGCCGCTGCACAGTTGAGGAAGGGGATATGTGGAGCCTCATAATTCCACATTGTCCAAGTTTTGTTATATATTGCAAATTTTTTCAATTTTTATATATGTAAATGTGCTATAGTGCCTAAATTCATGTAAAGGCCTATTTGCACTTTGTAAATTCACATTTAGAGTAGAAGTTGCGATGTTCTATAAGCGATGCAGAAGCAGATCACAACCGACATTTTGACGGTTCGTAAATGACATTGAGGCCAATGATCGTTCCTATAAGGACGATACTTTGTGCCATTGTACTGACGCATTTCACACAGAGCTGAGTATCAATAGAGAGAGAAGAGCAAGTTTTTGTAGCTTGAGCATTCTTTCCCTCTGGTATCTTTCACAAAATTGTTTCTTATCATTCGAGCGAATAGATGAAGAGGATGAATCTGTAGGTGGACAGAAATTGGTGAAATACGAGATCAAGAGGGCAAGACATCATTACATTGTGTAAGTACGCAAACAGACTGGGTAAAGCATTTACCACTATTGGAGTTCGCGTACAATGCATTAGAAAGACAACAAAAGATATTATCAAAGCACGACTTCCAACCAGAATGTGCCCTAACGAGACTGATGTGAGACGCATAAGTTCTCAACATGTCGTCCATAGTCTGATTAGTTCTCTCAGTCTGGCCATCTGATTCAGGCACTTTGTATGATCTGTAAATGATTGTGATACTGTTCTGTTTGCGTCACACATATTTCTCACGTCTTACTGAATTTTAGTTACTCTAACATGGATTTTCAGGCGGCACCAACAAGCAACAATTTTGACTAATGTGTGCAGGGAATTGGCCAAAGCTGTTAAGCATAAATTTTAGCAGAACTTCCTTCAATACTGAATGAGCTATGCGTTCAGATAATGAGATTGTTTGATGCTCTGTTCTGTTTGCTTCCTGCGATAAGAACTAATTCTTTGTGTTTGATTAAGAAGAATTTTTAGCTAATGTGATTCTATTTGATGAATCTGTTTGCTAGTTACTGTCTGATCTGATTGCTTATCTGATACCTGAAGAGCCTGAAAGATAAAGTAATCTTTATAACTGCAAACCTTGACCAAATTATTTCATCATTGGTGTTCCTGGATGCCAATTTTCCCAAATATATAATCAGATATGTCGCTATAGTATTCACTGTGAATATTACACATCTTAGTCCGTTTACCATCATATATACAGTTACCATGAAAAAGATGAGATTATTCTCTCTCTTGAAGAACGATCAAACGTTTTATACTACTTAACTCATCAATTTTGTGGAAATCTATAACGACTAGGCCACCACATCTTGGCTCAAATCTTTCTCTTGTGGATCTTCTTGGTGTAGGTGCTTGAAGTTGTTCCTCATCAAGCCTCGGCCTCACCATTTCTTGAACAACATCAAGATTGATGATTGTAGATCCTGCATGAGACTCCTTGATCTTTGCTTACAACATCCTTGATCTCTACTTACAACATTCTTGTCAGTAGAGGGAAGATATACTTTATATGTTTTTTTAGAAGATGCATATCCAACAAAATTTCCTTTAACAGCACTAAGATCATCCTTCTTTCTAGTCTCTAAAGGTACATGCACAAAGGCATACACAGCCAAAGATCCTAAGATGATTTACCTTAGGCTTTTTTTTTATACAACATCTCAAATGATGTTCTTCCTTCTAAAGCCTTGATGTCAAACAACACATGGGAGCTTGTGGAGCCACCAAACAACATGCATGTCATTGGATGTAAGTGGGTTTTCAGGATCAAGTACAATAATGATGGATCCATCAACAAATATAAATCAAGACTTTGTGCCAAAGGCTACTCTCAAATCAAAGGTCTTGACTATGAAGACACTTTTGCACCAGTTGCAAAAATGGTAACTATTAGAATTCTCATTTCTCTTGCATGTTATCACAATTGGAGGATGTTTCAGCTTGACGTTTCTAATGCCTTTCTCAATGGTTACCTTGAGGAGGAGATTTTACATGGAGCAACCACCTGGATTTGTGAAAGAAGGTGAAGAATCAAAAGTTTGTCTTTTGTTCAAAAGTCTCTATGGACTAAAACAAGCACCAAGGTCTTGGTATGCAAGGCTCAACTCCTTTTTCATATCACTCAGACTTTATCTTATTGAATATTAAGTTTGTAAATAACTTTGTAGTTATTCTTCTCATCTATGTAGATGATATCATTCTTAGTGGAAATAATGAGAAGCTAGTTGAAGAAACTAAGCATGCACTTGGTAGTGAATTTAAGATGCAAGACTTAGGAGCTCTTCACTACATTTTAGGCCTTGAAATTGACTTTTGGAAAGATCATGATTTCATAAGTCAAAGTAGATATGCACTTTCCATGCTTAAGAAATTCCAAATGGAAAACTGTAAAGGCATAGATACACCAATGGAGGACATTGTAAAAGTTCCTATAAAAGATGATGAAAGATCCTTCGAGGACATCACTCTTTATAGGAGTCTTATTGGCTCACTTATATGGTTAACTGTGACAAGGCTCAAGTCTCTAAATAGGGAGTTGGCTTCCATTGGAGAGAAGATTCATGATGGAGAGCTTGTACAAATTGTTCTTAATGGTCTAGGAGATGACTTTGCAAATTTGGTCCAAAGTTTTGCCATCCAAGACACTTTGCCAACTATAGAGATATTTCATAGTGTATTAGTGGCTGAAGAGTGTAGGATGCTCCATGCAAAATCTAGGATGAGTTCCTTGTCTTTGCAGGATGGTGATGAGAAAGCCAATTTCTCATTCAAGGGCAAAAAGAAGACCAATGGAAAGAAGAAAGAAGGGACATTATGCATCTAAATGCTACAAGAGGCTAAGAGCACAAGTGGAGGAGGACAAACAAGGAAACCTTGCAAAGGAGGAGGAGGAGGATGAAGTAGATGTATTCTTGATGGCATCTACATCCTCACCAACAAGCAATAGCAATTCAAGAGACAATTGGTGGATCGACAGTGGGGCTAGCTCTTACTTGTCTTGTGAAAAGAACTTTTTCTCAACCTAACGCTCTTTCAATGATGTTAAAAATCTTGTCTGTATTGCGAATGGTGGAGAGTGTAGGATAGATGGTGTTGGCACCATCTCTTTGTGTCTAGAATCCTCAAAATGCATGGATCTAGAAAATTTCCTTTATGTACCATCAATCACCAAGAATATGCTTAGTGTTGGTCTACTCTTAGAAAGTAGTTTGGATGTGCAATTTTAGCATGGTGTTTGTTTCATCTTGAAGAATGATGTTTGCATTGCAAAGGGATTTAAGCATGGAAGATTGTTTAAGTTGGAAGCTAGTGTTGCTTTAGAGAGGGTGAGCTTGGCAAAGGAGGAGATCACTCAAGAGGAGATCTTGGCAAAGTGTGATCTTGCTTGCATTGAGGATGAGCATCAAAAGGAGGAATATCTTGAGGATCAGTGTCAAAGCATGAGAGAGTTTCAAGGGAGTCCTTAATGACAATGGCCGAGTCATCAAATTGCATGAAAATTATGATCCCATACTACATGACCCCTAACAGTCACCCACAAGGGACATGATTACGACGACCCCTTGATCTTGCACTAGTTTCCCTAGCGCTCAACGTTTCCCACACCACCAACATGCCGCTTACATGCACCACGCTTGCAAAGTACGACATCTCAACGGTTTTTCTCCCTATTCTCACAGATCAGAAATCCCGACCTCCGAGGGGCAATAGATTTTCTATCTACCACCATTTGCATGAGCTCACATCGCTCACTTTGCATGTCCAGGTTGATCGTGGTCATGGTAACCATGATGGTTGGCCCCAAAACCATCTATGATTGGGCTTTAGTTCTGATCAAAGGGTTGCAAACTGCTTTCAAATGCCCAAATAGGATCACCTACGGTCTCCTCACAACTCTCGCCATAACCCACCTAGAGAATCTAGGAGTCCAATTCCCTCCCTAATTTTTCCAACCAACTAGTCCATCCCAATCTCCTCCCAAAGGCACAATCGCACAACTGGAGGCTAGCCAAAAGTTGCCTATCTTCACTGCATCCCCTACACCATTCTCATTTATGCTCATACTAGCCTCGCATGCACCAGCCCTACCCACTCTTCCCCCTTTCTCAATATCACGTCTACGACCTCTAGCCCCATCCATCTAGCTGCCACTAGATACTTTATGAAAAATCACTTTTTGGACTCAATGGATCATCTTGCAAAAGTTACTTTTTGATGTATTTTCTGATTCAGCAGCAAACAATAATAAAAGTTGAATAGAAGAATGCTTAACTACTGGACTGAAGGTCTCAATGTAATTGATGTTGTATGCCTGAGAAAATCCTCTAGCGACAAGTCAAGCTTTTCTTCTGTCGATGCTTTCATCCGCTTTGTACTTGACTTTGAAAATCCATTTGCAATCAACTTCGTTTATGCTAGCAGGTAATTTGACAATTGTCCAAGTCTGGTTTTTGATAAGAGATTAATACTCTTTATCCATAACTTCTTTCCAAAGATCAGAATCTGGCTGACTGAGTGCCTCTTCGACAGTCGTGGGCTCGCGAACAAGGTAGGCTGCAGACTCATCGATATATCTGATAGGTGGTCTGCTAACTCTTGTCGATCTTCTGGGTGATAGAGAAAATTGATCATTTTCATCATACTATAGTTGCTGAATTGCAACATCATCATTTTTGGATTCGTCGTTGACATGTTGTTCATCAAGAGTAGATGAGCTTGAACCTTCAATGAGAATAGTCAACAGAGGAACTGGAAAGTTTAATATGCTAGGATAATCTGACAAGTCGGCTACATGGGCACTGTCTTTTCCTTTGAGGTCGATAAACTGATTTTCCATGAAGATGATATCCCAGCTAGTGAATATCTTCGACTCGATGAGATCGAACAACTTGTAAGCTTGATTTGAAATAAATGCTCAATATCATTGCTTATTGAGAAACCTTAACTAGCATAACCAAAAAGCATGAAAAATGGAATTAACAAACAATCCACAACAATAGCATAAGCAAGAGTGATTAGCAATTGAGGATGCTTGAGCTCCCAAAATGGTAGAGTCTCCTCCTCTCAATTAAGCATGAAATTGGAGTACAAATGGTGTCTTTTTATAAATGGGAAGGCCCTTGCCCCAAAATCCTATTGGCTAATATTTACATTGATCCTAACCATTCATCTTGGACCCAAGTTGATCCAAGGATCCACAAAAAGTACATTGGAAATTACAAGATTCATGTGAGTCCAAAATTGGACCAACTCTAAAAAAGTAAACTTTAAGTTTAAAATTGACTTTGGGCCTCAAGTTTTATTTTAATTACAAAGGGGCCCAAGTCTATTATTTTATTTACAACTCAACTTGCGTGCTCATTGGGCCATGGGCTTATACGCGCAGGATGCCATGCCCTCACAACACATTTTATTGACCAATATTATTTATTCACAATATGTCGGGAATACCCCCAGCAGGACCCACGGCCTGAAGTAGTGTCGGTCCCTCCGCACTCTACCGGTTTAGTAAAGAGTCTTCTTGGGCTGCCTCTGGTGGATCAAGTAGCCCGTGACATCTTCCATGAAATTGATTTAGTCCATTTTCTTCAAGTCTTTGGGTGTGTGAAGGGACTTGTGGACTCCAGTTAGCCAGTTTTGGTCGACCCACGCTTGGAATGCATGTCCAGGGATCGCCAAGGTCTGTGCCAAATATGATATCTGCCAGTCGCCTCTTGATGACTCATGGGGATACTTCGCTAGAAATTCGTTGATTTTCTCCTCAATGGACTTTGGGCGTCTGAAGGCTTGGATGGTAGATATCGTGCGCGAGCCTCTTGATGAGGAGGCTTGTCCTTCCTCGTGGCTGAATTTAGACTTCCTGAGCCCAAATGATTATCTCTATTTGATAGTTGATTATTGAGAGTAACGTTTCTATCACTCAGGATAAGATATTCTATGATTTTAAGGAAAGAGTCTGGTTTGTAATAGTATTGGATACTCATTACTGACTTTTTCGAATATTTGATATCTTATACGTTGTCTCCAGAGAACTTTTTAATCGAAATTATGAATTTTTTTTTAAAATGGGAGGAAGAAAATGATAGGAATAAAACTTTTATGGAGTCAACCAGTTGCATAGATTTCTTCTGTGGAATCCAGTATGTGCACAATGGTGGAACTATCCAGTATCTGTGCAATGGTGGAACTATCCAATGGGAATACATGAAATCTCTAGTGATTATTTTGAATGATCTGGAACTAGAGAAGTTTTGGGGGTTTTGAACTGTTGGATATTCATGGTTATGGATAGTGGTGGTAAAGATAAATTTAAGATTCCGCTGATTGCATCAGATGGAATAAAGTTTTAATCTTAACCTTATGTCCAAAGATGTCTGTATGAGTCACAGCCTAATCTTGGTTTGTACACTAAGATCTGAAGAAGGTTGATTGGTTGAAGCAATTTTGTTGGTAAAAGTAGGATGGTTGGAAAACTTGTGATGTGGAATTATTCACTTTAGAGGTTTCCCAGATATGTTATTTACTCATGAGAAATAGAGTTCTTGAGTAGTTGAGTTACAAGATTCTCAGTGATATATGTGAGTAACATATGCGGATTTTGGAGGAATCTGCTAGATAATGACATATGTGTCTATGTACTAGGTCATAGTGAGATTATTCTCATATGTGCATGATTAATCTTGTTTGGATCTACTATGTATTCCTGGTTACTAAGGTTATCTGGTGCACTTAACCTAGTCGATGAACATAGACATATGATCAAGTATTGTGTTTGACAATTATTTGCAGAATTAACAGATTTGTTCTGGTAAATCTATAGGTTAACTTAAAAGTGATTTGGATATGGATCTAAATGTGGTGCAGTACAGTACAATTAAGATCTGCACCTAGACATTTAAGATTTCTAAATCATGAGCAATTAACTTGAGTAGTTGATTTACTCTTGTGGAAGTTAATTGATAAAATGGACAGTGTGAAGAAAATTCACCGAAAACTGTTTGTTTTGTGTGTATTGTGAAAGATTCAACTAGTTTCATCACATTTTGCAATATTTCCATATTTGGCATATTGAGGCCAAATCTTGTTTTAGACTTAGAGGTTGACTTTTCAAAGTTCATTAGTCTAAATTTCATTTGAATAAACACTTTTTGAAAGTGTGGGAAAGACAGAATGCGAGTTTGAGTAGATTCAATTTGAATAAGTTGGGTACATTGAATCTAAACCCAAAATTGGTAGGGTTAGCATTTTGGTGGGAAAGCCAAGTGGCCAAATAGGGTTTGGACCTGTTATAAAAGGATGTAACTCGTGGAGAGAGTCATCTTCTCTCTTCTCTATCTCATTTCATGCTTATACATGGTTCTCTTGGGTTCTACTATCCGTTGGTGCACTATCTTGGTGATTGCTTGCAATTCTATGTGTAGAATGATCTATATTTGCTATTTTTGGATGCACACGCGTGAAATACAGTAGCTTGCTGGTTTTGTACGGACAGCAACAGTACATAATCATTTCATTCAAGTTTGATCAAGTTCTATTAGTGTTTGCATCTCAAATTGTGTGTAGATGCTGATTTTTCTACATTGGTGAAATTGGTAGTGTATTTCTCTTTCTAACCAAAGGTCATTCAAGTAGATTGGATCTTAAGGATCTGAAATCTTTCACATGGTATCAAAGCTCGTGTTTCAGGTTATGAAGGAGGAAATCAGATCTATCAATGATTTGGTGAAGATATCAAGTCTAGAGCATGCTAGAGAGGATTCTACACCAAAATCGGATTTTTTGCTTTTGTAGATTGGATCTTTTGTAGATCAAAACACTAAATAGGTCAATATACTTGTTCAATTCCATTTTTTGAATTCACATGCTGGATTTGGCCGATTTTTGGATCATTGGTTCAGCCTAAGTGGTGGCTTATAGATTGCATATCAAATTTTCAGCATTTGCATGTAGATTTGGAATAGTCAATTTTTTGTGATTTTGTCAAAACCCTAATTTTGATTGGATCCCTAGATAGTGAGGTTGCTGGACTTCATTTGAGTGTGTTTCAATCTTAGGAAGTGGCAAAAGTCATTAGATTGAGGATAGATCATAGGTTGATCAAGATTCCATGATTCTATGTGTTGATTTGCTTGGATAAGTGCTAGAAGAGAATTTGTGAGATAGTTTCAAATCTTGGTGATTTCTTTTGAAAGCATTTGTTGTTGTTCAAAGGAGTGCTTTGTGCATTGAAACAGGTTGAAAGAGAAGATCAGGTCATTGCTACATGGCAACCTCAATTGGAGTCATGTTGGAAGCCAATGATAGGCTTACCTCAAGTAACTATTCATTATGGAAAGTGAGGATGGAGTCACTTCTTGAGATGAATGATGTTTTGGATATTGTTGTAGGTCTGGAGGAGAGACCAGCAACACAACAAGATCAATTGAGCTATGACAAGAGGGCCAAGAAGGCTCTACACATGATAAAGATGAATGTTACCAATGAACTTCTCAAGGAAGTTGGTAAGTGCACATCATTTTTGGAAGCTTGGAATTCACTGAAGAAGCTTTATGAATCCAAGAAGGCAAATCTTTTCTTGTTTGCAAAAGAATGAAGAAAGTCCAAGTACTTTTGTTTTGAGAATGAAAGCATTGAATGATGAGTTAGCTTGCATAGATGAAAGCATTAAGGAAGGAGAGCTTATTCAAGTGATTCTTAATGGCTTGTTGGATGCTCATGCTAACATTGTTCAAAGTATTTCTATTCAAAAGACTTTGCCAAGTTTGATGGATCTTCAAGAGATCTTGATCAATGAGGAATATAGGCTTCAAGCAAGAGGTGGATCTACATCGACACTTCAAGAGGATGCTATGTTCACAAAGGGCAAATTCAAGGGCAAAACCAAAAGCAAGTGGTCTAAAGGGCAATATCAAGTGGATGCTTCTTCAAGTGGCAAAAAGAAGGATAGATCAAAGCTCAAGTGCTTCTATTGTGGCATCAAAGGACACTTTGCAAGTGAGTGCTACAAGAAGAAGAGAGATCAAGGAGACAAGCAAGGTAATCTTAGTCTTGATGAGGATGGTTTGGATGTGCAAGATGCAAATGATGATGCTTTTGTGATGTCTTCATGTATGCTTGCTAATGATGGAGATCTAGATCCTTGGTGGATTGATAGTGGAGCAAGTTCACACATGACCTTTCACAAAGAGTACTTCACTTCTTTGTTGGCATATGGAGATGACAAGAGGGTGATCTACACGGCCAATGATGGTGAGTGTGCAACCAAAGGGATTGGCACAATTCCTATTTCTCTCTCTACAAATAGGAATGTTCATTTGGAGGATGTCTTGTTTATTCCATCTATTACCAAGAATTTGCTTAGTGTGAGTCAAATGCTAAGTAAGGGCCTCAAGGTGGAGTTTGATGGAGATGCTTGTTTGATCAAAAGAAAGGATGTCTTGATTGGAAAAGGTAAAAGACAAGGTAAGTTGTTCAAACTTGATGCTTGTGTTATTGCTAACCAAGTTGGATGTGTTGCAAGGGAGCAAATTTCTATTCAAGAGGTTTGGCACAAAAGGATGGGACACCTCAACTTCAAGTCATTGGAGGTAATGGCAAGAAAGAAGGTTGTGATTGGTCTTCCAAGTTCCTTAAGTAATGACAAGCATGTTTGTGAGTCTTGTGCTTTGTCTAACTCACATAGACTACCTTATACTAGATCTATTTCTAGATCTACAAAGCCTTTTCAACTTGTACATTCGGATATTCATGGATTTACTACAATTAGCAATAGTGGAGCTAAGATGTATGTAACATTCATTGATGATTTTAGTAGATTTTGATGGATCTATCTACTAAAGAGCAAGGATGAAGTGTATGATGTCTTTGTCAAGTTCAAGAATGCAAGAGAGAACCAATTCTCCACAAAGATCAAGTTCTTGAGAGGTGACAATGGTGGTGAGTACATATCTAACAAGTTCAAGGCCTTTTGTGATGAGCATGGGATTAAGAGGGAGTATACAACATCAAGGACTCCACAACAAAATGGAGTGGCTGAGAGGAAGAATAGGACTTTATGTGAAAGTTCTAAATCTATGAGGTTAAGTGCTAATCTTGACAAACCATTTTGGGATCAAGCTTTGTTGTGTGCCAATTTCTTGTGCAATAGATGGCTGAGTGCTATTTCGGATGGAAGGACACCTTTTGAGATGCTATTCAAGAGGAGGCCGAGTGTCAACTTTCTAAGAACCTTTGGATGCACATGCTATGTCAACATTACTCTTGATGATAGGACCAAGGAGGATCCATCTTCAAGAAGAGGTATTTTTGTTGGATATAGTGAGGTGAGTAAAGCCTACAAGGTCTACATTCCTTCTACTAACAAAGTGATTGTTGGTAGAGATGTCATTTTTGATGAGGGAAACATTCCAAAGGTGTCTTCAAGCATGATTGATGGTAAAGTAGATGGATCTAACATTCTTGATGTTGATGAGAAGGATCCTACTTTGGATGGTGGTGATGATGGACCTTCATCAAGTCAAAAGCCAAGGAGAACATAAAGAGAAAGACAAGTACCTTCAAGGCTCACATATGATCAAAAGGGTAAGCAAGTAGTTTCTGGAAATTATGTTGCTTTCCTAACCTCTTTGGATGAGCCTACAAGTGTAGATCAAGCAAGGAAAGAAGAGGAGTGGATCCAAGCAATGGATCTTGAGTATCGATCTCTTATGAAGAGTGAAACATCTTTTGGAAGATCTTCTTGTGTACATGGAGCTATGCAAGTGGATGGATGTTATCTTGCTGTAAAATCAAGTAATGGATATGGAAAACAAAGTTTGTTCAGTGACTTTGATGGTCAAGTTGAAGATCAAGAGGTTGATCTCAAAGCGCTTCAACTAGTCAAAAGGGAAGGTGGCAATTTGGAGCTAGTCAAGAGCATCAAAGGCGAGGTAATTGGCAAAGGTGTTATGGATCTATTTTTACAGCATATTGAAGACTCAAGTAAGGTCAAAGGAGCAGCAAGGAAGTGTTGTTCAAGTTTACTTACTTGTTCTATCTCATGTTTGAGCAATTTCATGTGGATGTGTGCAAATTGTCAAGATATGGTAAAACTAGCTACATTGGTGAGCATTGTTTTGATGTTGGATTTGTACTAGCATTCTTGGCTGATTTTGCTGATGGAAATGAAGCTATTGGAGATTCATTATGTCACTCATCCATGGCTAAGTTCTCAAGTGTTGAGCTACTTGGTGCCAATACTTGGAGATTGTCAATTTTTGGTGAATTCATGGTCATTTTCTTGTGTCAAGTAGATCTTGAAGATGGACTAGTGCAAACTACTTGGTTTATGGAGTCATGTGGTGCTGGATTTGCATCATTAATGTACTCACCTACTCATGGATTTCCAAGGTTTGATGGTCTCTTGTGGCAAGATGAAGATGGAGGCTCATTCATGGAGTATCATGGTGGATACAAGGCAACAAAGGACAAAGGAGGAGGAGACATGCAAGCAAAAGTTGATCACTCACATTTATTGTTTGTTTGCTGTATTTTTCCAGAGAGTTTAGAGTTGGAAGCATGGTGGAATCATCTCACTTACATTCTATTTGATTCTTCATGTTCTAGTCACATTTTTACATGTAAAATTGATGTAAGAAATAATGAAGCATCCCAAGTGGACACTATTCCCTATATCAATTATGGTTGTTTCTATTTTGAGCATTACATGATCATTGAAAGCAGATCTATTCTTAGGAAGAAGATCATTCTTATGATGGATCAAAGTTCTATTGGCAAAAACTATGCTAGGAGCATTGGAAGCTAGAAAAGCGAGTTTTGAGGTACATCATTGGAACTCGAGATTTTGGCATATTGAATGAGGGATGATCACCTAATCTTTTTGGATTTTCAGATTCGGACTATGATGGAGATGTAATGGATAGAAAATCCATTAGTTCTTATTATATTTTCATAGGTGATGGAGCTATATCATGGATGTCAAAGAAACAAGCCACTATCTCATTGTCATCTAGTGAGGCCGAGTACAAAGCTCTTACACATTGCACAAAGGAGATGGTATGGATCAAAAGGATGATCAATGATCTTCACTTGCTGAATTTTTCAGAGAGCCCAATCATCTTTTGTGACAATCAATCAGCCCAAAGAATGGCATCCAATCCTATCTTTCATGCTAGGAGCAAGCATATTGAGATACAATATCATTTTGTGAGGGAGCGAGTCATTGCAAAGGAGGTGGAGCTTCAACATGTGTCTTCAAGGGAATGTGTGGCTGATATCTTCACTAAAGCATTGGGAAAAGACTTGTTCATGAAGCATAGGACTTCACTTGGAGTATTATCAAAGTCTATGCTAAAACTAGTTGAAGAGGGAGTGTGAAAGATTCAACTAGTTTCATCACATTTTGCAATATTTCCATATTTGGCATATTGAGGCCAAAATTTGTTTTAGACTTAGAGGTTGACTTTTCAAAGTTCATTAGTCTAAATTTCATTTGAATAAACACTTTTTGAAAGTGTGGAAAAGATAGAATGCGAGTTTGAGTAGATTCAATTTGAATAAGTTGGGTACATTGAATCTAGACCCAAAATTGGTAGGGTTAGCATTTTGGTGGGAAAGCCAAGTGGCCAAATAGGGTTTGGACCTGCTATAAAAGGATGTAATTTGTGGAGAGAGTCATCTTCTCTCTTCTCTATCCCAGTTCATGCTTATACATGGTTCTCTTGGGTTCTACTATCCATTGGTGCACTATCTTGGTGATTGCTTGCAATTCTATGTGTAGAATGATCTATATTTGTTATTTTTGGATTCACACGTGTGAAATACAGTAGATTGCTAGTTTTGTATGGACAGCAACAGTACATAATCATTTCATTCAAGTTTGATCAAGTTCTATTAGTGTTTGCATCTCAAATTGTGTGTAGATGCTGATTTTTCTACATTGGTGAAATTGGTAGTGTATTTCTCTTTCTAACCAAAGGTCATTCAAGTAGATTGGATCTTAAGGATATGAAATCTTTCACATGTATTGCTTGTAAGACATATAATTTATGAGTCATTTGGATTCATCAAAGAATTGTGTGCATAGAATACTGAATTCTTGGATGAGTATTTCTCAGTTGAGAAATAAACTTGATCCATTAGTGTTAGTATCCCTGTGAGCTCAATTGGATACCGGATCCTAATGGTTCCAAGAATGGTAAATTGAATTTAGTTGGAATTCAGTAGAATTTTGTAATCTCTAGATATTGTTCTAGGTGATTGTATAAAATTTATCTTGTTAAAGGCATGTGTATAAAATGGTCTTTAATTACTTGGCTGATTGTAATATTTGGAGCTCATAATCTGGTTAAGAATCGAGTTGGAAAAATATTCTTGGAATCTAGTATTTTTCCTTGTGGAAAAGATTTCAGAATGATTCTTATATTTCATGAGTTGTATGTTGTACATATGCTCCAGTATTTTTTAATGATTATGGTTTTGGATCCCCATAATTTATGATTGGCGAATCATAAGGTTTTAAATATTTATGATTGATAGATCATAGATTGATACTTAAAGGTCAGTAAAAGAATATATGAAAATGCAAGGATTCTTAAGATAGTGAGTAATTCTTGATCAATTGGGAGAGTTAAGGATTTAGATATGTTATTTGAACTCTAAATTTCTCTACTCCAGTACATACTGGAGATTGTGGATCTCACAGACATTTTCATCAAGTAATTGCTTACTTATGAGGAATTTGCCTATCTTATAGATTGTAGTCTATAAGTGCTTGTGCAAAGTTCAGTCTATATGTCTAGATTTATAGGAGATAGATAAATCTATTAAGATATGGATAGTTGTTGATTTCTTGCATATGATTTTAGAAATGGGGTTGTTGACTCATTTAAGTAACTATAGTACTTGGGATTGAGTTATAACTAACTGAGACTTGATGGATCTCCTAGAGATTTTAGAGGGTTGAATTGTGGTATTTAGAATATTCAGATATTATAAGAATATTTGTACCAAGAAGCCTTATTTTCTACAAGAAATTGACATGGAATTTTTTCAGCTTTTGGATTTGATTTTTGAGATAAAATAAAATCACCCAATGTTTCATGTAATTGGGATTGCATGAAGGTGATGAATTTTCTTTGGATAAGATCAACCCATTTGGAAGATTTATAGCTTAGTGTATCTTTTGAAATTTGAGTTAGTATTCGTGAGTAGAGGCAAGCAATAGAATAATTGTTGCATCTCTGAATATTTATTCAGGTGGAAAGATCAGACTAAGAATAATGGTTCATGGGTAAGATTTGAAAGCTTAAGGAATAGTTTCATATTTTCTTTTTCCCGTTCTGAGAAAAGAACTTGTTTAAGAGAGGAAGAATATTACAGCCATATTCAGCTAAGGGAGGAAGAATGTTACGGCCATATTCAACTAAGGACATGGAATAGTCCTAATATGGTAGACCAGCCCTCTAGTGTTCGAGATTATTGGTCACGCCGAGATTTAATTCCACATCGAGGTTTGTTGGTGACTAATGACCTTGAGAGGGCCTAGACACTCTAATTGAGACATATGGAGTAGTGCATGTATGTGTGACTGATATAGGTAGGAGGTATGCATGAAGAGTTGTGATCTATTTATAGTTGATCTACATGAGGATTGCATGGGTTCATGCACATGATCCTACTCTCTATATATTGAGGTAGTAATTATTCCGTCGATGACTTGGTCTAGGTTACCAGTAGAGCTCTTCTTCTCTTGCTATCACATGGCATGGCTTGGGGGTTAGATCCAGGAGGATTCTCCAAAAGAGATCTAGGATTGGTTGAGTGGTTTTGCTCCATAGTCTCTCTTGTGTTTTCCTATCCTCTCTGTGAGAGATTTCAACTAGTTTAGTCTAGTTTAGTCATATTTTGGTAAATTGTCAATATGAGGCCAAAACTCATTTTAGACTTAGAGATAAACTTTTTGAAGTTATATTAGTTATAAATACATTCAGTAAACACTTTTTTAAAGATTGATTTCTACTAAAAAATTAGCATTTGAGTAGAAATCAATCTTTAAAAAAGTGTACTCTCTTGATGATATCTTGCAATCTGTGTGTAGAATGCTCATATTTTGTTATTTTTGGTTCCACACATGTGAAATATAGTACGGTACTGTAATTGTATGGACCACAACTATATTTTATGTTTTGGTTGATGTTTGATTAGTATTTCTTTGAGTTTTGCATCTCATTTTGTATGTAGATGCTAATTTTGCTACATCAACAGGATTGTTGATTTGCTCCTTATTGTAACCAAAGATCAGGGACATGGATTGGATCTTGAATGATCTGAAATCCTTCAAATGGTATCAGAGCTATTGTGTTTCAGGTTATGAAAGTATCAACCACATTCATCAAAGATTTGGAGGAGTTACCAATGCTAGAGCATGCTAGATTGATTTCTACTCAAAAATTAGCATTTTTGCTTGTGTAGAATGGACGTTTTGCAGGTCAAAACTCAATATAGGTTATACACTTGATCTATTCTAATTTCACACTTTTTGGTGCATTAGGAAGGTCTCATTGGAGGCTACAAGATGATATATCAAGTTTTTAGAAATTGCATGTAGAATTTGAGATATTCAATTTCTTGTGATTTTGTCAAAACTCTAATTTTGATTGGATCTCTAGTTTCTGAGGTTACTGAACTTCATTTGCGTGTGTCTCAATCTTATTATGTGGAAAGAATCATTGGATTGAGGATAGATCATAGGTTGATCAAGATTTCACTATTCTATGTGTTGATTTTCTAGTTAGAAGTGCTAGAAGAGATTTGAGAGGTTCCATATCTTTGTGATTTCTTCTTGAGTTCATTTTTTGACATTCAAGAGAGTGCTTTGTGCATTGGAACAGGTTGAAAGAAGAAGATCGGGTCATTGCAACATGGCTACAAGTGGTGGATTCGTGCTGGAAGGCAATGATAGGCTTACCTTAAGTAATTATTCATTGTGGAAAGTGAGGATGGAATCACTTCTTGAGATGAATGATGTTTTGGATATTGTTGTAGGTTTGGAGGAGACACCAGCAACTCAACAAGATAAAATGAGGTATGATAAGAGGGCCAAAAGGGCTCTACACATGATTAAGATGAATTACCAATGAACTTCTCAAGGAAGTTGGTAAGTGCACATCATCTTTGGAGGCTTGGGAAGCCTTGAAGAAGCTTTATGAATCTAGGTCTACATCAAAAGTGCTTACTCTTAGGAGGCAAATTTTTCAAAGTTTGCAAAAGAAGGAAGAGAGTACTCATGATTTTGTTTTGAGGGTTAAAGCATTCAATGATGAGTTAGCATGTATTGATGAAAGCATTAAGGAGGTAGAACTTGTTCAAGTTATACTTAATGGCTTGTTGGACGATTATGCTAATCTTGCTCAAAGTTTTGCTATTCCAAAGACTTTGCCAAGTATTATGAATTTGCAAGAGATCTTGGTGAATGAGGAGTATAGGCTTCAATCAAGAGGAGGTAGATCTACATCAACATCTCATTATGAAGAGGAGGTTATGTTCATCAAAGGCAAGTTCAAGGGCAAAGGCAAAGGTGTAGGCGTCGTAGATCTTTCGTAGTGTAGCCCTTCCGCTTGTCAACAAAGGTTAGATCACTAGATAGGTGCCTAACTATGCATAGATGCTACTTTTAGTTAATTTCCTACTTTCTCCCTTAACTCTACTCACTACTATACTACTGCTCTTAACTCTACTCCTCTACACTAACATTCAGCATAGTTTTGGTTGAAGGGAAGGGATGGAGAAGAAGAGATTGAGAAGAGAAGAGAAAGAGAGAGAAAGAGAGTGAGGGTGGAGGTTAGCTCAAATGCTCCTTATGCTTGCTAATGGAAAAACATTCACTATGGCAAACAATAAAACATGGAAATAGAAAGCAATAGAAAACACAACCAAGAGCAATAGCAAGTAGTGAATAGCAAATGAAGATGCTTCTCTTCCAAAAATGGTAGAGTTTTCTCCTTCTCATTAAGCATGGAAATAGTGTACAAATGGTGCCTTTTTATAAAATAGGAAAGGCCCTTGGTCCTCAATCTTATTTGCTAATATTCACAATGATCCTAACCATTCATCTTGGACCCAACTTGATCCAAGGGTTCACAAAAAGTACATTAGAAATCACATTCATGTGAGTCCCAATTTGGACCCAACTCTAAAAAGTGATCTCTAAGTTTAAAAATGACATTGGGCCTCTAGTTTTATTTTAATTACAAGGCCCAAGTCAAGTTTATTTTATTTACAACTTCAATTGCGTGCTCATTGGGCCATGGACTTATACACGCAGGATGCCATGCCCTCTCAACACATTTTATTGTAGGATTTTATTTATTTACACTTTGTTGGGAATACCCCCAACAGGACCCATGACCTGAAGTAGTGCCGGTCCCTTGGCACTCTACCGGTTTGGTAGAGCGTTCTCTTGCACCGCCTCTAGTGGATGAGATATCCCATAACGTCTTCCATGAAGTTGAGACGGTCCAGTTTCTTCGAGCCCTTTGGCATGTGGAAGGACTTGTGAACTCCTGTCAACCATTCCTGATCCACCCATGCTTGGAATCGTTTCGTCCAAGGATCGCCAAGGAATGCAGCTCGGTAATATACGCGAGCGACTGGCAGTTGGTCTTCGACTTTGTCGAAAGCGAGCACCTTATTTGGATCAAAAAATATGGAGGGAAGGAAATCATCCCATTTTGTTTCAATGCCCATTAAATATTCCAAGTCCCGGGCGTAAGTGGCTGCCGCGTGGACTGTGGGATCGGGGCATTTGATGTAGTGGCTGGCGAATGCGGAGAGAGCCCTTCTGGTGTCTACATCCGTTGTCCACCCATATTCAGATTTGATGATTGGCCAATTGAAATTGTTGAGTGTGATCTGGTCCAGAGGAGTGTCACATTCCGCCCATTTGGATCTTCTTGGACATGTCAAGAAATGCGCGTTCACCCGTAACTGTTGCGGATTCGTCACGTAAGCCCTAATGGCCGTAGGGTCTCTCTCAAATAACTGATGTTGCCACTCCGGTTGTGGTTGGAGGGCGGATAAGGCTTGCAGTTCTTTTTCCTTGATGGTCTGAGCTGAGAATGATAATTGTCAGCTGCCTCTTGATGACTCGTGGGAATATTTGGATAAAAATTCATTGACGTTCTCCTCCACGGATTTCAATCTTTGGAAGGCCCGGCTGGTAGATATCATTCGTGACCCTATGGATGATATTGCTGGGCCCTGGCTGGTGGTTGCCCCTTGGCTCTGGTCGCGCGTCTCAGCAGCCGCATCTGTCTGCCCTTGGTCCTGGCCTTCAGACCCTTGATCTGGTTGAAATCCCCCTGTTGCCTGCTGGCTTTGATCTTGGCTGGTACTAGCCTGTGAAGCGTCAAAATTAGGTGGCGGTGGAATTACCATAGGGGAGGGCCGGGCCTTCGTTTCCATGTATTTCTTGCATGCCTTGAGGGCTTGCTTGGTCTGGGCGAGCTCTTGCGTTGCGCTTGTCTGATACTTATTGAACTTCGCCTGGTAGCTGTTCGGGGTTTGGCTATAAATCTACACCTGACGCCGTAGAAGATTCATCTCTGATTAAGACAGCGGCCTTGTGCCCGGTGTAGATTGAGCTAACCAGACGAGCTTCTCATCTTGTAAGGCTTTAAGCTTTGGCCCCAGGCGCGTGTTCTCTGCTTCGAAAAGTGTAAGTTGCGTATGGATGGGGGCAAGCCATTGGGATGCTTTAGTTTGAAGCTCCCGCACCTTTGTGGAGGCCTCCGTCAACACTTTGGAGAGGCTTTGAATATATTTGTTTAGGCCCTCCTTCTTCTGCTGCAACTTGGCAATCTCCTGGTGCCCTGCTTATTCGTGTTGCTGAGCTAGAATCAGCTCTTTCTGCAGCTTGGTGAGGGCTGCTCGCAATTGTGTATTACTTGTTGCCAACTGTAGTACCCTGCCTTCTAGAATAGCTTTGGCTGCTACCGCATCCAGGATGTATTTTCCTAGGGTTTGGTACGTCGTCGTTAGATCCGTGGGAGCAGCTGGTACACTGGCACTGGCAGGGGCTTGTGTTGTATCAGCCCCGACGACTTGTGAAATTTTGTCGTCATTGTCTTCGATCAAGTTTTCATTTATCCTGATGCCATCTGGGGCGGTAGGGTCCATCCGATCTGGTGATGCTACAAAAACAGTTTGTACAAATGCGTCATCAGGCAGCGGTTGGCTGCCCTCGGCAACCTTTGGCGAAGCGGGTGGGGTGTGAGAAACAACTGTGGAAATAGGGACGAGGACGGTTTGTCCGAACGAGAGGATGGGAGGAACAGTGGGGAACTGAAGGGTGGTGTGGAGTATGGAAGAAGGTGAGGATGGAGCAGAAAGTGTCTGGCGTGGGGGTGAAAAATTGATAACTCGCATCCATGCCAGAGCGTCGAGGGACAGTTGCGAATCAGAAGGGTTGAATGTGAGAGGAGCAACGGTGGTGGTAGGAGTAATGGAGGATGCGATGGTGATGGATAGAGCAGCGGACACTGGAAGAGAAGTAGGAGTGGTATCAACAGAAGAAACGAGGATGGAGATAGAAACAGATGTGGATCCACTATCTGACTCAACAGTGTAGATTGGATTCTGTCCTTGCGAAATGTTGAAATAACCAGAAAGTTATTCAACAGATGCGCAACTGCCTGAATGACGGGTTCCGTGATAGCTTCTATCAGGTAACCATTGTTAGTCTGGATGAGAATTTCTAGTGTGGTTTGGGTGACGAATGGTTTGATCAGAGCTTTGGCGTGGCGATGGGAGATGGGTTGATGATCACCGGACATAATGCCAATGGTGATCATCGAGTCGACGTTAATCTTGACCTTGTACGTGGTACCTTGGTACAGAAAGTAGAAATGAGCCTTGTCCTTGTCCTAGGTGGCGTAAGTGTGAAGGGCGAGGCCCATGCTAATCTCAGAATGGAAGAGCACCGAATAAAAACCCATTGCTTCAAGGAGGGGCCCGGCTGTCTGCAGTCATGGTTGGATCAAAGTGTCAGAGGATAGAGGCCAAATCTGCGTGGCCTTGGGGATGTCACGCTGGATCACCTGTTTGGCGCCAGAGTCTTCAGAGGATGAGGAGGCCATGTTAGCAATGATGATTAGTGGTCAAAAAAAGTCGGAAAAGTAGAAAACGGTGAAAAATGGAAGAAAACAGTAGAAAACTGAGAATAATGAGTGTTGGATGACAATGATTGTAGTTCAGAGCACAGATCGGTGTTTGATATGAGCAGATGACAACTGGTAGGAAGTTTGGTTGAAAACAGAAAACTTGGTATTTTCAGTGGAAATTTCAGTAGAGCTTCGCTAGCAAAGGTGACAAATGACTCGAATTCAGCCCTTATATAGCGGAATTTAGAGTGCGTATTAGGTGAAATTCACTTTCCCTTGTCCAGATCCACCCAAATTTTGGCAGGCACCTTCTTCACAAAACTCTAAGACCTCAGGGAAGTCTGCGAGAGTTCAGAAGGTGATTTGACTGCTATGCAAAGGTTCTGCAAGGGTTCAGGTTGTCTGCGAGGGTTCAACTCTCGCAAGAAGTGATCTCTCGCACAATTTGTTCCTGTGATTGTATTTTCAAGATCAAACCATGTAGGCAGGCTAATTTCAGTGCTCTGATTCCATTTAGGCACCTTGCGAGAGTTGGTAAGTTGATCTTGATGCTCTGCGAGGGTTCTGAAAATTCTGCTTCTGGGAACTCTCACATACACTAAAAAATGATGATCCTTCCATCAGGAACTCTCATAGAGATTTTCATGGATGCATTCTAGGTCAGATCTAGTGACTATCCAATTTTCAAGAGCTATTTCCCAGGGGATCTCAAAAAATCATGAAAAAAATGCTCCTTCAAAGTGTTTTTTGACGAGATCTCGAAATTTTCTGATTTTCAACTTTTGTAGACTGGTAATCAGCTTCATCTAGGCTTGATCTGACTGTTGGTAGTGCTCTGTAAGTTTTGATGGATTCTTGGTAGTAGCTCCCTCAGTGAATCTGATAATCTGCTTCCTTTTTGACCCTATCAGGATCTGGATCCTCCTCGAATTCTGATGGATTTCTCCGATCTTGCCAGATTTGGCTGAATCTTGATGGATTTAGCTTGATTTGGCTTGATCTCCTTAGATCTAGCGGTAATGGCTGAGTAGATTGGCTTTTTGTAACGTGCCACCCCCAATCTGGATCTGTCTTACTGTGGTGGCCAGTACTTGTGCAACCGGCTACCATTGATGGGTGTGTCAAAGGGCGTCCCATCAAGCTGTTCTAAGTTCACGGCCCCATGATTAAGAATTTCCTTGATCCTATAAGGACCCTCGCCCGTGAATTCCCCTTGATCGCCTTGGTTTTATACATCAGGACCAGATCTCCTGAATGAAAATCCTTCTTTCATAATCTGCGATCATGCCAAGCCTTGCGTCTTGCCTTTTCAGCTGCCAGTGCATGCACAACTAGTAAGCGTGTTTCACAGAGTTTATGCATAGGTTCGTGGCATAGCTATAGAGATTTGGACTCATTAAGACGTTGCACGGTGGCAAAAATCCTTAATGAAGAAACTAAAAATTCTACTGGCATCACAGCATCCTGACCATATACCAATTTGAAGGGTGTTTGATCGGTGCTCCCTTTATATGTTGTCCTGAATGCCCACAGTGCAACATGCAACTTGTGTTCCCAATCTGATCTGCTAGCTTCAACTGTTTTTGTGAGCACGCTACATAGGATCTTATTGGATGATTCTGCTTGCCCATTACCACAAGGATAATAAGCCGTACTGGTTCTGTGGATCACGAAGAATTCTTCCAATAGGACCTTGATGGTCTCGTTGATGAAATGGCTTCCGCGATCACTGACTAGTTCCATCGGGCACCCGAAGCGCACAATGATTTTTTCATAAAAGAACTTGGTAGTGGTCCTAGCATCAGCTACTCGTACTGCCTTGGCTTCGACCCATTTGGTGAGGTAGTCTGTGGCTACGATTATGTATCGAGCTTGGAAACTCCTTGCTGCAGGGTGAATTGGACCAATATAATCCAATCCCCATTTTTCGAACGGTGCTTGGGCTAAGACTAGGTGCAGTAGATCATAGTTCAATCTCGTTGGTCTTCTTGCCCTTTGGCACACATCGCACTTTTTCAAGTATTCCTCTGTGTCTTTATGAATCGTTGGCCACCAACATCCTGATTGCAGGACCTTGTGAACTGTAATGTCAGATGCAAAATGACCTCCACCCATACCTTCATGTGAAAGCGAAATGATCTGGGTGGTCTCATGAGGAAGAATAAACCACCGAAGAATTCCGTCTGGACCTCTTCGGTACAACTGGACGACAATCAGCTGATAAGGTCTAGCTTTCAAGATCAATTTCCGCTATTCTGCGTTTGGTAGTGATTTGTCTGGTTGGCCCCGCATTAGATATTCAACAATGTCGACAGCCCATTTTGGTACTGTATCTACGTAAAATAAGGCAGCATCTGCCAACTCATTGTCAGGTTGGTTTGCAATCTCCTTTCCCTTGATTTGTGACACATGATCTGCCATGTAGTGTTGTTTTCCCTTGCGAACTACTATCCGAAAATCAAATTCCAACAACAACATGAGCCATCTGGTGATTCTCCAGATGTTGCAAGTTTTATTAATGAGATATAGCAAGGGTTGATGGTCCGTATACAAAGAAAAATGTGTGGCCATCAAATAATGTCGAAACTTCTTAACTGCATAGATCATTGTCAGTGCTTCTCACTCTGTGGTTGAATAATCCATTTTGGTATCACTGAGCTGTCAGCTTGCAAATCTGATTAGAGAATCCTTTTTGTGTTCACCTGGCTGGGTTAAGACTGCTCCAACTGCATACTTCGATGCGTCCGTATGCATGTGGAACTCAATGGACCAATTGGATGGTCCTAGGATTGGTGCTGAGGCCAATGCATCCTTAATCTTTTGGAAAGCCTTTAGAGCTTTCTCATTCCAATGTGGATCCATTGTGAGCTTGTAAATTGGTCTGGCTAACTCTGCAAAATCAACAATGAAGATCCTATAATAATTAGCATGACCCATGAAGATGTAGACCTCGCGAATTGTTCTCGGTGGTGGTAGATCAACAATGATCCTGATCTTTGATAGATCTGTTGTGATCCCGTGTCTTGACACTATATGGTTGAGTATCAAGCCATGTGTCACCCAGAATTGACAATTTTCTGGATTCAGGGAGATCTGGTATTCGCGGCATTTTTGTAGCACCTTCTCCAAATTGGATAAGTGTCCTGAATCTGGTCCATGCACGCACAGATCGTCCAAGAAAATTTCCAAAATTTTTTGCAAATAATCTTTGAATGTCTCCTGCATGACTCGCTGGAAAGTGCTTGGAGCATTGCAAAGTTCGAATGGCATCACTTTATAGGCATAAGTTCCCCATTCCGTGGCAAATGCTGTCTTGTGCTGGTCTTGGGGGGCTATTTTCACCTGGTTGTAGCCACTGAAGCCGGACTATCCTTTCTTCTTCTCTTGGTTTCGCAAGATTCATCGACTGTGTTCGCACAGGTCCCTCGAAGACTTGTTCCACTAGTGCCTGACTTTGATCAGGTTCTCGTTGGACTTGCGGCATCATGATTACCACGTCGTCCAATGTATAATTCTTGAAAGTATCAGACATCTCATGAACTAGAGCTCGTCGAGATTCCTCTTTCAACATATTGATCTTGGCCCGACTGGTCATTTTTTAATTTTCTGTCACCTATGTAGAAGATGACGTTGTATCTGAGTCCAACTTGATTGACTTCAAGGAATCCAATACCTTCTTCTTGCCCTTTTTTGTCATTTTGATGGGTTCATTCTTGTTGTCTTTCTTTGGGACTACTGTGACATTCATCTCATGGTCGCGAATATCAACGTCTACTGTAGCTATTGCCTCTTCGGGTAGGTCACTCCATCGGATCACCTGGTTGTAGCGTTGCTTCAACTGATTCTTCTTATTCGTAGGTGTCTTGGGTGGTTCGATCCTTGAGACTTTTGCCATAGCAAACCTTTGTGGTGGTTGAGCTGGTACCTTCTTGGTTCTGTAACAATCTGGGTCCATGTGGTGTAGGACTTGTTCATCAGTCAGCTCAATCTCCTTATTATAAGCTAAAGCATGTTGCCAAGGGACTAGATCATCATCCACTAGATTCTTAATTGGCTCCGCTGACAGCCATGCTACGTTTATCATATTCACTCCCAATGTGATTGGTGTGTCCATAGTGTAACATTTGGGTTGGGCCAACCCGTACCCGTCGCACCCTTGCATGCAGTTCGGAGAGCACCACAGATGGAGATACCAAAATGCGACGGATCCTCAGATCCCATCCGATTCCTCTAGATCTACAAGCAAGCTTGTGAAATCTACGATGAACGGACACCTACAGAGAAGCTGATGCTATTCCCTATGTCCTTACTTGTAGTGGCTCAGGATTGGTTTTTCAACCTGTCAAAGGAAGAGAAATCCACCTGGGAAGCGGCTAAAGTGGCTCTCATTACGCACTTTAAACCAAGAAAGTTCCTGGAAGACCCATTCTCCTGCTAAGCAAAGTCAAGATGAGAAAACAAGAAAGGGTCCGGGACTATATTGAACAGGTCAAACATCTACGATCTGAGTGCAGTGCAGCCCTGACTCCCGATCATGCGGTGATCATGTGGTTTCTAGCCGGGTTACCACGAAGCATCAAAAGAGAACTGAAAAGACAGGAGCAGTATGCTACTCTGCAAGAAGCTATGGAAGATGCCATCAGGAAAGAGGATGAGGGATCTGACGACAAATATCCTTCCACCCACACTCCTACTCCATCAATCGCATCATCATCATCAAACACATCCACTCTGTCCACAGAACTGTTGTTGGAGCAAATGACAAAATTACACAAATAGTAGATGGAGCAACTTACGGCGTAGTTTGACCAGAAATTGAAGGCCTTACAAGGAACTGTAGCAGTAACTCCACTTCAACCGGAACCAACCCAGCTACAGTATCCTCGATGAAAAAATGTATGCACATGGGCGGTGAAACCTATTGCATCCAAAGCTGATGACGGATCATCCACGACAGATCATACAATTGACCACCCAAGGCTAGCCAAGGGAGGTCACTATCATTCAGAGATGGATGTCATGAGATGGACGGATGCATTGGCAACTATTGACTGCCAGGCATGTCAATATGAATCAGATTTAGAACCGAGTACATCTTCTTACTAGAGGAATTTACTGGGTCTTCACTTTTTAGCTCATTGGAATCAAACTAACTCTTGCAAGCTCTTCTGTGTCCTGGTCTCACTGAGATGAAACTTCAGAATCCTCTACGAGTGTTCTTGACCACTGAAACTAAAAATTTCACTGTCTGTGAGGGTTCACTAGTACTTTCTCTTCTTTTTTTCATTGGGAACTCTCGCACAGACACTTAATCATCAAACTAACTCTTGCAAGCTCTTCTATGTCCTGGTCTCACTGAGATGGAATTTCAGATGGCTTTGCGAGAGTTCTTATGAAGATTTGAATTTTTTTGAATTTTTTCAAGGGTTTTTTGAATTTTTTATGATTTTTCTCTGATTTTTACAATCTACTTGGAACTAACTCTCACAGGCTTCTATGCAGGTCTGGGACAGTACCCTGGAGCTACTTCCAGTCATGCAAGGGTTAATTTCCACTGATTCTGGAGATATAAAAATCTGATGAGTTTTTTTTGGCTCTTTTCCCTCCAAAATACAGATTGGTGTGTTTTTTGAGTTTTTCTGGATGATTGGTTTGGGTTTCAAGCCCTTAGAGGTTGTTCAAAGCCTCCTCTACCCTCTCACACCTCCTCTGCTAGTTGTAAATAGTCCAAACACAAAAAAATACAGAAAACTAACTCTAAACTTCCAAAAATCTACCTAAACTACTCTAAAAAAGCAAGAAAATAGCTAAAATGCAACTAAACTAGTTAGTGAAAACCTATTCCCAGCAACGGCGCCACTGTAGGTGTCGTAGATCTTTTGTAGTATAGCCCTTCCGCCTGTCAACAAAGGTTAGATCACTAGATAGGTGCCTAACTATGCATAGATGCTACTTTTAGTTAATTTCTTACTTTCTCCCTTAACTCTACTCACCACTATACTACTGCTCCTTAACTCTACTCCTCTACACTAACATTCAGCATAGTTTTGGTTGAAGGGAAGGGATGGAGAAGAAGAGATTGAGAAGAGAGAGAAAGAGAGTGAGGGTGGAGGTTAGCTCAAATGCTCCTTATGCTTGCTAATGGAAAAACATTCACTATGGCAAACAATAAAACATGGAAATAGAAAGCAATAGAAAACACAACCAAGAGCAATAGCAAGTAGTGAATAGCAAATGATGATGCTTCTCTTCCAAAAATGGTAGAGTTTCCTCCTTTTCATTAAGCTTGGAAATAGTGTACAAATGGTGTCTTTTTATAAAATGGGGAAGGCCCTTGGCCCTCAATCTTATTGGCTAATATTCACAATGATCCTAACCATTCATCTTGGACCCAACTTGATCCAAGGGTCCACAAAAAGTACATTAGAAATCACAAGATTCATGTGAGTCCCAATTTGGACCCAACTCTAAAAAGTGATCTCTAAGTTTAAAAATGACATTGGGCCTCTAGTTTTATTTTAATTACAAGGCCCAAGTCAAGTTTATTTTATTTACAACTTCAATTGCATGCTCATTGGGCCATGGGCTAATACACGCAGGATGCCATGCCCTCGCAACACATTTTATTGGAGGATTTTATTTATTTACACTTTGTTGGGAATACCCCCAACAAAAGGAAAGTGGTCTAAAGGGCAAGATCAAGGTGAGACTTCATCTTTTGGCTACACTTTATGGATGAGATCTATTTGCAAATGGACATTTCAAATGCATTCTTGAATGGTGATTTTGAGGAGGAAGTTTACATGGAGCAACCCAAGAGCTACATTTCATCAACAAAGCCAAATCATGTGTGTCTTCTACAAAAGAGTTTGTATGGCCTTAAGCAAGCACCAAGGAGTTGGTATGCTAAGCTTAACACTTTTTTACTCTCTCAAGGATTTGTTATGAGTGAGTATGATCATTCACTTTATTATAGCTTTGCTGATGATGTTACCATCTTGCTAATCTATGTGATGATATCATCTTGAGTGGTGGAGACAATCAAGATGTGGAGGATATCAAGAATCCTCTTAAGGAGTTTGAGGTGCATGATCTTGGTAATTTGCATTACATTTTGGGAATAGAAGTCATTAGATCTTCTCAATCTACTTTCATTTGTCAAGAGAAGTATGCTAATTCTATTCTAGAAAGATTTCATACGGTAGATGCAAATGTTATTGATACACCTATGGAGTCTCATGTAAAGCTAACTATAATAGGTAATGAAAGATCATTCGAGCACATTACTCTCTATAGGAAGCTAATTGGTTCACTCATCTATCTAACCATTTCTAGACCTGATTTAAGCTATTGTGTTGGAAGATTGAGTCAATTCATGCAAGATCCTAGTGAAGAGCATTGGAAGCTAGGAAAGCGAATTTTGAGGTACATCATTGGAACTCGAGATTTTGGCATATTGTATGAGGGATTATCACCTAATCTTTTTGGATTTTCAGATCGGACTATGCTGGAGACGTAATGGATAGGAAATCCATTAGTTCTTATTGTATTTTCATAGGTGATGGAGCTATATCATGGATGTCAAAGAAACAAGCCACTATCTCATTGTCATCTAGTGAGGCCGAGTACAAAGCTCTTATACATTGCACAAAGGAGATGGTATGGATCAAGAGGATGATCAAGGATCTTCACTTGCTGGATTTTTCAGGGAGCACAATCATCTTTTGTGACAATCAATCAGCCCAAAGAATGGCATCCAATCCTATCTTTCATGCTAGGAGCAAGCATATTGAGATACAATATCATTTTGTGAGGGAGCGAGTCATTGCAAAGGAGGTGGAGCTTCAACATGTGTCTTCAAGGGAATGTGTAACTGATATCTTCACCAAAGCATTGGGAAAAGACTTGTTCATGAAGCATAGGACTTCACTTGGAGTGATATCAAAGTCTATGCTAAAACTAGTTGAAGAGGGAGTGTGAAAGATTCAACTGGTTTCATCACATTTTGCTATATTTTCATATTTGGCATATTGAGGCCAAAACTTGTTTTAGATTTAGAGATTGACTTTTCAAAGTTCATTAGTCTAAATTTCATTTGAATAAACACTTTTTGAAAGTGTGGGAAAGTTAGAATGTGAGTTTGAGTAGATTCAAATTTGAATAGTTGGGTACATTGAATCTAGACCCAAAATTAGTAGTGTTACCATTTTGGTGGGAAAGCCAAGTGGCCAAATAGGGTTTGGACCTGTTATAAAAGGATGTAACTCATGGAGAGAGTGACCTTCTTGTGAAGAATTGAAAAAGATTATCTATGTTAAATATAGGGGTCTTATGTTTTTTACATCAAGCATCTAGGTGTAGGATGTTGATAGGAATAGATTTGGCATAGATGGCAAATTATGCATTTCCACTTGTAATGCCACTATTGAGCCAAAATAGAGTAAGAGGCTAAACACGTGCCAATTAGAGTGTAGACAAGTGTAAAGCTTTTGTTTGATAAATTCCAAGAGGTCCAATAGGATTTAGAGGTGGAACCTTGTGAAGTCCAATAGGAAATTGAGGTGTGCTTGAATATAGTCCAATAGAATTAAGAGGTGCATGGATCAATGGTCCAATAGAATCAAGAGGTGAAAAAGTATGGTCCAATCATAGTTAAGCATAGTGGTAGCTCGTGGATCTACTAGTATCATTGTACTCCTCATTTTGGATCTAATTGATTTGGTGATTTCATGGATTTTGTGAGTTATTGGATTTCTAGCTTTCTCTCTCTACCCGGGAGCTCATGATGTTTTTTCTCTCTCTACCCAAGGAGAGCAGCTTGTTTTTACTTAGATTATTTCTTGAATACTTCCCACACGTGTGAGTGAGAGTTGGAAGTGATTGAATGCATGTAGTAGTGTGTTTTTGCCATAGATTCAAAGATAGATCTTGAATCTCAATCTAGTCTTGATCTTGGTGCATCTACACACCTTAGGAGATCACAAGTACATGTAGTGGACTGTCCACACGTGTAAAATTCAACATGGTATCAGAGCCTACCTAAGGTTACCATGCATTTTGATCCATCTAAGTGAAAAAAATTTCATCAATCTTGAGCTAGAAGTTGTCAAGGCCCATTTTCCTAGCTATCTTGTTCAATCTTGGATCAAAAGAGATCAAAAGGACATTGATTGGGTCTGACCTGGTATTGTACGGAATCAGGTGCTCAGACACGTGTGAGGAACATCCAATTTTAGTTTAGAAGTTCTCTCTCATGCTTGATCCATTTATCTTGCTTGATAGCTTGTTTTGAAGCTATTTTTGTCTAGTTTCTGATGCAATCAGTTTCATTCCATTTGGTTGAGCCAATCAAAAGTTATAAGCTTTTGAAGAGGGTTAGGTAGGGCACCTAGACCTGGGTGGACACATTTGGTTTGGTCAAGAGATTGCTTGGTTGATCCAAAATCACAGTTGTATGCTTGCCAATCTCATCTATATGTGATCTAGGCACTGTTTTGAGATCTTAGCCATTTTGTTTCATGCAATATCATTGTATTTGAGTCAAATTTGGTTTCTTAGAGTACTTCACACATGCTAAGAGTGTTTGATCCTAACTTTGCCTATACTCCATCATTTGATGTGAAATAGATCTTGTTTTAGAGAGATTTGTGTAGCTAGTGAGAATCAATTCACAAATAGTTGCAAGATCTTTCATAGGAGGAGATAGTACTCTCTTATTGGATCCTATTGAGAGTGTGTAGCAACATTTATTGTTCATCATTTGAGTTTTCTTCACCTCAAATGTCTTCAATGGACTCATCCTTGCTGGAATCAAGTGAAAGATTGACCACTTCAAACTATTCAATTTGGAAAATGAGGATGGAGTCCATCTTGATCCTTCAAGACGTGATGGACATAGTTCTTGGCCTTGAAGAAGAACCACAAGTTCTTCAAGAGGTTCAAAAATACAAAAAGAGAGCTAGGATGGCTCTCCACTACATTAAGATGAATGTCTCTAATGAGATATTGAGGGAGATAGGTACTTGTACAATAGCCAAAGAAGCTTGGGATAGTCTCAAGACTATCTATGAGGCTAAGAATACCTCTAGGCTTCTCACTCTTAGGAATCAAATCTTTCAAAGTAGCCAAAAGAGTGATGAGAGTGCATCTAGTTATGTTTTGAGAGTAAAAGATATTCATAGAAAACTTGCTTGTATTGGTGATTCCATCAATCAAAATGAGCTAGTTCAAGTCATTCTCAATGGCTTGAGAAGTGAATTTGATAACCTTGTCCAATCCTATGCCATTAAGGAGGAGCTACCAAGTTTGGAGGCTCTCCAAAGTGTGCTAATTTCTTAAGAATCATGACAAGAGTACAAGCTCTTGAGGATGGACAAGCTTTCTCTCACTCATAATGATGGCAATGCTCTCTTTGCCAAGGATAAGCACAAAGGGAGGAGCAAGAACCAACATCAACAATCCTCAAGCAAGGACAAAGTCAAATCCAAAGACAAAGATGAAGAGGAAGATGATTCCTCTAATGCTTCATCATCCAAGCTCAAGAAGAAGAAGATCAAGTGCTTTTATTGTGGGAAGAAAGTCATTATGCCACCAATTGCTTCAAGAAGAAGAATCAACTCAAGCAAGCCAACATTACCAATGAGAAGGAAGACACTATTGCAAGTGATGGAGAGGGATCTCTTATGGTCTCTAGTTCTCTAGTTTCTCATCTACTCCTTTCAAGAAGGACGGCCTATGGAATATTGATAGTGGAGCCTTTTCACATATGTGTAGCTCCAAGGACTCTTTCTCTTCTATTGCACCTTATGGTGGAGTCAAGAAATCAATATACACTGCAAATGATTTTGAATGTCCTATTGAAGGAATAGGGAACATTCCCTTGAAGCTTGCATCCTCTAAAGTTCTTTCTCTCTCTAAAGTTCTTTATGTACCTAAGCTTACCAAGAATCTTATTAGTGTTGGCCAATTGCTTGATAATGGCCTTGATGTAAAATTCAATGTTGATACATGCACTATCAAGAATAATGATGACATACTTGCATTAGGATCTAGATTTGGTGGCATCTATAAACTAGATCCAAATGAGTATGTGAATGCTTGTAATGTTGCTCTTGTGAACAAGCTCTCTATGGAGGAATTATGGCAGAGGAGGTTGGGACATCCCAACTACAAATCCATGCTCTCTATGATCAAAGAAGCCAAAGCTATTGGCCTGCCAAAGTCACTCTCCAAGAAGATCAAGCCTTGTGAGGCTTGTGCTATTGCTAAATCTCACAAAAAGCCTTTTACAAGATCTTCTATCAAAAGCAAGCATCCTTTGGAGTTAATCCACTCGGATGTGCATTTCTCATCAACTACAAGCAAGGGAGGAGCCACTTGTTTTGTTACTTTCATTGATGTTACACAAGATTCACTTGGATATAACTTCTTGCTTCTAAATCTATGGTGTTTGATCATTTCCTTATTTTCAAAGCTTATGTAGAGAAGCAATTCTCATTCAAGATTAAAGCTCTTAAAAGTGATGGAGATGGTGGATATATCTCCAATAAATTTCAAGATTTTTGTGAGTTCGAAGGCATTAAAAGAGAGTTCTCTTGTGCCTACTCTGCATCTCAAAATGGAGTGGCCGAGAGAAAGAATAGATCTCTTTGTGAATGTGCAAAATCTATGAGAATTGAGCCATTTTTGCCCAAAGATTTTTGGGGAGAAGCCATTAATTGTGCAAATTATCTTTGCAATAGGCTCCCACTCTTGGAGGAAAGTCACCATATGAAATCTTATTTTTGAAGAAGCCTAAGGTTGATCACCTTAGAGTTTTTGGATGCTTATGCTTTGTCCATATTCCCTTGGAAACAAGGAAGAAGGAAGATCCTAGTGCATGTAAAGGGATCATGGTTGGATACTCATCCACCAAGAAGGCCTATAGAGTCTTTATACTCTCTACTTCTCAAGTTATTGAAAGTAGAGATGTTGTCTTTCATGAAGATCAACACTCATCTTTTGAAGAGGCCGAGATCAAGAAATCTATGGATGCATCATCAATTATTGATTTTGAAGACAATCACGATGTGATGGGGTTGAGATTTCAAGAAGAATTTTCTCGGATTTTCTCACCAAGAAGATCCATGAGAGATAGATCCGAGCCTAAGAGGCTCTCATATGTTGACAAAGGCAAACAAGTGAATCTTGATTCCACTAATTATGTTTTTTATGTCTCTCATGAAGAGACAAAGAATGTACAAGAGACACTCAATACCAAGGAGTGGTATGATGCCATGAAGCAAGAGTATGATGCATTGATCACCAACAATACTTGGGAGCTTGTGGATCCTCCATCCAACAAGCATGTGATTGGTTGCAAGTGGGTATTTCGGATCAAGTTCAATCGTGATGGCACCATCAACAAGCATAAAGCAAGACTATGTGCCAAAGGATTTTCTCAAATCCATGGTTTTGATTATGAGGAGACCTTTGCCCCATTGCAAAGATGGTAACAATAAGAATTCTTATTTCTCTTGCTTGTTTTTTCAAGTGGAAGGTGTTTTAATTAGATGTATCCAATGCTTTTCTAAATGGTTATCTTGAGGAGGAGATCTATATGGAACAACCTCAAGGATTAATCAAGGATGAGTCCAAAGTGTGCTTGTTCTTCAAAAGTCTTTATGGACTCAAGCAAGCACCAAGATCATGGTATTCAAGACTTAATGCTTTTCTTATCTCACTAGGATCTACTCTTAGTGACTATGATCCTTCCATGTATCTAAAGTTTGTTGATAATATTGTCATTCTTCTAATTTATGTTGATGACATTATTCTTTGTGGAAGTTGTATCAAGCTAGTTGATGAAACCAAGCTAGCACTTGGATGTGAGTTTAAAATGCAAGATCTAGGAGAGATGCATTACATCCTAGGCCTAGAAATTGATTTTTATGAAAATCATGTCTTTATATGCCAATCTAGATATGCTCACTCTATGTTGAAAAAATTCCATATGGAAAATTCTAAGAGCATAGATACTCCAATGGAGCAAATTGTAAAAGATCCTAATAAAGGTGATGAAAGATCCTTTGAGGACATCACACCTTTTAGGAGTCTTGTAGGCTCCTTGATTTGGCTTACCATTGCTAGGCCCGATCTAAGTTTTTGTGTGCACAAATTGAGTCAATTTATGCAAGATCTTGAGATCCATCATTGGAAGATGGCCAAGAGGATTCTAAGATATGTATCTTCATCTTGTGATTATGGTCTACTCTATAAAAGTGAAGATCTATCCATTATTGGCTACTCAGATTCGGACTTTGCAAGAGACAAGATGGATCGAAAGTCTATTAGTGCATACACTATCTTTCTTGGAGGCAATCTAATATCTTGGCTTTCCAAAAAGCAAGATACTATATCTCTCTCTTCATGTCAGACTGAGTACAAAGCACTCACTACAACTACCAAAGAAGTGCTTTGGATCAAGAGGTTATTAATGGAGCCAAAGTGCATCAAGGAAGATGATCTACCAATGATCAAGTGTGATAACATCTCGGCCCAAGCTCTTGCCAATAATCCCATATTTCATGCAAGAAGCAAGCACATAGAAGTGGCACACCATTTTGTGAGAGAAAAGCTTATTGGAGGAGAAATCTATTTGGAGCATGTCAACTCGTCCTCTTGTATTGCCGATCTACTCACCAAGCCTTTGAGCAAAAGTGCTTTCATCAAGCATAGATCTAATCTTGGAGTTATATCAAGATCAATGCTCAAATCTTCATAGATAATTTTTTAGGAGGAGTGTGAAGAATTGAAAAAGATTATCTATGTTAGATATAGGGGTCTTATGTTTTTTACATCAAGCATCTAGGTGTAGGATGTTGATAGGAATAGATTTGGCATAGATGGCAAATTATGCATTTCCACTTGTAATGCCACTATTGAGCCAAAATAGAGTAAGAGGCTAAACCCTTGCCAATTAGAGTGTAGACAAGTGTAAAGCTTTTTTTTGATAAATTCCAAGAGGTCCAATAGGATTTAGAGGTGGAACCTTGTGAAGTCCAATAGGAAATTGAGGTGTGCTTGAATATAGTCCAATAGAATTAAAAGGTGCATGGATCAATGGTCCAATAGAATCAAGAGGTGAAAAAGTATGGTCCAATCATAGTTAAGCATAGTGGTAGCTCGTGGATCTACTAGTATCATTGTACTCCTCATTTTGGATCTAATTGATTTGGTGATTTCATGGATTTTGTGAGTTATTGGATTTCTAGCTTTCTCTCTCTACCCGAGAGCTCATGATGTTTTTTCTCTCTCTACCCAAGGAGAGCAGCTTGTTTTTACTTAGATTATTTCTTGAATACTTCCCACACGTTTGAGTGAGAGTTGGAAGTGATTGAATGCATGTAGTAGTGTGTTTTTGCCATAGATTCAAAGATAGATTTTAAATCTCAATCTAGTCTTGATCTTGGTGCATCTACACACCTTAGGAGATCACAAGTACATGTAGTGGACTGTCCACACGTGTGAAATTCAACACTTCTCTCTTATCTATCTCATTTCATGCTTATGCATGGTTCTCTTGGGTTCTACTATCCATTGGTGCACTATCTTGGTGATTGCTTGTAATTCTATGTGTAGAATGATCTATATTTGTTATTTTTGGATCCACACGTGTGAAAAATAGTAGCTTGCTGGTTTTTTATGGATATAAATAGTACTTTTTCATTTGATTCAAGTTTGATCAAGTTCTATTAGTGTTTGCATCTCATTTTGTGTGTATATGCTGATTTTTCTACATTGGTGAGATTGGTAGTGTATTTCTCTTTCTAACCAAAGACCATTCAAGTAGATTGGATCATAATGATCTGAAATCTTTCACATCATATGATTCATTACCTAAAATATTGAGTAGAAGTTCTTGTTTGAAAAAAGAGATTACTTCAGTCATCCTTATGTTGAAGGTACTAATCATTTTTTTTGTCTTCTAATGTTTTTGAGATTTCTACTTCTTATGAGAAAATCATTAAGAGGGAGTCTTATGAAGGAAAGAGCAATGGTAGATTGGTTCTTGGAAAGAATTGAGGCATGGGTCTCACATCTCTTCATCAACTCAAAGGATTCTATGATTGTGACCATTCATGATCAAGATGGCAAAAGGTTGGTTGGAGAAGACTACATGGAGCAAATCGAGAGGCAATTCCTTCAAGGCAAGGGAGATCTCATTGTTGAGATTATTGGGGTTTTTTATGGACTCGAGAATGCTGTATTTATTAGGTTTGATACTCATTTTCACCTACTCTATCTCATGTTGGATGGAAAGTTTGGAATTTATCTTTTGATTTATGATGGTGCCACCAATGACATTGTTTTCACTAACCTTTGTGGAAATTCGAGATCAAGCATTGATGAGATCTTGTTGGATCTAGATCATATGTTTGAAAGGGAGCATTTATAGAGGTTTAGGTGTGAAGATATTATTTATCTTTGATATCTTTGATGTTCAGGAGAAAGGTAAGCAAGTGGAAGCGACTCACTTTGTCTTACTCACATGTTTTGGAGAATCTTCTTGTGTAGATGATGCTATGCAAGTAGATATTGAATCTCATGGTTTTCATGCTAGAAAAGCAAGTAATGGATCTAGAAAACAAAGTTTGTTCAATGACTTTGATGGTCAAGAGTAAGATCAAGAGGCTGGTCTCAAAGGGCTTCAACAACAGAAAAGGAAAGGTGACAATTTGGAGCTAGTCAAGAGCATCAAAGGAAGGTCAATTGGCAAAGATGTTATGGATATGTTTTTGCAGGTGTCTAGAAACTCAAGTAATTAAGGTAAAAGGAGCAGGAATAAAGTGTTGCTCAAGTTTACTTTACTTGTTCTATCTCATGGTTGAGCTATTTCATGTGAATGTGTGCAAATTGTCAAGATATGGACAAACTAGCTACATTGTCTTGCAATATCTTGTTGTTGGAGTTGTACTAGAATTCTTTGTTGATGGAAATGAAGCTATTAGAGGTTCATTATGTCACTCATTCATGGCCAAGTCATCAAGTGTTGGTGATATCTTGTGGCAAGATGGAGATGGAGGCTCATTTATGGAGTTTTATGGAGGAGACATATCATAGAAAAGATAAAGTTGGAGGAGACAAACAAGCAAATGGTCATCACTCACATTTATTGTTGGTTGCTATAATTTTCCAGAGAGTTCAAAGTTTGAAGCATGGAGGAATCATTTCATTTACATTCTATTTGGTTCTTCATGTTCTATTATATCTTGATGTGTAAAATTGATGTAAGAAATAGGTAAGCATCCAATTTGGACACTATTCTCTATATCAATTATGAAAGATACTTTAGAACCTTAGAAAGGAGATCTATACTTAGGATGGAGATCATTCTAAAGTTGGATCAAAGTAGTATGGTTAAAACTATGCCAAAACTAGTTGAAGAGGGAGTGTGAGAGATTTCAACTAGTTTAGTCTAGTTTAGTCATATTTTGGTAAATTGTCAATATGAGGCCAAAACTCATTTTAGACTTAGAGATAAAGTTTTTGAAGTTATATTAGTTTAAAATAGATTCAATAAACACTTTTTGAAAGTGTGAGAAATTTGGTAGTTGAGTTTGAGAGAGATTCGAATTTGATTAACTTTGGGTACATTGAATCTAGTCCCAAAATAGTAGGGTTTTTCCTATTGGAGGGAAAGCCAAGTGGCCAAATAGGGTTTGGACCTATTATAAAAGGACATAACTCGTGGAGAGACACATCTTCTCTCGTCTCTCTCTCATTTCATCATTATACATGGTTCTCTTTGGGTTCTACTACTCATTGGTGCACTCTCTTGATGATATCTTGCAATCTTGCATGTAGAATGCCCATATTTTGTTTGCTCCTTATTGAATTATTCATGATTGTTGATCATTCACAAGATAGGTTCCTGATTCTATAGCACGATCATAGCTCTCATGTGATTTTAGGCACATGGACCACTTTCTTCATCAAGAAAGCTCTCCAAGAGACGTTCCAAGACCTCCTAAAACTCAAAATTGCAAAATGAACAATAGCCTCCAAATTTAGCATGACCTCAATTATTTATAGTGGTCATTTTGTCTATATTGCAAGTTTGGGGCCTTATTTGGCTAATTTGGGCCTTACAACCATTATTACAAGTCCACTATTCACAATTATAGCGATGTTGGTCTTAACAGGTCCTTCAAAGGAGTTGAAATCTGGTGTAGGCTCCCGATGTGGCTGTGGTAACTGGATAACAACGTCATCCAGTGTAAAACCAATTTATTATTTATCCTATTGAATATTTCTAATCTCCCATGGCTATATTTGGCAATTCATTAATAAGCTCATGGGTCAATTACATGCGGCACATGACACTCCCCCCACTTTAAGCATTTTTGCCCTCAAAAATGAAGACCATGTAGTTCTTTTTTGAGTGCCATGTTTCATGAATCCTTTGGCTGTAATCGAGAAGTATTTGGCCACCTTGAATTAGCCATCCACCATTTATCAAATTTTGTTGCCTCAGGTTCAGTTTCCAGCTTATTGTTGTAGAACAAGGTAGCAACGAGTTTTCTTTATTATGAACCTTCGATCTACAATTGATCTCATAGAATTGATTAGATCACCGAAGAAGAGTTTGATGAAACACAGGAAAGCCTCAAGTTGCATTAGTTTTGCATGGGTTGACAGGTTCCAAGCAACGAGACATTCGATAAGTCTTCTTCCTCAGTATCTTCCTTGATTGGATAGACTATCTAATTCTAGATGCATCCTTCTTTGTCCCTGCATCTAGTTTTGCTGCCTTATGCATTGCTCCTTGATGTAGGATCACAACAATTGGTTTGAGAGCCATAGAGGAAACATCTTATGTTTGCATGGTTGTACCGTTGAATGCCATTGTACAAAGAGAAGATTGGTATTCAGAATTATCTTCTTCAACTTCGTATTGTTCAAAACCAGCTTCATTATCATCATTGTAGTCTCCATCATCACTGATGTGGTGACTGGGATGCACTTATGTCTCTTGACGATATTTTCCTCTGTTGTATGTATTGTAATCTATAGGGTCTTCTTCATTGTAATCACAACTTCCAGGGATATCATTTGGTTGACTTGTAGGCTCATATTGGTCCATATGTTGCCATTCAAAGTGATTATGACCCTCATAATCAACAATGTTATACTCGATTTCATATTGGCCATCATTATATTTGTCTGTATCACCAGGTTGATATTCTTGATCATCTGGTTGACAATCATAATCCACATCAGAATATTGTTCATGATCGTTCGTATCATCACATTGTTGATGATCATCTTGCTGACAATCACTACCATCATTACATTGTGGATCATCATGTTGACAATCGTCACCATCATCACATTCCTCCTCATCTTGTTGACAATCATCACCACCATCGTCATATCAGTCACTTTGGTTATCGTACTCATAATCATTTCCATCTCATTGATCTTCATAGTCGGACATATATTCATTATTAGTGTCCATGGTATAGTGACAGGCAGTCTGTGGGTTATGGCTCCACAAAACTGAAGGAAGTGAAAAGAATTTGGAACAATTGTAAATCTCACTGATAAATTTGCTAGTAACAAATTTGTTCTTCTCCACCGTCCCAAAATTCTGAGTCCTCGAAGAATGTAACCTGTAGCTTTTGTCAAAATGTCAACTTGGGTTTCAGTAATTGATTTTGGTTTTTTATACGACTGTTATCTTGTCAAGATTGACATAATAATCACTTTTGCTTTTTATTGCATCGCAATCCGAGGTCAACCGGAGAAGATACAATCATCCAAAGAATTTGTATATAAAACATTTATATACTCAAGGAAAAAGCAGGGTAGAAAAATAAAACTAAAATAATGATTACGAAATTACAATTATTGTACTCAGCTCAAGGAACTGATCACTTTTCATTCTTGTGGCACTAAATTCCGACAGCAAATGAAGAAGATATAAAGTTTCAAAAAAATGTAAAATAAAGAAACTTAGATATTAGGCCTATTAAAAAAAAAATTACAAATTGGTTTTTATAAAATTTTGATTCCAGAAACATTAGAGTGCTCGTAACAGATAAGTAAGAACCGCAAAAATTTATGAAATTTTATGACGTCTTTTTGTTTTACGATTGATTTGGTGGAGTTTAATGTTACTCCTACTCATCCTTTTCATCCCCCTTTAATCTCTTAAGGAAATCACTTTCTCAAACATTCTGTAGAAATACACATAAGTTCAAACATGCAGAACCACAAGAGTCTCGCCTACAGCTAACATACGGTCTAACCGAAGGGAACCGCCAAATCGACGATTGCAGTTAACATGCGACTTTGACCAACAAAGAAAATGAACCGCAAGACAAAGGCACCGCCAATTACCGTAAGTTATCACTTATGGCCACCTGTGAAGTGAACGAACGGCAGTTGACCAAAGTCACCACCAAACACCGTAAGTGATCATTTATGGTCACCTACAAAGTGAACGAACGATAGCTGACCGAAGGAACTGTGGTCAGGCTACGGTTGCAACGGCGCCACATTTTCACGCTCTGGACGCGTACGAAGGAGATCCTTTTGCTGTACCTCCTCATGTCTCACGATGCACCAATAACTGATCTATGGATCATGCACAAGGGCTGTTAATGATCTTTTAAACTATAATTAGAATAACTAAAGATCTTCTGATAGCTATATAAACATCTGAACGACTTCAAGAGTGGGTTATCGATAAATGTGATCAAAAGGGTGATCGATACAGAGATCAAACAACCAGAACAGGTCGTCAGTAGCTGACTCCTCAGAGTTAGTGATCACATAGAGAGAGAGATATATTCAGAGCTTTAGAAATTGTCTTGAATTTGTGAGTAGGATCATGCACTTATCAACGCAATTGTATTGTAATTTAATTGTTGTTCTTATGAGATTAATATTCAGATTCACTACTATTCTAAATCTCTGCATTCTTGTTGAATAAAACTATCTCTCACTTCTCTTACACAAAACACCATTATCAGAGAAATGTATGGCAATCTCCGACACCTAAATTACTTTTACATTCTCTTCATATTAAGTTATTATAATTAGAGGACTACATGGTTGTCCAAGACGCCTAATCGTTTCTACAATCTCTCTTTCACGACAGTTTAAGACTTCTACACTTAGTCTAATAATCCTTCTACAAAATGCTTTAGCCAAGCCGTAGCATTCAAAGCATCCAGAGACACAATTCTACCCTACAATGATCCTCGCAATGTTGGATCTTTTTGAAGTCGTGCATGTATTTTTTGAAGACGTGAATTTCCAATCGCATGAACAACTTTGTAGGCTTTTCAACAAACCTCCGTTGCATTCAAAAAATATGCATACGAGTTTTTGTTGGGTCTCACTGTAGCACACAATTAGTAATTTTTTATATCTTTACTTCACAAAAAAAAATTATATCTCAACTCCTCGATCTCTTTGTTGTTTAATTTCTGTAAGCAACAGGATGAACAACAAATAATACATCACCTTTCGAATATCCTATGTTGTAATTAATTGTTTTTGACGTTTTGTCAAAATAGGTGAAGATTTCAAGTCTCTCTTATATCTTTCCTTTCTTTTGAAATCAAATTTGTAAATTGACCTGTGACATCTGTAGTTACGTAAATAGGTTCAGAAGCTATGGGAATATCTGTCTGAACATCAAGTTGTTGTTGGTTTGCCTCTGTTGGTTCAACAGTGTCAGAAGAATAAATATTCTCAACAAATATAGCTCTTTTGGATTTGACCGGATTCTAGATTTGAGAAGTGGACCTTCTTCGAATATGCAAAAAACTTGTACGTCGAACATGAATTGATTAATGAGGATCTGTAGATTTACTTGAATCTGTGATTGAGTGAATTGAATCTTGTGAATCATCACTAACTAACTCTTCTGATTCATCAAAACAATTTTGCAATGTTATTTCTCTAATATCTGAATTTGAAGACGAAGAACTCAAATTTGTAACAAGTTGTGTCAAAGGTGTCATTTTCTGAAAAGTAGTTAAATGAGGAATTTTAAATGATGTTGTTGATGGGGTAACACAAAGGGTATTAGGATGAGAACCTGAAGGAGTGACTTCATAATAGTTTCATTAGAATTATCAAAGGAAGATGACTCAAATGTGGCTATGCATTGAGTTACAACTATAGGAATAGAAGAAGAAGAACTACTTGCCATTGCAAAAATTTAAATATTTTGATTCTAGTCCTATGCCAAGCATAGACAAAAAAAAACTATAAGCGTAAAAATAATACAACAAACAAAAATTTTACATTATGTTATGCTAGTCATAGAAAGAGTTAAACAAACTATGCCAACATCAATAGAACTACGCACTGAAATTCGCAAAGAGCGCATTTAACATAAAATCAATAACTATAACAAAGATAATTTCCAACTGCAAAAGATTGCTCTTCAAGGTTGAAATGTCAGGGTTAGGGTTAGGTCTTCCTTCTAACAGTAGGGTTAGTGTTGGTATACTTGACACGAGTTCATTCTAATAGTTGGTTGTCAAACAACTTGTTGGTCGTGAAAAAAAATGTTGGTTGCGAAGTAAAATGGGGGCCCATTAAAGTTTGAAGGTCACATTTTCTTTTACTTAAGGACCCCAAGAGTCAAACATGGCACCTCATTTGCAAATTTGAGTTCAAGGTTGTTGGCAAAGCGACAAAATCATTCATTTGATGACTTGTTATAATTTCACGAATAGCTATCAACAATCCACTTTTTGTCCAAGTAATATTTGTAAGTTTTTAAACTTTAAAAGAAAAATGGTCAACATAGTATTGTGCCACGATAATCTTAAAAGAAATGTTTAATTTCTTTTAAATTCTATGTTGAGCATAGAAAATTGTTTTATTTTGCAACTATTGGCTATGCTCAGCATAGAAACCTTTGTACCTCGTTCCCATGTCTTATGTTGAGCATAACACCTCTTCAATCTCAAAGTGGTTATGTTATGCTCAGCATAAGATATTCTCTTAATCTCTCTTGATTTTTACGCTGAGCATAGCGTGATTTCTCACGCCACATAGTTATGTTATGCTCAGCATATGAACTCCTCTTTCGCTCGCCCGCATGTTATGTTGAGCATATTGGGCGAGCAAAAGAGAACATCCTATGCTCAACATAACATATCCATGTGAAGTGAGATAGCACGCTATGCTCACCATAGAACTCCGAAGAAATTAAGAGAATATCTTATGTTGAGGCATAAGATAGTCACTTAAAGATTGAAGAAGTGTTATGCTCAACATAAAGAGCGAGGAAAGAAGGTTTCTATGATGAGCATAGGCAATAGTTGCAAAATAAAAGAATTTTCTATGCTTAGCAAAGAAAATAGTTTTTTTTTTTTTTTAACTTGGATTTAAAAATATTTAAGAAACCTGAAAATCCAAACAAAAATGTTACTTTTTAATCAGTTTTTGGATAAATTTTTGTCATAAATACTCGAATTTTAAAAGATTTCTTTATTAAAATTCTAATAAATTGTCAATAATAATTGTAATTTGCAGACTTAGAAATTTTTTTAAGAGATTAAGAATGTCAAAGATTTTTTTTTTAGATATTAGGCCGGGCACATAATATTTCTCTGAAAGACAAAAATAAATACATGTTTTATTTTACAAGAGGTGTAAATAACAGTAAAATGAATGAATTGTTTTTGCATATTGCTAAGAAAAGCGGAAGAGGTGAAGGTCCATTTCAAGTACAAGGTAGAGTCCTTGCTAATTAGCCCAATAATGATGCGGAGCAAGAGAGCTTGGTCAATGTTCTTGTGAAAGAACTTGACAAAAGTTGTTCGATATTTATTTTGGATGAGGGAATGTTTAAGATTCGACTTCACATATACGAAGCCATTAAATTGTATTTTGACAAAGCTCTTGCGACATTGGTATGAACACATTAAAAAAAATAAATTATATTATTTACAGGGTTTATATTATCTAGTATTATAATAAATTTGATCTATGTTGGGCATAGATTACTTTATGAATGTTTGAAGTTCTCTAATATGATTCTTTTGTCATATAGAGTCTCAAATAATGTTTAAGAAATGTGCTCTATGCTGTTGATGAGGGGAAGGGTCCAGTCTTTTCTTCTTGTAGTACAAAGTTTGTGGCAGTGACATGTGACAATATAGCTTCTTTCACTGTCCCATCCCACACAGATGCTATTGGTAAATCTGCACCCTCCAAATAAGCCTTCTTCTCCAGAAAAAAGAGATTTTAGTCTGTTGTACTTATTGAATCTGCAACCGAAAAACAAAGGTCCAGAAACAAATCCATGGCCAAGCGATCAAAAGTAGTTCCTTCTGAAGAAAGTAGAAAAAAATCAGAAGAGGTCACTTTGGTTTTGTCTAGAGCCACTATCCAACTGTTAAAGGATTCATCTGAGATCTCTAAAATTAGAGATCAAATTCATAAAACAAAAAAAATTAGAGAAACTACTTTAGTTCTATATAGACCAGTGTGATCGACCTCCCATTGATCCATCCACTAGAGATCGACCAATGGAGTTCGAGAGCCCAACAACACACATGTACATAATCTAAAAACTAAATTTAAAAAATCACACGTAAACAATTGCGAATCTTTTGTTGTTTTGGTAGATCCGGCTAAATGCAGATTGATTTTTCTTCTTTAGATTCTTATCATTTTTTTGTTTTAGGAGGCATTCATAGTTTATAAGTCAGAAAGCAATTGTCCCAAGAGTACTCTCATGTAGCTTCTTTCCGATCTGTTAGTGTCATTGCTTTTGTTGGGTTGACAATGAAAGAAACTAAACTTTTTACTTGAGACCACAATATTAATTAAGACTATAGGATAAAAATGACGGTCATCCAAGATCAGATTTTTCACAAAGAATCTGTCAAAGTTTTCAAACCTGGAGATTTTAATCATTTGGAGTTGAAAGCACTTTGTGCCCAAGAGACAGACCTGTCATTTGATTCTAAGAATCCGACGTAAAGCCTTATTAAATATGATAATTTTTATCATCTTGCATTTCGTAGTGGCCAGATAATTATTTTACTATACTAAGCATAAAATGTTTTAAAAATTTTGAATTTATTAGGTAATTGCTTTACTATGCTTAGCATGAAATGTTTGATTTAAAAGTTTTTAAAATTAATAAATAAAATTTCAAACTTTGTTAATATAATTTTTTTTTCGTACTTTATTTTTTCAGGTGTGGGCTCTTGTAGATGATATTTTTGATAAATGGAAAGAATTTGAAAAAAAGGGCCAACCAGCTCAAAGAGACTCAAAATTCAAAAAAAAAATTGTTGCCACCACTCACATTAAAATTCATACCAACTGAGATGGATATTTCTAAGTGGAAGAATATGTAGGAAATAAATTTCTCCGAGCTGGTAATCAATGTCCTCTCGAGGGTTGCTGATGGTCAGCTCTCCCTTGTTGAAATGGACAAGGAGTTTTAGAGATCAAATTCTCTTTTTGTTTTTAAATAATATTTTTTAATACTAATTGCAATTTGTTTTATTTTTTTTGTGTTATTAATCTCTAATTTGTTTTCTAATACAAGCATAAATTATTCATGAAAGTTCAAGAGGCCATGGTGATAGGCTTGAACTGTAAAAATTTTGAGGAGTGCTAGAGGCTTGATCCTCTGAGCAGTAAAAATAAAGCCCTCACTCCATTTTTTATTTTATCTTAGAGATATGATATTCACTTCACTTATGCTTGGCATAGAAATATATTAATTTTTAATTTTTAAACATTCATAGCTTATGCTAAGCATAGAATTGTATTCTCTAAACTAGGATCTCAAGCTTAACATAAATTTAATTTTTTGATTATTTATTATGTTCATTCTATGCTAAGCATAGTTCATTCTTCATTTTTTCTTGGTTAACATCTATGATATGCATAGTTTCATTCTCTTTTCTTTCAGTCTGCTGAAGAAAAAAAGAATAAGGTCCTTCCAGAGCAATTTAAACGACATAGTTTAAAAGCGAAGGTAGAGAAAAGAGACAGAGAAAGATTGGCATGGGGTGAGACCATTGTCGAGGAAGATTCAACAAAAACATACCTCCCAAAATGTGTCAATGATTAACCATGTTTTTACACTGTGGAGGAAGGAGATTGTAGGGAGATTTCAAGTTTTTAAAGAAAAGACCCTACACTCTTTGCATTGTAGACATCCTCTATGGATTTCAAATGAAATAATCACTAAATGATGATTCTTCATTTGAATTCACTAAGATCCATAGTGTAAAAAGCTCTTTTGACTTTTTGCAATGCTGGAATTGAAAATGCTATTTGGTACGTTTTCAACTAAATCGTTAAAACTTAATTTCATTTTTTTTATGTGTTGAGCTTCTATGCTTAGCATAAATCATTGTCTAAAATAATAATTTACTTTTCTTTTTCTACGTACAACTCCAATATTTGCAATGCTGGTGGTGCACGACTGTACAATGAGATTGAATACTTACCCATTGGTTATTATTCATTGGATGACAAACGATCTATGTTGTATTGCAACACCACTGGCTTGACTTGCTTTGGGAATTTGTTCCAATTTCTAGCAGTCACAAAAAAATTGAAAAATCCGATGACAGGTTTCGTGGCTTGTTCTTATCAAAAGCCATAACAATTAATTAATCATATTATTGAAATTTTTTCTCACCCAACAGATTGGGTGTTAGATTTGTTTAGCAAAAGCGGCACTACAAGCGCATGCACTGTGCAAAAGTACAAGCATATTGTTACTACAGAATTAGATTCTACTTAGTAGAATTTATAAATATACAAATGAAATCCATATCAATTTTGCCAAACGAATTAGCTGAGGTAGGAAAGTCTACAGATGACGAACACTCTGTAATTCCTCTGTCAAAAGAACCACAATCTCCCGCTAGTGGAAAAGTGGGTGACACAGGGGACTTTGTAGATGTCCTAGTTCAAGATTATAATATTTTCATTGTAGAAGAAACCGTTGAAGAGGTTGTCATTTTGTCTACTGAGACTGCTCTAGAAAAGCCCAAAGACGTCAAAAAAATGTTTATTTTAATGAATGTTATTTTGGAATGACAATATTGTTTTGAATTTATTCTAAAATTATATTCTCAAAAAATTAATGAATATTATTAAAATTGATAATATTTCTTATCTTTTAAAATATTAAAATAGAATTTTGAGCTCTTAATTATGATGAAACTAAGGATAAGATAATTTTTTTTCATGGGTTTTCATTTATGTCATTTCTTTTTGTTTTTGGTCACCATGTTTTTTGCAAGTCTTGCTACTTTTTCTTAACTTGATTTTGGGCTTCAAGCAGCCTCTTGTCATGGTGGTCTTGATGAACGTTGGTATTGGCCTTGTGGGCTTCATACCTTTGTATCAACTCCACATATCGCTACATCCAGATGGCCTCTCCAGGTGGTGGCACCACAACAATGTCTCCTGATTTAACTTGTGTGAGCTCATTTGTTGTGGTTGTCAATCTGTGATGCTCGGTATAGGCTTTTTGTATGTCTTGTTATTTGAGCTAATCTCACAACTGCAGCAGGCCTTGGATTTGTTGTTGGATCAATCCTTGTAGTTCCTGGCTCCTTTGCTTTTCTTCTGCAGCTCTTATTCGTTTATTTTTGAGCTTCTGCAAGTCATTGGTCTTCTCGATTAATTGGTCAACCGATTCTTCATTCTGACTTACCAACCAATGCAAGTGATAGGACGTCTCAACAAGGGATTCTGGAGCTTGCTTGGTAGTCTTCGACAAATGGCTGACATTTTGAATAAAGAGAACTGAGAAGTGAATAATGCGAGGGTGGCAAGCAAGAATATTGTTCTACCGGTAAGGTGGTGGTGGTAGGAATTGAGGTGGTGGTGGTTCCAACATAGGATCCGATCTTCAAGAAGATCTTTAACCGTATTATCCGATAATCCAGAGATCTAAACCTCCATCTGGATTTCCAATACCAAATACGCTCACATCTATTCCACCAAGTACTTGAGTACCCCCATATTTGTTCCTAATGGATCATAATAATCCATTAACAAAATTGTGTTTTAACAAGAATCTGTACAAGGTTTTTCTGTCACATAAACAACCCAACTGGTTGATACTATCATTCCCAAATTCCTAGCATCTGAGAGTTCCCACTCTTAGATATAAGGCTCTTTATAGTACAAATGTGAACCAAGTATCATTCAATTTGCAATACAAATAGAGTCAACTCATGGTCCTATAGATATTCAAAATAAATTCAACTTAATGAATTCAATAAACTGGTGCTATGCAATTTTCTTACAGGGATTATTAACCATTATAAACTACATAATACAATCACATTTATAATGAACTGCAAAAAAACTAGCAGGTTTTTACGTGTATGTCAAAGTCTGTAAGTTTACGTGTGCATGATGTAGCAAGAACTTGTAATCCACAAAAGATAGATATAATACATGCCATTCATGCCGTAGAAGAGTTGGAAATAGTCGAGTATTGAAAGACTTGTCGATTAACATGATAGCAGTGAAGATATATATCCGATTATAAGTTGATAAACTAACAAAGAAAAACCACAAATTTAAGGACTAAAGAGCTTCCACATAAGACTTCATTGAGCCCAACAAAGAGTGTCTCACTATTACATTCTAAAACTAGTTAGAAGGTGAGTAGTATCCTCCGACACATGGTGCAGTAGATGCATCTTCAAGATTCTCATCAGAGCCATCCTGCAATTTGTTTCCCAAATTCTCTTGGATTGCAGTCGCAATGTAATGAGAAGATTTGAAAATGTACAATAGGTTTCCTTCATATTCAAGGCGATGACCATTGCTGCAAAGTTTCATGTGGGAAATGACATTGGGCACGTACTATGGAATGTACAAGACCTCATGAAGGTCGATCTCACCATTAGGTAACCTCAATGTGATGGAACCTTTGCATGTTGCCTCATAGTTGCTCGAACAAACACACAAAAGGGGAACCTCCTCTGACTTTATGGATCCTCTGAGGTAGTATAGTACAAGACAACTTGCAACTAATCGCTGCACACAACACACTACAATCTACAAAACAGATATTGCAAAATGCAAGCAAGAAGGTAGAACAACCATCATAGTTGACACATTAGACGAATGTATTGTTTACTAGTAAGAATCAGAAAATAGAAAAATCAATACAATAGTGTTGTCCCATCTGTGCAGATGAAAAGATGTCTCTCTTGTTCTACACTGAATGAATGAAACCAAAACGCAAGGCTATTATATGTATTCCAGCACTCTCTCTCACACACTCCGCACCAACGTTGCAACTAATAACTTCTTATAACTTAACTAGCTTGATGTCTACATTTAATAGCGTTAGGTCTAACTAACATGCCACTTGCAGGCTTGAAGGATTGTGAAGTTCACACTCTAACAGCTCCCTCTTGAACTAAGGAATCCTTCAAGTTGTTTAAAGTGATGCCCAAGCCCATTCGATGTTTTGTAAAAGATGTTTGGCTTAATGGCTTGGTCAAAATGTCTGTAGTTCTAATGTACTTAGGAATAAGTACATCTTTCTGGATCAGATTCCTTACATGATGATATTTGAGAGGTATGTGCTTTCTTTTGGAGTGGAAAACTGGATCCTCAATCAGGTAGATTGCACTCTTATTGTCGGTTGCAACATGTACATCTTTACATCTCCCCATGTAGGACCGCTGCCTTGAATCTGATGTATTTCCAGATTAAACATGACTGCTAAGCACACCAATATTCAAATGGTAGTCATGTTCATAATTGGTGAAAAAGTTTTGAAGTAATCCACACTTGATTTATGTGAAAACCCCTTTGCTACCAGTCTGGCCTTGTAGCGAATCATTGTGCCATCTGCACTTTGCTTTTTTTTGAACACCCATTTATTCTTGACATCTTTTCTCCCGTCAGGTAGCTGAGTTAGAGTCCATGTCTGATTCTTCTCCATGGAATCCAACTCTTCCCTCATTGCTTCTTTCCACCTTTCTCGATCCCTTCCATCTATGGCTTTCTCATATGTTTCTGGTTTCTCAGTTATTCTACAAAAATCAATATGGTATACATTATTGACTTCAACGTTTTCGATTACCTTTCATGATGGCTTTCTCGACCTAATCGCTCTAAGTTGCTCAGTTGACTGTTCCACTGTTGCCTCTCCTGCGGCTACTTGCTACTGCTCAGGTATGATTTCAGCCGACTGATCCTATGGTGCATGCTCTCCCTCTAGAGCTACGATTTATGGCTCTCCCTCCTGAGCTAGATAATTTCTTGGAAAATAGGGTCGTTGTAGAAAGTCCCCATCAGATTGTTTCTCTAGTCCCAAGAAACTTGCTTCATCGAATCTCACATCACGGCTTATCAGAATCTTGTTAAACTTTGGATCATACACCTTGTAGCCTGCTGATTCTGAAGAATATCCAACAAATTGGACTTTTATTGCCTTGTCATCCAGTTTCTTTCTCTTTACATCTGGTATGTGCATATAGGCATCACGTCTGAGAACTCGAATATGTGACAAGTCAGGTTTTTGACCATTTCACACTTCATAGGGCATCTCCCCTTTTACATCCAATATTTGTGTTCGATTCTGCAAGTAGGCCGTTGTGCCAACTGTTTCTGCCTAGAATTATTTGGGTAGCCTGGACTGTAGCAGCATACATCGAGCTGCATCAAGAATCGTTCGATTCTTCTGCTCTGCGACTCCATTGTAATGTGGAGTGTAGGGAACGGTATATTGGCGCTCCATCCCTTCTTCTTTACAAAACTCCTTGAAGCTTTTACTAATGTACTCTCCTCCGTTATTAGTTCTGAGTGCCTAGATTTTACTACCAAGATATGTCTCCACACAGGCCTTGTACTTCTTGAATGCCTCAAATACTTCTGATTTATGCTTCAAAAAGTATACTAGAGTCATCCTATTGTAGTCATCTATAAATCTCACAAAGTATTGTGATCCTGAGAGTGAAGTTACTATCATTGGGCCGCACACATATGAGTGAATCAGACCAAGAATATTCTTGGCTCTCGTTGGGTGTCTATTGAATGGCATTCGACTTTGCTTTCCTCTTGCACATACATGGCAAAAATCTATTACTCCTTTGTTCAATTTCACTCCAATCGCTAAACCCTCCTTTGTCATAGTGATGTCATGTTCAGGTGGCCCATTCGCATATGCCATAACATATTTTCATCTCGACTGGATGAGACTGCATACACCTCCTCTAGATCATTTGAAATCTCTGCTTGGTATAAACTCCCTTTCCTTTGTACTGTTATAATAGCTTTTTCAGAATTCCTATCAAAGATGTTGCAATAGTCTTGTGAAAATTTTGTACATGGCTTTGGTATAGAGTATTTTTGCATAGCTTTATTATGCATTTATTTCAATTGGCTTTTGTATGCATAGTTTTTAGTTGTCTTCATTGCTCAAAATCATTAAATGCCTTATGCTCCTGTATGCATAATTTTATTCAAGCTTTTCCTTAACATTTACTATTTTAGGTGGGAGAACCATCTCAGCTTCCAGTATCTAAAATTATTAGTGAGCATGTGATTGAGGGAGTGGATTGGGGGACACAGATCAAGCTGGACAGGTGGAAGAGACTATGGATTTTGAAGATGCCAAGAAGAAAGGCAATGGGGTAAAGATAGATGATATTGGTGTCTTTCCATTGTCCTTTCATTTGGACATGCTTTTGACCACTCTGGCACATTTTAGGATCCAGAGAGGGCTAAAAGCATGGTTTGGTGGTACAACATGTACTTTCAAGGACACTACCTTTTTTGGATAGAAATGCACTTTTGTTTTATTATACACTATTTTTAGCTAATACTTTTGACTTGCAATACCTTTTTAACCGTACCTTGGAAGTATGTCATGGAACAAATCATTGGAAAGCGCTTGTCAAGCTCTTTCTAACGCACCAAACTCCACTGAAATTGGACTTATCAAGAGAAAGTTATGTCATTTTTAATCTGCACTCAAAAATTATCATTAATAAAATCCCCATACTTTTGACTTGCCATGACTTTTAACCTGTATATTGGAAGTATGTCATCTAACATATCATTGGAAAGCCTCGTCAGGTGCGTTCTAGCGCACTAAACTCCGCTGAAATTGGACTTACCACTAAAAAGTTATGTCATTTTTAATGTGGGCTTAAAACATTTATGAGTAATAAAATCTCCAAAAAGTGAAATGTACTACCAAAAGGTACAATGAAAAATGGTTTTTTTTTTTGTACCACCAAATCATGCTTTTAGCCAGAAATACTTCACCACCTTTGATCCCCTTGTGCCGAATTCTCTCGCACAAGCCTTATCATGATTGTTGGTTCGTAGTGCCTTAAACTGAAAGAAATTTATAAACGTGATGGCTACATTATGGAGAAAGGAGATTTTGTGCTTTCGATTACTACTTTCGCTGGCCAACCCATTTATGAAAGATCATGCAAAGTATCATTGGGATCCCATATGGGAGAAATTGAGTGACGAGTTTGATGCTAAGGTTTTGGTTTATGCCCATTGGAGTGACTTGCATTGAGGAATGTTCATGTGCTGAGATGTTAACCACCGGTTATCGGAGGCGATCCAAGAAGAATATGCAAGTGACATAGCAAAGCATGTTCTAGTTCGTGTTAGCTTCATTCAGCCAGATGCACAGCCAGGCATGATGTTGTTGTCTAGCATGAATCAGATTAATTGGTAAGTGTTTCATTATTGTGATTCTTGTGATAACTGTTAGAATTACTATTCATTGGCAATGCCACTTTGTTATTTATATACATACTTGAAATGTATTAATAAATGTGGTAAAGGCCCCAATGTGCCTAAAGTCAAGTTTGATATATTTTGGGCTCATCCCAATGTGAAATGGGCTGAGGTCTTTTATAAAGAGGTGTAACCTCTACCTCTCTCTCACGTACTGTAGATTGTAGTGTGCAAGTTTAAGGAAATAGCAATGGTGTTCTCTCTCTCTTCTTGTGCTATGTGAATGCATATGTGCATGCTCTGATTTCACACACATGGTATCAAAGCCATCTATGGCTAACACCTGAATGATCCTGGCATGTAGTTGATTCTTAGGAGATTTTGATAGCATTTTGTTTGCTGAGAAAATTTTCAAAAAGTAGAAAGTTTTCAGTTTTGTCAATAAATAGAGATCTTGTTTCTCTGAGTTATGTTTGATCTCCTCTTTTCCTACATGGTATCAGAGCTATTTTTGTAGCCTGATAAGCTTCCACGGTAACAAGACTCTGCTAGCTGATAGAGTAATTGTCTTCTTCTTTTGTAATTTAGCACCAGGTTTTCATACTTAACTCACTGATAGTTTTTTCCTATCACCTAGACTAATCTTCCACATGGATTCCCAAGGGAAAGCCAGTCCTATCACGGACAAGCTTGATGGAGCCAATTACCATCTGTGAAAATTTAAGATGAAAACAGTGCTAATGGCTTAAGAATTGTATGACGTTGTTATAGGTGCAGAAGGAAAACCCGAAGTTGACGACACAACAATTGCTAGATGGAAGCTGAAGGATGGAAAGGCTTTCGCGCTGATCATCCTTAACATTTAGGATACTCAGGTCGGCCATTTATCCGAAGCCCAGACATCCAAAGAAGTCTAGGACATCTTGAGCACATTATACGAAGTGAGAGATATAGCTTCCAAGCTACATCTTAGGAAAAAATTCTACTCCCTCAAGATGGCGAATGATGATTCCTTGCAGAATCACATCAACCAATTCAAGAACCTGCTGAAGCAAATGGCCGCTGTCGGATTTGTCATAGACGATCAAGACGCAGTGATGCAACTGCTTACAAGCTTGCCAAGCTCATATGACAGTTGAGTGATGATCATCACGACACATCCAGAACTGACTCTTTCGAGAGTCATTACAATGTCATTGCAAAAAAATACGGAAGGAACGAAGCCTCAAGTTCCTCAGCTGATTCTCACGCTTTATACACCAACAAGAGCACGACTAAGCAGAAGAAGAAGAAAGACCCGAAGCAATCAAAGCAAGACCAGAAACCAGCACAACACAAAGAACAGTCAAATTCCTAGACGAAGAAGAAGTTGTTCTGCAGATACGACAAATGAAACATCCACGAAATTCAAGACTGCCGGATATCACAAGCTAAGAACAACAACAAGGGGCAGTTGAATCAAGTGGCCAATGCAGCTACAGAAGCTCCACAGAATGATGCCTTCATGACCAGCCATCAAGGAGCATCCACCGACAGTTCTTGGTTTCTAGATTCCGGCGCCACTCAACATATGACACACAAGATATTAAAGGTGAAGGTACTGTAAGATTAAGCTTTGCTAAGCTATTTTCTAAAGTCCTATATGTACCCAATTTATCTACGAATCTAATCTCTGTAAGCAGAATCACAGATCTAGGACATAGAGTAGAATTCGAATGTGATCAGTGCAAAGTAGTTGATAGGGCAAGCAAGATCCTAGCACTCGGAAAGAGACATGGATACTTGTATAGATTAAGTCATTGCTTTTCTGCCTCTAGTCAGGTGCTCAGTACTTCTATTCATGCAAATAAAAGTTTACTTTGGCATTATAGACTTGGTCACTTGAATCATGCTGTTGTACAACAAATGTCTAGACAATCTATTGTTCTTGATCTAGACTATCCTCGTGATAAAGTCGAGTTATCTGTCTGTCAAGACTGTCTAGTTGGTAAACAGACTAGGATACCATTTAGATCAAGCCATCAACATATTGCTAGAGGATTGTTAGACATTGTGCATTCAAACATTTGTGGCCCGATGAAAAATCCTTCGCTGAAGGATGCAAAATATTTTATAACTTTTATTGATGAATTTTCCAGAAGGACCATGGTGTACTTTATCAAGAAAAAATCAGAAAATTTCAATTGCTTCAGAATCTTCGAGGAGCATGTAGAAAAAGAGACTGGAAAGACGATCAAGACCTTAAGGTCTGACAATGGTGGAGAATACATCTCTACTGAGTTTAAGGAGTACTGCCAGAGCCAAGGCATTGAGCAGCAATTCATCACTCCTTACAGTCCTCAGTCTAATGGCTTAGCCGAGAGGAAGAACTATACTCTGGTTGAATTAGCTAAATGTATGCTAGAACATGCATTGTTGTCCAAGATCTTCTGGGTCGAAGCTATCTCCACTACAGCTTATGTCCTAAACAGTCGACCAAGGCCCTCTCAAGCAAGACACCCCATGAGGTGTGGATAGGCTCCACTGCAATTTATGTCCAGAACAATCGACCAAGGCCCTCTCAAGCAAGACACCCCATGAGGTGTGGACAGGATCCAAGCCTTCTGTGAAGAACCTAAGAGTGTTCGGATGCGTTGCCTATGCGCAGATCCCGAAAGACACGAGGAAAAAATTTGACTTCCAAGGTCTCAAGACCATCCTGATTGTATATACTTCATCTGATAACACATACAAACAAATCATAATACCCAGCAAATCTTGTATAGACGGGATACAATCTTTATCGAGAATCAGTTTCACAAAAGATAGCTGGACTTTCTGAAAAATCCAGGAAGTGAAAATCCATTACCATCCTTTTGATCCAAAGCACCTCCTGTGTGCATGAAATAAAGGCTTTGTACTCAGCAGTGGAAAGATTTTAGAATGATTCTTACTTTTTCTGAGTAATGTTGGACATATACTCCAGTATCTAGTAAATGATTATGGTTTTTTATTCCAAAAAATTATGATTGACTGTAGTGGGTTTCTTTCCTTGCCTAACCTGAATCCAAGATCTAGTCAATCTAGCATCAAAGAGACGAAGTTAGTTGTCATGCGTAGGTCGTTCCCATGAGAGCGATAGTTTAGTTTAGATTTCAACATGAATGGAAGATTCACATCTATCTCTACATCCATTAACCCTACTCTTTAACACTACTCATCCCTTAACACTAACAATCTCTTAACAATACACATCCACAACAGAGATAGCTTACTCTCTCTCTCTCTCTCTCTCTCTCTCTCTCTCTCTCTCTCTCTCTCTCTCTCTCTCTCTCTCTCTCTCTCTCTCTCTCTCTCTCTCTCTCTCTCTCTCTTTCTCTCTCATAAAAGTATAATAACATACAATCCCAATAACACTCAGATCCAACAATTAGCAAAATCCAAATAAGCATGAGAGATGGAGAAAAAGTGATAGAGAGCAAGGACATTCATCAATCCATTTCCGAAGAGAACTAGTCTGTTTTATTGAAATGAGGAAATGAACATGAGAAGCAATTCGTAGTAGAGAGGAGGACCCTGGCCTCTGAATCCTATTGATCCAGTCTCGCCTCTCTTTTTACTCAAATCTAAAAAAGTGTGAGAACCATCAAAATTGGAGGGAAACCCAACTTTATTCACTAACTTGACATTTAGGCCTTGCGACATTAAAAGTTTCGCAAAAAGGCCTAAAGTCCTTTTATTAACTCTTAACTAATCAATCAGATAACTGTGTGATCACCGGGTTGGACTTACACACGCAGGGTGCCAAATCTCTCTCACTTATAAACTAGGGCCACCAAAACTGGTGGTGGTCCCACGACACCTGCAATATGCAGTTATTGGAAACTTTTATTGGCTTCACGCCTAATCTTGATTAAATGATGCTGCACCTTCTCCATAAAATCGAGACGTGCAGTATTAAAATCCAAAGTGTGTGGCAGGAAACAACGGTGGGCTTCGGCAATCCACTTTGAGGTTGTCCATGATGTAAAGCGTGATTCCCAGGAGCCTCCCATCATTGCCGCATGAAAATATAAATGAGCAACTGTCAACTGATCTTTGGTTTGCTATGATGCCATCAGTTTATTTGGATTGAATGCTAGAGGACGGAGACAATCATCCCATCTGGTTGCCACTGACGCCAACAGAGTTAGATCTTTAGCAAACATTGCCAATTGTCGCACCGTTGGATCTGGAGAGTGGACATACTCTCGTTGATAGGCTTGTAAGGCGCGGTGGAAATCCACTGAGATGGTCCAGCTATAAGACTGATGGATGATCGGCCAATTAGACGTATGGATGGTGATCTTGTCCATAGCCAATCCCAAATCTTTCCATTTATTTCTTTGCGGCATTGGCACGTAATAGAGATCTAGTCGCAATTGGCCAGGGCTGGCGATGTAACTCCTAATTGATTCCAAAGTTTTCTCAAAAACCGTGGTTCTCCATGCCGGCTACTCTCCCAATGCAGGTATTCTGTCCAACTCTTTGTCAGCCTCGATCTCAAAGGTCTTAAACTTTAGAACTCATCCACTACTCGAGAACTCATGCAGATGTTGCTTTAAGAAGGTTTGGATCTGGTCCTCGACGCTGATGGGCCTTCTGAATAGAGGTGTTGTCCTTGATGAAGATGGACCCTCTTGTACTGTCGGTATGGTTGGTGGTTGGTCTGCTATATCTAGAGCTCCCCCCTAGTCCGTGCTCAAATCAACCCCTGTATCCATTGGTACGGCTTCTTGGCGCAGAGGGGAGAATTGAGGCATGACCGGTATGGGGCTTTGTGGTCCGGCTTCCAACACTCGAGCGACTGTTTTTTTCATAGGCGGTAATGGTCTCTTTAGCCTTTGCCAACTCGGTTGAAGCTGCTCCTTTGAACCTATCAAAGCGGCCTTGAAATCCCTGAAGGGACACTTTGTATGTCTCCACTTTTTTGAACAAATATGCAATCTCCGTTCCCAATGATCTAGATGATGGAATGATCTGGTATTTGCATTTGAAGATACGCATCACGCTCAAGGGTGGTCGCGTCCAATTCACCATGAAGCCGCATGCGATCTTGTTCAGCCATCTTAATTGCCCCTTCAGCAGCTGCACCTGTTTCTTGACATCCTGCACGACCTTATCCACCTAATCCTATGCGATTGTCTGGGCGTTTTGCAAGGAGCTGATGTATTCTTCCAAGCGATCAGCTTGTTGCTGGGCCAACTTCTTTTTGGCTTCAGCCTTGTCTTCATGTTGTTTGGCAATCTTCAACTCTCGATCCAGCTGGACAAGTTTCTGGCTGATTAGAGTATTTTCGGATCCCAGATCAGAGATTCTCTGTTCCATTTTTTTCTTTTTATCCAGCATCGACTAGATCACTTGTGCAAGGCTTGAAACCAAACCTAGAGCTTTCTTAGAATCAACGGTTGTGGAGGCGGCAGCAGCAGGAGGACTTGATGGAGCTGTCCTTGGTTGGCGTGGAAGAGGTGCCACTACGTCTTCTTCTTCAAAATGGTCTTCCTCTTCAAACCCTTTAGGCACTATGGCATCGAACTGTTTTGGTGATTTTACAGCTTTGTCAACCCGAAGTGGGGTTGGACTATCTTCTGTATAAGGTTGCTAGCTGACATCTTCAACACCAACAATAGATTCATGGATATGTTTGAATCCTCTTCTAGGGGATTGAAGTTCAAAGGGCGTAGGGCTCTGGGAGATTTCAAAAATTTTGGTGGCCCCAAGGGGATCGGAATCATCGAACATATCCATGAAGAACTGTGTGTTTGGTGAGGTGGCTTCGGTGTGTGAGGGTGAGTCGGCCTGGGCAGTTGTGATGGGAATGGTAGGCCCAATGGTCACAAACTATCCTTGAATGGAAGCAGAGGCGAGGGAAGCATCAAAGGCTGGGGGAATGGGAAGTTCAGTGCGAACAACAACAGGGGGTGGAAGCACAGCTGACGAGGTATGCCTACTACGACGTCGTGACGCGAAAGACGAGTCAGGAATAACGATCTCGCTGCGTGGACGACGACGAATATGAGAACTCGAGGCCTGGTGAGATGACTCGGCCGGTGCTTCTTCGTAGACCGAAAGCACAGAATCCAGGTGGAAGCCATGGATTCCGTTTTCTAGGTGAGAAGCGGCTAAAAGAGACAATAAAGAGCCGGCAGCGAATTGCTACCTAGTATTGGCCTTAATAGCTTGTTTGAGCTCACTAGAAATAGTCTTGAACCAATTATACGGTTCAAGAGGGGCTTTGGATAACTTGGTGTGGGACTCCACTATCCTATGGAGGATCTGTGATGTGATGTAGTCTTTCTTGAGGTTGTCAAACATCAAGAAGTTGTTCAGTAACTAGGCAGCAACTTGGTCTGTTTGGCATGCTTATGATTGGGTGAGGCTTGCGTGCCAGATGCTATACCTATGGTTGCAAGGGCGGCCTCAGTGACACGCACCTTATGTGTGGCTCCTTGGAAAGTGATATAAAATTTGGATTTCTCTTCCTTCCACGTACTGAAGGCAAGAGTGATGAAATCCATATTGATCCGACCCGAAAAGGCTCTCTCATGAATACCCATTACAGTGAGCAGTGGCTGTGCAAGGGTCATCCACTGAGTGACCATGCTTGTGCTAGGAAGAATCATGATGTCCGTTGCAGATGGGACATCACGATGGATAGTATAGCGAGGAGACTGAGAAGTATCGGTGGAAGACATGATGATCAGAAAGGAAATACAAAACGCATAAAAGTGTATCAGAAAGCAATGCAGGAATTTGGGAAGGCTTTGGTCACAAGAAAAATTCGCAAGAGCTTCACTAGCACAAGTGAGGAATGAGTCGAATTCAGTCAACTTATAGGTGAATTTGGTGGGTCCATTACACTGAATACTAGTTTGGTTGATCAGTTTTGAACAAAAATTTGCAAGCATGTACAGTACTATGAAAATAGGCTAACTTGGCGAAGGTTTCTTCGGATTTGAGCCTATCAAACAAATGTTATCCAGGTCCAGCGAAGGATGAACCTTCGCCCAGGAGGGTCCTTCGGCCAAGTACTGTCATAAATGCATTTTTTCACAATATGAACCTAAGGTCAACCTAATTGTAACATTTTAAAATCATCTAGCAGGTCGGCAAAGGTTCATAATAAGGTTAAGATGCTTAACAAAGGTTCCCAAAATGACATATCAGTGATACTTTGCCTAACTCAAAAACTGGGTTTTCTCTTGACAAAAACCTTCACCCACCTTAAATTAGATAGATCTAGAGTGGATGTACAGTCTGAGAGCTCAGTGAAGGTTTTTGGTACTGTATAGGCCAAATATGACCAAAACAATAATTTTATAAGTCGTTTTCTATCAAAAAATTATTGTGATTCCTTTTGCCTATGCTGATGACTTTCTGACTTTTGCTCATCAGTCTTTTCTTATTTCTTGCTTTATTTATTTTTTTTATACTGTCTTTTTCTAAAAATCGCAGCAAATTAAGTATTGAAAACAAAAAACTGAAAAACAATTAAAATTTTAAAAAAAATATTGAGATTAGGCTTGCTGAACTAGCGGAGCATGCTGCCAAAACTTGCGTAATCAATTGCCATTCACCGGAGTATCAAATCATTTTCCATCCAAGTGCTCAAGAATTATTGCGCCATAGTTCAAGATTTCCTTCACTTTATACGGGCCTTCACCGGTAAACTTTAACTTTCCCTTGATCAGCTTGGTTTTGTACATCAATGCCAAATCTCCTGCTTTTAGATCTTTTTTGTGTAATTGACGATCGTGCCATGTCTTGCGGCGTGCTTTCTCTGCTGCTAAGGCATGAACTGCCATCAATCGGGTTTCACATAATTTGTGCAACGCTCATGACGGAGTTGTAAAGACTTATCATCATTTAATCGTTCCGTTGCTGCTATGTGTAAGGATGGGATTAAAAATGCAATCGACATGACAACATCTTAACCATAAACCAGTTGAAAAGGTGTTTGATTTGTACTATTTTTGTAAGCGGTTCTGAATGCCCACAATGTTGCATACAGTTTATGTTCCCAATTAGATCGACTCGCTTCAACTGTCTTTGTCATAATGGTGTAGAGAATCTTATTGGAAGATTCAGCCTGGCCATGCCCTCTAGGATAGTAGGGAGTACTAAATCTATGTATAACAAAAAAATCTTCCAGTAAACACTTTATTGTTTGATTGACAAAGTGTGTACCCCGGTCACTGACAATCTTGATCGGATATCCAAATCTGATTATAATATTTTCATATAGAAACTTGGCCATAGATTTCACATTAGCAACTTTGATAGCTTTGGCTTCTACCCACTTGGTCATATAATCAGTTGCGACAGGGTAAATAGGTCCAACATAATCCAGTCCCCATTTTTCAAACGGTGCTTGCGATAAAACCGGATGCAAGAGTTCATAGTTTTGTCGAGTAGGTCGTCGGGCTCGTTGGCGAACATCACATGTCTGAATAAAATTTTGTGTCCTTGTGAAGCGTAGGCCACCAACAACCTGATTGTAAAAGTTTGCGAACAGTAATATCTGTAAAGAAGTGTCCTCCACCCATGCCATCATGTGAAAACATGATTAAATCTGGTACTTCATGAGGTAAAACACACCTTCATAAAATATTATCTGATCCACGATGATACAATTGTCCTGCAATTTATTGATAAGGTTGAGCCTTATGATTGTCTCTTCTGTACGTTTGTCAGGGAGTCATTCGGTTGTCCTAGCATTAGGTACTCAACAATATCTACTGCCCACTCAGGTACTGCTTCAACATAGAACAATGCAGCATCTGGCAGTTCATCATCCACTTCAATATTAACTGGTGCGGATTCAATTCGTGAAACGTGATCGACTAGATAATGTTGCTTGCCATTTCGAACCACAATTCGAAAGTAAAATTCAGTCAATAACAATAACCATCTTGCAATACGTCCAATATTTCATGTCTTGTTTACCAAGTAAAGTAACGGTTGATGATCAGTATAAAATGCAAAGTGCGTTTCCATGAGGTAGGGACAAAATTTCCAAACAGAAAAAATCATGGCTAATGTCTCGCGTTCTGTTGTTGAATAATTTTTTTCTGGATCTATAAGTTGTCTGCTTGCAAATCGTATAGGATAATCTTTCTTATATTCACCTGACTACATCAAAACTTATCCAATGGCGTATTTTGAGGCCTCCGTATGAACATGAAACTCTATCGTCCAATCTGGAGAACACAGTATTGGTGCTGAAGTTAATGCTTTTTAAAATTTTTCAAAGGCTTCTAATGCTTCTACTATCCAAATAGGAACAATAGTCAGTTTGTATATAGGTCGTGCTAAGTCCGCAAAGAAGATAATAAAGATTCGGTAGTAGTTTGCATGACCCGTAAACACGTAAACTCCACGAATTGTTGCTGGTGGTGGCAATTTCACAATAACTTTGATCTTAGAATAATCCATGACAATACCATGTCTTGATATCACATGTCCAAGCACAACTCCGTGGGAAACCCATATCTAACATTTTTCCGAATTTAGAAAAATCTGATATTTGCGACATCTTTTAAATATTTTCTCCAATCGATCCAGGTGGTTTGTATCTGTACTATGAACTCCCAAGTCGTCCAAGTAAATTTCAAGAAATTTTTGCAGATAATCTTTAAAAGCAAATTGCATTACTCTTTGGAATGAACTTGGTGCATTACAGAGTCCAAACGACATTACTTTGTAAGCATAGGTGCCCCATTCTGTTGCAAAAGTAGTTTTATGGCGATCGGCAGGTGCAATCTTAGCCTGGTTGTAACCACTAAATCCATCCAAGAAACTATAAACTTCCGCTCCAGCAAGGCGATCCAAAATGCTTTTAGTAAAAGGTAACGAGAAGTGATCCTTTCGCGTCACTTTGTTCAACGCTTTGAGATTCACACAGATCCCATTTTTTTATTTTTATTAGGAACAATGACAATCGGTGAAATCCATTCAAAATGCTCGATCTCATAAATAAAATCTGCCTTTCGAGGGAGATTTTCCCATTTTAGAACCGTATTATAATGTTGCTTAGCTTGTTTCTTCGTCATCGATCATGTGATCTTGTCTTCCTTTAATATAACTGCTTTGGACGGTTTTACTGTGAGTTCATCAGGAACATTACGCACTCCAAATTTGGTCAGATCCATATGATTTAGAATCTGCTCATTTGTAAGTTCTACATTGCCATCATAAGTCAAGGCATGACTCACAGGAATGAGTTCATCCTCAATCGGATCTGGTATAGGATCCGTTGATATCTAGGTTACATTCAGCACATTCAATGGAAACGTGATTGGTGTATCCAAAGTTTGATCTAATAAGGAAATCTTGCTCAAATCTAATTGATTATCTTGTTGACACATATATCTTGCTGTACAATCAATTGTTGCAAGAGCTTCATTCCAATTGACAGTATCCATTTGAGAATCGTAATGAACTCCCAAATTTTTCTCTGGTCGATCACAAGTATGATTTGTTGTTGACGAATTGTCATCCTCTTTTTGAACCACTAGTTTGATAGTCCAAGCTGTAGGATCAATTTTAATTGCACGTTCACGATTTTCAAAAGTGATTTTTCCGGTACCCCAGTTATGAATTGCTTGTGCAACTCGTAACCATGGATGTCCTAATAGAATTCGGTAGACATTTGGCGCTTCTGATAAGTCCATCACTACGAAAGTAATGATGAACTGTACTCTCGCAATTCTGACAAGTGTATCTTCCACCATTCCTCGTGGACGAACTATCGTTTGATCATCTAGCTTAGCAGACTTAATCTTTGTAAGGCCCCATTTTGCACATAGCTTTGTAGAAATCAAGTTAACTCCTGAACCTCCATCTATCATGGCTACTTCTTTAGGAAATTGTCTATGTTGTATCGATAGAGTGATATTCTTTTGTTCACTTTCCCAAGCGGCTCCAACATGGAGTACTTTGTTAGATTCTTCAAATCCAGCACAAAAAAGCGGCTCTTGATGGACTTCTGGTTCTTCTGAGCTAACTTTTGTGCTAAGGCTTCTTTTGCGTTTGGCACCAACTTCAAGAACTCTCCCAATAAAATATTGATCTTGCTAGACAAAATGTTCATGAGTAGTTCTGTATGCGGTGCTTCTGGTTCAGTCATCTTGAAGGGTTCTTTAAAATGATGTAACTGATTATTCATAACCGTACGTAAATTTTTTGGCGACTGCAATGGTGAAGAATGAACTTTAGTTGTTGCTTTAGTAGCTTCAAGCTTCTCTTCTTCTTGCAGATATTTGATTCACTGTCTCATATCCTGATATTTTCGTTTTTCAGTATTAAGATTTGGATAGACTCCCGATGTTATTGGTATATCATTCGATGGTATAGAATCAGCAGGTACTGGATCCATTATTGGTTCTTTCTGCTTCTGTGCTCTGGTGACCACCATCAAGGTTGCGCTTGGTTTATTTTGAGCTACTGGTCTTTGCTTAATTGTTATCAAATTTACAGGTGCTGTAGCTGGCGGTGGCTTCGGTCTTGCTGGACAGCCTTTATAGCAATGCCCTAACCACAGTCACGACAGAATAGTACAAATTTCTCTTTATTTGGGCATTCTGCAACTCTGTGATTTTCTCCACATGCAAAGCATCCGAGTGGTGCTCTGGTCCAATTTCTAGAGGCTTGTTGTTGAGCAGTAGCATAAATGGCATATTGTTCTGAAGATCCACTTGCTTGATCATTTCCATAGTTCCATTGCTCAGCATTTTCGTAAGGTTCTGTTTCCATCAAATTGGCTGCAGTTTCGGAGTGCTTTGGTGGGACAAGTAAAGCTAAACATTTCGGGTATCCAAGAGCAGATTGTCGCGGTCTTACTGTTGGATTATCTCCATACTGTGATTCTCGATATCCCATTTGGGCATACCGTTGTTGAATTATCCGAGAGTTGAAGTTGCAAAAAGCAATCTCATGATCCGGTGAATTACACAAATGGCAAACACTGATTTCCATCAAATTGCAACTGTAACCTTTCCATTTGTTTCTGCTGGTTCTTCCTAAGTTTCTCGAACTCATTGAGCATCATTTTTGCAGTAGCACTGGCATTCGTTGATGCAATAGTCGTGAATGTCGTAGTAGTCTGCCCTATCGTATAAAGCAACATATTGATATTTGGCTCCGCATCTGAATCTTCATCCTCTTCCCAAATTGCATCGTCCATAGCATTTTGTAAGAGTGCATACTCATTATGGCATTTCAACTCACGTCTGATCCGTTTAGGTAGACCTGACAAAAACCACATAATCATGGCATTTTCATTAATCAGCTCATATTCACATTCAGATCTAAGACGTTTCACCCGTTCAATGTAATCTAGAACCATTTTCCGCTTTCCCATTTTAATTTTACTTAAAAGTAGAAAAGGGTCTTCCATAAATTTTCATGGTTTGAATTGTGTGATCAGGGCTTGCTTAACAACCTCCCAATCTGTACGTTCAGTTTCATCTTGATTATAGTACCAATCTTGTGTTGTGTCTGTTAAGGCCATAGAAAACAGCTTAAGTTTATTTTGAGGATAAATCTCACCATAGACTTCACATGATTCAGCATAGATCTGAAGAAATCTAACTGGATCTGTTAATCCATTATATTTTTTTAGATCCAATCAGGGTGCTCTTCTAACAATAATTGGATTGACTTCCTATGGAGCACCTCCAGGAGATCTAGATTTTTCAAAAAAATTTCTCAAATTAGATCTACTAGATCTATTCCACTTTTCAAGAATCTGATTCTATATGATGAAAAACTTTTCAAAATTCGATCAATCAATACTTCTCAAAAATGATAAATCTCTCAGAATCCAAATCTGAACATATCAGATTTGATCCAAATTTTGACAGAGACTTGATCTGGAATATCAAAAACTAAAAATAGGGCTCGCGAATGTTCACTAGGCGAAGGTTGTCTCGGCGAAGGTTCATCAGTGCTATTTTGGATACAAAACTCTCTGAACACTTTTCTGACAATTTCTAGGGAAATAACCTTCGCCAACCTCTCAGGTGAAGGATCTGACACGAATACAACTATGGAAAATTGGACGAAGGTTTTAGACACAAGAAATTATAGTTTTTGTAGTCTAGCGAGGGTAAAATTCAAGAATTTCTATGATCGGATCAAGAAGAATCTTCATTGAACTCAGAAATAGTATTTTATTATAAATAGAATGTTTTGGAATCTCGGCGAAGGTTCTGGAAAAGGTTCAAGAGTGATACTGGTATTTTTGCAAAAAAGTGACTTTTTGACAAAAATATGACAATATGACAACTGATCCTCTGAAAATATTTCTATTTTTTGTATTATTCTTCGTCAACCTAGCAGTAGATAGATCTCAATCACACCTAAGCACAGTGAATCGGGCGAAGGTTCTTTTTCTATATTTTTAGGGTTTTGACGATTTTTTGGTGTTTTTTGAGGGTTTTTCTGATGTTTCTAGAAATCTGTTGGGAATTAATCTTTGCCCTTCAAATTGAAGGTTTTGTAAACAAAAACAAAGGTGTCTACAACTCGGTGAAGGTTTCCTAAAAGAGGGTAAAAAGTTATCAGTTTTGATGACGCTTTTTGTCTCTTTTTTGACCAATCTGGCAGATTTGACCGATTTTTGTTATTTTCTCTGATATCTCAGATTCAAATGGATCTTAAGATTGGTAATCTGAATAGCTTTTCTTGTTTTTTATCATATTAGATTTCAAACAAGCCAATCCACTCAAATCAAGCAAAATCAATCTCGAACTAACCCTACAATGCAGATCTAGCACTATTCATGCCACGACAAGATGCCTAATGCAAGCTAACCATCAACAATCATGCTACAAACTGAAAAATTGGCGTAGCTCCCCGGCAACGGCACCAAAATTGTAGTGGGCTTCTTTCCTTACCTAACCTGAATCCAAGATCTAGTCAATCTAGCATCAAAGAGACGGAGTTAGTTGTCACTCGTAGGTTCGTTCCCATGAGAGCTATAGTTTAGTTCATATTTCAACATGAATGGAGGATTCACATCTACCTCTACATCCATTAATCCTACTCTTTAGCACTACTCATCCCTTAACACTTACAATCCCTTAACACTACACATCCACAATAGAAATAGCTTACTCTTTCTCTCTCTCCCTTTCTCTCTCATAAAAAGTATAATAACATACAATCCCAATAACACTCAGATCCAACAATTAGGAAAATCCAAATAAGCATGAGAGATGGAGGAAAAGTGATAGAGAGCAAGGACATTCATCAATTCATTTCTGAAGAGAACCAATCTGCTTTATTGAAATGAGAAAATGAACATGAGGAGCAACTCGAGTTAGTCCCTTCTTATAGTAGAGAGGAGGACCCTGGCCTCTAAATCCTATTGGTCCAGTCTTGCCTCTCTTTTTATTCAAATTTAAAAGTGTGAGAACCATCAAAATTGGAGAGAAACCCAACTTTATGCACTAACTTGACATTTAGGCCTTGCGACATTAAAAGTTCCGCAAAAAGGCCTAAAGTCCTTTTATAAACTTTTAACTAATCAATCAAATAACTGTGTGATCACCGGGTTGGACTTACACATGCAGGGTGCCAAATCCCTCTCACTTATTAACTAGGGTTAGGGTTGCCTTGAGATCCGCAAACCCTCCAACATTGACAATCATATGAATCTAAATATTTATGATTGACGGATCATAAGTAGATACTTAATTATTGTCAGAGGATTATATGGAATTGTGATGATTAAATCTTGATCTATTAATTTAGTAAGAATTCGAATCAGTGTTTTGAATCTCTCTACTCTAGTATTTTATAGAGAACCTATGGATCTCACAGATGTTCTCACAAGGAAAGTTATTTTACTTGTGGAGAATTTTATTTATCTAATGGATGCTATTATGGTACTGTTTACGGTCTGCAGATGCTTGAGTATAGTTTTTTTTTCTTCTTTTGATTAGATCTCTTATAGGAGACAGAGAAATCTATAAGATGAATGGGTACTATTTTCTTGCATTTGATGCTAGAAGCAGGAGCATTTAACTCAAAAGAGTACTTAGAGTACTCAGAGTTGAAATTTAATCATTCTATATCTTAATGATTCTCCTAGAGATTCTAGTTGAATGAGTTATCATATCTTAGAATTTGGATTTTATGGATATTTGTACTTGGAAGCTTATAAATTATCTGTCAGAATTGTGGATAATTTCAGACTGTAATTATAATTATTTTATTATTATTTTAACTTTAATCTCTTGATTTAGGTGATATTTCACCCAGTGTTTCATGTAAGTGCTTTACATGAAGGTGATGTTACTAACTTGTGGTGAATGTAATCCAGATGGAAAATTTATCGCTTAGTGTACTTTTCAAACCTGAGTTGTACTCTAGTGCAGAGATTATCGCTTGGAAAAATAGGATTATCTTTGAGTACTTGTTTGACGTGAGAGTCAAACTAAGGATAATGATTTTCTAGGTTGTTATTGAAAGTTAAAAGAACCGTTGTAGTAATTCTTTCCTGTTTGAGAGCTTCTAAGGATAGAAGCAGTTTAAGAAGGGAAGAATGTCATGTCCATGATCAGTACATAGGATTCAATATACTCCTAGTCTTGGATACATGGTACTCCAGTGAAACAAGCTCTTAGTTATGCCATGTCATACTGGACGTGACCCGAAAGTAACTAATATCCTTGTGAGGCCCGAAACACACTAAATGGAGTTAGTACAAGGTTTGGGATAGTCAAGGCATGTGTAGAGCTATCAATAACAATTCTATGAATAGAGGATCTATGCATATAGAATCTATTCTGGAGGAATCTAAGTATAGGAGAGTCAAGACCTTGCATGTTTGTGTGAACAGGTGGCTCATGGCTCTATAAGAAGAGGCCAAACTGGCCCTACTCCTCATATTTGTGATGGATTCAGTGCCAAGGTTTCACTCTACATTCATGCTTCCTACTTCCTGGCTTGAAGGTGAAGCTTCTAGAGTTGATTGGTTGCTTCTATATGGTTGGGTGGTTGCTCCATGGTGTGTTTTCTATTGTGTTTTGTCTTGTAAGTAGGATCTTGAGAGAGCTTCTCTTATAGGAGTATATGTCCAACATAACTCAGGAAAAGTAAGAATCATTCCAAAATCTTTTCCACTGGAAAAATATTGGATTTTAGGAACGTTCTCCAAACAAGATTCTCTGATAGAAGTGCTAGATATTCAAGTTCTATATGCCACTAGTAATGAAAGACAGAAAGCATACCAAAATGATAATGACAATCATCTTCAATCACAAAAACTTTAGATTATCTTCTAGAATCAAATCTAGATACCCAAAGTCCTACTAAATATCAATTCAATTATTATTCTCGGATTCGTTATGATTCGCTATCCAATTGAGCCTCTACGATACAATCACTAATGATTTGAGTCTTATTCCTTAGCTACGGAATACTCTATACCAAGAATATTGTATATCAACTGATGAATCTCGATGATTCACTGCAATGTAATTTAAAACCATCAGTTTCTGGTGACTCCTCATCACACTTATCGTTTTACCAATCAAATTCATCTTGGAGTAATCAACTACTCAAATTAATTGCCAATGACTCAAAAATCTTAAATGTATAGGTAAAGAATTCAATTATACTAGTATGACACCACATTTAGATCCTTACCCAAATCATTTATAAGCTAATAAATAAATCTTTCATACAAAGATTTGTTAACTCTGCAAATATATGTCAAAACAATACTTGACTATATGCTTATGTTCACCGACTAGGTTAAGTGCACCAAATAACCCTAGTAACCAATAATACACAATAGATTCATACAAGATTAATCGTGCACATATGTGAATAATCTCACTATGACCCAACACACAAACACATTCTTATCTGGCAGATTCATCCAAAATCCACATATGTTACTCACATATCTCACTGAGATCTTGTAACTCAGCTAATCTCAGGAAGAAGCTGGACAACACCAGCAAAAATTCGATCTTTGATGGCTATTCTTCATATCACAAGGCATACAAGCTCTACAATCTGGACACAAAAAAGACATTCAAAAGCAGAGATGTAATTTTTCTGGAGGACAGATTTTTTGAATCCAAGGGAAAGACTGCACAGATTTTCGACCCAAGAGTCGAACAACAGAATTTCGAATACAGGTTTGAGTAGACAAATTCTAAATATAGGTTCGAACAATCAAATTTTGAACACAGGTTCGAATAGTCAAACTCCAAACACAGGGTAGAAAATCAAGAAAAAATACAAACTCAAAAAATGAGTCTGATCAACAAAGGATCGAAGTTCAGCCCAGAAGATCAAACTGACCCAAACAACCTCCATCCAGATTTATGGATGATGCAACTTGCTACTTCGTGCAGACACCAAATTCAATTTCAGAGACAATGTCTACAAATGATGCTGATCATTGGAAGACAACAATGGACATAGAATTCAATTCTTTGATGGAGAATCAAACGTGGACAATCATTGAGCTACCAAAGGATAAAAAATCCATCCCATGCAAATGGATTTTCAAAGTGAAGTATAATGTTGAAGGAAGGCTAAATCGGTACAAGGCCAGGCTGGTTGCCAAATGTTATTTCCAGCTTCCAAGTCTGGACTATTTTGAAACCTTTAGCCTAGTTGTCAAGCATGTTTCGATCAAATTACTACTCTCCTTTGTAGCTGCAGCAGATCTCGAAGTCCCATCAAATGGATGTCCATATCGGTTTTTTCAAAGGGACCATTGAAGAAAAAAGTTTCACTACACAACCTGAAAGATACGAGCTGAAGGGCAAGCAACACATTGTATGCAGAATACACAAGGCACTTTATGGGCTGAAACAATCACCCAGAGCCTGGTTCCAAAAGATAAATGCATTCCTGATTAAACATGGTTTTACTCCAAACTTAGCAGACTCGAATGTCTACTCAATTCTATATCGAACTTCTTCATCATCATCACTTTCTATGTGGATGATAATATTCAGTAACGATCTGAAACTGATGAAGGAAACGAAATGCATGCTGGCCAAGGAGTTTTCCGTGACAATGAAAGTGCCATTGCTCTCTCTCTTAATCCGAGATTTCATTCACAAAGCAAGCATATCGAACTCAAATATCCATATTTAAGGGAGAAAGTGCAAAGCAAGGAGATTTCACTGGTCTACTGTAGGATGAAAATTATGATAGCAAATTACTTTACAAAAGCCCTCTCCTAAGAGCATCATCTCAGATTTAACAACATATTAAATCTGAAGATCAAGACCTTCCAGGATCCACATTAAGGAGGAGTGTTGGATTTCAATTCTCAAATCCGTTTATTTATAAGCATCCTGAAAGATGTACAGAAGATTAAAAAAAATCGGTTTGTTCAATTTTTCCAACCCAATGCTAATTCCATCAAAATAAAATTTCTGGACGGTTCGGATCAGCTTTGAATTTTCCAAACATATTCGATTCGGATTGGTTCTGAATTTTTTGACCCTGGTTCAATTTGTGAAAAAATCCGAACTAGTGTAAATTTTGATACCGATGACTTCACGTTGACAATCCGTGATCTATGTACATACATTAACTATATGAGGCGGTTGGAATAACTGAAGCAAAAATTAGTTGTAGATTTGTAGCATATCTATCCTAGAATCTTCATCAGAAGAGTTCTTCTTCTTATAATTGTAATCTATCAATCATATTAATCCATATTAGCATTGTTATAAAGTCCTCAATCCAAGGATCCTATTCTAAGCATGCCAAACACAAGCAACACAAGGGAACCTAATGGTGGACAAACCAACCCAACCAAACCTAGATCGAACGGATCTAGGCCCCAAGCTATGGATCAATCATAAAAGAGAAATGAGGCATCACACCATGAGCATCCTGCCGTCGATCATGCTATCAAGCATACACTAGTGAGATCCCAATAGGTATACTTATACCCTCCAAGGCCCATGCACCACTAGTAGTGCACTGTGACACTTCACTGGACACCTCTGCAGCCTATCTGGGCCATGTCATCCAGTTTTCTAATGACTCACTAATAGGCCCATACCAACTCCACCACCATGTGTTTAGGCCTACAACCATTAATTATGACCATGTACACATAAGGGCCCCAATTCCCTCATAGTCACAATTAACTTACAAGTTGTTGGCTACCGGTCCCTAGCATGGACACGCTACTCGAGACCAAGCATGGGCATGACATTCTTCCCCCTTTATTCAAGTTCTATCCTCAAAACTTAAAACTAAAAAAGTTCCTCCTTAATCTTCCTTCCTGTTCCTAGGAATCGTTATTGTCCGTACATCCCCTCCATCGAACCAGATGCTCGGTAAGTATACGATTTCTTAGTCATTTAGTTCTTGTATCCAAGATCTTTTCGGGTTCAAGATGAAATACACTCGACGATTCATCCAACAGGTCCAACTGATCTCCAAATCCAAGATGCTCTCCTTCACGAAGACTCTTTTTGAGATGACTTACGTGAAATACGGGATGCACTTGCGATCCTTCCGAGAGTTCCAATTGGTAAGCTAAGGATCCGATCTTTTTCAAGATCTTAAATTGTCCTCTATATCTAGGGGACAACTTATAATTCTTGTCGGTACGCATTACACTTGAATCCTTCAGGATTCTCAAATATATTCAATCTCCCACTTGGAAGTCTCTCGGTAATCTTTTTAGATTTGCATAATGTCTATCCCTATCCTGGGCACTCTGGACATTTTCACGTGCAATCCGTAGCATTTCCTGCATATCATGTAGGAAATCCACTACTTTTGGAAACTTGATCGTCCAAGTCTCAACCGTGATGGGTGACCTAGGCTCAAAACCATACATAAGCATAGACAGGCTATAACCGATAGTCGAATGCTTACTACTATTATAGGAAAATTCGATCAATGGAAGGTATTTTTCCCAATCAGATTGCCGTTTGGAAACATATGTCCGAAGCATTTGTTCCATCGTTTGATTTGTTCTTTCTGTCTGTCCATCCATCTCAGGATGATCAGGAGAACCCAAACTCAGTGTTGTCTCTAGTTTAGCAAATACGGCCGACCAAAAGTGACCAGTGAACTTCAAATTGCGATCGCTCACAATATCACTTGGTAATTTGTAAAGCCTAAACAAACGCTCTACAAATATCTGGGCTAAATCAGAAGCCTTCGCGGTGGTCTTTATCGGATAAACATAGCCAATTTTGTAAGATGATCGACCACAACCCAAATTGCATCATGCTGTTTATTCGTCTGCGGTAACCCAACCACAAAATCCATGGAAATACTATCCCATATCTTATCAGGGATATCCAATGTGTGCAACACTTGACCACATAAGATTCTACAAAGAACTTGAGTGGAATGGGTGGTGGATAAAGCAGGCCAACCAAACCTAGATCAATCACAGTCATGGGAAGAGGAATCATACTAGCAGCATGTAGCTACCAATCACAGAATCAAGCATACACTGGTGAGAGCCCAATAGGTATACTTATACCCTCCAAGGCCCATGCACCACTAGTAGTGCACTTGACACCTCATTGGACACCTCTGCAGCCTATTTGGGCCACATCATCCAGTTCCCTAATGACTCACTGATAGACCCATACCAACTCCACCACCATGTGTTTAGGCCTACAACCATTAATTATGACCATGTATACATAAGGACCCCAATTCCCTTATAGTCACAATTAACTTATGGGTTGTTGGTTTACTGGTCCCTAGCGTGGACACGATACTCAAGACCAGTCATGGGCATGACAACTATCATGCTCAACAAGCTAAAGTAATAACTTCAAGCCATTGTACTCATCTGTTGATAATAATCAGAGTGTGATTTGTTCTATAGTTGTTATTGGCAATTGTGCATTTGCTTGATCCATCATTTGAACTATTTTGCTGCTAACTATTGCATTTTCAATCCATTCATCTAGCTCGCTCCTAACTTCCACACAACCCACTAATTTCTGATATTTCCATCTTGCTATCCACTTGGAAGAGAATTCCCATTGATCCAATCCAATTTTTCGACAAAAAGTTGCATTTCTCCAAGTTCTCCAATCTTCATAAGCCTTGCTCTGATACCATAGTAAGAGAAAACTCCTCAAGATTCTGCTTACAAGACAAACACAATGAAAAAACCACCCAATCAAGTAGAAGCAAACAATCAAGTCTAAGAGCTTCATGCCCAAGCCAAGGAATAGGAAGCATGAAAGTAGAGTGAAACCCTGGCAATGAATCAACCACAAATGTGAGTTGTTGGTTGCATTGTGATAAGGTTTAGGGGCGCACTTGTTCTAGGTCTTAATGGGCAATTGTTGTAGCAATGCCCATATCCACATTCTCGGCAGAAGGGTGTAAGCATGCCCTTATGAGTGCTGGTGAGATTCACCCTCGGTTTGTGAATCTTCGACGTCCATGTCCACCAACTTACATACCACTTATGTGTGAATCGTTGATGTCGCTAGCTCTGATACCACATATAGCATGCTTGGTCTGATTACAAAAGGTATTTAGCTAAGCATTACAAGATAGCTTAAGCTAGAAACACAGCTAACTATCTCTTGCTACTCCACTTAACTACAAGGGCTTAACGGTTGAGCCATGACATTCAAACTTTCATGCTCGTCGAGCTCTGATGATGTACTCAACATCCGACATGTCTGGCTCAGCTTTTGGCTTTGCTCATAGTTGGGGTTGAGTCCTCGCTGGGAACTTCGTTGGCATCGGACACCTTGGTCTTGTCGAGGACTTCTATCTCTTGTGCCTTGGTTTCCCTTTGTTGCCTTTGTTGCCTTCAAGGACTTCGGCCACTTTGGCCACTCTGGTGTCGTCGATGACTTGGACTAAGGTTGGTGCCTTGGCAATGCGTTGGAGTCGGGGACTTTGGCTGAGTCAGGGACTTCAGCCTCGTCGGTGATTTCGATTGCTGTCTGTATAGAAATCCTACGTATCTCTGCAAGCATGAACTCACAAGCTAAAAGCGCTTTGTGGTCTTCAGCTCCCTCTCAAAGCATGGTAGCCTTGTGACGAAAATGTCGGCCATCATTTGTTTGGTCGGAATGAAAACTGTCTGCCACCGTTTCTCTCAAACCCTGATCAAATGAATATACTTAATAGCAATGTGTTCCATTTTTTAGGTAAAACACATGATCATTTGTTAGATGTATTGCAGATGTGTTGTCCATGTGTAGGATTAGTGGCCCGTTGGTGTGCTCTCCCAAACTATCTAGAAATTGTCTGAGCCATGTCAACTCCTTCCATTTTGGCTACAACAACATATTTTGCCTCACATGATGATTGGGCAGTTATGGTTTGCCTTCTACTGATCCAAATAACAGCTGCATTGGCTACTATTGTGCATCTCTTGAGACAATTTTGGAATCATCTGTAATATATGCCCAGCTGTCATCACTGTAGGAATCTATTCAAAGTCATGCATGTCGAGCACAAAAAATTGAAATTTTGCTATCTGTGAGGGTTCTGCCTTCGTTTTTTGTTTTTTTGGGACCTGGGGAACTCTCATAGAGGGGTTTAAACTTCAAACTAACTCTCGTAGGTTTTCTGTGTGTTTATCTCAGTGAAAAACAACTTTAGGGGTCTCTGCGAAAGTTACCTTTTAGTTTTGAATTTTTTTTTTTAATTTTTATAAGGATTATTGAAAATTTTTGGTTTTTTCTTTGATTTTTCAAAATCTGTTGGGAAGTAACTCTTGCAGGCTTTTATGTAGGTTTAGAACTATAACTAGGAGCTGCTACTAGTCATGCAAAGGTTATTCTTGCTAGTTTTGGAAAAATCAAAATCTAATGGGATTTTCTCTCTTTTCCCTACCAAAAACAGATTTGAGTGTTTTTTTGGTGTTTTTGATGTTTGTGATGGGTTGTCAAGCCCCTAGAGGCTGTTATGGGTCTCCACTACCCTTCCACACCTCCTCCACTAGCTGCCAACAGTCCACTCACAAGAAAACAAGCAAAACAAGTCTAAACTACCCCCCAAATCCACCTAAATACACTAAAAATGGCAAAAACAACTAAAAGGATAACTAGAACTAGTTAGAGATAGCCTATCCCCGACAATGGTGCCACTGTAGGGAATGTAGGTTCGATGATGAGTAGCCCTCTGCTTGTCAAAATGGTTAGAACACAAGGATAGGTTCCTAACTATGTTTAGTTGCTAGTTTAGATGCTTTCCTAACTCTACACTAACTCTACACTAACACTACCCACTTTAACTCTACTTTCACTAACACTAAACACAAGCATTCATCTTGATAGTAGGTGAAAGGAGGGGATAAAAGAGATGAGATGGATGTTAGCTCATGTGCTAATGGAGAAGCCATAATTAATAAAACAAGAACAATGGAAATGGAAAGCAATAAGCAAACACAACAAAAGCAAAAGCAAGAGTGATTAGCACATGAGGATGCTTACTCTCCAATTTTCCTCCTCTCAATAAGGATGTAAAATGGTATACAATAGGTGCCTTTTTATCTTTGGGGTGGCCCTTGTCCCATGCTTTCTATTGGCTACTTGCAAGAAGGTAGGATGGAAATCCTAACCCTTCAAAAGAAACACAAACTAATCTATGGTGTACAAAGTAGCACACCCCACCTACCACCATTTGACTTTTGACTAATTACAAAACTTAGAGAACTTAAGTTAAGTATAGCCTTCTAATATCATTTTAATTACATGGCCCAAAGTCAAGTAAAAAAAAAAAAATCTATTTACAAGTGCTCATTGGGCTATGGGCTTATACACACAGGAAGCCATGATCCTGGCACTTATTTCTACAACTTCTGGCTTATTTATTTATTTACACAGAAATATTCACAACACTTACCTAGAAACTTCATATGACGACTATTGTATAATAAAGCAAGCTCTCTTTCTTTAAGAGAGATTTTCTTTAGATGGGACCCACAGAATTGATACCCCATTTTTTAAAAGGTGCTAATGGTAAAATTGGAACTAAAGGCCAATTGTTGGATGTTGTCAGTTTACCAACTCTTTGACATGGATCATAGTTCAACATAAACTTATGAACATCTCCATACATTGTCGGCCAACAATATTTTCCATTCATAATCTTCTTTACCGTAATTTTCATTGTAAAATGGCCTCCAGCATCTTCTAGATGAAAGGATCTGATTACTTGTTGGATTTGGTCTTTCTCCAAGCATCGTCTAAGTTCTTCATCATTTCCCATTTTATATAAAATTCCTGAGATAATGGTATATGGAACGACTTGATGTTGGAGAACATTTTTCTCCTCCCTAGTCATTCCCGCAAGTTTGCAAATATTCAATCATATCAGAATACCATGAATCCTGAGCTACTAACAAAATCATTCTTCATCCGGAAGCTCAGCAAAAATCGAATCCTTTTGTTCTGAAGTTTTCATCCTTGATAAATAATCTGCATTTGAATGATATTTTCCAAGTCGAACTTCGACTGTATAATCAAATTCCGATAATAAAAGAATCCATGATGCTATCCTTCTTGACAAATCGGGTTTATTTACCAAGTATTTGATAGCATAGTGATCAACATAAAAGGTAAACACATAGCTAATCAGATAATGTTGAAACTTCTTAACAGAATATATCATGTAAAGTTTCTCTTTTAGTTGCTGAGTAGTTCTTCTTGGAAATCTAAAGTTGCCTACCCGCATAATAAATTGGGTAATCTCTTTTAGCATCATCCTTTTGACTCAATACACTTCCGATGGCAAAGGAAGAGGTATCCACATAAACATGAAATTTCCGATCCCAGTTGGGAGGCCTTACGATTGGAGCTGATTTTAATCTACATTTTAAAAGCTCGAATGCTTTTTGGCAATCCTCTTCCCAATTGTAATCGACATTTTTAAAAGCTTAATCAAAGGAGACACCATGATAGCATAGTCCTTGATAAGTCTTTTGTGATATCCCAGATGGCCGAGGAATACTCTTAACTCTCTTAAGTTTGTAGGTGGCTACAAAGCTTCAATTATCTTGACTTTATCTTGGTCCACTTCTATTCCTCTTTCCGATATTCGATGACCAAGAAGTATGTGCTCTGTCATTCCAAACATTTTTTTAGCATGTAATGAAATCGATGTTTCCCTGCATTTTTGTAAAGTCTGTCTAAGTTTATCAAGATGATCTATTGCAAGACTAAAAACATAGAAGTCATCTATAATATTTCAAGGAATTTCCTTAGAAAATTTTGAAATATAACAGTCATCATCCTTTGGAATGTCGTTGGAGCATTACAAAGTCCAAATGGCATTCTAGTGTATGCCTAGGTTTTCCAATCGGTTGTAAATGTAGTTTTGTCCCGATCTTCTTTCTTTATTTGGACTTGATTGTATCATGAAGAATCATCCAAGAAACCATACCTCTCATAACCTACAACTTTATCAAGTATCGAATCCGTAAAAGGTAAAGAATGGTAATCCTTTTTAGTTGCCTCATTGAGTTTTCTAAAATCTTGGCATACCCAAATTTTTCCCGTTTTCTTCTTTGGTATAATGACAATGGGAGAAACCCTCCTACTTCCAAGTATTTATCGAGTTCTACTTTCACCATTAAAAAATATTTTGGGTTCAATATATACTGCCTTTGACGAACTGGAAAAGCTTCTGGCGTCAGATCAATTCGATGCTCGCCAGATTTATTTGGAATACTTTTTAAGTCCATTAGGCTCCAAGCAAATACATCCCCATGGTCTTTCAATAGGTATTGATAAATACCCATTTCATATTTCGATAAATACAATAATATAATAATTGTTTATCCAAACCACTAGAAATCTTAAGAATTTCATCGATGTCAATCATTCTCATTGTTGAATTAACTTCGCTCTTGCCATAAATTTCTTGGGCTTACCATTCTGCTCTAGTTCTTCTCGTCAATCCCGTAACACTCCAAATATCAAATATCTATATAAGTAGTGGTGTCACTCGATTGTTGTATTAGACTGAATTTCTCCTTGGTATTTGTCCTTTGACCATTTCATAAGTATTTCTTGATCGAAATTCCTTTTTTTTTCCAATATGTGACTACGTCGGCATCATATAGCCATGGTCTGCCTAACAGCATGAGATAAGAAGGCATGGTTACTAGTTTAATAACCACAAAATTCAGCAAAAATATTTCTCCTTCAATTTTTGATTTCACATTATTAAGTAGGCCAACCGGTTTCCGTCTGGTCTAATCTGCCAATCTCAAGAATTTGATTGTGGGAGTAATATGAGTTAATTCCAAATAATGGGCCGTTTCCTCTGTCATAATATTTACTCTAGAGCCCGAATCGATAGGTAAATTTGAAAAAATACATCCTTCAAATTGGACTTCGATTTCTGGAGCTCCTTTATCATCAATCTTGATTCTATTTACATTGACTGTTGGTAATATCGATTTCCTTCTTCTCTTTTTCACGAATAGTTCTTTGAGTTGCAGCTTCTGATAAAACACATTATCTTCAAGCAGTTACTTAAAAGTAATACTTGGTTGCAAAACCTCGAGATCTTCAATAATATCATAGCTAGTTCGAGGAGCAGTGGGTTTATCCGCCTTAGCTTTAGAAAGAATCTTAGTCGTTGTGGCTTCCTCGAATAGACTTAATTCTTTTGAAAGTTTCAACCTGTTGAGTTATTCAAGGCGAAGTATTTCTTATCACTATGATCATAAACATGATCGTCTTTTATATCGTCTTGAGTAAGAGATTTATTAGCCTTTTTTTTAATAGGTGATGATTCTTTATCTTGTTTCTATTTCCGTTCTTCTTTTTGAATTCCGGAATGGGCCGCATTTGACTTTGCCTATTCTTTTTGGCCTCACTTCAGATAGATATCTTATTAGGCCAAGCTGAATCATCTATACATAACTCAATTCTATGTACCACTTCATTTTTAGTCTGACCTTCCGTATTGGTATCAGGCTTGACATACTTTACCATCATTTTTTTGATTGGTGGTTTAGGACATTCAGAAGTAATATGGCCTTCTCCTTGACAATTTCCACATAATGGTACATAACCAATTTGTTGCTTGAATTCAGAACATTATGTTGAATAATGTCCTGGTGCTCCACAATTGTAGCAGGTAGCATTATTTATACTCCTGAAATTAGTAGGCTTTGGTTGAGACAATAGAAATTGGGACAGTACAAACTTCTGGATTGGAACAAACTTTCTTGGTTGAATTTTAGGATTAAAATTTGTTCCTTGCTTATTAGTGTTCTTCGTGTTTTGAAGTTGAATTTCATACACAGGCTCGTTGTTTCAACCTACATAAGATATACCAATTCATTATCTGAATTTTCTTCTTCAGTATCCTCGATATAAGCAACATGCGGTTTGTTCTTGAACTTTGTATGATGATGTCCTTCTTGCTTACATTTGCTACACTATATGTTTGACTTACCAATTATGGTAGCAGATCTCCTCTTATTCTTAGGCTGAAGGAGCTGAACTTTAGATTCATCAAATTTTTCACTTAAATCCAATACTCCCCTCTTCCATATATTCTTTTGCTTTTGTTCAGAGTTCTTCAAATCTACATTCTTTTTTCGATTCTTAGAATGTCTGCTATGTTGTTTTTTAGATCTTTCATCTTCACTTGAACTTGAACTCATTAGGGGAAATATGGGTTCAAAATGGGCCCTTTAAGAAATTTCTCTTTAGAGAGAAACTACGTAGAGAGTTAATGCGAACTGACAACTTTTGTTCGCCATCGTTTTTCGAGTTTCCGGCCTTGCTTGACATTTAGGTACTCTGGTTAACTTCAGACATTACTTAGTTAAGCATGAGATGTGATAACTTCTCTGCATGCTTGTTTCAAACTTCGGGGCTAGATCTTTAAGAGTATCGTGGTAAATCTTGGTGTGCTCACTGCAAAACTTGAAGCGGGAGTAAATGAGCACTTTAGGAATTTTTGTATGCTTACATTGAAATATAAGGCAGGACGATTTTTCAGCACGACATAGACATCACAAAAGTAAGGTACACTAGATCTATTCAATTTAACATATTGTAGTTTGAAGCATTTATGTATTGTAGCTATCAACAATGGCAATTTTCCATTTGCATGGAACATTTGCATGTTGCACTTCCTATGGAATGCACTCCACTTATTAAGAAAAATTTGAAAGCTATAGAGAATGCTACTAAAATAGTTAGAGAATTGAGAATAAAGAAGTGGTAAGAATCATTAGATTGAGGATAGATCATAGGTTGATCAAGATTTCACTATTCTATGTGCTGATTTTCTAGTTAGAAGTGCTAGAAGAGATTTGAGAGGTTCCATATCTTTGTGATTTCTTCTTGAGTTCATTTGTTGACATTCAACTGAGTGCTTTGTGCATTGGAACAGGTTGAAAGAAGAAGATCAGGTCATTCCAACATGGCTACAAGTGGTGGATTCATGTTGGAAGGCAGTGATAGGCTTACCTCAATCAACTATTCTACTTGGAAGGTGAAAATGGAGTCCTTATTGGAGATGAATGAGTTGATGGAGATTGTTGCAGGTGTGGAGGAGAGGCCTCAATCACCTCAAGATCAAGTGAGGTATGACAAGAGAGCTAAAAGAGCTCTACACATGATTAAGATGAATGTTACCAATGAGCTTCTCAAGGGAGTTGGTAAGTGCACATCATCTTTGGAGGCTTGGAAAGCTTTGAAGAAGCTTTATGAATCCAAGTCTACATCAAGAGTGCTTACTCTTAGGAGGCAAATCTTTCAAATTTTGCAAAAGAAGGAAGAGAGTAGTCATTCTTTTGTTTTGAGGGTTAAAGCATTCAATGATGAGTTAGCATGTATTGATGAAAGCATTAAGTAGGTAGAACTTGTTCAAGTTATACTTAATGGCTTGTTGGATGATCATGCTAATCTTGTTCAAAGTTTTGCTATTCAAAGACTTTGCATAGTATTGTGGATTTGCAAGAGATCGTGGTGAATGAGGAGTATAGGCTTCAATCAGGAGGAGGTGGATCTACATCGACATCTCATTATGAAGAGGAGACTATGTTCATCAAAGGCAAGTTTAAGGGCAAAGGCAAAGGCAAGTGGTCTAAAGGTCAAGATCAAGGTGAGACTTCCTCTTTTGGCAAAAAGAAAGATAACTCTAAGTTGAAATGCTTTTATTTTGGAATCAAAGGGCATTTTGCTAATGAAATTTTGAAGAAGCAAAGAGATGAAGTTAGCAAGCAAATCAACTTTACTACTAATGATGAGGATCTAGGTGGTGATGCTTGTTTCATTACAAAGGAAGAAATCTTGGTTGCTAGGGGCAATAGACAAGGTAGACTTTCAAGCTTGATGCTTTTGTTACTGCTAACATGGAAAAGGAGATTGGTCTTAACTTTCCAAAGTTCCCTTTTAGCATCAATAATATTGGTGGATCTTATCCAAAGTCTAAAAAGGTTCCTTATGCTAGATCTAGGTCAAGATCTAATATGCTTCTTGGAGATGTTCATCTTTGTGCTAACTTGGCTAGTCTTGAGGATAATGATGGTGTTTCAATGGTTCTTCATGGCAAGTGCAAGCATGCAAAAGGTAAGGAAAGAGCTAACTTCATCAATGGAGGTGAAGGTTCTTTCTTGGAAAAAATTGTTGTTAATGATTTCTTTGATCATATGGAAAAAGAAGTTCCTAGGTGCATGCATGAAGGAGGTGGTTCTTCTACATTCTTTTCTGATGAGTCCAAGAAAGTCATTTTTGCAACAAGTGGAGTCACATGTCTTCATAAAGAAAGTAGATCAAATGGTTCTATCAAGAGACTTGGTGAGGGAGATAGTCACAAGTCAAGAAGAAGAGAAGTATGTGAAGAGTTCAAAGTAGGATGTACTTTGAATGATGTCATTGTGAATGATAGTGAGGAAGAATCATTATCATATGAGTCATTACCTAAATCATTGAGTAGAAGTTCTTGTTTGAAAAAAGAGAGTACTTCAATCATCCTTATGTTGAAGGTACTAATCATTTTTTTCATGGCTTCTAATGTCTTTGAGGTTTCTACTTCTTATGATGCAATCATTAAGAGGGAGTCTTATGCAGGAAAGAGCAATGGAAGATTGGTTTCTGAGAATATCCAAGGCATGGATCTCACATCTCTTCATCAACTCAAAAGATTCTATGATTGTGAATTGATCACTCATGATCCAGATGGCAAAAGGTTGGTTGGAGAAAACTACATGGAGCAAATCGAGAGGCAATTTCTTCAAGGCAAGGGAGATCTCATTGGTGAGCTTATTGAGGTTTGTTATGGACTCAACAGGGTTGGACTTATTAGGTTTGATACTCATCTTCACCTACTCTACTTCATGTTGGATGGAAAGTTTAAAATATATCTTTCGATTTATGATGGTGCCACCAATGACATTGTTCTTAGAGGTTCAGGTCTTAAGATATTAATATTTTTGATATCTTTGATTTTCAAGAAAAAAGTAAGCAAGTGGAAGCGACTCACTTTGCTTTACTCGCATGTTTTGGAGAATCTTCTTGTGTAGATGATGTTATGCAAGTGGATTTTAGTTCTCATAGTTCTCATACTGGAAAAGCAAGTGATGGATCTGGAAAACAAATTTTGCTCAATGACTTTGATGGTCAAAATGAAAATCAAGAGGTTGGTCTCAAAGGGCTTCAACAACACAAAAGGAAAGGTGGCAAATTGGAGCTAGTCAAGAGCATCAAAGGAATGTTATTTGGCAAAGATGTTATGGATCTATTTTTGTAGGTGTTTGAAGACTCAAGTAATTTCAAGGAGCAGCAAGGAAGTGTTGTTCAAGTTTACTTTACTTGTTCTATCTCACGGTTGAGCTATTTCATGTGAATGTGTGCAAATTGTCAAGATATGGACAAACTAGCTACATTGTCTTGCAATATCTTATTATTGGAGTTGTAACAGCATTCTTGGCTGGTTTTGCTGATGGAAATGAAGCTATTGGAGGTTCATTATGTCACTCATTCACGTCCAAGTGATCAAGTATTGATGATACCTTTGGCAAGATATACATGGAGGATCATTCATGGAGTTTTATGGTGTAGACATATCAAGAAAGGACAAATATGGAGGATACAAGCAAGCATTGGATGATCACTCGCATTTATTGTTTGGTTGTTGTAATTTTCCAGAGATTTCAAAGTTTGAAACATGGAGGAATCATTTCATTTACATTCTATTTGGTTCTTCATGTTCTAGTAATATCTTGATGTGTAAAATTGATGTAAGAAATAGCAAAGCATCCAATTTGGACACTATTCTCTATATCAATTTTGAAAGATACGTTAGAACCTTAGAAAGGAGGTCTATACTTCTTCTAATCTACGTGGATGATATTATTTTGAGTGGGGACAATAATCAAGATATCGATGATATCAAGATTGCACTAAAAAGTGAGTTTGATGTGCATGATCTTGGTCTTTTGCATTATATATTGGGAATAGAGGTATTTAGAACTTCTCAATCTATTTTCATTTGTCAAGAGAAGTATGACTTATTCTAAAAATATTTCATATGGTAGATGCTAAATCTTGTGATACACCACTGGAGTCAAATGTAAAGCTCACTTTAAGAGGTAATGAAAGATCCTTCGAGAACATTATTCTCTATAGGAAGCTAGTTGGTTCACTCATATATCTAACCATCACAAGACCTTATCTTAGCTATTGTGTTGGTAGATTAAGTCAATTCATGCATGATCCTAGTGTGGAGTATTGGAAGCTAGGCAAGAGAGTATTGAGATACATCTCAGGTTCTAGAGATTTTGGCATTTTTTTATAAAGGATCATCACCTAACTTGTATAGATTTTCAAATTCGAACTTTTCTGGAGATTAAATGGATAGGAAATCCATAACAACTCATGCTGTTTTCATAGGTGATGGAGCTATCTCATGGATGTCGAAGAAATAAGCAACAATCTTCTTCCGAAAACTATGCAACCCACAGATTCCCAAATAGAATTTTATCCCATCACTTCACCCTTCCTTTTAAAGAAATTATCAGTTTCAATAAAAGTTAATTGGAAAGATGATATATGAAAATATCCAAATCCAAGAAAAGTCAGTGATAAGTGCATTCCACTAAAAGGATTCACTCTATTACACATAGGACATTCCCTTCAAATATTTTCAAACCGAGTGACAGAAACTATCATTCCATCAAAATCCATTTATGCACAAAGAGACATTCTAGGTTTAAGAAAGTGAAACACTTTAACCTTAGAAATAATCTGAATTTCAAGTCTATTCCCATAAGTAGTAATTTATATGACATAAGAGTCTTTTAGAAGATTAACTTCATGCTGGAAAGAATTCATATAAATCAATCTGATGTCTTATATTCAAGAAATTATTAAGAAGTAAAGAATTAATTAAGAAAGCGAGAAATAGTTTTTTGAGGGCCTCTGATTTTGTAAATAATGAGATACCACATTGGGATCTAGATTAAACCTCAAAATTTTCCAAAGTACCCCACATTTAATCAATGGTTTTTCTTTTTTCCTGGATCATGACTAGGTACTAAAACATTCCATTGATAATCAGATTTTTACAGTCCTAGAATTTCCTTTCCAAAATTACTGATGTCCCATACCGTTAGCTCTTCCTTCCAGAAAACTTTTAACCACCATATATGATATTCTAGAGATCTACTGATCATCTAGATGTCCTATAATCCATATAGGGTATTATCTTTTGTTCTTAATACTGGAGAAATCCATTTATTTGGATGACTGGCATGCCTATCAGATGGATAATACAAATCCACATCTGATCCTGTGATCTAAGCAGAAGGATTAACATGGTTCACTATTATATTCTGATCTTTTCTGGTTAATGATAAGCTTCAAAACCCTTCTGATGCATCAAATCTAGGGACAAGCTGAGTCCACTAACAGATTTAATATAATCCACATATCAGATTCCACTCTCAATACCACATTTGACATCCAAAATTGCGGATAACTCAATGGTCACAAATATATCCGTTATGAATTCAACTAAATGAATTCTATCCAGGAAATTAATATTCAGTATTAAGCAATTATTTACAAGGATTAACATAATCCTAACTGCGAAATACATTTCCCGATCACACTTACTACCTCTGATGTCCACTTTTCTTCCCTCCTTGGAATTTTCAGTTCCCTAAAAATCTATTTCAGCTAACGTACTAAGAAGACGTAACGACATTAGTAAATGTTAAAAATTAATTACTGTAGGAAAAAGTCTGAAACAATTTCATTTCTATCCTATACCTGGGCTGAATAACTGATATACCAAAAATCATCTACTAGTATGAAAAAATACTAGTAGTCTAATCTTTGAATATAATACACCCTAGGATTGAACTGGAAATAAAATCAGTTCTACTTTTGATTAGTTCCTATTGTTACGATTTTTCTAATAAAATTGGACTGTTCTCACTTTTCATTTACTGGCTTAAGAATTACGTAAAGTTATCTGTAATTAATGGAAAATAAGATTTGGATTTGGATACTTTCTACTCTGTATTCACTCCAAATAATTTTCTCGAATAAAGAATTACCTCCAAATACTATCAATTTTCCTCCATTATTTAACAAGTATCTCAAAAGCTTTGGTTTGTTCAATTTTAATGACCAAAATCATCAAAATCATAATAATCAACTGATCGGTATTCCACCGATTTGAAAAGGAAAAAACCATAAAACTCTATTTAACTCTCTTTATCGGGAGTACCAATACTCCAGAGTTAAATGGTTCAAATAGCATCGTACCAAAGAATCTAATTCCTATACTGGATATATGCCTGAGAACCATACCATTCATCCCTTTCCGTCAAGATCGGCTTAAAAAAACTCCATTTCCAAAACCGACTATTAGCTTAACCAAAGGTCCAACAGTACCAAGGTTCCAAAATAAACTGGCTTAACAAAAATGTCCAAGTGATAAAGCTTCAACAACATGCATATTGTCCCTAGAGAAAGGAAATCCAAATTCTTTCAACTCCTAATATGGGAATCGATACAAAAAATCCAAGGTCAAACTTTGACAAGCTAAAACCAAGAAACTGAAGTTTCTATAACTGAGTGCTAGTAACTTCAACTTTCGGAGTTGATCTAGAAAACCAATTTCAAACCAACTCAAGGCTACTAAATGTCAAAATTCACTCAAGCCTTGATCATTCAGCATGTAAATGTAATAGCATCGATGCACATAGTCACCCAATTCCCCAAATTGTCGATGCTTCAAAGCAACTTTTAAACACCCAGCATATGCATACCAAAAAACCCTAAGGTTTCTAAAAAAACAAAAGCCATGGGCCTTATAAAAAACAACCCTATCTTTTCCAAGAAAGATAAAAAGGAAAAATAGGGCCCGCTCATCACTTCACATCCACCATCGGGTTTCCACCAGCGAGAGAGAGAACGACCGAAGGCTTCCAAGGTTTCCCCTCTAGCACTGTAAGTTCGATCGCTTGAAGGATGGCAGGAATGCCACTCAAACGGCCTACATCATCCTCTACTCTAATCAACGAATTCAGCCAGATTCAACCAGCGATTTCATCTAGGATTCTTCCTAGATGCATCAAACCTCCATTGCTAGGATTCTTCCTAGATGCACCAAACCTCCATTGATCACAGCAGGGGAGCGTTCATCAATCTGCCTGCAGGGAAACATCCTTCCACAAGGGTCGCTGGCTCTGTTTCTGAGTTTCCCACCCAGGAAGCTTACCCATCGCTGTCAAGGCAGATTCACTACCTTTCACACAAGCGAATCAGGGAATTACAGCCTCAGCTTCCTCTATCTACATCGACTTCCCAATCACATATTCATATGCAATCAACAGGGATTCATCACTGTCAACTAGAATTCATCACTTAGCTGGCCAGAATCTGAAAAATTCTCAGACTCATAGCATATGTGATTCTTTCTCAGGTGAAAACAAGGCAGAATTTGCTGTCTAAAGATGAAGAACCATTAAATGAGCTGTTTGAGCCACCGTATGGAACCACACACTTTCTGGCAACATGTTTCTGGCCACGAAACAACGCGTTTCCCCACCTGTAGATCCAATGCAAGTCTAGCCATAGAGGACCAATTCAACACAAAGCAAAGCAGAGTATTGTCTGGCTATGAAGGAGTGAAAAACCCAATATAGTTCTATCTTACAAGAGGGGCCACTCAGCAAGTGGGAGTGCCATCTTGAGAGCACTGCCCCATTTTGGCCCCACCTTCACCACATCTACACTTTTTTTTTTGGATGCCCGGGCCACGTGTCCATGTAGCCAGAATGTTCCCATAAGTGTTTCTATGAAATTTTTGAGAGGGCATATATATGCAAACTGCACAAATTCCTCGTGTGTGTGTGTGCTTGGGTGCTGCACTGCTCGGCACCGCTTGCTCCCTATTCGGCCGGCGCCCACCCTGGGGCTACTCGGCGCGCCATTTCTGCCCTGCCCGGCGCCCCACCCCTGCGCTGCCCGGGGCCCACTCGGGCATGCGCTGCCTGGTGCTCGCCCACAATATGGTCCATTTTGACGGGCGTGGGCAATTTCGGACTTGGGATCACTGAGGTATGTGTCTTTTCCCGAATTATTGAATTAGTGTTTGCCAATCAGTTCGGTTCACAACTCACTTCTAACACTGATTTCTCTCATCACCTGATTAGAACTAGAAGCTGTCAATCAAACATCCTATCACTTTTATTCAAATCAACCAAAAACACTTGTTGCTCACAACAGATCTCTTTCCATCAACATTTCCACAAAGAATGGAACATGGCAAGAAGGTTTTAACAATCTAATTCTTAAGCATTCAACATCATCACTCGGGCCTGTCACTTCGGTTAACTACAAATAAGATCTACTCACTTATTGTGCAGCTTCTTACAAGATTACTACTCGCAAATTGCAGATCTATAATCTCTTACTTACTCGATATGACACTCTTACTCAACTTCATGGTCTTAAATCTCATGATCGGTTGAAGATGCTTGAGTACATATTTCCAATGTGTGTTCGTGGTTGTCTAACTGATCAACTTCGCGATACCATTTTGTCAGATATTTACATTTCTTTCACTCACGTTTTATGCAATTTCATATATATTTTGTCTACAAATTCGATAAAGTCGTATGATGATCATATACTACAAATATGGTGTAGATGGATGTGTGACAAGGAGATTCGTGAGATAGATGTGGAGAAAAAACATGAAGATATAGTGGAGGCTGTATGTATGCTTGAGAGAGATTTTCCAACCTCCATCTTGGACATACAAGTGCATCTGCTTGTGCACTTGGTCCAAGAAATTGGTATTGTCGGTACTGTGCACTCAAGGTACACAATACATTATTTTGGTTTTTGCGTCTTCAATATATTTAGCATCATTTTTTTTTTATATCATTGAACATTGCTCTCATCATGCAATAAATGTTTATAGGCGGATGTTTTTCTTGGAGAGATTCATGAAAGTTTTGGAAGATTTTGTGCATCAAAAGGCAAGACCAGAGGGAAGTATGGTCGAGGGGTGGTTAGCGCAAGAATTTTTTATTTATGTCATTGAATTTTTGCTTCAAATACATCCATCTACTCCACGGCTATGGAATGATGAGGAGAACAATGAGGTAAAAGGCGAAAAACCCCAAGGTATGGGTGCTCCTTAGAAAATGACACCTTTTCTTAGAGAAAAAATTTCTACTTTCATGCTCTATAATTCTGGAGTGATGGATAAGTGGTGGAATTATATGAATAAGAGAAGAAAAAAAGAACGTTGGCTAGAAATAGACACCGACATAATAGACATACGGGTCATGTTGCAACTTCACGTGTACCTTCATGTGAGGTTGAGCCATTGAGTCATTGCCAAACCAATGAACCATAGAATGGATGGTTGACACCTACTCCAACAAGCAAGATCAAATGGACAAGTCGTATATGACATGGAATGGGACTTTGCAAGAGGATGTGATTGGAATGTTTGTTTATTGTTTATTGGTTTTTTATAAAATACAATGTAGCTTGTATAATGATTGATTATTGTCTTAATTACAATTAATATGTGACAGTATCGAAAGTATAGTGCAATGTGGGCATATGGTCGTCATTATCGCGTTGAACGAGTTGATATGAAACGACGAACTTATGATTCTGGTGTTATGACATCTTTTAATCAAGAAAGTCAAAGAAGTGCACGAGACCAAAGTCCAATCTCTGGAGAACTTGAGTATGTAGGAACTATTAAAGATATATATGAAGTGTGTTTTGGTGAAAATGGAAAATACTTTTTGTTTAGGAGAAAACAAGGACAACACTAGGGAGATGATGAAATCATCAATGTATATCAAGGTGCAGCAACTATTTCAGTTACTCCAGCTACTTCAAGAGACTAGAAGAATCGATGAGACCCTGTTTTTTACAACTTATAGTAGAGTTCTTTCTCATCAAGTTTTAGTCACCTAAAGGACCCAAGCAGAGACTATCGGTCCTCAACAACCAACTTTCTCCTTACTCTCATGACAAGTAAGTGGCTAAATACAGTAAGTATGTAAAGAGTGTCGTCCTCAACAACGTATCTCTCCCTGACAGTACTACATTTGCTATACTGGATTGCATTACTAGGAATAGAAGAATCTTTAGAGACTTTGCACATGATAAACCAACATTGCCAAAAAAGGAACGAATCCGCTTCACATCAGTGGGAGGCGTCATCATCCCAACCTTGTCAACCTTAGCAGGATCAACATATATACCATCCTTGCTGACAACATGACCAAGCAGGATGCCATAAGGAACAACAAACAAACACTTTTGTGGATGTAATGCTATGGATTTAGATTTACAAACAGATAAGTAGAGCTTCAATGCTCTCACGTGCTCTTCCATGGTGTTAGTAGCTATGCACATGTCATCCATAAAAATCTCTGATAGGTTGTCGGAGCATTTCATAGCCCAAAGGGCATCACATGGTACAGATAAGTACCAAAAGGAGTAGTGAAAGTTGTCTCAAGCTTATCCTCTATAGCGATATCAATCTGATTGTAACCAGCGAAACGGTCCATGAAACTATAAATTCTCTTCCCTGCTAGCTGGTCATACCAATCGTTACATTTTGTGACACATGTTTCCATCTCAATAGAACTCAAGTTGGACCCCTTTTGACTTTTCAAAATCAACATTAAAAATATGTACAAGGTGGTGGTAGACACAAGTCCAACCCCATGATGACAACAAGCAAGTAAAATAACTAGTTTGATTTTACCGACTTTCACACTCCTTAAAATAGAACTAGTTATGCAACATTTTGCAAGATAAATTTGCTAACAACTCCCCAGGCTAATCTATGCTTGATGAATGAAGCCTTAAGCAAGAGCCTATGCCTTCCTGACCATAGTAAAAAATTCTACCTAACTTTCCCCACTATGATGGACATGGTTTATATATTTTCATATGTATATCATATATATCATATTTAACATATATTATACAAAAATAAGCCATTAACTACAATTAGAAATTTCTTAAATGGACAATATTAGGTGTCCTCAAGAGCTAAGGAGTCCCAGAAGTACTACTAGAACATGGTAATCATATAATATCTTAGCTATGAATACGAGCTTTCTCAATTGGACAATATTAGTGCCATATGTCGTGAAGCGATAGAGTCAAGGTCCATTACTCCTACTTGCAAGAACATGTATGATGTCATGAAGACATGATGCAATAAATTATTACAATATCACCTAGATAAGCCTTCTTCAAGAGGAAAGTCCCATGTACTATACAAGGGTAATAAAACAATGCAAAACCAAGAAACCCTTCTACTTTACAAATTAGCAATAGTAGCTAAAATCAACCCCATAGTAGACGAGAAAAGATGCAGGAGAAAAGTAACCCCTATGCTATGCAAGAGTCAAGGAAACAATAAAAGAAAATAGGGACCCACGTAATATACACGATGAACACACATTCCAGCTAGACATGGAGAATCAAATATGTGTTTGATGGAGTGTAGATCTTCGCTAGATCCTTGTTGCATGGAAATAGATGGCTACTGTGTCAACAGTTAATTCACAGTCTACTGGAAGCATTGAGGAACAAATAGACGGCTGAATTCGGGAAATTGTGAGGTAAGAATGAGATGGAGTATATTCCTCACTTTGCAACAAAGATGTTGCCTAGTATGTTGGTTAAAGGTTTGATGGGGAAGTATTTGTGGATGCACAAAATGCTGTGGAATCTTTCCATGTAGATTGCTGCATTGAATTATCCGCATTGCCAGGCTGCCCAAATTTTCCAATCTTTGCCATGGCGGCTGCACTGGACACGCCATCTAATCTGACCACTACATTACCAAATCTGGCTGCAACGGTCTTGCTTAGTCTGGAGTGATTCATCTAGATTATAGAAGCCAGCGTGGAGTGAAACTTTGTCACTATCTGCCAGAAAAGCTTATATAGAAATGGGCTTTTCCTTCTTTTGTATATTTATTGTTGAGCATGTTTGTCTCTAGTTTCAAGAAAAACTCATTAATTCATTCACTGTAATATAAAAAGTATGCACTCTTCCTATTTCTTCCTCTCCTACTGTTGATGCAGCAGGCTCATCCGATCAGCTGCAACAACAGGCTCAGGAGTTTGTTGATTCAGCAGTGATGGCATCCTCTGGGATGCATAGATCAGTGTGGATCTTGTTGTTCTTGTGGTGCGTGATCTATTGCGTTGCTCTGGTGCATTCTGAGGGTACATGGGAGGTGCTAGTGCCGAACGCAGGCGTCAGTTCCATGCACGCTGTAGTCACTCGCTTTGGCAATGTGGTGATATTTGATCGCACTGACGTTGGGCCATCCAAGATCAACCTTCCCAACGGCAAGTGCCGCAACGATCCTCACGACTTGACGCTGAAGCATGACTGCACTGCCCACTCCATCCTCTTCAGCCCAGCTACCAACAAGATCAGGCCTCTCTTCCTGCAAACAGATACATGGTGTTCTTCAGGCCAGATCTTAGGAGATGGCACCCTAGTGCAGACCGGCGGAGATTTTGATGGCAACACCAAGATCAGATTCTTTGCACCGTGCCCAGATAATGGCTTCTGTGACTGGGTTGAATCAAACAATCAGCATCTGCAGAATGGAAGATGGTATGCCACAAATCAGGTGCTGCCTGATGGAAACTCACAGATCGTCATAGGAGGAAGAGGGGCGTTTACAGTGGAGTATGTTCCTGCAAATGGGCGAGGATTGACAAACCTGCCTTTTCTGCAACAGACTAATGATGCACAGCATGATAATTACTATCCATTTGTCCATCTTCTCCCGGATGGAAATCTCTTCATCTTTGCCAACAGAGACTCTATCCTATACAACTACAGGACTAACAGAGTGCTGAGGAAGTTCCCCACCATCCCCGGAGAGCCAAGAAACTACCCATCTGCAGGATCATCTGTGCTGCTGCCTCTGGTTGCCAAGGATGGATACAAGCCAGCAGATGTTTTGATATGTGGGGGAGCTCATCCGGGGGCTTTTAACAACCCTGCAGCATTCTTTCCAGCATCTCAGACATGTGGGCGGATGACAGTCACAGCTCCCAATCCAGCATGGCTCATGGAGGAGATGCCTTTCAGAAGACTTATGGGGGATATGATTCTCCTGCCCACAGGAGATGTTCTGATCATAAATGGAGCCCTCAATGGCTGTCAAGGCTGGGGAAACGCAAAGAATGCAGCCCTTAATCCAGTTCTCTATACAACCAACGGCCGTATAGGCAGGAGATTCACCACCCTAGCAGCCACTGCCATCGCCAGAGTGTATCATTCCACAGCCAATCTACTCCCTGATGCAAGAATTCTAGTAGCAGGCAGTAACACTCACCAATTCTACACATTTACAGGTGCATTTCCCACTGAGCTCAGGCTGGAAGCATTCTCTCCCGGCTACCTCAACCCAGCTTTTGCTAGGCTTAGGCCCACTATCCTCAAATTTCCTGCAGTGATCAAATACAACACAGCCTTTGTTGTTAGTGCTACCATCCCCACACAGCCACCAGGAACGGTTTTAATCAATCTGGTCAGTGCTTCCTTTACCACCCATTCCTATAGTCATGGGCAGCGCCTGTTAAGGCTAGCAGTAACGAACCATGTTGTCACTGCTGGCCACCTCAACGCCTTTACAGCAATTGCACCTCCCAACAACAACGTCGCTCCCACATCCTACTACATGCTATTTGTAATTAACAATGGCATTCCCAGCAAAGCAGTTTGGGTAAAACTCTCCCCTTAATGATCAGAATCCAGATTAAGCTGATCACACATTAACCATCCTAGCTTGTAGTTTATAGCAACCAGTTTCTGCTTTTGGAAAGTTCAGTCACCTGTCTCGTGCTGCAAATTGGCACGGACATTTGAACATGCAAGTAAGCCCCACTTCCCAGAGTCTTCACTAGATTTCTAGTAATAAATTTTCCTACTGCTGCACTGCAGCTTTCTATCAATCGTGTTATCAGAATTGGAAGCTTGACTAATTTGGGTGCAGTCACAGGTTCGATCTGTATAGCATTCTAGATTTAGTTGTGCAGACCAATAAATACTGCAGCTGATGTCTATATAGGGTTGACGCTGAAAAAGGCTTGGCAATAAATTGTTGTTATACACTATATCCATATATCTAAGGCTGATTTTACTTTGGAATCACTTATATCGATGTCCCATTTTCAGATTTGATGGTTTTGTATCTCGGTTCATTGGATCATCATTAAACACCTTATAGATCTGATTCATCATATTTTAGAGCGAACCGTTAGAAAACACTGAATGAGTTACAGAGGCTAAGAATGATGCAAAGCTAATAATCACAGTAACAAAGGCATGCACAACCACAATAATGAATTGGAAGAGATTCACATTGAATTGTATATGTAAAAATTTATGACTGGCAGTGCAAGAATAGAGTAGAAGATGCCAAATTCTTTTTGAGTTTTGCATCTACATATATTACAAGGATATTTTTTTGTCACACAGTAGCTTTAAAAATCGATAAATATGTCAAGGGTTGCTTATCTTCTATTGTGTTGATCTAACTTATTAACCACCTTTGTGTCTATTAGAGCTCCAAGGATCTCAACAAGATATAAACCGCCAACTAAGCAACATGAATGGTTTGGTCGTCAAACAAGCCTCACATCTGTAGAGCACAACCTATTCTCACTAGCAAGCTATAGTAGTCTATATGTATATGTATATATATATATATATATATATATATATATAGCATCCAAATCAATCCCTTAAGCTGGTAGCAATGGCAGGACTTGATCCATTCATGCAACATTACACTAATCATCGGAATTATGGGAGTTGTGCCTAAAGTGTCATGCGCCTAAGGCTTTACATCTTGATTGCAAATATAAAATCATAACAGTTACTTTTTGTTGAACATTGTATAATTTTATAATTGCAATTTTTACAGTAGTAGTTACACGAGAACATAATTCTTCTCAAAAGACTATTTCATTCAGATCATTATCAAGATCTTGCAATTCTTCTTCATCTAGATTTGGACTCAATTAAGTTTTCATATATATTTCCAAAACCATCTTTGGATGGTGATGGTGGAGATGCCTCTCCAAGTTCAGTTATAAGAAGATCCTCAAGGGAAAGACAAAATCTATCTACGCTTACATATGATGAGAAGGGTGAGCAAGTTGAAGGTACAATTTTTTTTTTACTTACATGTTTTGGTTCATCTTCGTGTGTAGATGATGCTATGCAAGTGGATGGTGGTTTTCATGGAATGGAAGCAACTAATGGATTTGGAAAATAGGTCTTAGTCAATGACTTTGATGGTCAAGAGGAAGATCGAGAGGTTGATCTTGAAGGGCTTCAACAACACAAAAGGAAAGGTGGTAATGTGGAGCTAGTCAAGAGCATCAAAGGGAAGTCAAATGGAAAAGATACTTTGGATCTATTTTTACGATGTTTGAAGACTAAAGTAAGGTCAAGGGAGCAACAAGGAAGTGTTGTTCAAGTTTACTTTACTTGTTCTATCTCATGGTTGAGCAATTTCATGTGAATGTGTGCAGATTGGACATCAAGATATGGTGAAACTAATTACATTGTTTTGTATCATTTGATGTTGGAGTTGTACTAGCATTTTTGGCCGGTTTTGCTGATGGAAATGAAGCTAAGGGAGGCTCATTATATCACTCATTCACAGTCAAGTCATCAAGTGATGATGATATCTTGTGGCAAGATGGCAATGGAGGCTCATTTAAGGATTTTCTTGGTGGAGACATATCAAGACAGACAAAGATGGAGGAGACACATTGGTTGATTACTCACATTTATTGTTTGTTTGTTGTTATTTTCCAGAGAGTTCAAAGGTGGAAGCATGGAGGAATCATTGCATTTACATTCTATTTGGTTATTCATGTTCTAGTTACATCTTGATATGTAAAATTGATGTAAGAAATAGTGAAGCATCCAATGTGGATACTATTCTCTATATCAATTATGAAAGTTATTATAAAACCATAGAAAGAAGGTCTATACTTAGGATGGAGATCATTCTAAAGTTAGATCGAAGTTGTGTGGTAAACCTAGTTGAAGAGGGAGTGTGAAAAATATCAACTAATTTAGTTTAGTCAAGTTGAGTTTATTTGGTAATTTTGAGGCCAATATGTATTTTCAATTTAGAGATAGACTTTATAAAGTTAATAAGGCCTAAGAATAGATGACTGCCAAAATTGTTTGGCGTGGTAAAGCCGCACGTGGAAGTGCCACGCAAGGCTGTTATTTAACCGCCTCTCATCTGACATTCACTTATTTTGGAGATTTGCCATGCGTGGCAAATTTTGCCACGTGTGGCAAAATACATTTGTTGTAATTTTTCTTTTTAAAACTATTTGAACAATATTTTGATAAACAAACAACTCTATGATTAATTTAAAAGCAAATGAAATTTTTTCTAGGCTTTAAATAAGTGTGGACTAATAATAAAATGATTATTATGTGATCATGATTGTGAACTAAAAATCAAATGATCATTGTGTCAAATTATTGTGCTATGACAAAATCAATATTGTGCTTCGACTAGAGTGAAGATATGAAGATTTTGCTTTAATTTATTTTAAATATAGTAAGGATGTTTCAAAAGGAAAATGTTTTTGAAGCGTATGTAAAGGATCAACATATGCTCACTATTTGTTTTCTTTGGTCAATCATTTTTTTCTAGTCTTTAATAAGATATAGATTGATTGAAAGCATTTTATTTAAAATGAATCAGAAGTGATTGCTAGATTGAATTCAAGATAAACTTGAAAAATGCAAGAATGTGTTATAAAGATGCAATAATTATGTAAACTATCATTTTATCACAAAAATGATTGTGATATATATATTGATAAACTTGAAAAATGCAAGAATGTATTATAAAGATGCAATAATTATGTAAAGTATCATTTTATCACAAAAATGATTGTGATATATATATATATATGTATATATTCATTATCACTATAGTAATCAGACCCTCTCAATATTGTCGTTTGTGTCAGAATCATTCGATTCATTTATAGTATTTTCTATAATATTTAGAGAACATGGAGATATTTCTATATCTGCATCAACCATGTTTGTGTTGTCAATAAGTGCTCCATTTCATTCTCAATATATGCATTTTCAAATACATGTCTAGCGCATGGCTTTACTTGAACAACATGCCACCACTTGTTGTTTAGTCAATCCGGTTGAAAAAAATACCTGCACATTTAACAATGTTAAGTTAAAAAATTTGTTCCAACATGGAACTAAGGTCCACAATAGTTAAATGATGAGGCAACACCAATGTGTCTGAATAATCCATGCTTAATGTCTTGGTTGAATCAATAGCAAAAAATCCACTACAATGACCATTTCCAACATCCGATGATGACCAGTTATCTTAGACAATCCATTCCTAGTCGAATCACTGCTAAATCAATTTTACCATCAATAATGACAGATTATCTCTCATTGTTGCTCTTTGTGAGAACGATAACCCTTTACACTACATTTCTCTCTCTGTTTGAGTTCAGCATGCTACAACACTACCAACTTCAAAGCATTTTGTGCAAATGGGATCAAGAGGGAGTACACAAGCCCAAAGACACCGCAACAAAATGGAGTGGACGAGAGGAAGAATAGAACATTATGTGAAGGGCCAAAGCCATGAAGTTAGGTGCAAATATGTCGAGATTTGGTGGAAGATGAATCCTCGGTGTGCGCACTACAACAACAGTAGGTGAACACAAGAGCTGAGCTTAATTGCACGGTTGTTTGCGGAAGAGCAGACAATGGCATAAGAAGCAATAAAAAAGTCAGATAGTAAATGAAATAGCTAAACATACAATTCTGACAAGCACTTTGAATGCAATTAAAGACAGTGATTGATTCAGCTTAATGTATAGAAATACAAGTCAGATTGATGCTATGAGCACAAGACAATATCAGGCGAAACCGCATGCTGAGGAAGCTAGCTCTGCTATGTTAAAGCTATGAGCTTATTACTGACAATCAGTCTGAAATAAAGAATCGTTGCATAAAAGCATCTACAGTGTCCATCTCATTGACATCGTCTTGATAGATTTTCCATGGTCATCTATATACATTTTACATTTGTGCAAAACTTTCCAAGTCTAGTGCCTTTATCAATAAATTTGCCTTTCTTCTTTATGTAACAATCATTTGAAGTGAATTCCACACCAAAGCCATTGTTAACCAGTTCTAGCCAGAGTAAAAGATAGACTTGATTTTTGACAAAACTACCATTTTTAGTAAACAACGAAAGTTTTTGATTAGAAAATCTCTCAAATCTGGTAGCCAATTGGAAAACAAACTATGCACACTATAATTACAAACCATACCCCCTGGAATAAGCACAAAAAATCTACTTATTTACATGCTCATTACTTGCACCATTATTTGTGCTACTAATTTCTCACCAGTTTCACTCATTACTCATTCAATTTACTCGGCCCCCTTGCTAGCGTCCTCTATTCATCACCCTCTCTGATATATTTACTTGTTGTATTACTCTCCAAATTCCCATTACTCACCAACCTCCATTACTCACGATCAATCATTTCTCGTAGGTCATAAATCCCAATCTTCGTGAGGCCATAGACTTTCTGTCTGCCACCATCATCGTGAGCTCACAGTGTCTGCTACGTGTATTCAAACTCATTGTGGTCATGTTGACCATGATGGATGGCCCGAACACCATTTATGATTGGACTTTAGTTTTGATCAAGGAATTGCAAGCGGCTTTCAAACGCCCGAACCGGATAATGATGATGTGGCAAAATTGGTGGGATCTTATCTAAAGTGGATATGGATGAGTACAATGAGCTGTCCCACACGTGTTGCAAGTAGCCTAGAGAGAGATTATGGTGATTGTGTACTTGATAAATGATGGGTCCACTTTGAGGCTGATGATGAGAAACATTGATTTGAGAGCAATCTAAGTGTTTTCACTCTACTATGCATGTTCTTTGTGAATGAATGCTTAGGATCTGATAAGTAATCATATTTGTTGTTATCAGGTCATACACCTATTGTACTTCACATGTGTGAAGGCTTATGATCATTATTTTTTATTGTTCTTGCTTGGATATGTAGAAATTGTTCTTTGGCTTGAAATAGAGCCATAGAAGTGTGTGAGTCAGATGTGTAGTGGTTGATCCAAAAGTCTTAAGATTTTCTTTCTTTGGAGAGGGCAAGATATAGAACTCATTTCTTTACTTTGTCTTCTTCATGGTGATCAAATCTTGTATATATGAAACACAAATAAGTTCTATTCAACCTTCTTTGTGAGAGTGTGAGGGTCAACTTGATTCAGGGAGTCTAGAATAGGGAGGAGTCCATATTTGAGTGTTCATGCATGGTTGGGATCTTTGTGAATCTCTAGATGTCTAATTCTTAAGCTTGGTGAAAAATTCCTGACATAGATTGTTATCAGACCATTTCATGTCCATTCCAAATCTCAAGAGTGAGATTCTTTGGGTCAAGAGGGATTCCAAAAGGGGTTATTGGATCTTATCTTTGTGTGTTTGAATCAAGTGTACATGTCAAGTTTATGTGATCCAGTGTAGATCTTTTTTTTTTAAAAATTTGTGGTATAGTTTGTTGTCAATCCAAGTCTCAAGAGTGAGATTATTTGGGTCAAGAGTGATTCCAAAAGAAGTGATTAAGTTTGATTTTCATGTATGTGAAACAAAACCCATCCTTTGTTCAAGAATCTCAAAAGGTGAGTGAACTAGTCAAGAGAAAAGGAAAATCTAGGTGCCAAATTTTTTCAAATCCATTCCAACTCTCAAAAGAAAGAGTCATTGGTATTTGTTGAGTCCAATAGGGGTGTTTGGATCTGATTTTTGTGATTTGATAGAGTGCTTCTAGTTAGAATTAAAGTAGAATCATTGTGTTACTGTACTGTGGGTCCTATCAGTTGTATGTATCAGTTGGCCTCGCCATGAGGCAAGTTAACGGGACACGCATCCTGCCAATGACAACCTTGATCATGCATGGGTTGCCTGAGTGAACAACTATATGTACAGTGTAATTTCATTTTGAGAAAGACAGTTGCTATGTGAGCTTGCTGTGGAGAGTGTTTTATGTCTATGTTACTGTGTAGCATGATAATGTGTTCCTGTTCAAAGAAAATTCTAAGTTGGTATCAGAGTCGTACAGGGAGTGTACACAGTACATCATCGTCGTTGAAGAGAGCTTCGGGAGAACTGTCTTCTGAGAGTTCGGGGTTTACGACGGGTTGAAGACGGAAGGAGAAGCACTGGTGCACGGTTTCTAGTTCATAGAGGCTTGCCAAGGTCAGCAGAGGGATTAGTAGCTTGTGCATAGCATCAGACAGGGAAAAGCTTGGTGAAAAATTGACAATTTTGAAGCCAGTTGAAAATTGAAACTGGGTTTGGGGTTACGGTTTTCTACACATAACTAGTGAATTCTTCGTGTTTGTGCACCATTTTGGATGTCGTAAGGACATGAAGGAAGCTAATTATATCTCAACTAACCATGGAGAGATTCTGAGGTTTATGTCAGAGATTTGTCTGCAGACAGTTAACCTAACAGATTTGCAGTAAAAGGTGAAAAAAGCCACTTTGTCAAGTTGAGCTAAAATTACCGTTTCTCCATGGAATTTCATGATTGAACACTCTGCAGATATGGTATCAGTGGGGCGACCCTGTTTCAGGCCTTAGATTTGCTCAAATCGATCTGAAAACAAGATTGATCAGGCAAAATTAGCTTGGGGAGGTGCGGCCGTAGACAAGGAGGTCGCGGGTCTGTTCACGCGAGGAACCAAGGCAAACGCATAATGCTTTGGAGTGGACAGTGTTTGCAAGAGTTTCCATTAGTGCACAGAAGTGTTTGGACCGTTGGATAAAGAGCTTTCAAGATCGACGGCTGAGATCGTGCTACCCAGGAGGGATATCCACAATTGGATCAGAATCGACCATTGGATGGAGTCTGAAGGGTTGTTGAAGAGGGCCCTGAAGAAGTGAAGTGCATTTTGGCCTTCAACTTCATTAAAAATTTTCAAAGTGAAAGTTGAGTTGGGTCCCTTCACAAGTGAAGAGTGAAGTTTCTTCAAAGTGAAGAAATAGTTCAAAAACAAGGAAAATCCCTATTTTTGGGTCCTTTGCCCGTTTTTACCCAAACGAAAGGCTATAACCTCCAAACGAAGGGCATCCAAACTGTACTTGCAAGTACGGTACAACAAAATAGAGAGATTGTAGCAGAGAAAGTGTTCGTAGTGCGCCAAAAGTGATTTCACCATTCCACTGAGCACGTAGTTGGGAGTTGACGACTGAGTGCATTTCGGAAGGCGACGCCGATTTGGCTTTCAAATTGGTGGAAAAGAGGTGAGTGGCCTATTAAGGGAAAAACATACTGATGGAGAAAGACGTTTGGGAAGTTGTCACATGTGATGAGATAAGGCCGCCAAATGAAGCGGATATCAAAGTCTTCGACAAAAAGATGAGGAAAGCTTTGACCTTCATTAACTTGTCAGTGAAGGATCACATCATTATCCACATTTGTGATGTTGTTACACCCAGATAGGCATGGGATGTGCTAAAGGAGAACTTTGAGATGTCAAATCCGTCACGAATCATGTTTCTGAAGTCAAATCTGAATAGTGCCCGAATGGAACAAGGAGAGCACATTCAGACGTACATGACCAAAATCAAGACAATGAGGGATGAACTGCATTCTATTGGTGAGCGCATACGTGATGTGGAGCTGGTGCACAATGCATTGTGTGGCATTGTAGAACCCTATCAGATGTTTGTGAGCAGAACAGCATCAAGAGAAAGATTGCCAACCTTTGATGAGCTCACAGGAATCTTGATGCAGGAAGAGCAACAACGAGAAATGGTGAAAGCTAGACGTCAGAATACTAACGATCAAGCACTTGCGACATGCCAAAAAACAAGGCAAGAAGAAGTCTAAACAACAATTTTCCAAGTCTCAGGAGGATGAGGGATCTTCCAGTAAGACCAAGAAAAAAGACAAGTGCTTCCATTGTCGTAAAAAGGGCCATTGGAAGAGTGAATGTTGCAAATTCCTGGCGGAACAAGGCAAGGGGAAACCAAAGCAAGCAGGTAACCTTGTCGATGAGGGTGGATAATGGAACATCCGTTTCACAAGCAAATGGTGAGGTGTGCAAGATCAAGGGGATATTACTGTTTCAATCCAACTACCTGATGGCAAAAGCAGGATGATCAGGGAGGTACTTTATGAACCAGGTTTGAGGAAAAATCTACTTCATGTTGGAGTCATTACTGATCAAAAGTTGAAAGTAGAATTCGCCCATGATCATTGCTTTGTGAAGGATGTGAACCAAAAGTTCAAAGTTATTGCGAATGGAGTAAGGGAGCCCAAAAAAAAATTGTACAGGTTGAATGCCACAATCAAGGGGCAACATGGACTCGTATCATCCATTCCATCGCAAACTGGGTTGTGGCATAAGAGGCTTGGTCACTTGAACTTGGAAAGCCTCAGTTTGATGAGAAAATTGGAGATGGTAACAAGATTGCCTACTATAGAAGACCACTTGAAATCGATGTGCAAATCATGTGTATATGAGAAACAACATCATGAGAAGTTCAATAAAGGTGGTGTTGCAAGAGCAAAGAACATCCTGGATTTAATCCACATAGAATTATGCGGGCCTATGAGGACCATGTCCTTAGGTAAAGCCTTCTATTTCATGACCTTTATTGATGATATGTCATGCAAGACGTGGATCTACTTCTTGAAGAAGAAATCAGATGCATTTGACAATCTCAAGAGATTCAAAGCATTGGTTGAAAATCAGACAGGTAGGAAGATCAAAGTCCTAAGATCAGATAGTGGAGGTGAGAACAAGTCTAATGACTTCAATGATCTTTGTGATCAATGTGGGATTAAAAGACAATTTATGCAAGCTCATACTCCTGCTCTCAATGGTGTAGCTGAGCGCAAGAATCGTTCAATTGTGGAAAGTGCAAGATCTATGCTAGCTGAGATGAAACTACCAAAAGATTTTTGGTTAGAAGCATGCAGTACGACAGTCTATCTTCAAAATAGAAGTCCTACCATTGCCATACCAAAGATAACACCTGAGGAAGCATTCACGAAGAAGAAGCCAAAGGTGAACCACTTGCAAATCTTTGGATGTAAGGCCTTTGTACACATTCCTAAAGAAGAGAGACGTAAACTTGATGTGCTATCAAGTGTATATTCCTAGGATATGATGAACGTGTGAAGGGCTATAGATGTTTTAATCCAGTGGAAAACAAAATCCATATAAGCCGTGATGTTATCTTTGATGAATCCAAGATGTATGAAGACGAGGGTGCTGAGAAGATAGATACATCCAATGGGAAAGATGGTATAGTGAGGATACCTCCTGATGATGATCCATTCATTGACCTTCCAAGTGATGAACATGAGGATACTACTACTCAACCTCAAGAGACAGGTTGGAGAGGTACAAACAAACCTTTTGGTGCAAGAAGGATTGAAGTTGCAGGTGACAAATACAAGGAGAAGGATGTACGATGGGATACATTTTTACTAGGAAGCCGATCACTTGATAAGAAGCTCCCTAAGTGGTTTGAGAGATTGTTGGAGGGCCAAGACATGGATGACTTTCCAGGATCATCTAACCAGGGAGAGCTACGAAGATCAACAAGAGAGAAGACACAACCTGAAAGGTATGAAGCAAATTATGCTCTCTTATCTAGCATTATTCAAAGCAAAGAACCTTCGACTTATGGTGAAGCGAAGGACGATGACATTTGGGTCAAGGCCATGGGAGAGGAGATGGAGTCAATTGCTAAGCATAGCACATGGGACTTAGTAGAACCACCAGTTGGCAAGAGACCCATTGGTTGCAAATGGGTATACAGAACTAAGTACCATGCAGATGGAAGTATAGCAAAGCACAAGGCAAGATTGGTGATCAAAGGGTATGCACAAAGTAAAGGCATCGACTATGAGGAGAACTTTGCGCCAGTATGTAAGTGGAATACTCTATGCCTACTTGTTGCTTTAGCTTCACATTTTGGTTGGCCTTTTCACCAGTTGGATGTGAAATCTGCTTTTCTAAATGGTGAGTTAGAAGAAGATGTGTTCGGATCAACTTGAAGGCTTTGTAGTGAAGGGACAAGAAAAATAAAGTATGTCACTTGAAGAAAACGCTTTATGGTCTTAAACAGGCACCACGTGCATGGTATAGCAAGATTGATGCCTACTTTCATTCAAAGGGGATGGTGAGAACACATTCTGATCCAAATCTATATGTCTTATGCTTTGATGGTATGGTTGCTTTGATTGCTCTTTATGTTGATGACTTGATATATTATGGGAAATAATCAAGATATGATAGATATGATCAAGAAAGACCTCACGGAACAATTCGAGATGACAGATCTTAGCCTGATGCATTATTGCCTTGGAGTAGAGGTGTGGCAAAAAGGACATGAAGTGGGTTTAACATAGGTGAAGTATGTCAAAGAGTTGATGCACAAGTTTAGGTTGCAGGATTGCAAATCAGTGAATACTCCTATTGAACCAGGTAAAAAGCTTTCTAAGCTTGATGAGTCACAGTCATTTGATGCTACGTTGTATAGGCAGTTAGTAGGGAGCTTGATTTACCTTACCATGACTAGACCAGATATATGCTATGTTGTTGGCATTGTAAGTCAGTTTATGGCAGAACCTATGGAAATGCATTGGAAGGCAGCTAAACACATTTTGCGTTATGTGAAAGGCATTTCAGATTATGGCTTGATTTACAGGAAGCATGATGGTTTATTGAGTTGTGTGGCTATGCATGTGGATGCGGATTGGGGAGGTGACTATGATGATCGTAGATCCACCACAGGGTATGTATTCCAGTTTTGTGGTAGTTGTTTTTCCTGGTCTAGTAAGAAGCAAAGTACAATTGCTCTATCCACTCAGAAGCAGAGTATAAGGTAATGTGTAGTGCAGCACATGAAGCTATATGGTTGAGACAAATTTTGAAAGAAGTTGGCATGAAGCAAAAAATCCCACGACATTACATAGCGATAGTCAGAGTGGCATTCAGCTATTAAAGAATCCAGTGTTCCATGACATGCCCAGCTTTCCCTACATGAGAGAGACTCGAATTTCTACAATGGAGTTGCATGGAGAGTCCACTTAACTGAACTAATTCACCTACCATAGATCCACATGTGTAACTGCATGCATGTATGTTGCATGTACTGCATGTCAACTCATGAAACTGCCTAGACATGTGTAGATCACAAAAACTACTTTGCATGTTGCATGTACTGATTGCATGTGGCTTGCATGCATACAATAAAACTTTGCATGCTATCTAAACATCTGCATGTCATTATAATTGAACCTATCTAACTCAAATCTGAGCTACACTAGAAGGATATGTGCTCAATTCACAGTCCTTTTATGTACAAGATGAATTTTAGTGAAAATCACCATGGACATGACCCCAAACTCGAGATAGGAAGATAATATTTTAATAAACTTCACACTTTTTTATCTTGAGAACTTCTTCTTAAAAGAGATGTATGAATAGCTGATTTATACTATGTAATTAGGTCATCAAATACAATTGCCAGTTGGTTGGTGTCCACCAGCATTCATCCAATTACTTCTCATTGATTGTTGATAAGCGGTGGAAATTGGCCGTAAACAGTCTGTCTGCATAAATGAACTAGAACTGTCACTCTGCAGAAATTAACTAAAATTGCCACAAGCGACAGTGTCACAAAAATGTGACAATGTCGGCTTTTTGCGAAAAATTTGACAATGCTCTAAAAACTCATTTTCTTCATATTAGAGTAGCCCCACACTTTGCCAGAGTCGTTTTCTTAACATTTGAGGAACCTTGAAAAATGAGAAAAAATGTGACTCTACATATTTACTCGCAAATCCTGACAGACGAAAATTGCGAGATTTCCGACAGGCGACAAAGTCTAGATTGTGGAGAGAGAAAATGCGACACTGTTGTCAAACTCTGTGTATTTCTGCAAACTGTGTAAAAACACTTGTAAATCTACAGACTGTGTAAAGACATAGGAAAATACACAGAACTGGATAAACAATGGATGAAGATTAAAACTGATTAGTCGATTAGTAAGAAGAAGAAGAATCCAACACTTAAATCCAACTGTATACAAGTACTCCTTTGGCTTCCATTCACATGTGGGAATAGGCTCCACACATGTGGGATTATGATGTGAACATTAACCATGAGATCAACATGTTTGATCTACAAGTTAAAAGTGACATATCAACAAATGTGGATGGATCTAACATTCTTGATGTTGATGTAAAGGATCCTACTATAGATGGTGATGATGATGGTCAAAATCCAAGGAGAACATCAAGGGAAAGACAAATGTCTTGAAGGCTCACATATGATGAGAAAGGTAAGCAAGTTGGTGGAGGTACACACTTTGCTCTCCTAAACTCTTTTGATGAACCTACATGTGTAGATGAAGCAACAAACAAAGAGGAGTAGATCCAAGCAATGGATCTTGAGTATCAAGCTCTTATGAAGAATGGAACATGGAGATTGTTAGGGTTACCTAAGGACAAGGAAGCTATTGGATACAAATGGATCTTCAAGGTGAAGACAAACCAAGATGGATCTATCAACAAGTACAAGAAAAGGTTGGTGGCAAAAGGATATGCTCAAGAACATGGTATTGACTATGATGAAACCTTTGTACTCGTGGCAAAGATGGTAAGCATTAAGGTCATCATCTCTCTTGCTACTCTTTATGGATGGGATCTATGGCAATTGGACATTACAAATGCATTTCTAAATGGTGATCTTGAGGGGGAAGTATACATGGAGCAACTTGAGAGCTACATTTCACCTACAAAGCCAAATCATGTGTGTCTACTACAAAAGAGTTTGTATGGCCTTAAGCAAGCACCAAGGAGTTGGTATGCTAAGCTTAGCACTTTTTTACTCTCTAAAGAGTTTGTTACGAGTGAGTATGATCCTTCACTTTTTTATAGGTTGCTGGAAATGGTGTTACCATCTTGCTAATCTATGTGGATGATATCATCTTGAGTGACAGAAACAATCAAGATGTAAGGGATATCAAGAGTGCTCTTAAGAAAGAATTTGAAGTGCATGATCTTCGTCATTTACACTACATTTTAAGAATAGAAGTGATTAGATCTTCTCAAACTACATTGTCAAGAAAGGTATGCTAATTCTATTCTAGAAAGATTTCATATAATAGATGCAAAGTCTTGTGAAACACCTATGGAGTCTCATCATGATGTAAAGCTAACTATAAGAGGTAACGAAAGATCCTTTAAGGAAATTACTCTCTATAGAAAGCTAGTTGGGTCACTTATCTATCTAACCCTCACTATACATCAGAACAACAATGCCTTTGCTTGCAAGAACTCGGATTTGGGAGAGGAATCCAAACTCGCTGACAAACTAGCCATCTGTTGATCATAAGTGGATCAAATCAAGCCTGATTTGCTTTAGCTGAGGACAGAGAACTCACACGTGTGAAATCATCCCTCTTTAATTGAGTGCTACTTCTCAAGGAATGATCCAAATTTGATGTTCTATAGCTTGCTGGATAGGTATTGAAGAGTAGAATGTGTTGCTTGAGTTTTTAAATCAATTTGATTTGTTTTTAAAAGAGTTTTAGGCAATCAGAGAGTTGGAGAGAGTACTCATTTTGTGGGATATGCCAAAGTGAGCACACATTAGTCCTTTTAACCAATTTTTTCAATCTTCACTGTCAATGAAGTAGAATTGGATATTTTCATGCTTAATTGAGAGGAGGAGACTCTACTATTTTGAGAGCTCAGGCATCTTCATTTGCTAAGCACTCTTGCTTATGCTATTTTTGTGATTGCTTGTTATTTCCATTTCTTCCATGCTTTTTGTTTGTGATTAGTTAAGGTTTCCCCATAAGCAATGACATTGAGCATTTGAGCTAACCTCCATCTCATCTCTCTCTCTTTCTCCCCTCTTCTCTCTTCCTCTTCTTTTCTATCCTTTCCCTTCACCCAAAATCATGATGAATTTTAGTGTAGAGGAGTAGAGTTAAGGGAGAGTAGTGTTAGTGGTGAATAGAGTTAAGGGAGGAAGTAGGAAACTAACTAAAAATAGCATCTATGCATAGTTAGGTACCTATCCAGTGATCTAACCCTTGTTGACAGGCGGGAGGGCTATATTACGCAAGATTTTTGACCCTACAGTGGTGCCATTGCCGAGGATAGGTTTCCACTAACTAGTTTAGCTACATTTTAGCTATTTTCTTGCTTTTTAGAGTAGTTTTAGGTAGATTCTTGGGAGTTTAGAGTTAGTTTTCTATTTTTTTTTTTTTGTGTTTAGACTGTTCACAGCTAGCGGAGGAGGTGTGAGAGGGTAGAGGAGGCCCTGAACAGACTGTAAGGGCTTGAAACCCAAACCAACTAGCCAAAAAATCCAAAAAACACATCAATCTGCATTTTGGAGAAAAAAAGAGCCTAAAATCTCATCAGATTTTAATCTCTCCAAAATCAATAAGAATTAACCCTTGCATGACCAGCAGTAGCTCTAGGGTAATGTCCCAGACCTACATAGAAGCCTACGAGAGTTAGTTCCAAGCAGATTGCAAAAATCAGAGAAAAATCATAAAAAATTCAAAAAACCCTTAAAAGAATCCAAAAAAACTCAAATCTTCATAAGAACTCTCGCAGACACCTTTGAAATACCATCTTAGTGATACCAGGACATAGAGAAACTTGCGAGAGTTAGTCTGATGTCTAAGTGCCTGTGCGAGAGTTCCCAGTGAAAAAAAGACGGGAAAGTACCAGTGAACCCTCGCAGGCACCAAAATTTTCAATTCCAGTGGGCAGGAACTCTCGCCGAGAATTTTGAAATTCCATCTCAGTGACACAAGGACACAAAAGAGCTTGCCAAAGTTAGTTTGATTCTAGTGAGCAAAAAATTGTGTTTAAGTGCTAAAAAATCACTAAAAAATGAAAATCCAGCAAATCCTTCTAGTAAAAACTCTCACAGACCCTCTCAATCGATTCAAAATATTAATTTCCATCAGTGATGAAACCTGCGAGAGTTAGTTTTGAGATTTGGTGAAAATCAAGCCAAAAAAGTGGTTTGGGCCCTCGCAGACAGTGAAATTTTCATTTCTTGCAAGAGTTAACTCTCGCAGAGAATCGTATAGTGAGATCTGACCTAGATCCAGCTATTGTGAGCCTTGCGAGAGTTACTTTCCAAAGATATGAGAGATATCATGTTTTTTATCTACAAAAATAGCTAAAGAACCCTCACACAAGAGAACCCTCGCAGACTAGATCAGTGGAAAGATCTGCATCAGATCTAGCTACGGTCAAAATCTCAGGTCAATCAGTGGAAGGAGTAAGAAGTTATCCAGGAAAAACCACCGTAAAGGGCCTAAATTTCACTTCCAACCGACCAAATTGATCAGATCCTTAAGATCCATACTGCATTCCACTGTACAAACAAGATCCAACCACTTTGGAACCCACCATTGGATGAATCTGAGATCGGGACGATCAATAGCACAAAGGATAACAATTCAAGCACCACACCTTCTCAGATTAGCAGTTGTGCAACAAGAGGCAGAACCGAAACCAGCACCAATGGATCCAATGGGCCAACCCGTACCTGTCTCTCCCTTGCAAGCAGTCCGGAGACCACCTCGGATGGAAATACCAAAATACGATAGATCATCAGATCCCATCAGATTCCTCCAGATCTACGAGCAAGCTTGTGAAATCTACGGCGAACGGACACCTGTAGAAAAGGTGATGTTGTTTTCCATGTCCCTATTGGCAGTGGCTCAAGATTGGTTTTTCAACCTGTCAGAAAAAGAAAAATCTACTTGGGAAGCGGTTAAAGCGGCTCTCATTACACGCTTTAAACCAAAAAAGTTCTTGGAAGACCCGTTTCTCCTGCTGAGCAAAGTCAAGATGGAAAAATGAGAAAGGGTTAGGAACTACATTGAATAGGTCAAACACCTACGATCCGAGTGCAGTGTAGTCCTAACTCTCGATCATGTGGTGATCATGTGGTTCCTAGCCGGACTACCACAAAGCATCAGAAGAGAACTGAAACGACGGGAACAGTATGCTACTCTACAAGAAGCTATGAAAGATGCCATCAAGGAAGAGGATGAGGGATCTGACGACGAATATCCATCCACCCACACTCCTACTCCCTTGTTAGCATCATCATCATCAAACACATCTGCTCTTTCCACAAAACTGTTATTGGAGCAAATGACAAAATTACACAAACAGTAGATGGAGCAACTTACGGCGTACTTTGACCAAAAATTGAAAGTCTTACAAGGAGCTGTAGCAGTAACGCCACATCAACCGGAACCAAACCAGCTGCAGTATCCTCAACGGGAGAATGTATGGTGTTTAGTGTGCACGCAAAACCATACAACGAACGAGTGTCCAGTCCTAAAACAAAATTTGAGACTGACACATAGATTCTACCATCTGTGCAATGCAACATTGCATGATACGGCATTTTGCCCATTTAACCCCCGAATTGTTCAACAGAGAGAAGTCCTTATCAGACTTCTTATCCTTACCATCAAGGGGCACCCAACGCGGCACCAAGGTACGACACACTGAATCAACAATAGTGTATGGCCTTTCCTGCACCACCAGGGCTAGACAATCAACAAGTGGCCCATGTAAACTTGAAAACAGCAGAACCCGAGATTCAAATGCCACCTCAACCTAAGCAGCAGCAATGGTATGAACCAGATGAACCATTTATGGATCCTACCATAAATGAATATGTTGTGGCCTATGCAGCTCAAACTCAGCGTCAAGGCGGAAGAAATTACGGCTGCTACGGATGTGATGAAGGACACAGAATTGCGGAATGTCCCTACAAGGGACAATATACATTCTTCTGTCGAGAATGTGATTATGGACATTGTTTCAAGAATTGTCCATTTAAACCTGGAACTAGTGCACCTCTTAACCTTATTTGCATACAGCAATCAGCAATTCCAATGGGGATGCCATCGAAAGGTCGACAAGACCACGCTCCGCGAGCACAGAAGAGGAAGGAAGTGGCTCCCTCACCACCACCATCGGTCACTGACGACCAACCCTCAACTTCAGCGCCATATTAAAATGTGAGGGAAGAGAGAAGACAGTACTAGAAAATAAGACATTGGATACAACTTCATTGCGATACAACAACCAGCAGTTCTAGTGGGATTGCCATCACAAGGGCGACAATTCCACACTCCTGTGTTAGCTGTTACACGAGCACAGAAGAGGAAGGAAGTGGCTCCCTCACCACCACCATCGGTCACTGACAACCAACCCTCAACTTCAGTGCCATATCCGAATGTGTGGGAAGAAAGAAGACAGTACCAAAAAATAAGACACTGGGTACAGAAAGCACAAGCGGAGGAAAAAGAGCAAGAAAGAGACATTCCCACGGAACCTCCAGTTGGCATCGAACGGGAACTGCAAGCGGACTCACCACTGCGCACTGATCAGAATGATCGATTGCACCAACATGAACCACCTTTTTACATGGTAGAGCTCGAGGAACCACGCACTGAAAGGCTCACACTTTTACTGCCAAGCCGTGTTAGTTTACCATTCGGAGAACTACTGTGGATTGCACCACAAGCGAAAAGCCTTCTAGCTGAATGGGCCAAAGCAGATGAGGAGCCAGTAGCACTTGAGCCCATATATTGTACGGGCTATAACGTCCTCCACATTGGAGCAGCGTGGGAAAGTGAGGAACACAACATCACTTTGCCAATCAAACACAAGAGATACGAGGAGGCAGCAGTGGTAAATGGAGGATCGGATGTCAATTTGATTTGCACTACTTTGTATGAAAAATGGGGCTTGCAAGGGTTGAAGCCAACAAGATTTGCCATCAAGCTAGCAGATCAATCATGTGTGAAACCAAAAGGTGTAGTTGCTGATATCCCTGTAAACATAGCAGGCATGTAGTTTGTGATTACTTTTGTAGTCATGGATATACTTGAATCTCCAACCGCATATCGTGTTTTACTGGGAAGATTGATCCAACCACATGGGCGGTGAGACCTATTGCACCCAAAGCTGATGACGAATCATCTACGACAGATCACACGATTGATCGCCCAAGGCCAACCAAGGGAGGTCACTATAATTCAGAGACAGATGTTGTGATATGGATGGATGCATTAGCAACTACTGATTGCCAGACATGTCAATATGAATCAGATCCTGAACCCAGTTTATCTTCACCCAAGTGTTACACTATGGACACACCAATCACATTTGGAGTGAATATGATAAATGTAGCATGGTTGTCAGCAGGACCTATTGAGAACCCAATGGACGATGATTTAGTCCCGTGGCAACATGCTCTAACTTATAATAAGGAGAATGAGCTGACTGAAGAGCAGGTTCTACACCACATGGACCCAGATCATTATGGAATCAAGAAAGTACCAACTCAACCACCGCAGAAGTCTGCCATGGCGAAAGTCTCAAGGATCGATCCACCCAAGGTACCTGCGAATAAGAAGAATCAGTTGAAGCAACGCTACAACCAGGTGATCCGATGGAGTGATCTATCCGAAGAGGCGATAGCTATAGTGGATGTTGATATCACGGCAGTTCCAGTGAAAGACAACAAGGAAGAATCCACCAAAATGACAAAAAAGGGCAAAAAGAAGGTGTTGGATTTCTTGAAGTGAATCAAGACAGACTCCGCGCCATCTTCTACACAAATGACAAAAAATCAAAAAATGACCGGTCAAGCTAAGATCAATATGCCTAAAGAGAAATCTCGATGAGCGCCAGTTCACAAGATGTCTGAGACTTTCAAAAACTATACCTTGGACGATGTGGTAATAATGCTTCTTGGTTTTCAAGGGAAGGCTCGAACTTGAGAAGAGAAACGTTGGATGTCAACCTAACCAATTGAGCCAACTCCCTTGCGATGTGGTAATAATGATGCCGCAAGCCCAGCGAGAACCTGATAAAAAGTCAGGCACCAGCAGAACAAGTCGTTGAGAGACCTGCATGAACACAGCCGATAAACCTTGCCGAGCCAGGTGAAGAAGAAAAGATAGTGTATGTGGGAGAGCAATTAACGCCCACACAGTTCAAGAGACTACGATCATTGTTGGTGGAGTATAAAGACTGTTTTGCCTGGAGTTATAGTGATCTAAAGGGCATTCCACCTACAGTAGTCCAACACACCATACCCTTGGTGGACGGAGCAGTCTCCAAGGTAAGCCATTATTACCGTTGCAACCCGCATTATACAAAACTGATCAAGCAAGAGTTGTAGAAGCTGATGGATGCAGATTTCATTTATGAAATTGAGCACACGGAATGGGTATCACTGATAGTTATAGTACTCAAGAAGAACGGCAAAATGCGGATTTGTGTGAATCTGAAGGCGCTAAATGCAGTCACCAAAAAGGATTATTTTTCTTTACCATTTACAAAAAATGTCCTCGACAGAGTAGCTGGCGCCGAAGCCTACAGTTTTCTAGACGGTTTCAGTGGCTACAACCAGGTGAAGATAGCCCCCCAGGACCAACACAAGACAGCATTTGCCATGGAATGGGGAACCTATGCCTATAAAGTGATGCCATTCGGACTTTGCAATGCCCCAAGCACTTTCCAACGAGTCATGTAGGCAGCATTCAAAGATTATTTGCAAAAATTTCTTGAAATTTTCTTGGACGATCTGTGCGTGCATGGACCAGACTCAGAACACTTATCCAATTTGGAGAAGGTGTTACAAAAATGCCGCGACTACCAAATCTCCCTGAATTTAGAAAAATGTCAATTTTGGGTGACACATGGCGTGATTTTTGGCCATATAGTGTCAAGACATGGGATCGCCACAGATCTATCAAAGATCAAGATCATTGTTGATCTACCGCCACCGGGGATGATCTGCAAAGTCTACATCTTCATGGGTCATGCTAATTATTATAGGATCTTCATTCTTGATTTTGCGAAGTTAGCCTGACCAATTTACAAACTCACAACGGATCCACATTGGAATGAGAAAGCCCTAAAGGCCTTCCCAAAGCTTAAGGATGCATTAGTTTCAGCACCAATCTTACGCCCACCCAATTGTCTATTGAGTTTCACGTGCAGATGGACGCATTGAAGTATGCAGTTGGAGCAGTCTTAATTCAGCCAGGTGAACACCAAAAATGATTTTCCAATCCGATTTGCAAGCCGACAGCTCAGTGATACCGAAATGAATTATCCAACCACAGAGCGAGAAGCACTAGCAATGATCTACGTGGTTAAGAAATTTTGTCACTACCTGATGGCCACACATTTTGCTTTTTATACAAACCATCAACCCTTGTTATATCTCGTTAACAAAACTTGCAACACCGGAAGAATCACCAAATGGCTACTTCTGTTGTTGGAGTTTGATTTTTTGATAGTAGTTCGCAACAAAAAACAACACTACATGGCAGATCATGTGTCACGAATCAAGGAGAAGGAGATTGCAATTCAACCCGACGATGAGCTGGCAGATGTTGTCTTATTTTACGTGGACACAGTACTAGAATGGGCTGCCAACATTGTTGAATATCTTATGCGGGGCCAACCAAACCAATCACTACCAAATGTGACAATAATCATGAAATTTATTGGAAGTGTACTCACCACCTGCATCACTTCTAAGAATCTTGATTTTGTATAAAAATTGCTTTTCAACTAGAGCTTTGAACTTTAGGAAATAGTCAAACACCATAGACTTTGAAGCTAGAAGATATACCCAAGTAAATCTAGTGAAATCATCAATGAAAGTTACAAAGCAAGTAGCACCACCCTTGCTCTTTGAAGATGAGAGGTGCACATCCGAGTGTATGAGCTCCAATGGATGTGTAGTCTTGATAGATGACTTTGAAAAAGGCTTCTTATGAGACTTAGATATGGCACAAGCCTCACATGGCTTGAAATTCTAGAGATAAGATTAGGCAAACCAATAGCTTTGGCTTTCTTGACCATGGACACCATAGAATTATAGTTTGGATGCCCCAACCTTCTATGCCATAGTTCCTCCAAAGACATATGAGAAGCAAAAGCACTATCACAAGAGTTAGCATACTCTTTGGGATCAAGCTTGTAGATTCCACCATATCTAGACCAAATGCAAGGATCTCATCATGCTTCTTGATTGTACATGTATCAACAATGAAATTCACATCTAGTCCACTATCAGACAACTGCCCAACACTAATAAGATTTTTTGTTAACTTGGGAACCAAAAGTACATTAGCCAGAGAAGGAACTTTTGATGAGGAAAGCTTTAAGGAAATACTCCCTATGCCTTCAATAGCACACTCATGATCATTTGCTGTGTAGATGGACTTCTTGGCTCCTTCATAAGGTGACATGGATGAAAAAGAATGCTTGGAGCTACACATATGTGAAGAAGCTCCACTGTTGATATACCATGAACCATCCTTCTTGAAAGGTGATGAAGAAAAACTCGAGACCATAAGAGATCCCTCTTCATCACTTGCATGAGCATCTTCCTTCTCTTCAAAAGAAATGTTGGCTTGCTTGAATTGACTCTTCTTCTTGAAGCAATTGGTGGCATAATGCCCCTTCTTACCACAAAAGAAACACTTGATGTTTTTCTTTTTCTTCTTGGATGTGGAAGCTTGAGAGGACTCATCATCTTCTCCTTTCTCCTTGGAAATAAGATTGTTCTTGCTTGAAGATGATTAGTGTTGATTCTTACTTCTTGTCTTGTACTTGTCTTTGGTAAAGAGTCTTTACCATCAATGTTGAGAGACAATCTCTCCATTTTCAAGGGTTGATACTCTTGTCTTGATTCTTCAGAAATGAGCACACTTTGGAGTGCTTCCAAACTTGGTAGCTCCTCCTTAATGGCATAACTCTGAACAAGGTTTTCATATTCCTCCTTTAACCCATTAAGTATGACCGGAACAAGTTCATTTTGGTTGATGGAGTCTCCTATGCATGACAATTCTCTATGGAGGACTTGAACTCTCATTACATAAGCTGAAGCACATTCATCACTTCTCTGTATACTTTGAAAAATTTGGTTTCTTAGTGTTAGAAGTCTAGAAGTATTCTTTGCCTCATAGATAGACTTGAGAGTATCCCAAGCATCTTTGGCATTAGTACAAGCACCAATTTCTCTTAGGATGTCATTTGAGACATTCATCTTAATATAATGCAGAGCCATCCTAGCTCTCTTTTTGTACTTTGGAATTTCTTGAGGAATTTGTGGTTCTTCTTCAATGCCAAGTACAATATCCATCACATCTTGCAAGAGTCTGAGTAGAAATGTTATCATTCTTGATAATTGGAAGGTCTTCATCTTCTCATTATTTTCACAAAGAATGATACCATCTACATAGATGAGAAGAATAATTACAAAATTAACTACAAACTTATAATACAAAAAGGGGTCATATTCACTAAGAAAAAAAACTGAGTGATATGAGATAGGAGTTGAGCCTTGCATACCAAGACCTTGGTGCTTGTTTTAGTCCATAGAGTCTTTTGAACAAAAGACAAACTTTTGATTCTTCACCTTCTTTCAAAAAACCAGAAGGTTGCTCCATGTAAATCTCCTCCTCAAGGTAACCATTGAGAAAGGCATTAGAAACATCAAGCTGGAACATTTTCCAATTGTAAAAACATGCAAGAGATATGAGTATTCTGATTGTTACCATTTTTGCAACTAGTGCAAAGGTGTCTTCATAGTCAAGACCTTTGATTTGAGAGTAGCCTTTGGGCACAAAGTCTTGCTTTATACTTATTGATAGATCCATCAGTATTATACTTGATTCTGAAAACCCACTTACATCCAATCACATGCATGTTGTTTGGTGGCTCCACAAGATCCCATGTGTTGTTTGACATCAAGGCTTCAAACTCTTGGGTCATTTCTTCAATCCATATCTTGGATTGAAGTGCTTCATGGACATCTTTAGTCTCTTCATCTGATATGAAGAGAGCATGATAGGAAGTTTCACCTTCCAGTTGCCTTCCTTCCTCATCATATGTGAGCCTCCTTGGCTCAAATCTTTCTCTTGTAGATCTTCTTGGTGTGGGTGCTTGAAGATGCTCTTCCTCAAGCCTCAGGCTCACCACTTCTTGAGCAGCATCAAGATTGATGATTGTAGATCTTGCATGAGACTCCTTGATCTGTGCTTCATCCAAGTTAAAAATTCTGATCTTTATGGAAGATCACATCTCTACTAATAGCATTCTTGTCAGTAGAGAGAAGATATACTTTGTATACTGTTTTAGTAGCTGCATGTCCTACAAGAATTCCTTTAACAACACTAGGATCTTCTTTCTTCCTAGTCTCTAGAGGTACATGTACAAAGCATACACAACCAAAAATCCTAAGATGATCCACCTTAGGCTTTTTCTTATATGACATGTCAAATGGTGTTTTTCCTCCTATTGCAAGATTAGAAAGCCTATTACAAAGATAGTTTGCACATGCAACTGCCTCTCCCCAAAATTCTTTAGGCAGATTCCTAATGGCTTTTGCACATTCACACAAAGTTCTATTTTTTCTCTCAGCAATTCCATTTTGCTGAGGAGTATATAAACAAGAAAATTCTCTTTGTATTCCCTCTGTCTCACAAAAGTCTTTAAATTTATTGGAGGTGTATTCTCCTCCACTATCACTTCTCAAAGCTTTCAACTTGAAAGAAAACTGCTTTTCTACATAAGCTTTGAAAGTAGGAAAAACATCATAAACCATGGCTTTAGAAGACAACATATAGATCCAAGAATATCTTGTATAATCATCTACAAAGGAAACAAAACAATTTGCTCCTCCGCAATCCTTAATGAAGGAACTAGAAACTCTACTGGCATTACAACATCCTAACCATATACCAATTGGAATGGTGTGATCAGTGCTTCCTTTATATGATGTCCTGAATGCCCACAGAGCAACATGCAACTTATGTTCCCAATCTGATCTACTAGCTTCAACTGTTTTTGTGAGTACACTACACAGGATCTTATTGGATGATTCTGCTTGCCCATTACCATGAGGATAATAAGGCGTACTGGTTCTATGGATCACGCAGAATTCCTCCAACAGGACCTTGATGGTCTCATTGATTAAATGACTTATGCGATCGTTGACTAGCTCCATCGAACATCCAAAGCGCACAATGATATTTTCATATAGGAACTTGGCAGTGGTCCTAGCATCAGCTACTCTTACTGCCTTGGCTTCGACCCATTTGGTGAAGTAGTCTGTGGCTATGATTATGTATGGAGCCTGGGATTTCCTTGCTATAGGGTGAATTAGACCAATATAATCCAATTCTCACTTTTCGAATGGTGCTTGGGCTAAGACGGGTGCAGTAGGTCATGTCAAAATACTGAAAAATCTATCTAATGTTGTGAGTAGGGGTCCTAAAAATGCCAAAGATGAATTGAGCTCTTTTGGCTTAGTAAAGACCCATCTTAGAATAAAATATTCAAGGTAGGTAGAAGTAGAAACTCGAGCTACCATAGGAATTGCCATTTGTACTTTACATGCCACATTTAATGCATGAAAAGACTAGGTGGCACAATTAGACATAGTGAGGTGGCTTGAATAAGTCTAGATAGCTTGAGAGGTGGATCCACAACTTCAATTCAACTCAAAGTAGGAGGAGAGTCCATGGATCTATATATATGTGATGTAATCTCATTGAGAAAATATTGAAACTTGTGTGTAATGCAAATTTGGAGACAAGCTCTTTGTGCCCTCTCTCTCTCCACAAGTTTTGTAATTCCTATTTTCTCTCTCTAGCCAAGTAGAGGCATTTATGATGCTTAGTCTTACTTTTGTTGACAGATCTTGCTTGTAACACAATAATATTGCTTGTATGATCAGCTTTCCTATTGAGAACCAATGCTAGTCTGATCTTTATGGTATTATTGGGCTTAGAAGATCAAAAATACATGTGTAGGGAATCCCACACATGTGAATTCATTATGGTATCAAAGCCTACCTAAGTTTTACAATCAAATCTAATCAAAAAGTTTGTAGATTTGATCAGATTTTAAGCTAGGAATTGTCTAGATTCTACTTTCTAGCTAGTTTGTAGTTTTCTGGTGATTTAGAGCTTCAAACCACATTGAATGGTCCAGATTAGGTACTGTACGGAATTTCAGGTGCAGGCACGTGTGAAATTTGCCCATTTTCAGTTTGGTGGTTCTCTCTCACCTTAGATCCAAATTCCATGCAAATTAGCTCACTAGAAAGCTAGAAATGTGTAGAATCTGATGCAATTTGAACCATGACAGATGGATAAGCCAATCAGAAGTTATAAGCTTTTGAAGAGTCATAGGTAGGGTGCCTAGACCTGTGGCAAATCGTGTGTACATGTCATTTATTTCCTGAATGATCACAAAAATCATCCAGAAGTTGAACAATCTCATCTATATGTGATTTAGACAAAATTTATAGGTTCTAGGCAAATTGTTTCATACAAATAGATTGTATTTGAGTCAATTTGACATTTTTTGAGTATTTCACACGTGTGAAATTCAGAGAACCATAACTTTTGCCATACTTCATCTTTTTTGATGATTCAAATCTTGTTTTAGAGAGATTGTCAAGCTAGTGAGATCCATCTCACAGTTTTTTGCTTAGTCTTACATAGGATTTGGTTTTGTACCTTTGATTGGTTCCTATAGTGAGAAGATAAGCAATTCTTTAATCCATCTTTTTTTATTTCCATCATTCTTTATGACTTCAATGGGTGTCTTTCTATTAGAAGCAAGTGAAAGATTGTCAACCTCCAATTACTCAATTTGGAAGGTTAGAATGGAATCTGTCTTATCCAGTGTTTTATGCAAGGAGCAAACACATCGAGGTAGCTCATCATTTTGTAAGAGAAAAAGTCATTAGGAGAGAGACCTTATTGGAGCATGTTGGATTTTCAAATTGTGTTGATCTTCTCACCAAGCCATTACTCAAGAATGTCTTTATCAAGATGAGGTCTAACCTTGGCCTAATTTCAAAGTCTATGTTGGATACATGATTATTTCCATTGTAAACTATATTGTACATAAAGGTATGTGAATGGAGCAGATAACCTTCTAGAATAGGTCGAGTTTGAGTTAGATGCAAAAGTTTAGATAGCATGCAATGTCATTCAGTATGCATGCAAGCCACATGCAATCAGTGCATGCAACATGAAAAGTGGTTTTTGTGATCTACACAGGTCTAGGCAATTTTATGAGTTGACATGCAATACATGCAATATCCATGCATCCAATTACACATGTGGATCCTTTGTAGTTAGTCGTCACCTCTGTCTACATCCTTGGATGACTTTGCAACATTAGCTTTCTCAGCTTTGTTCTTTTTTTTTGGGTTGAATCTGCAATCGTATGCAGAGTGCCCCTTCTTCTTGTAGTGCATGCAAGGTATTATTGGATTGAACTAGCATTTGTTGGCCGTATGGCCCGGTTTGTGACAGTGATCACAGGAAGAAGATTGTTGATTCGAGGACTTTGTCTTCTCGAATATTGGCTTATTCTTGTTCTTCTTCTTTCCTTTCATAAAAAGGGCCTTCTCTTGATTACTGCTTCCCTCCCCTTCGTCTCTCAGCAGTCTCTCATCAGCGAGAAGACTGATTGCTTTGTCGAATGTCATATTTGGTAGACTACTCAGTATGAGCATTCTCAAAGGCTGATAGGACATCGATAGAGATTTCATGAAGTACATCAGCTGTTGTGGTGCTGGGACCTGGCGCTCCTGTCCTGATGCAGCGAGTTGAGCGAAGATTGTTCAGATCTTCTCAACATGCTGATCTAACTGGTTGCCATCCCATCGTATGGATTGCAGTTGATTGTGAAGGTGCATGATTAAAGCTGCAGTCCTCACTTCATACTTCTGTTTCAATCGTTCCCATGCTGCATGGCGGCTTTTGTAGTCTTCAATCTGCATGAGTAGATCTTTGTTTATGGATGAAACGATGATCACCATTGCACGCTCATCTTTTCTGATCCATTCAGCTCTCCTCGAGTCTCCTCTGGAGGCTACACCTCTGAGAGTTCGGTCACCGCCTAGATGTCTTTGCCCTTCAGAAGCGTTTTGATTTTGAATTTTCAGATTCTACAATTTGCGCCATCAAGATTGATTGCTACTCTTGTCTGAATTGTTGTAGCCATATTATGATGTCTAGAAAATCACATAACAGGGTGTTTGCAAGTGGTAAATGCAATATGGGGGCGAATGGTAGTGGAATTATGTGGAGAAAGCTAGTTTTGGTGACGTAAGTGCAGTTTGGCATTGTGACTACTCATCATTGGCGACAATCCTGAGAGGGCAAGCAATCATACGTGAGGTAGGCATGGTATGTCGGTTACAGGTGTAAAATTTTTGTAATCAGGTTCAACTCTTGGGATCAGAACCAACCAACATCAGGTGGCAGTTTGGGGGAATGCTCTCACAAGCATGATTGGCAGTGGCATTGTCAAGTCAGGTGATAACTTTATTGACACATGCATCTGTAGCTTGGAAATTTCTCATTCAGAGGAAAATATGGGCTAGCTTGGAGGTACACACATTTTGACGGTCACGGGTGATGGAAGTGTAAGGTGGTGTGTTACGAGCTTGTAACCAGTGCCGAACCCTAGAGAACATAGATAGGTCAGATACCACAGTCAGTTTCATGTCCAGCGTACATGACCAATAAGACAAGACAGTGTGAGTAGTGTGCCCCAACACGGTCCATAGCGATGGTGGGCCTAACATAGTCTAGGGACCCTATCAGCAGGATAGGGCCCTCAGTTGGGTCTCGACGTGCAGTCGGCCACATCAGTGACACGTGGCCAACACTTGGCAGTTGCATGTTGCCAGTCCTCACATTGGGCTAGGAGGGGCTTACTCTATATCAGGGGGTAGGCAAGGTTGGGTGGATCAGTGAGTGTTTGCCCTACTGTGGTGTTAGGATCCATTACACTAGTATCAGAGCCATCTCCATCTTTGGGAGCTTAGTAGCAGCAATAGAGAAAGCTATTAGAGGATAGGAAAGATCTCTCAGTTTCTAAGAAAAGATTAGAGGAGGAGAATCGTTGTAGGTGTAGCCTTCAAACTTCTGATTTTCACTGAGAAATCACAATAGTCAGGAGTCAGATTCCATGTGTAGGTAGCTCGCTGGAAAAGCAGCTGTTCTTCACAGATTTTAGAAAGTTTTTTACATATTTCCTAGTGGAATCAGAGTAGGAAGAAGTAAGCACCTCCATTGTTGTACATTTAGAGATTAGCATTTGATTTCTAGGGAGAAATTTAGTAGTTGTCAGCAAATTTGAAGCCAAAAAGGAAGAGCAGGGTCAGCGTTGCCAGTGCTTCTGAAAATCCAGATTTTGGACAAGTTTTTGGGCCCCAACTTCAGAGATTTGGACAAATAGTTTTTTAGCAGATCAGAGAGCAGGGGGCTTCTGAAATTTCAGAATTCAAAAGTGTGTTTGGACTTCAGATTTGCCTTTTTGTGGACAAATAGAGATGTTGTCAGACCAGCAAGGGGGGATAGCAAAAGTTTTAGATCTTTTTGCACTTTTTTCAACCTCTATTCAGATTTTTCAGAACCACAGGTCTGAAAGTAGTTGAGGAAGAGCTGAGAAGGGATTTTTTTTATTCTCTCTGTGGAAGTACAGTTCTCAAAAAGAGCTAAGTTTTCTTTCCCTCTTTGTACAACTGTAAATTAGTCTTTTGACTTTTTTTCATCAGAAGCTAAGGTACCTCTTTTTCAGTTCCGAAATGACCACTCCTCAGAGACCTGATCAACTCCCGGAGAGAGGCTTCGATGAACTTGAAACAAAAGCCTTGGCTTACAATAAAGGTAAAGAACCTATGAAAATGGAAGATCATGAACAGTTCACCGAAGAACTCGATGAACTAGTTACCAAGGAGCAGTTTCTCCAATTGGTAACAGAAGTGAATGAACTGAAGTTGGCATTAGCCAATTTCAAGTCCAGTGTGGACGAATCGTTTGTTGAACTCAAAAGCTTGATTTTGAGTTCCGCAAAAGGAAGCCTTCTCTCCATTTCTCAGTTGTCCCCTTCTCCACTTCCATCAGTTTTGGGTGAGACTTTACGGTCTCACCCCAGTGTTTTTAAAGATTTAAAGCCTCCTACTTTTAAATGGGAAAGAGAAGGATAGAAATGTAAACATTCTACAAACCTTCCTCAGCAAATGGAAGAACGTTCATGCTCTTAAACAGACCCCTGACCATTTGCAAGCTATTGAGGCTAGTCTTTCCTTGGGGCCCATGGCCTATAAGTGGTGGTTAAATCTCCAGGAGACTGGGCAGACTCCCCGGTCATGGAAAGCTTTTGAAGAAGCCTTCCTAAGAGAATTCCTACCTGAAAATGAACTTGATAGAGCCTAGGAAGCCTAGGAAAGAGCAGTAATGGACAAGTCCCTCATCCAATATATTCACAGTATCGAGAAGCAATTTTAAAGATTAAAAATATGGATGATTATCAGAAAATCAGGGGATTTGTCCATGGCCTCAAAGATGAATATATAGTAGAGGTCCAGAGAAACTTGCCTACTACCCTTGAGCAAGCTCTCGGATATGCTCAAATCTATGATGATTCAGTGGGTAGGAAGAGGGCGAGACAACAACCCCTTTCTGAGTAGCCTCCTCAGAAAGACTTTCAATCTAAAAAGAAATTTTAAAAAAAAAAAAAAAAATTAAAAGTGAAGCTCCTCAGAAACGCCCTTCACTCATACAGCCCTTAAAACCAGATAATTTTGAAAAAGCCAAACAGAAACGTTTGTGCTTTGTGTGTATGGGCAAGGGACACACAGTTAGACAGTGTCCCAAGGGGCCTTTCACAAAAAAAAAGATAAAAAAGATAAAAAACAAATTCATCTTGTTCAGACTGTATGTTTCCCCAGTGACTCGGCAGCTTCCGAGATCAAAGTGTATCATGAAGATCATGAACACTGTTGCCAGCTGACCTCTGCAATGCTAGCAAGACCCTTCAGCTTTGAGCCGCATGACCTAGTACATATGCATGGGAAAGTTGGTAACCAGTCAGTAAGAGTTATGGTTGATGATGAGGCAACCCATAATTTCATCAACTACACCTTGGTTAAAAAGGGTGAAGATAAAAATATATGGAAAACTATGGTTAGTTACTTAAATCTTGGTATTTAGGGGTACCAAGATGAAATAAATTTTTAGATTATGCACCTGGATCACACAGACATAGTTCTCGGGAGAGATTAGCTCTACAATTTAGGACCTTCTCTCCATAGAAATTATCAAGAGAACACCCTCAGCTTTCAGCATAAAGGCCGAGAGATCTAGTTTCATGGGGAGCATGATGTTCCCAACAGTTCTATGGTTTGCAGTTCAAAGCTCTGTCAGCTAATCGGAGACGAAGACCATCAGGTATTCTTATGTGACTTTCAATTTATTCCTGAAGTTTCTATTTCCAGTTCTATACAACAAAAAATTAGTAAATTAAAAACTTTATTGTCTAAATTTAAAGATGTTTTTCTTGAAGATTTTCCACATGGTTTACCACCTAGCAGAGAGGTAGATCATGTAATAAACCTAGTACCAGGTACATCACTTGTTTCTAAATCTCCGTATCGGGTCAGCCGAACAGAGGATGAATAAATAACTAGGCAATTAACAGACTATCTTGGGAAAGGCCAAATTCAGACCAGTAGTTCACCATGGGCCTCACCAGTCCTATTGGTGAAAAAGAAAGAGCATTCTATGCGTCTTTGCGTAGATTACAGAGCCCTCAATAAAGTCACAATTAAGAATAAGTACCCTATGCCTCGGGCAGACAAGTTGTTTGATCAACTCGACGGGGCTAAGTTTTTCAATAAAATAGACCTCAGATCAGGATATCATCAAGTCCGTATAAAGTCAGAAGATGTCTTGAAAACAGCTTTTAGGACTCGTCACGGTCATTATGAGTTTAAGGTGATTCCATTTGGGCTAAAAAATGCTCCAGCTACCTTTATGACCTTGATGAACAGTGTCCTCAGACCATACTTGGGTAAGTTTGTAGTCGTATTTTTAGATGACATCCTCGTCTATAGCAAAACGAGGAAGGAGCATCCAAAACACCTCAGAAAGGTGTTTTGACTGCTCAGAAAGCATAAGCTTTATGCTAAACAATCCAAGTGTGAATTCTTTGTTGAAAAAGTAGCATATTTGGGTCACATTATCTCGCCAGATGGAATTAAGATGGACCCGAATAAGGTTAAAGCCATACTCAGTTGGCTGAGACCTCAAAATATTTTAGAACTTCAGATCTTTCTTGGTTTGGCAGGATATTACAGACGATTTGTCAAGGAATATGCTCGAATAGTAGTTCCTATGACAAATCTTCTTAAGGGGAAGGGAAAGGAGTTCATTTGGGAGTCTGCACAGCAGGAGAGCTTTGATGCTCTCAAAACAGCCTTAGCTACAACACCAGTTCTAAAAGTCATCGACCCTAATCAGCCATTTGTGGTCGAAACAGATGCTAGCAGCTTTGCAGTTGGTGTCGTGCTAACTCAGAGTGGACGACCAGTTGCGTTTGAGAGTAAAAAACTCGAGCCAGTTCAGATTAGGTACAATGCCTATGAAAAGAAACTCTTTTCTATAGTCCATGCCCTTAAGACTTGGAGGCATTATTCGTGTGGTGCCAACTTTGAGGTCCTGACAGACCATCAGAGTCTCGGATACCTTTGCAATTAACCTGAGCTTAGAGGTCGGAAAGCTCATTGGGTAGAGTTTGATATGTCTATCAGATATAGATGGGAGAAATTCAATATAGTAGCAGATGCCCTTAGCAGAATGCCTATGATAAACGAGCTGAGTTTTACTCAGATTTGTAATGAGCTACTCAAGTCCTTGAGAGGGAAGGCTAGCATGATGCATTCTTCTCTACTATTTGGAACTCAGTCCAGAGCAGATAGTTACAGACTCTAAAACCAGTTCTCGGCTGGTGCCAGTTCATCCAAGAATACGGCAGGTTCCGTTGAGGATGATGATGAGTCCGAGTATACGTCATCAGATTATGTTGAGGATTCTAAGACTGTATTACCCAAGCAAACCCCAGTGGTTGAGGGTCAGTTGACTCAAGGATTCAAATGGAAACAGTATTCCATTTAGGATGAGTACTTGCTCTATAGAGATAGAATATGTGTCCCCAATTCAAAGGATTATAGGCAGCAGGTCCTATATGAATGTCATGACAATCCTAGTGCGGGACACCCAGGTATACAGAAGACCCCTGAGCTTCTTCGTAGGCAATTTTTCTGGTCCAATATGAAAAAGGACGTCCACCAGTATGTAACCAGTTGCCATAAATGTCAAGTAAACAAAGCAGAGTGTTTAAAGGCAAGAGGGTTATTGCAGCCCCTAGAAATACCAGCTGGTAAATGGGAGAGTATCTCCATGGATTTTATAGTAGGCCTGCCTAGAACCCAAAAGGGTAATGACGCTATATGGGTCACAGTTGACCATCTGACCAACATGACTCATTTCATTCCGACCAAAACAACCGTTAGAGCTCCAGAGTTAGCGAGGTTGTTTGTAGATGAACTATTTAAATTGTACGGTCTACCTTCCGGCATAGTCAGTGACCGGGACAATAAGTTTATTGGAAATTTTTGGAGGGCAGTATTCCATCATCTCCATACTAAACTTAATATGAGTACCACCAACCATCCACAGACAGATGGTCAAACAGAGAGGGTAAATCAGGTGCTAGAGGATATGCTTCATGCATACGTCAGCAAGAAGTAGACTAATTGGGAGGAGTATCTCTCAATATTAGAGTTTGCTTACAACGGTACCAAACATTCAGCTACGGGATACAGCCCATTTATGCTGATGTACGATTTTCAGGCACGCTCACCCACAACTATAGGGTTTAAACAAAAAAAAGTTGAAGCAGCCAGAAACTTTTTAGAGGACCTAAACCAGATGATAGAACATGCTAAGTGTAGCATCAGGCAGTCCCAGGATCGAGCCAGACATTATGCAGATCCGCACAAACAAGATTTGCAGTTCTCCGCTGGTGAGAAAGTCTACTTGAGAGTTCTAGTCGACTCTAAATCCCTCAAATCAGGAGTGTGTGCTAAGTTGTCTCCAAGGTATTGTGGTCCCTTTACCATCAGTAGGAGACTAGGTGAGGTCACCTATGAACTAGAACTCCCACACAGCAGTAAGATTTTTCCAGTCTTTCATGTAACTCAGTTACAAAAAGCCTTAGCCAGATTAGAAAATCTGGTAGGAGACAGTGTTCTAGTTCTCTCATTGGATCCTCAGCAACCTCCACATGAACCAGAGGAGATTCTTGATAGTAGAGAGATGCAGACTCGTCATACTTTATACCAAAAGTATCTAGTTAAGTGGAATGATCAGCTTGTTGAGAATGCCACTTGGGAAAGAGGCAGCATCCTTCGCAAGAATTTTTCAGACTTTGTCTTAGAGGACCAAGACAGTTCTTAAGAGGGAGGGAGTGTTACGAGCTCGTAACCAGCGCCAAACCCTAGAGAACACAGATAGGTCAGATACCACAGTTAGGGTCGTGTCCAGCGTACACGACCAACAGGGCAAGACAGTTTGAGTAGCGTGCCCCAACACGGTCCATAGCCATGGCAGGCCTAACACAGTCTAGGGACCCTATCAATAGGATAGGGCCCCCAGTTGGGTCTCGACGTGTAGTCAGCCACATCAGTGACACATGGTTGACACTTGGCAGTTGCATGCTACCAGTCTTCACACTGGGCTAGGAGGGGCTTACTCTATATCAGGGGGTAGGCAAGGTTGGGTGGATCAGTAAGTATTTGCCCTACTGTGGTGTTAGGATCTATTACATGGTGCCAATTGGAAGCCATTGGGCAAGATAGCGGACTTGCATTGGACAAGCTGTGTGTGGGACATGCATAGGATGAAGAATGGGTCAATAATCACACTTTGGATGCTCTTGGCGAGTGGTAAGTGTGATGATTTTGCAGTTTTGTAGTTGGTAAGTCAGTTTTGATCAAGCCATAGTAGCTGTGGAGTAGTGTATCAGGTTTGTCATCAAGGAGATACACTTAAACTACCAGTCTGGGTAAGTCAAGTCAATTTGACATACTCCAGTGATAGCAGGGTGCAGATCTTTGGTTTGGGCCATGGAAGATCTCACAGGTTCACTTGGAGGGATATTGGCATGCACAATCATGTGAGGGACTTGATGGTGGCTTTGGAGTTCAGATCTCAGTGTATTCTCAAGGAGTGGTTTGGTACCATTTACAAGAGTAGCTTGGAGCTACTTTGAGGGAATAGAGGTGGGCACCATAGGGTAGATGCTTAGATCTTTGTGATCAGGGATGGCATTGGGATACTTGATAGGGATAGAACTGTAGGATGACATGGTATGATCATCAAAGGATAGCTATTTCAGATTGGACTTGAGTCATTTGATAGAAAAACTTATAGGTGGGATTCGTAATGGAATCAAGACACTGCAAATGCAAATGGACAAAGCGTGAAGCTTTGGGAGCCAGTTCTAGGTTGGAGAGCTGATGGAGATCGCACGGGGTGTGTTTGGAGGGCAAGCACCATGATGGATGTTTTGCTAGTGATCTACTACAGGGGACACTGATGGTGAGAACTGCATGGTGTGCTCATTTGGGAGTATAGGATGACATTATAGCAGGGGGCCAATTTTGGACATTGGCATCGATGGGGAGACATCTACCATCACGGGCGTGGATAAGCTACCTATAGCTTTCATGCATTTGGCTGTATTTGCAGGAGTGTAGGCTTGGCATAGGTGTTGGAATTTCCATGGTGCAAATTCTCAGGTGGTGAGATCATGGGGAAGCCTAGAGGGAGTCACTTAGAGCCATATACCTCAGTACGATAAGAGAGATAGTGGTCTCGGGGCCCCATGAGCGACGACTCAGGGACAGACTTGCATTGGCATGGTGTCGGCACATAGCCAGGGAGAGCGAGTAGATGCTAGAAGCCAGGTGGAACAGGTGAGGCTTTGGAGTTTGGCTTGTCTAGCAGGACGGTGACCAAGATTGAAGACATCAGACGAGTCCATTGTGGTGGCACTCAAGGAGATGCTACAGTTGCTCAGGTATGATATGTCATTTGATGCATGGATGATGATCTTCAGCTGGTGCATCATGTGTGGTGACCTAGGGATGGGTCAAGCCTACTTGGATGTAGGTGGCATGGAGTGTACCTAGGGTACATATCCTAAGAGCATGGAGTGCATTACAGGGTGATGTGCATCTAGCATGCCCATGGTTGTGAGCCAACAGGGATGGAGATGGTTGCTCAAGGAGTGACAGTTGATACTTTGGCGAGTGATCAGGTGAGCTGCATGGTTATATGCACAATAGTCTCCAGGTTGGCATCACATGTTGTTTCAATGGTTAAATCCAGTTGGAGTCCAGTTGCACTATAGGTGGACAGATTCTTGAGGAGCTATCAGTGGGTAATGGATTCTTGGTGATCAGATGGTACAAGATACAGAGTTCTGGAGCTATCCTACCTGATATGCTAAGGATTGTGGGTGAGTTTCTCATCATGATAGTGGATCTAGTTTGCATTTGCTTTGCTGAAATGCTATGATGGATATAGTGTTGGTGAGATAGGCTCCTTGGTGAGAGGCCTATATACTAATCAAATTAGAGTTGACAATGTCAAGCATGGAAATTTGGACCTACATGGGATGTAGGATAGGCAGATCATCATCAGAATCTCTAGAAGATGGGCGAGCTACTCAGGTATAGCCTGTGGTGAGTTTTGTATACATTCATTCATTGAGTCCTTGGTAGACTCTTATGCTTGGAGGATGGGGAATAGATGGGGATCAGCTTTCAGGACTTATTGGATAGTTGAATATGCTTGGATGTGAGGGCATGGTTACAGGTGCAGGCCATGGTTGGAGACCTGATTTGGTGACCAGTGGTGCAGCAGTGGATCTACAGGTGATAGGTGCTGGTACGACAGGATACCACAGTTTGTGCAAGCCTAATCATGTATTTGACATATTCGTGTTGGTTTGTATGAATATGTGCTTGCATGTTACCTTGTCATGAGAGTCTATATCTGAGTCAGAGTTTTATTAGTTGTGCATTTTCTACGTGTGAAACAAAATAGTCATTTTATGCTCATTGACTTGTCATTGTCTACTAGCTGTCTATCTAGTGAGAGTATAGTCTTATGGTGGCAGATTTCTTTAGGTTGAGCCTCAGTCACTCATGTATGTCAGCTTTACAGGTCTATGCTTGTAAGTGTTTGATAGGATGTCAGCCTTGCTAGATGGAGCATGTAATTCTCATGGTGGCAGTGGGATTTCCTCAGTTGGGCCATGTTGCTCATGTGGTCCACTTGTGTTTCAAGTTGGATGGGGACGAGTTAGTTGGTCGAGAGTGTAGTAGACACTATATATGAGCATTGTATTTACATGATACTTTGTGATTCAAACCTGGTGGTTTGCTGGTGTGCTTGAGTGTGAGTCAAGTACAGAGTAGCAGAACATGCATAACATCTTTTGGACACGCACTCCAGACATTGCTACAGTTCATGTTTCTTTGCTCCTATCACATTTGAGCTTAAGAGAAAGAGTTAGAAATCAGGTTGTAATCTGATTCATTAGCTCTAAATGTGATGATGTAATTATTGTACAATTTATTTGGTTTACTATATATGGTTGTGATCAGGACGTGGCCCATTAGGATATATTGATTGGGCATTGATCCCGTAGTCGGCTACTTGGGTTAGCCGAGTAGCTACACATAGGAAAAATTAGCCTGTACAGAGTTATTTACAGTACTTGCTATACTTGGGGGCATGTCCCAAGTTTGTCGGTCAAATTTGGCCAGTAGGCCAATTTTAGGACACTCGTCTTTTTATGCAGTTTGTGAATACTCTATATGTACAGTGTTTCTTTGTAATCTATCAAATTTTGATCTGCCATCTTTGAGAGCTTATGAGGAGTGGCTATGGTGATTGTGTGATGTGATCTGCATACTACACTAGATTCTATCGGAATTTCAACTTAAAGTACATGTGAAATTGAGAAAATACAAATTACATACAATGCATCAACTTCGAGAAATCTAACAAGACCAATCGAGTACTAGAGTTTGCAAAATCACCAAATAAATCAAGACTAGCTTCAGATTTAGGCTATATTAGGTGCATCTAAATTGACTATGTGGCAATTGCTCCTAGAGTCACTATGATCAAGCAATCAAAGCAACCTTAGATGTCTCTAGGATAGCAAATCACTTCAGTATCATTCAATTAACTATGTAGATCATCAAAATCACTCAAACATAGATGTTGCAATTGCAACTCGGTCTATTGGCTTTCATATATGAGATCAAGAGGATTGTGGAGGGACGAATAGCTTCCGCGGAAGCTTGAAAAATTTCAGGTGCCTTACGGTGACCATCAAATTCCTTGATGGTCATTCTAAGTTTTCACTTGCATTGACCAAATATTGTTCAGATGTTGCCAAGACAAAAGTGATTTTTTTTATTCGAAACAAATGTTGCAAGTTTCTCATGATCATTACCTTATGGCATGGAAGGTTTGGATAGATCAACATCGATGACCTACTAATGATGAATAAGGAGAATATGTTTTAAATCTTGATTGATTGATGTTCACTTTCTTTGAATAAACATCATTATCCACTATTTCTTCAAATTGAATATTGCGTTGAGTGACCTTGCACTTGTGCATTCAACACGGTATATTTAATTGTTAATAATAATGGATCTTAATGGTTTAGACTTCTAACAAGACCAATCAAGAACAATGTGTACTCAAACCTGAGTTGCAGTGGAACACGATCCAAGAGGAATCCGTTCCAAATCATGGTCTATCACACGAACTTCATACTGAATGTAAAATGTACATATAAATCTTGAACCCTGATAGAGAGAGAAAAAACTTAGGAGTAGACTACTAGACTAGCCTACGGCTAGTTACAGTTGGTAATAGCTATCAATAATAAAGTACATCGTAAACAGTATCTAAGAAATGTAACAGTGAAGTTTATCATTGATTTCTAACACTCTATCTCAATGATAAAATTACATTCTTCTACGCCTAAGAGACTATGAAGGTTCTCAAATTTATATTTACCTAAAGACTTAATAAAAATATCAGCCACTTGATCTTCAGATTTTCAAAAAACTGAATCGATGGCGCCATCTCATTGATGTCTTGGGATAAAGGACAGGGATAGCTCAAGGAAATGACATGAGGTAAGACAGAATATTGTGCGTCTGATGCAAAGAGGAGCCTAGTTCTTAAAGCACATATGTCACTTTGCTGACATGGTGGTACTTTACAAACTAAAACGTCCTCGAGCGCACCTGAATTCAAAGGACCGGTTTTGGACATTCTAGCTCGCTCTTTGACATCTGTATCAACAATCTCTTGCTCCTCCAATAAAGAGTGTCTACTATTTTCAAAGCACTGCTCAGACGAACACAAAGTTTGGCAGAGTTACAATGGCGACAATTGACATTTTGGCATGGCAACTCAACCGCATGTTGTTGAGTTGAATTTTCAACAGTATCTTGAGACACCAAACAAGCTACTTCTGATTGTATAGGTACATTACAACTTTGACCCCAATATTGAAGCATCATCATAAGCTTCCTTAAATCATGGCGACACAATTTTACAAGCTGATCAATCAACATTGGGCTTTGGACTTTTTGGAATGTTTTCTCGAACAAAGTGATGATGTGTCTCGATGTGTTTTGTTCAAGCATGTAGAATTGGGTTTCTAGCAAGGTGGATACAGCTTTTCTTGTCACAATATACCGTTGTAGCATCCACCTATGATTGACCAGAAATAGCAGTTGTACCATAGCTAAATGTATGACCATTGGTAGATCTTCTATCATCAATATTTCCTGCCCAATCAGCATCTGTATAGCCTACCAACATTAGGGCTTCGGACTGATCATACTTCAAGCCAAAATTTAACATGCTTTGAACACATCTCAAAATACGTTTAGCAGCTTTCCAGTGAGTCTGACTAGGTTCTTGCATAAATTGACTTACCACACCAACAGCATAGGCAATGTTAGGATGTGTGTGTGTCAAATAGATTAAACTGCCCACTAACTGTCTATATAAGCATGCATCAACTTTCTTGGATTCATCAAATTCAAAAAGTTTGGTATTGGCCTCCATTGGATTACTTAGTGACTTGCAATCCTGCATATTGAACTTATACAATAGATCATGTGCATACTTGTTGTTGATGAATTCACACGTGTGGGATGCCTTACACATGTATTTTTGATCTCCTAAGCCCAATAATACCATAAAGATCAGACTAGCATTGGTTGTCAATAGGAAAGCTGATCATACAAGCAATATTATTGTGTTACAAGCAAGATCTGTCAAGAAACATAAGACTAAGCGTCATAAATGCCTCTACTCGGCTAGAGAGAGAAAATAGGAATTACAAAACTCGTGGAGAGAGAGAGGGCACAAAGAGCTTGTCTCCAAATTTGCATTACACACAAGTTTCAATATTTTCTCAATGAGATTACATCACATATATATAGATCCATGGACTCTCCTCCTACTTTGAGTTGAATTGAAGTTGTGGATCCACCTCTCAAGCTATCTAGACTTATTCAAGCCACCTCACTATGTCTAATTGTGCCACCTAGTCTTTTCATGCATTAAATGTGGCATGTAAAGTACAAATGACAATTCCTATGGTAGCTCGAGTTTCTACTTCTACCTACCTTGAATATTTTATTCTAAGATGGGTCTTTACTAAGCCAAAAGAGCTCAATTCATCTTTGGCATGTTTAGGACCCCTACTCACAACATTAGATAGATTTTTCAGTATTTTGACACTCCTCCTAAAAATGTATCTAATGTGGATCAAGCATTGATCTTGAGATAAGACCAAGATTAGACCTATGCTTTGAGAAGCACTTTTGCAAAGTGGCTTGTGAGAAGATCAGCAATACACAAAGATGTGTCGACATATTCCAAGTTGATTTCACCTCCAACATAAGGTGACATGGATGAAAAAGAATGCTTGGAGTTACACATATGTAAAGAAGCTCCACTGTTGATATACCACGAACCATCCTTCTTGAAAGGTGATGAAGAAAAACTCGAGACCATAAGAGATCCATCTCCATCACTTGCATGAGCATCTTCCTTCTCTTCATTAAAAATGTCGGCTTGCTTGAATTGACTCTTTTTCTTGAAGCAATTGGTGGCATAATGCCCCTTATTGCCACAAAAGAAACACTTGATGTTTTTCTTCTTCTTCTTGGATGAGAGGACTCATCCTCTTCTCCTTTCTCCTTGGAAATAAGATTGTTCTTGCTTGAAGAGGATTGGTGTTGATTCTTACTTCTTTTCTTGTGCTTGTCTTTGGTAAAGAGAGCTTTACCATCAATGTTGAGAGACCATCTCTCCATTTTCAAGGGTCTATACTCTTGTCTTGATTCTTCAGAAATGAGCACACTTTGGAGTGCTTCCAAACTTGGTAGCTCCTCCTTAATGGCATAACTCTGAACAAGGTTGTCATATTCCTCCTTTAACCCATTAAGTATGACTTGAACAAGTTCATTTTGGTTGATGGAGTCTCCTATGCATGACAATTCTCTATGGAGGTCTTTAACTCTCATTACATAAGCTGAAGCACATTCATCACTTCTCTGTACACTTTGAAAAATTTGGTTTCTTAGTGTTAGAAGTCTAGAAGTATTCTTTGCCTCATAGATAGACTTGAGAGTATCCCAAGCATCTTTGGCATTAGTACAAGCACCAATTTCTCTTAAGATGTCATTTGAGACATTCATCTTAATATAATGCAGAGCCATCCTAGCTCTCTTTTTGTACTTTGGAATTTCTTGAGGAATTTGTGGTTCTTCTTCAATGCCAAATACAATATCCATCACATCTTGTAGTATTAAGACAAATTCCAAATTGAGTAATTGGAAGTTGACAATCTTTCACTTACTTTTTATAGAAAGACACCCATTGAAGTCATAAAGAATGATGGAAATCAAAAAAGACGGATGAAAGAATTGCTTATCTTCTCACTATAGGAACCAATCAAGGGTACAAAACCAAATCCTATATAAGACTAAGCAAAAAACTATGAGATAGATCTCACTAGCTTGACAATCTGTCTAAAACAAGATTTGAATCATCAAAAAAGATGAAGTATGGCAAAAGTTATGGTTCTCTGAATTTCACACGTGTGAAATACTCCAAAAATGTCAAATTAACTCAAATACAATCTATTTGTATGAAACAATTTGTCTAGAACCTATAAATTTTGTCTGAATCACATATAGATGAGATTGTTCAACTTTTGGATGATTTTTGTGATCATTCAAGCAATAAATGACATGTACACACAATTTTCCAAAGGTCTAGGCGCCCTACCTATGACTTTTCAAAAGCTTATAACTTCTGATTGGCTTATCCAACTGCATGATTCAAATTGCCTTAGATTTTGCACATTTCTAGCTTTCTAGTGGGCTAATTTGCATGAAATTTGGATCTAAGGTGAGAGAGAACCACTAAACTGAAAATGGGCGGATTTCACACGTGCCAGCACCTGAAATTCCGTACAGTACCTGATCTTGACCATTCAATGTGGTTTGAAGCTCTAAATAACCAGAAAACTACAAACTAGCTAGAAAGTAGAATCTAGACAATTCCTAGCTTGAAATCTGATCAAATCTGCAAACTTTTTGATTAGATTTGCTTGTAAAACTTAGGTAGGCTTTGATACCATAATGAATTCACACGTGTGGGATGCCCTACACATGTATTTTTGATCTCCTAAGCCCAATAATACCATAAAGATCATACTAGCATTGGTTGTCAATAGGAAAGCTGATCATACAAGCAATATTATTGTGTTACAAGCAAGATCTGTCAACAAAGCATAAGACTAAGCATCATAAATGCCTCTACTCAACTAGAGAGAGAAAATAGGAAGTACAAAACTCGTGGAGAGAGATTGGGCACAAAGAGCTTGTCTCCAAATTTGCACTACACACAAATTTCATCATTTTCTCAATGAGAGTACATCACATATATATAGATCCATGGACTCTCCTCCTACTTTGAGTTGAATTGAAGCTATGGATCCACCTCTCAAGCTATCTAAACTTATTCAAGCCACCTCACTATGTCTAATTGTGCCACCTAGCCTTTTCATGCATTAAATGTGCATGTAAAGTACAAATGGCAATTCCTATGGTAGCTCGAGTTTCTACTTCTACCTAACTTGAATATTTTACTCCAAGTTGGGTCTTTACTAAGCCAAAAGAGCTCAATTCATCTTTGGCATTTTTAGGATCCCTACTCACAACATTAGATAGATTTTTCAATATTTTGACAGCTTTGTGTAAGAATAACAATGTCTTCCTTTTACCAAACTTCAATACCAAGACAATAATGCAATCACTTTGTAGTGATTCTTGATGTCTTTGTGTGATGCCACAAAAATGTTAAAAATTGAATATCAACATAAATATGGCATGATATACTTGCAAATGAAGATATGAGCCGGTTAAGTATAAATCATAAAGAGGCCTAAGTCATTTTTTGGGAATATATCTCCTAAGTACTTGCCTTGTAATCAAGGGCAGGACCTTTAAAAGAAAAAGACATTGTCTTGGACAACCTTTACTAGGTCATCCATACGAAACAACTAGATACGAAAAGACATGATAAACTAGAGTAACTTTAACTCATAGTTAGGTATACCTCCTATGGTATACTTGAACGTATTTTCAGTCTGATTGTTAATTAGATCCTTTCGCAGGAGCGACGCACCTGTTGTTTTAGAGGTGTGTTTGTTCACCCCGTAGAACATATATTGATCTCACACTTCAGTCTCGATCATTGAGAGAGAAGAGTTTATGCTTATGTAAGAGATTGAAGAAGTGAATAGAGTTCTGTGAGTTATTCTCTCTTATCTCTGTTCTCCGCACTATTGAGTGTGAGTGATCTTGAGTCTGCTAACAATCTCTAATGCATTTCATGAATTACTCTCTGATCAGATAGACGCTCTAGTGCATTACAGTCGTTTGCTGTGTTTTCATAAAGCATGCTCTAAAGAACTGTCTTTAAACCATCTTATTCGTCTGTCGCGAATACTTTCTTTTCAGCACTCGAATAACGACTATCTTTGGTACAGTCTAGCACGATCATTGAATAAAGTTGTATGTATATATATGAGATGACAGTCCCTGTCTGAAGAATCAAGTCTCTGATCTGTTTTCCTGATTGGCATTAACATAAGTTTCTAACGTATTCTAAAACTCTTCGTATTCTTTAACCATTAAGTTGGGCTTCAGTTGTTGAGGACTTATGTCTAGAAACGAATAGTTTGCGAACTCGATTGATTAATTGTCTGCATAGTCACGAATACGTCAAACAATTCTCGATTCTTTGTTAACACCTTAATCAGCCAGAGTGTAGTATTGTTGTACTACTCTAATAACATCTCATCTGTAGAACATGCTTCAGCTAATTCGATAGAGGCTAGATTGTTGTTCTGAATCTATTAACATTACCCATCCCAGATATAAGTAATACTGGTTACTTTTTAATGTCTATCGACAACCAGAATAACACTCGAAACCACTTGCCATAATTGTTCCAAAAACATAACTTTCTAACGTTGTCCTCTGTGGGAACGACATTATTTACTATAAAATCTATAGTAAACCTGTTGGTATAGTACGACATATACCAATTTTTGGCACCGTTGCCGGGGATAGTTTAGGAAAGTTATAAGAAATCTGACAAATCCATTTCCATCTCTAGTGTATGTCAGATAGAGAATCTAGATTAAAACGATACCGTAAGCTTAGAGAGGAATTTTTACGAAGACAAAGTGAGAATACTAGTCGAAGAAATTTAGACGAAATCACTGCCCAGTTACTTGAACTCCTAATTAGCTTCGGTATGGAGGGTCCTGCTGCACGTTTCACTTCTATCTCCAAAATTAAATACGATTATTTTAAAGGGACTTCTTCCGATGATGCAGATAGCTATGTCTCACAATTCGAGTCAATCACTAATGCGAATAACGAGGGAACTGACATAGACAAACTACGAATTTTCCCTGGTCTACTAAGAAAGCAGGCACGCATATGGTACAGTCAAGTTGAACCAGGCTGTGTAGGAACCTGGTACTTGCTAAAAAATGCGTTTCTGAACCAGTTCAGAGAGATCGGTTACAAATCTAGAATTCTTGGACGTTTGAACAATGTTCAGAAGAAAATTAAAGAATCCCTTCGCAAATATACACGTAAGGTTAAAAATCTCATAGGAAAACTAACCGGTGTATATCCTGTACATATGCAGATCAAATGGTTTTTGGCTAATTTACCACCAAAGATTGATCGGTATTGCAGACAAGGAGACATGACCTCCTTAGCAGCAGTAATAGCTAGTGCCAAAAATTTTGAGATCTCAAAACTAGCACGAAAGCGACGATCGACGAAGAAATCTCGAAAGTCGAAGACTGATTCTAGTGACAACGATGAAGATTCAAATTCTGATTCAAGTACCAGTTCTTCAAGCTCAGAATCTGAAAGCAGCGACTCATCAGAATCAGAAGCTGACAAAGGAGAGAGAAAGAGTAAATGACAAACTAAACAAAAGGACAACACGAAAGTTGTCGAGGATAAGTTGTCAACTTCTAAAGTTGAAAAGCTTTGGAAGAGTAATATGGCTGACCTTAATAAAAAATTTAATGATTTGAAAGTACAGATCTCTGAAGTTGCAGATAAAAGACCAAAAGCGTCTTCTTCCAACTCAGGAATGTGGTGTACAAAATGTGGAACTTCTGGACACACAAAGGAAGACTGCACTACTGTGAATGTCAAATACATTGAAGATCCTGCCCAGGAGGTACTTTTTATTTTTCAAAATGATGCGACTACTAACTATGTACAGGGTACTATAGCATCAGCCTAGCAAGACAGACCCAAGTTCGCACCAAGAAGGCATAATCCTCCTGAATTTGTTGGACTAGCAAAGTCTCAAACTATGACTAAACCAGTTTCGGGCAACTGCTACAACTGTGGAGAGCCGGGACATTTTTCTCCTAACTGTCCTCAACCGCGAAAGCCGATTGGTTATGTACCATTATATTCGAATTGCAAGTATCCTGATTGCCCTCAGCCGCAGAAGCCGTAACCCAAATATCAGTATGTAGCAACACCAGCTACTGCAAACACGAAAGCAAAAGCTGTGACTGATGCTATTGTGCAAAGAATTGATGTTATTGAAGGAAAACTGAAAAAGACAGAAGATCAGTCCAAGCCAAGTGACGTGAGAAATTATTCAAAGTCACAACAAGAAGCAAAAAAACCTGATCAAAAATCTTCGACGAAGCGCAGAAAATCCTCGAAGAATAAATCCTCTAGCAAAACAACGAACAAATCTATGACTAAAGATCTCAAAGATGACCCTGACTATGACCGCAATGCTGCGAAGTTATGTGCAAAAGATATCTCGGCAGAAGCAAAGGAAATCATCAATGCTGAACTTCAGACAGCTACTGCAGAAAAGGTGGTCACTTTCGAGGAAGAGGACGAAGAAATCGCGAAGACAAAATTGTCTAGTGCTGTTATCGATAAACCAACCTCAAAATCAAAGACAAAAAATTATGACATCGTGACTGATATCGGATCCCTTCATCCAAACATTACTTTTGAACAGCTGTTGGCAGATAACACTTATTACAAAAAGCAACTGAAAGGTCTTTCTGTGCCCAAAAAGAAGAAAAACATTTCTTTGCCAGATGCTGGTGTTTTGTCTATCAATTTAGATGATCTCGGTGCACCTGAGATTGATATTACCATTGCGGGATGCTTGATCAAAAAAGTGCCAATTGACTCTAGTTCCAGTGTAAATATAATAACAAAAGACACAGCTCATGCTCTGGGACTGACTAACATTCAACCCACACAACGAAACATCAAGTTAGTTGATTCGACACGACAAAAATCTCTTGGAGCACTGAAGGATGTCACTGTCTATATTCAAGCCAAGCCATTCACAATGAATTTCATTGTTAACAAACCACTCGATTTGTCATCCTATTCTATGCTGATTGGATGACTTTGGCTTTATCAATCAAACGCAAGTGTATATTGGAAATCCAGAGAGCTGAGATTTCAGACTGGTGAGACCAATAACCGAGGTAAGCCAGCAGAACAAATCATAACCTGGAGTCGTGACAAATATAAAGGTGAAACTCCTTTGTCTGACACCAATTTTACATCAGAAGAGTCTTCGTATGCCTTGAATATTTTTTCCAATGGATCTGATATTGAAGTTCAGTACTTTGAATGTTATGAGAATGCTGATAATGAAAAATTCTTTGATGTCTGCGATGCTGAAGTGAATGTTTCGTATGAAGAAATTAACGTTGCAGACATGAACTCGAAAGAGTCTGACGATTCAAGTGACAAATCTGAACACAAATTTGGTAACAAGAACCAGGTTGATGACAAGAAAACATTTGTGGAGTCAACCATGCACGAAATTCATGGCCATACCAAGGCCAATATGATAGAAGGTAGCATTTTATCAAATTCTACTGAACTGATTGAAGTTGCACCTGGCAAATTTGTGCATGTTTTGAAGTCACTTGGAGAATCAGAGTTAGTGGAATTCACTGAACTATTTAAAGAGTATCAAGATGTTTTTGCCTGGTTGCTCGACGATTTGAAGGGTATACCTGCAGAATTCGGAGAGCATCGAATTGATCTTAAGAAAGATGTTGTACCTATTCGACAGAGATAGTATCGTCTCAATCCTAAGTACTCTCTCATGGTTAAAAACGAACTTAACAAGCACCTTAAGGCAGGTATAGTCTATCACGTCTTAAGTAGTGAATGGGTTTCACCCATTGTTGTCGTCCCAGAGAAGAAGACTGGCAAAATACAAGTATGTCAGGATTTTTGCAAACTCAATGCTGCCACAAGGAAGGACCATCATCCTCTACCTTTCACTGATTCCATCCTAGATCAGGTTCCTGGTCAAGAGCGTTATAGTTTCTGTGATGGCTTTTCTGGATATAATCAGGTTGGAGTGCGAAAGGAGGATCGTTCAAAGACCACATTTACTACGGATTGGGGCACTTATGCCTACAACAAAATGTCCTTTCATCTTTGTAACGCCCCAACGACTTTTCAGCGAATTATGATGTTAATTTTCGCTGCCTTCTTGAGAACTTTTCTCGAAATATTTATTGATGATTTCTGTGTATACAGTGATATAAAGACACACCTGCAGAAGCTGAAATTAACATTGCAACGGTGTCGAGATACTTATTTATCTCTTCATCCAGAGAAATATTTTTTTGGTATGAAAGAAGGAATATTGCTCAGACACAGAATATCTAACAGAGGAATAGAAGTTGACAAAGATAAAGTCGAGCTTATAAAAAATCCCCACATACTAACCAATTTACGTGAACTAAGAGCTTTTCAGGACATGTTGGCTATTATAGGAGATTTATTCAAAATCATGTTTCTATTACTGCCTCTCTTACACATCTACTAAAGAAACAAGTAGGATACTTGTAGACGAATGAACAGTAGAAAGTATTCGAAAATCTTAAGTAAAGATTGATTAATGCTCCTATTTTGAGACCACCCAACTGGGCTATTTTATTTCACAGTTATGTGGATGTTTCTACATTTGCTATTGGCATCTGTCTAAGCCAGAAAGACGACCAGAAGAAGGATCACCCCATCTACTATGCGAGTCGACAGCTCAGTGCATCAGAGAAGAATTATTCGGCTATAGAAAGGGAAGCACTTGGCATGATCAGCATTATTTGTTGGGATATGCATTCATTTTTCATGTGGATCATTATGCTTTTAAGTATCTTGTAAATAAACCAGATCTATCAGGACGAATTGCTCGATGGGTTCTACTTTTGCAAGAATTTACTTATCAAGTAGAGCTTTGTCAAGGAAAATATCATACGAATGATGATTATCTATCGCGACTTAGCACTGGAAAAATTGAAGACCCTATCAATGATGATTTTCCAGACAAACATTTATTCGAGATTTTATCTACAAATTCGTTATATTGTGATATTATTACTTATCTTAAGAATCAGATATATCCGGATGGTTACGATTTGGAGCAAAAGACTATTTTTCAATATAAGGTAGCACCTTATACAACTATTAACAATGTTCTATACAAGCTTGGTGCCGACCATCAACTACGAAGATGTCTCAAAATCGAAGAATTAAAAAGGTCGTTAAAGCCTTACACTCAAAAGATGCTGGTGGACATTTTGCTTTGAAGATAACAGTTAATAAGATATTGACTGCCAAGTACTGGTGGCCAACAATGTTCAAGGATGTATCAAATTTTATTCGTCCATGTGATCCATGCCAGAGATCCGGTAAGCCTACAAAAGCAATGAATTGGCCGTTTCCTGCCTCTTGCACCATTCGAGAAGTGGGGGATTGACTTTGTCGGTCCAATCAAACCTATTACCTGACATACGAAATGTCATTATATTCTAGCTGCCACGGATTATGCTACCAAGAACGTTGAAGCAGAAGCGACGAAACAAAACGATGCAAAAATTGTCGCGGCATTCTTATTCAAAAGTATAATCACAAGATATGGTTGTCCACTCGAACTAGTAAGTGACCGAGGAACACATTTTCTAAAAGATACGATACAGTTGCTGACAACCTATTTTCTGATCAAACACAGAAAAACTACGCCGTATAATCCAAAAGCAAACGGGTTGACAGAAAGAGCTAATGGAATCTTATTACTAATGAAATAGCTAAAATTACTATTGGGATCAGAAACTACCATCAGTTCTATGGGCTTATGGCAACACAGAGAAAATTACGACGAAACAGACACCATATTTCCTTACATATGGTATGCATCCTATCTTGCCAATTGAATTCGGGGTGAAAACCCTCATATTCAAACTCAACGAATAGATGCAGAATTAATAAACGAAAGGTTGACTAATATTGAAGAACTAGTTGAAGCTTGAGAGACTTCACAAAAACTAACGGAGGAAATCCAGAAACAAAGAAAGAAGAAATATGACAGTCATATAAAAAAATGTGATCTTAAAGCTGATGATTATGCTCTGATATATGACAGTCGCCATGAAAAGTTCCCTGGAAAACTCCATATGCGATGGCTTGGACCGTATAAAGTCATAGAGGTGTTTGACAGACACGATTTTTTGGTGAGCATTTCTCATAGAATGTGTCAAGGCGAGCAGAATTTGGCGAGCAATTTTAAGATACATTGTATGATGGCGAGCACTTCATTAATACGAAAAATCATTTTTAGCGAGCAATATTATGATAGATTGTACGATGGCGAGCACTTTCTTAATATGAGAAATATTCTAATACTATTTTTTGTCTGGTTTTTGGAATTAAGGTGTGGCAACAAATTGACGATTGAGTTCATAATCTCAAATACATGAGCAAAGTACAATTTCTTTTAGGTTGCTTCTTTTCAGTTCAAGTTTATGAGCTAAATTGAATTGAATCAAGATTGTTTGATTCAAACAATTTTTTAGTGGCAAAGCTTGACTATTGAAGGCTTTTGAACCATAGTTGCCCATTCTGAAACAAGTTCCATTTCAGAATGGGACTTCAAAAAGAAATAAAACAAAAACATATATTTTTCACAAAGAAAATAAAACACAACTACCTTGTAGACCTTGGTGTGAAGTCCAAATGTCAGTTTTCTCTTGACATTGTACACATTTATAACTTGAAAATTGTACACATATGTATGAACATAAATCAAACTACAAATGTGGTTTTATTAGACATCTACTTTCCAAATGCCACACTTGAAGATACTAGGATTCGTAATTTTAGACAAACACATTTTTTTTCACTTTTTTTTTGAGCACCCCGGCGCTAATGCTTGGGTGCCCGAGAAAAAAATTTGTCCAAAAAAATTTCGAAATTTTTTTCTCGGGCACCCGGGCATTAGAGCCGGCGCTAATGCCCGGGTGTCCGAGAAAAAAATCGAATTTTTTTTCCCGAAATTCTTTTTTGAAATATTTTTTTTTCAAAACATTTTTTTTTGAAAATTTTTTTCAGGCACCCCTGCATTAGTGCCGGCACTAATGCCCGGGTGCCAGAGAAAAAAATTTCGATTTTTTTTTTAAAACAAAATGTGCCCGAGAAAAAAAAAAGTTGGGAAAAAAAAATTTTAAATTTTTTTTTTTTTGAAGAGTTTTTTTTTCAATTTTTTTTTTTATTTGAAATTTTTTTCTTGGGCACTTGGGCATTAGCGCCGACACTAATGCTCGGGTGCCTAAGAAAAAAATTTCGAAGCTTTTTTTTTCCAGGGCAAATTTTGACAAATTGACTCATAAGTGGCCTTTAATGAGTCTCATGACTCCTTGGCGGAAATACAAGAGGCTACCTCTTCTAGAAGCTCATTGATTACATTCATATTAATGCAACGTAGAGTAAGATTTGTCTTCTTCTTGTACCTTTGCAATTCTTGTCCACCTTGAGGCTCCTCCACCTTATCGAGGACAAGGCAAATGGGTCTTGGAGTATTAGCAATGACTCCATTCGAAGCTATTAGAGTTAATGTTTAGACTAGTATCCCTAATGTTGTAATTTATGAAAAGCAATGTGGTAATGGTCTCAAGCCCCTGAGCATACACAAAATCCTGAATGATAGATTATCTGCTTGCCAACTTGTCAACATTCAAATGAAAATCTATAACACCGAAACATAGTAGAATTGCTACCTTTGTAGTCTTGATTATGTCATCAAAGCATAAAATGATACTTGAATAGATATAAAGTGAAAAGATTGGGATGAAGGGTGAGCAAATGACTGCGATGAAGGGCGAGCGGGTGCTCAAGATGCTCGCATTTGTCATGGAACTGCTCGCTGAGAAATGCTCGCCAAAAAACATCCCCCGTGTTTAACAATGGTTCTGTGCAACTTCAATCACTTGAAGGTGAACTATTACCGACACGTATTAACAGGTCCAGACTAAAGAAGTACTACATTTGACCAGAATTTTTTTTTTTATTCTTATTATTTTCTAGTATTTTTCTGAAATTAATCGCGAATTTTCTTTTATCTTGTCTAAATTTTTTTGCGACTTTTATTTTTTTTTATTTTTTTTTCTAGAAATTTTCGTGAAATTTTTTAGAATCTTTCTTGACTTCTCTCAATCTTTCAATACCATTTTAAAAGTATTTTCAAGAACTTTTTGAGATTTTTTCGTGACACTAAATTTGTTAATCAAATTTTTGTAAATCGTTTTTGAGAATTTTTCTAGCATTATCTCTAGCTTTTCAAGAAATTTTCTAGTATGTTGTTAAAATTTTCGAGAAATTTTCGTGAGTTTCTGTAACATTTTTTAAGATCCTTCGAAAAAGTTTCGCGAAACTTTCTAGAATCTTTCTGGCATATTTTTGAGAATCTCTTGATCTACTTTTTGTATCCCTCCATTAAAGATGATGGCCACATGATCATCATTATTCACACGTGTGTACGCTCACAAATATTGTTTTTCCTTAATTTATTTTTTTTCTTTTCACAAACGGTCTTTCGTCATTAAAGATCGATCTGGCAAATTATAGTTTCAAACACTGAGCCATGCACGTCCTCCATAAATGGAAGTGGCAGTTGTCAAGTCACCATGCCACGTCATCATCCCTTTCACACCGCTACTACTTATCAGAGTTATTTTCCATTTTTCTTCTTTACACTTTCTACATGTGAAGTTTATGCTTTCCTGGGCTCACTCTTTGCGATCAAAGCACTCTTTTGCGAACTATTGCGATCAACGAAGCTATCGTTAAACATTCAAACAATGGCTTCCGGATCAGGCTCAAACTCTAATATATTTGGAAAGCATGCGCAAGAATCCGCGTGGCATCTATCCAGTCCTTTTTGGATCGATGCAGGTTGGGTGATTTGAAAGTGGACCCTCCATCATCCTCTCTGAAGTCAGTACAAAGTTTGTGAACTCTATCCATTCCATTACGGAGGAGGACTTCAAAGTTCATGTACGAGGCAAATTCTTCACTATCTCTGAAGATTTGTTTTGCACAGCCCTCGGACTACCATTGGATGGGAAGCTGGTTGCAACAAATAAAGAGACGATGGATGAAGCTGTCCACTTTTTGAACAACTGCTTCATACCCATGAAGGGGTACAAAATTTCTATGATCCGAGATGCCACATTCAAACTGTTTTGTAAATACGCAAACCAAGCCATGTTTTTGAGGGATGCGGATGCGACAATATCTGTACAAAATTTTGGTTACATATTGGATGCGCTTGCGGGTAATCCAGTATGCTTTGGCGTTATCACTTACAAAGCCTTTTTGCGATGGATCAAACATCAGAAGTTTTCAGGAGTCGGAGCTCATGTCTCTCGTCTGTGCGCTCATTTTCAAATTTTGACCGAGGCAGAGAAAATACTGTTGACGGGAAGGATGTTGGCTCCCAAGCCAATTGATCTTTCCCGTCTTATTTCTATACCTATTCCGGTTCCAGTCGAGGCTGCACCAGGAGTCAAAGTAGCAGCCACAACTGCTATGGAGAGTGAAGTTGTGGCAATGGAAACCGATGGAGCTGTTGTTGCTGCTGATTCTTCAAAGCCAGCATCTGCTTCCACATCTCAGAAGTAGACGAGCGCATCAACCTCTGAGGATGACGCAACTCAGTCCGATACATCAGACAAGGGACGAATTGTTGCTGAAGACGACACTGGGGCACCTCTGGCAAATGACGAAGAACCAGACGACCAGCCCCAGTGGTTTCGATCTATGACAGAGACAGAGAAAGCCAAGGATCTTGTGGCTGAAGTATATGAGTTCGACAAGTGCCACCGTCAACTCACAATGCAGCTTATCACCTCAAAGAGGAAATTACTCGACTCTCTGAAGGAGTCCTTAAAGAAGATCGATTCGCTTGAATCAAACAACACGAAACTGATCGAACAACATCGTTCTCTTGAAACACAGTTTCAGACTTTAATAAAAGAAGCTGATTCTTTGAAGCAAACCAATAAGGTGATTCAGGCCAAGTTTGACAATTTTCAGACTCATCAACATAATTTCGTGCTCCAGAAACATCTACAGGAGGAGCAAATGACAAGATTAAAGGCAGAAGCTGCTTTGTCCCTGAGCACCACTGCAGGGTCAATCACTGTCAACCTCACGAAGCTGAACCAGCTCCAAGGCCATATGCTCAAAAAAAACTTAGTTGAATTTTTACAATCGATCGAGGATGCAAAGGCTCTTGTCGAGGAAGAGTTGGCGGAGCTGAAGGAGCTCTCCAGTGATGCCACCCCATCTTGCAGTGGGCCCGATGCACACGATGACTATCTTTAGGCCCTATTGTGAATTGATGAACTCACACAACACCTCCAAGCCATGTCTGCCTACACCGGAGCCTCAGACCATCCAGAATTCTTGGAGGTTGTCGCGAAGATGACCAGCTAGAACAGGAGCTGTCGAACCAAAAGCAACAAATGGAAGATCAGAAGCTGGCTGATGAGTTGCAAACTCAAGATTCGACAACTGCATCTACACAGCCAAAGCGAATACGACGAAATCAATTGAAGGTATGTGCTGACAGATTCCGTGCATTTGCTGATCGCTTCTGGAAATGGTGTCCACATGCTTTTAATATTGAGCTGCAATGGCGTGTGGATTACATGATGCTACCAGGCGCAGTAGGCATCACCTTCCATGACTAGAAGTGACCGTGGGAGAAGGACGACTTTCTCTGGTTATGGGCTCAGCTCATTATCGAACAGAAAGGATGTCTCTACTGGGGCATAATCCAGGGTAAATTCTAGGTCGTACCTTTCGGATCGGCAGAGTTATACATAGGCTCTTCGGCTATGTATGCTCTCGAATATATTTTGCAAAACAAAGATAATAAGATACGTTTTTGGAAGCGAAAGTCACAGTTTCAACTGTACAGACCACGAGTGGTTGCAGATTTAGGTGCATTCGACGATGCAGGTATGCTGATAAATATAAATATGGCTTATCCGGAATTATTCAGTCTATATGTGGATTGGGAGCGAAACCTTGCAGAATATTTTGCGGAGATTCGACATAATTTGCAAGATAAAAGGAAGTCATTCCATTATAAGCGATTCTGTACATACGGCGAAGACATTATTTTTAATTCAGAATCTTTATGTTAAAAGCAATTTTATTAGATTTTCAGCTTGTTACTGTAAAGAAATCACTGTACGTAGTGATTCAGACGAAGATACCAAGTTAACCCAGGAGTTGTTCGATGGAACATTACTCTCGGTTAAGCTAGAAGAATTCGGCAACTTACCAGTTGGCCGCTATACAAAATCAAAAGAAGATTTTCTCTTGATCGAAGCTCAACAAAACTTGGAGCTTGCTCAGAAGTTATATGAAGAACTGAATCATTTATGAATATTCATTTGTATCTTTGTCATGGTGATGTTTCTATGGGATGCTGAATTTTTGAAGCTTAAAGATGTTTTGAAATTTGATTCAAGTTTTCATCAGCAATTCAAAGATCAACTCAAAACAACCTAATCAATTAAAGAAACAGCAAGACACATACTCTCTAAATTGAAGAAATATCTGAAGGATGAAATACACAAAGAAATATCTTTTCGCCTCAACGAAAATCTAACAAACAAGAATTTATCTCGAATAATCCTTGAAATGAAGATGATATGTTCACGAGGACGTCTCACATTTGAGGAAGGGGATGTGTGATGCCACGAAAATGTTAAAAATTGAATATCAACATAAATATGGCATGATATACTTGCAAATGAAGATATGAGCCGGTTAAGTATAAATCATGAAGAGGCCTAAGTCATTTTTTTGGGAATATATCTCCTAAGTACTTGCTTTGTAATTAAGGGCAAGACCTTTAAAAGGAAAAGACATTGTCTTGGACAACCTTTACTAGGTCGTCCATACGAAACAACTAGATACGAAAAGACATGATAAAATAGAGTAAGTTAACTCATAGTTAAATATACCTCCTATGGTATAGTTGAATGTATTTTCAGTCTAATTGTTAACTAGATCCTTTCACGGGAGCGATGCACCTGTTGTTTTAGAGGTGTGTTTGTTCGTCCCGTAGAACATATATTGATCTAACACTACAGTCTCGATCATCGAGAGAGAAGAGTTTATGCTTATGTAAGAGATTGAAAAAGTGAATAGTGTTCTGTGAGTTATTCTCTCTTATCTCTGTTCTCCGCACTACAGAGTGTGAGTGATCTTGAGTCTGCTAGCAATCTCTAATGCATTTCATGAATTACTCTCTGATCAGATAGACGCTCTAGTGCATTACAGTCGTTTGTTGTGTTTTCATAAAGCATGCTCTAAAGAACTGTCTTTAAACCATCTTATTCGTCTGTCGCGAATACTTTCTTTTCGGCACTCGAATAACGACTATCTTTGGTATAGTCTAGCACGATCATTGAATAAAGTTGTATGTATATATATGAGATGACAGTCCCTGTCTGAAGAATCAAGTCTCTAATCTGTTTTCCTGATTGGCACTGACATAAGTTTCTAATGTATTCTAAAATTCTTCGTATTCTTTAACCATTAAGTTGGGCTTCAGTTGTTGAGGACTTATGTCTAGAAACGAATAGTTCGCGAACTCTGATTGAATTATTGTCTGCATAGTCATGAATACATCAAACAATTCTCGATTCTTTGTTGAAACCTTAATCAGCCAGAGTGTAGTACTGTTATATTACTCTAATAACATCTCATCTGTAGAACGCGCTTCATCCAATTCGATAGAGACTAGATTGTTGTTCTGAATCTATTAACATTACCCATTCCAAACATAAGTAATATTGGTTACTTTTTAATGTCTGTCGACAACCAGAATAACACTCAAAACCACTTGCCCTAATTGTACCAAAAACATAACTTTCTAACGCTGTCCTCTGTGGGAACGACATTATTTACTATAAAATCTATACTAAACCTGTTGGTATAGTACGACATATACCAATTTTTGGCACCGTTGTCGGGGATAGTTTAGGAAAGTTATAAGAAATCTGACAAATCCATTTCCATCTTTATGTGTGTCAGATAGAGAATCTAGATTAAAATGATACCGTAAGCTTAGAGAGAAATTTTTACGAAGACAAAGTGAGAATACTAGTCGAAGAAATCTCGACGAAATCACTGCCCAGTTACTTGAACTCCTAATTAGCTTCGATATGGAGGGTCCTGCTGCACGTTTCACTTCTATCTCCAAAATTAAATACGATCATTTTTAAGAAACTTCTTCCGATGATGTAGATAGCTATGTCTCACAATTCGAGTCAATCACTAATGCGAATAACGAGGGAACTGACATAGACACTCTAGTTCATTATAGTCATTTGCTATGTTTCTGTAAAGCATGCTCTAAAGCACTGTCTTTAAACCATCTTATTTGTCTGTCGCGAATACTTTTTTTTCGGCACTCGAATAACGACTATCTTTGGTACAGTCTAGCACGATCATTGAATAAAGTTGTATGTATACATATGAGATGACAGTTTCTGTTTGAAGAATCAAGTCTCTGATCTATTTTCCATAACGTATTCTAAAACTCTTCGTATTCTTTAACCATTAAGTTGGGCTTCGGTTGTTGAGGACTTCTGTCTAGAAACAAATAGTTCACGAACTCGATTAATTAATTGTCTGCACGTCACAAATACATGAGACAATTCTCGATTCTTTGTTGACACCTTAATCAGCCAGAGTGTAGTACTGTTGTACTACTCTAATAACATCTCATCTGTAGAACGCGCTTCATCCAATTCGATAGAGGCCAGATTGTTGTTCTGAATCTATTAACATTATGTGGAAAAAGTACAAAAAGGACCAAGAGTGGATCCTAATCTGATCCTCAAGAGGGATTGGTTGTCAGATTACTTGATCTATCAATCTACTTGAGATTAAGATCAATCTAGATCAATTCCAGACACAAAATCCTAACAAGAACAATCATTAATTGAAGGTAGGTGTACCTTCTGGTTTCACACGTGTGAAACACTATCTGAGTACGAACTCCAACCTGAAAATCAAGTACACATTGATAGAACCTCAAAACAATCAAAACAAATGTAGACAAATGGAGAGAATCACTCAAAATTGCTTCCAAAACCAAGATTGGTGTCTCACATTGATTATGGCCAAATGTGACTCTATATATACAATAAGTGGGAGCTCGTGGTACTGATCATCCCTTTGATCCCACATGTGTGAAGGTGCTTTGTCATATGATGATTCATCATGCAAAACTGACACTTGGACAAAACCTTCTATTTTGAGCACTTTTGGCCCATTTTCCTTCCATATGGAGATCTACTTGAAAATCTTCTAGAAGTCAAAATTCGTCTACTTCAACTTATTCCACACATGTGAGCTGTCCTCTACACATGGGATGTGACACCTAACCAAAGGATGTGGCTCATGCAAGCAATAGACTGATGCCATGTGTCATATGTCTAGAAAACTAGTTTTTGGCCTTTTTAGCCACTAGAACTTGAATTAAATCATATGTACAACCTATATGATTATGGTACATGACAAGTACACTATTTTCACACGTGGGAACAGGCTCCACACATGTGTAATCATCTATATACAAGATTTTTGGCCTCTACCAAGCTTATTTTTGCATTTTTCACACATTACCCATCCCAAATATAAGTAATACTGGTTACTTTTTAATGTCTGTCGACAACCAGAATAACACTCGAAACCACTTGCCATAATTGTACCAAAAACATAACTTTCTAACGCTGTCCTCTGTGGGAACGACATTATTTACTATAAAATCTATACTAAACCTGTTGGTATAGTACAACATATGCCAATTTTTGGCACCGTTGCCGGGGATAGTTTAGGAAAGTTATAAGAAATCTGACAAATCCATTTCCATCTCTAGTGTATGTCAGATAGAGAATCTAGATTAAAACGATACCGTAAGCTTAGAGAGGAATTTTTACGAAGACAAAGTGAGAATACTAGTCGCAGAAATTTAGACGAAATCACTGCCCAGTTACTTGAACTCCTAATTAGCTTCGGTATGGAGGGTCCTGCTGCACGTTTCACTTCTATCTCCAAAATTAAATATGATTATTTTAAAGGGACTTCTTCCGATGATGCAGATAGCTATGTCTCACAATTCGAGTCAATCACTAATGCGAATAATGAGGGAACTAACATAGACAAACTACGAATTTTCCTTGGTCTGCTAAGAAAGCAGTCACGCATATGGTACAGTCAAGTTGAACCAGGCCGTGTAGGAACCTGGTACTTGCTAAAAAATGTGTTTCTGAACCAGTTCAGAGAGATCGGTTACAAATCTAGAATTCTTGGACATTTGAACAATGTTCAGAAGAAAATTAAAGAATCCCTTCGCAAATATACACGTAAGGTTAAAAATCTCATAGGAAAACTAACCGGTGTATATCCCGTACATATGCAGATCAAATGGTTTTTGGCTAATTTACCACCAAAGATTGATCGGTATTGCAGACAAGGAGACATGACCTCCTTAGCAGCAGTAATAGCTAGTGCCAAAAATTTTGAGATCTCGAAACTAGCATGAAAGCGACGATCGACGAAGAAATCTCGAAAGTCGAAGACTGATTCTAGTGACAGCGATGAAGATTCAAATTTTGATTCAAGTACCAGTTCTTCAAGTTCGAAATCTGAAAGCAGCGACTCATCAGAATCAGAAGCTGACAAAGGAGAGAGAAAGAGTAAATGACGAACTAAACAAAAGGACAACACGAAAGTTGTCGAGGATAAGTCGTCAACTTCTAAAGTTGAAAAGCTTTGGAAGAGTAATATGGCTGACCTTAATAAAAAATTTAATGATTTGAAAGTACAGATCTCTGAAGTTGCAGATAAAAGACCAAAAGCGTCTTCTTCCAACTCAGGAATGTGGTGTACAAAATGTGGAACTTCTGGACACACAAAGGAAGACTGCACTACTGTGAATGTCAAATACATTGAAGATCCTGCCCAGGAGGTACTTTTTATTTTTCAAAATGATGCGACTACTAACTATGTACAGGATACTACAGCATCAGCCCAGCAGGTAAGACCCAAGTTCGCACCAAGAAGACATAATTCTCCTGAATTTGTTGGACCAGCGAAGTCTCAAACTGCGACTAAACCAGTTTCGGGCAACTGCTACAATTGTGGAGAGCTAGGACATTTTTCTCCTGATTGTTTCCAACCGTGAAGCCGATTGGTTATGTACTATTATATTCGAATTGTAGAGAGCCTGGCCACAAGTATTATGATTGCCCTCAGTCGTAGAAGTCATGAACCAAATATCAGTATGTAGCAATACCAGATGTTGCAGACACGAAAGCGAAAGCTACGATTGATGCTATTGTGTAGAAAATTGACATTATTGGAGGTAAACTGGCAAAGACAGAAGATCAATCCTAGCCAAGTGACGTGGAAAAATTATTCAAAGTCACAACGAGAAGCAAAAGCTCCTCGAAACCTGATCAGAAATCTTTGACAAAGCGCAAAAAATCCTCGAAGAATAAATCCTCTAGCAAAACAAAAAACAAATCTATGACTAAGGAAGATCTCAAAGATGACCCTGACTATGACCGTAATGCTGCGAAGTTATTTGCAAAAGATATCTCAACAGAAGCAAAGTAAATCATCAACGCTGAACTTCAGATAGCTGCTGTAGAAAAGGTGGTCACTTTCGAGGAAGAGGACAAAGAAATCGTGAAGACAAAATTGTCTACTGCTGTTATCGACAAACCAACCTCAAAATCAAAGATGAAAGAATATGACAAGACGAGGATGACCCAGTTGTTCTTCCTACAAGACGAATTGGTCATGAATCTCTATGATCTTCAGTAGGTGATCAACAATAGTTGGACCATCATCCATTCGCAATGTGTGAAGCTTCGTCTTCAGGAATAGCACTCGAGATGTGTTTGTGATCTCAAACAATGCCTTCAATGTATACTTAGAATTTTCTTTGAACATTAACACAGATCATACTACACAGTAACACAGACAGAAAATACTCTCCATAGCAAGCTCACATAGTAACTGTATTTCTCATAATGAAATTACACTATACATATAGTTGTCCACTCAGGCAACCCATGCATGATCCAAGTTGTCGTTGGCAGGATGCGTGTCCCATCGACTTGCCTCGTGGCAAGGCCAACTGAACTTTATCAACTGATAGGACCCATAGTACAGTAGCACAGTGATTCTACTTCAATTCTAACTCTCTCCCTTAAAGTAGAGTCTACTTTTTATATAATAATATACATGGCTTTGAAGTTAACAAACTTTAAGCACATAAAGCTTTGATCTAAACTCATCAAACTTTTCTCCAACAAGTGGCTTAGTGAAAATATCAACTAGTTGTTCTTCCGTACTATAATGAACAACATGAATTTCATGACTCAGCAGCCTCTCACGTATAAAGTGATATTGAATCTCAATGTGTTTGGTTCTCACATGGAACACTAGACTCTTTGCTAGTTGAATGCCACTCTGACTGTCGCTATGTAACGTCGTGGGATTTTTCTGCCTCATGCCAATATCTTCCAAGATTTGTCTCAACCATATAGCTTCCTATGCTGCACTACACATTGTCTTATACTCTGCTTCTATGGTGGATAGAGCAATTGTACTTTGCTTCTTACTAGACCAGAAAAAGCAACTGCCACAAAACTAGAATACATACCCTGTGGTGGATCTCAGATCATCATAGTCACCTCCCCAATCCGCATCCACATAGCCACACAACTCAGGTAAACTCTCATGCTTTATGTAAATCAAGCCATAATCTGAAGTGCCTTTTATATAATGCAAAATGCGCTTAGCTGCCTTCCAATGCATTTTTGTAGGTGCTGCCATAAACTGACTTACAATACCAACAGCATAGCATATATCTAATCTAGTCGTGGTAAGGTAAATCAAGCTCCCTACTAACTACCTATACAACATAGCATCAAATGACTGTGACTCATCAAGCTTAGAAAGCTTTTTACCTGGTCCAATAGGAGTATTCACTGGTTTGCAATCCTGCAACCTAAACTTGTGCAACTCTTTGACATACTTCACTTGTGTTAAACCCACTTCGTGTCCTTTTTGCCACACCTCTACTCCAAGGAAATAATGCATCAGGCTAAGATCTGTCATCTCGAATTGTTCCGTGAGGTCTTTCTTGATCATATCTATCATATCTTGATTATTTCCCATAATATATCAAGTCATAAACATAAAGAGCAATCAAAGCAACCATACCATCAAAGCATAAGACATACAGATTTGGATCAGAATGTGTTCTCACCATCCCCTTTGAATGAAAGTCGGCATCAATCCTGCTATACCACGCATGTGGTGCCTGTTTAAGACCATAAAGTGCCTTCTTCAAGCGACATACTTTATTTTCCTGTCCTTCTACTACAAGCCTTCAGGTTGATTCTTTGAACACCTCTTCTTCTAACTCGCCATTTAGAAAAGCAAATTTCACATCCATCTAATGACCGGCTCATATAGTTAATGCATGTACATAGGTGGCGAATTGTCAACATGAAGTTGTCGGGTCAGTTTTTAGACCGACAATATTGAAATTTACATTGGTTTGGATTTTTCCACAGATTGAACTAGGGTCAAAAAATTTAGAACCAATCCGAACCGAACATATTCAGAAAATTTAGAACCTATCCAAACTGAACACGTTCGGAAAATTCCTTTTTGATGGGATTAACATTGGGTCGAAAAAATTCAAACATAACATATTTTTCTGATCTTCTGTACATCTTTCAGGATGCTCATTAATAAATGGATCTGAGCATTGAAATCCAATAGGCAAGTGGGTGCACTATCGCGATTTCCATTTGCATGTTGCTAAGATCCATTTCTCTTGAGATTTTTTGGGGTTTTATGGAGAATTGTTCTAGGAAGCTAATTTGTGATGCTTTCTTGGAGCTTTTTCTTGTGTAGATCTGAATTTTCCAGCAAGTGTACTTTCATTTTAAGGATCATTAATGATGAAATCAATGATGCATGCTGGTTCTTTTCATAACTTCTGATTCTAGGCTATGTTTTGGTCAAAATAGCTTACTTTTTCATGCTTTTTGACTCAAAGTTGATAGCAAGAACACAAATCCAACAGGATCAGATCAATTTGATGGCTATGATTCTATAAATTGGTTTTCATGTGCTAGAGAAAGAGTTGCATGTCATAAATTTCCACTTTATAGTGAAGAAAAAATCGAAAAAGAGGTAAAAATCATTATTCTTGCTTGTTTTTTTTCATAAAGTTGGATATTAGGTGGCGGTAAAATACCATGTAGAGCTTGTAAAGAGGTGAATCCTTGAAGTAAGAGCCAAGAATTCTAGCAATTGAGCTTGTTGGAAGTCAAAAAAGTGCAAAAAATGACCATTTTTGGTGATTTTTGGAGAATGGATCTCTCTAAATCTATAAGGAGATCATTTTGGATTTTTTTACAGCATGATTAGCAATCCTTTTTACCTTCCCAGCAAGCTATCAGACCTGTAAATTGATGGCCAGTGGCTTATGCTCCATCTCCATCAAGTTTGAAGCTATTTTGACTTCTACAAATCAAAAAATCTTCGTTCTTAGCCTATACTGCTTCTTAGGATCAGTTTGCATGATAGACCATTTAAGACTGTTGGTAGCATCACTTTTGGGCTTAGGGAAGTGTTTGATTGATTTTACAGCATATTGCCTTGAGGAAGTGAGCCCTACTATAGAATTTCAAATACTCTGTTCTCACGCGTGTGAAGCCTAGGTGGCAGTTGATATGGCAAATGTCTCGGTCACTTGGTTTCCCTCTGTTCTGAACTTTACAGCACCCAATTTGGTGTCCTGTAGCCAAAGTTATGGCCATTTGAAATTTTGGCAGTTTTGTGAGCAAAATTTGCAGAATTTTGAATTGTTCCGATTGTATGCCAGTCATTTCCCTAATTTGTAGTACTAGGCTTGCATAAATTGATTGCATGTTGATTCTCAGTATGATTCTAACATGCATGAGGGACTTACAGTCAATTTGAGTGGTCATACGCATGTGCTATGACGGTTGGGTTACAAATCAGTGATAGTGGCTGACAAATTCCATAATACTAAAGTTTACGTAAAAAAATTCCGTAATGACATTTTCTAACTAATGTGCTGTGCTTTGCATGCCAGTTGGACATTGGTTTAGTGACATTAGGAATCGAACAATATTTCAATTTTTTGATTTCGATTGCCTTTTGTACTAACAATATTTTCGTCAGAATTTTTTGAATTATGTAAAATGAACCAAATTGAGTTTTTTCGAAAAATCAAACTTTCGGTCATTTTTTCATTATCTATGGAATCAGTTTAGATTAGTAAATTGACTAAACTGTGTTTATCAGTCAGAGTTGGTCACAATGTTTTCACTAAGGCTAAATTATCTCTCGGTACTAGATAATTTGAAATTGACAAAAGGAACCGCAATGAATTGGTCATCAGTTTTTATTGTAATGCCATTTTAATATTTGGTGTATGATACTCCCAGGTTGAAAGTTAGAATTGAATTTTTTTCTTTTCGATTGAATTCATATTTGGTTAAAATTTGAAATTAGTTACTTGTCTAATAGATTTCTAATCGATATTGATTGTTAGAAATGGGTCAAGTGAATGTTTGTGCAAGATACTCGTCAAAATTTAAATTGAAGACCGTCAAACAATATGAAAATGACTAGACAATACTCTTTATCCAGACAGTGAAATCTTGTTTGGATATAGTTTAAGAGTTAGTAAAATTCTATTAGTTGGATTTCCATTCATGTAATTTCATATTCTGAGTCTGGATAGTTTTTTTCAATATTAATTGAGTAATGCTAAACCAGTCAATAGAAAAAAAAACATTTTAATTTTATTGGAAAATGTGTAATTGTTAGGAACTGATCATAAGTAAAAAGTTGATTTCATTTCCGGTTAAATCCTATGGTAAATCATATGCAAAAGATTAGACTAGTACTATTTTTCATACTAGTAGATGATTTTTGTATATCAGTGATTCAACCCAGGTATAGAATACAAGTGAAATTGTTTCATACTCCCTACAGTAATTAACTTTAGACATTTACTAATGTCATTATGTCTTCTTAGTACCTTAGCTAAAATAGATTTTCAAGGGACTGAAAGTCCTAAGGGTGGAAGAATAGTGGACATCAGTGGTAGTAAGTGTGACCGAGAAATATATTTAACAATTAGGATTCGGTAATCCCTGTAAATAATTGCTTAATCCCAGATATTAATGTGAAGTTTTTAGCATGTGTGAACTTCACTACACACTTTACAGGATCTTACTGAGGTGTTGTGATTGCACAAGATTGATCAGAGAACAGTTTACTTGAAAAATCTATGACAAGAGTACAATGGCATACATCTGATGAAAAAATCTAACTTCTCACTATGGGAATTGAATGTCAGAAATAATTCTAAGTGTTCAGTATGTGAAAAACAGGCTGCTCTTGGGTAGAGGGAGAAAATCAATCATGAAAAACTCGGGTAGAGAGAGAATGAGTCCAAAACCCCAAAATCTCAATATTCACAATATGGCAAAACATGCCAAGCTTTCCCTACATGAGAGACACTCGAATTCCTACAGTGGAGTTGCATGGAAAGTCCACTTAACTGAACTAATTCACCTACCAGAGATCCACATGTGTAACTGCATGCATGTATGTCACATGTACTGCATGTCAACTCATAAAACTGCCTAGACATGTGTAGATAACATCAACCACTTTGCATGTTGCATGCACTGATTGCATGTGGCTTGCATGGATATAGTATGACATTGCATGCTATCTAAACTTCAACATGTCATCAAAATTGAATCTATCTAACTCAAATCCGAGCTATACTAGAAGGTTATGTGCTCAATTCACATGCCTTTTATGTACAACATGAAATTTAGTGGAAATCACCATGGACATGGCCCCAAACTCGAGATAGGAAGATAATATTTTAATAATCTTCACACTCCTCTTTAAAATTTATGTTCCTATCAAAATAGACTTTGAGATTAGGCCAAGGTTAGACCTCATCTTCATAAAGACATTCTTGAGTAGAGGCTTGGTGAGAAGATATGCAACACAATCTGAAGATGCAACATGTTCCAATGAGATCTCTCTCCCAATGACTTTTTCTCTTACAAAATGATGAACCACTTAAATATGCTTGCTCCTTGCATGAAAGACTGGATTATTTGCAAGAGCTTGATCAGAAATGTTATCATTCTTGATAATTGGAAGATCTTCATCTGCATAACACTTTAGCTCCAAAAGTAGCCTTTTAATCCATAAAACCTCCTTTGTCATGGTTGTAACAGATTTGTATTCAGTTTCACAAGATGATGTTGAAATAGTTGTCTGCTTCTTTGATAGCCAAGAAACCAAGTTCCCTCCAAGAAATATAGTGTAAGCACTTGTGGATTTCCTATCCAGCTTGTCTCTTGCAAAATCTGAATCTGAAAAAGCAATCAAAGTAGAATCTTCTCCTTTGTAGAATAATCCATAATCCAAGGTAGAAGATATATACCTCAAGACTCTTTTAGCCAACTTCCAATGATATAACTTTGGATCTTGCATGTGTTACTTAGCTTATGAACACAAAAGCTTAGATCAGGCCTAGTCACTGTTAACCAAATAAGTGAGCCAATAAGACTCGTATAAAGAATGATGTCCATAAAGGATTTTTCATCATCTTTAATGAGAACTTTTACAGTGTGCTTCCTCTTCTCAGGCTCCATATGTCAACAAAGAAAAGCTCCAAGAAGACTGCAATGAATCAGAAGTCGATTCAAAGTCAAGAACAATCATCATATCCACAGTTGAAGAAGATGTTTTGCAGGTATGGCAAGCACAATAACATGAAATCAGGGATTGTCGAATTCTCCAAGAGAAGAATGCAGCCAAGCAACCTGATCAACAAGCAAACATAGTTTCATCATCTCCTCAGGTCAAAGTGGACGAAGGCACATTCATGGTCAAAGACCAAAGCGCATTTTTGGATGATTCATGGTTTTTTGATTCTGGAGCAACTCAACACATCAACGTGAGATTTTCAGCTCCTATATGTCTTACAACACGCAGAAATTTGTTCATGTTGGTGACAATAGTACTCACACTATTGAAGGTGAAGGTACTGTAAGATTGCAATTTCAGCATGATCAATTCAAATTACTATCAAAGGTCTTATATGTTTCTGAACTCTCTACAAATTTGTTATCAGTAAGTAGAATTACAGATTTAGGTCATAAGGTAGAATTCAAATCTGATCAATGCAAAATTATTGATAGGAGTAATAAGATCCTTGCACTTGGCAAGAGGCAGAGTTACTTATATAGATTGGCACATTGTTATTCTGAGTCTAGTCAAGCTTTGAAGATCTCTGTTCTAGTCAACAAAGTATTACTATGGCATCATCGCTGAGGACACTTGAATCATGCATCTATTTTGGACATGTCCAGACAATCCATGGTTTTTGATCTCGACTATCCTTCTGGTAAGGTTGATCTCCCTGTCTGTCATAGCTGCATCTTTGGAAAGCAAGCTAGGTTTCCTTTTAGATCAAACCATAGGCATGCAGCAAAAGGTCTGTTAGATGTTGTTCATAAAGATATATGTGGACCTACGCAAACTCTTTCATTGCTAGATGCAAAGTATTGTATTACTTTTATTGACGAATTCTCCAGAAGAACAATTGTTTATTTCATTAAACAGAAATCAGAGACTTTCATCAAATTCATACAATTCAAAGAGCATGTTGAGAATCAAATTGGAAAATGAATCAAAGCACTGAGGTCAGATAATGAGAGAGAATACATCTCCAACGAATTTAAGGAGTATTGCCTTAGCAACGACATTGAACAATAATACATTACCTCCTATTCGCCTCAGTCAAATGGTCTTGCTGAGAGAAAGAACAGAACTTTACTTGAATCGACATAGTGCATGTTATCACATGCGACACTTCCGAAGTCCTCCTAGGCTAAAGCTGTTTCAACAGCAACTTATATTCAGAACAGATGTCCTGCTAAATGTCTCTCAAACAGAACATCATTCGAAGTTTGGACAAGTACCAAACCTTCTTTATTAAACTTACGAGTTTTTGGATGTACTGATTTTGCGCAGATACCTTATAATCTTAGGAAGAAACTCAACTTACAAAGTATCAAATGTGTTTTCATGAGCTACACTACTTCAGATCAAGCCTACAAGTTGTGCGATCCATCGAGTTGAAGATATTCACTAGCCAGGATGTCATCTTCATCGAAGATTAGTTTCAAGAAATCAAAGAAAAGGGTAGTCCCCATGTAACCAACCTATCAGATTCTCCTGACACATTGAGCTTTCTAGTTCCTTAGTTGACTGTCCAAGCTCTTCTACTTTTGATGAACAACAAATCAACGGTGAATCAGAAAATGATGATGTTGCAGTTTAGCAACTACAGTATGATGGAAATGATCAACTTCCTCTATTACCCAGAAGATCTTCAAAAATTTAGCAGACCACCTAACCGGTATATCGACAAGTTTGTAGCCTACCTTGTCTAGGAACCGATGTTCGTCCAAGAGGCACTCAATCAACTTGATTTAGATCTCTGGAAAGAAGCTATGCATAAAGAGTATTCATCTCTTATCAAAAACCAGACATGGACAAATGTTGAATAACCTGCTAGCAGAAACGTAGTTGATTGCAAATGGATTTTCAAAGTCAATTACAATGTAGATGGAAGCATCAACAAGAGAAAGACAGGACTTGTCGCCAGAGGATTTTCTCAATTTAAGATGAAGACCTTGCTAATCGCCAATGAGTTATGGGATGTTGTTACAGGTATAGAAGTAAAACTTGAAGACAACAACTCAAAGTGAAAATCAAAGGATGATAAAGCTTTCGCGCTAATTATCCTCAATATATCAGATACAAAGATTGGACACATAGTTGAAACTAAAATGTCAAAAGATGTTTGGTACATCCTGAACTCACTATATGACGTGAGGGACGTAACTACTAAGTTACATCTACAAAGAAAATTCTTCACATTCAAGATGTCTAATGGTGATTCTTTTCATAGTCACATTAACCAGTTTAAGAATCTCTTGCAATAGATGGCCGTTGTCGGATCAGTTATAGATGATCAAGATGCAATTATGACATTGCTTTCAAACTTGTCCTCTACATATGAGAATTGGATGATAATCATATCGACACTCTCAGATTTAACTCTCACTAGAGTTATCACTTTGTTGCTGCAAGAAGACAATAGAAGAAGTCAAGACACTTCGTCTACTTCCTCCTCTTAGGCTCCATATGTCAACAAAGAAAAGCTCCAAGAAGATTACAACAAATCAGAAGCCGATTCAACGTCAAGAACAATCATCAAATCCACAGTTGAAGAAGAAGATGTTTTGCAGGTATTGCAAGTGCAATAACCATGAGATCAAGGATTGTCGAATTCTCCAAGTGAAGAATGCATCCAAGCAACCTGATCAACAAGCAAACATAGTTTCATCATCTCCCCAGGTCGAAGTGGACGAAGGCACATTCATGGTCAAAGACCAAAGCGCATTTTTGGATGATTCATGGTTTCTTGATTCTGGAGCAACTCAACACATCAACGTGAGATTTTCAACTCCTATATGTCTTACAGCATGAAGAAATTTATTCATCTTGGTGACAATAGTACTCACACTATTGAAGGTGAAGGTACTGTAAGATTGCAATTCCAGCATGATCAATTCAAATTACTATCAAAGGTCTTATATGTTTCTAAACTCTCTACAAATTTGTTATCAGTAAGTAGAATTACAGATTTAGGTCATAAGGTAGAATTCAAATCTGATCAATGCAAAATTATTGATAGAAGTAATAAGATCCTTGCACTCGGCAAGAGGCAGGGTTACTTATATAGATTGGCACATTGTTATTTTGAGTCTAGTCAAGCTTTGAAAATCTTTGTTCTAGTCAACAAAGTATTACTATGGCATCATCGCTTAAGGCACTTGAATCATGCATCTATTTTGGACATGTCCAGACAATCCATGGTTTTTGATCTTGACTATCCTTCTGGTAAGGTCGATCTCCCTGTCTGTCATAGCTGCATCTTTGGAAAGTAGGCTAGGTTTCCTTTTAGATCAAACCATAGGCATGTAGCAAAAGTTCTGTTAGATGTTGTTCATCCAGATATATGTAGACCTATGCAAACTCTTTCATTGCTAGATGCAAAGTATTTCATTACTTTTATTGACAAATTCTCCAGAAGAACAATTGTTTATTTCATTAAACAGAAATCAGAGGCTTTCATCAAATTCAGACAATTCAAAGAGCATGTTGAGAATCAAATTGGCAAACGAATCAAAGCATTGAGATCAGATAATGGGAGAGAATACATCTCCATTGAATTCAGGGAGCATTACCTCCTATTCACCTCAGTCAAATGGTCTTGCTGAGAGAAAGAATAGAACCTTAGTTGAATCGAAAAAGTCGAGTTTGCATCCTACCTTGTTCAAGAATCGACGTCCATCCAAGAGGCACTCAGTCAACCTAATTTAGATCTCTAGAAAGAAGCTATGGATAAAGAGTATTCATCTCTTATCAAAAACCAGACATGGACAAATGTTGAATTACTTGCTAGCAAAAATGTAGTTGATTGCAAATGGATTTTCAAAGTCAAGTACAATGTAGATGGAAGCATCAATAGGAGAAAGTCATGACTTGTTGCCAAAGGATTTTCTCAGGTATACAATGTTGATTACACTGAGACCTTTAGTCTAGTCGTCAAGCATTCTCTATTCGACTTTTGCTATCATTTGCCACTGCAGCAGATTTGGAAATACATCAAATGAATGTACAGACAACATATTTTAATGGAGTTATCAAAGAAGACATTTACATGGTGCAACCTGAAGGTCATATTATCGAGGGTAAACACAATCATGTGTGTAAACTCCATAAGGCACTTTATGGCTTGAAGCAATCTGCTTGGGCATGGTTTCAAAGGATTATTACTTTCCTTATTGATCACGGCTACACACCTAGCTCTTCAGATGCAAATGTTTATCTCAAAGCAGTGCAACAGTTTTTTATCATTATCACTTTATACGTGGATGATACATTGCCTTTTAGCAATGGTACCGATATGATAAAAGAGGCCAAGACAATGCTATTTTATGAATTCTTCATGATCGATCTGGGCAAAGCTCATTTTTGCCTTGATATACAAATCGATAGAGACAGAAAATAGAAGTTGGTCTACATTACACAACAGAGGTACATCTACAAGATGTTAGTCAGATATAATCTAATCAATTGCAAGCTAGCTCTCTCACCAATGGAACTGGGTCTCAAATTGTCAAAGGACCAGTGTCCCCAAACAGTTCATGAGAAGCAACAGATGCGTGAGTATCCTTACCATTCTATTAGATGTAGACACTCGTGAATCCACTTTTGGATTTACATTCTTTCTCGACAATGGTCCAGTTTTCTGGAACAGTCGCAAGCAATCTTCGATAGTTGTGTCTTCCACTGAATCAGAGTTTTGTGATAATCAAAGTGCCATCGCTTTATCAGCCAATCCTAGATTTCATTCTAGGAGTAAGCACATTGAACTAAAGTATCATTTTGTCAAAAGCAAAGTTCTCAACGAAGAGGTCAGATTGATAGCAAATATTTTTACCAAAGCATTAAGTTTGGAAGCACACAGAAGATTTTGTGTAGAACTAAGTTTGAAGGTCAAGGCATTCAAGGATTCAGATTGAGAGAGAGTGTTGGATTATTCTCCTTCTTATCAATCGACTAATCGATTTTAATCTTCATCCATTGTTTATCCAGTTCTGTGGATTTTCTCGTGTCTTTACACAGTCTGCAAATTTACAAGTGTTTTTACACATTCTACAAAAATACACGGAGTTTGACAACACTGTCACATTTTTTCTCTCTACAATCCAGACTTTGTCGCCTGTCAAGAATCTCATGTAAAAATGCAGCGTCATCTTTTTCACATTTTTTGCCTATCAAGATTTGCGAGTACATATGCAGAGTCTCATTTTTTTGCATTTTTCAAGGTGCCTCAAATGTTAAGGAAATGACATTGGCAAAGTGTGGGATTTACCCTAATATGAAAGAAATGAGTTTTTAAGGCATTGTCGGGTTTTTCGCAAAAAGCTAACATTCTTGCATTTTTGGGACACTCTCACCTGTGGCAGTTTTAGTTCATTTATGCAGAGTGACAGTTCTAGTTCATTTATGCAGACAGACTGTTTACGGCCAATTTCCACCACTTATCAGCAATCAATGAGAAGTAACTAGATGAATGCCAGCGGACACCAACCAACTGACAATCGCATTTGATGACCTAATTACTTAGTATAAATCAATTGTTCATACATCTCTTTTAAGAAGAAGTTCTCAAGATCAAAAAGTATTGTTGTTGTTAGCTCTCTATCAAGCTTTCAAGCTTGAACTCTGTTGAGCATCCTAGCTCAGACTTTTAGAGATTTATTTTAGAGTTGCTATTGCGTTATTGCTTATCAGCAGAGCTGCTTATTATCAAACTTATTTTCAGTTACTCAAAGACGGCTTAGAGTGCACGATTTCTATCTGCTATTGTTTTGTGCTCATTAGTATCTGATTTTGTTTTTCTAAATCAATACTATCTTATTATTGACAGTTTGTGCTTGTACTTGATCTATAAGTAGATCACCCATTTCAATAGGAAGTTGATAAGACATTGTGATTTTATGCATATCTCTTGTGATTTCACCAGTAGAATTGGTTTTTTATACTTTATAAGCTATCATTAAGTATTGTACTTTGCTCTTTGCTCATAGTTCATATAGGTACTGTACACGTGTGAGGCCGCCCTTGATGTTTCTTGAAGTTTACATGAGTTCATCTTGCTAAATAAATAAAGATTTACATCTAGATCTTGATCTAATCAATAGTACTTGTTAGATCACTTGATTTGGCAATTAAAACCTCGTAAAGATTGATTATACTAATCAAACATTGTTCAAAAATCAAAAAATCAACATGGTATCAGAGCTTGGTACAAGAGGGATGTAAATAAAGCATTGATAATATCAAAATAATTGGAATTTTGTGGTTTTTGATCTAATCTTGAGTGGACGATTTTAAAGAGACTGATAGCATTATTAGTTTTGGTTCAAATTTAGTTGTGGGTTGTAGGTGTACTGTACACATGTGTGAGGCCATATAGATCCTATGTGAAAGAGCTCCATCTTTGTTTTTGTCCAAAATCTTGCATACTTGTCCAAATTTCAAGCTTTCTAGTGCATTGTCTAGATCTCGGTTCAATCTATCAAATGCTAATGATATAATAGAGGTTTGAATCATTGATGCATTTGTTTTGAAGCATTAGGTCAGCTCATTAATTCCAATTTGTTCAAATCTTGAGAGGGTGAAGTTAATTCAACAAGAGAGTGCTAAAATCAACTTTTAAGGGAGTGAATTGCTAGAAATTTTGAGTGAATCTATTATACCATCATCCAAGCTTGGGCTAGTTTGATTGGGCCGAGACTACAAGCTTCTTAGTGAACTAGAAGTCTATCTTAGATCATTCATTTTCAAGAAATCTTTGTGCATTTCATAAGCAAATCCTTCATTATGCTATCCATGAGTGAATTCTTGTTAGAATCTTGTGAGAGAATAACATCCACAAATTATTCTATTGTCATGTGAACCATGAAAATAACAATTCTGCAATAGAAAACCATTGTTGACATTACTTGTTAAAACCCATCGAGCAATGGAAACTTCTCCAAAGAAACTAATATAGATTGCTGGCATAATTAAAAATCAGTTTCCAATAAAGTGTTGATTGATTGAGAGAACATTCCCAATCATTATTCACGTCCATATTTTTCAAATATACACGCAAATTAGATGCTGGCAATTGAGTTCTAGAGAATCCATAGAAATAAAATTCTCTAACAGAAGCCACTTTAAGCTCTTGTAAAATGGATCCATGAGGCATTGAACAATAATCCAAAGTATTGATACAAGTAGGATTTTTATAGATTAATGATATCTCTTCATTTTTACCAGTATCCATGTTGAATACCTCATACTCCAATAGATCATTGCCAAAAACAAAAATACTCTTGAAAGCTTCCAAATCGAAATGAATTGGTTTGCAGATCAGATCCTTTAAATAGCCACTCAATTCTGTCACGGCATACCAATAGCAAAATTATTGATATTTGTAGTATAAATGGTGTCGTTCCTACTGGGGAGCAATAAAAGGACTAATACTGTCATTATTAATGCAAAACAGAGAATAATAAAAAATGAATGGAGTGAAGCAGAGAAGTGATTGCAAACTGGTCATCAACAAATGTTTCCACAAGGGGCTGCCAGTACAACCTTGCAAAGAAGACAAAACACCCAGAAGAAAAATTGAATATTCAACAATGAAGTCCAGACTCAAGTTAGGAGTAAGACTGAATTAAGATCATACATGGCAACAATGTTTGTCCTTGAAACAGCAAAGAATGGCATCAGAGTGTAGAGGATAGAGACTCGCCATCTAGCATGGTGCTCACTTATCATTTAGACCCTCAACAGTCAAAGAAAACATACAATCTAATTTTCCATTAAGTCAATTCCGAATGTAGGCACTAAGAGTTAGAATTAAATACTAGAAGACTGATCTAAGCCTCTGTATATGTCACTTAAAATTCTACTCTAAACCAAAACACAAGAACTAAGCCAAGTCACCATGGAAAACATTACTGAACATTCTCATTATAGAAAAATGGTGTGAGACAGAACAATAGAAATCTGTATTGAGTAAATAATAGCCAGTACATAGCATTCTACAAAGCAGTATGGATTCCCAGGGAAGTACACATCTGCTCTACCATTCTAGTTTACAGAGAAATAAGAGAAGCCATAATGCTCTCTGAAAACATCACAACTAGGCTATCTCCTGCAACAGTAAGAATGCTATTGTCTAAATGCTTTACAATGGCATGAATCTGGCATGATATATCCAGAGAGAAACTCGTGGAACAGGAGGAGGCCCAATAACTGCTTGAAGAGAAAGAGCAAATGAAGCCTTGACATCTGGAATAGGGCCTTCATGAGCCAATAGCATACTGTCACAGTAGGATCAACAGTTAGAAAGCAGGGTTGATGTCTCAAGTAAGGAAAAACAGCCAGGTCGAAGATGAATGAGGGTCGTTGGCCATCTGCAAACTACCTTTGAATCTGTAAAACAAATGGAAACAGCCGCTTAAGAATATGTGTAAAGATGCGCTGCTCTCTGCTATAGGAAAACCAACTTTGGAGTGCACTAGAGGCTGCCATGAACCTGATAGATGGCCAATAATTAAAACTGTCAACAATCATATATGCAACATCAAGCATTCACCATAAGCATTCACCACAAGAAGGCGGAAGAAGAACATGCACAGTCACACTATCACTCTATATCATACTGAATGTCAAATGTACAAATAAACCTTGAACCCCTGATAGAGAGAGAAGACCTACAAGTGGACTAATAGGCTACCCTACGGCTAAAGACAGCTGGTCACAACTGTCAACATTAATGTACCTCGTAAACAGTAACAATGAAGTTTATCATTGATTTCTAACACTCTCCCTCAATGATAAAATTACATTCTTCTATTCCTAATAGAGTACAAAACCTCTCAAATTTACATCTACCTAATGACTTAGTAAAAATATCTGCCATTTGATCTTCAGAATTACAAAAAGCAAGATCAATGGCTCCATCAAGAATTTTCTCTCAAACAAAATGGTAGTGTATTTCGATGTACTTGGTTTGAGCATGTAAAACTAGATTTTTGGCAAGGTGAATGCAACTTTGATTATCGCAAGATATAGTAGTCGCATCCACCTGTGGTTGACCTAAATCCACAAGCAATCTTCATAACCATACCGCTTAACTGAATGTATGACCACTAGTAGATCTTTTCTCATCAATATTACCTACCCAATCGGCATCTGTAGAACCTACCAACATTGGCGCTTCAGGTTGATCATACTTCAAACCAAAATTCAATGTTCCTCGAATGTATGTGAGATTACGTTTAGTAGACTTCTAGTGTGCTTGACTAGGATCTTGCATAAATTGACTAACAACACCAACAAGATAAGAAATATCAGGTCGTGTGTGTGTCAAATAAATCAAACTACCCACCAGTTGTCTATACATCCACTTTCTCAAATTCATCATTTGCAGTAAGCTTCATGTTGACATCCATAGGTGTTCTCAAAGGCTTACAATCCTGCATATTGAACTTATAGAGAAAATCTCGTGCATATTTGCTTTGTGTAAGAAAGACCATGTCTTCCTTTTGTCGTACTTCAATGCCAAGACAATAGTGCATCAATCCTAGATCACTCATGTCAAAAGCATTGGAAAGATCTGATTTTATTTCATCAATTAAGCTCTCATTACTTCTTGTAATAATCAAATCATCCATGTACAACACAATGAACACTATATCTGAAACTTGCCTTAGAATGTAAAGATTAGGATCAGCAACACTCTTTACCATTCCCCTTTGTTTGAAGTGTTCATCAATGCAAGAGTACCATGCCCGTGGTGCTTGCTTCAATCCATAAATGGCTTTGTTGAGCTTACAAATGAGAGGCTCTCTCCTTGGCTCAACAAATCCTTGAGGTTGTACTAGGTACACCTCTTCATCCATCATTCCATTAAGAAAAGTAGATTTAATGTCCATTTGCTGGATCTTCCCACCATAGAAAGCAAAAATAGCAATGATAGAACGTATAGTTACCATCTTAACTACGGGTGTGAAGGTTTCCTCAAAATCAATACCTTCTTGTTGCTCAAATCCTCTCGCAACCAACCGTGCTTTGTACTTGTTGAGTTGCCCATCAGCTCTATATTTGATCTTGTCTATCCATTTACAAGTGATAGGCATCTTACCATCAGGTAGCTCAACCAAGTTGCACGTCCTATTTTTCGATATAGCTTCCATTTATGTTTCCATAGCTTCATGCCACTCCTTGTACTCCTTTGCTTTATCAAAAGTTTTTGGTCCTTGAGCCTTGAGCATAGTGTTAGAAATCCATAAATCATAATATGGATGGACAGACTAGGATTCGAACCCAGGACCTCCCTCATACCGGATGGGATGCTCTACCACTGAGCTATCCTCCCTGTTTGATAGTTATCTCTAGAGTGTGGATTGATATCCAACACCCTCACTCAAGCCACACTTGGTTGGGGTCCTAGCTATCACCTGCCCCACAACTTGGGCCACCTAAATATGGCTTTGACACCATGAACTGTTAGGTCTAACTTGGCTTTGATACCATGTTAGAAATCCATAAATCATAATATGGATGGACATACTAGGATTCGAACCCAGGACCTCCCTCATACCGGATGGGATGCTCTACCATTGAGCTATCTGTGAAAGATTTCAGATCCTTAAGTCCAATCTACTTGAATGATCTTTGGTTAGAAAGAGAAATACACTACCAATCTCACCAATGTAGAAAAATCAGCATCTACACACAAATTGAGATGCAAATACCAATAGAACTTGATCAAACTTGAATGAAATGATTATGTACTGTTGTTGTCCATACAAAACCAGTAAGATACTGTATTTCACACGTGTGGATCCAAAAATAGCAAATATAGATCATTCTACACATAGAATTGCAAGCAATCATCAAGATAGTGCACCAATGGATAGTAGAACCCAAGAGAACCATGTATAAGCATGAAATGAGATAGAGAAGAGAGAAGATTGCTCTCTCCATGAGTTACATCCTTTTATAGCAAGTCCAAACCCTATTTGGCCACTTGGCTTTCCCACCAAACTAATCCAAATGACCTGTCATATGAATTAGATCAAAGCTAAGACAATGCTCTAAAATTTTATGCAAAGAAACTTGAAATAAAATCTCAAATCAAATCTGAAAAATTCAAACAAAAAAAAATTCTAATCACCTATTTTGATAGCTTTTGGGAAAATTGCAATAACGTTTGCATCTCTTACCCAAATTGCTTGCAAATTGGTGCAAATGAAAGCTAAACAAAGATTTAAAGACCTATGGAATCAAGTTAAAAATGAAAAATAAAATTTAATGTCAAAAATTGATCTGAACAGACCTGAAAAATTCAAAGTTAAAAAGTAGCAAAAAGAAAGCTACAAATGCAATAAACTTATCAAATCTAATGAAATTCACATAGAATCATCATGAATTTAGGATATATGCTTTGATACCAAGAAATGTCATGTGCCAATCCCAAACTAATAGCAATAATAATGAAGTAAATCTAAAAGCAAGAAGAGAGCAAGACAATCATGATAGCATATCAATAGAAAGCTAGAAACATGGAGATCACCATAGAATCACATTAGTGATGGAAAGAATAGTACAAGATATGAACGAGCATTACATGCGGATAGGACACATGAGACCTAGCAATGGAGATCCCTATGGCTCACATTCATGCTCTTACTTAACTAAACATAACTATCTTGAGAGATAGTTAGCCCTTGTTAAGTATTATTCAAACTGCATCGGGCCCTTGTCGGCCTATTATCCTTATTAATTACTTTGGATGGCCTAAATAGGGAATTGCCTTTTTCTTAAGGCTAATAGCTCTTTTTGGGCCTACAAAACTTACATTGGATATTATCTTGCACGTAAAAACTTGGATGTACTTAAAGTACATGACATCTATATGGAAAGTGAGGATGGAATCACTAATGGTGATCCATGACCTCTATGGTATAGTTCTTGGAGAGGAGGTAGAACCTCAAGAAGGTCAAGAACAAGTAAAGTACAAGAAGAAGGCTAGATTGGCCTTGCATTGTTTAAAAATGATTGTAAGCAATGACCTCTTGAAAGAGGTAGCTTATTGTGTCTAGGCCAAAGAGGCTTGAGATTTAATAAAAGGCATTCATGAATCCAATAACACTTCTAGGATACTCATGCTAAGGAACCAAGTGCTCCAAAGCATGAAGGGAAGTGGATAAAGTGCACAAGAATATGTGATAAGAATTCAAACTTTGAACAAAGAATTGGCTTCAATTGGAGATAAAATCCAAGATAATGAATTAGTTCAAGTCATTTTGAATGGACTTGGTGATGAGTTCACCAATCTTTTTCAATCATTTGTCATTCAAGACAAACTTCCCACAATTGACAAGTTACATAATGTACTTGTGGTCGAGGAGAGTAGGATTCTACATCTCAAAGCAAGGATGGTCTATGTCACTACAAGGTGGTGATGAGAAGGCAAACTTCACATACAAAGGGAAGAAAAAGTTCCATCCATCCAAGAAGCACCAAGGCAAGGAGGCCAAGGGCAAAGATGGTGGATCTACCTCTGAAGGAAAGTACAAGAATAAAAGCAAAGTTAAAGTGTTTTTTTTGTGGAAAGAAATGACACTTTGCTTCTATATGCTTTAAAAAGAAGAATGCTCAAGGGAATGAAGATCATGGCAATCTTGCACATGAGGAGGAGGAAGAGGATGGTTTCAACGCATCCTTGATGGTAGCATCAAATCCAACTTCAAGCAAAGACATATGGTGGATTGATGTGGGGCTTGTTCCCACATGTTATTCAACAAGGACTTTTTCTCTACTTTACTTTCTTGTAATGATTTTAAGGAATCTATATACACTACTAGTGATCAGAATGTAAAATAGATGGTATTGAATCTATTCCACAAGATCATCTAAGAGGATAGATCTAGATAATGTCTTGTATGTTCCATCTATTACTAAAAATTTGCTTAGTGTTGGACAATTGATGGATAATGGACTAGATGTACATTTCAAGAATGGAGTTTGTTCCAGCTTGAAAAATGACAAGTGCATAGCTAGTGGCATTAAGGAAGGAAGACTTTTTATATTGGATGCTAATGTGGCCATTGAAAGTGTGAACATGGTTAGGGAGGAGATGACACAAGTGGAGTTATGGCACAAAAGTAGAATTTCCATGGACTAATGAAATCTCTTCACTTTTATCAATATCCATGTTGAATACCTCATACTCCCTTAGATCATTGTCAAAAATAAAATTATTCTCAAAAGTTCCCATATCATCCTTATAATAACCACTCAATTTCAAATCATGGAATATCAGTGTCATATAGTCCTCAATCGGAAAGTTTGGTGAATGCCTTGATCGACTTTCTTTGAGCATAGCAATATTCTCAATCTGATGATCCATAGTTGCTTGTTCATTAACCAAATTAAGGCATTGATGTAGGTCAAGTTCCAAACTTTGATGGTCGAAGTGAAACTCGAAAGGATGTTCATTTATCTTTACATCTTGATCTGAATCTTGACTTTCGTCTAGATCCTGATTTTCACCATCTATTGTTGTAACTTGAATAAAAATTTTGAATAGGACTTTTGTTGCCTGCAACTGTATGTGGATGTATGACATGACTTTCGCTATCACTTTGCTCATCCGACTCATTGTCCTCGCTTTGCTCATCCGTTTTGTCATTATCACTTTGCTCATCAGACTCATTGATGGGATCATCTTCATCTTCAGAAGTTTCTTTCCTTATGCAGTTGTCGATCCACTGATGCTTTAGTGTATACACTCACTTTCTGAATCTGTATCTTCATCTCTTCAAACCATCTGGATTGTTCTTCTTTTCTTTCAGCTTCCAACTTAAGCCTTTGTTCTTGTTGCTTGTACTTTGAAGCATATTCCATAGTTTCTCTTAATCGGAACCCCAACTAGAGAGAAGTAATTTGTAGATAGTTTTCTACAATGCTCCGATATTGAGGTTGTAAGCCATATATATAGCATTGTACAAGATATACTTCTGCATAATCGAATACTGGGACCATTTGTTGGAATTCTCTATTGTACTTTGCAACCATAGCTGTCTGGTCCAAAGAACACCATTGGATGAAGTCAGATCGATTGAAGATCTGTCTACAAACTCTTTTGAAAGTTCACCAGTTCTCAGGAAAAAAGTCCTGAACGATGTTCCACCATGACTGAACATGTCCTTGGAAACTCGATGAATCAAAGAAAACTATATCAATGTCACCAATACCTCCACTATAGTAGAAGTTATAATCCAAATCCTCTAGCCAATTGTCTACATTAATGGAGTGGATGCTTCCATCAAAGGTAGGACTAATGTATTCAGACAGTCGCTGGTTGTAATAATAAGGTTTTCTTTGAGCAGTGACTTTCCACCATTCATTGATATGGTTTGTAGATAAGTGCTCCAGAGTAAGTGCACGATCCATCATATTGCACAATTCCATAAAACTAGCGACATAAATGGATTTGGAGAGAGAGAGAGAGAGAGAGAGAGAGAGAGAGAGAGAGAGAGAGAGAGAGAGAGAGAGAGAGAGAGAGAGAGAGAGAGAGAGAGAGAGAGAGAGAGAGAGAGAGAGAGAGAGAGAGAGAGAGAGAGAGAGAGAGAGAGAGAGAGAGAGAGAGATTAAGAAAGGTTTGGGAGGCTCGAGCACCTTTTCGAAACTATTTGGTCTCAACCAAGGAAGGAGAGAGAGATAGCTAGAGATGGAGATACAAATAGAAAGAGCTAGAGCTTTATTAAGAATAGAGATGATGCTTTACAATGGAAAATGGCCTCCTTATATAGTTGAGAGGGGAGGCCATCTTGGCTCTCATTGGCCCTTTCTAATTGGCTAGAATCCTAATCTTAGTCATTCAAACTGAAATGATTGCAATCTAATGGTTCAATAAGAAGAGGACCAAACTCACATGATTCATGTGAGATTCCCTCAACTTAACCATGTAATTTGACTTTGGAGCTTTATATTATTTTATTCTATTTAAGCCCCAAGTCTTTTATTCAAGTTCTACCTAAGACATTTTGCATGCTCATTGGGTTGGGCTTACAGGACGCCAGTGCCCTCACACATATTATTCTAACTGTACAGAGTGTACTATGGCAGGGCCCACTAGGTAAGGCTTGGCCAACAATAATTTAAGTGGCAGGACCCACCTATCTATTTGTGTATAGGAAAAACCTACAATAGGGTCCTCGATTCACATTAGTGCCGATCTATCAGCACCATGTCTGCATTTGTCATGGAAGGGAGCTATTGTCGGCCCATTTATTGTTGGGACATGGATGCTTCAGGAAAAGCGTGGACATAATTTGTTTACATAAAATCTGAGTCGTTATTTGATGATGGCAATCAACAAGAATGTGGACTTGCCAGATTTTCATTAATAACCATATGAATCTGGTGGCCATTCCTGATAACCTTGTTCATTGACAAGTGGGTAGTCGAGGCATTTTATCAGAGTATCCCACGATAAATCTGGCTAATATAATGGATTCTCATAGATCGGCACAACTGGTCCCAATGTCCTAGACTCCCCAAATTGTAAGGTGGATATGACGTGCAAGCTTGACTTTCTTGTCTATCCAGGTATTCGTGGTATGCTATAACCTAAAGACTTTCCTCATCAGTCAATCTTACATATTGAGGACAAGGTATTGTCGTTGTAAGCGATGGTACTTTCTAGGCTGGAGGCCTGTTTAGGCTTGGATTCCTTGGATTTGGCCTTTGAAAAATGGATATACCCAAATTTGGCATTGTTTTGGAGGTCTGTTGAATCATGGAACAATTAGACTTCAGTAGAATCTTGCTCATTGAAGGACAATTGTCAAGCTTAGTCTTTCCCTTGTCATTGTACTTTCTAGTTGAAGGCTGCGTGATTGCACTTGTTTGTGGACCTTGTGCTGAATTGCCTTCAAGTTGCCCTATTGATGCTAGTCCCCTTTGTAATTCATCACTAAGAATTCTTTGCATTGATTGTGCAAAAAGCCCTAATAGAACCTGCCGGACTTCCTCGGTTGCCAATTTCTTAACTGTCAGTGGCATGATGGATTTTACCATCTCTGTTTTCTATACGGTTTTACTTGTTTGTCCGAGGGTATCTTTGCATACTTTGGGACTTTTGTCAGATCATTTATCAAGTTGTTCATAATCTCAACTTCATCTTGCATAGAACAATCATGTTCATCACTTGAACTTGATTTTGAGAAAGAAGAGGAGTTAGGTCAAGACCGATTTGGCTTGCGACATTGTTGTTTGTCTATTCTTATCATAGCTCGTAATTCCGTCTGTCCACAACGAGATAGTTAATCTATATGTGGCCCATTGTATCCCAATCTTGTGATGGATACAGAATGTATGTGATCATCATAGAACTAGATAATGATTCGTATTCCTTCAAACATGGAAAAACAAATAAGACATCAAAATTGAACAACAATATGTACAAATTGGAACTTAAATCAAGATATGAAAAATTGAATATTATTTTAAAAAAACACAAATACAACTTTTAAGACTATTTACGTTCTCAAATAAAAGATATCATCTTATAATTCAACTATCGAATATCAAGAATGTATAACTAATAAGATTAAAACTTGTTGGATTTACCTCCTCTACTCTCCTAAATCCTATGTTAATCTGCCTCCATTCATGCTGTTGTATTTTTACTCGTGTTGTTGCATAGTCTGCATATTTGAACTGTTTGTCGCTACAGTCTGCATTTTTACTCGGGAATTTTCACAAGCGAAAAATGTGACACTGCATTTTTACATGCAATTTATAACAGACAAAAAATGCGCCATTGCCCTACAAATGCCGAAGGTGCCCTTATAGAAAGACGAAGGTACCTTGCAAATAATTTTCTAAGGCATTGGATGGAGTGTCGCAATTTTCGAATTTTCATCAGTGGCAATTTTAGCGAAGCCTGACGTCGCGGCCTCCTCATGCTTGTTCTATGCACTGTGCAATCAGATTTGGCAACCACAATATCCATGCATGCAGTTACACATATGGATCCTTTGTAGTTGAGTTAACTGAGTTAAGTGGACTTTCCATGCAACACCACTGTAGGAACTCGAGCCACTTTGATGTAGGGAAGCTGTGGCATGTTTTGCCATATTGTAAATAATGAGATTTTGGTGTTTTGGACTCTCTCTCTCTCTCTGCCTGAGTATTCTAGTATTATTTTTCTCTCTCTACCCGAGAGTAGCCTGTTTTTTCCATACTGAACACTTAGAATTATTTCTGACATTCATTCCTCATAGTGAGAAGTTAGTTTTTCAGTCAGATGTATGCCATTGTGCCCTTGCCATAGATTTTTCAAGTACTCTGGCCTTTGATCAATCTTGTGTAATCACAACACCTCAGTAAGATCCTGTAAGGTATGTGGTAAAGTTCACACGTGCTAAAACTTCACATGATATCAGAGCTTCATGCTTTGAAGAGGTGAGGCAGATCTAAGCTATTGTATTGGTAGATTGAGTCAATTTACGCAAGATCCTAGTGAGAAGCATTGGAAGCTAGGAAAATGAGTTTTGATTTAGAGTATATTAAAATGTAGCACTAGATCAAAGAATAATAGATTAAGTTGGTATCTATCTTTTGATATTTTTGTTGATTTTTTTTCCAAATGCAATGTTTGGAGAACGAAAACAATGTTTATTTGTAAAGACTCTAAAATAATCGTCCAGTTGTTGGATGATGGTTGGGATACAAAACAAAATCAGCAAGCTAAGTGCAGAGTATGTTACTAATCCATGACATTTAGATATCACATCGAAAAATAAATGCTCACTTTGATGTTGTATTATAGAAGATGGATCAAATGCAGAAATGTTTGGAAGCCACTTGATCAAGATTTTGGTATAAAGACATGTTGCAATTTGATCTACCTCAGTACTATCAATTTTGATTGAATGGTGTAAAGATACGTTATGCCATATAAAAATATTCCTTTTTTTCTATTTCTAAGTGAATTAGTTTCATAAAATGTATTAACTAAAACAATTTCTCTTGTGCAAGTAAGAGTAAGGCAGGAAGATCATATAAAATGCAAAGATATTGGGACATCCATCGAAATTGAAGATCCATAGATTATGAACTATGGAATTTTGTATTATGTAAGACAATTTTTTGTATACGTTAGTTTTTAAAACATATGAACCACTTTTTCTATGAGGCTCTTTAATTTCTATGATCTCCATTTTCATGGTGCAAAATACAATGTAATTGCAACTGGATAATATGTTTTCAATAACAAGATTTATTGTCTCCTGCAGGAAATGCATTATTTCCATTGGAGAGATCTTAAGTCACTTGAACTCCAGTGACCACTACAATCAGATATCGAATCAATGCTTGCCCTTGTAGATGTCTCGTATATATTGGTTGTATTTTTGGTCTTCATTGCCTTGGTTTGTATTGTCCTTGTCTTGGCATATTTGGATATGTTCAGAAGATAATCTGATCAAAGCTTTGTTGCAACAAATCTAAGTTTGTCACATGTTTGGATTGGTTGTGGCAAAGGTTCGATCAGATCATCTTTCTGAACTTATCCAAAAAAAAACCATGGTAAAGGAAAGGCAGACCAAGGCTATGAAAAACAAACATGTCGAAAAATCGTAGAAATTGAAGATGAATGAATCATAGCCTGAATTAATAACAGGAAAAAAAAAAACCAGGTTGGAAGTAGCTTGGGTGGAGAACACTCGGCCATTGCAACTGGATATGAATTTTTGATCACAAGCTTTATGGTCTCCTGCCTGAAGTGCGTTATCTCCATTAGGGAGACCTTCGGGCATTTAAACTGAAAAAAAAAAACATAAACACAATTGAATGTAATTAATCAAAGATCAATTGATAGGAATTTGAATATGAAAAAAACAAAAAGACAATTAAAAGTTATTAAGCGAAGATTACCTCTTCCATATTTGGAAGTCCATCTTGTAGTGCAAGCCAATTAAAAAAGTGTTTGGCATTGCATACGGTATACCAACCACAGCTGACAAAATCAACCTGTTGGGAGGACTGTAGAATCCAAATTTTAACATTATGAGATATCAGATCAATGCGCGGGATGTTATAATTAAATCTACAGTGGAAACAAGCGCGCGTTGAACCAATATCCAAAAAATATTGTTTGAATATCAGATCAATGTGCACGTTATGAAAAGGGGCACGTCGAACTGATATTGATAAATTTTTACCTCTGCATCAACAATTTTTAGCTTTGTATATGCTTTTGAATTTGGTACTGAAAAGACTTCCAGTATTTTCTGGATATGGCTCTTGGCAATTTCGTGTGTGTGTGTGTGTGTGTGTGTGTGTGTGTGTGTGTGTGTGTGTAATAGAGTTCACCTTTAAACAAATTGGATATTGTACGATTCTTGCGCTCAGCTATACCATTGAGAGCAGGATTATGAGCTTGCGTAAATTGTCTTTTAATCCCACATTGATCACAAAGATCATTGAAGTCATTAGACTTGTACTCACCTCCACTATTTGACCTTAGGACTTTGATCTTCCTACCAGTCTGATTTTCGACCAATGCTTTGAAGCTCTTGAAATTGTCAAATGCATCCAATTTTTTCTTCAAGAAGTAGATCCACATCTTACGTGACATATCATCAATAAAGGTCATGAAATAGAAGGCTTTACCTAAGGACATGGTCCTCATAGGCCTGCATAAATCTTTGTGGATTAAATCTAGGACGTTCTTTGCTCTTGAAACACCACCTTTATTGAACTTCTGTCGATGCTGCTTCCCATATACACATGATTCGCACATCAATTTCAAGTGGTCTTCTATGGTAGGCAATCCTGTTACCATCTCCAATTTTCTCATCAAACTAAGGCTTCCTAAGTTCAAGTGACCAACATGCCACAACTCAGTTTGCGATGGAATGGACGATACGAGTCCATGTTGCCCCTTGATTATAGCATTCAACCTATACAATTTTGTATTGGGCTCCCTTACTCCATCCGTAATAACTTTGAACTTTTGGTTCACATCCTTCACAAAGCAACGATCATGGAAAATTTCTACTTTCAATTTTTGATCAGTAATGATTGCAATAGAAAGTAGATTTTTCTTCAAACCTGGTACGTAAAGTACCTCCCTGATCATCCTTCTTTTGCCATCAAGTAGTTGGATTGAAATGGTGCCTATCCCCTTGATCTTGCACACATCACCATTTGCTTATGAAACGGACGTTCCATTATCCAACACTTTCAAGCTATTAAACCAATTCTTGTTACCTTTCATGTGTCTTGTGGCTCTCAAGTCAATATACCATGCTTGATCATCTTGATTAGATGACAATGCATATATGAAGATGCTAGAGTCTTCAATCTCGCCCTCATCGACAAGATTACCTGCTTGTTTTTGTTTTCTCTTGCCTTGTTCCACCAAGAATTTACGACATTCACTCTTTCAATGGCCCTTTTTACCACAATGGAAGCACTTGCCTTTCTTCTTGGTCTTACTGGAAGATCTCTCGTCCTCTTGAGACTTGGCAAATTGTTGTTTAGACTTCTTCTTGCCCTTGCCCTTGCCTTGTTTTTGGCATGTCGCAAGTGCTTGATCGTAAATATTTTGACGTCTAGCTTTCACCATTTCTCGTCGTTGCTCTTCCTACATCAAGATTCCTATGAGCTCGTCAAAGGTTGGCAATCTTTCTCTTGATGCTATTCCACTTACAAACATCTGATATAGTTCTGCAATGCCGCACAATGCATTGTGCACCAGCTCCACACCACGTATGCACTCACCAATAGAATGCAGTTCATCCCTCATTGTCTTGATTCGGGTCATGTACATCTGAATGTGCTCTCCTTGCTCCATTCGGGTACTATTTTTTGCCTGTCTGGGTGTAACAACATCATAAATGTGGGTAATGATGTGATCCTTCATTGACAAGTTAATGAAGGTCAAAGTTTCAAAGTTAGTTGCTAAAGGTTGAACGTGATTTCCATCACTACTGCTTTATTCAATTTTTGATAGGAATAGTCATGCATTGGAAGTAGGAGTTTTTGTCGCAATTTATCTAACCTATCTTTGACACTTCTTAATACATTGCCAGATCAGACAGAAAGATTTGATTCACGTTGTAGTATATTTGATCCAGCCTGTCAATGGATTTCTCAGATCACGTTCACTCCAGAAGTACTCACAAAAATCAAGAACTATGCAAGCCGAGAATGTCCATCTAAAGATAAGCATGCATTGCAGATGAACTCCATTCAATTCTTACTTCTAACTACTGTAAAACGTTTGGAAAACAATCAAGATTCTCAGATTAATCTAACACATCAACAAAAATGAAAGAAACAAGAAACAAGAAAGTAACTAACAAGCAATCAAAGGGCAAGGATTTCAGATTGTTCCATTGCGTGTGTTACCACACAAAACTATTAGAGTTATCACTCTCTGTACTCAACGTTATCACGCTCAACCAACTGAAGTAATAACTTCAAGCGATTGTACTCATTTGTTGATATTAATCAAAGTACATTTTGTCCCATTGTTATTCCATTGCGCATTTTTTGATTCCTTCATTTGAACTATTTTGCTACTAATTGTTGCATTTCCGATCCATTCATCTAGCTTGCTCTCAGCTTTCGCACAACGCATTGATTTCCAACAGATTTGTGTGTACATAAGCTACAACTTAAATCGTCTAGAATGAGTTTTGCAACAATGTCGAAGGTATGACATCTCCCTTAACCCAAGAAAATGCCATATATGGGTAATCCATGGCATTGTGCTAGGACATATTATATCGCAATATGCCACATTTCCACCAATCCAGTTAAGATCAAGGTAATAATTGAGATGACCCTACCAAAAACAGTGCGTGATGTCTATACCTTTATGGGCCATGCCAATTATTATGGATGTTTTATATTAGTGTTTGCATTATTAGCCTTGTCGCTCTATCGCCTTATCATTGAACCTTAGTGAACACAAGATGCCCAAGATGCCACCACTCCAATCCTATGGTCTCCAAACTGGAGCATAGAGTTTCACGTGCATACAGATGCATCTATGTATGCAACATGATTTTTAGCATTAAGAAATTTCGACATTATCTTTTGGCCAACCCTTTCACCTTTTATCTCGACCATCAACCATTATTTTATTTGGTTAGTCGACCTTGTACGACGGGCCATATTACACGATGGCTTTTACAACTTTAGGAGTTTGAGCTTTAGATAGTGGTTAGGACCGAAAAACAACATTATTTGACTAACCACCTTTCTAGAGTGACGGCACGTTGAGAAGAAGTGGGAGTTAATGGTGAACTTCCAGATGCTCATATCTTTTATGAGGATGTAGTTTCAGTTAGAATTAAAGTAGAATCATTGTGCTACTGTATTGTGGGTCCTATCAGTTGATAAGGATCAGTTGGCCTTGCCACGAGGCAAGTCGACGGGACACACGTCCCGCCAATGGCAACCTGGGTCATGCATGGGTTGCCTGAGTTTAGAACTTCAGTTCCAATTGTACAAACCAAAAGGTGTTGCAAATTTAGGCACTTTTGATGATGCAGGTTTGCTGATCAATGTACATATGGCCTATCCCGAACTTTTCAGTCTTTACATGGATTGAAAGCGAAACCTTGCTGATTATTTTGCGGAGATTCGACACAATCTACAAGACGGAAGGAAGTCACTTCATGATAAGCAATTTTGTACATATATATTTTGGCAGTTTGGAACTTTTGCAGCAAAGACTTTGTTTTTTGTCCAGAATCTTTATGTTAAAAGTTCTTTTATAAGATTTTCAGCTCACTTTTGTAAGGAAATCACACTTCGTAGTGATTCAGATGAAGATGAAAAGTTAACTCAGGAGCAGTTTGATGGAATATTGCTCCCGGTTAAGCTTGAAGAATTCGGCAACCTATCAGGCCGTTATATGAAATCAAAGGAAAACTTGATGTTGTAAGAGGATCAACGAAATTTGGAGTTAGCCCAACGATGACATAAAGAATTGAATCAATCATGAATATTCATTCTTGCCTATGTAATAGTGATGTTTATATGTGATGCTGAACGCTAAATCTTTGAAGTTTTGAATTGAAGTTTGATTCCTGTTCTCATCAATAATTCAACGATCAACTCCAATGAACCTATTCGATTCAAAAAGCTGCAAAGTCGTATGTCTCTAAAGTAGAAGAAATATCTAAAGGAAAAAAAACATATGAAAAAATATCTTTTCACCTTAACGAATATCTGAAGAATAGAATGATTCATGAATGATCCTTGAAATAAAGATTATATGTCCACGAGGACGTTTCACATTTGAGAAAGGGAATATGTGATGCCACAAAATTGTTTAATATTGAATATCAACCTAAATATGGGAAGATATGAGCTACATAAATATAAACTATGAAGAGGCCTAAGTCATTTTTCGAGAATATATCTTCTAAAGACTTGCCTTGTATTGAAGGGCAAGACCTCTAAAAGCGAAACGCTGCCTTGGATAAGCCTTTACTAGGTCATCTATGCAAAATGACTAAATATGAATCGACATATTAAAGTAGAGTAATTTTAACTCTTAGTTAAATATACCTCTTATGGTATAATTGAACATACATTCACCCTAATTGTTAACTATGTCACGAAACTGTCTTTTTTGTTTCATTGTCATGAACGATTTTGTTGCTTTGAATTTTCTTTTACGCAGAAGTTTCACAGGAACCTAGACATGCAATTACACATCACAGAACAAACTCTATTCTAGCAATCAAGATAACGCAAGACAAGGTGATGCACAAAGAATAGAGCAAATATATTATCAATTTAAGTTTTAGAGCGAGATCGTTAGTGTCTCGCTCGTTGGCAGCTTGACGCTCAGGTCTTTCAGTGTGTTTTGCTCGTTGGCAGACTTTCATGCACAGCTCTTTCGTTTCTAGTCTTTTCCTTTTCTTCTCTACTCTCTATGTCTCTCTGTATTTTTAGATCATGATCCTGGAGAATAGTTTATGTATCTCCACTGTGTGGAGTTTACAAGATAGCTAAACAGAGAATTACAAGACTAGTTAATGCTAATCAACTATTCAGTTACTCTCCGTCGTTGCTACTCGTTTCAGTTGGGCGTGAAATTGCCAGATGGCTGCCAGCTGGCTGCGCGAAAGATTCTCCTTCTTTTCTTTCATTTCTTTTTGTTCTTTTCGTTCCTTTTGTGTCTTTTCGTTTTGCGTCCCTTTGCAGTTCTGGAGGTATGTTTGCGATTCGCGAATGATTCGCAAATCGTTCGTCCTTCGTTCATCCCTTAAGCACGCTGACTTTTGTAAATCGTTCGAATTTCGAGTCAAGGTTTGTTGACTTTCGCATTGCAGCAAAGTTGCAGGAGTTCACCATTGACACTCCCTCTTGAACCATGAAGCTTTACATGTTAATCCAATTGCCTTTCTTTGTTTGGCAAAGAGTGGCTTATCGAGCGGCTTTGTGAGCAGATCTGCAGTCATATTTTTTGATTTTATGTACTAGACCTGGAGCTCTCCTTTCAAGATTAAATCTCAAATGTGATGGTACTTCACATGTATGTGTTTTGTCTTTGAATGGAAGTCAGGATCCTGGGACAAATAAATGGCACTCTGAGAGTCAATCATCATCGTACATGGTGTGAGAGATTTCAACTAGTTTAGTCTAGTTTAGTCATATTTTGGTAAATTGTCAATATGAGGCCAAAACTCATTTTAGTCTTAGAGATAAACTTTTTGAAGTTATATTAGTTTAAAATACATTCACTAAACACTTTTTGAAAGTGTGGAAAAGTTGGTAGTCGAGTTTGAGAGAGATTCAAATTTGAACTTTGGGTACATTGAATCTAGACCCAAAAATAGTAGGGTTTACATTTTGGAGGGAAAGCCAAGTGGCAAAATAGGGTTTGGACACTCTATAAAAGGATGTAACTCGTGGAGAGACACATCTTCCCTCTTCTCTCTCTCATTTCATCATTATACATAGTTCTCTTTGGGTTCTACTACTCATTGGTGCACTATCTTGGTGTTATTTTGCAATCTTGTGTGTAGAATGTTCATATTTTGTTATTTTTGGTTCCACACGTGTGAAATACAGTAGGGTACTGTAATTTTATGGACATAAAACATATTTGATGTTTTGGTTCATGTTTGATCAGTATCTCTTAGAGTTTGCATCTCATTTTGTATGTAGATGCTGATTTTTCTACATTGGCAAGATTGTTGGTTTGTTCCTTATTGTAACCAAAGATTAGGGACATGGATTGGATCTTGAATGATCTAAAATCCTTAACATGGTATCAGAGCTATTGTGTTTCAGGTTATGAAAGGATCAGCCATCTTTATCAAGGATTTGGAGGAGTTACCAATGCTAGAGCATGCTAGATTGATCTCTACTCAAAAATCAGCATTTTTGCATGTGTAGAATTGATCTTTTGTAGGTCAAAACTCAATATAAGATTATATACTTGATCAATTTCGATTTCACACTTGGATTATTGGATCTAGATGACTTTTGGTGCATTAGTAAGGTCTCATTGGAGGCTATAAGAAGATATATCAAGTTTCCATGTAGAATTTGAGATATTCAATTTTTTGTGATTTTGTCAAAAATCTAATTTTGATTGGATCTCTAGATAGTGAGGTTACTGAACTTCATTTGAGTGTGTTTCAATCTTAGAAAGTGGCAAGAATCATTAGATTGAGGATAGATCATAGGTTGATCAAGATTTCACTATTCTATGTGCTGATTTTCTAGTTAGAAGTGCTAGAGAGATTTGAGAGGTTCCATATCTTTGTGATGTCTTCTTGAGTTCATTTGTTGACATTCAAGAGAGTGCTTTGTGCATTGGAATAGGTTGAAAAAGAAGATCATGTCACTTCAACATGGCTACAAGTGGAGGCTATATGTTGGAGAGGAATGATAGGCTTACCTCAATCAACTATTCTACTTGGAAGGTGAGGATGGAGTCCTTATTGGAGATGAATGAGTTGATGGAGATTGTTGCAGGTGTGGAGGAGAGGCCTCAAGCACCTCAAGATCAAGTGAGGTATGACAAGAGAGCTAAAAGATCTCTACACATGATTAAGATGAATGTTACCAATGAACTTCTCAAGGAGATTGGTAAGTGCACATCATCTTTGGAGGCTTGGGAAGCTTTGAAGAAGCTTTATGAATCCAAGTATACATCAAGATTAGAAGAGTTCTGAATCCAAAAAAGACCCTTTGTAAAGATTCTTTTTATATTTTTTCTTAAATTTTTCTTACACATGGACCAATTAAAACACTCAAATTTGAAATCTACGTAACGTAACTTTTTGACTCCACATTTTGATTTCACACTAAAAATGGCATAACTTTTTAGTGGTAAGTCCAAATTCAGCGGAGTTTGGTGCATTGAAAAGTGCTCAACAAGGGCTTTCCAATGATATATTAGATGACATACTTCTAATCTATGATTAAAAAGTTATGGCAAGTCAAAAGTATTAGTGTTATAATATTTTAATAATATAAAAGACATCTTGCATGAATTCTTAAAGGGTCTTTTTTGGAGCTCAAAACTCCCCTAATGGCTTACTCTTAGAAGGCAAATCTTTCAAAGTTTGCAAAAGAAGGAAGAAAGTACTCATGCGTTTGTTTTGAGGGTTAAAGCATCCAACAAGCCATTAAGGAGGTAGAACTTGTTCAAGTTATACTTAATGGCTTGTTGGATAGACATGCTAATCTTGTTCAAAGTTTTGCTATTCAAAAGACTTTGCCAAGTATTGTGGATTTGCAAGAGATCTTGGTGATTGAGGAGTATAGGCTTCAATCAGGAGGAGGTGGATCTACATTGACATCTCATTTTGAAGAGGAGGCTATGTTTATTAGAGGCAAGTTCAAGGGCAAAGGCAAAGGCAAGTGGTCTAAAGGGCAAGATCAAGGTGAGACTTCTTCTTTTGACAAAAAGAAAGATAAGTGTATGTTGAAATGCTTCTATTGTGAAATCAAAGGGCATTTTGCAAATGAATGTTTGAAGAAGCAAAGAGATGAAGGTAGCAAGCAAATCAACTTTACTACTAATGATGAGGATCTAGGTGGTGGTGATTCTCTTTTGATGTGTTCTTCAAGTCCAATATCAAGTGAAGGTGACAAAGATTCATGGTGGATTGATAGTGGAGCTAGTTCACACATGATTAGTCACAAGGAGTTCTTTACTTCTTTGGTCACTTATGATGGAGCCAAGAAAGCAATTCACATGGCCGATGGTGGCGAGTGTGTGATTGAAGGTATTGGTTCAATTCCTATATGTCTCTCTACTAATAGGAAAGCAAGACTTGATGGTGTTCTTTACATTCCTTTGCTTTCAAAGAATTTGCTAAGTGTTGGTCAAATGATAGAGAAAGGATACATGGTATAGTTTGGTGGTGATGCTTGTTTCATTACAAAGGAAGAAATCTTGGTTGCTAGGGGCAATAGACAAGGTAGACTTTTCAAGCTTGATGCTTTTGTTATGGCTAACAAAAAAGATGGAATGGAAAAGGAGATTGGTCTCAACTTTCCAAAGTTCTCTTTTAGCATCAATAAGATTGGTGGATCTTATGCAAAGTCTAAAAAGCTTCCTTATGCTAGATCTAGGTTGAGATCTAATATGCTTCTTGGAGATGTTCATCTTTGTGCTAACTTGGCTAGCCTTGAGGATAATGAGATAATGATGGTGTTTCAATGGTTCTCCATGGCAAGTGCAAGCATGCAAAAGGTAAGGAAAGAGCTAACTTCATCAATGGAGGTGAAGGTTCTTCCTTGGAAAAGATTGTTGCTAATGATTTCTTTGATCATATGGAAAAAGAAGTTGCTAGGTGCATGCATGAAAGAGATGGTTCTTCTATATTCTTTTGTGAGTCCAAGAAAGTCATTTTTGCAGCAAGTGGAGTCACAGGTCTTCATAAAGAGAGTAGGTCAAATGGTTCTATCAAGAGACTTGGTGAGGGAGATAGTCACAAGTTAGGAAGAAGAAAAGTATGTGAAGAGCTCAAAGTAGGATGTACTTTGAATGATATCATTGTGAATGATAGTAAGGAAGAATCATTTACTCATGAATTTCCAAGGTTTGATGGTTTCTTGTGGCAAGATGGAGATGGAGGCTCATTCATGGAGTTTTATGGTGGAGACATATCAAGAAAGGACAAAGTTGGAGGAGACAAGCAAGCAAATGGTCATCACTCACATTTATTGTTTGGTTGCTATAATTTTTCAGAGAGTTCAAAGTTTGAAGCATGGAGGAATCATTTCATTCACATTCTATTTGGTTCTTCACGTTCTGATTATATCTTGATGTGTAAAATTGATGTAAGAAATAGTGAAGCATCCAATTTGGACACTATTCTCTATATCAATTATGAAAGATACTTTAGAACCTTAGAAAGAAGATCTGTACTTAGGATAGAGATCATTCTAAACTTGGATCAAATTTCTATTGTCAAAACTATGCCAAAACTAGTTGAAGAAAGAGTGTGAGAGATTTCAACTAGTTTAGTCTAGTTTAGTCATATTTTGGTAAATTGTCAATATGAGGCAAAACTCATTTTAGACTTAGAGATAAATTTTTTGAAGTTATATTAGTTTACAATACATTCAATAAGACTTTTTGAAAGTGTGGAAAAGTTGGTAGTCGAGTTTGAGAGAGATTCAAATTTGAACTTTGGGTACATTGAATCTAGACCCAAAAATAGTAGGGTTTACATTTTGGAGAGAAAGCCAAGTGACAAAAAGGGTTTGGACACTCTATAAAAGGATGTAACTCGTGGAGAGACACATCTTCTCTCTTCTCTCTCTCATTTCATCATTATACATGGTTCTCTTTGGGTTCTACTACTCATTGGTGCACTATCTTGGTGTTATCTTGCAATCTTGTGTTTAGAATGCTCATATTTTGTTATTTTTGGTTCCACACGTGTGAAATACAGTAGGGTACTGTAATTGTACAGATATCAAACATATTTAATGTTTTGGTTCATGTTTGATCAGTATCTCTTAGAGTTTGCATCTCATTTTGTATGTAGATGCTGATTTTTCTACATTGGCAAGATTGTTGGTTTGTTCCTTATTGTAACCAGAGATTATGGACATGGATTGGATCTTGAATGATCTGAAATCCTTCACACATGGCCCTTCTTGTAGTATCCCGATTGCTTCTAGCATCATCTGTAGCCATACTACCTCATTCGCCCCTTTGAAGCTACGACGTATTCAGCTTCGCAAGAGGATTGAGCTACCAAGGTTTGCTTTTTGCATATCCATCTGATTGTAGCTTCGCATGCTACGGTACATCCTCCAGTTATGGACTTGTTGTCATCTTTGTAGCTCGCCAATCACTATAATGGTGGAACTCGAATCCTTTTCCTTCGTTTTTAGCTGTGTAAGTTAATCCCATATTTTGGGGACCCTTCAAATACTGTAGGACTCATTTTGCCATTTGCCAATGTGCCATGCCAGGATTAGAAGAGAATTGGCTCAAGGCATAAACAGAGAAAGCTAGATCGGGTTGGTACAAACTATAAGGTACATCATCAGACTATCGATCAAGTTTTGGTAGGGTATACCTGCCATTTTCTGTTCTTTCTCTTTCGTTTTTGGACAATCTTGCTTCGTCAGCTTGGCTCCAACTATCATTGGTGTGGCCTTTTCTTTGCAGTCCATCATGTAATACTGCTTGAGCACCTTTCTGGCATATTCTGATTGACTCAAGTGCATTTCGCCCTTTGTTTGGTTTCTTCTGATCTCTAGTCCGAGGCATTTTGTTGCTTCTCCAAGATCTGTGATTTTCAGAAATCTGAATCTTCATGTCTTTGATCAACATTAAAGAATTTTCTATCATTAGGGAATCATCCACAAAGATAATCAGTATCACAAAATCTTTTCCTACTCTTTTTATGTAGACATTACAGTCCGGTTGTGTAGGAATGAAGTCTAGAGACTTCATAAGACTATCGACCTTCTTATACCAAGCTCGTGATGCATGTTTTAGACCATAGATGCATCTCTGCAACCGACAGACATATTGCCGATTGTCGGGGTCTTCAAATCCTTCAGGCTGCTTGAAGATTTCCTCCTCTAGATCTCCATGGAGAAAGGCTGTTTTCACATCAATCTGGTGAATTTCCAGATTGTGTTGTGTGGCGTATGCAAAGAGTAGTCGTATGCTTGTCATCTTGACCATCGGCGAATATGTGTCGAAATAATCAACACCATATCTTTGTGTGTATTCTTGCTTTGTAGCGGCCCACGGTGCCATCTGATTTCATCTTCTTCTTGTACACCCACTTGCAGTAGACTATTTTCCTGTTTTCTGGCAGTGGCACTAGTGTCCTAGAATAATATTTGTCAAAAAAATAGTTACATTTAAAATTTTAGGATATAGACCAGTGAATTTACATTTTGCATTGTATATTTGTCGATCTGAGGAAGTGTCAGAACTACCATCTCTTGGCTCTTTATGAAAGAAGAAAGTTATTGCTTGACTTTAAGTTGCAACTTTCATAGGAGAAAGTATCCAAGATGGAGTAGACTAAGAGAATTCAAGATACTAGTACTATGTTACGTTTCAAAACACAAATTTTTTTTCGTATGTCTATTGACTAGTGGCTTGTATAAATTTGCATGCTTTTGAATTTTTTGATAATTTGTTGATTTCAGATTCTATAAAACCATCGGAAAAGTTGCACAATGTAACTATTCTATGTGTTGGTTCCACCATGTTGTGTACTTTTATGGAATGATGCTCTTGCTTGGAAATGAAGCCTCTCGATTCATTGTGATAACCATATGTTGAGACTTCCACTATTTCTTACAAAGAATGTTGAAGGATGCCATTATATGTGATGCAGTTTATAAGAGTAGAATCTAGATCAATAGTAGAAGTATCTAAATTAGTAGTACAAAATTATCTACAATATTGCAGATAAATCTTACCATATAATTTGTTATGTGATCTGCTTCCCATGCACTTGGAACTACATGAACATATTATTCATTAGTTGTTTTCTGTATCATTTGCACTAGGATATCATCTTACACATGTTGTACTTTGTTAAGTATTTAGGCATAACAAGTAATTGCTTATGCTCGTGAATATAGAGTTCTAGCCATAAAAGAGGTCTTCTTCGCCATGTGTTACACTTGGAAAGCATCTTCTTGGTTTTCTTTGCCTTACCCTTTGTGCTTGGTAAAATGGCTCAAATTATGGCAAGATCTCGCCATAATTTTGCGAGCATTTGAACTGGTGCACTAAAAAGACTAGTTCCCAGTCCTCAATTGTCACATTGGCTCTTTTGATTGATTGATGAAAAAATTGGAACACAAAATGGGCTTTGAATTTAGCATTCACACCTACTTTTCAAATCGAAAGGCTTTTTTTGGTTTTAACCTTTATATAACATGTTTATTTAAAAGGTGATCCATCAAAATCTAAAAATGTGAGAAGATTTTAATTTTCTAAATACAATTCTATAGTTCTATGTGAAATTATAAAATTTTGACATGGTATGAAAGTCTTAACTTTTAGAAAAAGATACTTCTCAAACAAATAGATAATTTTTAACTTTGTCGCAATAGAGGTAGACTGTTGTGAAGATTTGCTAAATGCTGAGGTGTCACTCTCAGGTAAGTTTGAACATTAAAATACTTATTATTGATTATTAATCTTATTGAAATACAATTTTTTTTTTTGAATATTTTTAAAAAACAATTTGTATTAGGTGTCCGCTTTCCAAAGGCGGGCTACCTGCTGTAGTACCCTTGAGCTGTTGGAGTGGCGAGGGTGGCTACAACAGTTGCATATCTACGGTGATCCAACGGCTCGGGGGTTGCTACAACAAGTACCCATTGTTGAATGACGAATACCATACATAACAGTTGCAAGATCTACAATAAAGATAACAAACATTTTAGGAGCCCTTGCTATGGCTGAGAGTTGTTTTGTTTCTTAGCCAACCGGGTGATGCCACATGTCCAATATCACTTCTTATAACTGCTACGAAAAGGTGGCCGTGTTTAATTTGCCTTGCACTTCACACTATGAATTGTTTTTGATTGCTTAAGCAGATAGATCACTTAGCCCCAGTGACATATTATGGAATGCATCGGATAGAGGACATTCTGCCCGGTAAGGACTTCCAAAATTTTTTGGGCGAGGCTCGGAGGGGCCGAGCCTAAAAATATTTGAAAAGTCGGACCGGGCAAAATGTCCTCCGTTTGGTGCATTCCATTGCGTAATGGGTACCTTAAACTTTTTCACATGTACATTACAAAGCATAATAAGTAATTTGACTTTGATTGACCAGTATGAATGCACCTCGTGACAGCCGCACAAGCGCGCAGCCGAACATTGTAAAACATGCATTGAAAAAAAATAGAAGTTTTTAATCCATTCAAATCCATTAGGGGCATTAAACCTTGGAAATGCCTAGAATGCTCACAACTTACATGCTAGGCATTCAGACCTGCCAATTCTCCGTGACTTATACCTTCTCTGTTTTGCTCATCCTTGTTTTATTTATTTATTTATTTATGTCAACAACCCTAGCCACTGCCAGCTGGCCACGCCCAGCTCAGCGTAGGGCAGCTTACTCTTTGTGAGCGATCGCTTTCTTTTCACTCTTTTGACGTTGTAAGTACTTCCTCCTCAGTCCTGACACAGAATCCTCTCTCTAAGCTCTTGCCTCGATCCACTTCTTCATTGTAATTGTCATATCTCAGCGATAGGGATCGCGAGAGAGACGAACGTATTTGTCCCACGGTTTTGTTTCTTGCACAGTCATTTCCATTTTCTTGTCCAGTGGACGGATCTGAAGATCTTGTGTAGTGACTAGTTTATTTTCAGCGACTGTTTATGCTTTGCTCCTTTGCTGCATTATCCGGCAAGCTAATCTGTTCGTTAAGTTTTAACAACGGCGGCTTGATGCCCGCTCCAAGAGCTAGGAGCTGATGCGTGGTAGCTGAGTCAAGTGCTCTCTCATGAGAGAACAACCTGATGGGATGCTTGAAGCTGCTGGCTCGTTAAGGTGCCTACCTTTTCATTCATTGTTTATCATTTCGTTCGTTGAAAGTAACCCATTGTGAGTACAGAACTTGTGATAAAAGATAAAAAATACATTATATTTTGTCACGTTTTCTGTTTTATCATCTTGTAAGTGGAAGAAGATATTAGCTAGTTGTTAAATCACGTTCAAATCACCATGAAAAGATGTATACTCTGTCTGCACAGATTCTTGAATCTTCTTGCAGCGTTTAGATGAGAATGAGCTTGCCATGAAGACTGTGTATGATTTGTTGCATTTTCCTTGCTACTTGGATTTAAATCTGGGAGACAGATATACTTCAACTCAACGCTACTGTAATCCTGTAAGTTAAGTTTCGAAAGCAATTACTTGGCTTAACTGTCATTCATAAATATGTGGAACATTTCTAAGCTCCACTTTTAAAGCGTTGCCCCAGTTACTTGCCTTTTGCCAACTTTTCCCTACGCTTGATTGATCTGCAGATGGGACATTTTCTGCCACAGGAACATTACCAATCTTACCCTGCCTGGGCAAGGCAATGAAAATTGGCGGTAGCCTTAAGTCAATGCATGTGGCAACCTTTCATCGAGATCGCATGTTAGAGCTGTCTACTCATCATTGCTGGTCCATTGAGAGATTCTAAGCTCAGAAGTGGTTTATAGTGTCCCTTGCAATATGGCTGTGCAAAGACATTCTTGGGGTGACAAGAAGACTCCATCTGTGTATGTCACGGCAACCGGAATAATTTTTGCAACATTTTTACTCGTTGGTGTGTGGCTGCTTAGTTTTTCTTCACAAATACCATCAGCAGAGATTATCGCAAGTGATGCGGAGGCTGCTGTACTGTTGGATAGAAAGGTCTCTCCAGGTGGACAGATATCTGAGGAGAGTACGGAGCATGAACTTCCTAGTCAGACATTGAGCGATGAAACTGAGCCGGAGAAAAACACTTCGCATGCATCACAGTCAAGTGATGACTCAGGGCAAGATGGGGAAGGCGGATCAGATGAAAATGATGGGGCGGCTGGAGTAAGTGACGGATCAAGCCAGATGACTGAAAAATCTGATGAGCTAGGGACGACGGACAAGGGCAGTAAGTCAGAAGATATAATTAAGGAGGAGAATGAAAGCTCCGAAGAGCTGCCAACTGCAGCTCAGTCAGAGCTGACATTGGAAAACAAAGAAGCCTCAGGGACATGGGTGTCTCAAGAGAAGGAGTCCAAAGATGAAAGCTTACAGCAAGAGAAGAAAGGGGATTCTCTAGAAAGCAGTGTAGGCAATCAAGATGACAAGCCAAGAATTGATCAATCGAGTTTGAAAACAGGTGAGCACCCTCAGAACGATAATGATGAAGCTAAGGACTCCTCAAAAGGGAGCTTGGAACAGGTTGAAACAGGAAAGAACACTCAAAGTTCGGAACAGTTTATCTGGAAGCTTTGCAGCTGGAAGGGAGCGACTGATTACATACCTTGTCTTGACAATACAAAGGCCATACAGATGCTTCCAACAACTGCTCATTATGAGCATCGTGAGCGACACTGTCCTACTGGAGATGAGACTCCCACATGTCTTGTTCCTCTTCCCGTCAATTATAAAGTGCCTATTCATTGGCCTGAGAGCAGAGACAGAGTAAGCCTCTTCGAACCAAGCTATCTATGTGCAATTCTTATTATGACATCTATTTTTATATGCAGCATTTATTGTATGTTGAAAACAGATTTTGCTTCGTACTATGTTAGTAATGCAAATATTGTAATCGATATTTAGCAAAGCTCATTTTTATTCCTTTGAAATACCTCATAATCCAATGCTTTTTAAGATCGCTAGAGAGTCGAGAGATTTTTATGCTCATGGGATCAGAATCACAATTAAGTACGTATCAAACCTCTTTGAATCCATTTGATTTGAAATTTTACCAATTTTTATCTAGCTCCCAAGTTCCAGTGGTGGTTTGTAGAGCGAATGGGGCTGTTTAAACTTTGCGTACACTGTAAATATGTGATTTGAATCTTGTAACAAATCAGAATCCTTAGAGGTTCAGGGTAGCTCCAATTTGTATCTCTACTTAGTAATATCGCAACAAATAAGTTTTAATATGATCTACATCCGATTCTCTATGACCTAAAACAACATAATTACAAAAAAAATTAGCCATCTTTTTTTCAAAAAAATATCGCTGAGCTCTATATACAAAGTAAAAGCGGGTCCCACCTCAAGCACGGTCCATGCTTCAATATGCGACATGAGGCAGTCTGAGGTGTTGACACGTGATAGTAAATGTGGACGACACTAGCTCAATGTTCCACCTCATGGCAAGGCCATCACCTCAAGGCATATCATGATGGTACATAACATTCTTGCCCGTTTAAGAGCTTCTTTGTCAAGGTAGGAATTTTGGGAATCTTACTTCTAAGGTCCACTTTTCCTCCCAAGTGTCCTCATCATCTAACTTAACTTTCCAACGGATCAAGTGCTTAGAAATCAAACAATTTCTTGAGTGATAATGTCACATATCCATGATCTTTGTGGGTTCCATAAGTAGTTACATAAGGGAGCCCATGGCATAGTCGACGATGGAGATGAGATTTTTGTAGAACATCTAGATCACAGATGCATCAATAAATCGCTGTCCGCGATTTGGACAGCGATCCGAATTGTGCCCCCCGATTCGCGATTTGCAATTTTTGTTTTTTGGCTTCCTGGATAGTGATACATGAAATTGTGTCAAATTAAATCAAAATCAGCTTCGGCCTTGCTCCAATTTGTGGAAGACAGATCAATTTTGACTTGCACTAATTGGCTTTAAATGATATAGGAGCTGCAGTTGGTGGAGAACATTTGGACCTCAAACCCTGAAAAATTGAGCTCAAGTCTTACAAAGCCATCAAATATGAAAAGCTCCACTCCACTGTAGTGGCCTAAAGTCTGTAGATAAGAATGTGGGTCCATTGTGCGACTGCAGCATAGTAGGCCACAATAAATACCAGTTAACAAACTGGTACAGTGCTCAATTGTAATGTTACTTGTGTGAAGCTGTGTCTGGCTTGGCATTGAGTAGCAAAAGTCCTACAAATTTGTATTATATAGGGAAGAGATATTATGTAGAAGTACAGTCAACTGAAAAGAGTGTCGAATGAGCTAACAAACTTGTCCCATTGCTCAAACGCGTTGTACTTATTTACCAAATATAAGAGTAACCATTTTCTTGCCAATCGATATTGGGAGTTATAAAGAAGAGATTTCAGGGAAGAAAAAATTTCAGGTCCAAATTTTTTTCCAGGAATTAAAAACAAATGCAGCAAATCGCGAAACCAGCAAATCGCAATTCGCTGCAACTACGATCTAAATGCAGCAGAGGTTCTAGTCGATACATATGATGTTTTGGTTGTGATAGAGCTTATATGTATACATGGGGCAGAGGATCGTCTAAATTCTTGTGTTGGTTCCATAGCATCGGATCAGGTATGTTTAGATACATCATTTCATGAATCTTCATCGTTCTTGCTATTTCAGATGCTATAGATGGAGCTCAGATGGTAGAATATGCATATTCAAAGCAGTTTAATGAGTTTGCCTCAGTTCTATGATTTGTAAGATGAGCCGTATGTCTAGTAGGTATATACTCTCCTTCCCTCTAGTTTGTTAGCCGCGCGTGATGTTCTACCATAAGCGGGAACGAGCATGGAATGGGAAAAAAAACATCCCTGAAAAATGAGAGCCACGTTCCCTGGTCACTATGGTTCCTACGGTGGTGCCCTATCCATTTTATACTGGTTCCTAGTTCGTTAAGCTACTTCTTGGTAACATAGTGCTTCTACATATGATCTAGGTTATTATGATGCTTTATGTGGTGCTTCAGTTACACACAAAGCTTGTTCCTCCATGTTGCAAGTATCTCCCTTTGGCGCTATAGAGTTCTTCATGATCTCTGTGTACAAACCTGGCTAGTCTTATGGTTGTATGTTTTTCCAAGCCTTAGTTCTTAACATGAAGTGTGTGACCAGTGGCTGTCAGAGATAAGCTTGTGACCAGTGGTTGTCAGAGATAAGCTAAGCATAATATGCGCATCCAAAGAGGTTGCAATATCCGATGCAGCTCCAACAACAGAAAAATTATGATAGCTTATGGCAACCTCTCTCATGGTTTGATGGCTACTCCTCAAGATTAGCAACAACTCTAAGGGTGTCCATAGCTTCCGCCTTCAAGGCAATATCAACCGTTCAGAAAGAACTCGCTCTGGCAGCAACTACCACACAAACTTTGAGCTGATTTGATTCCAGCATATAACATTGTCCAACTATATATCTACCCTGAACTAGACCGCATTGTACCTGAAATTAATGGCAACCTACATAAAATGTACTGCTCTCGCCATGAGCTTCAATCTGTTACCCTATTGCCCACCAAAATCAAAACCAGAAGAAAAAACCAAAAAAAGAAAGAACGATTCTCAAAACCCTAACCAGAATCTGACTGCAACTGTATTATGTATAATAGATAATAATAACATTGTATATAAAACAATAAAAAAACAAACCTCTCAATTAATAACCTTGTCGATATCCACACTAGCTCTCGGTCATTGATGGTAAACAATTGTTCCCACTCACTTTGAAGAGCTGTCCTCTCTAGCATGCGGCACACTGTCTTCCTTGTTTTGCTGACTTTGAACTCTCTCTTCTCAGCTTATTCTGGCGTGTAACTTAATCAATTTGTCACTGATCACATTTGGTAACTATGGAGTTTGTTGAAGTACACTCTTGTGACTAGAGAAAAAATACCGTCTCCTTAATAGATACCCATTGCTTACATTTTGGTAGTGTACATTTCATTTCCGCATACAGAACGTGGAAATGCTAAACCATTCTGGACGAACTTTCCAATGTTTAAGTTTCCAAAATCACGAATCTTTTTCACTCAAGGCTTGGCCATCAAAGATTTGATTTTTTTTTTCTTGTTTCTGCAATTCTTTTTTTTTTGCAGATTTGGTATGACAATGTGCCTTATCCAGGATTGGTATCTTACAAGAAAGATCAGAATTGGGTGAAAAAGAAGGGCAATCTTTTTTATTTTCCTGGTGGTGGAACACAATTCAAGCAAGGAGCTATTCAGTACATAAACTTTATTGAGAATGTATGCTCATTTTTGTTACCATTTTGTTATTGCAGCTTGTTTTATGTTGCTGTTCTCAATACATTCTAAAATTATTGATGCTTTCAGTTATAGATACTAAAGCATAGGGTTCTGTAGAGATTAATGAAACTCGATCCAATAAAAGTGGTGCTTCCGACTTAATTGTGTATCTGTGAGATGAAACAGACATTACCAGCAATTGAATGGGGTAAGCACACCCGCATCATACTGGATGTGGGCTGTGGTGTGGCTAGCTTTGGAGGTTATCTATTTGACAAGAATGTACTCACAATGTCATTCGCTCCAAAAGATGAGCATGAAGCTCAAGTTCAACTTGCTCTTGAACGAGGAATTCCCGCAATTTTATCTGTAATGGGAACTCAAAGGCTTGTCTTCCCCAGCAATTCATTCGATCTTTTGCATTGCTCACGCTGCAGAGTCCCGTGGCATGTTGATGGTAAGCCATTACTTGTTCTGGAGACCACTGTTTTCACAGGCCATGCATATACAGACATGGATCAATGGATCATAGTATATTTGTGATTGCTTATCTGTGTTTCAAGCTTTGATGTACCATGGATTTGAATCTAGAATTACAGATTCAAACCTGTAAAATAATAGGATCGAGCAAATTTTCTAAAGAAAAATCTGTACAAAATAGCAAGGATGATGTGTTCTCAGCACTAATTCCCATTACAGACCTTTCAGTTACTTCTCGCACATTCCCTAGCTTCCAAACGTTATAGGATTAAAATGGTACATTTTAATAGTTGATTAAGTCAGTCTCAAATAATGGTATAGGAGTAAAATAGAGATTTGTATCTTACATTGATAAGATTCAACTAGGGTCAAAACCTTTCAAATGGATATTTGTTGTAACTATGCACAAAATTCACAATTTCAGGCGGCAAGCTTCTTTTGGAGCTTAACCGAGTTCTGAGGCCAGGAGGTTATTTTGTGTGGTCGGCTACACCAGTTTACTTGAATGATCAGGAAGACAGAGATATATGGAAAGGTGAGTCTTGTTTATTGCAATAATGTTGATAATGTCATCAAGTAGATACTGTTTGAGCTTGTATAAAATTCACTGATGGGTGTCCATATAGAACTTTGCAGAGATCTCTTGTAATCTCTTCAATGGATTCGGTTCTATGTCTGGCCAACCCGTCCTGTATGCTTGCATGACTCATGCTTTGATAGAGATGGAGAGCATCAACGTTATCAGAAAACTCAATCAAGGCTGCTGCCATATTTGCTAACATGAAAGATGCTCGTGTTTCTAGAAAGTTTTGTACTAGTTTCCTAAAAAGTCCTTGAAATATTTAATCCAAGTTATAGTAAGTAGTGAATAATGAGCTCTTGCCATTGTCTGTGCTGATGTGAAAAACACTCTACAGCAACTGCTGAATTGGCAAAAGCGATGTGCTGGGTTCTCTCAAGTAGGAAAAAAGATTCACATACGGGCATTGGAGTAGCAATTTTCCAAAAGCCTATGGAAAATTCTTGCTACGAGCTACGCAAAGAAGAATCTCCACCTATTTGTGATGCAGAAGATAACCCTGATGCAGCATGGTAATTCCTAATTATCAGAACCTAGAACAGTTTAAGCAGCTAGATATTTTTTCTGCAGTAACATTTTATCAAATTGTATACTATGAGTTTTCAAAGTTGCAAGCACTTGTTGGATAAAATTTTTTCCAGCTTAAGCATTCACACAACGATACTGTATTTTTGGCTCCAGGTATGTCCCAATGAAGAACTGTATTCACAAAATACCATCAAATGTGGGAGAGCGGTCATCTGTTTGGCCTGAAAACTGGCCTTTAAGGCTAGAGGCGACCCCCAAGTGGCTGGCTGACATGTCGACAAAGGGTTTGTTTGGAAGACCGGCAGCTGAAGAATTTGTTGATGATACACAGCACTGGAAACGCATAGTTGAGAATTCTTATCTCCATGGGCTAGGGATTGACTGGGATACAATTCGAAATATCATGGACATGAAGGCTAGTTATGGAGGGTAAGGTTATATGGAAGAACATTTGCTACTGTCAACAAGTAGCTGATAAGTTGCCCTTCTCACCTTTGATTCGTGAATGAGGAGTAATTATTAGGAACTTTCTAGGTGCTCAGTAAGTCTTACATCAGAGGGTGTGGCACTAGGTTATCAGTTGCTTTGCTTTTGAATCTTCATAATGTTCTCAAAATGACCAAAGTAAACAAGTTCACTGATCTCTGTGGGCAACATGAAACGCACCCCTATTCTTGTCCTTTCCCACTATGCATCAGGAAATTCAAATGAGCATCGTCAAACAACAGAGTCCGATTTAAGATACGAGATAGGACATAAAGTCAACATTGAATCATAAGTCCAAGTGAATAGGAAATATTATTTAATGCCAATTAAAAGAACTAGCCTGAACCTAGAGCTTGTTACAAGCTATCATGTCGTTTTGGGCACATAGCTGAAGATTTAAAGATCAAAGAGTGAGGAGATCCAACTGAAGGAGAATGCGCAAAAGGTGCACCTTTCCAGGAGTTTCTATCTTCTATTTCTTATCACTTTAAATTCAAAGTCCAACTAGTCCTAAAGTATCTAGTCAACTGCGAGATAGAATTTGAATAATTTCGATGATTCTGGTGAAGGCCCATTTAAAATGGTTCAATTTTGAATTAGGGCTTGTTAATACTAATTGCATGAGCAGCTGTATTAGAATGTTGAATCAACTTAGATGCTACGAGAAAAACATCTATATACTTAATACTCCTCGTAGTCAAATACTCACCGGCCAACATATCTGTCATTAATTTAACATAAGCAGTAGTGTGGTGTAAGTTGGCCAAATTTACTGTTCAGGTTTTTTGGATTTCAAGAACAAGTTTGAGAAGTTAGAAAAATTATGCATAATTATAGGTCTCTTGAAGGAAAGTGAAATTTTTCGTACTCGGTCATTATTCGGCTATAGCCAAATCTGCATTTGAGTTACTCAGGGTGTTAGATTGATTTGTATCGTTAGAAAGCCTGATGGTAGAGATGTCTTCTCTTTTCAGTGAGAAAAGTTTCGGATCATTTTGTGGTTACTCGAAATACGTTGCAATTGCAGGGAAATGTTTTTGTATTATGCTGATAGAGTTTGGATCCGTCTTCACAGTTTAACACCCTTGTTCATGTAGTGACACAACACTCCTTTTATTCCAAGTTTTATGATCCTTCCTTGGGATATGTTACTGCAATTATTTTTGTCCAGAATTCAGTAGAGTACGGAACAGGCACATATGCTCTATGAAATGCCATTCCATATTTTTGAATTTAAAAAAAAAATCATAAGAGACGTTCTTTTCTTGTTTATTAAGAACCCCTTCTAGGGTAGCTTTGTGTATATTTCGATTGTGGAATTTGAGCAGGATCAAGAGCAAAGCTTCCATGCTTTTTTATGCTTGGGTACGTACCATGCTATACTAAATATTGATACATTCAATCTGATAATTATTTTCCTTTCCTCAAAACTAAGCTGAGAGTTCAGATAGTCCTAATAGACCTAGATCTGTTGATGCATTTTGTAGCACTACTGTATTGGCGTGTCTAATTAGGTCCACTATGGAAAGAGCTACTATTTTTTTATGATGTCACTTATGATGCAATCATCAAGTGCTGGAACCATGATGAAGATCTAAGATTTGCATGGTTTTACTTTCTTGGTGAACTGAATGACTTATTTGTTTAATTTTTATCAAGGTATTTATGGTCAGTTGTAATTTTCTTTCTTTTCAGGTTTGCTGCTGCATTGGAAGGACATCCAGTGTGGGTGATGAACGTGATTCCAACGAGCGAGCCTGATACACTTCCAATAATTTTTGACCGTGGTCTTCTAGGTCTATATCATGATTGGTGTGAATCTTTTAGCACATATCCAAGAACTTACGATCTCTTGCATGCTGATCACCTCTTTGCCAAACTACAATCAAGGTTAGTAGTATTTTGATTATACATGGTAAAGTAGAATTTTGTGCTCACATGAGCTCGTCCTTCAGTGTGAGTAAGTCAATTGTGTGATTGCTAGAGCTGAAATGCTTGTGCAGGTGTAACATTCAGCAGACAATCATTGAGATGGACAGAATTTTACGGCCAGGAGGATGGGTGATTTTTCGAGAGACCACAGCTATTATTGTGAAAGTAGAAGCTATCGTCAAATCACTACATTGGGATACTCGACTGTCATATGTCCAGGACCAAGAACAGCTACTAGTGGTTCAGAAAGGACTATGGAGACCAAATCCGGCTTCCTGAATATGTGAGCTTGACACTCATGGTTGTGTTTTTTGACTGAGCTGACATTTTCACATAGGAGCAGAATTCAGTAGATTGGTAGAAAGGTACCAGATCCAAAAGAAGCTATCAGCCCTTTTGGTGTCACATGCGGAGTGATTGTCAACCTGTATTGGTCTTGGATCCATCTGCATCCATCTTATAAGAAGTGATATCCGCACCTCTTACTATCTAGGTGGTGCGGCAAACTCAATGGCTACCAGAACTGGAAATTGCTAGCTTGAGACAAGTCATATCCATACTGTAAGGTAGCACAGATGCATTTAGGCTTTTTGTCTAGGACTCCATGACATATAATTGTTTGTAGATATAACTGCACAGTAGGTGGATACAAAAGGTCTTACAAAAATACATACTATTGCTAGATTGAAGAAGTATAGCGCGCAGCAAGTTACCAGCTAGCATATTGAAATAGGGCGATTGCTCGATATGATCATTAGCTCAAGATAATTCAAAAAATTGGTTATATGTTTCAAGTTCGAGTGGTCACTCATTTCTTTTCCCAGCAACTAGGATTGCCATTGATAAGATTGTGTCTGCAAGTAGATACTAGCATTTAAAAAGGAATGGCATTTTGAGATTCAATGTTTCTTACAGCCATGATCCTATTGTCTGTGTTGGAAAAGTACATGCTTCTTTTTAGGGAGCTTAGGTTTCCAATGTGACTGCAATGGTTCAGGTGGGTAGAACTCGTAGGTTTACTTGATAATTGAATTATCTGTCATATTGTAGAGAAAGAACCTAAAGTATTTTTTGGCGAAATGATATGCATAATGAGACGCACATAAAAAACAAAGCCTCAAACCTGCACATATGAAGCTTGGCAGAGATTACTCATTCAGGTGTCAGATTTTGCTACTACAATCTCACAGGCTTACAATCCTCTTTTGGTTGGAGATAATCCCTGTGCCTGAAAAATAAGAAGTGACTTATTGAAATCTCTACAAAGCTTGTAAGACAAGTTGAAGAATCTAAATGTATTGCTTACTAGATCAGGGCTTCTGTTCTAGCAGAACTGGATGTGTTTGTTTGTGTGTGCAATTCAGCACTTAGTTGTACTAGATAAGTAGTAATAGCGCAATGATTTGAAAACCATGCAAAACTAGGTGTGCTCACAATTTTAGTACTGCCTAGAAGTTGCAAAGCCCTTGCTTTCCCTTGCCCCAAACACCTCAGAACTTTCACAAACTTCTAGACATATATTTGTGCATAAGAAATTATCATCATTAATGCTACCCTCTCATTCAAGGAGGTAGAAGATGGTGCTTTGAATTCCCTTAGTGTAATCCTCCGCTTGTGCATCTTTTGGGAACACACCCTGAACATGAACCTCCAACATGATCTCAATCATTTTCCTTTGAAAGGTCCTTAGCCTAACCAGACCTTTTACACATTTGAAAACTTCCACCCACACTCATCATGTTTGATACCAGTGTTGGGTGGGTATTGGAATTTTTGATGGCAGCTGGATCTTGGTATTGAAAGATTCCTTAATTTTTTATGATAGCCGATAATATGGTATTATGAATTTTTAGAATTTGTGACACCAGCCAAGTAGTAACATAAGCAGTTTTTTAGCATTATAGGGCTAGTATATACCAGATTGGTATTACAAGATTGATACCATCCAGTTATCCACCTGGGAATGGGTAATTAAAAAACTGCCATGTGTTGCATGTAATTAGCCCATGAGCTTACTGCTATGCTAAATATAGCCATGGAGCTAATGTAGACTAGGTTTAGTCAATAAGATAGTTAATAAAGTAGCTTGAACAATTGCATTATATTTGTGAATAGCGGAATTGTAATAATGGTTGGTTGTGAGGCTCAATTTAGCTAAATAAGGCTGCAAATCTATTGCAGAAGCACAAATGATCACTATAAATAGTTGAAGTCTTGCTAGATTTGGAGGCTATTATTCATTTGTCTAATTTGAACTCTATGTGTTCTCATGTTCTTGAAGCTTCTCTGTGAGAGCTTTCTTGAATGGAATTGGTGGTTCATGTGCCTAAAATCACATGAGAGCTTTGATCATGCTCTAGATAAAGGCTCTATCTTGTGAGTGATCACTAATGATGAATAATGAATTCTTACTTTATCTATTTTGGTGAAGTTTTGCTACACTTATCCATCTTCTTGATTTTTGATTAGTTTTTTTGATTTTTTGTCTTTTCAAGCGAATTTGATGTTCATGAATGGATTAGATGTTTTAATGCTAAGATTTGGCACATGAGTTGAAATTAAAAATTGGGACTAATTTGGGCCACCTAAAACATAGTGCCTATCATTACTTGTCATGACAAAGGGGGGACATGGTCTACATGTTAATAACACATTTCACATATTATAAATTTAACTTGTTCAATTATAATGAAATATAGAGAATTTTGATGGTAGATAAAAAATTCACCCTCTAGCTTCTAAGCATTTGCAATTTGATAAGTGATAGCAACACCAAAATGCGCAGCCTATGAACAATTTCGAACTTAAATCATTTGGCACTTTTAAGGTTTCCAAGCTCATTTGTACTATCTCAAACTCATTGTACTTCAAAACAAAGTCATCTATTCTATTAATGACAAGGGTTTTGTGATGTTGCTATGACGTAATGCCAAGTGCTCAAGTTTACTTTGTATTTTGGAGGCACCTCCTCCCACACAATGTTCATGTGGATTTTACAATCAAAATTTTAGGTGATCATTCTTCTCATAATCAACCAATCAAATGTTGACACATAGCACATAAGCTTTTCGATGGAATGTGCAATTGGACAGCCAATGACGGGCTGCCACATAGCACATGCACATTATGGTGAAATGTGCGTGTGCTATGTGGCAACCTATCATTGGTTGTCCCCATGCACATTTCACCAAACAACAAAATTGACAAAATTGTAAAAAAAATTGCATTAGAATGCAAAAAAAAATTCGCAAAAAAAAATAGAACCATGTCTACACGTGCGGCCGTATTGTTTGGCCGAGAAAAAAAAAAAACGTCCACCTTCACACTTTGACATTACGCAAGGGAACGCTCTCTTCATCTTGGCCGTTCTGCCCTGCTCGGGCACAAGCCCTCGGTGTTGGGGGTATTCTCGACATATTGTAAATAAATAATATCGGCCAATAAAATGTGTTGTGAGGGCATGGCATCTTGCGTGTATAAGCCCATGGCCCAATGAGCACGCAAGTTGAAATGTATATAGAATAATAGACTAGGGCCCCTTTGTAATTAAAATAAAACTTGAGGCCCAAAGTCAATTTTAGCTTAGAGTTTACTTTTTTAGAGTTGGGTCCAATTTTGGACTCACATGAATCTTGTGATTTCTATTGTACTTTTTGTGGACCCTTGGATCAAGTTGGGTCCAAGATGAATGGATAGGATCAATGTGAATATTAGCCAATAGGATTTTGGGGCAAGGGCCTTCCCCATTTATAAAAATGCACGTCTTGTACTCTATTTTGCATGCTTAATGAGAAGGAGAAAACTCTACCATTTCTGGAAGAGAAGCATCCTCATTTGCTATTCAATGCTTGCTATTGCTATTGTTGCTTTCTATTTGCTTTCAAGTTTATGCTTTCTTGGTTTCCATAGCTGATGTTTCTCCTTTAGCAAGTAAAATGAGCATTTGAGCTAACCTCCACTCCGACTATCTCTCTCTTTCTCTCTTCTCCTCTCAACCTAAAAGTAGCATCTATTCATAGTTAGGCACCTATCCAGTGATCTAACCCGTGTTGACAGGTGGGAGGGCTATACTACGCAAGATCTTCGACCCTACAGTGGCGCCGTTGCGGGGGATATGTTTTCACTAACTAGTATAGCTGCATTTTAGCTATTTCTTGCTTTTTGGAGTAGTTTTAGGTAGATTTTTGGGTGTTTAGAGTTAGTTTTCTGTATTTTTCTATGTTTGGACTGTTCACAGCTAGCGGAGGAGGTGTGAGAGGGTAGAGGAAGCCCAGAATAGCCTCTAAGGGCTTGACATCCAACCCAAAATATGATAAAACCCAAAAAACACACCAATTTGCATGTTGGAGGGAAAAAGAGCCTATAATCTCATCAGATTTTAATATCTCTAGAACCAATGAGAGTTAACCCTTGCACGACTGGCAGCAACTCCAAGGTACTGTCCCAGACCTGCATAGAAGCCTGCGAGAATTTATTCCAAGCAGATTGCAAAAATTAGAGAAAAAACCATAAAAATTCTGTAAAATTCCAAAAAAATGATTCAGTACCAGATTTTCATACTTAAGTCACTGATAGTTTTTCCTATCACTTAGACTAATCTTCCACATGGATTCCCAAGGGAAAGCCAGTCCCATCATGGACAAGCTTGATGGATCCAATTATCATCTGTGGAAATTTAAGATGAAAACTGTACTAATGGCTAAAGAATTGTATGACGTTGTTATAGGTGCAGAAGGGAAACCCAAAGCAGACGGCACAACAATCGCCAGATGGAAGCTGAAGGATGGAAAGGCTTTTGCGTTGATCATCCTAAACATTGCGGATACCCAGATTGGCCATGTATCCAAGGCCCAGACATCAAAAAAAATCTGGGACATCTTGAGTACACTATACGAAATGCGAGATATAGCTTCCAAGCTACATCTTAGGAAGAAATTTTACTCCCTCAAGATGGCGAATGCTGATGCCCTGTAGAATCACATCAATCAATTCAAGAACCTGCTAAGGCAAATGGCCACTGTCAGATCTGTCATAGAAGATTAAGAAGCAATGATGCAACTGCTTACAAGCTTGCCAAGCTCATACGACAGCTGGGTGATGATCATCACGCCACATCTGGAACTGACTCTTTTGAGAGTCATTACTATGTTGTTGCAAGAAGACACGCGGAGGGATGAAGCCTCAAGTTCCTCAACTGATTCTCACGCTTTATACATCAACAAGAGCATGACTAAGTAGAAGAAGAAGAAAGGCCTGAAGCAATCAAAGCCAGACTAGAAACTAGCACAACACAAAGAACAGTCGAATCCGCAGACGAAGAGGCTGTTTTACAGATACTACAAGCGAAACAACCATGAAATTCAAGACTGTCGAATACCGCAAGCAAAGAACAATAGCAAGGGACAGTCGAATCAAGTGACAAATGCAATTGTAGAAGCTCCACAGCCTATTGAAGAAGCGAATCATGATGCCTTCATGACCAGCCATCAAGGAGCATCCGGCGACAGTTCTTGGTTCCTGGATTTCGGAGCCACTCAGCACATGACCAGCCATTGGCTGTTTCGAGTCCTATACACCTTACAGTACCAAGAAATATGTTTATCTTGGTGACAATAGCACACAAGCTATTAAGGTGAAGGTACTGTAAGATTAAGCTTTGCAAATGATCAGTCTAAGCTACTTTCTAAAGTTTTGTATGTACCAAATTTATCTACGAATCTGCTCTCTATAAGCAGAATCACAGATCTAGGACATAGAGTAGAATTCGAATGTGATCAGTGCAAAGTAGTTGATAGGACATGCAAGATCCTAGCACTCAAAAAGAGACATGGATACTTGGATAAATTAAGTCATTGCTTTTCTGCCTCTAGTCAGGTGCTGAGTACTTCTATTCATGCAAATAAAAGTTTACTTTGACATTATAGACTTGGTCACTTGAATCATGCTGTTGTACAACAAATGTCTAGACAATCTATTGTTCTTGATCTCGACTATCCTCGTGATAAAGTCGAGTTACTTGTCTGTCAAGGATGCGAACCCATTTAAATCAAGCCATAAGCATATTGCTAGAGGATTGTTAGACATTCTACATTCAGACATTTGTGGCCCGATGAAAAATCCTTTGCTAAAGGATGCAAAGTATTTTGTAACTTTTGTTGATGAATTTTCCAGAAGGACTATGGTGTACTTTATAAAGAAGAAATAAGAAGCCCTCAACTGCTTCAGAATCTTCAAAGAGCATGCAAAAAAGGAGACTGAAAGGACGATCAAGGTCCTAAGGTCAGACAATGGTGGAGAATACATCTCTATTAAGTTTAAGGAGGACTGCCAAAGCCAAGGCATTGAGTAGCAATTCATTACTCCTTACAGTCCTAAGTCTAATGGCTTAACTGAGAGAAAGAATCGCACTCTAATTGAATCAGCCAAATGTATGCTAGCGCATGCATCGCTGCCCAAGAGATTTTGGGCCTCCACTGCAGCTTATGTCTAGAACAGATGTTCAACCAAGGCCCTCTCAGGCAAGACACCCCACGAGGTGTGGACAGGCTCTAAGCCTTCTGTGAAAAACCTAAGAGTATTTGGATGTGTTGCCTACGCGCAGATCCCAAAAGACACGAGAAAGAAATTGGACTTCCAAGGTCTCAAGACCATCCTGATTGGATATACTTCATTTGATATACATACAAGCTATATGATCTTGATACCCAACAAATCTTGTATAGCCGAGATACAGTCTTTATTGAGGATCAGTTCGTTGACATCAAAGACAAGGATATTGCTCCAGGAGAACCTTCATCACCTGCCATTGACACAATTGTTCGAGCTTCTGGCTCAGGCGTGTCCATTGTTGACCCACTTTTTGACAACAAATCAGACGAAGACGTTTCTCCTACCCAGCAACAAGTCCCAAGAGTGGTTCATCAGTCGAATCCTCCAAGAAGATCAAGCCGAGTGCACACATACCCCACAAGGTATACTCCTGAGTTTGAGTATTTTTTGATATAGGAACCGATGACAGTCGAAGAGGCACTCAGCCAACCAGACTCTGATCTCTGGAGAGAAGCTATGGACAAAGAGTATTCCTCCCTGATCAAAAACCAAACGTGGTCACTAATCAAAGCTCCTATTGGCTACAATATTATTGATTGTAAATGGATCTTTAAGATCAAATACAATGCCAACGAAGCAATTAATCGAAGGAAGGCAAGACTGGTAACACGAGGATTCACTCAGATCTCCAATGTCAACTACAGCAAGACTTTCAGTCCGGTAGTCAACCATTCGTCGATTCGAGCACTCCTGTCTTATGCTACAGCTACCAACCTCGAAGTACATCAAGTTGATGTGCAAGCAACCTATCTGAATGGAGTTATACAAGAAGACATCAACATGATCCAGCCCGAATGATACATTCTGGAAGGTATGAAGAATCATGTCTATAAATTCCACAAAGCACTTTACGGCTTGAAACATTCTGCCAGAGCTTGGTTTTAGAGGATCAACACATTCTCTATTGAACACGGATTCAAACCAAGAACTGCTGATTGCAACGCTTATTTCAAGTCAGTGCTTTGTTTCAGAAGATCAACACATTCTCTATCGAACACGAATTCAAACCAAGAACTGCTGATTGCAACGTTTATTTCAAGTCAGTGCAGCAATCCTTCATCATTATCACCTTATACGTGGATGACACATTGCTCTTCAACAACATTATCAATTTGGTCAAGGATTCTAAGCAGATGCTGTTTTCAAAGTTTGACATGACTGATCTGGGCGAAGCTCATAGAGACGGAGCAAGATGACTGATTTACATCACTCAACAAAGGTATCTTTACAATTTTATAAAAAAATACAATCTAATGAATTGTAAATTAGCTCACTCACCGATGAATTCAGACTTGCATTTATCAAAGGACCAATGTCCCCAGACCAAGCAGTAAGAGGAGCAGATGAGAGAGTATCCTTATCGATCCATACTTGGATCTCTCATGTACGCAATGCTTTGTACAAGACCAGATATCTCTTTTGTAGTAAACTCACTCAGCCAATATATGGCTAATCCTGGCATTACCCATTGGAAGGCTAGATGCTTGTGCATTGATTCTTTTGTATTGTCAGTAATAGGTTCATCCCTTTTACAGATTGAATTAGCTTTGTAGAGCACACGGTTTCATCAGCTATTGTCTTGTGCTTCACAACATTATTGACATGTATATTTCGCTATACTTAATCTGATAACAACTCTATTGATCTGCGTTCAGATTTGTGTCGATATTGCTTTGCTTTTTCTCATTCTGTCCTACTCTCTTGTTGCTCAATCTAGTAATCTGTTCCTAGCGAATTATTATTAGTCTAGCTGTTGACGACTAATATTTAGTCTTGCCTTTCGCAACTGATTCGCGATTGATTATTAGTCGAGCTCAGTCTAGCTCTTCGCGAATCATTTGTGACTAATAATTTGTCTAGCTATTCACGATAAATTATTCTTCTGATGTTTTGCTACTTACTGTTTGGCTACATAATCAGATCGACCATGATTTTTATCACTAACGTTCTGTTCATTTCTAATAGGCGTAGTCATGGTTAGGAAAAGAGTAATATAGCTCATTCCGCTGCGCACGAACACCTTTCATTCAAGTTTGTTTCTCATTCGAGTTTCGAGTTTGCTTCTTTTCGTGTTCATTTTCTTTACGAGTTATTTTTTGTTTCTCACACTCACACACCCTCTTTCTCCAACAAGCCTGATCTGAGTTGCCTACTCAACATATTCGGATGAGTTCCACACATTCAAAATTATATCCAACGGTGGCAGTTCTACCATCATCACCATCTCTCCTGAGCATATCCAGAGTATTGGATTTCCTAATTTGGAAGAGACGATTCATGGCAAGGGCACGAGTTATGATGCCAAATATTTCATCAAGTTTTTGACAAAGGACGACAAAACTATTGCCCAAACCAACAACGAGATTGCTATTCGTCTCCTTACCAATCCCCATCTCAGGGCAACATTAGAGAGCCTCGTTGCCATGATCGAGATTCATACAGCCAAAATGGATTGCATACCACCAAGCGATCTTTTCTCCTTGACCCTCACCATGGACGATCCCACTCAAGACTACAAGTGGGTAGAGAAGGTATCAGACAAACTATGTGGGGCCCTAAAAGCCAGGAAACCAATCACCAAATGTGGATATCTCCTCCACATGTTGGTCACCAAACAGTTGGGACATCGAGCGACCACTGCTATCAAAGATCTCAAAGATGTCTATCCGAGCACCAAAAAGCACGCCACCCCACAAATATCAGCTGAGCCTGTCTCACCCACACCACCAACAAAGAAGCAGAAGGAAAAGACACTCAACACATATGCTGCCATCTCTCCTGATATCCTATCCAACGATATAGGGACAGAATATGCTGAATCCGGCAGGAGCTTGAAAACCTCTCAAGTCCCAAAGGAGGTTATGGCGCAGCAAGAGGCCTTACTCCAACAATCCCAACAATTCCGACAATCAATAGTAGTAGCAATAGAGAGTTCTCTCGATGCAGGCGCTTCCATTTCTGGTTCTGTGAGCATGGTTTTGTCCAATCAAATATCTTCCACAACTCCAATTTCCTTACCTACTTTCACCACTACTCTTCCACCACCACCCGCACCATTTACGACTACTTTCACACCCTCAATCAAGATCCTACTCTCTATATATTGAGGTAGTAATTATTCCATCGACGACTTTGGTCTAGGTTACCTCTTGAGCTCTTATCCTCTTGCTATCACATGGCATGGCTTGGGGGCTAGATCCAGGAGGAAACTCTAGGTTGCGTGGTTTCGCTCCATTGTCTCTCTTGTGTTTTCCTGTCCTCATCTTAGGTGTTTTCTCTAGTGGTCTTTACATTGGTATCAGAGCCCGGCTAAGATGTGGTTTTGGATGGGATGGAGATTGGTTCTACATCAAAGCAGAATTGGAACGCACTTGGATTCACATCCCGAGTGGAGTGCTATTTTTTTTTCAAGGGGAATTTGGGGTTGGATTCACTAGTTCTTGTGTGAAACATGCTTTTCAAACTTGGTGGTAGAGTGCTCTTCTCCCTGTTTGATTTTTTTAGAGATGTTGTGGATTAGTGTGGAATTCATTCTTTTGTTTTCTATAGCCTTGAAAAAGTTTCCATTTGAAGTAGAATGATCTACATGTGTAGATCCACTTTCTTGTTTAGATCTGTTTTTTGGATGAATGATTTGCATAAGTCCATAATGTTTTGGATAGTTTGATTTAAATTTAGTAGCAGAATGTTTATTGATAGATTGACAAGGAATCAATTTATCTTGAATGAATAAACGGACTGTTGCTAAAAATGTTGAATTTATTGTTTGCATGGGAGGATTTTTTTAGACTAATCCTCTTGTGAAATTGTAATCTGAAAACTGAAAACATTAATTTAATATTGCAAATTGTTGATTCTCTAGCTGTAGCAGATAAAGAATAGGTTTGTGGATGCATGCAATCTGAGTTCTGAAAAAAAACCTCCTATGCATAGGTTGATGTTTGGTTGTGTGGAGTGGCCCTGTTTTGGAACATTGAAAAGCAAACTATTATCTTTTCAAGTACGTTTCTCTATTTACAGTGAAATGATTGAGTGAAAAAAAAATCTGTTGCTAAGTTGGAACTTCTAGGAACAATAAATGTTTGTCAAGTTCTGCATGAGAGGTTTTTAGAAGAAAGGAAACTCTGTGTATGAATCCTAAGAAACAAGCTTGGTCCAAAACTTGTTCTTAATCTTTGGTGATCTTTGGACAACCGTTAATGATGTTAGTCTGCTGAGGACTTCTTTGGAAGCTATATCCATTATGTGAGATAACCAACAACAGACAAAAACATGTAAACAACTATTGCAAATGATGGGTGCAACATTTGGAAGCTTGCATGTAAGAATCTAGGCATTACCTCTGTATGTGAATACCTTTTGTCAAGAAGAAAAAGTACGAGTTGATCTATCAATCCCATCAGGTCTTTTCAGCCTAGAAATAGTCCTGTTCTCTTTATAGGTTGCTGTTGGAGATGCCACATGATAGTGTAGAAACGCATTTTTTGAAACCTGATTGGCAATTGTGGTAGAGTGAATGCTAGCCAATTATGTGGGAGTAGATTTTGTGAGCTGGAAGCCGCAGGTGGATCTGGATTATTTTGTTTCTGAAGCCACGATGATCCGATCAATTTTTCGTTTCCTCTATGACAAATCTGTGACTGTTAAAAACCTCTTTCTCTTCCTTTGAGGGTCGCGTTTGGGATGTTGATCAAAGTGAGAGATGGCTACAGGAGAGGAGTAGAAGGCCAAACCACCATCACGATGTAGCTGTTTTGAAGAAACGGCTGCAATATGGGGAATGGGTTGTGGAACCCTTAGGGTTTAGTTTGAGAATTTGAGTTACCCTTGAAAAGCTTTTTCCTAAGTATAGGCCTTTACTTAATTTCGCTTGAGGTTTGTGGTTAACCTGTTGCTTTCTGTGGATGCATGGGTGAGTGGGCCTGATCCTGTCGCATGTCTATCAGTTAGTTCACTGAGTAGTGCATGCCGGTAACATTGTGATTGCATTGTGGTCATAGTTTTTGTTTTGCAAAGGGTTTTGGTGCATTTTGTCAAATGCATGACTTTATACAACCGTGGTCTTGTGACTTTGCAAGATTTGTTGTGATTAAATCAATGGTCAATTTGGTAAGGGCAGTTTTGTGAATCTACCTAAATCGACAGTTGAGAACTGAATTACCTATTCTTCTGCCCTTAACCGGGATAATTTTTGGAGAATATTTTTATTATCCTAAGTGTTATGTCTATGTGATTGGATCCATGGATTTAGAATTGACAATAAAATACTATTCTTCATGGTAATTTTCTCCAGGCATGTACCCATTGTTGAAAAATCAATTTCTTGGTACTGTGCTATTCATCCACTTAACTCAGTTTGGGTACTGTAAATTGAGTTAAATGGTGTTTTTGGTTCTTCCTTTTTTGACTCAGTGGAGCACCAATAGGCTTATCCTTAAAGATTTTTAATCTTTAGGATTGGGCAAACTACAACTTTTGAGATACTTGTTAAAGTGAATAAATGGAATAAAGGTCATATTATTTGGAGGTAGTTCTATATTCGATAAAAATGAAGTGTCGAATATCATACAGGAGTACTCGGATCCAAAATTTATGGATTTCCCATTAGGTTCTGGCAACTTTAATGAAGTGATACTTAAGCTTGTGTAGTCAAAAAGGGTAGCAACCTAGCAATTACTTGTGTTGGAGTTTTCGGTGCCTTCACTAATGAGATTTTTTGGGTGACCATAAAATCTAAGGGAGGAAGAAACTGAGACACCAGAGTAGGTAAATGTGATTGTGTTATGTAGTTTGGATTGGTTAATAATCCTTGTATGGAAATTGCATAGCACCAGTTTTTTGAATTCATTAAGTTTAATTTATTTTGAATGTCTATAGGACCATGAGTTGACCCTATTTCTTATTGGAAATTGTGACATGGAATGAAAATGACACTTGGTTCACATTTGTACTGTAGAGAACCTTATTCCTAAGAGTGGGAACTCTCAGATAGTAGGAATTTGGTGAATGTAAGTACCAACCAAATGGATCGTTTATGTGACAGAAATACCATGTGCAGATTCTTGTTAAATCACAATTTTGGCAATGGATTATTGTGATCCATTAGGAACAAATATGGGAGTACTGTAGTACTTAATGAAATAGATATGTGCATATTTGGTAAGGGAAATCCAGATAGAGGTTTTAGATCTTTGGAATCTGGATAATGCGGTTTAAGATCTTTTTGAAGGTCGGATCCTATGTTTGGTTATAGGATGGTCAGATAATCTTTTTGATTTTTTGTTGAGCAAATCTAAAAGCAAAGAACTTTCTTGGAGAGAAAATTGATGGTACGGGACATTGGTGATTTCAAAGGGGAATTCTTGTGTGAGAATGATCTGTAGGCTAGTGGTTAGTATTTACATTATTAGTAGTGCTAATAGTTGACGCCATTTCTTAAACTTGTTTAGGGTATTTGAAGAGGTTATGAGATATAGACCTGGATCCCTAAATGGTATCTCATAAATTTCAAATCGAAAACCCTTAGAAGCTATTTCTCTTTTAATTTAGACCTCTACTATTTAGAAACAAGACAGTTGGATTGAGATTCTTATAATTCCTTCCAGTGTAGAACTAGTTTCTGAAGGACTGTTAAAGTTATATGAATTCATACTTCCATTTCAGTTTGTGAATATAGCTCAGAATCAATTGATGTTTTCAATTGATTAAGTGAAATTTAGATTTCTGAGCCCAAATATTTATCTCTATTTGATAGTTGATTATTGAGAGTAATGTTCGTGGGATTAACTAGTTGCATAGATTTCTTTTGTGGAATCCAGTTTGTGTGCAATGGTGGAACTATCCAGTGGAATAGAGAAAATCTCTAGTGATTGTTTTGAATAATCTAGAACTAGAGTAATTTTGGAAGGGTTATGAGATATTCATGAATATGGGAAGTAGTGGTAAAGATTAAATTAAGGTCCACTGATTGGCTACCAAGTACCATTTAGTTATGGATTGGATCAGACGAATAAAGCTTTAATCTTAACCTTATGTTCTGTCAATTATTAGATATACAACATCAAGCATTCACCATAAGCATTCATCACAAGAAGGCGGAAGAAGAACACACACTATCACTCTATCACACTATATGTCTCATCAAAAAGAGCATATCTGGAAATCACGATCTTTTGTGCATCTATGTCATACATTATATATGCCTTGGCTCTTTCATCATATCCAAGGAAAATACACTTAACAACTTTTGCATCCAACTTCTTTCATTTTTTATCAGGCACATGAGCGTGAGCATCACAACCAAATACTCATAAATGAGAAACATTAGGTTTCTTTCCAGTAAAAGCTTTGTAAGGTATCTTACCCTCCAAGGACTTCGTAGGACACCGATTCAAGAAATGCGTAGCTGTGTTGCATGCTTCTGCCCAAAAATTATTTGGCAAACCCTTGCTCTTAAGCATTTCCCTAGCCATCTCCACAATGGATCTGTTTTTCCATTCTGCAACTCCATTCTATTGTGGTGAATAGGGTGTAGTAGTTTGTCTCTTGATCCCCTGATCCTTGCAAAACTTTATAAACTCTGTTGAAAAATACTCACCGCCACCATCTGATCTGAGGGTCTTAATATAACAACCTGTTTGTTTTTCAACTAGAGCCTTGAACACTCTAAACTTGGCAAAAGCATTAGATTTCTTGCTTATGAAATAAATCCAGATATGTCTACTATAGTCATCAATGAATATTATGAAATAGTAAGAACTACTAATGGACCTAGTAGTTTGTATTGGTCCACACAGATCACTATGAACAAGATCAAGAATGCCATTGGCTCTTCTTGCTCCATCTTTGGGAAATCTCTCTCTCTCTCTCTCTCTCTCTCTCTCTCTCTCTCTCTCTCTCTCTCTCTCTCTCTCTCTCTCTCTCTCTCTCTCTCTCTCTCTCTCTCTCTCTCTCTCTCTCTCTCTCTCTCTCTCTCTCTATGCTATTTTCCCAAAATGCAACCCTCACATTCCTTCAAAAGAGATATAAGGCAATCCAACAACTAGATTACCTCTTCTAAGGACTTGCAAGCTTTGAGCACTATATGACCAAACCTTTGATGCCAAAGATCACTTCGACTATCAACAGTGCTTACCATAGCTTGAGTAAAAGATCTTGCATTCAATCTATAGAGTCGATTCCCATTGACTCTAGCTCTTGTAGCAATCACTTTGTAGTGATTCTTGATGTCTTTGACAAGACATTTGTCATTGTCAAACTCAACCTTGAGTTGTTGATCAGCCATCGTCCCAACATATAGTAAATTGTTAGCTAAGCCAGGTACATATTGTACATTGCTTATTCGCTTTATCTTCCCACTGGCTAACTTCACTGGTACCACTCCAAATCCTTTAATAGATAGTAATTGGCCATCGGATTGTCCAACTTCATCACCATTGTGAGTTTCCTTGAGTTCTGAAAACCACTCTTTCCTTGAAGTCATGTGCTTGGACGCACACTATCAATGTACCAGGTATCCTCATAGTGTAACACTTGGGTGAAGATGTACTGTATTCAGGATCCAATTCATATTGGCATGTCCGGTAGTCAATAGTTGCTAATGCATTCATCCATCTCACGACATCCGTCTCTGAATCATAGTGACCTCCCTTGGCTAGCCTTGGGCAATCAATCGTGTGATTTGTCGTGGATGATCCGTCATCAGCTTTGGGTGCAATAGGTTTCACCGCCCATGTGGTTGGATCAACCTTTTAAGCCTGCTCTCTATTCTCGAAGGTGAGTTTTCCCATGCCCCAGTTGTGTACTACTTGCGCAGTCCTCAACCATGGTCTTCTCAGTAACACACGGTATGTAGTTGGAGATTCAGATATATCCATGACTACAAAAGTGATCACAAATTGCATGCCTGCTATTTTTACAGGGATATCGGCAACTACACCTTTTGGTTTCACATAGGATTGGTCCGCCAGCTTGATGGAGAATCTTGCTAGATTCAACCCTTGTAGACTCCACTTTTCATACAAAGTATTGGAGATCAAATTGACACCTGATCCTCCATCTACTACTGTTGTCTTATCCTCGTATCTCTTGTGTTTGATCGACAAAGTGATGGTGTGTTCCTCACTTTCCCATGTTGCCCCGATGTGGAGGACGTTACTTGTTTCTTCGTAGCCCGTACAATATATGGGCTCAGGCGCTACTGGTTTCTCATCCGCTTTGGCCCATTTAGCTAGAAGGCTTTTCACTTGTGGTGCAATCCACAATAGTTCTCCGGGTGGTAAACTAACGCGGCTTGCAAGTAAAAGTGTGAGCCTTTCAGTGCGTGGTTCCTTGGGCTCCACCATGTGAAAAGGTGGTTCATATTGGTGCCATCGATCATTCTGATCAGTGCGTAGTGGTGAGCCCGATTGCGGCTCTCGTTCACTGCCAACTGGAGGTTCCGTGGAATTGTCCCTTTCCTGCTCTTTTTCCTCCGCTTGTGCCTTCTATACCCAGTGTCGTATTTTTTGGTACTGTCTTCTTTCTTCCTTAACATTTGGATATGGCGCTGAAGTTGAGGGTTGGTCGTCAGTGACCGAGGGTGGTGGTGAGTGAAGTCACTTCCCTCTTCTTCTTTGCTCGCGTGACGGCTAACACAAGAGCATGGAATTGTTGTCTTTCCGATGGCATCCCTGTTGGAACTGCTGATTGTTGTATCGCAATGAAGTTGAGAGGTGCACTGGTTCCAGGTTCAAATGGACAATTCTTGTAACATGTATATTGTCCCTTGTAGGGACATTCCGCAATTCTGTGTCCTTCGCCACATTCGTAGCAGTCGTAGTTCCTCCCGTCTTGACGTTGAGCTTGAGCTGCATAGGCCGTAAAATATTCATTTATGGTAGGATCCATAAATGGTTCATCTGGTCCATACCATTGCTGCTGCTCAGGTTGAGGTGGTACTTGCATCTCTGGTTCTGCTGCTGTCAAATTTACATGGGCCACTTGTTGATTGGCTGGCCCTGGTGGTGCAGGTAAGGCCATACGCTATTGCTGATTCGGTGCGCTGTACCTCGGTGTCGCGTTTGGTGCCCCTTGATGATATGGATAAGAAGTCTGATAAGGACTTCTCTTATGTTGAACAATCCGGGGGCTAAACGGACAAAATGTTGTATCGTGCGATGTTGCATTGCATAGATGGCAGAATCTATGTGTTAGTCTCAGATTTTGCTCTAGGACTGGACACTTGTTCGTTGTATGGTTTTGCGTGCACACTGAACACCATACATTCTCCCTTCATGGATACTGTAGCTGATTTGATTCCAGTTGATGTGGCGTTACTGCTACAGCTCCCTGTAAGGCTTTCAATTTCTGGTCAAACTGCGCCGTAAGTTGCTCCATCTACTATTTGTGTAATTTTGTCATTTGTTCCAACAATAGTTTTGTGAATAGAGTGGATGTGTTTGATGATGACGATGCTAACGAGGGAGTAGGAGTGTGGGTGGATGGATATTTGTCATCAGATCCCTCGTCCTCTTCCCTGATGGCATCTTTCATAGCTTCTTGTAGAGTAGTGACTGCTCCTGTCGTTTCAGTTCTCTTTTGATGTTTCGTGGTAGTTCGGCTAGGAACCACATAATCACCGTGTGATCAGGAGTTAGGACTGCACTGCACTCGAATCGTAGATGTTTGACCCGTTCAATATAGTCCCTGACCCTTTCTCGTTTTCCCATCTTGACTTTACTCAGCAAGAGAAATGGGTCTTCCATGAACTTCCTTGGTTTAAAGCGCGTAATGAGAGCAGCTTTAACCACTTCCCAGGTGGATTTTTCTTCCTCTGTCAGGTTAAAAAACCAATCCTGAGCCATTGCCAATAAGGACATGGGGAACAGCATCAGTTTTTCCGCAGTGTTCGTTCGCCATAGATTTCACAAGCTTGCTCGTAGATTTGGAGGAATTGGTTGAGATCTGATGATTCGTCGTATTTTGGGTTTTTCATCTGTGGCTTCGTGCTATTGATTGTCCCGATCTCAGATTCATCCGATGGTGGGTTCCAAAGTGGTTGGATCTTGCTTGTATAGTGGGATGCAGTCTGGATCTTAAGGATCTGATCAATTTGATCAGTCTGAAGTGAAATTTAGGCGTTTTACAATGGTTTTTCCTTGATAACTTCTTACTCCTTGCTTTGATTGACTTGAGATTTTGACAGTAGCCAGATCTGATGCAGATCTTTCCACTGATCTAGTCTGTGAAGGTTCTCTTGTGTGAGGGTTGGCTGTGCGAGGGTTCTTTAGTTGTATTTACAGATAAAAAACTTGATATCTCTCAGATCTTTGGGAAGTAACTCTCTCAAGGATCACAGTAGCTAGATCTGGGTCAGATCTCACTATGGAATTCTCTGCGAGAGTTAACTCTTGCACTAAGTAAAAATTTCACTGTATGCAAGGGTTCAGAACCACTATTATGACTAGATCTTCACCAAATCTCTGTACTAACTCTCGCAGGCTTCATCACTAATGGAAATGAATATTTTGAATCGCTTGAGAGGGTCTGCGAGAGTTCTTACTAGAAGGATTTGCTGGATCTTCAATTTTTAGTGATTTTTTAGCATTTAAATCCAATTTTCTGCTCACTGGAATCAAACTAACTCTCGCAGGCTTTTCTGTGTCTTGTCTCTATGAGATGGAACTTCAGAATCCTCTACAAGAGTTCTTGCCCACTGGAACTAAAAATTTTGGTGTCTGCGAGGGTTCTCTAATACTTTCCCGTCTTTTTTTCACTAAGAACTCTCGCACAGACACTTAGACATCAAACTAACTCTCGCAAGCTTCTCTGTGTCCCGGTCTCACTAAGATGGAACTTCAGACGAGTCTGCGAGAGTTCTGGTGAAGATTTGAATTTTTTTGGATTTTTTCAAGGATTTATTGAATTTTTTTATGATTTTTCTCTAATTTTTGCAATTTGCTTGGAACTAACTCTCGCAAGCTTCTATGCAAGTCTGGGACAGTAACCTGGAGCTTCTACCAGTCATGCAAGGGTCAATTCACACTGATTTTGGAGATATAAAAATCTGATGAGATTTTAGGCTCTTTTTCCCTCCAAAATTCAGATTGGTGTGTTTTTTGAGTTTTTTGGCTGGTTGGTTTGGGTTTCAAGCCCTTAGAGGTTGTTCAGGGCCTCCTCTACCCTCTCATACCTCCTCCGTTAGTTGTGAATAGTCCAAACACAAAAAAAATACAGAAAACTAACTCCAAGCTCTATGATTAGCAAATGAGAATGCTTGAGCTCTCAAATGATAGAGTCTCCTCCTCTCTATTAAGCATGAAAATAGAGTACAAATGGTGTTTTTTTATAAAGTGGGGAAGGCCCTTGCCCCAAAATTCTACTGGCTGATATTTACATCGATCCTATCCATTCATCTTGGACCCAACTTGATCCAAGGGTCCACAAAAAGTACATTGAAATTCACAAGATTCATGTGAGTCCCAATTTGGACCCAATTCTAAAAAGTAATCTCTAAGTTTAAAAATGAGTTTGGGCCTCTAGTTTTATTTTAATTCAAAGGCCCAAGTCTATTTTATTTTATTTACACTTAAGCTTGCGTGCTCATTGGGCCATGGGCTTATGCGCGCAGGATGCCATGCCCTCACAACACATTTTATTAGTTGATTTTATTTATTTACAATTCATTGGAAATACCCCCAACAGGTTTGATATTGTTGAATGCTATATTAATTTTTTAACGTAGATCAGCAATGTCTGACTACTCTCTGAAGAATGGTAGCAATGATATAGCCAACATTGACCAACAATCATATCTGAATTCCTAATGAGCTGATCTTGTTCGTGAATCCTTTCGCTTCGTGTTTCACCTCGTTTCGCTTTGCGATCGCTTGGCTATAAAGGGTAAATCAATTACAAAGCTCACTTGAGTTTCATTTCATTTCGTTTCATTTCATCTCATCTCGTCTCGTCTCATTACAGAGCCTATTTAACCTTGTCATGAACTCTTTCACTTCGTTTCGTTTCGTGTTGTTTCGCGATCTCTTTGCTTCCAGCATGAATCAATGTCAGAGCTTGTTTAAGTTTCGCTTCGTTTCATTTCGTTTCGTTTTCTTTCAGATTTCGTTTCGTTTCATTTCGTTGTGTTGATTGATCCAATTCGAATAGAAATAATTTGAGTTTCACAAAACTGTTCACGAATCCTTCGTGATTTTTTTTTATCAATTTGTCACCAAAGTTTTAGCTAGAATTTACATGTTTTGAGTGCATTTTTTTACATCAGTGGTATCAAAGACTACTTTGTCATAGTCTGACATAGCCGAAAAGCTATCAGATCAAAGGGGCTAAGCATTCAAACAATCACCATCAACAAATGAACACGAATTCAGAAGAAATGGCTTCAATTAGCAGCATACAATCCAAGATCTGTATAGTTCTGGATTCTTTAAAATCTAACTTTCTAGCATGGAAAGTGAAGACCTCGCTGATACGAAAGGGTGAAGGTTTATTCCCTTGGGTAGATGGCACATAGGAGATGCCTACAACAACAGGCAAAGAGCTATGTGAATGGAGGGAGAAAAATGACAAGGAAGTAGCCTTGCTATCACCATCCATCGAGGATAGTCTCACACTTGACCTGGCTACACTCTCCAAGGAAAAGGAGATGTGGGATACACTGCTCACGAGATTTCAAACGAAATCACGTAGTCAAATAATGATGCGGGAAGATCAGCTGACAAATCTGCAATGGGATGGCAAAGATCTCACTTATTTTGTAAGGAAGATGAAGGATCTATTCCTTTCCCTACACAATTCTGGAGCAGAAAATACAGTGTCAGCAAAGAAGCAGCTCACTTACCTATTGAGAGCCTTACCTAGATCTTTCCAGACAACTAGAACCCTGCTCGCAAAAGATCCTACAATGACCCTAAAAAAGGAAATTGTCGAGATTCGAGAGGACATCGAGGCTAAAGAGCACCTTGATCACAAGGATGCTTCTGACCAAGCCCTCTACAGCAACAAAGAAAAGACAAAGAAACAATTCAAGCCTAAGAGAGAGTCGAATCAAAGGCAGGATCATGATCAACAAGCAGAGGGGACCAGCAAAGGCAAGTGGAAGAACAAAGGGAGGTCGAAACAATAAGGTGGAGAAAAAAAGACTTGCATGAGATGCAGACGCGATGGGCACACAGTCGATACATGCTGCCAAATATCATGTGACAAATGTCACTATCTCACTAGATCTCAAGTTTGAGGCCTATTGACTATTCAAACTAAAAATAAATGAACTAAAATGATTATGCCTACCATCCAGACATGGGAAAATGCTCCACACATGTGAGATTTACATATTTACATGAAAGTATAAACTAATCAAACTAGATTTTGCAAAATATTCACATGAATAATCAAATTGAACAATAGCGAATCAAATCAAATCAAACAAGAAAGCAATTGGACAATGTCAATCGATTTGAAACTAACAATCATAGTCTGAAACTATCCACAATTTCTTGTAGACACTTCATAGATGCTTCTTAGTACAAATACTCTTAGATCATCCAAAATTCTGATGCATAATGGTTCATTCTCTGGCTCAATCCAAAAATTGAGTGTATCCACTACCACAAGGAGGGTCATGTAGTTCTCGGACGAAGCATGCAACATTACTAATGCTAGTACAAGTACCCTGATCGCTCAAGGCAGAAGAAAAGGTAATTTATATCACATTAATCTATAATGTAGATCAGCAATGACTGTCTACATTCTAGAGGATTGTAGGAATAATATAGTCGGCAATGACCAACAATCATATCTGAATTCCACACGAATTGATTTTGTTCGTGAATATTTTCGCTTCAAGTTTCATTTCGTTTCACTTCGCGATCACTTGGCTTTCAGCATAAATCAATTTCAGAGCTCATTCAATTTTCATTTCGCTTCGCTTTGTTTCGGTCATGCATAGTTGTTGCATAGGAAAGATCTGGTAACAATAATCTATCAGATTTTGGTGAAATCATTATTTAAAATTGATGCGTAAATGGCCCATTATGGCCAGTTGCACTTTTATTAAAACTCTGTTTATTTACTGATTTACGCTGAACTTATATTTATTTAAGAGGCCTATGCCCCTAGTTCCCGGGTTTGTCGGGGCTAGTGTTAAAAATTCACAATTCTAGCTTGACTAGTTTTGGTCATATGACTTGTAAATAGTTAGATGGTCATGATGTGGCTTGTCACATGTGCCAAATAGCATAGGATTCCATTCATAAGGATGTTCTCAAGTAGACCTAAGTGTTAGAACCTTTGGAATGAGTCCAAATTATGCTTAGATACAAGGGAGAAAAAATAGGAGCTATTTTTGGTAATTTTTGCATTGTTGAGGGATCTCCAAGATTCCAACCCTAACTTGGTAGGGATGAAAGATCCACCAAAATTAGCATTAGGGATAGGTTTAGGGCTACTCATACCTGCCCAAAACCGTGATGGATCATGTATATATAGGTGATGATATCTCACCAAAATCAATCAAGCAATTTCATGTTTTTTCTCTCATAATGGTGCAATTGCTCTCTATGTTCATAATTGTTTGAGTACTTGTGATTACTAATGATTATAGGATTGAATGTAGGTCTGGTGTACAGTACTCAGACTGTGGGAGGCCGTACTTTCACACGTGTGAAGCCTTCTTCAAGGATTTGGGCCATTTAGTGAGGTTCAAGCATAGATTTTTGATGGATTTTGATGGTTCAACTTGTGCTAATCTTATGAAATCATAATCTATTGTTTCCCTCATCATTTCAAGTGTTTTAGGATCCTTATTTGCTGTAATTTTTACATGGTATCAGAGCCTAAAGGCTGAAATGAGCTAAATCCTTGGTTTTCATTCAATTTGATCACAATTTTTGATCTAAATCTTGTGTAGATTGGATCTTAGCATCTAGTATTGATTCTAGAACTCAAAGTGAGTCAAATACATTGGAGATTGGTGTTGTGTGACTTCATTTGCAGGTGTTTAGGTGTCTAAAACCAGAGGCAAAGTTGAATTCAATTCACATTACCAAGATAGCAAGTTTTGCTTGCTCCAAGCATTGATTTCTAAGCAAGTTTTGAAGGTGATTTCATAGAGGAGGCTTTCTAGCATTCAAGGAGAGGGAAGATCAGAGTTTTGGGGACTCTTCAAGGCTGTTCTAAGGTGTAGTAGACACCTCCTAAAGTGATTTAGGTTCAGTCCAACCATTGCTTGACTTATGCACCAAATTAGATCAATTTTTCATCAATTTTGATCATTTTTTGCTTGTGATTGGATAGTAGATTGTGTTGCATCCTCATTAAGTTCCATTTAGATCTTTTACAAGTGATTTTGGAAGTATATTAGGTTGCTGAAATTCACTCTTGATCAGATCATTTGAAAGCTTTAATGTTCTTTATAGAAAGAGGGGCAATTCTACTAGTATTGTCTACTTCAATCAAGCAAGTGCATTGTTTCTAGTATTCTATGATTTGATTTTGTTAGAGATCATTCTTAGATCTTTATAGGAAGTCTATTACTGATCTTTTCAGGTCCCTAAGAAGTGGGATAAGGTAGACCTTCAATCAAATCAATAGAAGTAACCTTCATTTGTGTCAAGTCCTTGATTAGGAGACTAGATGGCATCTATAAATGCATATCTTTTGGATACTAATGAAAGGCTCAACAAAACTAACTATTCCATATGGAAAGTTAGAATGGAATCTATCATGATCATGCAAGATCTGATGGAAATTGTAAATGGTAAGGAGGGTGAACCTATTCATCCTCAAGAAAAAGCCAAATACATCAAGAGGTGCAATGTTGCACTACATTGCATAAAAATGAATGTTGCAAATGAACTCTTAAGAGAGGTAGGAGATTGCACTTCAGCTCAAGATGCTTGGGAGACTTTGCAAAAGGTCTATGAATCCAAGAACCAAACTAGAATGTTAGCTTTGAAGAATCAAATCTATAGAAGCTATCAAAAGAAAGGAGAGAGTGCACATACTTTTGTCCTAAGAGTAAAGGAATTGAACAAAGAGCTAGCCTTTATAGGTGACCCTATCAAGGATGAAGAGCTTGTTCAACTCATATTGAATGGACTAAGCTTTGAATTTGACAATTTGGTTCAGGGATATGCAATTATGGGTAAGCTACCCATACTTGAAGAACTCCAAGGCACACTCATGGCCGAGGAATCAAGAAGGAGCCAAATGCAAGAGAGGATGGATAGGCTTTCCATCCAAGGTGGAGATGACCAAGCTCTCTTCACCAAAGGCAAAGGCAAGTCCAAAGGCAAAGGATCAACATTCAAGAAGTCTACAAAGCTTGAGGATCAAGAAGGACCCCCAAAGGCATCTCCATCAACCACCAAAGTCAAGAAGGACAAATCAAAGGTGAAGTGCTACTATTGTAGCAAGATGGGGCATTATGCCTCGGAATGCTTCAAGAGGAAGCAAGATCAAAGCCAAGCCAACATGAGCAAAGAGGAGGAGGAGGAGAGTTCACATGAGGACTCTCTCATGATGTCCATATTTTCTTCAACAAGCTTCAAAGGAGAAGATCCTTGGTGGATTGACTCGGGTGCTAGTTCACACATGACTAGTAAAAGGGAGTTTTTCTCTTCTCTCTTATCTTATGATGGACCTATAAAGTCTATCTATACAGCAAATGATGAAGCTTGTAAGATTGAAGGAGTTGGTAGCATTCCCCTTTTCTTAGGATCTTCCAAAAAGATCAACATAGAAGGTGTTTTGTACATTCCTACAATAACAAAGAATCTACTAAGTGTTGGCCAAATGGTAGACAATGGTTTCAATGTTGACTTTGCTTCAAATGAATGTTTCATCAAGAAGAAGGGTAAGATAGTGGCTAAGGGCACTAGACTTGGCAAACTTTATAAGCTGGATGCATTTGTGGATACTAATGTTGTCATGTTGGCCGAGAAGAGCAAGATATCTACCTTTACTTTATGGCACAAAAGACTTGGACATGTCAACTCAGGTTCCATGGAGGCTATGATCAAGGAGGAGTATGCTTTAGGCCTACCAAGGTCTATTGGGAAGGAAGACAAGGTTTGTGAAGCTTGTGCCTTATCCAAGGCACATAAGAAGGTGTTTCCTAACTCCATCACAAAGTCACTCTTTTGTCTTCCCTCATGCCGCACACTATCCTCTATCTTCCATCTTAAGCATCCACCTCCTCCCAACCTACAGTTATTGACACAACAGCCAGCAAACGAATGCATGGCACTGCCTCTACATCTTCATCCCCACCTACTACCCAAAGATGCACCACCACCACTGCACTAACGACTCCATCAACCACCGCCACTTCTTCTTCCGTGCAACCTTCCTCTCCTGTCTTTGTTGTCACTACCCCTCTTCCTGTTCCATCCACAACTGTCTCTGTGTCCATTCCCATTTATGTGAAGTTTTTAGCACATGTGAACTTCACCACACACCCTACAGGATCTTATTGAGGTGTTGTGATTGCACAAGATTGATCAAAGAACAATATGCTTGAAAAATCTAAGGCAAGAGCACAATGGCATACATCTGATGAAAAAATCTAACTCTTCACTATGAGAAATGAATGCCATAAATAATTCTAAGTGTTCAATATGGGAAAAAGAGGCTGCTCTCGGGTAGAGAGAGAAAATCAAGCATAAAAAACTCGAGTAGAAAGAGAATGAGTCCAAAACACCAAAATCTCAATATTCACAATGTGGCAAAACATGGCCAGCTTTTCCTACATGAGAGAGACTCGAATTCCTACAGTGGAGTTGCATGGAAAGTCCACTTAACTGAACTAATTCACCTTCCACAGATTTACATGTGTAACTGCATGCATGTATGTTGCATGTACTGCATGTCAACTCATTAAACTGCCTAGACATGTGTAGATCACTGAAACTACTTTGCATGTTGCATGCACTGATTGCATGTGGCTTGCATGCATACAGTAAATCTTTGCATGCTATCTAAACATCTGCATGTCATCATAATTGAACCTATCTAACTCAAATGCGAGCTACACTAGAAGGATATGTGCTCAATTCACACTCCTTTTATGTACAACATGAATTTTAGTGGAAATCACCATGGACATGACCCCAAACTTGAGATAGGAAGATAATATTTTAATAATCTTCATAGTCCTCCTTAAAATTTATGTTCCTATCAACATAGACTTCAAAATTAGGACAAGGTTAGACCTCATCTTCATAAATACATTCTTGAGTAGAGGTTTAATAATCTTCATAGTCCTCCTTAAAATTTATGTTCCTATCAACATAGACTTCAAAATTAGAACAAGGTTAGACCTCATCTTCATAAATACATTCTTGAGTAGAGGTTTGGTGAGAAGATCTGAACACAATCTGAAGATGAAACATGCTCCAATGAGATCTCTCTCCCAATGACTTTTTCTCTTACAAAATGATGAGCCACTTCAATATGCTTGCTCCTTGCATGAAAGACTGGATTATTTGCAAGAGCTGAGCATAAATGTTATCATTCTTGATAATTGGTAAATCTTCATCTGCATAACACTTTAGCTCCAAAAGTAGCCTTTTGATCCATAGAGCCTCCTTTGTTGTGGTTGTAAAAGATTTGTATTCAGCTTCACAGGATGATAAGGAAATAGTTGTCTGCTTATTTGATAGCTAAGAAACCAAATTTCTTCCAAAAAATATAGTGTAAGCACTTGTGAATTTCCTATCCAACCTGTCCCCTGCAAAATTTGAATATGAAAAAGCAATCAAAGTTAGATCTTCTCCTTCATAGTATAGTCCATAATCCAACGTAGAAGATATATATCTCAAGACTCTTTTAGCCAACTTCCAATGATATAACTTTGGATCCTACATGTGCTAACTTAGCTTATGAACACAAAAGCTTAGATCAGGCCTAGTCACTGTTAACCAAATAAATGAGCCAATAAGACTCCTATAAAGAGTGATGTCCTCAAAGGATTTTTCATCATCTTTAATAGGAACTTTTACAGTGTGCTCCATAGGTGTATCTATGCCTTTGCAGTTCTCCATATGGAATTTCCTGAGCACGGAAAGTGCATATGTACTTTGGCTTATGAATCTATGACCTTTCCAAAAATCTATTTCAAGGCCTAGAATATAGTGAAGAACTCCTAAGTCTTGCATCTTAAACTCAGTACCAAGTGCATGCTTAGTTTCTTCAACTAACTTCTCATTGTTTCCACAAAGAATGATATCATCTACATAGATGAGAAGAATAATTACAAAGTTATCTACAAACTTATAATACAGAGAAGGGTCATATTCACTTAGACAAAATCCGAGTGATATGAGATAGGAATTGAGCCTTGCATACCAAGACCTTGGTGTCTGTTTCAGTCCATACAGACTTTTGAATAAAAGACAAACTTTTAATTCATCACCTTCCTTCACAAAACCTGGAGGCTGTTCCATATAAATCTCTTCCTCAAGGTAACTATTGAGAAATGCATTAGAAACATCAAGCTGGAACATACTCCATTTGTGAAAACATGCAAGAGAGATGAGTATTCGAATTGTTACCATCTTTGCAACTGGTGCAAAGGTGTCTTCATAGTCAAGACCTTTGATCTGTGAGTAGACTTTGGCACAAAGTCTTGCTTTATACTTATTGATAGATCCATCATGATTATGCTTGATTCTGAATACCCACTTACATCCAATCACATGCATGTTGTTTGGTGACTCCACAAGCTCCCATGTGTTATTTGACATCAAGGCTTCAAATTCTTGGGTCATTGCTTCAACCCACTCCTTGGATTAAAAAGCTTCTTGGACATCCTTAGGCTCTTCATTTGATATAAAAAGTGCATGATAGGAAGTTTCACCTTCCATTTGCCTTCCTTCTTCATCATATGTGAGCCTCCTTGGCTCAGATCTTGCTCGTGTAGATCTTCTGGGTGTGGTAGCTTGAATTTGCTGTTCCTCAAGCCTCGGCCTCACCTCTTCTTGAACAACATCAAGATTGATGATTGTAGACCTTGCACGAGTCTCCTTGATCTGTGCATCATCCAAGTTAAACTTCTGATCTTCATGGAAGATCACATCTCTACTAACAACATTTTTGTTAGTAGAGGGCAAATAAATCTTGTATGCTTTTTTAGTGGATGCATATCCTACATTCCTTTTACTGCACTAGGATTGTCCTTCTTCCTAGTTTCTAGAGGCACATGCACAAAGCATACACAGCCAAAAATCCTAAGATGATCTACCTTAGGCTTTTTCTTATACATATCAAATGGTGTCTTTCCTCCTATTGCAAGATTTGGAAGCCTATTACAAAGATAGTTTGCACATGCAACTGCCTCGACCCAAAATTCTTTAGGCAGAGAAGCTTTAGCCTAATGGCTTTTGCACATTCACACAAAGTTCTATTTTTTCTCTCAGCAACTCCATTTTGCTGAGGAGTATATGAACAAGAAAACTCTCTTTGAATACCCTCTCTCTCACAAAAGTCTTTAATCTTATTGGAAGTGTATTCTCCTCCACTATCACTTCTTAAAGCTTTTAACTTGAAAGGAAACTGCTTCTCTACATAAGCTTTGAAAGTAAGAAAAACATTATAGACCATGGCTTTTGAAGACATCATATAGATCCAAGAATATCTTGTATAATCATCTACAAAAGAGACAAAGCAGTTGGCTCCTCCTTTGCTCTTACTTGATGAGAAATGAATATCAGAGTGTACAAGTTCAAATGGTTGCTTTGTCTTGATACTTGATCTAGGAAAAGGCGTTCTGTGTGACTTTGCCAACACACAAGTTTCACAAGGTAGAAGCTCCTTTGACAGTGTCTTTGGTAGACCAACAACTTTTCCTTCTTTGACCATAGATTGCATGGCTTTGAAATTGGGATGACCCAATCTCTTGTGCCACACATGCAATCAAGAAGTCTATCTCTCCCACGAGTTTCAAAGTACTGATAAACTCTCTAGGAACTTACTTTCAACTCAAACACAGTAATATGTGTGGAATGAAAAGTCTAAGACTCAGAACACTCACTTTTATCCAATTTTACTTGATTGACAGTGAAAATTGATGAAAATGGAAAAAAAGATAGATGTGTGCTCACTTTGGCATATCCCACAAGTTGAGTACCCTCTCAAACTCTCTGATTGTCTAAAACTCTTCTAAAAACAAATCAAATTGATTTAGAAACAAGAGCAACACATTCTACTCTTTAATACCTATCCAACAAGAACATCAAATTTGGATCATTCCTTGAGAAGCAACACTCATTAATGAGGGCTTATTTCACACGTGTGAGCTCTCTGTCCGTATAGAGCTCCGCTGGATCAGATCAGCCTTGATTTGATCCACTTATGGTCCACAGATTGCTTGTTTCTCAGTGAGTTTGAATCCCTCTCCAAAGTCCGAGTTCCTACAAGCAAAAACACTGATGATATGATGTATACACCCTCACCTCTTCAAAGCATGAAGCTTTGATACCATGTGAAGTTTTTAGCACATGTGAGCTTCACCATACACCCTACAGGATCTGACTGAGGTGTTGTGATTGCACAAGATTGATCAAAGAATAGTATGCTTGAAAAATCTAAGGCAAGAGCACAATGGCATACATCTGATAAAAAGTCTAACTCTTCACTTTGAGATATGAATGTTAGAAATAATTCTAAGTGTTCAATATGGGAAAAAGAGGCTGCTCTCAGGTAGAGAGAGAAAATCAAGCATAGAAAACTCGGGTAGAGAGAAAATGAGTCCAAAACACCAAAATCTCAATATTCACAATGTGGCAAAACATGCTCAGCTTTTCCTACATGAGAGAGACTCGAATTTCTACAGTGGAGTTGCATGGAAAGTCCACTTAACTGAACTAATTCACCTTCCATAGATTTACATGTGTAACTGCATGCATGTATGTTGCATTTATTGCATGTCAACTCATAAAACTGCCTAGACATGTGTAGATCACTGAAACTACTTTGCATGTTGCATGCACTGATTGCATGTGGCTTGCATGCATACAGTAAAACTTTGCATGCTATCTAAACATCTGCATGTCATCATAATTGAACCTATCTAACTCAAATGCGAGCTACACTAGAAGGATATGTGCTCAATTCACACTCCTTTTATGTACAACATGAATTTAGTGGAAATCACCATGGACATGACCCCAAACTCGAGATAGGAAGATGATATTTTAATAATCTTCACAGTTTTCTCTATTGATACCACTTCCATTTTTGTTCCATTCTCCACTACTCCGTCCATCACCATCGCTCTTGCCGCCACCGTTGCTCCCCTCACATTTCATCCCTCTGATTCTCCACTACTCCGTCCATCACTCCTGCTGCTACCGTTGCTCCCCTCATGTTTAATCCCTCTGATTCTCAGTTGTCTCCCGACACTTTGGCATGGATGCAAGTCATCAATTTTTCACCCCCATGCCAGACCATTTTTGCTCCATCCTCACCTTCCATACTCCACACCACACTTCAGTTCCTCTCTGTTTCTCCCATCCTCTCGTTTGGACAAACCGTCCTCAACCCCGTTTCCACTGTTGCTTCTAGCACCCCACCTGTTTCACCACCAAAGGTTGTCGAGGGCAACCAACCGTTGCCTGATGATGCATTTGTTCATACCACTCTCATACCATCGCCAGATCGGGCTGATCCCACTGCCCTAGATGACATCAGGTCCAACGAGAACCTCATTGAAGATAGTGACGACGGAGCTCCACAAGTCGTCGGGGCCGATACCACACAAGCCCCTATCAGTGCCAGTGTACGGGCTGCTCCCACACCTGACCTCCAACCACAACCAGAGTGGCATCAGCAGTTGTTTGAAAGAGACGCTACGGCCATCAGGGCCTATGTGACAAGTTCGCAACAATTATGGGTGAACGCGCACTTCCTGCCATGCACATGATGATCCAAATGGACGAAATGCGGCACCCCTCTGGACAAGATCACAATTCAAAATTTGAATTGGCCGATCATTCCATCAGAGTACGGTTTGGCTACGGATGTAGATGCCAGAAGGGCTCTCACCCTATTCACCAATAACTACTTCAACTGCGTTGATCCAACAGTCCGTGCGGCAGCCACTTACGCCTGAGACTTAAGAGCATTTAATGGGGATTGAAACAAAATGAGACAATTTTCTCCCCCCCCCCCATATTCTTTGATCCTAATAAGGCACTAGCTTCCAACAAAGTCGAAGATCAGCTGCCAGTCGCTCGTCTGTATTATCGAGCTGCCCTTCTTGGCGATCCCTGGACGCGCAGATTCCAAGCGTGGGTCGACCAAGACTGGCTGATAGGCGTCCACAAGTCCCTTCACACGCCCAAGGACTTGAAGAAACTGGACCGCCTCAACTTTATGGAAGACGTCACGGGCCACCTGATCTAACAAAGGCGGGCCAAGAAGACTCTTTACTGAACCGATAGAGAGCCGAGGGACCCGCACTACTTCAGGCCGTGGGTCCTGTTGGGGGTATTTCCAATGAATTAAGAATAAATAAAATCGACCAATAAAATGTGTTGCGAGGGCATGGCATCCTGTGTGCGTAAGCCCATGGCCCAATGAGCACACAAGCTTAAGTTGTGAATAAAATAAAATAGACTTGGGCCTTTGAATTAAAATAAAACTAGAGGCCCAAAGTCATTTTTAAACTTAGAAGATTTTTTTTTAGAGTTGGGTCCAAATTGGGACTCACATGAATCTTGTGAATTTCAATGTACTTTTTGTGGACCCTTGGATCAAGTTGGGTCCAAGATGAATGGATAGGATCAATGTAAATATTAGCCAATAGGATTTTGGGGCAAGGGCCTTCCCCATTTTATAAAAAGGCACCATTGGTACTCTGTTTCCATGCTTAATAGAGAGGAGGAGACTCTATCATTTTGAGAGCTCAAGCATCCTCATTTGCTAATCACTCTTGCTTATGCTATTGTTATGGTTGCTTGTTATTTCCATTTCACATGCTTTTTGTTTATGTTAGTTAAGGGTTTTCCATAAGCAATGAAATTGAGCATTTGAACTAACCTCCATCTCATCTCTCTCTCTTTCTCTCTTCTCCTTCTTTTTCCTCTTCTATTCTATCCTTTCTCTTCACCAACTATCATGATGAAGTTAGTTAGGGGAGTAGAGTTAGTGTGAGTAGTGTTAGGGGAGGTAGAGTTAGACAAAATGTAGCAAACTAACTAAAAGTAGCATCTATGCATAGTTAGGTACCTATCCAATGAACTAACCCTTGTTGACAGGCGGGACGGCTATATTACGCAAGATCTTCGACCCTACAACAAAGCATAAAATCGATCCTCCTCCAATTGAGATATCTGATGCAGTCTTTCATCAATAATGTTAAGTTTATAATAAACTTATGCACATTTCTATACATAGTAGGCCACCAATATTTGCCATTCATGATTTTTGGACTGTGTTCTTCAATGCATAGTGTCCTCCAGTTTCTTCTTCGTGAAAAGACTTCATTACTATTTGAATTTCTTTTGGTTCCAGGCACCTTTGAAGTTCATCATCACTTCCTAATTTGTAAAGCACACTCGATATAATTGTATATGGTGCTATTTTATGTTGAAAGACATTCTTCTCTTCTTGGATCATTCCCTTCGGATATAGCAATGTTTGCAAATACTGAATGACTTTGGCAAGTAGATTATCCGATATTGGATCATTGGTTCCAATCTCAACAAATAATCTGCATTTGCATGATGTTTGCAGGTTAGAATTCCATTGTATAATCAAATTCTGATACTAGAAGAATCCATCAAGCTATTTGACCTGATAACTCCAGTTTATTGACCAGATAATTTATTGCATAATGGTCTACATGAAATGTAAATGCATAGCTTAATAAATAATGTTGAAACCTTTTTACTAAAAAAAATCATTTCCAAAGTCTCTCTCTTAGTAGTAGAGTATGTCTTTTCTGATGCAGATAATTGCCTATCTGTATAATATATAGGATAATCTTTCTTTTCATCAGTTTTCTGACTTAGAATGCTTCCAATAGCAAAGGAAGAAGTGTCCACATAGACATGAAATGTTTTAGTCCAATCAGAGGTAAGATGGAAGCGGTCTTCAATTTAGATTTCAGTCCTTCAAAAGACTTCTAACAATTTGTACTCTATTCATATGTAGCATCTTTCTTTAGTACTTATTCAAAGCAGCTACTATCATACCATAATCTTGTATCAATCACTTTGACCTTGTCCTGATCAATTTCAATACCTCGTTCTGATATTTGATGGCCCAACAAAATACCTTCAGTCATCCCAAAATAGCTTTTCTCAGGATATAAGGATATAGATGTTTCCTTGCATCTTTGTAATGTTTGTTGGAGTTTCTCCAAATGTCCTTTATGCGAACTAAAAATACAAAAATCATCTATAAATATTTTGAGAAATTTCCACAAAAAGTCTTGGAATTTTACTATCATCATTCTTCGAAACGTAACAGGTGCATTGTAGAGACCAAATGGCATTCTATTGTACGCATAGGTACCCAAGCCGTTGTAAAGGTCGTTTTACTTCGATCTTCTGGTCTGATTTGAACTTGATAGTAACCAAAAAATCCGTCCGAAAAAAGTTTATCTTTCATAACTAGCAACTTTATCCAATATAATATCTGTAAAAGAGTAGAGGATGATCACATTTAATATTTTGAAATTTTGACAAACTCAAATTTTACCAGTTTTCTTCTTTGGAACCACCACAATGGGTAATACCCAATCGTGCTCCACGAACAGCCAAGAAGATCAGCCAAGTACTAAGGATATTTGATCTGATGTCATGACATCATCAAAAGTGTTCTAGATCGTGGCTAATCTACCACTCTTGTAATTCACGAATTAGTTGTAGATATTTAATCTTTCTAATTTGTAAGTTACAAGACACAAAATTGTTCGTGAACTATATACTTTCTGATTGATGCATAAGCTAAGTAATGAAAGCAAGACAAGAAGAAGATGCAAAAATATTCAGAATACAGTCTGCCTGTGAGCGAGAGAATTTTGAGAGGATCAGTAGATCCAAAGGTCCGCTAGTAAGCGAAACACGATTCATGAGACGCCAATGCACTGCATGGATTTGTCATGCAGTGGTGCTAAAATTCAAGAAGATCAATAAGTAATATTGTAGCTATTATGCACATGTTGTTATATATATTATTGTATGATCTTGAATGAATTTTTGTCTAATATTATTCATGTGTCTGATTTACTTGTTTCGTTCAATTCCGTATATTGGTTTGATTTCGTTGAATGCCACATTAATCTGTTAACGTAGATTACCAGTGTCTGTCTACTCCCTAAAGGATTGTAGAAATGATATAGCTGGCAGTGACCAGTAGTCATATCTGAATTCTTGACAAACTGATTTTGTTTGCGAATCCTTCGCTTCGCGATCACTTGGCTACAAGCGTGAATCAATTTCAGAGGTCACTTAGGTTTTGTTTCATTTCATTTTGTTTTTTCCTGTTTCATTTCGTATCGTCTTGTCTCATTACAGACCTTGATTGATCTTGTCGCAAATTCTTTTGCTTCGTTTTGTTTCGTTTTGTGATCTGTGTACTTCCAACATGAATCAATGTTAGAGCTCATTTAAGTTTCGTTTCGCTTTTGCCATATGGATCAGATCAAATCTAAAACAATGCTCTAAACTTATAATACAAACTCAGATCAAATCTGAAAAATTCAAATCAAGTGAAAGCAAAAGTCTAGTTACCTATTTTGATAGCCTTTGGAGAAAATGCAATAACATTTGTATCTCTTATTTAAATGCCTTGAAAATTGGTGCAAATTAAAGCTAAGACAAAGATCTACAAGCATATTGAATCAAATTGAAATAAAAAACGAAATTGAATGTCAAAAATTGGTCTGAGCAGACCTGAAAATTTCAAACCTAAAAATTGTCAAAAAGAAAGCTACAAATGCAATAAACTTATCAAATCTAATGAAATTCACATAGAATCATCATGAATCAAGGATATATGCTCTGATACAAAGAAATGTCATGTGCCAAATCCCAAACTAATAGCAATAACAATGAAGTGAAGCTAATAGCAAGAAAATAACAAGACAATCATGATAGCATATCAATAGAAAGCTAGAAACATGGAGATCACCATAGAATCACATTAGTAATGAAAGAAGAGTACAAGATATAAATATGAGCATTGATTCATGTGGATAGAGAACATGAGACCTAGCAATGGGGATTCCTATGGCTCACATTCACAAGGAAGCTAGAAGCTCTCACTTGCAAATGAGCCAAAAGATTCCCAAAATGATGTCTCTTGCCTAGTTATAGACAATGCTCTTACCTAACTAAACATAACTATCTTGAAAGATAATTAGACCTTGTTAAGTATTATTTAGACTACATTGGGCCCTTGTTGGCCTATTATCCTTATTAGTTACTTTGAAGGGCCTAAAGAGGGAACCGCCTTGTTCTTAAGGCTAATAGCTCCTTTTGGGCCTACAAAGCTTACAATGGATATTATATTGCCTTAAAAAGCACTGATGTACTAAAAGTACATGACAACAAGAGAGCTAAAAGAGCTCTATACATGATAAAGATGAATGTTACGAATGAACTTCTCAAGTAAGTTGGTAAGAGTACTTCATCAAAGGACGCTTGGCATTTATTAAAGAAGCTTTATGAATCCAAGTCTCTTCTAGAGTGTTGACTCTAAGAAGGCAAATCTTTCAAAGTTTACAAAAGAATGAAGAGAGTCCAAATACTTTTGTTTTGAGAGTGAAGGCTTTGAATGATGAGTTATCTTGCATTGATGAGAGCATTAAGGAAGGAGAGCTTGTTCAAGTTATTCTTAATGGTTTTTTGGATGCTCATGCTAACATTGTACAAAGTCTTGTCATTCAAAAAACTTTTCCAAGGGATCTTCAAGAGATCTTGATCAATGAAGAATGTAGGCTTCAAGCAAGAGGTGGATTTTCATCAAGGTCTCAAGTTCGAGAGGAGGCTATGTTCATCAAGGAAAAATTCAAGGGCAAAAGCAAAAGTAAGTTGTCTAAAGGGCAAGATCAAGGGGAGGCTTCTTCAAATGGAAAAAGGAAAGATAGGTCATGCAAGGGATAACCAATTTTTTTTTCTTAGATGCAAGGGATAACCAATTTTCCACAAGGATCAAGTGCTTGAGGAGTGACAATGGTGGTGAGCATATCTCAACCAAGTTTAAGGCTTTTTGTGATGAGCATGGATCAGTATTCCCAACATATTGTAGATAAATAATATCGGCTAACAAAATATGTTACGAGGGCATGGCATCATGTGCATATAAGCCCATGACCCAATGAGCACGCAAGTTGAGTTGCAAATAGAATACACACATAGTTATACAAGGTGATTTCAAAATTGCATGCTTGGAAACAATGTGCAAACAAATTTCTGTGTGAACTTAGGTGCTTCAAAATTGTTGTTTTATGCAGCAAGTAACATCCTTATTTGTTTTTCCAACATGACAAAAAATTGCATGATACAATTACCAATGACCATCATGTTTTTATATGACATCAAGCAAACATTAACATCTTTAATTCCACACACATGAAAAACTTGCTCTTGAACCACCCTCTCGTCAAATATGTGAAAAATGCAAAAATAAGCTTGCAGAGGCCAAAAATCTTGTATATAGATAAACACACATGTGTGGAGCCTGTTCCCACGTGTGAAACTAGTGTACTTGTCATGTACCATAATCATACAGGATGTACATATAATTTAATTCAAGTTCTAGTGCCTAAAAAGGCCAAAAACTAGTTTTCTAGACATATGACACATGGCATCAATCTATTGATTGCATGAGCCACATCCTTTGGTTAGGTGTCATATCCCATGTGTAGAGGACATCTCACACATGTGGAATAAGCTGAAGTAGGCAAATTTTGAGTTCTAGAAGATTTCCAAGTAGATCTCCATATAGTTACTGGTGTTGCAACCATTAACCATACGAGCACAGATTGAAGGACTCCAATAATCCAATCCATCAGAAATTCTTACAGATGTGTGCCACAAGATAATTTGAAATCTAAGCGAGACAGAGGAGCGACATATTTCCACCATTGTCCGAAATCAAAAGATTGTTATTACATAAGGATTTTATTGTCATGCCTTAGGTTTGCCTATAGATGGTATGCCTGTTACTAAGCCCAACTTCATCACTGGGAGCTTTTCGAGAAAAAGCCTATCCGGAGAAAAGGGGATATTGTCAAAATATTGAAAAATCTATCTAATGTTGTGAGTATGGGTCCTAAAAATGCCAAAGATGAATTGAGCTCTTTTGGCTTAGTAAAGACCCATCTTAGAATAAAATATTTAAGGTAGGTAGAAGTAGAAACTCGAGCTACCATAGGAATTGCCATTTGTACTTTACATGCCACATTTAATGCATGAAAAGACTATGTGGCACAATTAGACATAGTGAGGTGGCTTGGATAAGTCTAGATAGCTTGAGAGGTGGATCCACAACTCCAATTCAACTTCAAGTAGGAGAAGAGTCCATGGATCTATATATATGTGATGTACTCTCATTGAGAAAATCATGAAATTTATGTGTAATGCAAATTTGGAGACAAGCTCTTTGTGCCCTCTCTCTCTCCACGAGTTTTGTACTTTCTATTTTCTCTCTCTAGTCGAGTAGAGACATTTGTGATGCTTTGTCTTATGTTTTGTTGATAGATCTTGCTTGTAACACAATAATATTGCTTGTATGATCAGCTTTCCTATTGACAACCAATGCTAGTCTGATCTTTATGGTGTTATTGTGCTTAGGAGATCAAAAATACATGTGTAGGGCATCCCACACGTGTGAATTCAGCATGGTATCAGAGCCTACCTAAGTTTTACAAACAAATCTAATAAAAAAGTTTGCAGATCTGATCAGATTTCAAGCTAGGTAGCTAATTTGCAGTTTTCTTGTGATTCTGAGCTACAAACCACATTGAATGGGCCAGATCAGGTACTGTACAAAATTTCAGGTGCTGGCATGTGTGAAATTTGTCCACTTTCAGATTGGTGGTTCTCTCTCACCTCATATCCAAATTTCAAGCAAATTAGCCCACTAGAAAGCTAGAAATGGTAGAATCTGATGCAATTTGAATCATGACAGTTGGATAAGCCAATCAAAAGTTATAAGCTTTTGAAGAGTCGTAGGTAGGGCGCCTAGACCTGTGGCAAATCGTGTGTACATGTCATTTATTGCTTGAATGATCACAAAAATCATCCAGAAGCTACACAATCTCATCTATATGTGATTTAGACAAAACTTATAGGTTCTAGGCAAATTGTTTCATACTAATAGATTGTTTGAGTCAATTTGACATTTTTGGAATATTTCACATGTGTGAAATTCAGAGAACCATCACTTTTGCCATACTTCATCTTTTTTGATGATTCAAATCTTGTTTTAGAGAGATTGTCAGGCTAGTGAGATCTATCTCACAGTTTTTTGCTAAGTCTTACATAGGATTTGGTTCTGTACCCTTGATTGGTTCCTATAGTGAGAAGAAAAGCAATTCTTTCATCCATCTTTTTTTATTTCCATCATTCTTTATGACTTCAATGGGTGTCTTTCTATTAGAAGCAAGTGAAAGATTGTCAACCTCCATTTACTCAATTTGGAAGGTTAGAATGGAATCTGTCTTAATACTACAAGATGTGATGGATATTGTACTTGGCATTGAAGAAGAACCACAAATTCCTCAAGAAATTTCAAAGTACAAAAAGAGAGCCAGGATGGCTCTACATTATATTAAGATGAATGTCTCAAATGACATCTTAAGAGAAATTGGTGCTTGTACAAATGCCAAAGATGCTTTGGATACTCTCAAGTCTATCTATGAGGCAAAAAATACTTCTAGACTTTTAACACTAAGAAACCAAATTTTTCAAAGCAGACAGAGAAGTGATGAATGTGCTTCAACTTATGTAATGAGAGTTAAAGACCTCCATAGAGAATTGTCATGCATAGGAGACTCCATCAACCAAAATGAACTTGTTCAAGTCATACTTAATGGGTTAAAGGATAAATATGACAACCTTGTTCAGAGTTATGTCATTAAGGAGGAGCTACCAAGTTTGGAAGCACTCCAAAGTGTGCTCATTTCTGAAGAATCAGGACAAGAGTATAAACTCTTAAAAATGGAGAGACTGTCTCTCAACATTGATGGTAAAGCTCTCTTTACCAAAGACAAGCACAAGACAAGAAGTAAGAATCAACACCAATTCTCTTCAAGCAAGAACAGTCTTATTTCCAAGGAAAAGGGAGATGAGGATGAGTCCTCTCAAGCTTCCACATCCAAGAAGAAGAAAAAAAACATCAAGTGTTTCTTTTGTGGCAAAAAGGGGCATTATGCCACCAATTGCTTCAAGAAGAGTAGTCAATTCAAGCAAGCCAACATTTCTAATGAAGAGAAGGAAGATGCTCATGCAAGTGATGAAGAGGGATGTCTTATGGTCTCGAGTTTTTCTTCATCACCTTTCAAGAAGGATGGTTCGTGGTATATTGATAGTGGAGCTTCCTCACATATGTGTAGCTCCAAGTATTCTTTTTCATCCATGCCACCTTATGAAGGAACCAAGAAGTCCATGATCATGAGTGTGCTATTAAAGGCATAGGGACCATTCCCTTAAAGCTTTCTTCATCAAAAGTTCTTTCTCTGTCTAATGTACTTTTTGTTTCCAAGCTAACAAAAAATCTTATTAGTGTTGGGCAATTGTTTGATAGCGGACTAGATGTGAATTTCAATGTTGATACATGTACAATCAAGAAGCATGATGAAATCCTTGCATTTGGGTCTAGATATGGTGGAATCTACAAGCTTGATCCCAAAGAGTATGCTAACTCTTGTGATAGTGCTTTTGCTACTCATATGTCTTTGGAGGAACTATGGCATAGAAGGTTGGGTCATCCTAACTATAATTCTATGGTGTCCATGGTTAAAAAAGCCAAAGCTATTGGCTTGCCTAATCTTATCTCCAAGAATTTCAAGCCATGTGAGAAGCCTTTTTCAAAGTCATCTATCAAGACTAAACATCCATTGGAGCTCATACACTTGGATGTGCACTTCTCATCTTCAAAGAGCAAGGGTGGTGCTACTTGATTTGTAACTTTCATTGATGATTTCACTAGATTTACTTGGGTATATCTTCTAGCTTCAAAATCTATGGTGTTTGACTATTTCCTAAAGTTCAAAGCTCTAGTTGAAAAGCAATTTTCTTGCAAAATCAAGATTCCTAGAAGTGATGGAGGTGGTGAGTACACTTCCAATAAATTTCATGATTATTGTGAGCTTGAAAGGGAGTTTTCTTGTGCATATACACCATCTCAAAATGGGGTGGCTAAAAGAAAGAATAGAACACTGTGTGAATGTGCCAAAAACATCAGAATTGAGGCATCTTTGCCAAAAGACTTTTGGGGTGAGGCTATCAATTGTTCAAACTATCTTTGCAATAGACTCCCTCATGTTGCACTTGGAGGAAAGTCACCATATGAAGCACTCTATTTGAAGAAACCTAAGGTTGAACACCTTAGAGTATTTGGATGCATATGCTTTGTCCATATTCCCTTGGAAACGAGAAAGAAGGATGATCCTTGTGCAAGCAAAGGAGTAATGGTTGGATATTCATCCAACAAGAAAGCCTATCGAATCTACATGCTCTCTACCTCTAAAGTAATTGATAGTAGAGATGTAGTTTTTCATGAAGAAGAAAAGTCCAATCTTGGAGGGGCCGAGATCAAGCAACCTCAAAATCTATCACCTATTGTTATTGAAGACAATCAACATATGGAGGAGTCAAGATTTGAAGATGAAAGTCCTCGGATTTTCACTCCTAAAAGATCCATGAGGGAGAGATCCGAGCCCAAGAGGCTCACTTATGATGACAAAGGAAAACAAGTGGATCTTGATTCCACTTATACTTATTTTGTTTCTCATGAGGAGCCCAAAGATGTTCAAGAAGCCCTCAATTCCAAGGAGTGGTATGAGGCCATGAAGATTAAATATGATGCCTTGATCACCAACCACACATGGGAGCTAGTGGATCCACCACCTTACATGCATATCACTTGATGCAAGTGGGTGTTCAAGATCAAGTACAATCATGATGGCTCCATCAACAAGTACAAGGCAAGATTGTGTGATAAAGGCTTTGCACAAATATATGGCCTTGACTATGAAGAAACCTTTGCTCCTATAGCAAAGATGGTGACAATAAGAATCATAATATCTCTTGCCTTATTTTTTAAGCGAAAACTGTTTCAACTTGATGTCTCCAACGCTTTTTTAAATGGCTATCTTGAGGAGGAGATATACATGGAACAGCCTCAAGGATTTATCAAGGATAAATCAAAGTGTGTTTGCTATTTAGAAGTATTTATGGCCTAAAGCAAGCACCTAGATCATGATATTCAAGACTCAACAACTTTCTACTTTCATTAGAATTTGTGCTTAGTGACTATGATCCTTCTATGTACTTAAAATTTGATGGTAGTAATATTGTCATTCTCCTAATCTATGTAGATGACATTATTCTTAGTGGAAGTTGTCTGATGCTAGTTCAAGAAGCCAAAGCTGCATTAGGAAAAGAATTTAAAATGCAAGATCTAGGAGAGATCCATGACATTTTGGGCCTTGAGATTGATTTTCATGAAGAGTATGCTTTTATTTGTCAATCTAGATATGTCTTTTCTATGTTGAGAAAATTCAATATGCAAAGTTGTAAAGGCATAGATATTCCCATGGAGCAACATGTAAAAGATCCTATTAAAGGTGATGAAAGATCCTTCGAGGACATCACACTTTATAGGAGTCTTATAGGCTCTTTAATTTGGCTTACTATCAGTAGACCCGATTCGAGCTATTGTGTGCACAAATTGAGTCAATTTATGCAAGATCCCAAGGTCCAACATTGGAAGATGGCCAAGAGAGTTCTAAGATATGTATCTTCTACTCAAGATTATGGTTTATTGTACAAGAATGAAGATCTAACCATTGTTGGCTATTCAGATTTTGATTTTGCAAGTGATAAAATGGATCGAAAGTCCAACAATGCATATACTATCTTTCTTGGAGGCAATCTTGTGTCTTGGCTTTTAAAGAAGCAGGATACCATATCTCTATCATCTTGTGAGGCCGAGTACAAAGCACTCACTACAACAACTAAAGAGGTGCTTTGGATCAAGAGGTTAATCATGGAGCTAAATTGCATCAAAGAGGATGATCTTCCCTTGATCAAATGTGACAACATATCGGCACAAGCTCTTGCAAACAATCCTATTTTTCATGCAAGAAGAAAGCATATAGAAGTGGCACATCATTTTGTAAGGGAAAAGCTCATTGGAGGTGAAATCAACTTAAAACATGTCGACACATCTTCGTGTATTGCTGATCTTCTCACAAAGGCACTTTGCAAAAGTGCCTTCTCAAAGCATAGGTCTAATCTTGGTCTTATCTCAAGATCAATGCTTGATCTACGTTAGATACATTTTTAGGAGGAGTGTCAAAATATTGAAAAATCTATCTAATGTTGTGAGCATGGGTTCTAAAAATGCCAAAGATGAATTGAGCTCTTTTGGCTTAGTAAAGACCCATCTTAGAATAGAATATTCAAGGTAGGTAGAAGTAGAAACTCGAGCTACCATAGGAATTGCCATTTGTACTTTACATGCCACATTTAATGCACGAAAAGGCTATGTGGCACAATTAGACATAGTGAGGTGGCTTGGATAAGTCTAGATAGCTTGAGAGGTGGATCCACAACTCCAATTCAACTTCAAGTAGGAGAAGAGTCCATGGATCCATATATATGTAATGTACTCTCATTGAGAAAATCATGAAATTTGTGTGTAATGCAAATTTGGAAACAAGCTCTTTGTGCCCTCTCGCTCCACGAGTTTTGTACTTTCTATTTTCTCTCTCTAGCCGAGTAGAGGCATTTATGATGCTTTGTCTTATGTTTGACAAAACGTATCCAAAAACCTCCTTTCATGCAGAATGTCCGAATCAAAGTAAACTACAACTGCAGCAGATGATAACAGATCACATTGTGCAGAGTGACTAGGCAATAATCCTTGTAGCTAGTCACTAATCCTTGTAGGAGTCACGGTAACCCTTCAAATCCATCCATACATGAAAAAAAAATGCATTTGTCATTGTCACAGGCACCCGGAGTATGCGGTCCAATTCTGTGAGGTTTGAGACAAAAAGGTAGCTGAGAAGTGTTGTATTGGATGAAAGGATGTTGAGTCACTTTTGCAACACTCCCTTTGCCGGCGTGTTCAAAGGGAGTGCTGCAAATATTTTTTGCAGCCCCCTAGTTTTTGCCATGTGGAGCCTCATCATCCCACATTATCCAGAGTTATTGTTTTATATTGTAAAAATTTTAAATTTTTAAATTTTAAATTTTAAATTTTAAATTTTTTAATTTTTATACATGTAAATGTGCTATAGTGCCTAAATTTATGTAAAGTCCTATTTGCGAAAGGTTTAATGATGTGGGTATTTGGTTTAGAACTCATATATCCGAAAGACATGTATGAAGCTTTAGTTTTTTCACTACGTTACTGCGAAGTTGTTGCTTCCAAAAGATTAGTAATCTAGTATATAGGAAGTAAACGGGAGAGAGTTGGCTTATCCTGCTTTAAAGCAAGTTTTGGGAAAGGTTTAATGATGTGGATTTTTGCAGCCCGATGCCAAACCAGGGGGCTGCAAAAAAAATTTGCAACCCCCCGATTTGCCAACGGGCTGCAAATTTTTTTTGCAGCGCGTTTCCACATACTTTTCTACATCTTTATCATCTAGGATTGTTCTCAGTAAAGCAGCACCCTGTCTGTAAGAATAAACCATCGTTCTACACTTGAGAAGCTTCACATCGAGACCATCGCTATCTATCCATTAGTTGTCCGAAACCACTTTTTGCTTGAAACCATTAAGTTCCAAACACAAAACTAGATCCTGGGAATCGTTCTGATTCAGAGCTCTCTCTGTGCACGCCGGCATGCACAGAGGGAGCGCTGCAAAAAAAGCAGGCCCTCGTTTACCAACAGGCTGCAAAAATTTTTTTCAGCCCACTGATTGTTCCAACGGGCATCAGCAGACTGCAAATCACAAAAAGCAAAATGAAACCAAAAATCTATAACTTAAAAATGAAGCAAATCCATCTGAAAACATGTCAAAAAGTTCTCAGCATCATCTAGGATTGCAAGAAATGCCTTCTTTTGATTTCTTGTCTGTCACATAAAGTGCCCGTTGGCTCCGAACCCTGATTTCGTCCTTGGTTGGTTGGTTGGTTCGTTCGTTTTCTCTCTCTCTCTCTCTCACTCTCTCAGATCCACACTTTCTCTCTCTCTCTCTCTCTCTCTCTCTCTCTCTCTCTCTCTCTCATCCACACTTGAAACATCATTATTGACATTAACATCAAACCCAACATCCATGGATTTGAGATTTGGATGCTCCTAATCTCTCCTCTAGAGAAATATATTCTCCTTTGTCTTCCATCACATCCAAATTGTGATTAGCTCTTATTCAAAGATCAAGCTTGTAAATCCTACCATCTCTAATCCCTTTGGCATCACATCCAAATTGTGATTAGCTCTTATTCAAAGATCAAGCTTGTATTTCCTACCATCTCTAATCCCTTTGGCAACGACATTTTTATTCTTGGTGATATATCAAGCATTGCAACCAAATTGTGATTAGCTCTTATACAAAGATCAAGCTTGGATATCCTACCATCTCTAATCCCTTTGGCAATGATATTTTTATTCTTGATGATATATCAAACATTGCAACCAAACTTGACGTCACATCCATTGTCAACCAATTGACTCACACTCAATAAATTTCGAGTAAGTTGTGTTTGTATGCTTCACTAGCAAACTGTAACTGATTTGCTTGAACACAACTAAAAAATTTAAGTCTTAACTACTCTATGCAAGATGTCATAACATTGTAAATGAGGGAAATAATGACGGTGTTCAACCTTCAAGGTGATATGCTTACCCTTTCGCAACTCTAACACGCTTGTAAAAATCACATTCAAATCACGAGTGGTTAAAGCTATACTATCAAATTTGAGAATAGACGATTAACGAAAAACAGTTTCAAAATTGATTGGGACGAATGGCAACGGAAAAACTCAAGTCAAGTAACATCTTACAATAAAGCCACAACTTTTACCATCAATGCAAATAGATATAAAAATCATCTCATACCTCAATGTGCAGTTTAGGTAACCGTTGCATGTGAAACCCTAGTCATGAAACTTGTAGCAAAAATCAGAGCTAGGCATGTTGACATAGTTTTTTCCACTTTCTGCGTGTCCGATTGAATTGGTGTAAAAAAACAAAATGAATAAAAATAAATTTCTAGAATATGAACGGTGCGATTGAAATGTTAACGGTTCAGTTGAGAGAAAACTGAACCGAAAGTCTGTAAAAAAAAAACAGGCCAAAAAGATACAATGGCTAAAAAAATTAGTAACCCATCACTCACACCAAGCCCGCAAGCAATCCATCCCACTCATTCAAGATATAAGCCTACTAGTATGACAATGGACTACAACCAACCAACCAACCCTCACCATGAAATCACTCTCACCCATCAATCCTCTCAACAAAAGCAAGCAAACATCCTCTCCAAGTAATTTGAAGCACTCAACTATGAACTCACACTAGTAATGAGGTCCAAGCAATCAACACAAACACCCACAATCTCTCAACTCCTCAATATGAGCAAGCAAGCATAGTAAGTAACATCACTCCCAACCCCTAAGACAACTACAACTCTCAATTCTCAAACATACCCACTCCTAAAATCGTCACTCACAAAAGTACTAACATTTAAAAGTACTATCTCTTCACATAATCTCATTATTATCCAACGATCATTGAGCTATTTCAAGCAACTCACAATCCTTCTAACCAACTCACCAACATTGAAATCACCTGAAGCAATCAATCAAGCCAAAGTTTAGAATACACCTTACTAACTATGGAGTCAACAACACACAAGCAACAAACAGGCATGTGAGCACAAAGCAACCATTAACCTCCCACAAACTACTAACCCACATTGCAAGTGACTAACATTGAGCAACTAATATTCACAACAATTAGCCACAAAATGGAATTAACTTCAAAGCACACTCAAACAAGCAAGCAACTCCCAAAAGTGACGACTCCTAAAAGTACTAACATACAAATACTAACATGTGAAATACAAGGAGTTGGCTCCTTCTTATAGGAAAATCTAATGCATCCCCTTCACAATGCCATCTTGCCATTCTTCATGCCCTTCAAGCCCTCTTTGCCATTTGTTCCCAACCCATTTGATAGTACACCTAGTGGCCTCCATAAGAGAGTGGGGGAGTGGTGCATTCAAGGCTCTCTTCCAAAACTAGCCAAGATGCCATTTTTGTCAAAGGCTAGGGAGGCCATTCAAGTTTCTCCTTTTGTACACCCTAGAAGCCCAAAATGTCAATGTCAGTGGATATGGAGAAGAATCTTCTTAGTTGTCTGATATCAGTAGGTGGACAAACTGATTCAAATGTAGACATTCATTACAGATCATCCCTCCCATCTGATCTGACTTTATGTACAAAGCATAAATATCTTTCAGCGATTGTCTCAAGTGGTTCACAACTCAAAGAAGTAGTGACGTTTCAAGCTTGTTATCTCACTACATGTAACTATCATGTGGAGACTCACGTCCTAAAATTCTCCAGTTGTCCTGTCAATCATGCCTTATCTATTGGGTGATGGAGTCAGTCCTCACCCCACTCTACTTTTTCCTCTCTTACCCTTCCTTTAGGCTTCTGATCAAACACTCATTCTCATAGGAGAAAATATGTAATGCCCTATGTAGCTCAGAGTATATGCAGAATGCAGGGGTATGGATGCACGAGACAATGGTCTTGCAATCAATTGACCAAGCACATTGTGCCTACATGATGCAATGCAGCGTGAATGAATGGAGTCAAGTCAACTGAGATATCTGTAGATCACCGTTCACAATGTCTATAAATCTCACATCTGAGTAATAACGAATCCCATGTTGAATTTTTTTTTTCTAGTGGTATTTTAAAAACAAGATAGAATGCTGACCAAAAAAATAAAAAATATATAACAAAAGCAGATCGGAAAAGTAAAGTCAAACTTACCACCCCTCGACTCCCCCATGTGAAATCAGGGATAAGGGTGTATTGATATTACAAGATCTATTGTCATGGGAAGCGTTGGCCTCTCCTCAAGTAATCTCTTCTCTACATCTGTTAGCACACCAATGTGCTCGCACAGGCGTGAGATATGTGTGCCAATAGAAGAAAACTTCTTATTTATAATCCATCTCAAAAATGCTTTATATGTGATACTTCCAAAGCACACCATCTATCCAGCTAATGCATCCAAGATGTATCCAAAATTTTGGATAGAAATGGTGGCATCCGCATCCGTAATAAACAAAACTTGATTAGCATATTTGCAAAAAAATTTGAATTGCTGGTCCTTGATCATGGTGATTTTGTACCCCTTGTTGTGGGCACAAAACAATTGGCTTGGAAGTACTTGGCCTTGTCGATCTTGTTCTTGAATTTCTGATGTGCAACCTGGGGCAATCCAAGAGTGGTAGAAAAAGTGGCCTCGTTTAAGATATAAGACACACCCCCTATTTGCACTGTGATATATGTTTCAGTAACCGAGCTTATGAAATTCATGAAGTCATTACTGACTTGAGCAAGCACTACTGATGGATTTATGTTGAGATGATTGAGGCAACATTGATTCAGCAGGGCCTGAATTGTTGAAAGTCTGATAGAAGCATGCACTTTCCAATTGATAGCCGAGCTTGTTCCAACATCCATGATGAATAGTGAAGTGTGCGAGTCAAACGCATGAGAAGCTAGGTCGAATGCGAGAGCGATGAGAGCACAAGCAACGATGAGCATGAAAGCAGAGTGATGAGAGCTGATGATGGCAAGAGCAATGACAACACGAGAGCATGAAAGCAAGAAAACAACAGGAATGTGTAAGTAGAAAAAGAAATGACAATGTTATAACAGTGAAACATGGCGAGAACTAGAGTTGGGCAAAAGTGATGGAACAACTAGCATTGATTAGACAAGAGAGGTCATTTAATGAATGAAAAGAAAGTCTAGACTATAGACTGTTTACACTCATTGAGCGGTCATTTTATAAATGAAAAAAAATTCTAGACTATAGATCGTTTACAAATTCATTTGTACAACCAAAAAATTAACAATTAATAATTAAAACAAAATAGCTAATACCTCATAATTAATAAGCAATTAATGTGCAGAACAAATAAATGTTAAAAAAGTATCCTCTAATATTACCGAGGGGGGCCGAAGGGAGGGCCGAGAGGAGGGGGGACCGCAGGGAGGGCAGAGGGGAGGGTCAAAGGGGAGCAGATCAAATCGAATCACAAGATATGCCTTCTGATTATTATATGTCTTCTAATGATAATATGTCTTCTGAAGATATTGAATCGAATCTAATCGAGGTCTGATGATTATATGTCTTTTGAAGGAGTCTAACCGAGAGAGAGAGAGAGAGAGAGAGAGAGAGAGAGAGAGAGAGAGAGAGAGAGAGAGAGAGAGAGAGAGAGAGAGAGAGAGAGAGAGAGAGAGAGAGAGAGAGAGAGAGAGAGAGAGAGAGAGAGAGAGAGAGAGAGAGAGAGAGAGAGAGAGAGAGAGAGAGAGAGAGAGAGAGATCAAATCGAATCACAAGTTATTTCTTCTGAAGATATCGAATCAAATCTGAGAGAGAGAGAGAGAGAGAGAGAGAGAGAGAGAGAGAGAGAGAGAGAGAGAGAGAGAGAGAGAGAGAGAGAGAGAGAGAGAGAGAGAGAGAGAGAGAGAGAGAGAGAGAGAGAGAGAGAGAGAGAGAGAGAGAGAGAGAGAGAGAGAGAGAGAGAGAGAGAGAGAGAGAGAGAGAGAGAGAGAGAGAGAGAGAGAGAGAGAGAGAGAGAGAGAGACTACCTTTATTGATGTCCGAGAAGACCAAAGTGTTCTTTGGGACTGAATGTTAGTGTCTTTATGAGTTCGTAACAATTGAGTAAAATTTTGATTAGATGAGCTTAAACTGATACAAAATTGAGCTTTTAACAATTGAGCTTACATTTTGTTTGATATGTCTTCTGATGATAATATGTCTTCTGAAGGAATAGAGAGAGAGAGAGAGAGAGAGAGAGAGAGAGAGAGAGAGAGAGAGAGAGAGAGAGAGAGAGAGAGAGAGAGAGAGAGAGAGAGAGAGAGAGAGAGAGAGAGAGAGAGAGAGAGAGAGAGAGAGAGAGAGAGAGAGAGAGAGAGAGAGAGACAGAGTACCTTTATTGATGTCCGTGAAGACCAAAGTGTTCTTTGGGACCAAATGTTAGTGTCTTTTATGAGTTGATAACAATTGAGTAAAGTTTTGTTTAGATGAGCTTAAACTTAAATTTTGTTTGAGTAAAGTGGTGGTGCATGTTGTGGAGATGTCTGCTTCAATATAGACCCACTAATATTAGGATTGAAGTAGACCATATATGTCCAACCACCAACCATTGCTTAACTTTTGAGACACTTTGCTACTTTGTTTCACTTACTTTTTATGCTATAAATTTTGAGTTTGTGCTCTTTTTAATGTCGTTGAGAGAGAGAGAGAGAGAGAGAGAGAGAGAGAGAGAGAGAGAGAGAGAGAGAGAGAGAGAGAGAGAGAGAGAGAGAGAGAGAGAGAGAGAGAGAGAGAGAGAGAGAGAGAGAGAGAGAGAGAGAGAGAGAGAGAGAGAGAGAGAGAGAGAGAGAGAGAGAGAGAGAGAGAGAGAGAGAGAGAGAGAGAGAGAGAGAGAGAGAGAGAGAGAGAGAGAGGAGTCAGAGCAAGGAGACCCATTAGAACATATTTTCAAATGTACAAGTACAAAAAGTAAAGTAGGCAACTCCAAGCCCATTTAGTACATTGCCCAAAAAGACAGACTATACAACATCGCACTTCACGCAAGGAGGCACACAACAGCAGACATGCCAAGCCAAAAGGTGGGTGATATTAGAGCGACGAGATGGTGTCAATCTCAAGATAAAGGGAGAAGCGCAGCATAGAATCCCCACTAAGAATGCCCATAGCTCTTGATCCGATCAAAGTAGATGACGTAGCAGGGGAATCATGTCGGCAAGCAAATCTACCATCTAGGTTGCCTTATGCAGGAGAGGGAGTAGCTCTGGAGACTGAGTAGGGTGTAGTGTAGCGTAGCCTAGTCGAACAGTCCTTGGTACACCTCGTGCATGCAAAAATGAGGGAGTTGATGAGCTGGCACTGCAGACCTCCACTTGCGAGGGTGGTTGGTGAAAAATGGAACTGTCTTGCGGAGGTGAACAAAACTATGAGGGAGGATACGATGGGGCCCACCAAGTTCTTCTTCTTGTCCCTAGTTTGCTTGCAAGTTGTCTTTGAACTAGTGGGATCCTATAGTAGATCCACCATGCTGACTAAGGATTGGGCAGAGGTAGGAAGTGGAGGCCAGGCTTTGAGCAGGTTGAAAATCTTTCCCACATAAAGCATGACAACTCACCAAGCCAAAGTAGTAATGCCAAAGGTAAGAAAAAAACGCAGGGGTAGTATTGCCAGAGGGACAGCCATGAACGCAGATGGGTTAGCAGGAATTGCACGATCCAGAACCAAAGTAGAAGGAAGAACACAAAGAGCAGTAGAAGGTAAGGGAGAAGAAGAAGAATTCGAAGCAGGAGGAAGAGTGCAAAGAGCAGTAGAAGGTAAGGGAGAAGAAGAAGAATCTGGAGCAGGAGGAAGAGCGCAAAGAGCATCAGAAGGTATGGGACAAGAAGAAGAATCCGGAGCAGGAGGAAGAGCACAAAGAGTAGCACAAGGTAAGGGAGAAGAAGAAGAATCTGGAGAGGGCTAAAAGGCCAAACTTTGCATGTGATAAAGCAACCCACTCATCACACACTTGGATCACGACTTCGCACACAAGGAGGGATCGTGACTTCGCACATGAGGGGGGAAAAGCAACTCCCTCATCACATGCTTGGAACGGTCACCATCACGACTTTGCACGTGAGGGGAAAAGAGAAATCTCCTCATCACATGCTTGGAAGAGACATCACGCTTAGCCACACTTGCGAGGTTGTGAAGGTCCCGAAGCTTCTGGAACATTGGAGGTTGCGAAGGTCTCAAAGATTTTGAAACATTCGAGGTCACGGAGGTTCCAAAGATTCTAGAACATTCAAGGTCTCGAATGTTCTAGTTTATTATGTATCTTAATATGTTTAGAACCATTTCAAACCACATTACGATCCTAATGTGGTCCATTTGTGGTCTCAAACGAATTAGGACCTCAAGAGCATTTGAGACCACAAACGACCGTATTAGGACCAAAATGGATGGTAATGGGCTGCATACGACCGTAAGGGGCTGCATTAGAACATTTTGAGACTTTGCAGTAGCCTTTGGTTCGTTCCCTTCGTTCAGACCTTAAGCAACCGTTCATACCCAAGATCAATCGAGGACCCAAACATTTGAGGACTCTCTCTCTCTCTCTCTCTCTCTCTCACACACACACACACACACACACACACACACACACACACACACACACACACACACACACACAATTGGAAAAAAGAAGGCCCCCATATTCGAGGTTGCGAAGGTCTCAAAGATTTTGGAACATTCAAGGCCATGAAGGTCCCAAAGATTTTGGAACTGTCGAGGTTACGAAGGTTGCACTAATCTAGATTTTTCCGAACAAAAACTGTTCTGATGGGTCTCCACCCATCGTCGCGTCTAATTCCACCCGCCGCTATGGGTGAAGACCAATCAAGAACATGTGTTCTGATGCGTCTCCACCCATCCAAAAAGTAAATATAGAAAAGAAAAGTATGATGGGTCTGTAAACGACAGGTGTCGATACCAATATCAATATCCCAAAGCGATTTGTTTTCTTCTACTCCCCAAATCCCTTATAAGTAAATGTGGTCTCCACCATAGATTCACTTGATTTCAATTAGCCTCTTGCTTTCTATTGTGATCTACGATTTTGCAAGTAAATTGTGATTTTCAAACACCTTCAATTATCAGCACTCTCTCTGTCCTCACGTTAAATATGGTAAAGTTCACTTAAGTTGTCAGAGCAATTTTTTTTAAATCTTTGATACATGTAGAAGAAAACATTTCAAAAACAGTTTGATGGATTGGGAAAATAAGAAAACAAAAAGTATTATGATCGCCGCAACCCATCAGAAAAACATTTAAAAAAAACTATCCGATAGTTATTTATTATGTATCTTAATATCTCATTATATTTTGTGCAGGCTTTTTATGCTACTGAAGAAACCATCGTCAAACTTGTTGGAAGTGCCATGCAATTATACTTGACTAGAGCATGGAAAATAGTGGAGAAGCCTAGTAATAACAGGCCTTTGTGAAAGCATTCATCATTGTCTCTAAAGTTTCTGTGGGCGAGCCTAACTTCTCAAAGGATGAAGTCGATACTTTGGGTATTATTCGTGGAATATGGATGGCAGACAACATTGTGGTTGATAGTGTCGAGTTTATGACCCATGGCACAGATGGTGGATTTGAGCACCACGTTGTTTTGTGTTGCGAGGACATTGCTCATTTCATTGAAGCACCACCAACTCACGATGCAATCTTTTAAACTTTAGATCTCAATTGGGTGCATGAATGATTGTTCTTGCAAGTTTGCATGCTATGTTGAAGCATTGAGAATATAGAGACAAGAAATGATTAGACAATGGAAGAGCATGAAGGAGCAGTGATGGAAAATGGAATTATTGATGAAGAAATTTGTCAGAATGTATTGCAAATAGCTTCACAAGTAGCCTCCAAAATGACATTGCATGAGGATATAACACCCCTTGACCAAGAGGATACATCTCTCCCAGCAAGTGTTGCGGGACATGAAATAGTACCTTATGTTCTTGTTGTGTCTCAAAGACAAGTTGAAATAACTAGCAGAGGAAGGGGAGAAAGGGGATCAAAAGGGAAAAGGTTCAAAAGAATTGGACGCAAAGCAACTATCACTTCTTCAGGAAGTGAGGATGAAATTGAGTGTGGCCATAAGTCATCAAAGCCGATCGGATGAGCAGGAAAAATTTCCATGGAGCCAAGAATTGATATTTCTAACTTGCAGTGCGGCAATTACGAGGATGTTGTGTCCGCTAGAAAAGAAGATGAGATCAAAGAGTTCAAAGAAGACACCAATGTCAATCTTGATTCTTACTCTGTTGACGACGTTGGCTATGCATGTGAAAGAAGTTTGTACAGAGTGGATTCAAGAAACATTCATCATGCTTCTCTCTTCACAAACTAGCGGGGACTTGACATTTCTTTTGCAAAAAAGTTTTTTGATTTTGTTGCCAAGCCCCAAGGCCCACCTCTTACATCTATCAACTTCCAACAAGGAGACGCCCCAAAAATTTTGTTTGGTAGCCTAGAAACATTCTTGGCTACATTTAAAATTTTTAAGGAAACTCATATGATAGATTCTACAAATTTATACAAAGAGAGGTATCCAAAAGAGGGGAAAACCGGCAAAGGTTCGAAATTGGATGGTCTATGCAAGAATAGGTTCCTTGCATTCTGCAAATTTGAACCTGTAGATGGTTAGCATTTTTGTTGTGCGTGTAATGAGATAGCACCTCATGCAGTGAGACATAACAAAATATTAAAAGAAACATTCGAGGAGAGATTCTTGTATGTACACTGTGAAGATCTAAGCATTGATCTTGATATAACTCCAAGATTAGATCTATGCTTGATGAAAGCACTTTTGCTCAAAGACTTGGTGAGTAGATCGGCTTTGAAAATTCTAGTCCAACATGTATATATGCATTCGAAGATAAATGTGCAAGGATTCAATCGTCAAAATCACAAAAAAAATAACTATGAGTATTAATAATTTTGATACTTAGATTTTTGTCATTCATAAATATCTAATAGTAAACTTGCCAATCTGATCATTATCTTCTTATAGATTTATATCCATCCAATATGAATGAATGAGAGCCCAGTAATTTCTAGCAAGTGTGTTAGATGTTATTCACACTGATATTGGACAACTGCAATATCGAGGTAGAACTGCAAAAGATCTAGCTGAGAGTGGGATTTTTTTTTATGAATCAATGTACATTCCCGATACAAAAGGAGATTTTGGACAAATAGTCCCAATTGTGAAAGCATTTTCTAAGATTTATCTCAGATTTAAGTCTCTGTTCAGTACTCCCTTATTCGGATCTCAGAATAAGGACATGATTCAATATCAGGACCTGGTGGCACTTGACAAGCATAGCTATAAAGCTAAGCTTGACAAAATGTTCACCAAGTTGCATAATGTCTGTAGATGAGTGCCCAATTCACAATAAAAAATGTAGATTTGTTGATTTTCAGTCCACATTTGTTTTTTTTTCTTTTGTTGAATATTTTTGACAATTTGGAAGCTGGCCCTTCCACTTCTGAAGTTGTTTCTTCCAGTGGTACAAAGTCTGAAAAGTTGAAGATCATAGATATAGATATTTTTTTTATTGATACGAACGTTAGTTTAGATGACTGTACAGATTTTGATCATGCACAAAACATGGCATCGTTTATTGGCCCTAGGACTCCCAACACCCTTTCTCCTTCTGACAAATCTCTTATCACATTGTCTACTTATAATAATAATAATAATTTTTGACATTATCGGATAAATCAAATCTTTTTCATTTCACTGAAGCTGAACCTCTTTGCATTTTGAGCAAAGAGCTTGATGAATTTTCAGATGTAATTGAATTTGATGCCGATGATTCTCTCCCTAGTGTTGACGATCTAGATAATGATGAGCTTTACTCATCAGAAAAAGATTGTCTAAAAATGGTTGTGGAGGAAATGCATAGTAAAAAAAATGATCTACCTTCTGAAGAAGAGTTTCTCAAAAATCAAAGTCAGCTTAGTTTTCCAAAACCAATCATGGAAGACAATGCTGCATGCGTAAGTTTTGTATCTTATTATGGATTATTAGATTCGTTATGTCAGATAATATACTAGAGGTTACTTTATATTTTTTTCATTTCAGGAAACAAATTTTCTTGATGATTTTGCAATTCGTCGAGGAGGGCAGAGATCTTTTGTAGGAGAATTTTCAAGAGACATGCACCAGGGCATTATCTGAAGTTCTTCAAGAATAATGAGATAAGTGTTGCCCATTCAAAGTTTCATCAACATGGTGAGACAATATGACAATCAAGGCACTTTCTCATTTTCTTGGAGGATATAATTTTAATAAGGCACATAAAACAATTTTTGTAAAGAAAACTATTGCACTTAAAGGTTTAGGATATGGACCAGTGAATTCTATGCTCAGATCTCTCATTTTGCATTGTATGTTGCTTACGTTGGTCTGAGTAAGCATGAAAACTATGAGTTGTTGGATCCATACGAAAGAAGAAAATTGTTGCGTGATTCTAAGTTGCCATTTTCATTAGAGAAAGTATCGGAAGCAGAGTAGATACTGCTGAATTGTACTTTGTAAAAAATTTCATTTAATATACAAAATTTTATTTTGTGTCTATTGCCTATTGGCTTGTATAAATTTGCATGCCTTTTGAAATTTTTTATAATTTGTCGATTTTGTCTTATGGTGGTACTATTGGCCAAGCCTTACCTAGTGGGCCTCGCCATAGTACACTGTACAGTTCCATAGAGACTTGGGCCCTAGCTGTAAATAAAACACCTCAAACTCCTTCTTTATCATCAACATTTTGGTTGTTAGCTCTACTCAAGATGATATCATCCACATAGATTTGCAAGATAGTAACATCATTACCACAAAATCTATAATAAAGTGAATGACCATACTCACTCATAACAAAATTTTGAGAGAGTAAAAATGTGTTAAGCTTAGCATACCAACTCCTTGGTGCTTGCTTAAGACTATATACAAACTCTTTTGGAGAAGACAAACATAACACTGGATCAACTAATTTTGGACTTTGCAATAATCCATTTTTGAATATGGACATGATGATTTTCCAGATGTAATTGTGACAAAACAATATAGAATTCACACATATTTTGAAAGGCTCATGTTGTTTATGATAAAATATTTAAAGAAAACTAAACAATATGAAAATCTTGAAACATAGTATTGATAAATCATATATTTTGAAATTCTAATTAACTTGCAACACATAAAACACATATGAAAATACAAATGAAAAAGTACTACATGGTCAATGTAAAAAAATTAAAACTTACAATTTGAAATTATTTACATCTCACATATACATGCGCATCAAAGCAAAGATGGTTTTGTAGAAAACAACCACAAGATACCTTTATTTATAAAATGTATTACAAAATATATACATGGATTGGCAAATGGCCATTACAAAATATTTACATCGATTGAAGCACCAATTTGCTATGTGTCTTCAATGTGTAAGTATATATCTATATCACGTGTAACACAAGTATTGGAATCATCTGATTTAACAGAAAATTGACCATCTGAACTAGATTCCAAACATCTTATATTCTCCATATAGGCTTTAGTAAGATTTGTATTTTCTGGAGTGTCGATTGATACAATGTTTCGGCCACTGACATTTAGCAATGGGGCTACCATATAAGACAACCAATATAAACACACCGACCAGTCCGGAGCAGAGAAGGCCTCAACAATGTTGTTCATGCTTTTCTAATGCTTTGCCCTTTTTTTGTGAGATTGCTTGCACATCGCATAATATTTTGAGCGTTTTCCACTGTCGCCAAAACACAATTTCAGGAACTTAAATTTGATGTGCACACAAGCACTTATATCATTTGGATCCTCTACATTATATTTGAACTGAAACATTGCCCTGTCTCAAGTGGGTGCTGTTCTTGTAATATCCTTCAAAAATTGAGCATCGTACATCATGCATTGCCATTAGGATCCCTTTGACTCCTTCCAAGAATAGAACAATGACACATAATCTGTGTTGTGTCATTAGAGCTGTCAAGCAGTGCCACACCATTGACGTGATATAGCTCAAACTCAAAGATTCTATGTTGTCAAATATGTACAAAGTCGGATGATCCCAGATAGATGGAGAAACATATATGAAATTTGACTCCTCTGTGCCTCAACAAATGGCTTCTACACCTTTGCAGGTTTTGACTTTACAAAAAAATCTCCATCAGTCATTAAAGCTACCTGTATCCTTGTTAATTCTTGCACTTTTCTATATGTCTTTCCTTCACCTAATGTATAAATTAAGTCAATGATGCAGGTATACACAATTGCAATTTTGTCTATATGCTTCGGCCGTTGCTTGTTGTTGTGAAGGATTGAAAAAGATTATCCATGTTAGATATAGGGGTCTTATGTTTTTTATATCAAGCATCTAGGTGTAGGACGTTGATAGGACCAAATTTGGCATAGATGGCAAATTATCCATTTCCACTTATAATGCCACTATTTAGCCAAAATAGAGTAAGAGACTAAACTCGTGCCAAATAGAGTGTAGACAAGTGTAATATTTTTGTTTGATGAAATTTAAGAGGTCCAATAGGATTTAGAGGTGGAACCTTGAGGGGTCCAATAGAATATGAGATTTGCTTGAAAATGGTCCAATAGAATCTAGAGGTGAATTGTAATTTGAATTCAAGCTGGAGTCCGTACTCTGACAAGTTTTCACACGTGTGAAACCAACAAGTACAATTCCATTTCATTTATGATTGTTCTTGTTAGATTTTCTCATCTAAATTTGATCTAGATTGATCTAAATCTTGTGTAGATTGGTAGATCAATTGTATCTAACATCCAATCACTCTTGTGGATCATTTTAGGATCCATTCTTGGTCCAATTTTGCAGATTTTTCACATGGTATCAGAGCCAAGTACAAGAGGATTTATTGAGATTTGATGAGGTTGATCCAAAACTAAGCCCAAATTAGCAAGTTTTTGGAAACTAGCTAATTTTGATGTGCCGAGTTGAATTGGATAGGTATACTCAGAATTTTTGCATCAAACTTGGTTGTGGGCTGCAGGGGTACTCTTCACGTGTGTGAGGACATACAGTACCAGGTTTTGAGCCTTATGTTACAATTTGATGCTCATACACCCAAATTAGCAAGTTTGTGGAAACTAGCTAATCTTGAGGTAGAGAGTTTGAATGGATTGATAGATTCAATATTTTTGTACCAAGACTTGTGGTAGGCTGTAGGTGTACCTTCCACACGTGTGGGGCCGTACAAATCTAGTTTTGGTTGGTAAAATTCAAATTGATGCATAATTTGACTCATACACCCAAATTTAGTAATTTTTAGTGCAAATTCAAGCATTTTCTATACAAATTCTAGTCCTACAATCTGTTCGTAGATTAGATCATCCAAGTAATTAATTTGAAGCTTGATTCAGGTGCATGAAATGTGATTCTCTGATTTTTTGAGTGTATGTTGAAGTTGAGAGAGAAATTGCCAAAAATCATAGATTAAGAAGTGATATGCAAGGGGAGAGGATGAAATCCATTGTACTATCACTATATTTTTTCAAGAGTGATAGGGTCAAGTTTAAAAGCATAAATTTGCTAGAGAACATCCTTGGATCTATCCTCCAAGTGAAACCTTTAGAGTTTGTAGTGCATATATAGCATCTATGCAAATCTTTTGTAGAATTTGACATAGATTGTCTTCAATTGAGAGTTCTAGAAAAGAGATTGAGATACAAGTCACATTGTTCAAACCTACTCAATATGTTTGAGTGTTTGTGATGATTGAAAAGAGTCATTGAGGTGTGTATGACAAATGTGTAGAGAGAGATCCAATTTTCTAAGAGTTCCTTCTTTTGTAGAGGGCAAGATCTAGAAGCTCATTTTGTGTTGGTATTGGTGGAGAGTTTGTCTTCTCCTAGGTGATCAAATCTTTCTAAGTGGCATTAGCTCTTTGAAGCACAATATCTTAGTGAGAATAATCACAACTTTTGATTTTGAATTTCATTCCGACTCTTAACAGGTAGAGTCATTGGTGGAATCCAATAGGGGTGAATGAACTTTCAATTTCTTAAGCAAAAATTGACATAGTATGTATGGAACCAAAGCAAGAGGGCCGAGGTAAAGGATGGAGCTTCAAGTTGAAAATGCAAATACAAGAAGGACAAATCCAAGGAAAGGTGTTTCCTTTGTGGAAAGGTGAATGAGGCTTGGAGTCTCACAAGGACTTGCAAGATTTGTCTTCAAGAGTCCATCACAGCACATGTCAAATCTTTTGAAATTTCTCATTTGGAAGTGTATTGTTTGGGTCAAGATGCAAAGATAGATGTCACTTTCATGAAAGTAACTTGGATTTATTTCATATCCTTGGAAAGTATTTTGCTTGGAACTTTAGGTAAGTTCAAACTTATTATTATGATCTAAGAGAAATCGATCAAGAAAAAGGAGGAGCAATCACAAAATGAAAATAGTTTCATTTATGCTCTCATGTCAATTTATGAAGAACTATTTTGCTTTGTAAAGATTTTTGTATCTCAAAGGTGGATTAAGGCAATACTAGTTGAGTGTGATGCCTTAAAAGATAGCAAAGTATGTTTTCCTTGTAAGCTTACATTAGTTATGAAGTCAAGGAAATGGAAATGTCCTCATAATGTAGGATCTCTTGGTTTCAATAAGATCATGAATGATGTGGTCATTCATAAAGATGAAAATTATAAGTTTTCACTCTTAAAGGCAAGTTGTAAACTTCTTATGAGAATAAGTGAAGCATTTAAAGTGGACACTTATATCCATAAGCAAGTAGTTAGCCTTATTGAGATGGAAATCCTATGGAAATCTACAAAATTGGACGAAGAATGGATCCTAAAATGATCCACAAGAGTGATTGGATGTTAGATACAATTGATCTATCAATCTACACAAGATTCGGATCAATCTAGATCAAATTTAGATGAGAAAATCTAACAAGAACAATCATAAATGAAAGGGAATTGTACTTGATGGTTTCACACATGTGAAAAAATTTCAGAGTACGGACTCCAGCCCAAAATCAAAGTACATTATGATAGGAACTCAAAACTATAAAAAAAAATCAAGACAAATGATGAAATCGACAAGAATTGCCTCCAAAACCAAGATTGGTGTTTCTTAATGATTATGGCCAAATGTGGCTCTATATATACAAAAAGTGAGAGCTCGTGGTACTAATCATCCCTCTGATCCCACGTGTGTGATTCATCATGCAAAATTGACACTTGGACAAAACCTTCTATTTTGAGCACTTTTGGTCCATTTTTCTTCTATGTAGAGAACTAGGAAAAACTCTTCTACAAGTGCAACTTCGACTTCCTCAGCTTATTCCACACGTGTGAGCAGAACTCTACACATGGGTTTTGACACCTAATCTCATGATGTGGCTTCATGCAGTCTCTAGATTGATGCCATGTGGCATATAACTAAAAAATATGATTTTGGCATTTTTAGCCAAAAGAAATTGATTTAAACTATATGTACAAGCTATATGATTGTACTACATGAAAAGTACATCTATTTCACACGTGGGAATAGGCTCCACACATGTGTAAGTTAGAATTAAAGTAGAATCACTTTGCTACTATACTGTGGGTCCTATCAGTTGATAAGGGTCAGTTGGCCTCGCCACGAGGCAAGTCGACGGGACATGCGTCCCGCCAATGACAACTTGGATCATGCATGGGTTGCCTGAGTGAACAACTATATGTACAGTGTAATTTCATTTTGAGAAATACAATTGCTATGTGAGCTTGCTGTGGAGAGTGTTTTCTGTCTGTGTTACTGTGTAGCATGATCTGTGTTCCTGTGCATAACAAATTCTAAGTTGGTATCAGAGCTGTACAGGGAGTGTACACAGTACAGTGTCGCCATTGAAGAGAGCTTCGGGAGAAGAAAAGTCTTCTGAGAGTTTGGGATTTACGGCGGATTGGAGACGGAAAGTGAAGCACTGGTGTATGATTTCTAGCATACAGAGGTTTTCCCTAGTGTGAAACCGTGTGAGGATTCACAGACAAGGCCTATCAATTGGAGAAACAGAATTCTAAAAATTCTGTAAAGTAGCTGCTTGGTGTTTGCAATCGGTGTGCATCTGAACGGACACCGTTTGATGAACGGTCTAAAGTATCAGATTCCTTGCTGTAGGACGACCTCAGAGCAAGAGGATTTGCTTGTTGAATGGCTTGATTTGCAGGAAGCATGATGGTTTACCTGAGTTGTGTGGCTATGTGGATGTGGATTGGAGAGGTGACTATGATGATTGTAGATCCACCATAGGGTATGTATTCCAGTTTTGTGGTAGTTGCTTTTCCTGGTCTAGTAAGAAGCAAAGTACAATTGCTCTATCCACCACAGAAGCAGAGTATAAGGCAATGTGTAGTGCAGCACATGAAGCTATATAGTTGAGACAAATCTTAGAAAAAGTTGGCATGAAACAGAAAAATCCCATGACATTACATAGCGACAGTTAGAGTAGCATTCAACTAGCAAAGAATCTAGTGTTCCATGTGAGAACTAAACACACTGAGATTCAGTATCACTTTATATGTGAGAGGCTGCTGAGTCGTGAAGTTCATGTTGTTCATTGTAGCACAGAAGAACAACTAGCTGATATTTTCACAAAGCCACTTGTTAGAGAAAATTTTGATAAGTTTAGATCAAAGCTTTCTGTACTTAATGTGAAAAATTGCCTACATTGACAAATCTAGCCATGTAGAATATTGTACATTTTGTCAATATTGTTTGTTGGTTACTTGAATGGCCAAAGTGCCACTTGTACATACACACCTAAAGTAGGTTACCACGAGTCAAGAGGAGTGGTTGTGTCCATTTGGTAGTGATTCCTACTTTGTAGGATCTAGACCATGATTTATGATGAGATTTGTACCTACCATGCACCTACCAAGCATGACTCTTGGATCTAGGCTAGGGTTTTCACACTAGGGCAAGAAAGTGGAGTCTACTTCCTTATTACATGCTGGATTTTCACCTAACTTTGCAAAGGAAGTGTGTTTTACTATGTATTCCCATTCTCCATAGTGAGAAGATAGAAACTTTTTGGAGCCTCAAGGAGAAACTCGAGTTTCCTCTCATTGTATGGTGATTACTCTTGATTTCCAATGAAACCCAGATTTGACACTTTGTGAACACTGTCTACAGGCTGTACTACAGCCTTATTTCCACACGTGTGGAGTTGGATTAACTAATTGATCAATGCTTTGATTGTCTCTACTTGTTTCCTATCAAGCTGCTAAACTAGATCTTGTTTTCTGATGACTAGTTTCTGATAGATTGTTTAACAAGCATACAATCACCTTGTGGATCATTCAAAGATCCATTTATGGTCCTTAATATTGTACTTTTCACATGGTATCAGATCCAAGTACAAGGCCATTGATCTATGTTTGAATCTAATCCAGTTTTAGCAGATTTTGGTGCAAAAAGCTAGTATTGGAAGGGCGAGCTGGTATCCAGGTTTTGGTGAGGGGATTTGATCCCAAACTTTTTCAGGATCAAAATCCATACTGTTCACACGTGTGGGAATCTCTGAACGAACATTTAATAACCCATATTCATTGGATCATAGAAAATTCATCTGGTGTCAATTTGATGTAATTTTTGGTGCAAATCCTAGGATAAGCTACCAAGATCACTTGCCATTGATTAGTTTTGAATTTGTTTCATAAAAACTAATTAATCTAGGCTGATTTCAGACCTTCTTAAAGTGGAAACCAGGTCTTGAAAGTACATCAAAGTGAATGAGAGAGATAGAGTCAGTTTTTGTCCAAGAATAGCCAAGATTGGCAAGATTTGCTTGAGTGTAGTTTTCTTCTCATCTTATCTTCATTCCAGCTTTGTGAGGGAGTGATAGAACTGTGATTACAAATCCATCTGTTGGATTAGAAGTCAACATTTGAGTGAAACGCTGCAAGTTAGAAACCTTTGTGAGTTTTAGGTCCAAACAAATCTATATCTTGTGTGTAGAATCTTGCTAGTAAGATGGGATCAGTGGGAGCCTACTTTCTAGAAGCTAGTGAGAGGTTAAATTCTACCAATTATGCTATTTGGAAAGTGAGAATGGAGTCACTAATGGTGCTCCAGGATCTTTATGAGTTTCTAATAGATGATGAAAATGAACCTCTAGGTGCACAGGAATTAGTGAGATACAAGAAGAGGTCTAGGCTTGCACTTCAATGTATTAAGATGAATGTAAGCAATGATCTTCTAAGGGAAGTACCATCATGTAAGAGTGCTAAAGAGGCTTGGGAATCTTTAAAATCTATCTATGAGTCTAGTAACACTTTGAGGGTTCTCATGCTTAGGAATCAGATTCTACAAAGCATGAAGAGGATTGATGAGAGTGCACAAGATTATGTGCTAAGAATCAAGTCTCTCAATAGGGAGTTAGCTTCCATTGGAGAGAAGATTCAAGATAGTGAGCTTGTTCAGATTGTCCTCAATGGTCTAGGGAGTGGCTTTACGAATTTGGTCCAAAGCTTTGCAATCCAAGACACTTTGCCTACTATAGAAAAGCTACACAATGTATTAGTAGCTGAAGAGTGTAGGATGTTGTTAAAAATTCACAATTCTAGCTTGACTAGTTTTGGTCATATGACTTGTAAATAGTTAGATGGTCATGATGTGGCTTGTCACACGTGCCAAATAGCATAGGATTCCATTCATAAGGATGTTCTCAAGTAGACCTAAGTGTTATAACCTTTGGAATGAGTCCAAATTATGCTTAGATACAAGGGAGAAAAAATAGGAGCTATTTTTGGTAGTTTTTGCATTGTTGAGGGATCTCCAAGATTCCAACCCTAACTTGGTAGGGATGAAAGATCCACCAAAATTAGCATTAGGGATAGGTTTAGGGCTACTCATACCTGCCCAAAACCGTGATGGATCATGTATATATAGGTGATGATATCTCACCAAAATCAATCAAGCAATTTCATGACTTTTCTCTCATAATGGTGCAATTGCTCTCTATGTTCATAATTGTTTGAGTACTTGTGATTACTAATGATTATAGGATTGAACGTAGGTCTGGTGTACAGTACTCAGACTGTGGGAGGCCGTACTTTCACACGTGTGAAGCCTTCTTCAAGGATTTGGGCCATTTAGTGAGGTTCAAGCATAGATTTTTGATGGATTTTGATGGTTCAACTTGTGCTAATCTTATGAAATCATAATCTATTGTTTCCCTCATCATTTCAAGTGTTTTAGGATCCTTATTTGCTGTAATTTTTTGTATCAGAGCCTAAAGGCTGAAATGAGCTAAATCCTTGGTTTTCATTCAATTTGATCACAATTTTTGATCTAAATCTTGTGTAGATTGGATCTTAGCATCTAGTATTGATTCTAGAACTCAAAGTGAGTCAAATACATTGGAGATTGGTGTTGTGTGACTTCATTTGCAGGTGTTTAGGTGTCTAAAACCAGAGGCAAAGTTGAATTCAATTCACATTACCAAGATAGCAAGTTTTGCTTGCTCCAAGCATTGATTTCTAAGCGAGTTTTGGAGGTGATTTCATAGAGAAGGCTTTCTAGCATTCAAGGAGAGGGAAGATCAGAGTTTTGGGGACTCTTCAAGGCTGTTCTAAGGTTTAGTAGACACCTCCTAAAGTGATTTAGGTTCAGTCCAACCATTGCTTGACTTATGCACCAAATTAGATCAATTTTTCATCAATTTTGATCATTTTTTGCTTGTGATTGGATAGTAGATTGTGTTGCATCTTCATTAAGTTCCATTTAGATCTTTTACAAGTGATTTTGGAAGTATATTAGGTTGCTGAAATTCACTCTTGATCAGATCATTTGGAATCTTTAATGTTCTTTATAGAAAGAGGGGCAATTCTACTAGTATTGTAAACTTCAATCAAGCAAGTGCATTGTTTCTAGTATTCTATGATTTGATTTTGTTAGAGATCATTCTTAGATCTTTATAGGAAGTCTATTACTGATCTTTTCAAGTCCCTAAGAAGTGGGATAAGGTAGACCTTCAATCAAATCAATAGAAGTAACCTTCATTTGTGTCAAGTCCTTGATTAGGAGACTAGATGGCATCTATAAATGCATATCTTTTGGATACTAATGAAAGGCTCAACAAAACTAACTATTCCATATGGAAAGTTAGAATGGAATCTATCATGATCATTCAAGATCTGATGGAAATTGTAAATGGTAAGGAGGGTGAACCTATTCATCCTCAAGAAAAAGCCAAATACATCAAGAGGTGCAATGTTGCACTACATTGCATAAAAATGAATGTTGCAAATGAACTCTTAAGAGAGGTAGGAGATTGCACTTCAGCTCAAGATGCTTGGGAGACTTTGCAAAAGGTCTATGAATCCAAGAACCAAACTAGAATGTTAGCTTTGAAGAATCAAATCTATAGAAGCTATCAAAAGAAAGGAGAGAGTGCACATACTTTTGTCCTAAGAGTAAAGGAATTGAACAAAGAGCTAGCCTTTATAGGTGACCCTATCAAGGATGAAGAGCTTGTTCAACTCATATTGAATGGACTAAGCTTTGAATTTGACAATTTGGTTCAGGGATATGCAATTATGGGTAAGCTACCCATACTTGAAGAACTCCAAGGCACACTCATGGCCGAGGAATCAAGAAGGAGCCAAACGCAAGAGAGGATGGATAGGCTTTCCATCCAAGGTGAAGATGACCAAGCTCTCTTCACCAAAGGCAAAGGCAAGTCCAAAGGCAAAGGATCAACATTCAAGAAGTCTACAAAGCTTGAGGATCAAGAAGGACCCCCAAAGGCATCTCCGTCAACCACCAAAGTCAAGAAGGACAAATCAAAGGTGAAGTGCTACTATTGTAGCAAGATGGGGCATTATGCCTCGGAATGCTTCAAGAGGAAACAAGATCAAAGCCAAGCCAACATGAGCAAAGAGGAGGAGGAGGAGAGTTCACATGAGGACTCTCTCATGATGTCCATATTTTCTTCAACAAGCTTCAAAGGAGAAGATCCTTGGTGGATTGACTCGGGTGCTAGTTCACACATGACTAGTAAAAGGGAGTTTTTCTCTTCTCTCTTATCTTATGATGGACCTATAAAGTCTATCTATACAGCAAATGATGAAGCTTGTAAGATTGAAGGAGTTGGTAGCATTCCCCTTTGCTTAGGATCTTCCAAAAAGATCAACATAGAAGGTGTTTTGTACATTCCTACAATAACAAAGAATCTACTAAGTGTTGGCCAAATGGTAGACAATGGTTTCAATGTTGACTTTGCTTCAAATGAATGTTTCATCAAGAAGAAGGGTAAGATAGTGGCTAAGGGCACTAGACTTGGCAAACTATATAAGCTGGATTCATTTGTGGATACTAATGTTGTCATGTTGGCCGAGAAGAGCAAGATATCTACCTTTACTTTATGGCACAAAAGACTTGGACATGTCAACTCGGGTTCCATGGAGGCTATGATCAAGGAGGAGTATGCTTTAGGCCTACCAAGGTCTATTGGGCAGGAAGACAAGGTTTGTGAAGCTTGTGCCTTATCCAAGGCACATAAGAAGGTGTTTCCTAACTCCATCACAAAGTCATCTCATCCTCTTGAACTCATACACTCGGATGTGCACATTGCTAGCACCAAATCTAATGGAGGTTCATCCATGTTTTTAACCTTCATTGATGACTACTCAAGATATTGTTGGGTGTTCTTACTTTCCTTCAAGTCTCAAGTATTTGATACTTTTGTAAAGTTCAAGTTGTTTGTGGAAAAGCATCATAATCATAGCATCAAGATTCTTAGAAGTGACAATGGTGGAGAATTCATCTCCAATGAGTTCAAGGCCTTTTGTGAGGAGGAAGGGATCAAGAAAGAGACTTCTTGTCCTTACACTCCTCAACAAAATGGAGTTGCTGAAAGAAGGAATAGAACATTATGTGAATGTTCTAAGGCTTTAAGATTAGATGCTTGTTTGCCCAAATCCTTTTGGGGTGAGTCTCTTGTATGTGCAAACTACTTGATGAATAGGGTGTCTTGCAAAGCAATTGAAGGCAAAACTCCTTATGAGATGTTGTATGGAAAGAAACCCAATCTTAATCACTTGAAAGTTTTTGGGTGTATATGTTATGTGCATGTGCCATTGGAAACAAGAACCAAGGAGGATCCATCTTCCACAAGAGGGATCATGCTTGGATATGCAAGCTCAAGCAAGGGCTACAAAGTCTATCTCCCATCCTTGAACAAATTTGTTGTTTCAAGGGATGTCATCTTTGATGAACATCATATGCATATGCTTGAAGAAGGCTCAAGTGCTCCAAAAATCAAGAAGAAGATGGCCGAGGAGCAAGATCTTGGTTTTGAGGAGGAGCTCATGGAGGAGCAAGCACCAAACCCACCTATCACACCAAGGAGATCTTCAAGGGCAAAAGTGGAGCCATCAAGGCTCACATATCAAGGCAAAGGACAGCAAGTTGAGGGTATCTCATCCACTTCTTATGCTTTATCTAGTTTTGAAGAACCGTCTAATGTTGAAGATGCATTGAACTCCAAAGAATGGTATAAAGCTATGTTGGATGAGTATGATGCCTTGATTGAGAATGAAACTTGGTTGCTTGTTGAGAGACCTCAAAGGAATGTAATAGGATGCAAGTGGGTCTTCAAGCTTAAGTTGAATGCAAATGGGAGTGTTAACAAACATAAAGCAAGATTAGTTGCAAAAGGTTATGCTCAAGAGAGAGGGATAGACTATGAGGAAACTTTTGCACCCGTGGCCAAGATGGTCACAATAAGACTAATCATTGCACTTGCATCACATTTTGGATGGATTCTATGTCAAATGGATGTCTCTAATGCTTTCTTGAATGGTTTTTTGGAAGAGGATATCTATATGGAGCAGCCACAAGGGTTCATCAAGCATGGAATGGAGAACAAAGTATGCCATCTCCAAAGAAGCATCTATGGCTTGAAGCAAGCCTCGAGATCTTGGAATTCAAGACTACATTGCTATCTTATTTCACTTTCTTTTGTTCAAAGTGAATATGATCCCACTCTTTACATTAAGTTTGATGATGTTGGTATTGTACTTTTACTCATTTATGTAGATGACATCATCATTAGTGGAAATAGTGTTGATGGTATTGAAAAAATCAAGATAGATCTATCCTTAGAGTTCAAGATGGTAGATCTAGGGTGTCTTCACTTCATCTTAGGCATAGAAGTACTTAGAGGGTCTGATTTTATCTTTATAAGTCAAGTAAACTATGCTCAAAGTCTTTTGAAGAAGTTTAAGATGGAAGTATGCAAAAGTGTTGACACACCAATGGAGCAAGATGTAAAAGTGCCAAATGAAGATGATGAAAGATCCTTCATGGACATCACTTTGTTTAGGCAACTTATAGGTTCCTTAATGTGGATCACTATAACTAGACCAGATCTTAGCTTTAGTGTATGTAGGTTGAGCCAATCCATGCAAAAGCCATTGAATATCCATTGGAAAAAGGCTAAGAGGATTCTAAGATACATCTCGGGTACATTGGATTTTGGGATTCTATATAGAGGAGATGTGATTAAACTTCATGCATTTAGTGATTCAGATTTTGCAGGGGACAAGAGGGATAGGAAATCAACAAGTGCCTATTCAACTTTCATAGGAGAAGGTGTGGTTTCATGGCTTTCAAAAAAGCAAGAAACTATAGACAACCACTACAAAGGAGGTACTTTGGATCAAGAGATTATTGGTGGAACTAAAGATCATGGATTCAGAGGAGGCACCAATCATCTACAATGACAATATATCAGCCCAACACCTTGCATCTAACCCAATATTCCATGCAAGATCTAAGCACATTGAGATATGCCATCACTTTGTGAGAGAAATGGTGCAAGCCAAGGAGATTGCTTTGGAGCATGTTCCAAGCAATGAATGTGTAGCTGATCTACTTACTAAACCACTTCAAAAGACACCTTTTATGAAGTTCAGATCATCACTTGGAGTGATTAGTAAAGCAATGATTGAACCAAGCTAGATAGTGAGGAGGAGTGTTAAAAATTCACAATTCTAGCTTGACTAGTTTTGGTCATATGACTTGTAAATAGTTAGATGGTCATGATGTGGCTTGTCACACGTGCCAAATAGCATAGGATTCCATTCATAAGGATGTTCTCAAGTAGACCTAAGTGTTATAACCTTTGGAATGAGTCCAAATTATGCTTAGATACAAGGGAGAAAAAATAGGAGCTATTTTTGGTAATTTTTGCATTGTTGAGGGATCTCCAAGATTCCAACCCTAACTTGGTAGGGATGAAAGATCCACCAAAATTAGCATTAGGGATAGGTTTAGGGCTACTCATACCTGCCCAAAACCGTGATGGATCATGTATATATAGGTGATGATATCTCACCAAAATCAATCAAGCAATTTCATGATTTTTCTCTCATAATGGTGCAATTGCTCTCTATGTTCATAATTGTTTGAGTACTTGTGATTACTAATGATTATAGGATTGAATGTAGGTCTGGTGTACAGTACTCAGACTGTGGGAGGCCGTACTTTCACACGTGTGAAGCCTTCTTCAAGGATTTGGGCCATTTAGTGAGGTTCAAGCATAGATTTTTGATGGATTTTGATGGTTCAACTTGTGCTAATCTTATGAAATCATAATCTATTGTTTCCCTCATCATTTCAAGTGTTTTAGGATCCTTATTTGCTGTAATGTTTACATATGTTGCATACCAATGCAAGAATGAATGCTATTTCTCTGCATGATGGTGATGAGAAAGCTAATTTCTCATTCAAAAGCAAGAAGAAGACCAATGGCAAGAAGAAGCACTTCAAGGAGACCAAGGAGGAGGATGAGGCTTCAAGCTCAAAGTGCAAGATCAAAGACAAGTCCAAGTACAAATGTTTTTTTTGTGGAAAGAAAGGACATTTTGCATCAGAATGTCTCAAGAAGAAGAAGGCACAAGAGAGCAAACAAAGCAACATTGCACATCAGGAGGAGGAGGAGGATGAAGAGTCATCCTTGATGGTTTCCAACAAACCACCATCATCCAAGAGCAACACCAATGATTCTTGGTGGATTGCTAGTGGGGCAAGTTCCCACATGACATATCAAAAGGACATATTCTCCACCTTACTTTCTTACAATGATTTACATAGATCAATCTATACTGCAAGTAGTCAAGAATGTAAGATAAGTGGAATAGGAACAATTCTCTTGTATGTGGGATCATCCAAAAGGATGAATCTTGATAATGTTCTTTATGTTCCTAAGTTAACCAAGAATTTGCTTAGTGTTGGCCAGTTAATGGATAATGGCCTAGATGTACAATTTAAGCATGGAGTTTGTTCCATCCTTAAAAATGATGAATGTATAGCCAAAGGCTTTAAGCAAGGTAGATTGTTTAAGCTTGATGCTAATATTGCAGTGGAGAGTGTTAACTTGGCAAAGGTGGAGTTATCAAAGGTGGAACTGTGGCACAAAAGGTTGGGCCACCCCAACTACAAAGCCATGGAATCTATGGTTGCAAAGGAGCTTGCAGTAGGACTCCCCAAGCATTTGTCAAAGTGTGGGAAGAGATGTGAAGCATGCAGCCTCTCAAAGCCTCACAAACTATCCTTCTCAAGGTCTACATCAAGATCAAACTCTCCTCTTGACATCCATTCAGATGTTCATAGTTTTTCACATGAGACCATCCTATATCCAATATAGCGTCCAATCTTCAATCATTTTCAAGAAAGATACTTCCAACTATTGAATTCTCCATTTCCTTAAGTTTTCACAGTAGATGATAATATCATCTAAGAATACCACTAGGCATTGACCCCAGTACAGATGAGAAACCTCGTTTATATTCAGTCCAAAATCTAAGTTTATTTTTCAAACTCAAAAGAAAAAATTCAATATAGCTGAAGTATACCAATAGATATCCAATATCTATATCCGAAATGGTACAAGGAATTCACTTCCTTCAAGAAGATCAATAACCACATTATCCAATATTCCAGAGATCTCAAACTTTCATTTGGATTTCCAATACTAGATATGCACATATCTATTCCACCAAGTACTGGAGTACCCCCAAATTTGTTCCAAATGAATTGCAATAATCCATTAACAAAATTGTGATTTAACAAGAATCTACACATGGCTTTACCGTCACATAAACAACCCATCTGGTTGGTATTATCATCCCGAATTCCTAGCATTGAGAGTTACAACTCTTAGGAATAAGGCTCATTACAGTATTAATGTGAACCAAGTGTCATTTACATTCCATGTCACAATTTCCATTAACAAATAGGGTCAACTCATGGTCCTATAGATATTCAAAATAAATTCAACTTAATGAACTCAAAAAATTTGGTGCTATGCAATTTCCATATAGGGATTATTAACCAATCCAAATTACACAACACTATCACATTTACCTACTCAGGTGTCTCATTTCTTCCTCCCTTAGATTTTTCGGTCACCCAAAAATTATTTTAGCGAAGGTCCTTGAAAATTCCATTGACACCAGTAAATCTAGGCTACTTCCCTTTTTACCACACCAATTCATTTTCATTACTTCGTTAAAGTTGCCTGAATCAATGGAAAATCAATTCCAAATATTATTTCTATCTATCATCTACACTATTTTCTTGGAAAAGTAGAAAATAGAAATTGATCTCACTATTTTTTACCGAAGCCGAATACATAGCAACAACACAAGCAATTAAGGAAGCTATCTGGTTGAAGCTTCTTCTACAAGATCTGAACTTCAAAAAGAACAAACGGACTACCATCTGTTGCAACAACATCAACTGCATACAACCTACTCACAATCCTAGATTTCACTCTAGGATGAAACACATAGAAATTCAATTTCATTTTGATTGAGAGAAAGCACATTTGAAATGTGCATAGCTAATTTACTGTTCAACAAATGTTATAGTAACTAATATCTTTTCCAAGGGTTTGCCTAAGGATAAACATCTTATAATCAATAAGATGCTAAATTAAAGATTATCTAAATGTTTGAAGTCGAATTGAGGGAGAGTGTTGGAATTCCAATTCCACTTCAACCATTTGATTCACTTGCCACTATATTATCTACCAGCTATTTCTTTCAAGTATCTACAATAGAGTCCCGAACCTGGTAATTCACTCGGAAACCTGCTACAGAGAAGAACTTGCAGATTCACATACAAGCTCAAAGACATGCTTCATGACACTATTGCAAGATCTACCAAATAACCAGAGTCCCTCCATACTTCCACTATCAATCAATAGTTCATCCCTTTCCAATCTCACAGCTCGAACACTCCAAACTATCAAAAACTCTCTAGAAGATGTTCGAACCTAATGGCAAACTTACATAATGCATAACTATGCTATAACCTTGTCATCTTGGCTACATCTTGAGTTAAACCTTTACATACAACAATATCACCACACATGCAAAATCTCTGATGATGCATGGATATTTATAACCATACAAATTAGTGTATAAGTATCTATAAAGCAACATCTTATAGTTACTTAGAGAGAGAGAGAGAGAGAGAGAGAGAGAGAGAGAGAGAGAGAGAGAGAGAGAGAGAGAGAGAGAGAGAGAGAGAGAGAGAGTAAATCTTGATAAGAGCTTAATGGTGGTCATGCTTTTCCTCCCCATCAACAAAGATATGTCTTTACCACAAAAGTTAAAATGCTTTAAAAAGCTTCTTCTTCCTTGTGAATGCGCATGTATTTTTAATTATGGAGATGCAGTTGAATAAAAATCTCACAAACTAATCTCAAATCCATCAGTTTACAACTTGTTTGATGTGTGTTGTCTTTTTTCTTTTATAATGAGTATAATAAGATATTGATAACTCTAGAGAGATAGTTGTAGATGATTACCATGCTTACTAGAAAAGGCATGACACTTGAATTATCTTATGGTTCTATAGAAAAAAATAACATTATTTTGGAATATGAATGATAGAAAATTTGACAAAATGCTTTTTCATAGTGAAAAGTATGAAGAGACAAACATGCCAAATATGCTTAATCTAGATTTTTGCCATAATCATGACTTGGTAAACTATAGATCTACCAATCACTTGCCATCCAATTTGCATCTACATGTAATTATCAGTGCATGTATTTGTCATTGTAACATAGTACATTTTGTTTATCATAACATAATGAATTAGCTATACTTTTTAGCCTCACAATTACATGATTTTTTATTTCTCAATGCTTAGATTACTATAAAAGGTGTTGGATATAATATGAGCATTATTCCTCTAATATCTTACTAGTTTATATTTTTTGAGAATAAGTAAGAATGTGGTCTTGTTCATTAATAAGTTCATGTTTCATCCACTAAAGTGGCTTTTTCATGTTGCTAACTAGTAAATGTTGAGTGAACACAAGATTTTATATATATATATATATATATATATATATATATATATATATATATATATATATATATATATATATATATGTATAGATTGATATTGGAATTTTGATTTGGATTATGAGATTGAATCGTGTTATTAAAAATATGAATTTTACATTCATACCATTATGAAAATGTGAATATTGAATTTGAAATTGTGAAAATGAGAATTTTGCTCTTCAAAACTGTTAATAAGGACTCATGAATAATGATCTCCTATTTGTTATTTGCTACTTGAAATGTTTACATTTATGAACTTAAAATTTATGCATATGAAACATGAAAATTCTTCAAGTTGTAAATTCAATCATGTAATCAACTCTTTGAAATGCATCATGTTGTTCTAGACTTATAATATAAATAGAAAATGACTTTGAATCCAACACACCAACCATAATACCATAAAAATTACCTTCCTACAAAATGTTCAAGCTCAAACAAATAAAAAGACATCCAAATCATAGACAAAATTCGACATCCTCCACACAAAGAGAGTCAATCTTTAGTTTCAACTTTTTGCCTTTGGATATTTTTAGAGATAGTTCTAAAAGTGCCTACATTGTTGAAATACTTTATCTTCACAACTAGATAGCTACTCTTGCTATTTTGCTTCACCTTGAAGAAGAGAAAAGAAAGGTTGTACTTATGATTCCTTCTTGTATAGTGATGGATCAAGACTAATATGACAAAGGGTAGACATGGTCTTTAGAGGCATGCCAAAAAAACCTTAATTGTTTTTGTTGTGACTAAAATATTTTGAGAAGGTTCTTAATATTCTATGATGCGAACTAATATACAATGTCAAAATTCCCATTTTAGAGGGGGAGAGAAGCAAGGGGCAAAGAAAAAATATAACAATTTATAAAAAGGAAACATAAAAATGGAGAATTGCAATGTTACTTGTCACGAATAGGAATACACATTTAGTTTCCATTGCCTCTTCTTGATGCAATGTGTGCTTGCATGAATTTGCAACTATGTATTTTGTGCTCTTCAATTTTTTCTCAACTAGGATGAATGTAACTTTGTAGTATCAAATAAAACTACCTAGGCTTAATAGGAGCCTTATAAACTCAAGTCATTAACTTCAAAAATTTTGTTTTGTTTGTCAGTTTGTAAAAACTTGCACATATATTCAATTTCTATTTCAACCCCAAATGTACAAAATTTAGGAAGTTGTTGAGATACTGAGTATGTAGTGCATGTGATCAAAATATACATATGTAGATGAGAGCCGAGTACTAAGTTCATGCTATATGAGCAAGGCCATTGCCTAGCTAATCAACTTATGTGCTAGGTCCATTGTGTGAGCCGATGTCCGGTTGAAAAAAGAAACCACTCTCAACCACATTCATTCCGTCTACATTAAAATATTAATTCATATGATGACAAAGACATATTACATATACATAGGATATATAGGTACATGTTGCACCATATAATAGAGTAGAATGTATGATACATTATCACGTGTGTTATAAAGTTCCAATAAAAAACTAGAGAAAATTTGTATAGAATTCAATATTGGACAGGATTATGTGATATGTTCATTATATGGCATACTAAGATTAACTATCTTAAATGCAACTAGAGATCATTATCATCATCATCCTTCACAGCTTCTCAACACACATCTCCCTAGCTTGAAAGCATGCATGCCCTTACCTCGGGCACTTATCCTAAAAAATATCATCAGATCATGTGAATCAGGATACCTGAATCAAATCATCAAATCGTAGCATTCCCATTTGCAGTTTTTGACAAAATTTCGTGGATTCAATCTCACTAGTTGCATTTTTTATAGGAACAAAACTAAAGATAAACATATTTGGAAAAACACATCAAAGATGCTGCTCCTCTTCTAATTTTTGGAAAAATTAGAGACTTGATCTTAAAATCAGGTGATCTGAAGTTCATAACATCTTGAGAGAGAGAGAGAGAGAGAGAGAGAGAGAGAGAGAGAGAGAGAGAGAGAGAGAGAGACTAGAAACTGAGACTAACGCTTGAGAATGATGAGCTTATTGGGTTGAAGATATCTACAACATTGAATCTAGTTGCAAGCTAGCAAGAACGAGCAGAAGCACCTTCCAAAAATCTATCCTATTCCTAATTGGAGTAACCACACAGACCATAAACGCACTTAATTCCATGGTTGCATTTGTTGCTGCAAGACCCACAGTGCTTTATATCATTCATCAGGTTTATGCACTTTCCTTTACAGCAAGTGTATCCAAACGTGCATGATCTGCCGCATTTCCCACAGTGGCGTCTGTTTCGACCTGTGTGCACACACCGTTTCCTGCAGCAACGATAAAAGGTGCTTTCCTCAGGGTCAGTAACTGTTGCTCTCCAGTGTCTGCAAGACGTATTATCGACGGAGTCGCAGGATTCGGTAACATCCTTCAAGGACTGCAGTGCCAGGGACTCATATAAGCCAATGCCAGAAGGAGATGCATCTTCATATAGACTGCTGCTGAGAGATTGTGCTTTATAATCTGTTTCAGAAACAAGCAAATCAGTAGCACTACATAGCACTATGACACACAATACTAAGGCTGCGGACAAAAGGATCACGTTCGGCAGCTTGAGATAATTGCAAAGGGTGTCCATCTTGGTGGGTTCTCCTCCAAGAGCAGCCCAGCTCCTTCACAAATTCAAGCAACGGTACATGAATAATTTGCTCTGAACAGCAGCCGCAACAACAGAAGAGACCCTCGCTCTTGGGGTTTAATACAAATTCTCATGAACTCGTGTTTCTTGTCGCCATGCTAGAAGAGCACCTTACCGTACTTGCCAAAGCTACGTAGGGGAAGCAGACCACAAAGAAAAACTGAGCATTGGCATACGTGTTAATTTCTCTCTCATCACAGTTAGTTGTGTACATGCGATAGAGAGATGAGAAAGAGAGAACCACCCATACACATGTTGGAGTACTCAAGGAATCTTCTCTAGAAAGAGAGACCCTAGTCACATGTAGGAGATAGGACAAAGCCAAGAATGTTAGCCTTATATGCCTCTTTAGGTAAAAGAGGCACCCATAAGCTAACTGAGGAGTCCCATGTCACATGAAAGCATATGCCTTTTACATGTGAAACTTAGAGAGAGAATGTTAGCAATGTAAGGAACTCCATTGGTCCACACATTTTAGAATTTGGACAACATTGGTCAACATTGTTTTATTGATGGATACCTACAACTTTTTTTAAATCCCATAATGAATGTTTTGTTTTAATAAAAAGCTTATAAATATCGCAATTGTTTCAAAATGTGTAAATTTGACCTTCAAAATGAAAAGCGTGAAAGGCCTCTGTGCAATTAGGGTCTTGGCGAGTAAATATGTATATATATATATATATATATAGGGAGAGAGAGAGAGAGAGAGAGAGAGAGAGAGAGAGAGAGGTGTGGAGTACCCAAGAATCTTCCCTAAAGAGAGACAAACACACTGACATGTAGGAGATACTAGGACAAAGCAAGGAATATTAGTTTTAAATTCCTCACTACTTCCTTAAGTAGACTCTAGATTTTTGAGGAGGCAACCACACAAGATGTCTCATCAATGTCTTATCGGCCAAGGAAAATAAATGCATAGTACATGTGATTCTTATAACATATATGAACATTGCCTCCATAGACTACCTCCTATGGTAGCCTCCAACATGCGATGTGATTGGGATGTGTGTGTGTGTGTGTGTGTGTGTGTGTGTGTGTGTGTGTGTGAGAGAGAGAGAGAGAGAGAGAGAGAGAGAGAGAGAGAAAATGCTGGAGGTACCAAGAATATAGGAATCTTGTCCGTTTAGTTTTTAGTCCACCTTTCAATGTGCATTGTGGAGTGTTCATAATAAGCCCGCTTTCGTGGATGTGCAAAAAAGCACTTCCTAGATGTGCTATAACACAGCCTATGATTTGAACTTTGTAGAACTAAATTAGATTGGGATGTGCTAATTGGATGTGCCAAAAACAACTTTGGCATCTACAAGTAGATGTGGGCCTTTGAATGGCCATCTAGGTTGTGCATTGTGCACAGAGCCAACTGCCTAACAAGCTACACATAAAATTAGAATCTATTCCACCTTGGCTGGACCTTCATAAGAACCCAAAATTGAAGATAAATGGGTGAAAGGGAGGAGTATAAATTTTTTTGGTGCTCAATAACCCAAAATACTCGAAACAAACTTATAATCTAACTCATCTTAGCTCTTGTAAAAGAGCCCAAAATTGAAGAAGTTGTGGTTGAGAGGGGAAAAGAGTAATTAGTTTGTCTTGGGTGCACAAGAACCGAAAATACTTGGAGGAAAAGGACAAGACTCATTGTAGTTTTTATGTTTTGGATTGATACATGTACTTTTCATCTATTTTATTATCTATATATGAGATTGAAAACTCTAGAAATGGAGATGGGCATGAATGCCTTCTAGGCATAGGGAATTGGCTCAAGCCCTCACCCACTAATAATGTATGGAACCAAAACAAATATGTAGCTCTCAAAGCATTGGTAGTCTAAAAAAAAACCAACTTGAAGGTCATATGCAAAAGAAATATGGAGTGACCAAATCTTGAGGGAGAGATCTCAAACTTCGACTGTCACAAGCCAGTCTCTCCAAGCTTGTGAATCCTAGAAGCGGGTGTGTAGAACGAACCTCCCAACCATATGCACCCCCTCCTTGAGTCCTTCTACCTGCTATTCCCGTCAACTGGCACATGGCATCCACCTGTAAGTGATCAGTCCACTTGGCATGCCTAGCCCCTGTGACCTGTGAATACTGAGTGACTCATAGGGTACCACCCCCGTGCCCTGCCAAAGACCTGTGACCCTCTTGGTCACCCCGACTACTTGTCGGCTAGCATCTCATCACTGACGACTAGGGTCTCGACGGTCAAGACACACTGCATCTCTGACAACTTGTCAGGTAGCCACACCGGGTCACTGCTCGTGACGCACCGGTCCCAACTTGGGATTGATGTCCTCCTCGTTCACTTGCCCTTGCCAATACTTGGCCTCAGGCCCTCTGGTGACCGGCCATGCCAAGGTCATGATAGAGTCGTAACTGGACTCTAACAATCCTTCCCTCCTCTGGCAAGTCATCGATCCTCGATGACAAACTCTGGGTAAGACTTCTGCAACGCCTATCGCGTCTCCCAGGTAGCATCTGACAATGGATGCCCTTTCCAGGTTATTAGATACTCTTGAAGGAGACGATTCCGCAATCGTCGCTCCCTTCGATCTAGGATTCAGTCTGGCCCATAACCTGTGGTGTCTTTCTCCTCAAGAGACACTAGACCTTCCACCAGGCTATCGCCATCGTGAAAACATTTCTTCAATACTGGATGCACCTTGCATCCAACAGGTAGCTGTAGCTTATAAGCTACTTGGCTCACCTTTTTAATAATCAACCATGGTCCACAATACCTAGGAGATAACTTGGCACACTTTCTTGTGTGTAGCACCTTTGACATCGAAGGGACTAGTAGATACACCCAAGCTCCATTCTCAAATTCCCAATAGGTACGGTTCTCACGAGCATAACTCTCTGCCCTAGCTACAGCTTTGGACAAGTTATCTCGTGCCAACTCTAGCTTCTGCTGCATTTGTGCCAAAAACTCTACAACACTAGGTACCCTATGTGAAATTCCTATGATTGCAATACTCAGTGGCCTGAAACCGTAATTGAACTCAAATGGACTCAATCCAATGAACGCATGTCTCTTATCATTGTATGCAAACTCCAATAGCGGTAAATGCTTTACCCAGTCTGTTTGCGTACTACTCACATATGCCCTAAGCATATCTTCCAAGGTTTGATTCACTTGCTCTGTCTGGCCATCCGTCTGAGGATGCTCAGAGCTACTCATCCGCAACTGTGTTCCCAACTTGGCGAACACCTCAATCCAAAAATTTCCTGTAAACTTGGGATCCCTGTCAGAAACTATGGACTTCGGAAGATTATGTAACCTGACAATATTCTGAATAAACAACTTAGCCACTTGTGGGGCTGTGACCTTCTTGGTCGTTGCGATGAAATGAGCCATCTTGGAAAACCTGTCTACCACTACCATAACAGAATTGAATCCATTCTGGGTCTTGGGTAGCCCTACAATAAAATCCATAGAGATGCTTTCCCACCTTCCTGTAGGTATCTCAAGTGGATGTAGCAAGCCCGGAGGACTTACTCTCTCGGCCTTGTTCACCTGACAAGTCGTGCAACGCTGGACATACTCCCTTACATCCCACTGCAATCGTGGCCAGAAATAATGCCTTCTCAAAAGCTCACTGGTCTTATCAATACCAGGGTGCCCTGTGCAGGGACTATCATGGCATTCATGAAGTATCTTATGACGAAGATCCTTCACGTCTGGCATGAAAACTTTTCCATTTCTCAATAACATACCATCCTTCACCGTGTATGTTAAATATGTACTGGTGTGTGCCTCTATGGAAGCGACAGCCTCGATTGACTCTTATGTTTGGTCGACTACCTTGTGCGCATTAGGCCACACATGCTGACAATGCAGGTCCTTTTCTTGAGCCTTCTTAATCTCCTCCATGAGACCACTTTCAACCACAGTAAAGCTCACATCTGATGCAGTATACGAGATAGTGCATCAGCGACCACATTTTCCTTCCCTCTTCGGAAGCAAATTTCCAAATGAAATTCCTGCATTAGCTCGGCCCACCAAGCTTGGTGGCCCTTCAAATCTGGCTGAGTGCAAAAATACCTTAAATTATGATGATCAATGTACACATAAAACTCGACGCCATATAAATAATGTCTCCACACCTTGAGCGCATGTATAATCGCATACAACTCTTGCTCGTGTGTAAGATATCTCTGTTGAACTGGTGTCAACTTCTTACTCTCAAAGGCTACTGGTCTACCCTCTTGGCTCAACACTGCACCTACGACAATGCCACTTGCATCCGTCTCTAGGTCAAAAGGTTTCTGGGTATCCACAATCTTGAGAACTAGAGCCGTGGCCACAGACTCCTTCAAGTTCTCAAAAGGTTGTTGAGCTTCAGCATCCCATCGAACCACAATGTTGTTTTTACTTAACTAGTTCGTTAGAGGAGCAGTTATCCAACAATAATTCCTAACGAACCACCGGTAGAATTTATAAAAGCCTAAGAAAGACTGTAATTGGCGTATATCGGCAGGCCTCGGCCACTTCTTAACCACAGCCACCTTGGCTGGATCAACAGAAATACCCTCAGCTGTCACTACGTGACCCAAATGTTAAAACTGAAAAACAATCCATATTGATTTCTTGGCTTGCTACAAATGTTGTACCATGCAAGTATGTAGCTCATTAATGCAAAATGCCAAGTTTGGCCTACATAGAACTCGAGCTACATGGTTATGTATTATCTAGTTTGATAAATGCAACTTGCATATAGTTTGTAGACATAGAATTAGCATGATTATGCTTGTAGAAACTCGTGGAAACTCACAGGCATTAATTGCAAGTGATCCATAGTGACATGCAAGGCATGCACAAAGTTTAATGGACACATGCATGATGATTTGGACATTTCTAGTTAGAACTAGTACACTTGTTCCTATTAGACTTAGAGTTGCTGCTCTCTTTCAATTCTTTATTTCACTTTTCTTGAACCTGCACATGAAAACAATGGAATTAAGACTGAGTTTGAAGTATTTGAGCATCCTTTGAGCCTTCTAAGTGTCAACAGTGTTTTCTTTTGAAGCATTTCACATGTGCCAAAAGTAGAATTCAAACCAGCCAAAGTGTCTCAAACCACTTTTTGTGTCTGATCTAGAAAACTTGTCTTGTGGAATATTTGAGATTCATCTCAAATATAGTTGCAAGTGTTTCACATACAAAGGTAGTTCAACCTTGAAAATACCTATAGTGAAGAGAGCAGCAACTCTAAGTCTAATAGGAACAAGCTCAAACATATCTCAATCCAATAACTAAGAAGTCTTCATTATAATGGCATCTCAGGGAGGATATCTTCTAGAAGATAGTGAAAGACTAAACACTTCTAATTACTCAATTTGGAAGTTAAGAATGGAGTCTGTTTTGATTCTCCAGGATGTTATGGATATTGTGCTTGGTTTTGAGGAGGAGCCTCAAGCACAGGTTGAAATTTCTAAATATAAGAAGAGAGCTAGAATGGCTCTACATTTCATTAAGATGAATGTATCTAATGAAATTTTGAGAGAGATATGGTCTTGCACTATAGCCAAAGAAGCTTGGGATGCACTAAAGACCATCTATGAAGCAAAGAATACTTCTAGAATACTCACTCTTAGGAATCAGATTTTCCAAAGTTTCCAAAGAAGTGAAGAGAGTGCATCTAACTATGTTCTGAGAGTTAAAGATTTACATAGAAAGCTTTCCTATGTTGGTGTTACCATTAACGAAGTTGAGCTAGTTCAAGTCATACTGAATGGCTTGAGAGATGACTATGATAATCTTGTTCAGTCTTTTGCTATTAAGGAGGAGTTACCTAATCTAAAAACTCTCCAAGGAATTCTTATTTCTGAAGAATCTAGACAAAGCTATAAACTCTCTAGGATGAACAAACTTGAACATGGTGGAAGTGACAAAGCCCTCTTTGTCAAAGGCAAGCAGAAAGGAAGGAGTAAAAACCAATTATCTCAAGCATACAACAAAGACAAAACCAAAGATCGAGATCAAGATTGTGAAGAGGATGAAACATCTCATCCCTCTAACTCAAAAACCAAGAAGAAGAAAGTGAAGTGCTTCTTCTGTGGCGAAAAGGGGCACTATGCCTCTAATTTCTTTAAGAAGAAAAACCAACTCAAGCAAGATAATCTCTACAAAGATATTGAAGAAGATTCTGTTGCAAGTAATAGAGAAGGATCACTTATGGTGTCCAGTTTTTCTTCATCACCTTTTAAGAAAGATGGAGCTTGGTACATAGACAGTGGAGACTCTTCACATATGTGCTGTTCAAAGGAGTCATTTGACTCAATCTTACCTTTCAAAGGACTCAAGAGGTCTATTTACATAGCTAATGATCATGAGTGTCCAATAGAAGGAATTGGCAACATTTCATTGAAACTTGCTTCTTCAAAAGTTCTTGCACTTTCTAATGTTCTTTTCATTCCAAAACTTACAAAGAACTTAATTAGTGTGGGAAAGTTGCTTGATAATGGTTGTGATGTAAAGTTCAACTCCAATACTTGTATTATCAAGAGAAAAGATGAGATCCTTGCTGATGGAACTACATGTGGTGGAATTTTTAAGTTAAATTCTTATGAGAATGCAAACCTTTGTGAAGTTGCTTTGTTATCTAAGGAGGAGATGTTGCATAGAAGGTTGGGACATTCTAACTTTACATCTATGTCTTCTATGGTTAAGAAGGAGAAGGCTATTGGTCTTCCAAAATCTCTTTCTAAAGATTTCAAGCCTTGTGAGGCTTGTGCCATTGCAAAGTCACACAGAAAGCCATATCAGAAGTCTTTTATAAAGACTACTTATCCATTGGAACTCATACATTCAGATGTACATTTTTCCTCTTCTAAAAGTATTGGTGGTGCAACATGTTTTGTCACCTTTATTGATGACTTTACTAGATACACTTGGTTGTATCTACTTTCTTCAAAGACTATGGTTTTTGATCACTTCCTTATCTTCAAAGCTTATGTAGAAAAATAGTTTTCTTGCAAAGTTAAAGCTTTAAGATGCGATGGAGGAGGTGAATGTTAAAAATTCACAATTCTAGCTTGACTAGTTTTGGTCATATGACTTGTAAATAGTTAGATGGTCATGATGTGGCTTGTCACACGTGCCAAATAGCATAGGATTCCATTCATAAGGATGTTCTCAAGTAGACCTAAGTGTTAGAACATTTGGAATGAGTCCAAATTATGCTTAGATACGAGGGAGAAAAAATAGGAGCTATTTTTGGTAATTTTTGCATTGTTGAGGGATCTCCAAGATTCCAACCCTAACTTGGTAGGGATGAAAGATCCACCAAAATTAGCATTAGGGATAGGTTTAGGGCTACTCATACCTGCCCAAAACCGTGATGGATCATGTATATATAGGTGATGATATCTCACCAAAATCAATCAAGCAATTTCATGTTTTTTCTCTCATAATGGTGCAATTGCTCTCTATGTTCATAATTGTTTGAGTAATTGTGATTACTAATGATTATAGGATTGAATGTAGGTCTGGTGTACAATACTCAGACTGTGGGAGGCCGTACTTTCACACGTGTGAAGCCTTCTTCAAGAATTTGGGCCATTTAGTGAGGTTCAAGCATAGATTTTTGATGGATTTTGATGGTTCAACTTGTGCTAATCTTATGAAATAGACATAAGCTTTAGTGTTCATAAGTTGAGCCAGGCTATGCAAAATCCTTCAATTTATCATTGGAAAAAGGCCAAGAGAGTGCTTAGATATATATCTTCAACTTTTGATTTTGGTTTATTGTATAAAAGTGAAGATCTTTCTATTATTGGTTATTCTAACTCGGATTTTGCAAGTGATAGAGCATATCAAAAATCTACAAGCGCTTATGTCATATATCTTGGAGGAAACTTGATATCTTGGCTTTCCAAAAAGCAAGATACTGTATCACTCTCATCATGTGAAACTGAGTACAAGGCGCTCACTACAACAACAAAGGAAGTGCTTTGGATCAAGAGGTTAGTAGTGGAGCTAAAGATAATTATGGAAGAAAATATATCTATGATCATGTGTGACAACATTTCAGCTCAAGCCCTTGCCAACAACCCAATATTCCATTTAGAGAGAGAAGCTCATTGGAGGTGAAATCAAATTGGAGCACATCGACACATCATCTTGCATTGCAGATATGCTCACCAAACCTTTGAGCAAAAGTTCCTTCAACAAGCATAGAGCATTGGAGTTATACCAAGATCCATGTTCAAATCAATATAGAACATTTTTAGGAGTGTTAAATTTGAAAAACAATCCATATTGACTTCTTGGCTTGCTACAAATGTTGTACCATGCAAGTATGTAGCTCATTAATGCAAAATGCCAAGTTTGGCCTACATAGAACTCAAGCTACATGGTTATGTATTATCTAGTTTGATAAATGCAACTTGCATATAGTTTGTAGACACAAAATTAGCATGATTATGCTTGTAGAAACTCGTGGCAACTCACATGCATTAATTGTAAGTGATCCATAGTGACATGCAAGGCATGCACAAAGTTTAATGGAAACATGCATGATGATTTGGACATTTCTAGTTAGAACTAGTACACTTGTAAAAAGTTGGTAGAATTTCATGCATGACAAGTGACAAATGTCACAGACTCTAGATGTCACTTTGGAATGGATAGATATGGTTCTACCTCGAGCTACCTCAATCTCCATAATTATGTGTAGCTCTCCACACAATCAATAATGAAGAACCAAAGTTTTGTAGCTATCTCATGCCATTTTGGATCTAAACAAATATTGCTTGTTATCTCTCTAGCTCTCTCTCTCTAACTCGTGTTGAGGCTAATGCTCATACATTGAAATCTTGTATTTTTATTCATTCTTTGATTCATTTCTATTATATTCTGTTGATTAGCATGCTAGATTGTGGATTAGCCATATCTTCAGAACTAGATTTTGTTGATCAATCTAGAATCAGGTTATAGTGCCAATCACAAAGCTTAATTAAGATCAGTCACTCTTGTGGACATTCCTCACACGTGTGAATTCTGGAAATTTTGTCCCCAAATACTCGACACGAGTCTTACACAACTCTGTCTTCTGAGCATTGGCATACAAGATAGAAGCTTGTAACCTGCCCAAAACGGTCTTGAGATTCTTCCTCTTCCTCTTTTAGGCTCATCCTATAAGGAGGCCTACGTACCGGAATTGCCCCTCTACAAGCTCAATACGATGATCAACGTTCCGACTAGGCGGCAATCCCTCTGGCATATTACTAATTAGCACGTGTTTGAACTGTGTGCAGGTGGACTTCTCCAACTCACTTGTTGGGTCACATCTAGACTGTAATGCAAATACATGTGCACTAGGGGATGCAAAAGTAAATGAAGCTTCTTGTGGTTTATTAGTGAGTGTGTTTATCTGACTATTACCAACATAAGAATCAGAATTGGAATCAACATTCACATAACACAACCACAAATACTGAATATCCATTCTCTGTATTTGCATATAGATAACAAGAGGACCCTCAACAGATGGTCTCTCCCCCTTAAAGACATGAGGGTTATGCCCGAACTTGCATGCCACCGCTTACCAAGTACAATATCAAACTTAGCTAGTTTAGTGATTTCAAAATCTAGCTTCTCGGTATACGTCTAAATAGACAAAGATGCCCGAGAGATTCTTTCATCCCAAACCTCTGTTCCCTTACCATCTGGCATCTCAACAGTATACCGGTAATCAGATGGAACAGTAGCCAAGTGAAATTTCTTCACCACACGAGAATTGATGATATTATGCGACAAACCGGTGTCAAATAAGACGAGCACCTCATGACCTTCCAGCTTTTCCCTCATGCGTATCAGCTCACTATCTGGAAACTGATAAGCTTCCCATGCTTTGGTGGAGAAGAAACAAGCTGGTGCCTCTTGGAACAAGCTTCCGCACCGAAATAGTCATGACAAGACGAGTGTCCTCATCATCACTTACCAACAAGTCATCCAAAATTTCCTCATTCTTGCCCTCATCTTGACGTTGCATAGTATGGAGCTTCTTGCCCGTACGTCGAGGACAATTTTTGAAAAGATGCTTGCCAAGACAGGAAAAAACATAATCCGTCTTTCTTGGCCTTTTCCTTTTGCTCAGGACTGAGGGGAGACTTGTCGTAAGCACAACGAGCCATAGGAGATCCCGCCTTGCACTTCAAAGTCTGTTGCATCTGGATAGGATCCTTCTGCGAAAAGCCTTTCTGACTAGCTTGGCCAAACTTTCGCGAACCCTTCTTCTGAGGCCAGCTTGGCGCTCCAGATTTAGCCTTGGTGCACACATTACCTTCAAAGTTGAGAGCTGTAGCAACTGTCTCTTCTAAGATCTTGCACCCTTCATTAAGCACTGAAGGCCTCAACTCTTCACGAAGTCCAAATATGAACTTGTGGACTACCAGCCACTCGGGAATCTCTTTCGAAATTTTGATAAGTATCTCACGATATCTGTCAGCATATTCTTGCACCATGTACTGCCTCTGACGATGCAAAAGCCAAGTATCTGTCGCACGCACATGCTCATGTGGAGGAATAAAAGCTCGCTTAAACTCAAGCCAGGTGGATGGAGCTTGGTTAGACTTCAACAACTTGCACCACCAGCTATAAGCAAAATCAATGAAATGGTAGGCAGCTTTACGGACCCACCAACCCTCATCAGTTGGGGACCATTTCAAATCAAAATACTCTTCCCACTTATGCAACCACTGATCTACGATATCAGTATTGGGAGTGTTTCCAGTGAAACAAGTAGGTTTAATATCTTTGTCTTCTGGATAGGGTGGAGGTAACATAGGACGAACAACAGAAGATGGATAAGGTGGAGCATACTGCGAGGAAGACACATAACCACCAGCTACCATCATTGCTCGCATCTCTGCAACGGTCTTTTCCACACTATCCATGCGAGCTTGCACAGAAGGGGAAGTACCAACAGGCGAACGGACAGCCATTGTAGGCAGATTATGGGCAGGACTAAGCACAGGGCTGGGTGGTGGTGATGGAAGAGCAACGGGTGGACTGAGCGGAATATCAACTCTATCATCCTCCATTATGAAACACAATAGAGACAACACAGAATCAAGCTAAAAATTGCACTTATTGAAACACAGTCAGGAAAAGAAATGTTCAGCCTATTGACAATTTAGAACTGAAAGAGAAAAAAGGCAACTGGAAAGTAACAAAGCCAAGGACAAGTAGTACTTTCCTTGCGTCCGACACTGGTACACAAGTCGGTAAAGGACTTAATTTGGGCACCAAATCAGCTTGAAAGTTGAAAAAAAACAGGAAAAAAAACCATGTTGTTTGACATCAAATTTCTTTCAAACGGAAAAAGCTTTTCACAAATGGTCAATTAGTAGTAGGTTGCCCTCCTACTAGGCTCAATCTAAAACTTTAACAGCAAAAATTGGAGATAAATAGGAGAAGTTATGTCCAATCCAAAAATCTGACCTATTTTTTGCTTGGAAACCGACTTTTTAGTGAAACAGAGTCAAATATGTCCAAAACGGCGTATAATGGCTCTAAAGGATCGCCATGGATGCTAGAAACATGCTCCCAAAATCTGATCAGGATCTGAGAAGGCTCTGAAAAGTTATGAGCAAAAATCCTTCTGAAAAAATGCGCTGGAGCATCTTATTTCTTTTGCCAAGTTTTTCCTCTCTCAAATGAGTGTTTGTGGGCTCCCTGTATGTTGGGATAGCATCGCTGGAGGCCCACCTTTCTTCTCCAATCTATCTCCCACATTTTCTCCCTCCAAAATCCTTCAAAAACAAGCAAAATCTGACAATTTCTACACTTTCTCTCTCTAGAACGACATTTTCTCTCTCTAGAACGAGGCTCTGATACCAATTGTCACAAGCCAGTCTCTCCAAGCTCGTGAATCCTAGAAGCCGGTGTGTAGAATGAACCTCGCAACCATAGGTACCCCCTCCTTGAGTCTTTCTACCTACTGTTCTCGTCAACTGGCACATGGCATCCACCTGTGGGTGATCAGTCCACTTGGCATGCCAAGCCCCTGTGACCTGTGAATACTAAGTGACTCATAGGGTACCACCCTCGTGCCCCGCCAAAGACCTGTGACCCTCTTGGTCACCCCGACTACTTGCCGGCTAGCATCTCGTCACTGACGGCTAGGGTCCCGACGGTCAAGACACACCGCATCTCTGACAACTTGTCAGGCAGCCACACCGGGTCACTGCTCGTGACGCACCAGTCCCAACTTGGGACTGATGTCCTCATCGGTCACTGGCCCTTGCCAATACTTGGCCTCAAGCCCTCTGGTGACCGGCCATGCCAAGGTCATGATAGAGTCGTAACTGGACTCTAACATCAACCTTCTAAATGGGAGGAGTGACCAACATATCATGAGGCTAGACAATAGATCCACTATGGTGAAATTATGTGTATTATATGATTTATAAACTTGTAAAAAATAAAATTGGCTCAGTGTTTGCACATGGTGTGCCAATTACCAAACAAAGTAGTTGGAGTGCGTCTACCCAGTATATGCAATATTATATGACAAAATTAATGGTTGAAGTATCTGAACAAGTATGTACAAAACTGTATAGTAAGAGTGCCTCCTAAGGCCCTACTTCCACAAACAATTGGCGTCTAGTGTTATCTAAGCATTACATGAGCTAATAATAACTAGCTATTACTAGTTTCATATTACTTTGTCATAAAAAATTGAGGCACACCATGTTGGAAAGAGTTTCGATGCAAAAATTTGTCTAAAGCAATGCCAAAAATACTAGGAATTAGTGTTTTGATATCTCCCACATGAGCAATGAGAACTAAAATTCATCAGTAGAAAATTGAAACTATTCCTAAAGGGCCCTCGTGCAAGGTGCTTGTTATAAACCATATTTGAACCTCCAAAAAAAACTAAACAAATTCAAAGTTACAGGTTTTTCCATAGTTCACCAAAAATTCTAGATATCCAATCTCAACACTAAAATAACCCAAATGCTCTAATCCTTTTTTTTTGTAGAATTATGTTAAACACCTTAATTCATGGGGGACATAGCTCCCTGGTTCACATATGAAATACATCAAGAAGCCAACACTAGCTAGGCTATTTCATGTGCCATATTCATGTTAAGACCACCATGCTCAATGACAGAATCTTCAGTACTTGAAATAGTACCTCAAATTTAGTAGCAAAATAGCTAAGCTTAGGTCTAGTAATGGTTATGATTTCCAATTAAAGTTTCATATAGTATAGCGTCCTCAGATGATGCTTCATTATCTCTTATATAAACCTTGCATTTTGTCTCCCTAGTGTAAGAATTGTTTTATGACTATCCATCTTAAATTTCCTAAAGGGTAGAATTGACAGTTTTTTTCTAAAATAAAAAAAATGTTTTTTGTTGCTTTGTGGAAATTGGAACACAAGGCTCAAGAAGCATTTCAATGGAGCACAAGAGAACTTGACAAAGTTGAACCTTACAGGGTACTAGTAATCTACACTCTTGTATTAGAAGGCCCATTGGCAAGGTTATGGCATGGTGCATGTATAAGTTGAAGTTTTAATGTCTAGTGTTAGCATAAGATTAGATATAACAATTTTGGAGTTACAATGTTAAATCTAGACTATTATAATTACCAAAGGTTTATCAACTTAAGCTTGTAAGATTTTACTGAACTTTTCTCAACTTTCTTACTCCCATAAGTAAAAGTGGGAAAGGGCACCACCTTTTTTGCAATAAGTAAGCCCCTTTGTAAAGTGGGATCCTCAATGTTAATTGGAAGGTGGTACTATTTAGGATCCTCAAGTTTCTATCTTTGAATTTTAATATTATTGCTTTCATTTGTGCATTGTGTTCGTTATGTTTTTGTTGTTGTTAGGGAAAATTAAAATCCTATACAACCTAACCGAATTGAGATTTCTACTAACTATTGTGCTAGTGTCAAAATAGATATTAAAACAACTTATCAACATAACCTACTTCACCCACATTATTGTAAAATCAACAAGATGGAACCATTGTAAGATTCCATATAAGAACAATGAGTTAAACATGAAAGTCCTTAATTCCATTTAATGATTGAATCTCTTTAACCTGACATGAAAGTGTGCAATAAAAAGGTCAGTCACAATCCTCCAAAGTGGGGCATAATAGTGAAAGAACAAATGCATCACATCATGAAATATTTTACATTTAGAGCAAAAATGTGACACATCCCCTCTATAATTGATACGTAAAGGCAGAGAGAGCAGAAGGATCCTCATAGAAATGACTCTAAGGTTGCCAGGTTTAATTTTAAGGTTATGATGGAGCCTAGACTTCCAAATATGGGAGGGGTTGGAAACTATCCATTTCAAATTGTACCACGATAAAGTGAAATTAAGTTCTTTAGTGGCAGAAAAGACAAAGGAGTAGGAGATATTGCATGCCATGTGAAGGGCTCTATAAAGCCATTTATCATTGCAGTCAGAAGCACCACAAGTAGTCAAGGGGCCAAGGTCACCAAAAGTAAAGACAAAGGAGATGAAGTTAGTTTCGCGAGAGGAGAGACCCAAGTCAGCTTTAAGACGAGAGAGACTGTTGAAGTAGATTGAGTTCATGATATGATCCAAGTAACAAGACTCTTAGGAGTCATATTTCAACAAAGTCTGCTCTCGATCAAAGCCAGAGGTTTAGAATTAATGGTGATCACTTTAGAAAACTAGAGAGATTCCAAGCTTGGCCAGGAGAAATAGAACTACCACCTGTCCAATAGGTAAGCTCTCTCATATAGAGGAGAATCACTGGGATAGACTTGAATAAAGGGGAAAGAGAAATCGAAAGCGAGACGGATGATCGAGTGAATGTTAGAAAGTAAGAATGAGGGTTATTGATGTATGAAGAAGGAAGGAGAGGAAGAATAGCCATCATCATGAGAGTCCAAGGTTGAGGAGAAATGAAGTTGGTATGAATATGTCTATAAAGTAAAAAGGGAAGTGATAGCGAGATCATGAAGACCAAAACCACCCAGCTTTTTGGGAGTCGTGCAAATATCCCAACTCAACAGGCTAGTTCTATTATTCCAAAGGAATTTTTGAAAAGTCTTAAAAATAGACAAAGAGTAGGAAGGGAGAAGGAACCAAATAAAAAGAAAATGGGTGAAGTAGGAGGAAATGATATGCTTTAGAACAATGAGCCTGGCTAAAAAGAATAAATCAGAAGAGTTTGAGGATATAATTTTGAATCTAATTATGTTAATAATCCAATTAAAGAAAGCAAGGTGCCCAAAGGGAATCCAAGATACCTAAAGATGGTACCATGAGAGAGGACGCTCAGATCTAAATCTTGACACCATTCAAGTGGAGCATCATGGGAGAGTACAACGACATTAGATTTATGGTAGTTGATTAGAGATGCTGAAAAGTCACAAAATCGAACAAGCTCAACAAGGAGAAGAGAAATAGAATGGTGATGAAGCTCGATAATGTAGGTTAAATCATTAGCGAAGAGTTGGGGCTGAGCGAAACACCCCGAAAAATGTAAGGACGAAAGGAAGGGAGGGAGTTGAGGTTGTGAAGATGGAAAATAAGAGGTTCCATAGCGATAACAAAGAGGTAGGGAGAGAGGCAGAAGCAAACATGGCTCTAATGATCATGATGATGTAATCAGGCAAGCCAAAAGAAGTTCAGCAAGAAAGAAGATAAATCCAACTAACATGGTCAAAGGCTTTATCGAAGTCGATCTTAAGTAGAAAAGTCAGATAGCTAAACCAAAGGGAGGAATCAATAGTGGACCAAACATTCAAAATATTATTAACAAGAGACCTACCTTTAAAAATCCAATCTGGCTTTTGTGCTGAAGAATGAAGAGAAAAATGCAAAAAATGCGAAGTATGCAACATTCTTGTCCACATTAGCGATCTCAAGTCGCCTGACCCATGTAAACCTATTTAGATGTCGTTGTACTTTAAATATTTGCAAAGTACATGACCAAGTACATAGTTAAAGCTAAATTGGTCTTGTGATTATGGATTAGTTAACGATTTTTGTAAATACAAGGTTGCAGCTATAACTACATCTTCAGCACGCATCAATTTGTGAGGCTATGTAGTGCAAACTAATTCGTTAGAGCGGAAGATATTCAACAAGTTGGCCATTATACCACAATCATATGTACGTCGCTTGTTGTCAACTCTCTCAACATGGTAATGGTGTCCATATGCCCACATGGCAGTGTATGATGTATACTAAAATAGAAAAAAAAACAAACAAATGTGTGTAATTAAAAATACTATTCATATATTGAGTAGTACAAAACAAAACTTCACAAAAACAATATTACACTAACCTTCCATCCATGTCCATGAACAAATTTCCATTCTAATTCGGTCACTTCTCCATTTTTGGATGCTTTTAGCATCATATCAAAAACCCATTCACGAGAGCATTTTGAAGGTAAAGGCTCCAAAGGTTCGTCGTTCTCCAACGCCCTTCTTTTTCTTCGATTGATATTTCTTCTTCGTTTCAATGTTATGTTTCTTTCCTTTTTGGCTTCTTCATACCTTGAAATCCACTTTTCCATTTGTCCACAATTTATATAATATGAATGTGTCAATTTTCTCTTTTCATTGAGGTGAAATTCTCTTTTGCACACCATTTTCTTGTGGTACTTCACCCTTAACACGTTCATCTTCTTCTTCACACCACATTTTTGGACTTGCAAGATGCAATTGTGAGATTATTTCGGTGATATAAAACAAAGATTCCTGTACAAGCCAACTTTCTGCAATGCTACCTTCTGGCCTTGACTTTTGTCTCACAAAGCCCTTCAAAACTTTCATAAAGCACTCAAGGTAGAACATTCATCTCGTGTGCACAGGTCCTACAATTGATACTTCTTCCACCAAATGCACTAGAAGATGAACTTGTATATCCAAAAAGGAAGTTGGAAAATCTCTTTCCGACAAACATACCATTTCGATCATTTGGATTTTCATGGAATATAATTCACTATTTTTTATTTCTTTTGAGGAAATCCACCTGCAAGATTGATAGTACATTAGGTTGTTTAACACATAAAAATATTGAAATAACACATATTTATACAAGTGCTTAAAAAAGTATACAAACCTAATCATCGATGACAAATTGTAAAGCGTATTTCGTACGTCATCGTTGAAGAGACCTCGAATAGAAAGTGTAAGTATGAATTGCAACATCTTATGCCAATTGTAAAGACCACTAGGGAAAACCCCTAAGATGAGGATAGGAAAACACAAGAGAGACTGTGGAGCAAAACCACCCAACCAAACCTAGATCCCTTTTGGAGAATCCTCCTGGATCTAGCCCCCAAGCCATGCCAAAGTGACAGCAAGAGGAGAAGAGCACATCAGGTAATCTAGAGCAAGTCGTCGACGAAATAATCACTACCCCAATATATAGAGAGTAGGATCATGTGCATGAGTACATGCAATTCCCATGCAGGTCAACTATAAATAGGTTATAGCTCTTCATGCATACCTCTTGCCTATATCAGTCACATGTACATGCACTACTCCATATGTCTCAATTAGAGTGTTTGGGTCCTCTCAAGGTCATTAGTCACCAACATGCCTTGACTTGGAATTAAGTCTAGGCGTGACCAATAATCTCGAACAGTGGAGGGCCGGTCTACCATATTAGGACTATTCCAGGTCCTTAACTGAATATGGCCATGACATTCTTCCTCCCTTAAACAGGTTCTGTCCTTAGATTGGGAAAAAGAAAACATGAAACTATTCCTTAAGCTTTCAAATCTTTCCCATGAATCATTATATTTAGTCTGATCTTTCCATTTGAATAAGTACTCAAAGATGCAACAATTCTTTAATTGCTTGCCCCTACTCAATAATACTAATTCAAATTCCAAAAGATACACTAAACTATAAATCCTCCAAATGGGTTGATCTACTCCAAAACAAAAATTCATCACCTTCATGTAATCCTAACTATATGAAACACTGGGTGACTTACCTTATTTCAGAAATCAAATCCAAAAGCTGAAGAAATTTCATTTCAATTATCTTGAAGAAAATAAAGGCTTCTTGGTACAAATATTTTAAGAATATCAAAATATTCTAAAATACCACAATTCAGTCATCTAAAATCTCTAGGAGATCCATCAAGTCTCAAACAATCATAACTCAAACCAGAGTACTGCAGTTACTCTAATGAGTTAACAGCCCCATTTCTAGCATCATATGCAAGAAATCAGCATCTATGTATATTTTAATAGATTTATTTGTCTCCTACAAAACTAGAGATTTAGACTGAACTTTGTACACAAGCACTTATAGACTACAATTTGTAAGATAAGCAAATTCCTCATAAGTAAGCAATTACTTAATGAAAATACTTGTGAGATCCATACAATCTCAAGTATGTACTGGAGTAAAGGAATTTAGAGTTCAAATAACAAATCTCAATCCTTGACTCACCCAATTGATCAAGAATTACTCATTATCTTAAGAATCCTCATATTTCTTTCAAATGACCTTTAAGTATCAATTTATGATCTGTCAATCATAAACATTTAGAATATTATGATTCGTCAATCATACATTACAGGATTCCAAAACCGTACTTAATCATTGGAAGATACTGGAGTATATGTACAACATACAACTCAGGAAATATAAGAATCATTCAAAAATCTTTTCCACAAGGGAAATCAATAGATTCCAAGAATATTCTTCCAATTCGATTCTTAATCAAATTATGAGTTCCAAACTCTACAATCAAGAATTCCCAAAATTCAGTTAAACATTCTCATGAAACCCAGATTTGGCACTTTGTGAACACTGTCTACAGGCCATACTACAGCCTTATTTCCACACGTGTGGATTTGGATTATACTAATTGATCAATGCTTTGATTGTCTCTACTTGTTTCCTATCAAGCTGCTAAACTAGATCTTGTTTTCTGATGACTAGTTTCTGATAGATTGTTTAACAAGCATACAATCACCTTGTGGATCATTCAAAGATCCATTTATGGTCTTTAGTACTGTACTTTTCACACTTAAAGTTTATTGACTTTAAAGCTATGTATATGATTGTATAAAAAGTAGACTCTACTTTAAGGGAGAGAGTTAGAATTAAAGTAGAATCAATGTGCTATTGTATTGTGGGTCCTATCAGTTGATAAGGATCAATTGGCCTCACCACGAGGCAAGTCGACAGGACACGCATCCCGCCAACGGCAACCTAGGTCATGCATGGGTTGCCTGAGTGAACAACTATATGTACATTGTAATTTCATTTTGAGAAATACAGTTGCTATGTGAGCTTGTTGTGGAGAGTGTTTTCTATCTGTGTTACTGTGTAGCATGATCTGTGTTCCTGTGCAAAGCAAATTCTAAGTCTGTAATCATCCTATATACATAGATTTGGCCTTGACCAAGCATAATTTTTGCATTTTTCACACTTCTCAAAAATCTAGCTTGATAAAAAATGTGATGATCTTGATTTTGACTCCATGGGCTGAATTGGTCTTTGTTGGTTCAAAAGGTGTGAAGGTCAGCCAATGAGCTTGATGTTGATTTGAGATCACCATATCGATAGTGCGTAACAGAAGTGTAACAATTAAGTTTATCTTTGATTTCTAACACTCTCTCTCAATGATAAAATTACATTCTTCTATTCCTAATAGAGCATGAAAATTTTCAAATTTAAATCTACCTAATGACTTAGTGAAAGTATCTGCCATTTGATCTTCAGATTTACAAAAAACAAGATCAATGACTCCATCAAGAATTTTCTCTCGAACAAAATGATAATGTATTTCGACGTACTTGGTTCGTGCATGTAGAACTGGATTTTTGGCAAGGTGAATGCAGGTTTGTGTGAAAAAAGTAGATCTTGAATGGATCCAAACTCCCAAAATACTTGGCTAAGATATTTGCACAACAAGCTACAAAAGCTAGAAATGGCAAAGCATCCTAATGCTACCTTTGATACACATGAACTTGACAAAGCATTCAAGAGACAAAAGAAACTAATAAAAGGTATTGATGGCAGCCAAAAACAACAGCATACCAGCCCTACAACAGCAGCCTACCACTTTTGGAAATCTCTTAAGATCATATACAAAAGCTTGAAGACAATACACAAAGCAATGCTCTCAATGGAGGAAGAAACTGTGACAATGATCTATTGATCTCTCTCAGCAATACAATAAGTTTCTCCAACCTGTTCTCCACGAATTTCAGCCTAATATAGGGCACCAGTAGCCTAATATATGTGAGAGAGATTACTCTCTCTCCTCTCTCTAGAACTTAGGACCCAAATTTAGGGCACCAGTAGCCTAATATAGCCAATTTTGGCCTACATGTCCAAATAACATGATTTTGGTGTCATTTCGAAGGTCCTGAAATTTGAGACTTCTTCAACATGAAATATATGCTAAAATAAAATTATCTAGGCCTCTTTCACACGTGTGAAATGTTAGATCCAAAACTATGTACAAAAACTGCCAATTTAGGCCTCAAACTAGCTAGGAAATGTTGACAATTTTCACACTCCCTCTTCAACTTAACTTGCTAGTTTTACAACACTACTTTGCTCCAACCTAAGAATGATCTCCATCATGATAATAGATCTCTTCTCAAGTGTTCTAATATGTACAATATGAAGTACAACATAATTGATATAGATAATAGTGTCCATATAGGATGCTTCACTATTTCTTACATCATCAATTTCACATAGAATGGTGAATAGGATACATGTAAAAGAACATAGAATTATAATGAAACGATTCCTCCATGTATCCACCTTTAAATTCTCTGTAAAACAGAAGCAAACAAGTTGTAAGTGAAAGTTACCAACAAGTGTTTGCATGCCTCCTCCACATTCCACTATGCCCATAGTGAATGCACCATATATCTCCATGAATGAACCTCCATCACCACCTTGCCTTTGTAGATCTCCAATCCATGGAAGCCCTTGAGTGAATGAATGCCAAAATGATGTGTTCTCTGCTCCATTTGAACGAGCAAAACCTGAACTTGAAATACTTGAAGTATCTCCACAAGATTTGCATACAACCCTTGATCCTACATTGTCAACAATTTGCCAACACTAGGATGCTAGATCTTGAACTTTGTTCAAAAGTAAACATATTGACCACTTCAATATCTTTCAATATTTGAATGAATACATGTACTTGATCATAAGAACCAGCAATGATAACTATTCCATCTCCAAGATCCAAAGGATGCAAAACTATGGAACTAGTTTCATTGAATTTTGACAATTCCAACACATTGACATGACAATGTTCATACATGAGATTAAACAAATAAGGTAGAGTAAAAGGACACTTCCTTGCTTCTCCAAGAACCTTACTTGAACCTTCAAGAACCTGTAAAAACAGATCCAAAATGCTTTGGCCATGTGGCTCCCCTTTGATGCTTTTGACTAGTTTCCAATTGCTACTTGCCTCTTGGTGTTGATGAAACAATTCAAGATCCACATCTTGATCTTCCAATAAAACATCAAGGACTTTGCATTTATAAACATCTTCAGATCTGAAACTCTGAAGATACTCCCTCTCAAACACATGATTAACATCCCACAAGATCTCATCATTGCTTGATTTCAACCTTTCACTATAGTTAGTGAAAACAATGTCACCATCATAAACCAAAAGATAGATTTCTACAATTCTATCCAACATGAAGTAGAGTAGATGAAGTTGAGTATCATACCTAATCAAACCAGCCCATTTGATATCAAACCAAACCTCAATGAGCGCACCAATGAGATCTTCCTTGCCTTGGAGAAACTGCCACTTGAGTTGCTCCATGTAGTCTTCTTCATCCAACCTTTTGCCATCTTGATCATGCATGAACACTCCACCACAATCATAGCAACCTTTGAGTTGATGAAGAGATGTAAGATCCATGCCTTGAATCTTCCCAAGAGTCATTCTTCCTTTGCCCTTTCCTTCACAAGACTCCCTCTTAATGATCACACCACAAAAGTTAGCAATCTCCCTCTTGATAGTTGCATCATAAGAAATGGAAGATTCTTGAACATTAGAAGCCATGAAAAGAATACATAGTTCCTTCAACATAAGAATGATTGAAGTACTTTTTCTTGTCAAACCTGGACTTCTAATCAATGATATAGGTAATGATAATGAACCCTCACTATCATTCACAAAGGCATCATTCAAAGTACATCCTACTTTGAACACTTCACATTCATCTCTCCCTTTTGACTTGAAATCTTCCTCACCAAGTCTCACGATAGAACCTTTTGATCTACTTTCTTTATGAATACATGTAACACCACTTGTTTCACAAATGACTTTTTTGGACTCATCACATAAAGATACAAAAGAAACTTTTTCTTCAATCATGCTCAAAGCACCGTCTCTTTCCAAATGAGTAAATAAGTCATTAGCAATAACCAGTTCCAAAGAAGAGTTTTCATCACCTCCATTGATGAAGTTAGCTCTCTTCTTACCTTTTTCATTTTTGCACTTGCCATGTAGTTCCATTGAAGAGACACCAAGACTTGGAAATCTATGAGTAGAAGAGTTCAAACATGATACTAATTTAGCACCACCAGACTCCATTTGACTAGTAGGTAGCACTAGTCCATCTTCAAGATCCAATGGATCCAAAACATTGATCATAGATTCACCAAAAGCTGCCAAGTTAGCACAACAATAACTATCTCCAAGAAGCTCATTAGATCTCAACCTACATCTAGCATAAAGAAGCTCTTTAGACTTTGCATAAGATCTACCAATCTTATTGATGCTAGGGATTGACTTTTGAAAGTTGAGAGAACCACCAACATACATTTCATTCCTCTTGTTAGACATAACAAATGCATCAAGCTTGTAAAGTCTACCTTGTCTATTGCCCATAGAAATCAAGACATCTCCCTTAGTAATGAAGCAAACATCCCCAACAAACTTTGTCTTGTACCCTTTTTTTAACATTTGACCAACACTTAGCAAATTCCTTGAAAGTGAAGGAATGTAAAGAACACCATCAAGCCTTACATTCCTATTAGTATAAAGGCAAATAGGAATTGAGCCAATACCTTTGATCATACACTCACCACCATTTGGCATGTGAACGACTTTCTTGGTTCCAACATAAGAGATCAAAGAAGTAAAGAACTCCTTGTGACTAGTCATGTGTGAACTAGATCCACTATCTATCCACCATGAATCCTTGTCACTTCCACTTGACATTAGACTTGAAGAACACATCATGAGAGAATCACAAGAATCTAGATCCTCATTAGAAGTACAAAAGTTGTTTTGCTTGCTACCTTCATTACTTTGCTTCTTATGACATTCATTTGCAAAATGACCTTTTATCCCACAATAAAAGCACTTGAACTTTGACTTGTCTTTCTTTCTAAAAGAAGTAGAAGAGGAGGAGGAAGAGTGATCATCATGATCTGAGTTACCACCAGTGGACCATTTCCCTTTGCCTTTACCTTTGCCTTTTACTGTGCCTTTTGTGAAGAAAGCCTCTTCACCTCCACCTTGCAAGGATGAACCATCAAGCTTTGATTGCAACCTATGTTCTTCAGCCAATAAGATTTCTTGCAAGTCAACCACACTTGGCAAGACTCTTTGAATGGCAAAACTTTGCACAAGGTTAGCATGTTCATCTAGCAAACCATTCAACATAACCTGGACTATTTCACCATCTTTTATGTTTTCATCAATACATGCTAGATCATCACTTAAGGACTTAACCCTCAAGACAAATGCATGAGCACTTTCACCCTCTCTTTGCCTACTAGAAAATATTTGCCTCCTTAGGGTCAATACCCTAGATGTGGACTTTGATTCAAAGAGCTTCTTCAAGGCATTCCATGCCTCACTTGCACTTTGACTATTACCAACTTCCTTGAGAAGTTCATTGGTAACATTCATTTTAATGATATGAAGAGCCCTTTTGGCCTTCTTATCAAACCTTTGTTGCTCTTGAACCATGGGTGGCCTCTCTTCAGTTCCTGCAACTATGTCCATGAGTGCATTCAACTCAAGTAAGGACTCCATCCTCACTTTCCAGGTAGAGTAGTTTGATGAATTCAACCTATCATTAGTTTCTAACATGATCTCACCATTGGAAGCCATGAATATAATGATTCTTCAACTTTTAGGCTCTGTCCTAATGCACCTAGCACTCACTTTCCTCTCAACAAATGATGGATAAGGAGATCTCAGAAGATCTAGGACCCTAAAACACTTCTATCTTGAACCTGGCTGGTTTCCAAGCATAGAAAGGAAGATTGAAAACACATGCAACACTTTGCACACATTAAGAATGAATTACAAACTCAAACCAACCTGAACACACTCTTGCTTAAGCTCTCAAACTTTCCAGCAAGTGACCAGATCAAGTTATGGTGTGAAGAGTTACTTGCATTCTTAGAAAATACAAAAGACTAGGCTGCCAAGAATACCAAGAATTGAACAAACTTGATCAACATATGATCAACACACTAAGATATTGATTCAACCTATAAAACCACATGTAAACCACACTTCTAAAAGTTTATAAACTCCAGCAAGTAAAAGCTCTAGAGGTGAATGAAAGAGCACACTTAGTGAATCACAAGACTAGCTTCACTAGCTTGTCAAATCTTGGTGTTTAGATGTAGATCTAAGATCACTTCACATGAGAATGTTCCTCAACCTGTTAAGAGCCTAAAAACACATTTTCATAATGGTTAAAACCTTCCAGCAAATGCTCCAATCAAATTACATTAGGAGAGTTACTTACATGCTCAACAAAGTACACCAAAATTTATGCAAAAGATTGTTGACAATCTGTTCACCCAAAAGGGGATCTTTCATCCAAGTGGGAGCTTTGCTCAGCCTTTTGGAGAAATTCAAAATCACTCAAAGAGTATTCTTCATCCACTTAAGGAGAAGTTTCATCCACTTAAGGAGAGTGTTCATCCACAAAGGAGAGTTCATTCACAGAAGTGGAGATTGTCAACAATACGTTGAACAGAACATTGTTAGTATTGAATATGCACAAGCCTCACAATCAACAAATGATTAGGTGTTATGATCCAATCCTAAATAGCTTCTTCTCATCCTATGATATTCAATAGACCTGAAATATGCTTTCGATCCACAAGTTCAACTCACAAACCAAAGGTTAGTAAGATTTGATCAACAATGCAATGCATAATCATGCTAGAACTTGATCAAACATCCAAATATCACCATAAATGAAAATCTTACTAAAAATAACAGCCAACTAGCTCTGATACCATGTGAAAAAAGTGGATCTTGAATGGATCCAAACTCCCAAAATACTTGGCTAAGATCTTTGCACAACAAGCTACAAAAGCTAGAAATGGCAAAGCATCCTAATGCTACCTTTGATACACATGAACTTGACAAAGCATTCAAGAGACAAAAGAAACTAATAAAAGGTACTGATGGCAGCCAAAAACAATAGCATACCAGCCCTACAACAGTAGCCTAATACTTTTGGAAACCTCTTAAGATCATACACAAAAGCTTGAAGACAATACACAAAGCAATGCTCTTAATGGAGGAAGAAATTGTGACAATGATCTATTGATCTCTCTCAACAATACAATAAGTTTTTCCAACCTGTTCTCCACTAATTTCAGCCTAATATAGGTGAGAGAGATGACTCTCTCTCCTCTCTCTAGAACTTAGGACCCAAATTTAGAGCACCAGTAGCCTAATATAGCCAATTTTGGCCTATATGTCCAAATAGCATGATTTTGGTGTCATTTTGAAGGTCCTAAAGTTTGAGACTTCTTCAACATAAAATATATACTAAAATAAAAGTATCTAGGCCTCTTTCATACGTGTGAGATGTTAGATCCAAAGTATGTACAAAAATTGCCAATTTAGGCCTCAAACTAGCTAGGAAATGTTGACAATTTTCACAGTTTGATTGTCACAAGATATAGTAGTCGCATCCACATGTGGTTGACCTAAATCCACAAGCAATCTTCATAGCCATACCACTTCTTGTGTAGCATTGTTAAGTGCTCGATATTCAGCTTCTGTTGAGGATAAGACTACTGTAGTTGCTTTTTGTTGCTCCATGAAACTGGAGCTGTACCATAACTGAATGTATGACCACCGATAGATCTTCTGTCATCAATATTACCATCCCAATCGACATCCGTGTAACCTACCAACATTGGCGCTTTTGGCTGATCATACTTCAAACCAAAATTCAATGTCCCCTGAATGTATCTGAGAATATGTTTAGCAAATTTCCAGTGTGCTTGCATAAATTGACTAACAACACCAACAACATAAGAAATATCAGGTCATGTGTGTGTCAAATAACAGGGACCGAATGCAGTTATAAGAACATTGCAAAAGATTGAGACAACAACATATTTCAAGTTCATAGATCCATCTGTTGTAAAGTGGAAGACAAAGGATGGGCATCGTTTTGATGTCATCAGTGATCCCACTCTAGATGCTGCTTGTGCTTACTTAACTAAGTACACCCAGCGTTACAAATCCAAGATCATGCGGATCTCGATGTCCATGTTCCACATGTTGGCAGATTCACGATTGCATGGCCAGAATCTCTATGATTGGGCCCAGTTTGCTTCGAACTGCCTTCATGAGTGTATTAAGAACAAGCAACCCTCCACCTTGCTGGGATACCTCATGACAGATCTCACAATCCAGTAGGTACACAATGGATCTAAACTCCGGGAGATGTTGCAGGTGGCCGACAAAGCTAGGGACATTCCAATTCAGTCCAAGAAGTCCAAGCGGTCATGTGCTCAGACATCGTCGCCACAAGGGCCAGCACTAAAAAGGCCAAATACAAGTATAATCAAGCTGGTAATGAAACAACCAACACCAACAGCCTCCCAACAAAATCCAGCAGCACAAGGATCTTTGGCAGCAAAAGAGACCGATACATCCAAGGCCAGGCTACCTGAAACACACCAGAAAAGGACATGCATAAAGCTGATGGCAAAGAGGTGATCTCCAAATGCAACAGAGTCAGAGGTGTCCAAATATGAGAGAGAGCCACTCAAGAGAAAACCACAAGCAACGAGCCAAGCTACACAATCTCATTCGACATCCTCGAGCTCGACAGACTCCCAAGATGGAAGTTTGACCTCTAATATAGCATCAAAGCAACACTCCTCACCCATACACATCATAGACGGGGGTGATGGAGCAGCCACATCTATGGCAGCAGACACGGACAGAGATACACAAGTCATGCCACAAGATCTAGTAACCACTCCCCACATGCTGATTACCACGCCAACGCAGCCAACTTCACCAAAGCCACAAGATCTGGATCCAGATGAAAAAGTATGTACGGCTGGTTCAAGAAAGAGAAGTTGATAAGAAAAATTGTGAGAACGATGTGGCCAAATAGATGAAGAGCATCCTCGAGTCCCAGAAGTTGTTAGAAGAAATGACGAAGACCCTACAACAAGTCTTGGACAAAGTGAACCGGCTGTGGAACATGGCGTGCAAGGCCCAAGTGAGAAATGATGATAGAGATGATGGAGCGGGTAACAACAATGGGCAAACCCAATAGAAGGATGGTAGTGTAGGTTCGGATGGCCAGAGAACTTGCGCTACTTCTAGAGCTTTTTCTCTTCCCCCTCCTACCTTCAGACCTCCTTCCTACTCGACTTTTTTTCCAAAACTTTTATTCCTACTTACCTCGTCTCTTCATTTTCCTCCTTTCCACCTTCCTCCTCACAAATTTTGAAACCTTCTCAAGGACCTGCTGAGATGTACAAGGCCCGATGGGACGAGTTCTTAAAACGGCTCAGCTCTCCCAGTGCGGCGTATAGTTTATTAAATCTGGCTTCTCCTAAACATGTCATTCATATGCCTCTCTCTCTCCTGATCACTACATCCCTGACCTTCCAGAAACTAACACCGACATTGGTGGCAACGATGATTTCCTAGCTGATCCACCAAAAATGCGCAAATTCTTGCCTAGACCTGCGGATGCGGGCAAAGTTGGGCCTTCCACAAGTGAGCGGGCAAAAGAAAGCGACACAGACACTAAGGACCTAGATGATTACCTTGATGCAAAAAATGTGCGACATGTGCGATCGCTGACGTGAAACAATTCGGATGGATTTCAGATATGATTGCTGGTCACTGCCACTTGTATCATTCCTACAGTCCTCCAAAAAGTAGATATGCACTGTTGATCTATGTTTTAGATTAACACAGCATTCAACAAAATTCAACCAGTGTGTGGAATTGATAAAATGAATGAATGAAATACACAAACGATGGCGAACAACAATTTATTCAAGATCAGACAATGTAAGAGTGATATGTGCGTAATGGCTACAATACCATCTATTGATCTTCTCATTTTGCGTGCGCTGTATGACAGACCCACACAGTGCGTTGGCATGAGAGAAGCGTCGTTCTCCCACGAGTAATGTCTCGCTTAGTAGCGGACTTCTTGGATCTCTGTGGATCCTACTTATAGAACTTGTCTCGCTCGCAGGTAATCTTCTATTCTGTATTCTATCTGTTTATCTTACTTACTAGCATTAGACTTGTTATATCATGCATCAACCAAAAGGTATATAGTCGCATCGTGTAACTTCTAGATTAGAGTGATTAAACATCTACAACTAATCACGAATCGCAAGAGTAGCAGATTAGCCATGACCTAGAGTGCATCTACTGATGTCATGATATGAGATCAGATATTTGTACTTCTTGGTACTTGCATGATCTTGCTGATCCTTTTTGGAGCGTGAGGGTTGAAAAAGATGTCGCGATGATTTTTGTGCCACTTCATGTCTTTTGGCTTTCACGTCGTCTGACTTTCTCCCCCTGTACCGTGAAAAATTCTCTTTTGCAAATTTTTTTGTGTTTGTGTCTTTTTCGTAAGGGTGTCCACGAACATTTTCGCTTCGTATCTTTTGACTTTCGTGTTCGCGACATTTTCGTTAGAGTGAGGGCTGAAAGCTAGCAAAGCTTTGGTAACAGAAATGTTTTGTTTCTTCAGCTCCCTCTCAAAGCATGATAGCTTGATGATTCCAAGGCTACCTTTCTGTCTCTCGAATAGACCTTTGTCTAGGGCCTTTGTGAATATGTCAGCAACCATGTCTTTCGTTCCAATGAAGGTGGTCTGCAACATCTTCTTGCGAATCAGGTCCCTGATCAAGTGGTACTTGATCGCAATGTGTTTTGTTCTTGAGTGAAACACAGGGTCTTTTGTTAGATGTATTGTAGATGTGTTATCCATCGTTCCTTGTTTCGCCCAATTTGTCTAGAAACTGTTTGAGCCAAATTATTTCATTGGCCATCTTTGCTGATGCGACGTACTCTACTTCGCAGGATGACTGAGCCACGATGGTCTGCTTCTTACTGACCCAGAGAATTGCCGCTCCTGACGCAATGGTCCATCCTCTTGAGATGCTTTTACAATCATCCTTGAGGAATGCCCAGCTAGCATCACTGTAGGAAAGCATCTTGAACCCCGCTCACGACAATAACACAAGCCATAATCTCTCATTAATTGAAGATATTGCAAAAATCGATTTGCAATCTTTCAATGTGTCGAGCCTAGATTCATGCATAATTGGCTCATCTTGAACACTGCATAAGCAATGTCAGGGCGTGTGTTGTCTACAAGGTAGATCAGTGAAGCTATCAGCTTCTTGTAAGGTGTGAGCTGCATTTGTTCTCTCTCTTCTTCAGTCCTCAGACAATCATCATTTGTCAGCACCATTCCTGTGAGCATTGGAGTATTCGCTTCTTTGCAATTTAGCATCCCAAAGTCCTCTAGGATTTTCTGGGTGTATTTGGACTGGTGAAGGTACAACTTATCTCCCTCATAGTCCTTTTCAATTTACAAGCCGAGGTAACACCTAGCTTCTCTTAGATCCACAATCTCGAAATTTTTTGAGATGTCTTCCTTTACTTCAGAAATCAACTTCTCACTCTTGCAGAGTATCAGAGTGTCATCCACATATACAGCCACAATAATGATCTGCTTGTAGGTGACTCTGACATACACATTGGAATCAGCCATCAATGGCTTGAATCCTAATGATTTCAGAGCTTGATCCTTCTTTTTGTACCATTGTCGAGCTAACTGTTTTAAACCATAGATACTCCTATGCATTCTCCATGCATAATCAAGAAGTGAATTCGAGACGTATCCTGGGGGTTGATCCATGTAGACCTCTTCGTCTAACTCACCATGCAAGAAGGCTGTCTTCTTGTCCACAATGTGGATCCTGAGGTCATAAGTAGCTGCATATGCAAATAACAAGCGTAGAGACAAATGTTTGACGACAGGAGAGCAGGTTTCAGAGTAGTCAATCCCTTCACTACCAGTCTTGCCTTGTATTTCTAGACATTCCCATTCGGTCCATACTTGAGTTTGAAAACCCATTTGCGTTTGACAGTCTTGCGCTTATGTGGTAATGGCTGCAACATCCATACCTGATTCTTCCTCGTGGATTCCATCTCTTCGTTCATGGCTTGGATCCATTTGTCCTTCTATGGATATTCAATTGCTTCCTCGAAAGTTTGTGGTTCGCCACTGAATTCACAAAACTCTTCTGATGTAGAAGCAGAGCTGCCTGACACGTATCTTGTTGGCGCTCATTGTGGTCTTGTCGACCTTCTAGGAGATCCTCCTGGGACAACAATGCCTTTGCTTTTGTCTGCTCTGCTAGGTTCAAAAACCATCTTGGTTTATAGGTACTATAGCAGTAGGGTGCCTCTCGAATCTTTCGTCTTCTGATTCGTCACTCAAATGTGAAGCGACTCAAAAAATTTTGTTTTTGTGTTCATCTTTTGCTCCCTCTGTCACTGGTGGCAAATCATAGTATTGTCCTCCCAGAACCTCATAGCTGGCAGCAAGGATCATCATTGGATATTATCTTGCTCCCATCAAATCTAAACTCTCTCACTATCTTCACAATGTTTGTGTCTGGCATGTAGACTCTGTAGTATGACGAATTGTTGTCATAACCTACCAGAAATCCATGTTCAGCTTTCTCATCAAGCTTTTCGAAGCTTATCAGGAATATGTGCATAAGCTGCACAGCCAATGATTCTGATGTGAGACAGGTTGGGCTTTCTACCCCACCATAATTCATGTGGTGTCATGTGAGCGACACCAGACTTCCCTGTCCTGTTCTGGATGTATACAGTTGTAGCTACTACTTCAGCCCACAATATCCTTGGAGCTTTCGACTAGACCATCATGCATCTGGCAGCTTCCATCAGGGTCCTATTCTTCCTCTTTGCAACAAAGTTGTGCTGCGGTGTGTAGGCTGTGATCCTTCTGTGAATGATGCCATGATCATTGCAGAAGTCAATGAAGCAATTCAATATGTATTCGCCACTTCAATATGTCCTAATCTGCTCCACTTTGTTGCCTATGCATCTCTCTATCCAATTCACATACTTTGTGAATTTATCAAGTGCTTCTGATTTATTCTGAATGAAGTACACTCTGGCAAATTTACTATAATCATCAATGAAGGTTATGTAATATTTTGAGCCTCCTACTAAGATCACATTGAAAGACCCACAGATGTCAGAATGCACTAACTCCAGAATCTTGGTTGTTCTATAGGAGTCTTTAACAAATGGAGTGCATGCCATCTTACCCTTCAGACATGCATCACAGGTGGTCGAACTGGTTGCATTCGAGATGCTGACCCCTGTTATTGCTCCATGATGGATTGCTTGGTAAAGTGCCATTGAGTTCATGTGGCATAGTCTCCTGTGTAGAGTGTCTGGCGAATCATCATGAGTCTGATGCACTTGATTTGTAGGTAGGCATACCTTCAGGTCAATCAGCTTAAAAGCTGACAACCAATAGAGTAACAATGCAAGATGCACAATGTAATATTGGATGTATTGAATCAATCAGATCAGATGAATCACATAAGTAGTGTAATTGCTGAGATGCCTAGCACTATCGTCCAATTCTAAACTATTCTTCTAGCCTTGTATACTGAAAAGCAGATTTCCTTATAGCAATCTCATGTACATTTATGCAATTCTAATATACTTTCCATTCTTCAATTATTTTATAATGTGTGGATGATTATTGTTGTTTCTACTTTTGAGAGTGTATCGTATACTCCTTATTCTTCTTGTGTCTTATCAACTGAGTTGAAGTGTAGAACAACGGTTGTCTTGACACCTTCATAATATTGTAACTATGGTTGTCTAAGACACTTATTGACTCATCGAATGTTCAGTTGGTTCTATTGTGACAGATGACTCTAAACATAGTGCTCCATTAGCCTTTTGCAACATAATTAACACAATAGATTGAGAGTGTCATTCAACACCTCGAACTATCGCCCATCACACCCCAACAATGGTATCAGCGTTTGTGCTGATTGTCATAACATTTTCAATTGTCAAATGCGAGTGTGTAGTACCACATCTTTCACTACATTTTTTTGTACGATTGTCCACTTAATAAATCATATATGATCATAGCAACATGCCCAAAAACAAAAAACCAATTTGGAGTTCTATTGAGGTAGATATGGACTTTTGAAAAATTTCTAATTTCAAGTGTTGAAATGTATTGTTTAAATCAACAAATCGAGGCATAACTTATATTAAAAAAACACAACTTACTGCATGTGTATCTATTTAGAAATCACAAAACAAAAACACTCTATAATTTTGTTGCATGAATGCACTTACAAACAAAATAGTATCACAAAGGAGCCATATTTGCTACTCTCCAATACTAATAAAAACCTATGAAGGTATAAAAATCAACTCCTTTTGAGGCCATTTTCTTGTCAATGTGAATAAATGTTTTTCTACCATCTCTAATCTTTATGCATAAGCAAGTCTACTTTTTGATCAAATTAATAATATTGAGTTTTGATACATCTATATCTAGTTATTCCCCAACAATGAGCATGGGTTTGATGCACACTTTTGTGCACATGCACAAAGGTGCATTGAAAACAACTCCAATGTTAAGGAAGTCTAAATATGTCTTATGTACATTCATTTTTTAGCCTAATTATTTGGTCATGCTTGTTGACACCTAGCGATTAGAAATCATCAATGGTCATCATGCTTATGGATGGATGGCTAAAAGCATGGTGGTACAAAAAAAGAACCCATATTTCATTCTACCTTTTGGTAGTACATTTCACTTGTTAGGGATTTGGGAGGGAGCTTGATGCAATAAGGGCCTAATAATGATGGGCCTACCCTCTTGGAGTATTGGGAGGTAAGTGGTGGGTCTAGTCTCTCTCCTCCAATAAAAAACATAAATGCATTTCTACCCAAAAAAGGTAGTGTCCATGACAACCCATGTTGTACCACCAAACCATGCTTTTAGCCAGATATTGTTAGGATGCTATGGTTGGCACATGACAATGCCCTTATGGGTACGTAGCATCTCCTCATCCTTTAAGAGATTAAATTATCTCATTTAAAATGTACTCACCATGATTGTCCAATCTCAATGCTTTGATATTTTTCTTGAGTTGATTCTCCACTTCTTGTGCTTTACTTTTGAGAAGATCTAACCATCTATGCCTACTAGAATCATGAATAAAAGTAAGAGATATGTCAAATCTACAATTACTTGCTCTCTTTGTAAAATGCACATTTGAGTGGATAAGTTGAAGAGCCTCATTTGATATAGTGGTTGATCTTTTCAATAATAGTTCATATTATTAAGAAAGATAAGCTTGATACAAATCTTCTACATAATGGATTATGATAAAAATTCTATTTTACAAGATCAAGTGTCATTTGTATATTAGAGTGACTTACACATGGGTTGTCATGACATTGTTGTAGGCCTTTTGGGCCTAAGGTCCTCCCTATTTGACACAAATACATTTTCTTTCCAAAATTGATTTCTAAATAAATATTTCATTAGAATCTTACCCTTTCAAGATGCTAGTTCAACATAGACCATAATGAACTTGTGAAAAATTCTATGAAGCCAAGGAATGATTTCACATCACCTACTTCTTTGCATTGTAACCAGTTCCATATCTTTCTATAAAGCCAATGAATGACTTCACATCACCTATTTCTTTCCATTTTAGCCAATTACATACCTTACAGACTATATTGTAATCATTATTGATGATTCAATCAAATATGATATGGCCCATGTACCTAATTTTGGTATTAAATAGCTCAAATTTTGACTCTTTAGCAAAGAGCTTTTCCTATCTTAGAAACCTAAGACAATACAAAAATGCTCTTCATGCACTTCAAGAGTGGTTCAATCATGAATAAAATGTCAGCTAAATACACACTACCACAAACTTCCCCATATATGAATGAAGAATATCATTCAAAATGTGGCATGCACATTAGTGGGTCCAAATGATAACACCAAGAACTCATAACGGCCATACTTGGTTCAAAAATTAGTCCTAGAAATGTTTTTTTTCTTTATTCCGATATGATAGTAGCCTTATCTAAGGTTGATATTGGCAAAATACTTTGTTTTATTAAGAAAGTCCATTAGATCATTTATTTTATTATGGTAAGGCATGTTTGTTCTTATTGGTCATTTTGTTCAGCTATGGTCAACGTAGAGACAAATGTCTCCATCCCGTTTGCTAACCAAAAGGACTAGTGCTCCTCAAGGGGGACTTATTAGGACAAATGTGACTCATCTTAAGATACTCTTGGAGTTGTCTTTCATCCTCTTCCTTCAAGCTAACCCTATTTAGAAAACAACAATACAAGAGTCATTTTGACGAACAAAAGTAGACATAAAGTGTGGATGCATCATGAGGTCCGGATTAAAAAATATCTAGTTACTAGGGCGACGCATACAGTCTGAATAGTTCTTATATATGTCAACCATTCAATGGATATCATAGACGTAATGATTCTTGGTTACCAAGGGGAGGCTCGAACCTAGGACAAAAAGAAACTTTGGATGTCAAGCTAGCCAATTGGGATTTTGCAAAAAAAGACAAAATTTGGATGTAGCATGGTGGTTGTTCCCGAATGATTAGTTACACTAGTGAAGCATATGGTCCAAATCGGTGTTGAAATTTGACGTTCAGGCTTGTCCTTCGTGCTTTATTTCCATGATGCCTTTCACAATTTTCATGAACATCATGTGACATCCTTACATAGAACTTGCCTTTTAAATTTCATTTCCCAAATGATAGAACTTTTACGCACATTTCATTTGAATTGTTTTAAAAGTTATTCCAACAAATTTCAAGTGAACCATTCACTAAAAAAGACAAGAGATTTCATCCTACAATCTAGATGGGCCCTGCAAGTTCTTTCATCTTAAATGAAGTCCAAACCACAACAAAAACTTGAATCCTATACTTTGAAACTTTTGAAAACTAAAAGGTTGGAGTTGAATTGTAGCATCTAGAGAAGATGACTTATTCTAAAATGGAGATTGAACGACTCTCAAGTTTCAAGCTTTGGCCCAAGCTCTCTAAATGGTCCATGCTAAAGTGATGAGTTTTTTGAATTTTGAAATTTGTAAAATCTTAATTTCCGATGTCATTGTATGTAGTACTAAGTTTTAAATCTAGGACGTCAACTTTAAGTTTAGTGACATCTAAGGAGCTTAGCTTTGTAAATGGTTTGGCCAGGTTGTATATATGATGTTTATAACAACCACTAGTTGCTTAATAATGTATGGAAAAAAAAAAGTTCTAAGAATGTACCATGTAGCTGTTACAACTTATACAATTACCTAAGTTTGTAACCCATAAAAAAATGAAAGTTTCAAACAAATTATGCACTTTTATGTTAACGGCTCAAAATTGCAAGGATCTCTCATTACATCCAAACTTTTGAAGGGCATGATGGGCATCAAATTTGAACACTCGTCCAAATGTTTAATAGCATATGATGATTGATCCAAATGTTTTCCATAAATGTGAATCTTTTGAGGGATACGATGCACTTAATGGCTACTCATCTAAATTCTACACTGTTGCAAAAGAGGACGAACTGTGGCTGCCCCACGAGGTGTGGATTCCTGAATAATTAGTTAGTTACTATCGTGAGGTGGCTGCACACAATAAGCCCAATATGCCAAGACACCATTCAAAACAATACACATATCAACGGTGATGCATCACGACGAATGTGTGTAGAGTATTGGAGAATTTGGAGGAGTTGGAAGTTGGAAAACGCCAACGAAAGACAGGTTCCCACTTGTGGACACACCAAACAACAAACGTCGGAAGCTCCTCCTCCTCTTTCGTGAGAAAGAGAGCAGGCGGCATCATGGATCGGAACCCAACCGACAAAAAAAACACAGAAAATGGGTTAGAGGTGATTGGCATCTAAATCCGGCTGCAGCAGATTCAGCGTCATGCTGAAGAGGGCAATCAACATGCACCTTTCTCGAATTTTGTTGTGTGGCTACTAAAAGAGAATTTAGAATCGACAAGGTGCTCAAGCAGCCAATCAATATATACATGCATCGTCCTGTAATTTGCCACGGCGCCTCCTCATACTCACGACTCATACTCACAATGGTGTGAACAGGAGGGTCCTGAGGCTAGCGACACGTAGCGATGCCTGTTCACCTAAAGTATTGACAATAGGAAATGCAACCCACGCAACAAGGTTTGTGGCTTTGCTCGATCTCAGCACCCATGTACTCCTTGCAGAGTCTCATCGAGGGAGTGCACTTGTGGAATTGTCACCATAGCAAAGCCTTTGTATAGAATTTTTCTTAGTTTTCAGCCATACATGCATCCCCTAACATGGTGGAAGGAGTGTTGAAACTAAACGAATCCACACCACAATGTGGAGCACTACCATCCAAGCATGACCCTTGACTTTTAAGGCCTATGCCCACCTCCAAGCCACCACTTCTACTTGCTAGGGCTTTAGCTCTTGACTTCATGCATAAGGACAAAGTTTACTAGAGTGCATATTACTCGCCATCCAATGATGCTCTTTGCTTGAGACCTGGGTCTCAAACAAGGACCATTGTCTAGTTGTGGGTGGATCTACCTCTCAACTGAGAATCAACCTTATTGTGTCATCACCTCCAAATCCCCATCTCCACAATGGAGCACTACCATCCAAGCATGACCCTTGACTTTTAAGGCCTATGCCCACCTCCAAGCCACCACTTCTACTTGCTAGGGCTTTAGCTCTTGATTTCATGCATAAGGACAAAGTTTACTAGAGTGCATATTACTCGCCATCCAAGGATGCTCTTTGCTTGAGACCTGGGTCTCAAACAAGGACCATTGTCTAGTTGTGGGTGGATCTACCTCTCAACTGAGAATCAACCTTATTGTGTCATCACCTCCAAATCCCCATCTCCACAATGGAGCACTACCATCCAAGCATGACCCTTGACTTTTAAGGCCTATGCCCACCTCCAAGCCGCCACTTCTACTTGCTAGGGCTTTAGCTCTTGATTTCATGCATAAGGACAAAGTTTACTAGAGTGCAAAGTACTCGCCATCCAAGGATGCTCTTTGCTTGAGACCTGGCTCTCAAACAAGGACCATTGTCTAGTTGTGGGTGGATCTACCTCTTAACTGAGAATCAACTTTATTGTGTCGTCACCTCCAAATCCTCATTGATAGTCGTACGACAATTTGAGTCAACAATCACATGTGGGAGGGCCCATGTACTACATAGTGCAAAAGTACATTCTCCACCCTTGAATGTAATTTCACACATCCTTAGGCCCCGTACCCATGACACAAGTTAAACCTCCCTCAGAGCCGTACATGTTGTAAAAAATTCTCAATTTCAACCGAAGCAATTTTTCAACTCTTGACTGACGAGATCTTATCACGTCTCGACAGAAGAGTTTTTGCTCAACTCTCGACCGGAGGGTTTGGGTCCAATCTCGATCGAACGGATTTTTTCCAATCTCAACCAGACCAGATTCACGCTCGACCACCAGCCTTTTCAGCAACCATCTTTCGGTCAAACCAAACGACATACAAGCTGCACTGCTATAAACGAGAGCAACGACACGGACCTGTATCTGCCTTGAGCCGTAGCCATCGCAAACCACTACGTGATCATCTTGAACCGTAGCAACCACAATCCACTCACATCATTCCTTCACCCGTAATAATTCGCATACATCCATTCCACCATAACCCGTAGGTACAGCAGCCCACCGCAAAACAGACACATTACAACCGCATTCATCCACAGTCGCAACAGACCGCAATCATACGGCCCTACAACTACCCTTGGCCACCATCGACCACTGACCGCAATAACCTGCAACTGACCGCATATTACTGTTGGCCGCACATCCACATTCCCAACAGACCGCAACTAACCGCAATACTCCGCACTAAACCATCAGCCTCTAAACCACATTAAACCACATTCCACCACATCTATCGCACTCACCCATCTCCACCGCAATCAACGCCATAGATCACAACACACCACAATTGACCGCTGACACCACACTCAATCACCGCACCCATAAACACCGCATACAATCGTAGACACCGCAATCACAACGCCTCCACCCTTCACTTGTCACTTGCAGTAATCCATAGCACCCACACCAGACCGTAACCGTAAACCATAGGGACCGCATCCACCATAAACCATAAGGACCACAAAAAAAAAAATTCCAAAAACACCAACACCTCGGAAAATCCAAAAACAATAAAAAAAACTCATACCAGTACTCAATGGACCACCAAAAAGACCCTGAAATTCTAGACGATTATCCATACGAGGTCAGGTCCCCACAAATCAGACGCCATAGGTTCTACTGAATGCGGGCTGAACTCCAAGAGCCATCCACAAACCCATTCGAGGGACAAGAACTTGATAGAGTTGAGTCTTCACACGTACGACCCCATTTTTTTGATGCTGAGCCCTCATAGGTCAGACCCAAACCTAATGGAGTTCCTACTACCCACGAAGCTCATTTTGAAAGACGTACACCCAAGCTAGATCTACCAAAGTTTGACGGTAGTTCGGACCCTCAAAGTTTTTTGCAAATCTTTGAAATTGCATGTGATGTGTATGGCGAAACATCTTTCGATGCTATGGTCCAACTGTTTTCGATGACCATGATCGCTAAAGCACGTGATTGGTTTCTCAACCTTGATCGTGACGGAAAGACAAACTGGTCAGTTTTAAAAGAGTCCTTTATCAAGCGTTTTAAGCCCTTTTGCTTGATAGAGAGTCCTTTTGTCAAATTGAGTAACATCAAGATGGCAAAGGATGAATGTGTACGAGACTATATTGAGCATTTCAAACGCCTCAAAAGTCAAGTACAGGAACAACCCTCCGAACATATGCTCATCATCTGGTTTTTAGTTGGCCTTCCAAAATAAATTAGACGGGAGCTTAAATCCAATGATGAATATATGAGCCTCAAATTAGCTATGTCTGATGCCATCAAGGAAGAAGACGAAGGATCAGATGTTGACGAATCTAGGGAAAGACGAGCACCATGTGCTCCTGTCCATGAGTCGAAGCCGATCGAGGACACCCGAGATCAACTTTGGAAATCCCAGTTGGAGTTGCTTAATAAGCAACATCAACTACAAATGGAGAAACTCACCAATGAGTTTCAAGCTACCTGAAGTCTATCCAAAGCAGTATGCCTGGTCAGTCAAATCCTGCACAGGTACCTTATAGACGAAAAACAATATGGTGCCCACACTGGTCCTTCATATCCGCCTATCCAAGCACATACAGTCCAACAATATGAAGCACAACCATCACATTCTCGACATTCCTTGACATATCCCGAATATCCACCAGAAAGTCTAGAACCACTAGCCATACAAGATGGCTATGTCGTTATACAAGGGCCATTGCACACCAGATGTTTCATCTGTGGTGAAACTAACCACTTCATGGTTGATTGTCCAGTTAAGACTCAGTACCATGCTGAGTTTCCCGATTGTATCAGAAAACATAGTTTCAAAGACTGTCCAAAACAACCAGCTAAGGTCCTACCTACCCGTCACGTCAGTTATGAATCACAATAGGATCTTCGCGACAACAACATGAGCACTATAGCACCCTCCCGCTCAACCTGCTGCTCACTCGAGAAGTTTCTAGCAAACTTCTACAATACCACACAATACACCAACTCCATAATGAAAAAAGACAATATGAAATGAGTCTTTGTTGAAAGAAAGTGAAACCGATATTCCGTGATCTGCTACAATGTCCAACCAAGAGCAACCTCCACAGGGAATTGATAGTTTTTCTCCCCTTCTACAACCTCAAACCTATTTGTCTTTCCACATGCTGATAAGATTTCCAATGTGCCAATACACAATATTTCTCGGATTCAAAAATCCTGATAGAGATTCGGTTCTAAATCTGTTGTTCACAGAGGTCCTGAAGACATAGTACCGCATCCATACTTGCATCTCAAGCTATATGTGATGCCACGAAAATGTTAAATATTGAATATCAACATAAATATGGCATGACATACTCGAAAATGAAGATATGAGCTAGTTAAGTGTAAATCATGAAGAGGCCTAAGTCATTTTTTGGGAATATATCTCCTAAGTACTTGCCATGTAATTAAGGACAAGACCTTTAAAAGGAAAAGACATTGTCTTGGATAACCTTTACTAGGTCGTCCATACGAAACGACTAGATACGAAAAGACATGTTAAACTAGAATAACTTTAACTCATAGTTAAGTATACCTCCTATGGTATAGTTAAACGTATTTTCAGTCTAATTGTTACATACCTATGTAACCAGCAGTACTTCAGACCCCTAATAGTCCATTAAGTGTTGGGGGCTAAATGGCAAGGTACCCTTAGGATTAAGGATATGTGTCCTTCGATAAGGACAGGCAAGTGACTATACCTTAGTTGGAGGTATTGAGTCATGTGACCTTTGGATAAGGAGTACCCTTAGTATTAAGGGTAGGTACCTTAGATTAAGGTACTGGTGTCCTTGGTAAAGGGCAAGTAAATGTCTATGCCTTGGATGGAGGTATGGAACCTAGAGAGGTGTTAGAAAGTCATTGGATGACTATTTTTTCTAAAACCTTGGGCCTCAACCTTGAACCATATCACTTTATTGGTCTAGGACCAAAGTATGCATGCACAACTTGGGCAATGGGACCTAGTAGGAGGGCGCCCTTCTAAAGTGTCCATTGAGTTCCCAACTCCCACAAGAAAGGCATTCAAAGAGTCATAGGTTATGGAAGGAGTCTCTTGACCTTCCATAAGCATATGGAGGCTCTTGGAGATTCTTTAACTCCCCTAGGCCTCTCTCTCTCATTGAATGAGCATGGAACTCCATAGTGCATTGGAGGGGTCCATGGGCCATCTATATGAGGGTAGTAGGGTACCCATTTGGAGGGGGTGATCTCTCTTGTTTGCTTTGCTTATGCTCGTGTTGCTACTAGTGTGTAGAGTGCTTTCTTGTGGTAGTATGCTTGAGGTTTGGATCTTGCTTATGGTATGAGACATAAGTGTCAAAGTACAGTAAAATGGACCAAGAATAGATCTAAATCAGATCCACAAGTGTGATTGGATGTTAGATTAGATCAACCTATCAATCTACACAAAATTAGATAGCATTTAGATCAAATCTAGATGAATAAATCTAACAAGAACAATCATTATTGATCAAAACTTGTACTTGCTGGTTTCACACATGTGAAAAACTGTCAGAGTACGGACATTAGGCTTAGAATAAAGTATACTAAGCTTAGAACCCAATCAATGCATATAAATACAAGACAAATAAAGAGAAAACACCAGAATTGCTCCAAAACCAAGATTTAGCTTTCATGTCAATTATGGCCAAATGAGCCACCATATATACACAAGAGCTGATGCTTACTCAGCTGATTTGGCATGTGTGAGAGTGCCTACTCATCAAAGGATCCACCAATAAGCATCAATATGGCACATGGACCAAGTTTCCTAACTTATAGCCACCTCCCTTGATTTTAGGCAATTTTCCTAATTTATAGGGACTTGCACAAATATCTACTACAAGTTGGATCTCACCTACTACTGATGTTTTCACACATGTGAACAGTCCTTGGCACGTGTGAGATCACTCCTATCCATGTGAAATAGCTTTTACTACCAATAAAATGATGCCAAGTGGCATATAGCTAGAAAACTAGATTTTGGCCACTTTAGCCACTAGATCTCAAATGAAATGGTATGTACAACCTATATGACTCATCTAAATGATAAATGCATTTATTTCACACGTGGAAATAGGCTCCACACATGTCTAATGATGATATGTACTACTCATGATGGTATTTACAAGATTTGATCAAGTTAGCTTTTGCCAATTTAACATAAGTAGGGTTTGGATCTTGAGTATGCTATGGAGTGTTGTGGTATGATTTGTGAAAAAAGTACAAAAAGGACCAAGAGTGGATCTTAATCTGATCCTCAAGAGAGATTGGTTGTCAGATTACTTGATCTATCAATCTACTTGAGATTAAGATCAATCTAGATCAATTCTAGACACAAAATCCTAACAAGAACAATCATTAATTGAAGGTAGGTGTACTTTATGGTTTCCCACGTGTGAAACCCTGTCTGAGTACGGACTCCAACCTGAAAATCAAGTACACATTGATAGCACCTCAAAACAATCAAAACAAATGTAGACAAATGGAGAGAATCACTCAAAATTGCTTCCAAAACCAAGATTGGTGTCACACAATGATTATGGCCAAATGTGGCTCTATATATACAATAAGTGAGAGCTCGTGGTACTGATCATCCCTCTGATCCCACATGTGTGAAGGTGCTTTGTCATATGATGATTCATCATGCAAAACTGACACTTGGACAAAACCTTCTATTTTGAGCACTTTTGGTCTATTTTCCTTCTATATGGACATCTACTTGAAATCTTATAGAACTCAAAATTCGCCTACTTCAGCTTATTCCACATGTGTGAGCTGTCCTCTACACATGGGATATGACACCTAACCAAAGGATGTGGCTCATGCAATCAATAGATTGATGCCATGTGTCATATGTCTAGAAAACTAGTTTTTGGCCTTTTTAGCCACTAGAACTTGAATTAAATCATATGTACATCCTATATGATTATGGTACATGACAAGTACACTAGTTTCACATGTGGGAACAGGCTCCAGACATGTGTGTTATCTATATACAAAATTTTTGGCCTCTACCAAACTTATTTTTGCATTTCTAGCTTGGTAAATTTAGCTTGATGGAAAACATGATGATCTTGAACTTGACTCCATGGGCTGAATTGGTCTTTGCTGGTTCAAAAGATGTGAAGATCGGCCAATGAGCTTGATGTTGATCTGAAATCACCATATCCATGATAGTGCTTCTTTGATGTTGACATCTTTGATGAGCTTGAGAGCTTTGCACCATCCTAGCACCTCCAAAATTGATTCCTTCCAAATATCATGTAGATGCTTGACTTTGAGGCTTGCTCCTTCTTCATGTGCATGCTCCTTCATGAGAAAATAAATATTTCTTCTTGATTTATTAGGATCACAAAGATCTAGCATCATGTTACCACGATCTAGAGAATTAGACTCATCCAAATTGGCAAGACTATGCATGCTATAATAACAAAATGTTTGCATCATATATTCATGCCTGTTTACCATGCTAATCTCTGATCCAATGAGGCTAAATACTTCATTATGGAGATAAGTGTCTTTAGAAGATGATTCACTTACTCTCATAAAGAGTTTACAATTTGCCTCAATAGAAATTTTCAAACTATGAGTGAACAAATCACTTTTGCTCTTGCATGACTCAAGAGCATACATTTGATGAAATAACCATTTGCTTTCTAATTGAATTAAAATCAATTTTAACCTTTTAAGAACATCATCTATGTTCTCAAGAGAGACTTCATACTCAACTAGTATGGTTTTACTCCAGTTTTGAGATGCAATGATCTCACTGAAGCAAATTGATTTATCAAATGACATAAGAGAAATAAGTATGAGATGTATACCACATGAGATATGCTCCTCTTTCCCTTGAAATGTGAGCCACATGGAATCAACCATATTTCTTGAGTTTCTTTTTGGAATCACAACTTGAGAAGATCTCTCCTCCTCAATCCTTGGCACACTTGAACCTTGAGATGATTCTTTAAGATCCTCTTCATGGTGCTCCTCCTTGATGGAAATCTGAGACCTCCATGTCTCATAATGATCACAACAACTATGACCACACAATATGCACTTCCTATGATTATCAAAATTACTTATGCTAGAAACATAAGTCCAAAAATCACCACAACTTGGCATGATTTTTCTAATATTGAAATCAAAAGGCATTTCCATCTCAATAAGGCTAACTACTTGCTTATGGATATAAGTGTCCACTTTGGATGCTTCACATATTCTCATAAGAAGTTTACAACTTGCCTTTAAGATTGAAAACTTACAATTTTCATCTTTATGAATGAACACATCATTCATGATCTTATTAAAACCAAAAGATCCTACATTATGAGGATATTTCCATTTCCTTGACTTCATAACTAATGTAAGCTTACAAGGAAAACATATTTTGCTATCTTTTAAGGCATCACACTCAACTAGCATTGCCTTAAGCCACCTTTGAGATACAAAAATCCCTTCAAAGCAAAATAGATCTTCATAAGTTGACATGAGAGCATAAATGAAACTATTTTCATTTTGTGATTGATGCTCGTTATTCTTGATTGATTTCTCTTGGATCATAACAATAAGTTTGAACTTATCTAAAGTTCCAAGCAAAATACTTTCCAAGGACATAAAATAAATCCATGTTACTTTCATGAAAGTGACATCTATCTTTGCATCTTGAACCAAACAATGCACTTCCAAATGAAAAATTTCAAAAGATTCAACTTGTGTTGTGATGGACTCTTGAAGACAAATCTTGCAAGTCCTTGTGAGACTCCAAGCCTCATTCACCTTTCCACAAAGGAAACACCTTTCCTTGGACTTGTCCTTCTTGTATTTGCATTTTGAACTTGAACCTCCATCCTTCACCTCGGCCCCCTTGCTTTGGTTCTCCTTGGATGGATTGGTCTTCTTTTTGTAACATCTTGAGAAAATATATCTTCCCTTGCCACAAAGGTTGCACTTAGGATCCTTTCCTTCCTTCAATAAGATGCCACCTATTGATGCCATGTGAATAAAAACCTGTGATATGATTCTACAAATGTAATTTGTGACTTTCAAGAGACTATATTTTAACATCTTCAATAATCTAGAATGATCTACAAAATATCTAGCTCACAAACCTAAGAATCAATCTTCACACTAATGACTAGTCACTTGGAAACTTTGCTTTGATCACTAAGGCAAAAGCACACAATATTTGAATCAAATCACAAAAGAAATCAGATCCAATCTCCTATTGGACTCATCAAATACCAATGACTCTTTCTTTTGAAAGTTGAAATGGATATGAAAAGATTTGACACCTAGATTTTCCTTTTCACTTGACTAGTTCTCTCAACACTTGAGATTCTTGAACAAAAGATGGGTTTTGTTTCGAACACATGAAAATCAAACTTAATCACTTCTTTTCGACTCACTCTTGACCCAAATAATCTCACACTTGAGATTTAGAATGAATTTCATTTGATTTGACAACAAACTATACCACCAATTTTTCACAAAGCTTAAAAAATTAGACAACTAGAGATTCACAAAGATCTCAACCGTGCATGAATACTCAAATATGGACTCCTCCTCATTCTAGACATCCAATGGGATCTCAAATTGACCCTCACACTCTCACAAAGAAAGTTGAATAGAACTAATTTGAGCTTCATACATAGTATGTCAATTTTTGCTCAATAAATTGATTCAATCACCCCTATTGGATTCTACCAATTACTCTACCTTTAGAGACTTGGAATGAAATTCAAAATAAAAAATTGTGATTTTTCTCACTAAGATATTGTTCTTCAAAGAGCTAATGCCACTTAGAAAGATTTGATCACCTAGGAGAAGACAAACTCTCCACCACTAACAACACAAAATGAGCTTCTAGATCTTGCCCTCTACAAAGGAAGGAGCTCTTAGGGAATTGGATCTCTCTCTACACATTTGTCATAGACACCTTAATGACTCTTTTAAAACCTTACAATCACTCAAACAAATTGAGTAGGGTTGAACAATATGACTTGGATCTCAATCTCTTTTCTAGAACTCTCAATTTAAGCCAATCTATGTCAAATTCTACAAATAACTCAGTAAGATCATTCACTTTACAAGCCATTTCTGTTTGATAAATAACCAATGAATTTGAACAAAAATCTCTCAAATTGGGTGTGTGAGTCAAATTGTACAATTTTTTGAATTTTCTCAGCCAAAACCGGAGTTGTACGGCCTCACACGTGTGAAAAGAGTTCCTACAGCCCACAACAAGTTCAGGTCCAAAAATTTTGAGAATATCTATCAAATTCAACTCGCTACCCAAAATTTGACTAGTTTCCAAAAAACTGCTAATTTTGGTTTTGATTTGGATTAACCCTATCAATTTCAACAAAACCTCTTGTACTAGGATCTGATACCATGTGGAAAAAGTACAAAAAGGACCAAGAGTGGATCTTAATCTGATCCTCAAGAGGGATTGGTTGTCAGATTACTTGATCTATCAATCTACTTGAGATTAAGATCAATCTAGATCAATTCTAAACACAAAATCCTAACAAGAACAATCATTAATTGAAGGTAGGTGTACTTTCTGGTTTCCCACGTGTGAAACCTTGTCTGAGTACGGACACCAACCTGAAAATCAAGTACACATTGATAGCACCTCAAAACAATCGAAACAAATGTAGACAAATGGAGAGAATCACTCAAAATTGCTTCCAAGACCAAGATTGGTGTCACACAATGATTATGGCCAAATGTGGCTCTATATATACAATAAGTGGGAGCTCGTGGTACTGATCATCCCTCTGATCCCACATGTGTGAAGTGCTTTGTCATATGATGATTCATCATGCAAAACTGACACTTGGACAAAACCTTCTATTTTGAGCACTTTTGGTCTATTTTCCTTCTATATGGACATCTACTTGAAAATCTTATAGAACTCAAAATTTGCCTACTTCAGCTTATTCCACATGTGTGAGCTGTCCTCTACACATGGGATATGACACCTAACCAAAGGATGTGGCTCATGCAATCAATAGATTGATGCCATGTGTCATATGTCTAGAAAACTAGTTTTTGGCCTTTTTAGCCACTAGAACTTGAATTAAATCATATGTACATCCTATATGATTATGGTACATGACAAGTACACTAGTTTCACACGTGGGAACAGGCTCCAGACATGTGTGTTTATCTATATACAAAATTTTTGGCCTCTACCAAGCTTATTTTTGCATTTTTCACATGCTTGTGATTTGTTTATGGTTAGCAAGGGGGTGCTAGATAGGTCTTGCTTGGAGCTTGGATCTAGCTATGGTTGGGTGGTGAATACTTGAGGCCAGCTTGTTATCTATCTTTGTGTTTAAAGAGTAGAGACACAGGTGGAGGAGAGATCCTTGGAGGCTTGCAGATCCTTACTTGCAGGTGGAGGCATCCTAGCTTGGAGTTGGGGACCATCTTGAAGCTTGCAGGTTGCTTGGAGGACATTTGGAGGCTCTACCTTGGATTTGGAGAACTTCCTCACCTCTACTTGTAAAACTAATTGTTAACTAGATCCTTTCACGGGAGCGACGCACCTGTTGTTTTAGAGGTGTGTTTGTTCGCCCCGTAGAACATATATAGATCTCACACTCCAGTCTCGATCATCGAGAGAGAAGAGTTTATGCTTATGTAAGATATTGAAGAAGTGAATAGAATTCTGTGAGTTATTCTCTCTTATCTCTGTTCTCCGCACTGCTAAGTGTGAGTGATCTTGAGTCTGCTAACAATCTCTAATGCATTTCATGAATTACTCTCTGATCAGACATACGCTCTACTACATTACAGTCGTTTGCTGTGTTTTCGTAAAGCATGCTCTAAAGAACTGTCTTAAAACCATCTTATTCGTTTGTCGCGAATACTTTCTTTTTGGCACTCGAATAACGACTATCTTTGGTATAGTCTAGCACGATCATTGAGTAAAGTTATATGTATACATATGAGATGACAGTCCATGTCTGAAGAATTGAGTCTTTGATCTGTTCTCCTTATTGGCATTGACATAAGTTTCTAACATATTCTAAAACTCTTCGTATTTTTTAACCATTAAGTTGGGCTTTAGTTGTTGAGGACTTCTGTCTAGAAACAAATAGTTCGCGAACGCGATTAATTTATTGTCTGCACAGTCGCGAATACATCGAACAATTATCGATTCTCTGTTGACACCTTAATCGGTCAGAGTGTAGTATTGTTGTACTACTCTGATAACATCTCATCTGTAGAACGCGCTTCCTTCAATTCAAAAGAGGCCAGATTGTTGTTTTGAATTTATTAACATTACCCATCCCAAACATAAGTAATACTGGTTACTTTTTAATGTTTGTCGACAACCAGAATAACACTCGAAACCACTTGTCATAAATTGTACCAAAAACATAATTTTATAACGTTTCCCTTTGTGGGAACGACATTATTTACTATAAAATCTCTATTAACCCTGTTGGTATAGTACGACACTATATCTTACAACATCTGCTATCAATGATGGTAGATTTAGTGTCATCCACCTTGCCTTGTTTTGACAAGGGCATGTCAGAGTAAGTCACATTACTCTACAAAACAAAAGGAATATTGCAATTGTCAAGGTAAATTATCAATGTCGATGAATGCAAGTTTTGTTTGACAAGTGCTATACAGTTCTCACTCTTTGTCACGTTTGTTTATTTCCTTTTTTCTCTTCACCTATTTTGTGTGAGTGAGTTTTGCATGAGAAATAGCGACTACACGAGAGTCTTCTGCAGAGCATCTCCAGACTTCATTTTCATTCATCTATCCATCTTCAGATTCCCTTGTATAGCAGTTTAGGATTTTTGAGACATATGAGAAATCCATGTCAAATTAGAGTTCATTCCTGCATCTCATTGCCATATTAATCTTTGAGTCAGCTACAGGAAGATCAAAACAAATTTAGTTAAAATTTGTTCTATCTTTAGTCCAGTCGCATGTTCAACGAGTTTCAACTACGTGTTCCACACGCCGATCCAATTCTGAGCATGAACAGTTACCAGCAACAACATCCCCACCAACAGATTTTGAGGGGGGAGAGAGTGGATACGCTTGGATCCACTGGAGCAGTTACACTGCCTGCAACAACATCAACAAGATCGACAGCCAAGGTCACAAGTCAAATATGAAAAAGACAAGGCTAAAGAAAGTAGATGGGTAATCCGAAGAGACTCAATCAGGAGAAGTATTCTAGTCATGACGAAGATCCTTCAGAAAAGAGAAACACAAGCATTGGAAAATCAGTCTCCTTCTTCAACCAACCTCTTGCCATACTTTTGCGTCCATTCTCATGTCTATCGTCCAAACCATCTACCATTGTCACCACCACCCTTCCTTCCATCTGTTTGTTTACCATCAGTTTACTGTTTTATAGTCTTACCTAAGCAACTGATAGATCATTGCAAGTGTCTTGTGGAGATCAACTACCACCTATATTGGTTGTTCAGCCGAAAAAGACCTACAAAAGCAGACAAAGCAGCTAGAAGAAATAAAGATAAAGGTCCAAGAAGCTGAGGAGGAAAGGACAAAACTTAAGCAATAGATGAGTCAGATCAACCTTGATCAAAAGAAACTCTCTGGAGTAATGATAGTTGAATCTCCTCTTATGATGCCCAAAGAGATCCAAAAGTAACGGATCAAAAGGAAGAGCTGCAAAAAAAGAAAGATGAAGACAACCGTGAACCTGCAAATAAAGCAAGCTCCTCACCCAGCAAGTAGTGGTCAAAGCTTGACATTGCAAGGGTCCAAGACTACAACTGTAGAACTATCAGTTCCTTCACCCTACCACCGAGCCTTCATCATGTTTCCTTACCGTTACCAAACTGTCCATCCAAATCTGTTCCTACCACCAATTTTTGATGAATCCATCCCCTTGAGACTAATAACCAAAGTTTGTGCAACCTGCAAAACGAAGTTCTTCCTTGAGACTGAAACTTCAACTGAGAGAAGAACCACGGAAACACATAGAAGCGAATGGAGGATACAGACCTCCCAGAAGTTAGAATCTGCCAAGAGACCAAAGATGAAACCGTCAATGGCAGATACAAGGGACAAAACAAAGACACACATGGAAAGCACTCGAGCATGCAAGTTGTGAAGCTGCTGAGAGCTCTCCAATTTTGAGAATGTCAACCAATTGCAGCAATAAGACATTTTGGTTAAACTGTAGCAATTCGTGAAAAACAATTTTTGTGATAAAGACTGGCAACAATAAGCACTTGGTTTTATGTAAGCGAACGAGGATCTACGCTTTTCCAAGTGACGATCAAAGATGCCAATGCAAAGCGGAACGACATCGTCCAATATGAGTTGCAGTGGGTCCTGCAACACATTAGGGGTGGGATGATGTTGGCTGATTCTGACGAATCCCCAAGATACTCGGATAGAGCAACTCAAGAGCACCTCTCACCTTAGACCGAGGAGGTCTCTGAGAAGACGAGACCAACAAAGACTGAGAGCCGAGTATGAGAGCCGAGAAATGCTAGTTAGAAATGGCAAGCAAGAACTGTGTAAGCCTCGTGGTGAATCCCGGAAGATGGAATGACCATGTAGGAACTAGTATTTCTAAGCAAATTTAATAAATGCAAGCAGACCCCTCTTAAAGAAAGTAGAGTGAGCCACCTTTTGATGGTGACCTCTAGTGGAGAGCATTATTCCACTTGTAATTTGTGAAATGTGGAAATTCCACTAGGATGCCACCTAAGGAGCTCTCTTGCTCATTTAAGAGGCTCTCTCTTTGTGAAGAGGACCTTTTTGTGAATTGTATCAACTCCATGCTAAAATGAGAAGAGCCTTCACGAGTTTGGTGCATCCATTGAGCTCCTTGATCATGCTTGTTTCTCTCTTGAAGTAGTAGCATAAAAAAAGTAGCACACCATGTGCTATCTTTTTGTTGAATCACGGCAAGATTTACTCGCAAAATGCCAAGGCCCCATCACATTTTCCCAACACAATGTGGCATGGTTTGCAGCGGAACATATTCTAGAGATAGTTCAAGACAATTTAGTACCCTGGCAACATGTCTTTTCTTAAATGAAGAAGCTAAGCTGACAGAAGAATAGATCCTGTAACACATGGATTTTGAGGAATTTTAATAAAAAAAATAAAAGCTTAATCTCCTCAAAAATTATCATTAGCTAAAGTTTCCAAGGTGGAACCACCCAAGACACTTGTTGCTAAGAAAAATCAGATGAAATAACATAACAACCAAGTGATCCAATGGGCTGATTTGCTGGAAGAAACAATAACTATGGTAGATGTGGATATTTGCAATCACGAGACAAATATAAAGCTAGTTCCCAATAAGAACAACAAGGATGCATCCAGTCTTGCTAATAGAAAGGACAAAAAGAAGGTGCTAGATATTGAAACATCCAACTGGAACAAGATTCTATGTCATCTTCACAAATATCCTCATAGATGACTACAATCCCGCAGCATACTAAGACTAACTTATTGAAGGAAGAATCTCGTCGAGCGCTAGTTCATGAGATGCCATAAACTTTTAAAAATTATACTTTATAATCAGGCTACCAAAAGCTCAACGAGAGCCTGACAAAGCTCAAGAAGATAAAGAACAAGTCTTCGATAAACCAGCCCATACGCAACCAATGAAACTAGCTGAGCCTGGAGAAGATCTAGCAAGATCCAAGTAGGATCCATATCCAGATATGATCATAAGATTAGCAGATCACCATCAAGTACCACTTAGCCTCAAAAAATAAGATCTGATTGGAAGATCTTAAGAAATAATACCAAAAATAGAGGTGAAAATCATTGAAATTGATGGATCAACAACCAGATCTCTCCACAAGAATTCTTGTAGAAGCTTCCATAGTCAGATCTGACCTAGATGGACCTACAAAAATCTCTATGAGAGCTAGTTTTGAAAAATCAGTCAAAATTGAGCCTCTACGAGAGCTTATAAGAGCATAATCTAAAGAACTTTTGCATGCCATCGAGATCTCCAAAACAATCTCTGTAGATAGCAAAAATAAAATCAAGACAGTGAAATTGACCTGCCTATATGGTCAAATCTCTAAAATCAGGTAAATTGAACAAGTGCTACGAGAGTTCCTAACTTGAGAAAGTTGGTTTACATTCCTACATCTAATAAGATGATTATTAGTAGAGATGTCATTTTTTATGAGGAGAATATTCCAAAGGTGTCTTCAAGTGATGATGGTGTGGATGGATCTAACATTCTTGATGTTGATGTGAAGGATCCTACTTTAGATGGTGATGATGAAGGACCTTCATCAAGTCAAAAGCCAAGGAGAACATCAAGGAAAAGACATATGTCTTCAAGGCTCACATATGATGAGAAAGGTAAGCAAGTTGTTGGAGGTACACACTTTGCTTTCCTAACCTCTTTTGATGAACCTACTATTGAAATTTGATGCTCAGCCTCAAATCCATTCAATAATGAGCATCCCGAAAAATCAGATCAGAAGGCTCGAATTTCTAAGTAGAGGATCGAAAAATTTAGGATCGAATTTTCTATAATAATTTGATACCAAATTGACTCAAAAAATTCTATATTTTTCGAGTTAGTGTTTTTTGAGTCATTGTACATTTTTCGGTACTTGTAAATTCCAATCTTGTCAAACCAATGACTTCATGTTGACAGTCCCCGCCCACTTTGTACATGCATTAACTATAATGAGGCAGTTGTAATAACTACAACAAAAGATAGTTGTAGATATTTTGAGGATAATTGATGACAAAAAATGCACTAAAAAATGCAAAATTCTAGCCAAAACAACTCTGGTGACAAACTAACAGAATTAAATCATGAACGATTCACAAAAATTTTTGCAACACTTGAATTATTTATGTTCGAGTTGGATCAATCAGGCTCTATAACGCAACCAAATGAAACGAGACAAATTCTAGAAGAAAAGGAAACGAAACAAAGCGAAGCAAAACTTGCACTGACATTGATTCATGTTGGATGCACAGATCGTGAAACGTAATGAAACAAAACGAATTAATTCGCGACAAGATCAATTAAGCTTCGGAACAAGACGAGACGAGGCATGATGAAACAGGACGAAACAACAAAATGAAACCTAGGTGAGCTCTGTAATTGATTTACCCTTGTAGCCAGGTGATCGCGAAGCGAAGTGAAGCAAAGCAACACGAAGCGAAGCAAATCACAAAGCGAAAGGATTCGCGAACATTATCAGTTCATCAGGGATTCAGACGTGATCGCTGGTCACTGCTGGCTCACTCCTACAATCCTTCAGAGAGTAGTCAGACACGGCTGATCTACGTTAACAAATTAATGCAGCATTCAACGAAATCAAACCAAGGTGCGAAATAGAATGAACAAGCGAATCAGACGCACAAATAATATTAGACAAAAATAAATTCGGGACCATACAATCATCTAGATTAATAATGTGCACAACGGCTACAAAATCATTGACTGATTTTTCTGATTCTTCAAGCACTGCATGCAAATCTAGATAGTGCGTTGGCGTGAGAGAAATATTGTTCTCTCACGAATTCGAGTCTCGCTTACTAGCGGACTTGTGAATCTACAGATCCTATTGCAGAATTATCTCGCATGCAGGCATATTTGTATTATGTATTTTTCGTCTTCTTGACTCTTGTCTTGCTTACTAGCATTAGACTTATTGTAATGTGCATCAATCAAAAAGTATATAGTTCGCGAACAATTTTGTGTCGTGTTTTTGTAACTTACAGATTAGAAAGACTAAGCATCTACAACTATTTCGCGAATTACAAGAGTGGCAGATTAGCCATGATCTAAAACAATTTTGATGACGTCATGATATCAAATCATATATCTGTATCCAATGGTATTTGGCTAATTTTCTTGTTGGATGTTTGTGGGGCACGACTGAGTTTGTGTCTTGTCGTGTCGTAAGCTATCGTGTCCCCTTTTGTCAAAGGTTTAAAATTGAAAACTAACAAAGCTTTGGCATTAGAAACAAAATGTTTCTTTAGCTCCCTCTCAAAGCATGATATCTTGACGACTCCAAGGCTACTCCTCTGTCTCTCAAATAGACTTTTGTCTAGGGCCTTTGTGAAAATGTCAGCAACCGTGTCTTTCGTTCCAATGAAGGTGGTCTGCAACATCTTTTTGCTAATCAGGTCCCTACTTGGTCGCAATGTGTTTCATCCTTGAATGAAACACAGGGCCTTTCCTAGGATGTATTGCAGATGTGTTGTCCATCTACAAAACCAGAGGTTTGTTGTTCGTTTCGCCCAATTCGTCCAGGAATTGTCTAAGCCAAATCATCTCATTTGTCATCTTTGTTGTTGTGACATACTCTACTTCGTAAGATGACTGGGCCACAATGGTCTGCTAGTTGCTGACCCAGAGAATTGTCGCTCCTGACCCAATGGTGCGTCCTCCTGAGACGCTTTTACAGTCGTCTTTGAGAGATGCCCAGCTAGCATCACTGTAAGAAAGCATCTGAAAACTTGCATCATGACAATAACACAAACCATAATCCTTTGTTAATTGAAGATATTGCAAAATTCATTTTGGAGTCTTCCAATGTGTCGAGCCAGGATTCATGCAGAATTGGCTCATCCTAAACACTGCATAAGCAATGTCAGGGCGTGTATTGTCTGCGAATCTTTCTTCATCTGATTCGTCACTTGAATGAGGGCAACTTGAACATCTTCGTCTGAGTGTTCGTCCTCTGCTCCCTCTGTCACAGTTGTTAGATCATAGTACTATCTTCCAAGGACTTCATAATTGACAAGATCATTGTTGGCCATTGTTTTGCTCTCATCAAATTTGACATCTCTGATTGTCTTCATTTTGTTTGTCTCTAGCATATAGACTCTGTAGTATGACGAATTATTGTCATATCCTACAAGATATCACTGTTTTGCTTTCTCATCAAGCTTCTTTCAAAGCTTGTCAGGAACATGTGCATATGCTGCACAGCCAAAGATTCGAATGTGAGTCAGATTGGGTTTTCTACCCCACCATAACTCATGTGGTGTTGTGTGAGGAACATCAAATTTTTTTGTACTGTTCTGAATGTAAGCAACTGTAGTTGTAGGAGTCCTTGAAAAAAGGAGTACATGACATCTTACCCTTCAAATATGCATCACAAGTCATCAAACTAGTTGCATTCGTGATGCTCACCCCTTTGATTTCTCCATGATGGCTTGCTTGATATAGTGCCATTAAATTCATATGGCATAGTCTCCTGTGCCATAGAGTATCTGGAAAATCATCATGAGTTTGATGCACTTCATCTGCAGGTAGGTGTAACTTCAAGTGATACAGGTTGTCTTTTTCTTCTACCTTGCGTGATCAGTTTACTAGTACTTGCATCAACATCGTTGTGTGCTTCATCTGAAAACATTATACGCATCCCTGCATCAACTATTCTTGCCACTTATACCAAGTCCTGCTACAGTGTAGGCACGAACAGAACATCTTTGAGTCGTCTATCTCTGCCGTTTGTGTTGAGCCATAGTGAACCAATACCATTCACTTGATGTTTTGATCCATCTCCAAGAATGATAAATCTTGATGGATCTGCACTTCAAAAATCAGACATGATTCGTCTTGATGTAACAAAGTGTGAGGTAGCTCCTGAATCAAGGATTACCTCATGTGTGTCAGGTGTTGATACTGCACACATGTCTACATAGATGTAGGCGGTCAAATTTTCGTGATTCGATCTTTCTTCGCCCATCTTTGAACTCTCTGGCTCCTCAAATAGGATGAACTATTGTTGTTCTCCTGTCTGCTTTGAGCTGATTTGTTTCTTGGGTTCTGGCGGTAGTCCATGGTTGTATGACCCTTCTTATGACAATGGATACACTCGATTTTCGGATTTAGCCAACATGAATCGACAGTATGTCCTTCGCGTTTGCATCTCACGCATGTCTTCTTGTTTCCACTCTGTTGTTTCAACCTTCCTTTCTTCTTCCATTTGCCTTTGCTGGTTCCTTCTGCTTGCTCATTTCGACTCTGCTTTCGATCTGATTCTCTCTTAGGCTTGAATTGTTTCTTTGTCTTTTCCTTGTTGTTGTAGAGAGCTTGGTCAGAAGCATCCTTGTGATCAAGGTGCTCTCGAGCCTCGACTTCTTCTCAAATCTCAACAACTGCCTTTTCGAGTGTCATTGTAGGATCCTTTGCTAGCAAGGTTCTGGTTGTCTGGAAGGATCTTGGTAAGGCTCTCAACAGATAAGTGAGTTGCTTCTCTGCTGATATTGCATTTTCTATTTCAAAATCGTGTAGTAAAAGGAATAGATCCATCTCTCTAATAAAGGAAGTGATGTCTTTACCATTCCACTATAGGTTTTTCATGATCAGCTGATCTTCGAGCATCATTATCTGACTGCATGATGTCATCTGAAATCTTTTGAGTAAAGTATCCCACATCTCTTTTGCTTTAGACAGTGTAGCCAGGTCAAGAGTCAGGCTATCCTCGATGGATGATGATAACACGGCTACTGCCTTGCCATTCTTCTCCCTCCATTCACGTAGCTCCTTGTCTGTAGTTGTAGGCATCTCCTCAATGCCATCTACCCAGGGAATTCCTTCTCTCTTTAGTATCAGCGAGGTCTTAACCTTCCATGCTAGGAAGTTAGATCCTAATGAGTTGAAGACTGTACAGATCTTGGGTTGTATGCTGCTTATTGAAGCCATTGCTGTGAATTGTATTCTCACTTATTAATGGTTCTTTGTTTGAATGCTTAGCCTCCTGGATCTGATAGCTTTTCGGTTGTGTCAGATAATGACATGCTCTGATACCACTGATGGAAAGTGCAAAATGAAATTCTGAAGGATTATAAAACAACCCCCAAATAGACTGCCAATCTAAGGAAATGCTAACGAAGTCGGTCTATACCACAATTACAGCTCAAGCTCCATTGGGTATGGAGTCGAAAATAAGGCCGTTCATGATCATAGGCACTTTCAATGGCAATCGGCAAGGCAGATTCCTAACAATCTGCCGACAATTTTCAGATAGCCTAAGAAACTTTGAAGTGTATAAGAGATCACGCATGTGAGTTCTGGCTTTTGAGATACCAATGAGAACGTACAAGCATGACTCGTGTATGATTTGAGATTCACTTAACGAGTGAGATATAATAGGGTTAGATTTTAAATAAACACGTAATCTTCATCTGAACAGTTTGTATAGGCCTCAAGAATGTTTTTTACTAGTGCATTTCGAGAAGAGATACAGATTCAACGACCTCCCCACATGCAGCAAAGTTGGTGGGCATTTTTAACTCGTCAAACAAATGCTAAACCTGTGGCAAACGGTTAGTTCCTGGAGGCTTCAAAAGAATAGCTCATTAGTCAACCAATGAGATTGTTATGAATACACTCAAACTCTTTGAAACCAACTTCTAAACACAGTCAAACATACAAAGGCCTTCAATCCGCCTCTTGAAATCACCAGTCATGAAAGCGAACATGAGAGATTGATCAAACCACACCCTAGGGATGCCATTTTAAGTAGTGACTTAATAAGGACAGATTTATGTGAAATTTTACAACGATGAATACAGGAGATGGTTTAAAACAGGGACAAGGGAAGCACTTAGCAGTAGGGCTACAAGTAGAGGTGAGCCGCAGATGAAGAGGGCGCAAATTACAGGTGCGCTGGCAGGTTCTTTTTCTTTCCACAGGTAGAACTAGTTAAATTGGACACAATTGGCCGCAGGCCAGGGTCGCAGGCAAAGGAAGAGAAGGAGAGTGTAGATCACAGGTTATAGATGGGACAGGTGCAGAATAATTAAATCCGCAAGCAGTGTTAGGTAGCAAACAACGAGTTTGCCTCAGGTCGCAGGCAGGGTTTTTCCCAGCGGGGGACAAGGCAGCGATCTATAGCAGGCAGGGATCTGCAGGTGATAGGTAGCGGGTTGGGATCTGCAAGTGCTAGTTAGCAGACTGGGATCTGTAGGTAAGACGCAGATAGGAAAGAAGCAGAAACCGTAGGCAGGGATCTCCAGGCAAGGAAGTGGAGAAGGCCGTAGACAGGCAATAATTGGGATGCACCCACAGGCAGATCTGCAGAGGGCAACGATGAGGAAGAGGCAACAGGACAGAATAGGTCGTTGATGAAAAACCCACATCAGATCTGCAACCCTAGAAAGGATATGTGCTTTTGCATGGACAGAGCAGGAAAGATCAGTGATGGACAGGCTACGGATGGTCTCTGAAAGAAGGGGATATCAGACAACAAGATCAGATTGTTGAGTTAACAGAATACTTGCAATAAAAAGCTGTATCTACCAGTGATTTCAAGGCAAAAGAAACTCTATATCTAATGGCAAACAGGGTCTAGTCCACAGAAACTCCCAAAGGCTTCTAACCCAACAGTTTCCGAGGGGTAGAATGATGTAAATCCAGCATGGATAGAATTTTAAAAGCCTTCCTAACCTGTGAAATATCTGAAGAAGTGCTGATAGGGTTGGATCTTCCTTTGAGTAGCAAAAAATCCAAACCAACTTTTCAAATGTTAACAAGTCAAGCCCACACTTTAGAATTGCAAGCAAGGAAAGCTTTTAAAACAATGCTACAAATGCTTTCTCGGGTATGCTATTAGAGCATTTAAGCATAATAATCACAATCATTACTGTCCTGATGAATGACATCAAACAGTTCCAAAGTTCCATAACCTGCAAACACAAGTCAGAGGGCAGCAAAGAAGTACAAAATGCAATCCCACAATGCCAAGGCCTGCAACCAAATGTTAGAGACAGTAATTTGGCTTCCAAACTCTCACAATCTACAACAAAATGTTAGAGATGGCAAAAAAAGCAATTCACAGATCCACAAACAGGGGTAACACAATGTTAATGATTCAAATTGTAGGTCAATAGCAATGAATTAGAAGTAGTTTACAGCAAAGGCAAAACACAGAAGTTAGACTGGAAGGCACCAAGTAGATCGGCCTCCTCTCCTTTCCTCCTCCCTTCCAAAGTGAGCAGTGAATAATGATGGACAGCAAAATGAGAAAGGCTGAGAGTAGAGTGGGAGACACAAAGATGGGAGGCACCAAGCAAGGATCAAACAGCCTTGCTTCTTCTTCTTCCCTCTTTCCTTTCTCCACAAACTCTTTCTCTCTCTCTCTCTCTCCAAGAAAATGAATGGTTATGCTATGTAGAGGCTGGCCCCTTCTAATGCTAGAGAGGGTTGAGGCCCAAAGAGGTGCACCTTTTCGTGAATGGGCACCAACAAAGGGTACTTGGGCCCAAACTTAAGGGCAGAGCCCCAAATTTGGTTTTAATTCACCAAAGTGGCCTACGGTGAATAAAATTGCCATTTAACTGGTTTTTAAGACAAATTGGCACCTCCTAGCTGTAAAAATTACAGCAAATAAGGATCCTAAAACACTTGAAATGATGAGGGAAACAATAGATTATGATTTCATAAGATTAGCACAAGTTGAACCATCAAAATCCATCAAAAATCTATGCTTGAACCTCACTAAATGGCCCAAATCCTTGAAGAAGGCTTCACACGTGTGAAAGTACGGCCTCCCACAGTCTGAGTACTGTACACCAGACCTACATTCAATCCTATAATCATTAGTAATCACAAGTACTCAAACAATTATGAACATAGAGAGCAATTGCACCATTATGAGAGAAAAAACATGAAATTGCTTGATTGATTTTGGTGAGATATCATCACCTATATATACATGATCCATCACGGTTTTGGGCAGGTATGAGTAGCCCTAAACCTATCCCTAATGCTAATTTTGGTGGATCTTTCATCCCTACCAAGTTAGGGTTGGAATCTTGGAGATCCCTCAACAATGCAAAAATTACCAAAAATAGCTCCTATTTTTTCTCCCTTGTATCTAAGCATAATTTGGACTCATTCCAAAGGTTCTAACACTTAGGTCTACTTGAGAACATCCTTATGAATGGAATCCTATGCTATTTGGCACATGTGACAAGCCACATCATGACCATCTAACTATTTACAAGTCATAAGAGTTGACCATTTTCCTTAGATTCTATTTTGTAGAGAATATTCCTATATTCTAGGAGACTAGCTCTTTGGAAAATTGTGAATTTTTAACACTCCTCCTCACTATCTAGCTTGGTTCAATCATTGCTTTACTAATCACTCCAAGTGATGATCTGAACTTCATAAAATGTGTCTTTTGAAGTGGTTTAGTAAGTAGATCAGCTACACATTCATTGCTTGGAACATGCTCCAAAGCAATCTCCTTGGCTTGCACCATTTCTCTCACAAAGTGATGGCATATCTCAATGTGCTTAGATCTTGCATGGAAGATTGGGTTAGATGCAAGGTGTTGGGCTGATATATTGTCATTGTAGATGATTGGTGCCTCCTCTGAATCCATGATCTTTAGTTCCACCAATAATCTCTTAATCCAAAGTACCTCCTTTGTAGTGGTTGTCAAAGCTTTGTACTCGGCCTCGGTTGAAGATAGAGATATAGTTTCTTGGTTTTTTGAAAGCCATGAAACCACACCTTCTCCTATGAAAGTTGAATAGGCACTTGTTGATTTCCTATCCCTCTTGTCCCCTGCAAAATCTGAATCACTAAATGCATGAAGGTTAATCACATCTCCTCTATATAGAATCCCAAAATCCAATGTACCCGAGATGTATCTTAGAATCCTCTTAGCCTTTTTCCAATGGATATGCATGGATTGGCTCAACCTACATACACTAAAGCTAAGATCTGGTCTAGTTATAGTGATCCACATTAAGGAACCTATAAGTTGCCTAAACAAAGTGATGTCCATGAAGGATCTTTCATCATCTTCATTTGGCACTTTTACATCTTGCTCCATTGGTGTGTCAACACTTTTGCATACTTCCATCTTAAACTTCTTCAAAAGACTTTGAGCATAGTTTACTTGACTTATAAAGATAAAATCAGACCCTCTAAGTACTTCTATGCCTAAGATGAAGTGAAGACACCCTAGATCTACCATCTTGAACTCTAAGGATAGATCTATCTTGATTTTTTCAATACCATCAACACTATTTCCACTAATGATGATGTCATCTACATAAATGAGTAAAAGTACAATACCAACATCATCAAACTTAATGTAAAGAGTGGGATCATATTCACTTTGAACAAAAGAAAGTGAAATAAGATAGCAATGTAGTCTTGAATTCCAAGATCTCGAGGCTTGCTTCAAGCCATAGATGCTTCTTTGGAGATGGCATACTTTGTTCTCCATTCCATGCTTGATGAACCCTTGTGGCTGCTCCATATAGATATCCTCTTCCAAAAAACCATTCAAGAAAGCATTAGAGACATCCATTTGACATAGAATCCATCCAAAATGTGATGCAAGTGCAATGATTAGTCTTATTGTGACCATCTTGGCCACGGGTGCAAAAGTTTCCTCATAGTCTATCCCTCTCTCTTGAGCATAACCTTTTGCAACTAATCTTGCTTTATGTTTGTTAACACTCCCCTTTGCATTCAACTTAAGCTTGAAGACCCACTTGCATCCTATTACATTCCTTTGAGTTCTCTCAACAAGCAACCAAGTTTCATTCTCAATCAAGGCATCATACTCATCCAACATAGCTTTATACCATTCTTTGGAGTTCAATGCATCTTCAACATTAGACGGTTCTTCAAAACTAGATAAAGCATAAGCAGTGGATGAGATACCCTCAACTTGCTGTCCTTTGCCTTGATATGTGAGCCTTGATGGCTCCACTTTTGCCCTTGAAGATCTCCTTGGTGTGATAGGTGGGTTTGGTGCTTGCTCCTCCATGAGCTCCTCCTCAAAACCAAGATCTTGCTCCTCGGCCATCTTCTTCTTGATTGTTGGAGCACTTGAGCCTTCTTCAAGCATATGCATATGATGTTCATCAAAGATGACATCCCTTGAAACAACAAATTTGTTCAAGGATGGGAGATAGACTTTGTAGCCCTTGTTTGAGCTTGCATATCCAAGCATGATCCCTCTTGTGGAAGATGGATCCTCCTTGGTTCTTGTTTCCAATGGCACATGCACATAACATATACACCCAAAAACTTTCAAGTGATTAAGATTGGGTTTTTTTCCATACAACATCTCATAAGGAGTTTTGCCTTCAATTGCCTTGCAAGACACCCTATTCATCAAGTAGTTTGCACATACAAGAGACTCACCCCAAAAGGATTTGGGCAAACAAGCATCTAATCTTAAAGCCTTAGAACATTCACATAATGTTCTATTCCTTCTTTCAGCAACTCCATTTTGTTGAGGAGTGTAAGGACAAGAAGTCTCTTTCTTGATCCCTTCCTCCTCACAAAAGGCCTTGAACTCATTGGAGATGAATTCTCCACCATTGTCACTTCTAAGAATCTTGATGCTATGATTATGATGCTTTTCCACAAACAACTTGAACTTTACAAAAGTATCAAATACTTGAGACTTGAAGGAAAGTAAGAACACCCAACAATATCTTGAGTAGTCATCAATGAAGGTTAAAAACATGGATGAACCTCCATTAGATTTGGTGCTAGCAATGTGCACATCCGAGTGTAAGCTTTTTTGTGTCCTTGTCTCTATGAGATGGAACTTCAGAGGGGTCTGCAAGAGTTCTGGTGAAGATTTGAATTTTTTTGAATTTTTTCAAATGTTTTTTGAATTTTTTATGATTTTTCTCTAAATTTTGCAATATGCTTGGAACTAACTCTCGCAGGCTTCTATGCAGGTCTGGGACAATACCCTGGAGTTGTTGTCAGTCATGCAAGGGTTAATTCACACTAATTTTGGAGATATAGAAATCTTATGAGATTTTAGGCTCTTTTTCTCTCCAAAATACAGATTGGTGTGTTTTCTTGGGTTTTTTGGCTAGTTGGTTTGGGTTTCAAGCCCTTAGAGGCTGTTCAGGGCCTCCTCTACCCTCTCACACCTCCTTCGCTAGCTGTGAACAATCCAAACACACAAAAATACAAAAACTAACTCTAAACTCCCAAAAATCTACCTAAAACTACTCTAAAAAGCAAGAAAGATAGCTAAAATACAACTACACTAGTTAGTGGAAACCTATCCCCGGCAACGGCGCCACTGTAGGGTCAAAGATCTTGCATAATATAGCCCTCTTGCCTGTCAACAAGGGTTAGTTCACTGGATAGGTGTGAAAGTACTGTACTTTAGGACCATAAATGGATCTACAAAAGATCCACAAGAGTGATTGGATGCTTGCTTAACAATCTATCAAAAAACTAGACACAAAAAAGTTGATCTAGATTGGCAATTTGACAAACAACAAGCACTAACAATCAAAAGCATTGATAAACATTGAAATCCGAGCCCACACGTGTGCTGTAGTACGGCCTTCAACCTGAGAAACAAGTAGAAATTGATTTGGTCTCATTTGGATCACAAAAACTCAATGTACATAGTGAACTAGCTTGAGATTGCCAATGAGCTCCAAAAATTTTCTTTCTACTCACTATGGAGAGAGGGAATACATACCAAATTCGACTTCCTTCTTGAAGTTAGGTGGATTTCCAGCATGTAATAAGGAAGTTAACTCACTCTCCTTGACCTAAAATGAAACCCTAGTCTATTTCCTAGAGTTATGCTTGGTAGGTAGCTAGTTGGTCAAATTTTCACCTTAAACTTAGGTGTAGGTCCTATAAAGTAGGGATGACCACCAAATAGACATGACCAACTCTCTTGACTTGACCTAACCTACATTAGGATGGGTTTCCCATGTGGCATCATGGCCTCACATGTGTGGGACCCACTTGTGTACACAATTTACACTATTCTACATGGTTTTTGATCAAGCTAGATTTGCCAATTTTTGGCAATTCTTCACACTCCTCCTCAAATTTAGCTTGATCTATTTACAACTCTCTTGATAGATCAATGAAAGCTTTTAGAAGTGTCTAAAAAATCCAGCTACAAAGAAGGAACTTTTGAGACTCCAATAGAGAATGATGTCCATGAAGGATCTTTCACCACCTCTTAGAGGATCCCTTACAAGATGTTCCATAAATGTGTCATGTAGCATGCTTCAAAAACTATACATCATGCCAAGCCATGGATTCCAAGGCATTTTGTGCACTTGAAGATACATCAATTAAAATATTAAGTGCATACATTATGTTGCCAAAGACAACTTGTCTTGCTTGATCCATATGATTGAGCCTAGATGGCTCCATCTTGATACTCAAGGTTCTTCTTGGAGTCCTCGGGTCTTGAGCTTGCTCCTCCACTTGACTTGATTCCAAAAAATCAATGAATAGAATAATGTGTTGATCCAAAGGTGCTTCTTCAAGTTTACAAATCTTCCACTCTTGAAAGATCACATTTCCACCATTGACAAATTCTTTGGTTGAAAACAAGTAGATTCTACAATCTCTACTTGAAGAGCAAAACACTTCCATTATTCCTATCATTGAAATAGGATAATCTTTGGTCCTTACATTGGAATGATCATGCTCAAAGCATGTGGACCCAAAGATTTCCAATACAAATGATGTTTTATCTTTTATGACACTATTCAAACTATTACAAAAATAGTTATCCAATGAAATTGCTTTATCAACAACAAATGTAGATTTCAAAGCATCCCATTTCATTGTCTTGTCATACAAAGTAATAAACACCATGAATCTTAAAGGTAAGAAACAAGTCACCTCATGTCTACTAATACTTTCCAAAAAGTATTCAAAGATAGTAGACTCTCCAATGCTCACCACCCTTGCATGATGCACACTTGAATGGACAATCTGCATGCAATTTGATGACTCGGACATTGTCATTGAGGACTCCCTTGGAACTCTCATGCTTTGAGGCTGATCCTCAAGATCTTCCTCCTCAATGCAAGCAAGATCACACTTTGCCAAGATCTCCTCTTGAGTGATCTCCTCCTTTGCCAAGCTCATTCTTTCAAAAGCAACACTAGCTTCCAACTTAAACAATCTTCCATGTTTAAATCCGTTTCCAATGCAAACATCATTCTTCAAGATGAAGCAAACACCATGCTTAAAGTGGACATCCAAACCACTTTCTAAGAGTAGACCAACACTAAGCATATTCTTGGTGATTGATGGTACATAAAGGACATTTTCTAGATCCATGCATTTTGAGGATTCTAGACACAAAGATATGGTGCCAACACCATCTATCCTACACTCTTCATCATTTGCAGTAAAGACAAACTTTTTAGCATCATTGAATGAGTGTAAGGTTGAGAAAAAGTCCTTTTCACAAGACATGTGGGAGCTAGCCCCACTGTCGATCCACCAATTGTCTCTTGAATTGCTATTGCTTGTTGGTGAGGATGTAGATGCCATCAAGAATACATCTACTTCATCCTCCTCCTCCTCCTTTGCAAGGTTTCCTTGTTTGTCCTCCTCCACTTGTGCTCTTAGCCTCTTGTAGCATTCAGATGCATAATGCCCCTTCTTTCCACAAAAGAAGCATTTTTGCTTTGACTTGTCCTTTGAGCTTGATGCATCATCCTCTTCTTTGGCCTCCTTTGGATGCTTCTTCTTTCCATTGGTCTTCTTTTTGCCCTTGAATGAGAAATTGGCTTTCTCATCACCATCCTGCAATGACAAGGAACTCATCCTAGATTTTGCATGGAGCATCCTACACTCTTCAGCCACTAATACACTGTGAAGTTTTTCTATAGTTGGCAAAGTGTCTTGGATGGCAAAACTTTGGACCAAATTTGCAAAGTCATCTCCTAGACCATTAAGGACAATTTGTACAAGCTCTCCATCATGAATCTTCTCTCCAATGGAAGCCAACTCCCTATTTAGAGACTTGATTCTGAGTACATAATCTTGTGCACTCTCCTCACTTCTCCTCATGCTTTGCAAAATTTGATTTCTAAGCATAAGAACTCTAGAAGTGTTGCTAGACTCATAGATTGATTTTTAAGACTCCCAAGCCTCTTTAGCATTAGTACAAGCTGATACTTCTCTCAACAAATCATTGCTCACATTCATCTTCACACAATGAAGTGCAAGCCTAGATCTCTTCTTGTATCTAGCTAACTCCTGTGCACCTAGAGGTTCATCTTCATCTTCAATCAAGAACTCATAAAGGTCTTGGAGCACTAAGAGTGACTCCATTCTAACCTTCCAAATAGCATAATTTGTAGAATTCAACCTCTCACTAGCTTCTAGAAGGTATGCTCCAGCAGATCCCATCTTACTAGTGACTTCTACAAACAAGAAATATATTTGATTGACTTGAAACTCACAAAGGTCTCACACTTGCAGTGTTTCACTCAAATTTGATTTCTAATCCAACAAATGGACTTATAATCACAGTTCTATCACTCCCTCACAAAGCTGAAATGAAGATAAGATGAAGTGAAAACTACTTTCAAACAAATCTTGCCAAGAAATGGATTTGATTGTCTCTAGAAACTCACTAAGGTCTCTCTCTTGTAGTTTTTCACTCAAATTAGATTTCTAATCCAACAAATGGAGTTATAATCTCAGTTCTAGCACTCCCTCACAAAGTTGGAATGAAGATAAGATGATGTGAAATCTACTTACAATCAAATCTTGCCAATTTTGGCTATTTTTGGACAAAAAAATGGCTTAATCTCTTTCTTCCTTCTTGGTGTACTTTCAAGACCTGTTTTTAACCTTAATAGGACTTGAACTCAGCCTAGATTAATTAGATTCCATGAAACAAATTCAAATCTAATCAATGGCAAATGATCTTGGTAGATTATCCTAGGATCTCCACCAAAAATTACACCAACAGCTCACAAATTGAATTTTTTTGGATCAAATGAATTTTATGCATTAAATGCAGGTTCAGAGGTGCCCACACAAGTGTACAGTATGGATTTGGCCCCCTACCAAGTTTGTGATCAAATATCCTCACCAAAATCAAGATTCTAGCTTGCCCTCTCAATACTAGCTTTTAGCACCAAAACTTGCTAAAAATGGATTTGCATTAGATCAATGGCTTATGCTCTTGTACTTGGCTCTGATACCATGTGAAAGTACTGTACTTTAGGACCATAAATGGATCTACAAAAGATCCACAAGAGTGATTGGATGCTTGCTTAACAATCTATCAAAAAACTAGACACAAAAAAGTTGATCTAGATTGGCAATTTGACAAACAACAAGCACTAACAATCAAAAGCATTGATAAACATTGAAATCCGATCCCACACGTGTGTAATACAGGCTGTAGTACGGACTTCAACCTGAGAAACAAGTAGAAATTGATTTGGTCTCATTTGGATCACAAAAACTCAATGTACATAGTGAACTAGCTTGAGATTGCCAATGAGCTCCAAAAATTTTCTTTCTACTCACTATGGAGAGAGGGAATACATACCAAATTCGACTTCCTTCTTGAAGTTAGGTGGATTTCCAGCATGTAATAAGGAAGTTAACTCACTCTCCTTGACCTAAAATGAAACCCTAGTCTATTTCCTAGAGTTATGCTTGGTAGGTAGCTAGTTGGTCAAATTTTCACCTTAAACTTAGGTGTAGGTCCTATAAAGTAGGGATGACCACCAAATAGACATGACCAACTCTCTTGACTTGACCTAACCTACGTTAGGATGGGTTTCCCATGTGGCATCATGGCCTCACATGTGTGGGACCCACTTGTGTACACAATTTACACTATTCTACATGGTTTTTGATCAAGCTAGATTTGCCAATTTTTGGCAATTCTTCACAATAGGTACCTAACTATGCATAGATGCTACTTTTAGTTAGTTTTCTACTTTTTGTCTAATTCTACCTCCCCTAACTCTACTCCCCTAACTAACTTCATCATGATTGTTGGTGAAGAGAAAGGATAGAATAGAAGAGGAAGAAGAAGGAGAAGAGAGAACGAGAGAGAGATAAGATGGAGGTTAGCTCAAATGCTCAATTTTATTGCTTATGGAAAAACCTTAACTAGCATAAACAAAAGGCATAACGCATCATAATCCGCTTCTTGAATAGACTGTGGAGCTTCTGTAGCTGCATTTTCCACTTGATTCAACTGCCCCTTGCTTTTGTTCTTAGCTTGTAATATCCGACAGTCTTGAATTTCATGGTTGTTTCACTTGCAGTATCTGCAGAACAGCTTCTTCTTCATCTGCGGATTCGATTGTTCTTTGTGTTGTGCTGGTTTTTGGTCTTGCTTTGACTGCTTCGGGTTTTTCTTCTTCTTTTGCTTAGTCATGCTCTTGTTGGTGTACAAAGCATGAAAATTTTCTGAAAAACTAGAGGCTTCATTCTTTCACATGTCTTTTTGCAACAACATTGTAATGATTTTTGAAAGAGTCAGTTCTGCATGTGTCATGATAATCATCACCCAGCTGTCATATGAGCTTGGCAAGCTTGTAAGCAATTGCATCACTGCGTCTTAATCATCTATAATAGATCCGACAACGGCCATTTTCATCAGCAGGTTCTTGAATTGGTTGATGTGATTCTACAGGGAATCATCATTCGCCATCTTGAGGGAGTAAAATTTCTTCTTGAGATGTAGCTTGGAAGCTATATCTCTCACTTCGTATAATGTGCTCAAGATGTCCCAAACTTTGGATGTCTGGGCTTTGGATACATGGCCAATTTGAGAATCCGAAATGTTGAGGATGATCAGCACGAAAGCCTTTCTATCCTTCGGCTTTCATCTGGCGATTGTTGCATCGTCAGCTTTGGGTTTATCTTCTGCACCTCTAACAACTTCATACAATTCCTTAGCCATTAGTACAATTTTCATCTTAAATTTTCACAGATGGTAATTGGCTCCACAAGCTTGTCCATGATAGGACTGGCTTTTCCTTGGGAATTCATGTGGAAGATTAGTGTAGGTGATAGGAAACACTATCAGTGACTTAAGTATGAAAATCTGGTTCTAGATTACAGAACAAGAGGATAGTTACTCTATCGACTAGTAGAGTCTTGTTACTGTGGAAGCTTATCAGGCTACTGAAATTGCTCTAATACCATGCTGGGAGAGAGCGTTGTGAGAAATGAAAATAGCTCGAAAAGAAACGAACACGAAAAGAAGAGAACTCGAAACTTGAAAAAGAAACAAACTCGAACAAAAAGTGTTCTACGCAACGGAGTTAGCTATCTCACTCTTTTCTTAAGCATGACTATGCCTATCAGACACGAACAGAACGTTAGGGATAGAAATCACGTTTGAGCTGATTACTTAGCCAAACATTGAGCATCAAAACATCAGAAAGATAACTTGTCACAAACAACTAGACAAATTATTAGTCGCAAATTATTCGCGAAGAGTTAGACTGAGCTAGACTGATAATCAATCTTGAATTAGTCGCAAAAGACAAGACTAAATATTAGTCATGAATTGCTAGACTAATAATAATTCGCAAAGAAAAGACTACTAGATTAAGCAATAAGAAAGTCAGACAGAATGTAGAAAAGCATTGCAATATTGATACAAATCTGAATGTAGAATAATTGAAGTGTAATCAGATTAAATATAGCAAAATATACAGGTCAATAATGCAGGTGAGCACAAGACAATAGCGAGTACAAGACAATAATGCAGGTGAGCACAAGACAATAAGACAAAAGTTTGTGCAATCTCTCCTTTCTTTTGGTAGCTCTTATAGATTTGATTCTTCAAAGCTAAAATCCTAGTTTGGTTCTTGGATTCATAGACCTTTTGAAAAGTCTCCCAAGCATCTTGAGCCAAAGTTCAATCTCCTACCTCTCTTAAGAGTTCATTGGCAACATTCATTTTTATACAATGTAGTGCAATATTGCACCTCTTGTTGTATTTGGCTTTTTCTTGAGGATGAGGATTGAAGATCTACCTTATACCACTTCTTAGAGACCTGAAAAGATTAGTAATAGACTTCCTATAAAGATCTTATCTTGAACAAAGTCAAATCATAGAATACTAGAAACAACGCACTTCCTTGATTGAAGTAGACAAAACTAGGAAAATTGCCCCTCTTTCTACAAAGAGCATAAAAGCATTCAAATGGTCTAATCAAGAGTGAATTTCAACAACCTATTATCCTTCCAAAATCACTTGCAAAAGATCTAAATGGAACTTAATGAGAATGCAACAGAATCTACTACCCAATCACAAGCAAAATTTGATCAAAATTGATGAAAAATTGATCTAATTTGATGCATAAGTCAAGCAATATTGGTTGGAAGCAATGGTTGGACTGAACCTAAATCAGTTTAGGATGTGTCCTCAACTTCTTAGAACAGCCTTGAAGAGTCCTCAAATCTCTAATCTTCCCTCTCCTTAAATGCTAGAAAGCCTCCTCTATGAAACTACCTCCAAAACTCGCTTAGAAATCAATGCTTGGAGCAAGCAAAACTTGCTATCTTGGTAATGTGGATTAAATTCAACTGTTCTTGTAGTTTTAGACACCTAAACACCTACAAATGAAGTTAGACAACACCAGTATCTAGTGGAATTGACCCACTTTGAGTTCTAGAATCAATGCTAGATGTCAAGATCCAATCTACACTAGATTTAGATCAAAACTTGTGATCAAATTGAATGTTGTGGATGAATGTTAAGTAAATGTTTAGTAAACTATTTCTTTGTTATCAGGCCATATAGTAGCACTTGAAATGATAAGGGAAACAGTAGATTATGATTCCATAAAGTTAGCACAAGTTGCACCATCAAAATCCGTCAAAAAAACTATGCTAGAACCTCACTAAATTCTTCTTGGTTTGGACCTCACTAAATGGCCCAAATCCTTGAAGAAGCCTTCACACATGTGAATGTACGGCCTCCCACAGTCTGAGCACTGTACACCATACCCACATTCAATCCTATAATGATTAGAAATCACAAGTACTCAAAGAATTATGAACATAGAGAGCAGTTGCACCAGTATGAGAGGAAAATCCTGAATTTGCTTGATTGATTTTGGTGAGAGATCATCACCTATATATACATGATCCATCACAAGTTTGAGCAGGTATGAACAGCCCTAAACCTATCCCTAATGCTAATTTTGGTGGATCTTTCATCTCTATTAAGTTAGGGTTGGAAACTTGGAGATCTCTCAACAATGTAGAAATACCAAAAATAGCTCCTATATTTTCTCTCTTGTATCTAAGCATGATTTGGACTCATTCCAAAGGTCCTACCACTTAGTTCAACTTAAGAACATCCTTATGAATGGAATACTATGCTAATTGACACTGTGACAAGCCACATCATGACCATCTAACTATATACAAGTCATATGACCAAAACTAGTCAAGCTAGAATTGTGAATTTTTAACAATCTTCACAACTTTTCCTGCACTCACTCTATGAGATTAGTACTCTCTCTAATGATATTTTTAATTGGGAACAAAATTGATTAACTATATCATCTTTGTATTATGTACCAATCAATCATCTTCTTGATCTTTTCTTCTATTTTTTATTGCTACTTTATTCAAGAACCTCATGACTTCTTTGCAATGTGCCACCTCATCATTGGGCTCATCATTTTATGGTATTTTTGGCTCTTATCTTTAAAGAACTTTATACATATATACCCCTCCCCCCCGCCGCCCTTGCATCCAAATAAATAAATAAGTGAAACACTTTTGTGTCTTTTGTTGGACTTGCATAAATTAATGAAATTCTGTCTCATAGTATAACATTGAAAAGTCCCTCAAATTTTTGCATCATCCACTTACTAGCATACACATTAGTGACACTTGTATTGTGTCCTTTCTTTATGCAACAAATAATGGATGCCATTTAAAATTATAGATCCAACGTGAAGCCTTCCATGAATGTGAAAGAGGCAAAGAAGAAGGATAAGTCTTGAAAGGCAATGGAATGGGAAGTGAAAAAATGTCTTATTAATTGAGGGAGTTTGGTTTAACATATCCATCTTTAATACCAATAAATGGTGCTAAATTGACTTCATTGAATATCAAGGGTCAACATATATTGTTTTCCATTACATAAAATTACATCAACTTGGAACACGATGAATGCACCATCTTTCATATTCTAGTACACACAATGTGCTCTTTTTATATATTTGCAATCTTATAATAATCATACCCATTTCATATGCATAGTCAAAGAAAAAACTGGTCATTACAAATAGTTATTTTTCATCTTGAGAAAGTACTTCATGAACCATCAAAATTACAATGTAGATGAAAACATGATTGCGCAAGGTTACATCATAGAAAGATCCTTGAGAGGTTGTGTAGCATGATAAATGCCAACATTCAAACATATAAATGCCTAGAGGACCCTACAATATAACTCAAGAATATGATGGGAATCAAAAAACATATTTAAGCATGTTGTTTTCATGTCAAATCTTCATGGTGAGTCGTATTTCCACAATATTGAGAAAATCTTTAACTACTTTTTGGACTAAGAGATTTAGATTTCATTTTGTAACTGCAAAAAATATAAACTTTTTCCAAAGTGGCGGGTCTGAATTTAACATTGACTTTGACCAAGAGCATTTAGGAAAGTTGCTATATGGACCATCAAGGTATCCATATTTTGAGCCTAGCTAGTCTTTTCATATATTTTTGAGAATATTTTCTTTTCATGATTTCATATAGTTCAGTAAAGAGTTCTCTTTTGCTTCTATATAAGCTTTATGTCAAAGTATCACTCATTTGTAAAAGCTACATTGAAAGAATAGCATAAAAGCCTCACATTCAAGTTTTTACATGAATAGTAGGACCATAGTCCAAGCATAATAGTGCACTTTGAGTACTAAAAGTCTTCTTACAAATGTGCCAATGTCTAACTGAATACGTGCAAGCTTATTGTTGTATAAAAAAAGGCTTAGAATTATGGTCTTCTGAGAAAATATTATGCATCACCTTATGATCCAATTGGTGAGAGTGAGAAAGCTCATACCTTGGTTTTGTGAACTATAAGTGTAGGTGTTAGTGACGCCTTGATATATTAGGAATCAAACATGGATTTACAAAGACAAATTTGATTGAGACTATGAGTTTAGGTTGTAAGATACGATAAGGAAAATTAGTAGAACTTTTCAATCTATACATCACAAGAGCAAATAGTTCATACAACCAAACAAGATAGATAATTAGGAACTAAAATGATCATAATTGGATCAAGCCCACATTTGATTGCATGAAGATCTTAGAAAGTTTCTAATCTATCAATCTTAAGAAATGAACCCATCAAAAATGACATTAATCACCTTGTCAATAGTAAGACTAGAAATCTTTCTTTTCTAACTCATGTGAAATTCTAGATATGTTCATGGAAATACTCCAAAGATTTCAACTCTAAAGCATTCCATAAAGAATTAGAGAGAATGTGCCATGTGTTGACACAATAAGGTCAATGTTATAGTTAACTACCACAAAGTAGAAATCACCTAAAAACAACTTTCCACTCAAAGTTGAAGTTATAACATGATGTAGGTTGAGTTAATTTTTTTTTTCTATCTAGAGTTTTAATGGCCAAAATCAAACTATCAATGTCCAGGCTCAAGCAACATTATGTGAAAAATAAATATTCAAAATAGATACACATTAGATCTAGGCCAAGAGTGAATTCACAAGCCTCCACTTTTTAAGAGCTAGACAAAACACTCATAAATTCACTTCTAGGATCAAATAGAAATCATGCACAATTGAAATGACAAAAATAGAATGTTGTGAACATTTTTATCAAATTTAAAACTCTTTGTAAATAGGTCGTACAATAGCCACAAATATTGTAATTTATTCATCAATAGTATTCAAAACTAGCTACTACATCAAACACCAAGAGAAATGAGCCAAATCAAGACAAAATTCCAATACAATGACCTGCTCTACAATGTTTAATCTCTCAACGTTCTTCTCCATGCCCTCCCTAATATTTATAGGCATGATAGATGTCACTCTCTCTCTCTCTCTCTCTCTCTCTCTCTCTCTCTCTCTCTCTCTCTCTCTCTCTCTCTCTCTCTCTCTCTCTCTCTCTCTCTCTCTCTCTCTCTCTCTCTCTCTCTCTCTCTCTCTCTCTCTCTCTCTCTCTCTCTCTCTCTCTCTCTCTCCCTCTCTCTCTCTCTCTCTCTCTCTCTCTTTAGAGTTATATAGCTTAAGAATTTAATATTGAACTCTACATTACTAATTTTGGTCCAAATTACCTCAAAACGTTTATGGTGATTGCAGTGAGGTAGGAGGTGTTGGAATTCTGGGGGGAGAGGAAGCGTGGGGAGGAGAGGATATGAAGGGAATCTAATTGAGTAATTGGAGAGCAAAATCATTGACGTCGAGTGAGGAGTCAAGCAGAGGTGAGGTACGTACCAGAGAGGGTTTTGGTGGAATGATAGAGTCAAACCCAGTGTTAAGTGTGATGGAAGGGGTGGAAATGGTAGCAAGTGGTGTCTGTAGTGGTAGAGAGGTGGTGGGTGGAGGCATAGTTGCTTGGACTGTTGAAGTACCTGGAGTGACTGGAATCCCATCGATTGAACCAGAGCCAGATGCACCGACATCCTTAGAGCTGTCTGCTACTGCTACCGCCTGCCTTCTTGCCGTAGCCTGTTGGAGTAGGGCTTCTTGTTGGGCTAAGACCTCCTTTGGGACCTGAGAGGGTCTAAGGCTCCCATCTAAAAATTGTATTCTAATATGGTCTCATACATGTGAAAAAATATTATGAAGTTTATTTACAAATTTGGCTTTTCAAATGCCTAAAATAGCCAAGTATCAGTTAACAAATTTTCACACATCACATACAATAGGACTCCCAATTATACTAATTTTCAACTCATATTATTCAAACTTTAGCATAATAATTGGGATTCAAACCCAATTTCCATTCAAAGTTGTATAAAAATCAGAAATCTCATATGACATCGACTTGTCTTGAAATACACTACCTAGAAGCTAGGCACTAGTATAAGCTTGATTAAAATAAGTGAATGCACATTGATGTAGAATTTTCACAGTTGTATAGGATTGAACTACCAATAATTTCATTTTTCTCAAAATTTATCTAAGGCATGCATATATTGAATTGAGAAGATCTAAATAGACATGAAAAACAATCTAAACTCCTCAATAGATGTGTTTGACTACAAAACCTATAGCTAACTTCTCCCACTTGCAAATAGTTTTTGCAAATTTGACATCCAAATTGCATAAATTGCCTTGAACTATATGTTTCCTTGTACTTTTCTTTCATACTAACCTTAAACTTCCATGATTCCTAGTGACAATTTGCAGCTTTGGCAATTGGACACATTAAGTTTGTTATTTTGACCAAGAAATGCAACATTCATACTTGTCTTAAAAAAAAGCACAACACATGACAAAATAATGCTTAAATCTCTATGAGATTGTTTTTATATTCAAATAGCTATTTTAGAAAGCAATCACACATGTACTGATAAGAGTGTCACTATGTGAAAAAATGAAATGTGTCACTATATGAGAAGAGTTGTAGCTTCATGCAACATAAACATAAACAAAATTGAAAACTTGATATCACTCATCTTGTCTCTTAGTGAAATGAATTTGACCAAAGCCCCCAAACGTCACAATATTTAATAACATTTTGAAATCACCATCACTAGAGTTTGATTAATTCATGCAAGCACCATACATATTAAAAATTTCCAATTATTCCCTCAAACATGCTAATTAAACTTTGTTACATAGATTGAGAACTATGAAAAACCTAGATTTTAGGCATGATTAGTTGACAACAATTAGACATGTTTCAGTTCTTCTATTTGAGTATTGATTAATAACTAACTTTGTGAGAAACTTGATAGAAAACAATCCAAACATTGCCCAAAAAAAAAATCCCTTTTCATCTAGATATGACCTTGCCTTCAATCCACACTTGCAAACAAATCTCAACATTCTATCGACTAGCAATAAAATACTACAATCAGATGTTGACCTACCCATGATTTGGTTGTACAAGATTGTTTCAAATAAGTTGATACTGCTCACTACTATAAGCAAGCACTCAATCCATGTCTCAACCAAATCATCATCATATTGTATTTAATCTTTTTGAGTCTATAGTAAATTTCATGTGAGTCAATCTCTACACTATTAAGACTTTTATAAGATGTTCTCCAATAGAAGGCCATCATCCTACTGAGAATATTGCACCTCATCTTTTATACACACTATATCTAGTGTGTAGCTGATATTTGATAGTACTTCAAATTATAATTTGAGCTTCCTAGCAATGTGAATGATATCCTTCAAATATGCTTCAAGGAAGTCTAAATGATTGGATTTGATTGCCACAATGTTGTATTCAACTTTTAGCTAATCAAAGGAAAGCCTGTAATCACCTGATTATTTTTTAGATATGAAGCTACCTTTGCATGCATGTAACCAAGCAATCAACTAACTAGATTTTATAGTAAATTGTGCACAAAAAACATGTAAAGCTTTTATAAGATATTGGAAAAAACTTAAGTGTTTTAGGCCTATTCAATGTTAACATCCCATGAACAAATATGTCAACTGTTCACACAACATGGAGAGTCATTCAACTAAAATTTTATAACTGAATTAATAAATAATTGCTCACATATGGGTCTTGCAAGCTTTGCACTCTCTCTAACAAATAAAAATAGCTTCTTATAGACAACAATTTAAGATTTTCTTTTTTAACATCAATAGAGTTGTGAATCTTCCCCTTTCTCTTAAAAAGAGAATTTTTGCTTTATGTATGATAAGACTATATATTTCTCTAATCCATAATATTTGACCAAGAATTGGATATTTGTGCCGTGTGTCGACAAAATATTGTAGAGAACTACCACAAGAAGTAGGAATTGTCTAGAAATTATTCTCCATATAAAAGTGAGTGCATGGCATGATGTGACTCAAATGATTTTTTTATAACTTAGTTCGGTTGCTTTAGAACACAAAAATGGAGTGGAATCAAGTTTTATATCTTGTACATGGTTAATATCTAAGCATCATCTATGATTTCCACTTTGACTTATCTATGAGTGAAGGTAATACTTGTCCATGAACAAAATCACAATCAATTTTCCAACATAACTTCCAATCTCACATCCTATTTTTGGTGTTGAGTGTGGGGTATAAGAGTAAATATTAAGCCTAGATCTTGTGTTCTTGACTTATTTTGAATAGATAGTGTCAAATAGGAATGCTACATAGTTGACTATCTAAAAAGCTAGAGAGATTAGATATTCCCAAGTTTGATGTTAATATTGTAAATTGGAGTACTTACACACATAAGAAACTACCAATGGTAGTTCTTGTAAGAGAATGAATGTATTTTACAAATGTTTTACTTATAGATTTTTTATTTTCAATACTAAGGTTAGTCAAGTAAAAAACCTCATTATAAACAAAGCTTTGCATTTAAGATCTGTGCCTTTGTCACACACACCACAATCCCACCCCCTCCTCTAGACATGCAATTCTTAAAACAACTAGTAAATGTCATTTTCAAGATTAAATAATTTTTTTCAAATGATGGTGAGAGGAAATGTCCTCCAACATAAAGTGTGCCATAAAGTATAAAGTTGTTTGTACCAAAAAGCAAGACTTATTTACAATGATCTTAATCACTTGTTTATAATAAATGGTTGTATTTTTTAGCTCTTTGTATCGAGCAATATTCCATTAATTGGCTTTCCCAAAATATCACTAAGATGTAATGTGCTTTTAGTAGTTTTGGATAGTTACATAAACACACATCAACTTCATCTAAGAGAAAGCATAAGACCACATGGTACAAATTAGATCTCATTGAGTTAATTGACTACCTCCATATTACAACTTTCTCTCTATATCAACATCAAATCGTTCAAGAAAATTGTGTGCTTATCATCATTTTAGTCTATGTCCATTTGTAATTTTCAAATTGAAAGATTGTGACATCACACACACACACACACACATTAAGATATGCTCTCATGATTTACTCGCTTGTTTTTGTCACTATGATTACAATGAACAAACTATCTTGAGTTCTTTTGATTAGACTTCGTACAACACTCTTAATGCTAACAATGAACAAATTTGTGTGAACAGTCTTCTAATCCCCTCAATATGGTTGTCACTACTAACGGGTATGAAGAATTGAAGTGCCATGAAATGATCATGAATTTACTACTCATTGATGCTTAACTTTCATTAACGAGGTTTCCTTTGAAGTGTATTGGTTTCTTTTCGTTGAGCACTCTCTGGTGCTTGTGGAGTGCTGCTTTTGTACCTCGCCTGTAGCTTGGTGGTGTGGTTGTACTAGGAGCATGACATTTCTTTTCACGTTTCAAGTGCAATGGCTTCTGATAAGATGAGCCTATTCTCCTCAATTTGATGTGTAGAGTGTATGGGTTGATTTGGAACTACATGGGAACATTACAATTTGACTTATATTGTAATGTTCAATAGTGTTTGTTGCTATACTTCTGCTTAGAATCTGCATTGCCTAATCAGACTATCATTCATTCAAACTCAACAACTGGAAAAGCAACTAATCCAAACACTCTTTGCTAGAACACATTTCCATAAAGCATGGAACATGGCAGTCATATTTCACAACTCATTCTAAGCATTCGACATTGGAACTCCAGCCTGTAATCACCAATGACTCAGATAAGTTCTACTCACTTAACATTCATCAACAAATTCTACAATCACAAAAATAGATCTATAGTTTCAATACTATAAAATTCTGATAACTCTAATCCTCAATTGTGATTCTAACGGATTACTCTCAAGAATTCACAATCATTCATCACAAATATAAACAACAATTGGTGCACAGCTCTGACAAGAAGTATTCCAAAGGCTCTTTCCAATGATAATAGCTCTTACATTCCTTCACAACATCACTCTGCTCATCACTAGTCTGATTATCAAAAACATAGTCCATAACAAACCTCAATAAGCTCACCAATGAGATCTCCCTTGCCTTGAAGAAATTGCCTCTCGATTTGCTCCATGTAGACTTCTCCAACCAACCTTTTGCCATCTTGATCATAAGTGTTCAATTCATAATCATAGAATCCTTTGAGTTGATGAAGAAATGTGAGATCCATGACTTGGATCTTCCCAAGAACCAATCTCCCATTGCTCTTTCCTTCATAAGACTCCCTCCTAATAGTTGAATCATAAGAAGCAGAAACCTCAAAGACATCAAAAGCCATGAAAAAAATGATTAGTACCTTCAACAAAAGGGTGATTGAAGTACTCTCTTTTTTCAAACAAGAACTTCTACTCAATGTTTTAGGTAATGACTCATATGATAATGATTCTTGTGAGGGATTTCAACTAGTTTAGTCTAGTTTAGTCATATTTTGGTAAATTGTCAATATGAGGCCAAAACTCATTTTAGACTTAGAAATAATCTTTTTGAAGTTATATTAGTTTAAAATACATTCAATAAACACTTTTTGAAAGTGTGGGATAGTTGGTAGTCAAGTTTGAGAGAGATTCAAATTTGAATGTTGGATACTTTGAATCTACACCCAACAAAAATAGGGTTTACATTTTGGAGGGAAAGCCAAGTGGCCAAATAGGGTTTGGACCTATTATAAAAGGATGTAACTCATGGAGAGACACATTTCTCTCTTATATCTCTCATTTCATCAATATACATGGTTCTCTTTGGATTCTACTACTCATTGGTGCACTTTGATGATGTTATCTTGCAATTCTATGTGTAGAATGATCATTTATTGCTATTTTTGGTTCCACACATATGAAATACAGTAGGTTACTATAATTGTACAGTAAAAAACTTTATTTTATGTTTTGGTTCATCTTTGATCAGTATCTTTTAGAGTTTGCATCTCATTTTGTATGTAGATGCTGATTTTTCTACATTGGTAGGATTGTTGGTTTGCTCCTTATTGTAACCAAAGATCAGGGACATGGATTGGATCTTGAATGTTCTGAAATCCTTCACATGGTATCAAAGCTATTTTTTTTGAGGTTATGAAATGATCATCCATCTTTAACAAGGATTTGGAGGAGTTACCAATGCTAGTGCATGCTAGATTGATTTCTACCAAAAAAATCAGCATTTTTGCATGTGTAGAATTGATCTTTTGTAGGTCAAAACTCAATATAGGGCTATATACTTGATCAATTATGATTTCACACTTGGTTTACTAGAATTAGCCGATTTTTGGTGGATTTGGAAGGTCTCATTGAAGGCTACAAGAAGATATATCAAGTTTTTAAAAATTGCATGTAGAATTTGAGATATTCAATTTTTTATGATTTTGTCAAAACCCGTGTTTCAATCTTAGGAAGTGGCAAAAATCATCAGATTGAGGATAGATCACAGGTTGATCAAGATCTCACTATTCTATGTGTTGATTTTCTAGTTAGATGTGCTAGAAGAGGTTTGAGAGGTTCCATATCTTTGTGATATCTTCTTGAGTTCATTTGTTGACATTCAAGAGAGTGCTTTGTGCATTGGAACAGGCTAAAAGAAGAAGATCAGGTCATTGCAACATGGCTACAAGTGGTGATTCATGTTGGAAGGCAATCATGATAGGCTCACCTCAAGTAACTAATCATTGTGGAAAGTGGAAATGGAATCACTTCTTGAGATGAATGATGTTTTGGATATTGTTGTAGGTTTGGAGGAGAGACTAGAAACTCAACAAGGTCAAGTGAGGTATGCTAAGAGAGCCAAAAGGGCTCTATACATGATTATGATGAATGTTACCAATGAACTTCTCAAGGAAATTGGTAAGTGCACATTGTGAAAGATTTCAGATCCTTAAGATCCAATCTACTTGAATGATCTTTGGTTAGAAAGAGAAATACACTACCAGTCTTACCAATGTAAAAATTTAGCATCTACACACAATTTGAGATGCAAACACTAATAGAACTTGATCAAACTTGAATGAAATGATTTATGTACTATTGTTGTTCGTACAAAACCAGCAAGCTACTGTATTTCACACATGTGGATCCAAAAATAACAAATATAGATCATTCTACACATAGAATTGCAAGCAATCACCAAGATAGTGCACCAATGGATAGTCGAACCCAAGAGAACCATGTATAAGCATGAAATGAGATAGAGAAGAGAGAAGATGACTCTCTCCACGAGTTACATCCTTTTATAACAGGTCCAAACCCTATTTGGCCACTTGGCTTTCCCACTAAAATGCTAACCCTACCAATTTTGGGTCTAGATTCAATGTACCCAACTTATTCAAATTGAATCTACTCAAACTCGCATTCTATCTTTCCCACACTTTCAAAAAGTGTTTATTCAAATGAAATTTAGACTAATGAACTTTGAAAAGTCAACCTTTTAGTCTAAAACAAGTTTTGGCCTCAATATGCAAAATATGGAAATATTGCAAAATGTGATGAAACTAGTTGAATCTTTCACACTCCCTCTTCAACTAGTTTTAGCATAGACTTTGATAATACTCCAAGTGAAGTCCTATGCTTCATGAACAAGTCTTTTCCCAATGCTTTGGTGAAGATATCAGCTACACATTCCCTTGAAGACACATGTTGAAGCTCCACCTCCTTTGCAATGACTCGCTCCCTCACAAAATGATATTGTATCTCAATATGCTTGCTCCTAGCATGAAAGATAGGATTGGATGCCATTATTTGGGTGATTTATTGTCACAAAAGATGATTGGGCTCTCTGAAAAATCCAGAAGTGAAGATCCTTGATCATCCTTTTCATCCATACCATCTCCTTTGTGCAATGTGTAAGAGCTTTCAACTCGGCCTCACTAGATGACAATGAGATAGTGGCTTGTTTCTTTGACATCCATGATATAGCTCCATCACCTATGAAAATACAATAAGCACTAATGGATTTCCTATCCATTACATCTCCAGCATAGTCCGAATCTGAAAATCTAAAAAGATTAGATGATGATCCCTCATACAATATGCCAAAATCTCAAGTTCCAATGATGTACCTCAAAACTCGCTTTCCTAGCTTCCAATGCTCCTCACTAGGATCTTGCATGAATTGACTCAATCTTCCAACACAATAGCTTAGATCAGGTCAGTAATGGTTAGATAGATGAGTGAACCAACTAGCTTTCTATAGAGAGTAATGTCCTCAAAGGATCTTTCATTACCTCTTATAGTTAGCTTTACATGAGACTCCATAGGTGTATCAATAGCTTTTGCATCTACCATATGAAAGCTTTCTAGAATAGAATTAGCATACTTCTCTTGACAAATGGAAGTAGATTGAGAAGATCTAATGACTTTTATTCCTAAAATGTAATGCAAATTACCAAGATCATGCACCTCAAAGTCCTTCTTAAAAGCATTCTTGATATCCTCCACATCTTGATTGTCTCCACCACTCAAGATGATATCATCCACATAGATTAGCAAGATGGTAACATCATTTCCAAAAAACCTATAATAAAGTGAATGATCATACTCACTCATAGCAAAGCCTTGAGAGAGTAAAAAAGTGCTAAACTTAGCATACCAACTCCTTGGTGCTTGCTTAAGGCCATACAAACTCTTTTCTAGAAGACACACATGATTTGGCTTTGTTGATGAAATGTAGCACTCAGGTTGCTCCATGTATGCTTCCTCCTCAAGATCACCATTCAAGAATGCATTTGAAATGTCCATTTGCCATAGATCCCATCCATAAAGTGTAGCAAGTGAAATGATAACTCGAATGCTTACCATCTTTGCCACGGGTGCAAAGGTCTCATCATAGTCAATTCCTTGTTATTGAGCATATCCTTTTGCCACTAACCTTGCCTTGTACTTGTTGATAGATCCATCTTGGTTTGTCTTCACCTTGAAGATCCATTTGCATCCAGTAGCTTTCTTGTCCTTAGGCAACTCCACCAATCTCCATGTTCCATTCTTCATAAGAGCTTGATACTCGAGATCCATTGCTTTGATCCACTCCTCTTCTTTCCTTGCTTGATCTACACTTGTAGGCTCATCCAAAGAGGTTAGGAAAGCAACATAATTTCTAGAATCTACTTGCTTATCCTTTTAATCATATCTGAGCCTTGAAGGTACTTGTCTTTCTCTTGATGTTCTCCTTGGCTTTTGACTTGATGAAGGTCCATCATCACCACCATCCAAAGTAAGATCCTTCTCATCAACATCAAGAATGTTAGATCCATCTACTTTACCATCAATCATGCTTTAAGACACCTTTGGAATGTTTCTCTCATCAAAAATGACATCTCTACCAACAATCACTTTGTTAGTAGAAGGAATGTAAACCTTGTAGGCTTTACTCACCTCACTATATCCAACAAAAATACCTCTTCTTGAAGATGGATCCTCCTTGGTCCTATCATCAAGAGTAATGTTGACATAGCATGTGCATCCAAAGGTTCTTAGAAAGTTGACACTCGGCCTCCTCTTGAATAGCATCTCAAAAGGTGTCCTTCCATCCAAAATAGCACTCAGCCACCTATTGCACAAGAAATTGGCACACAACAAAGCTTGATCCCAAAATGGTTTGTCAAGATTAGCACTTAACCTCATAGCTTTAGCACTTTCACATAAAGTCCTATTCTTCCTTTCAGCCACTCCATTTTGTTGTGGGGTCCTTAATGTTGTATACTCCCTCTTGATCCCATGCTCATCACAAAAGGCCTTGAACTTGTTAGATATGTACTCACCACCATTGTCACCTCTCAAGCACTTGATCTTTGTGGAAAATTGGTTCTCCCTTGCATTCTTGAACTTGACAAAGACATCATACACTTCATCCTTGCTCTTTAATAGATAGATCCAACAAAATCTAGTAAAATCATCAATGAATGTTACATACATCTTAGCTCCACTATTGCTGATTATAGTAAATCCATGAATATCCGAATGTACAAGTTGAAAACGCTTTGTAGATCTAGAAATAGATCTAGTATAAGGTAGTCTATGTGACTTAGACAAAGCACAAGACTCACAAACATGCTTGTCATTACTTAAAGAACTTGGAAGACCAATCACAACCTTCTTCCTTGCCATTACCTCCAATGACTTGAAGTTGAGGTATCCCATCCTTTTTTGCCAAACCTCTTGAATAGAAATTTGCTCCCTTGCAACACATCCAACTTGGTTAGCAATAACACAAGCATCAAGTTTGAACAACTTCCCTTGTCTTTTACCTTTTCCAATCAAGACATCCTTCCTTTTGATCAAACAAGCATCTCCATCAAACTCCACCTTGAGGCCCTTACTTAGCATTTGACTCACACTAAGCAAATTCTTGGTAATAGATGGAATAAACAAGACATCCTCCAAATGAACATTCCTATTTGTAGAGAGAGAAACATGAATTGTGCCAATCCCTTTGATTGCACACTCACCATCATTGGTCGTGTAGATCACCCTCTTGTCATCTCCATATGCCAACAAAGAAGTGAAGTACTCTTTGTGAAAGGTCATGTGTGAACTTGCTCCACTATCAATCCACCAAGGATCTAGATCTCCATCATTAGCAAGCATACATGAAGACATCACAAAAGCATCATCATTTGCATCTTGCACATCCAAACCATCCTCATCAAGAGTAAGATTACCTTGCTTGTCTCCTTGATCTCTCTTTTTCTTGTAGCACTCACTTGCAAAGTGTCCTTTGATGCCACAATAGAAGCACTTGAGCTTTGATCTATCTTTCTTTTTGCCACTTGAAGAAGCATCCACTTAATCTTGCCCTTTAGACCACTTGCTTTTGGTTTTGCCCTTGAATTTGCCCTTTGTGAATATAGCATCCTCTTGAAGTGTCGATGTAGATCCACCTCTTGCTTGAAGCCTATATTCCTCATTGATATCTCTTGAAGATCCATCAGACTTGGCAAAGTCTTTTGAATAGCAATACTTTGAACAATGTTAGCATGAGCATCCAACAAGCCATTAAGAATCACTTGAATAAGCTCTCCTTCCTTAATGCTTTCATCTATGCAAGCTAACTCATCATTCAATGCTTTAAAGTACTTGGACTTTCTTCATTCGTTTGAAAACAAAAAAAGATTTGCCTTCTTAGAGTCAACACTCTAGAAGTAGACTTGGATTCATAAAGCTTCTTCAATGAATTCCAAGCTTCCAAAGATGATATGCACTTATCAAATTCCTTGAGAAGTTCATTGGTAACATTCATCTTTATCATGTGTAGAGCCTTCTTGGACCTCTTGTCATACCTCAATTGATTTTGTTGTGTTGCTGGTCTCTCCTCCAAGCCTACAACAATATCCAAAACATCATTCATCTCAAGAAGTGACTCCATCCTTACTTTCCACAATGAATAGTTACTTGAGGTAAGCCTATCATTGGCTTCGAACATGACTCCAATTGAGGTTGCCATGTAGCAATGACCTGATCTTCTCTTTCAACCTGAAACTATCTCACAAATTCTCTTCTAGCACTTATCCAAGCAAATCAACACATAGAGTCATGGAATCTTGATCAACCTATGATCTATCCTCAATCTAATGACTTTTGCCACTTCCTAAGATTGAAACACACTCAAATGAAGTCCAACAGCCTCACTATCTAGAGATCCAATCAAAATTAGGGTTTTGACAAAATCACAAAGAATTGACTATTCCAAATCTACATGCAAATGCTGAAAATTTGATATGCAATCTATAAGCCACCACTTAGGCTGAACCAATGATCCAAAAATTGGCCAAATCCAGTATGTGAATTCAAAAATCGGAATTGAACAAGTATATTGACCTATTTAGTGTTTTGATCTACAAAAGATCCAATCTACAAAAGCAAAAAATCCAATTTTGGTGTAGAATCCTCTCTAGCATGCTCTAGACTTGATATCTTCACCAAATCATTAATAGATCTAATTTCTTCCTTAATAACCTGAAACACAACGTAAGTTCACATTGTGAAAGATTTCAGATCCTTAAGATCCTATCTACTTGAATGATCTTTGGTTAGAAAGAGAAATACACTACCAATCTTACCAATGTAGAAAAATCAGCATCTACACACAATTTGAGATGCAAACACTAATAGAACTTGATCAAAATTGAATGAAATGATTATGTACTATTGTTGTCCATACAAGAAGCTACTGTATTTCACACGTGTGGATTCAAAAATAGCAAATATAGATCATTCTACACATAGAATTGCAAGCAATCACCAAGATAGTGCACCAATGGATAGCAGAATCCAAGAGAACCATGTATAAGCATGAAATGAGATAGAGAAGAGAGAAGATGACTCTCTCCATGAGTTACATCCTTTTATAGCAGGTCCAAACCCTATTTGGCCACTTGGCTTTCCCACCAAAATGCTAACCCTACCAATTTGGGGTCTAGATTCAATGTACCCAACTTATTCAAATTGAATCTACTCAAACTCGCATTCTATCTTTCCCACACTTTCAAAAGTGTTTATTCAAATGAAATTTAGACTAATGAACTTTTAAAAGTCAACCTCTAAGTCTAAAACAAGTTTTGGCCTCAATATGCCAAATATGGAAATATTGCAAAATGTGATGAAACTAGTTGAATCTTTCACACACATCATCTTTGCATCTTCTCTCCTCTCTCTCATTTCATCATTATACATGGTCCTCTTTGGATTCTACTACTCATTGCTGCACTCTCATGGTGTTATCTTGCAATTCTATGTGTAGAATGATCATTTATTGCTATTTTTGGTTTCAATTCTTCCTCACTGTCATTAACAATGGCATCATTCAAAGTACATCCTACTTTGAACTCTTCACATACTTCTCTTCTTCTTGACTTGTGACTATATCCCTTGCCAAGTCTCTTGATAGAACCATTTGATCTACTTTCTTTATGAAGACATGTGACTCCACTTGTTGCAAAAATGACTTTCTTGGACTCATCACAAAAGAATGTAGAAGAACCACCTCCTTTATGCATGCACATAGCAACATCTTTTTCCATTTGATCAAAGAAATCATCAGCAACAATCTTTTCCAAGGAAGAACCTTCACCTCCATTGATGAAGTTAGCTCTTTCCTTACCTTTTGCATGCTTGCACTTGCCATGAAGAACCATTGGAAAACCATCATTATCCTCAAGACTAGCCAAGTTAGCACAAGGATGAACATCTCCAAGAAGCATGTTAGATCTTGACCTAGATCTAGCATAAGGAAGCTTTTTAGACTTTGCATAAGATCCACCAATAGTAAAGCTAATTTGCTTGCTACCTTCATCTCTTTGCTTCTTCAAACATTCATTAGCAAAATGCCCTTTGATTTCACAATAAAAGCATTTCTACTTAGACAAATCTTTCTTTTTGCCAAAAGAAGAAGTCTCACCTTGTTCTTGACCTTCAGACCAATTGTCTTTGTCTTTGCCCTTGAACTTGTCTTTGATGAACATAGCATCCTCTTCATAATGAGATGTTGATGTAGATCCACAATACTTGGCAAAGCCTTTGAATAGCAAAACTTTGAACAAGATTAGCATGATCATCCAGCAAGCCATTAAGTATAACTTGAACAAGTTCTACCTCCTTAATGCTTTCATCAATAAATGCTAACTCATCATTGAATGCTTAACTCTACAGCCCAGCGTTCTGGAATAGAATCAGCTACTGTCCACACTTTTGATATTAGAGGGTAATGATCTCATGTTGTGGCTACTGCTTGCTTCACTCTTTGCTTTGCTGCAAATATTTAGATATACTATGGTAGGCTCGCTATCCTGTGGAGAGGAGGGTGGCTCCTCATCAATCATGGAGGAAGGAAGATTGATGAGGAGCCACCCTCCTCTCCACAGGATTGATGAGGAGCCACCCTCCTCGTCAATTGGGTAGCTTTGAATTGGTTCGAAATCGATTTTTGATATTAATTTCGGAAAATCAAGTTACTAACACCCAGTTATAGAAATTTTGGTTTCTTGGTGTCAATGGTCAAAGTTCGACGTTGGAGTTAAATATTGTTCCCATATAACGAGTTGAAGGAAATTTCCTTTCTCTAGGGACAGTATGCATGTTTTTTGACTTTATCACTTTGACTTTTTGCTAAGCCAAAAAATTGAACCTTAAGTATTGTTTGATCTTTGGTCAAGCTGTATAGTCGGTTTTAAAAATGAAGTTTTTTAATCCGAACGTGACGGAACATGATGAATAGTACAGTTCTCAGGCATATACCCAGTTTAGGAATTCGATTCTTTCGTACGATGCTATTTAAACCATTTAACTCTAGAGTATTGGTACTCCAAGTAAATGGAGTTAAATTGTGTTTTTTTTTTCAATTTTCTCCTTTTCAAATCGGTGGAACACCGATCAGTTGGTTATTGTGGTTTTGATGATTTAGGTCATGAAAATTGAACAAACCAAAAGCTTTTGAAATACTTGATAAATAATTAATGGAGGAAATTTTTTAGTATTTGGAGGTAATTCTTTATTCAACAATATTATTTTGGGATGAATACAGTGTAGGAAGTACCCGAATCCAAATCTCATTTTTTTTTTCTACAGTAATGTATTTTTTTACATTTACTAATGTCATTAGGTCTTCTTGATACCTTAGCTAAAAGATTTTCAGAGGACTAAAAATTCTAAGAAGGGAAGAAGAGTGGACATCAGGGGTAGTAAGTGTGATTGGAAAATGTATTTTGCAATTAAAATTTTAGGAATCCTAATAAATAATTGCTTAATACCGGATATTAATTTTTTGGATAGAATTCATTTAGTTGAATTCATAGCTTATATATTTGTAACCATTGAGTTATCCGTAGTTTTGGATGTCAATTGTGATGTTTAGAAGTAGAATCTGATATATGGATTACATTGGATCTGTTAGTTGATTGAAGCTTGTCCCTAGAGTTGATGCTCTTGGATCCAGGGGGATTTGAAGCTTATCATTAATTTGTAAGGATCCAAATGTAGTATTGAACCATGTTAATTCTGTGAGAAATTGGCAAAATCCTAGCTTGGTATTTTTTTATGATAGAAGTTTGTAAGTGAATCTCACATGTGTGGAGGATGTTCCCACGTGTGGAGAATTGTAAAGTAAATCAAAATGTTTGATATAGGGGTCTCATAGAATTTCATAGTCAAGCATTTAGGTGTAGGATGTTGATAGGGTCAAATTTGGCATAGATGGCACATTATCCATTTCCACTTGTAATGCCAATATTGAGCCAAACTTGTGCCAATTAGAGTGTAGACAAGTGTCATGCTTTTGTTTGATGAAGCTTAAGAGGTCCAATAGGATTTAGAGGTGGAACCTTGTGAGGTCCAATAGAAAATTGAGGTGTGCTTGAATATAGTCCAATAGAATTTAGAGGTGCATGGATCAATGGTCCAATAGGATTAAGAGGTGGCAAAGTGTGATCCAATCATAGTTAAGCATAGTGGTAGCTCATGAATCTATTAGTATCATTGTACTCCTCCTTTTGGATCTAATTGATTTGGTGATTTCATGGATTTTGTGAGTTATTGGATTTCTAGCTTTCTCTCTCTACCCGAGAGCTCTTGATGTATTTTCTCTCTCTACCCGAGGAGAGCAGCTTGTTTTTACTTAGATTATTTTTTGAATACTTCCCACATGTGTGAGTGAGAGTTGGAAGTGATTGAATGCATGTAGTAGTGTGTTTTTGCCATAGGATTCAAGATTGATCTTGAATCTCAATCTAGTCTTGATCTTGGTGCATCTACACACCTTAGGAGATCACAAGTACATGTAGTGGACAGTCCACACGTGTGAAATTCAACATGGTATCAGAGCCTACCTAAGGTTACCATGCATTTTGATCCATCTAAGTGAAAAATTTTTCATCAATCTTGAGCTAGAAATTGTCAAGGCCCATTTTCCTAGCTATCTTGTTCAATTTTGGATCAAAAGAGATCAAAAGGACATTGATTGGGTCTGACCTGGTACTGTACGGAATCAGGTGCTCAGACATGTGTGAGGAACATCCAATTTCAGTTTGGGAGTTCTCTTTCATGTTTGATCCAAAAATCTTGCTAGATAGCTTGTTTTGAAGCTATTTTTGTCTAGTTTCTGATGCAATCAGTTTCATTCCATTTGGTTGAGCCAATCAAAAGTTATAAGCTTTTGAAGAGGGTTAGGTAGGGCACCTAGACCTGGGTGGACACATTTGGTTTGGTCAAAAGATTGCTTGTTTGATCCAAAATCACAGTTGAATGCTTACCAATCTCATCTATATGTGATCTAGGCATTGTTTTGAGATCTTAGCCATTTTGTTTCATGCAATATCATTGTATTTGAGTCAAATTTGGTTTCTTAGTGTATTTCACACGTGCTAAGAGTGTTTGATCCTAACTTTTCCCATACTCCATCATTTGATGTGAAGTAGATCTAGTTTTGGAGAGATTGAGATAGCTAGTGAGAATCATCTCACAGTTTGTTGCAAGATCTTGCATAGGAGATGGTAGCACACCATTATTGGATCCTATAGTGAGAGAGAAGCAACATTTTTTGTTCATCACTTTTATTTATCTCCACTTTACATGACTTCAATGAGTTCATACTTGTTGCAACCAAGTGAGAGATTGTCTACTTCCAATTATTCAATATGGAAGTTGAGGATGGAGTCCATCTTGATACTCCAAGATGTGATGGACATTGTACTTGGGATTGAGGAGGAGCCTCAAGTCCTTCAAGAAGTACAAAAATACAAGAAGAGAGCTAGGATGGCTCTCCACTACATTAAGATGAATGTCTCTAATGAGATATCGAGGGAGATTGGTGATTGTTCTACATCCAAGGAAGCTTGGGATTGTCTCAAGTCCATCTATGAGGCTAAGAACACCTCTAGGCTCCTCACTCTTAGAAATCAAATATTCCAAAGTAGTCAAAAGAGTGATGAGAGTGCATCTAATTATGTTTTGAGAGTCAAGGATATTCATAGAGAGCTTGCATGTATTGGTGACTCAATCAATCAAAGTGAGCTAGTACAAGTCATTCTCAATGGGTTGAGAGATGAATATGACAACCTTGTCCAATCCTATGCTATTAAGGAGGAGCTACCAAGTTTGGAGGCCCTTCAAAGTGTGCTTATTTCTGAAGAATCAAGACAAGAGTACAAACTCTTGAGGATGGACAAGCTATCACTCAATCATGATGATGGCAAAGTTCTATTTGCCAAGCACAAAGAGAGGAGTAAGAAGCAACACCATCATTTCTCTAATGACAAAGCTAAAGACCAAGATGGAGAGGAGGAGGATACCTCTCATGCTTCTAATTCAAATCTCAAGAAGAAGATGATCAAGTGCTTTTATTGTGGCAAGAAAGGCCATTATGCCACCAATTGCTTCAAGAAGAAGAATCAACTCAATCAAGCCAACATCACCAATGAGAAAGAAGACTATATTGCAAGTGATGGAGAAGGCTCTCTTTTGGCATCAAGCTTCTCCTCTTCCACCTTCAACAAGGATGACTCATGGTATATTGATAGTGGAGCATCTTCACATATGTGTGGCTCCAAGCACTTTTTTTCATCTATTATGCCTTATGATGGAGTCAAGAAGACCATATACTTTGCAAGTAAGCATGAGTGCAATATTGAAGGAGTAGGGATTATTCCCTTGAAGCTTGCATCTTCTAAAGATCTCTTTCTCAACAATGTTCTTTTTGTCCCAAAGCTTACAAAGAACATCTTAAGTGTTGGCCAACTTCTTGATAGTGGTTTTGATGTCAATTTCAATATTGACAATTGTGTGATTAAGAAGGATGGTGAGATCCTTGCATATGGATCAAGATTTGAAGGCATCTACAAATTTGATCCAAGTGAGAGTGCAAACTCTCTTGATGTTTCTTATATTTCCAATATTTCAAAGGAGGAGGATTACACAAGATGCACATATCTTCTCTCTTCAAGTATTATGGTGTATGATTATTCCTTATTATTCAAAGCATATGTTGAGAAGAAATTCTCATTGAAGATCAAAGCTTTGAGGAGTATTGGAGCTCTTGAAGGAATAGCACCATATGAAGTTTTATTCAAGATGAAGCCTAAGGTTGATCACCTTAGTGAACTTGGTAGTGCTTGCTTTGCATATATTCCCTTGGAAACAAGAAGGAAGGATGATCCAAGCTCATGGATCATGATTGGATACTCATCCATCAAGGAGGCCTTTAGTGTCTTTACACTCTCTATTTCAAATGTGATGGTGAATAGAGATGTCATATTGCATGAAGATTCAATCTTGGAAGTGGCCGAGATCAAGGCTTCTCAAGAAGCATCACAAGTTATCCTTTTTGAAGGTATTCAAGTTATGATGGGGCCAATGTGTGAGGAGGAGTTTCTTCTTCATATGATTTCAAGAAGATCTTCAAGATGCATGGCCGAGTCTTTATGGCTCACCTTACATGGCAAAGAGGGGCATCTTTCATGTTGTATCTACTACAACACATTCATATATGCTTCTCTTCCTTTGCTTGAAATGCTATCCTGCTTCATTGAATTTTTTGGATCTCAAAGTTCAAGAAAAGCTATACTAGTTATGTATGATGCTTATGGTATGGACATGTTTCTTGTCATTATTGACTTAGATGTGTTTCCAATATTTTTTGAAAGCAAGATATTGTATTGTCAAAAGTATACTCTTGGTTCTAGTAAGAACAAGATTGAGCTTGGTACTCACTTTTTTGAAAATCATGTTTTCACATGTTTTGAGGCAAATTGTAAACTCCTCTTGAGATTAAGTGAAGCATCCAAAGTGGACACTTACATCCTTGAGAGAGTAACTAGCCTAAAAAAGATCAAGATAGTCTTTGATATCAAGATTAGATCCATCATGGATATAGTTCATTGTATGTGGACTAGTCAAGCTAGAAAGCATAATCTTGATAATCATCATTGTTTCACATCTTATGATCTTGATCTCCATGATCCTTATGAGGCTTGGAAGCCTCAGATTTCTCTATTTATGGTGCATCCATCATGCAAGTGGAACTTTCAAGGCAAAAATCATCATCAAGCATGGAGGAAGCCCATGATAATAGTGGCATATTGGTGGAGCACTCTTCAAAGACATTGGCAAGAGATCTCTACCAAAGAGATCTTATCATGGATATGGTGAGGGTGCTGCTATGATGGATCCCTTGGCTGATCTTCACTTCCTATGCATACCAAAGGATCCACTCAAAAAGATTTACAAACTTCTCAAGTGATCTAGTACCTTTCCAAGCTACTTTTTGAGGAGGAGTGTGAGAAATTGGCAAAATCCTAGCTTGGTATTTTTTTATGATAGAAGTTTGTAAGTGAATCTCACATGTGTGGAGGATGTTCCCACGTGTGGAGAATTGTAAAGTAAATCAAAATGTTTGATATAGGGGTCTCATAGAATTTCATAGTCAAGCATTTAGGTGTAGGATGTTGATAGGGTCAAATTTGGCATAGATGGCACATTATCCATTTCCACTTGTAATGCCAATATTGAGCCAAACTTGTGCCAATTAGAGTGTAGACAAGTGTCATGCTTTTGTTTGATGAAGCTTAAGAGGTCCAATAGGATTTAGAGGTGGAACCTTGTGAGGTCCAATAGAAAATTGAGGTGTGCTTGAATATAGTCCAATAGAATTTAGAGGTGCATGGATCAATGGTCCAATAGGATTAAGAGGTGGCAAAGTGTGATCCAATCATAGTTAAGCATAGTGGTAGCTCATGAATCTATTAGTATCATTGTACTCCTCCTTTTGGATCTAATTGATTTGGTGATTTCATGGATTTTGTGAGTTATTGGATTTCTAGCTTTCTCTCTCTACCCGAGAGCTCTTGATGTATTTTCTCTCTCTACCCGAGGAGAGCAGCTTGTTTTTACTTAGATTATTTTTTGAATACTTCCCACATGTGTGAGTGAGAGTTGGAAGTGATTGAATGCATGTAGTAGTGTGTTTTTGCCATAGGATTCAAGATTGATCTTGAATCTCAATCTAGTCTTGATCTTGGTGCATCTACACACCTTAGGAGATCACAAGTACATGTAGTGGACAGTCCACACGTGTGAAATTCAACAAATTCTTCTTTCTAAATCATAGAATCAGATGTGGATTTGTGGTATCCATCTGATAGGCATGCCAGCCATCCAAATAAATGGATTCTCTAGTATTTGGAAACAAGAGATAATATCCTATAGTGATTATAAGACAGCTAGAAGATCAGTGGATCTCTAGAATATCGGATAAGGCGGTTAAAGATTTTCTGGAAGGGAAAGCTGATGGTATGGGACATCAGTAATTTTGGAAAGGGAATTCTAGGACTGTAAAAATCTGATGATCAATGGTGTTATATCATATAAATGACTACTTGTGGGAATGGACTTAGAATTTAGATAAATTTTAAGGTTAAAGTGTTTCAATTTCATAAATCTAGAATATTTCTTTTTGCATAAATGGATTTCGATGGAAGGTAGTTTCTGTCACTCGTGTTGAAAATATTTGAAGGGAAAGTCCTGTGCATAATAGAGTGGATCCTTTTGTGGAATACACTTATTACTGACTTTTATTAGTTTTTTCATATATTATCTTTCCAGTTAACTTTTATTGAAATTTATAATTTTCTTAAAAGGAGGGGTGAAGTAGTGGAATAAAATTCTATCTAGAAATCTGTTAGTTGCATAGTTTTCACAAGAGACCCAGTCATGGTATAGAAATGAGATTTGGTCTGAAAGTAATTTCGGATAGATTCAAAGTAAGGTTCCTAATTGGAACTTTTCGAATAAGAGAAATTCTCTAGGGATTGTGTGGACAATCTGGAACTAGAACAGGTTTGATATTGAATCATTATCTATAAGTAGTACAGTGAAAGGTCAAAGGTTACTAATTCCATTTTGTTTGGAATAGAAGTAAGTTTGATCAGGATATAAGTCTGAGAGTTCTGTATTGGATCAATCTAATCTTAGTTTTAGTACTAGGATCAGTGAGGAGTTGATTGAGTGGATGAAATTATGTAATTAGAGGTAAGTTGGATTGGAAAACTGTTGAGATTGAATGTTATTCGTCTCAAAGATTTCTTGGATATGTTATTTACTCATGAGAAATAGAAAATCTTTTGTAGCTGAGTTACAAGATCTCAATGAGATATGTAACATATGTGGGTTCTTGAGGAATCTGCCAGATAAAAAATGTGTTTATGTATTGGGTCAGAGTGAGATTATTCACATATGTACACAATTAATCTTGTATGAATCTATTGTGTATTCCTGATTACTAGGGTTATTTGGTGCACTTAACCTTGTCGGTGAACATAAACATGTGATCAAGTATTGTTTTGATAAATACTTGCAGAGTTAACAAATCTTTGGCTTGGAGATTTATGGATTAACTTATAAATGATTTGGATGAGGATCTAAATATGGTGTCATACTAGTATAATTGAGATCTGCACCTAGACATTTGAGATTTCTGAATCATTGGCAATTAACTTGAGTAGTTGATTACTCCAACATGAAGTTAATTGGTAAAACGATCAGTGTGATGTGGATTCACCGAGAACTGATGGTTTTGAATTATAATGCTTGAAAAACGCATGATTAGTGAATCATTTCGGTTCATCAGTTAAAATTGTGTGCATTGGATATACAATATTCTTGGGATAGAGTATTCCTTAGTTAAGGAAGGGACTCAGTTCATTAGTGATTGTATTTCAGAGACCTCAATTGGATAACGAATCATAAGATGCGAAACTTTCAAAATTACCACTGAGTCTGACTGTCTTGGGCCCATTGGGCCCAGACCTCTTTAGACACGAATTGTCTTCCACACAGTTTGGCGTAGCGATTCTTGCTATAAATTTTACTCAAACTTCTGTACATGGGAGGCACCATGGATGAATATTGCTCCATCCAGGTTTGCTAACAATTCACCTCTCCCAGTCAAATCAAATGATGTTGATGCTTCTTGAATGAATACTCCTAATGTCTATATTGACCCACAAAAAAATTTGTTGTGTTCAATCAATACTTGTCAAGCTTGCAACTTTGAATGATTTTTCATGTCGATTATTGAGCTCCTTGCCCATGAAATATAGTTGTGGACAACAAACAAATGTTTTTTTAATCTGTAATTCATAAAAGCAAGAAAAACTACTTTTAATCTCCCAACCTACCACCATACAACTAGTGAAAATTCATGTTAAATATTAGAGAACTATTTGACAGTAGAAGTAACTGCCTACAAACGAGATCTTCTAAATAAGGTTTGTGAGAAACAAACCATAAACCTCAAAAGCTAACCAGAAGATAAATCCTCTTATAGCTCTATGCAACACACTTTCTATCCACACAACTCATTCAGACAATATGGGCAAAAATTGCATAACATTCATTGAACATCAAAAGTAGGCACATGAGGTGTTTTGATCTTCAGTGTTTTCATTTTAGTTGTGATCACCTCAGCCATGTTCACATGCATATTCTTTCCACAAACAAAAAGTTACTCAATGCTCTCATCTATCTCCCTTCAGTGACAATCTATCCATTACAAACCCTAAGACCTAAACCTAACGTGACTCCAAAGCAACACCAACCTCAACCTTCAATTCTTGGATCGTCATAAGACACTCAAAAGCATCAATTTCTTCGTTGTCATGCGCCCATAGTGGTTTTACGGCCACACACATAATTATATCCCACATAAAGTTGCGAGTGCACGAATGCATGTTCACGTTGACATACAGCGCAAGCAAGGTCCCACCCATATTCAAAGAATTGTTTTATTATTGGTAGGGTTTGAATATCGATAAGCTATTGTGACAATTTGCCAGTAGTTGTATATCAATCACCTTTTTATAATTGCGGCAATAAAAATATTCTTTCAACCCATAGCTAATGCAATTTTTGCTCTTGAATCATGGCTAATAATAATTTTTTGATGTTTATGGAAGGAGTCTAAAAATTTCTATTTTCATCATTTTTCGTTTAAAAAGATGTTCACTTGAGATCAATCATTGAAGATCTCAATGGGTCACATTCACAAGCAATAGCAGAGGAACTCCAAATCCTTCAGAATGCATGTAAAAAGCAAAGGCCATAAGGTAAATTGAAATGCTATAATGCAACTATAGAAAAGCAAAAACCCAACAAAATATATAGTAAAAGCCTACTACATGATGCATATTGCTAGATAGGATAGTCACAATTTCAAGTATAACAGTAAGCTATGAAGTAGCAGTCCAAGTTTTGCAAGGTTTCAAGCATCAAATGAAGACAAGGCACCATGTCCTTGAGGTTTCACAACCAACCCCAAAAAAACTAGGCAGAAAATCATTCATTTCTTTATGCAAACACCCATAATTTTTTATGTTTAATAATTTTGACCTTCTAGAGACCCGACAATTAAATACATTGCACGCATTTTCAATCGTATATAGCATAGCGATTCTTGCAGCCTTGTTATTCATATGGTGTTTGAGTAAATGCATATGGTGTTTGTTATAGTGAAAGATGGTAGTTGTTACTTGTATCTTCTAGTTGGCGAAATTTGATAGTAGAAAAAGCTCGCTTTGAATACAAAAAAGCTCGCCTTAAAAAGCTCATCCAAAAAAAAGCTCACCGCAAAAAGCTCGCCAAAAAATCACACCCATCGGTGGGATCTTTCTTCACCAAGATAAAAGAGCTGAGAGATCAACTTGTGGCAATTGGAGAACCAATTAGGGACGTTGAATTGGTACATACCACTATGAGTGGTGTTTCGGAAGGTCTACAAATGTTTGTGAGTGGCATTGCTTCGAGGGAGAGATTGCCTACTTTTGAAGACTTGCACAAAATCATGTTGCAGGAAGCGCAGCCACCTGGTTTTGTAGCATCCAACTTATAAAGGCCACAGTTACTATCCCGATAACCTTTCACTATCACCTTACAATTGTGGTCCATATCCTTCATTAGGCATCCATCCTTGACAGATTCAACCTTGAGATGTTGATTTGCCATCACACCAACAAAAAGCAAACTCTTTTTGAGTCCAGGAACATAAAGCAAATTAGGGATATTCTTGATCTTACCATCAAAAACTACATAGGTACATTGCCAACATCCTATATTTGGCATTCCTCTCCATTGCCTTGTGTGACCTTGTCCCCATCATGGATTGGTGAGAATTTTTCAAACCAATCGTTCCTGGTCATATGCCTTGTGGCACCTGAATCTATGAACCATCTGGCACCATCATCAACTTGGGATGCCAATGCCGATGAGAAGACACTTGTCTCATCATCTTCCCCGTCATCTGTGAAAATTGTCAACATTTCCTTGTCTAGTTTTAGGCCAAAATTGCTAAAAATGGCACATAGTTTAGGATCTGACTTTTCACACGTGTGAAACAGGTCTAGATATTTTTAGTAAGTGTATTTTTTCAGTATGAAGAAGTGTCAAACTTCAAGACCTTCGAAATGAGTCCATTTTCATGTATTTTGGACATATATGCCAATTTTACCTATATAGGGCATATTTTAGGTAAGGAGGGTCTAGAGAGAGGAGAGAGAGTCATCTCTCTCAGCTCTATATAGCAGGTAGGCCGTGGAGAAACAGGTTGGAGCAGATCCATTGTATTTTTTTGCTTAATGAGAGATTTTTCTATTGGGTTCTCCTTCCATTGTTGGCATTGTGTAGTGATTGAGTTCAAGCTTTGTGTGTATGATCTTAGGTGCTTTCCAAAAGTGGTAGGCTGATGTATTATGGACTATATAATGCTATTTTGGGCCGCACTTGATGTTTATGGAAGTTTCCATTTGTGATAAATGTTTTTTGATCAAGTTCTTTGCATTCTAGGTAGCATAGAATGTGTTGCCAATTCCTAGCTTATGTAGTTTGGAGTGCAAGCATTCAAGCCAATGATCTTGGAGTTTAGATCCACTTAGGATCTGTATTTTTCACATGGTATCAGAGCTGGTTGGCTTCTATTTACAGTAAGTATTCCATTTTTGGTGATATTTGGATGTTTGATCAAGTTCTAGCATGATTTTGCATTGCTTTGTTGATCAAATCTTACTAACCTTTGTTTTGTGAGTTGAACTTGTGGATCAAAAGCATATTTCAGGTCTATTGAAGATCAGAGGCTGAAAAGAAACTATTTTGGATCAGATCATAACACCTAATCATTTGTGATTGTGAGGCTTGTGCATATTCAATACTAACAATGTTCTTTTCAATCCTATTGTTGACAATCTCCATTCTTGGATGAACACTCTCCTTAAGTGGATGAAACTTCTCCTTAAGTGGATGACAAATGCTCTTTTGAGTGAGTTGTAATTCTCCTAAAGGCTGAGCAAAGCTCCCATTTGGATGAAAGATCCCCTTTTTGGGTGAACATATTGCAAGCTCCATTGTGAAGAGCATATTGTAAAGATTGTCATCAATTTTGGCATAAATTTTGGTGTACTTTGTTGAGCATGTAAGTAACTCTCCTTATGTAATTTGATTGGAGCATTTGCTGGAAGGTGTTAACCATTATGCAAGTGTGTTTTCAGGTTCTTAACAGGTTGAGGAACATTCTCATGTGAAGTGATCTTAGATCTACATCTAAACACCAAGATTTGACAAGATCGTGAAGCTAGTCTTGTGATTCACTAAGTGTGCTCATTCATTCACCTCTAAATCTTGTATTTATCACTTGCTGGAGTTTATAAACTTTTAGAAGTGTGGTTTACATGTGGTTTTACAGGTTGAATCAATATCTTAGTGTGTTGATCATATGTTGATCAAGTTTGTTCATTACTAGGTAATCTTGGCATCCTAGTTTTGGGTATTTTCTAAGAATGCAAGTAACTCTTCACACCATAACTTGATTTGGTCACTTGCTGGAAAGTTTGAGAGCTTAAGCAAGAGTGTGTTCAGGTTGGTTTGATTTTGTAATCCATTCTTAGTGTGTGCAAAGTGTTGCATGTGTTTCAATCTTCCTTTCTATGCTTGGAAACCATCTAGGTTCAAGATAGAAGTGTTTTAGGGTCCTAAATCTTCATAGATCTCTTTATCTATCATTTGTTGAGAGAAAAGTGAGTGCTAAGTGCTTTAGGACAAAACCTAAAAGTTGAAGAAACATTAGAATCATGGCTTCCAATGGTGGGATCATGCTAGAGTCTAGTGAAAGGTTGAGTTCATCAAACTACTCTACTTGGAAAGTGAGGATGGAGTCCTTACTTGAGTTGAATGAACTCATGGACATAGTTGCAGAAATTGAAGAGAGACCTCTCACACTTCAAGAGCAACAAAGGTTTGATAAGAAGGCCAAAAGGGCTCTTCATATCATTAAAATGAATGTTACAAATGAACTTCTCAAGGAAGTTGAAAAGTGTCAAAGTGCAAGTGAGGCATGGAATGCCTTAAAGAAGCTCTTTGAATCAAAGTCCACATCTAGGGTATTGACCCTAAGGAGACAAATATTTTCTAGTAGGCAAAGAGAGGGTGAAAGTGCTCATGCATTTATCTTGAGAGTTAAGTCCCTAAGTGATGATTTAGCATGCATTGATGAGAACATAAAAGATGGTGAAATAGTCCAAGTTATGTTGAATGGTTTGCTAAATGAACATGCTAACCTTGTGCAAAGTTTTGCCATTCAAAGAGTCTTGCCAAGTGTGGTTGACTTGCAAGAAATCTTATTGGCTGAAGAACATAGGTTGCAATCAAAGCTTGATGGTGCATCCTTGCAAGGTGGAGGTGAAGAGGCTTTCTTCACAAAAGGCAAATTCAAGGGCAAAGGTAAAGGCAAAGGGAAATGGTCCAAAGGTGGTAACTTTGATCATGATGATCACTCTTCCTCTTCCTCTTCTACTAAGAACAATAAGTCAAAGTTCAAGTGCTTTTATTGTGGGATAAAAGGACATTTTGCAAATGAATGCCATAAGAAACAAAATGCTAGATCTAGGTTGAGATCTAATGTACTTCTTGGAGATGATAATTGTTGTGCTAACTTGGCAAGCTTTGGTGAATCTATGGTCAATTTTTTGGATCCATTGGATCTTGAAGATGCACTAGTGTTACCTACTAGTCATATGGAGTCATGTGGAGCTAAATTAGCATCATGTTTGTACTCTTCTACTCATGGACTTCCAAGGCTTGGTGGTTCTTCAATGGTGCTAGATGGCAAGTGCAAAAATGGAAAAGGTAAGGAAGGAGCTAACTTCATCAATGGAGTTGATGAAGATTCTTCTTTGGAAGTGATTGTTGCTAATGACTTGTTTGTTCATATGGAAAAAGATGGAGATGCTAAGTGTCATTCTTTGCAAGAAGATGGTTGTTCTTCTAATTCTTTTCATATTGATGTATGTAATCATGTGGGAAAAGATGATGGTGCTTTGAGCATGCTTGAAGGAAATGGTTCTTTTACATCTTTTTGTGATAAAGTCATTTGTGCAACAAGTGGTGTCACATTTCTTCATAAAAAGAGTAGATCAAAGGTTTCTATCATGAGACTTGGTGAGGGAGATCACAAGTCAAAAGGAAGAGAAGTATGTGAAGTGTTCAAAGTAGGATGTACTTTGAATGATGTTTTTATGAACGATAGTGAGGAAGAATCATTATCATATGACTCATTACCTAAATCATTGAGTAGAAGTTCATGTTTGAAAAGAGAGAGTACTTCAATCACTCTTATGTTGAAGGTACTAAGGATTCTTTTCTTGGCTTCTAATATTCAAGAGTCTTCTACTTCTTATGGTGCAACTATCAAGAGGGAGGTTTCTAACTTTTGTGGTGCTAGCATTAAGAGGGAGTCTTGTGAAGGAAAGGGCAATGGAAGAGTGGTTCTTGGGAAGATCCAAAGCATGGATCTAACATCTCTTCATCAACTCAAAGCATTCTATGATTGTGGTGGATTGTTCATTCATGGTCAAGATGGCAAAAGGTTGGTTGAAGAAGACTACATGGAGCAACTCAAGTGGCAACTTCTTCAAGGCAAGGGAGATATCATTGGTGAGCTTATTGAGGTTTGTTATGAACTCAAGAGGGCTGTTTTGATTAGGTTTGATACTCATCTTCACCTACTCTACTTCATGTTAAATGGAAATGTTGGAATCTATCTTTTGGTTTATGATGGTGGCATTGTTTTCACTAACTATAGTGAAGGGTCAAATTTGAGCATTGATGAGATCTTGTGGGATCTTAATCATGTGTTTGAGAGGGAGTATCTTCAGAGTTTCAGATCTGAAGATGTTCACATATGCAAGATCTTTGATGTCTTATTGGAAGATCAAGAGGTTGATCTTGGATTGCTTCATCAACACCAAGAGACAAGTGGCAATTCGAAGCTAGTGAAAAGCATCAAAGAAGAGACAAATGGTCAAGGCATTTTGGATCTGTTTTTACAGGTTCTTGAAGGTTCAAGTAAGGTCTTTGGAGCTGCAAGGAAGTGTCTTCTTACTCTACCTCACTTGCCTAATCTCATGTATGAACATTGTTATGTCAATGTGTTGAAATTGTCAAATTTCAATAAAACTAGTTCCATAGTTTTGCATCCTTTGGATCTTGGAGATGGAATAGTTATCATTGCTGGTTTGTATGATCAAGTACATGAATTCATTCAGATCTTGAAAGGTATTGAAGTGGTCAATATGTTTTCTTTTGAACAAAGTTCAAGATCTAGTATTCTAGTGTTGGCAAATTGGCAACTTGTTGACATTGTAGGATCAAGCGTTGTGTGCAAATCTTGTGGAGGTACTTCAAGTATTTCAAGTTCAGGTTTTGGTCATTCAAATGGAGTAGGGAACACATCTTTTTGGCATTCATTCACTCAAAGGCTTTCATGGATTGAAGATCTACAAAGGCAAGGTGGTGATGGAAGTTCATTCATGGAGATACATGTTGCATTCACTATATGTATAGTGAAATGTGGAGGAGGCATGCAAACACTTGTTGATCACTTTCATTTACAACTTGTTTGCTGCTATTTTACAGAGAAACCAGAGATGGATACATGGAGGAATTCATTAATTGAGATTCTATGTTCTTTTACATGTACCATTTTTATGATTCTATGTAAAATTGATGTAAGAAATAGTGAAGCATCCTATATGGACACTATTATCTATATCAATTATGTTGTGTCCTATTTTGTACATATTAGGATCCTTGAGAAGAGATCTATTCTGATGATGGAGATCATTCTTAAGTTGGAACAAAGTAGTGTTGTAAAACTAGCAAGTTAAGTTGAAGAGGGAGTGTGAAAATTGTCAACATTTCCTTGTCTAGTTTTAGGCCAAAATTGCTAAAAATGGCACATAGTTTAGGATCTGACTTTTCACACGTGTGAAACAGGTCTAGATATTTTTAGTAAGTGTATTTTTTCAGTATGAAGAAGTGTCAAACTTCAAGACCTTCGAAATGAGTCCATTTTCATGTATTTTGGACATATATGCCAATTTTACCTATATAGGGCATATTTTAGGTAAGGAGGGTCTAGAGAGAGGAGAGAGAGTCATCTCTCTCAGCTATATATAGCAGGTAGGCCGTGGAGAAACAGGTTGGAGCAGATCCATTGTATTTTTTTGCTTAATGAGAGATTTTTCTATTGGGTTCTCCTTCCATTGTTGGCATTGTGTAGTGATTGAGTTCAAGCTTTGTGTGTATGATCTTAGGTGCTTTCCAAAAGTGGTAGGCTGATGTATTATGGACTGTATAATGCTATTTTGGGCCGCACTTGATGTTTATGGAAGTTTCCATTTGTGATAAATGTTTTTTGATCAAGTTCTTTGCATTCTAGGTAGCATAGAATGTGTTGCCAATTCCTAGCTTATGTAGTTTGGAGTGCAAGCATTCAAGCCAATGATCTTGGAGTTTAGATCCACTTAGGATCTGTATTTTTCACATCATCTTCGGCAATGTTGTCTTGTTGCTTCACTTTTCCCGCCTTTATGTCCACTTTCTTCTTGTAACATTCACATGCCCAATGACCTGGTTTGTAGCAATAGTAACATTTGCCTTTCTTCTTCCTTTTCACCTTCGATGATAACTCTCCCTCGTCATCATCATCCTTGGATTTCTTAGAAATCCTCTTCCACCCTTTCTGCTTGCCTTTAGCAAGCAATGCTTGATCATCTTGACTTCACTACCTCGCTGTCAAGATCCATCAACCTTTGATGAGGCAAAGGATCACAAAGAGTGGAAAAGGGCAATGGAAGTGGAGATGGAGTCCATCCACAGGCATGGTACGTGGGAGTTAGTTGATCTACCACTTGGAAAGAAACCCATTGACAACAAATGGGTGTTTAGAACAAAGTTTCATGCAGATCGCACGATAGCAAAGCATAAGGCACGCCTAGTAGTGAAGGGCTATGAGCAAAACAAAGGAATTGACTATGAATAGACATTTGCTCCAGTGGCTAAGTGGACTACGCTACGCCTTAGCATCTCATTTTCGGTGGAAGATCCATCAAATGGATGTGAAGCCCACATTTTTGAATGGTGACTTAGAGGAAGAAGTTTACATGGTCCAATCACAAGGCTTTATGGCAAAGGGACAAGAACATAAGGTGTGCAAGCTACACAAAGTACTTTATGGCCTTAAGCAAGCACCACGTGCATGGTATGGACGCATTGACCATTACTTTCTTTCTCATGAGTTTGTAAGGACAAATTCACATCCAAATCTTTATGTTCTTATAAACAAAGATAGCATTGCCTTGATTGTACTTTTATGTTGATGATATTATTATCACGAGCAATGATGAGAATTTCATTCATTCTATCAAAATCAACTTGTGCAAGCAATTTGAGATGATAGATTTAGATCTTATGCACTATTGCTTGGGTGTCGAAGAATGGCAAAATGGAAATGATATCAGGCTATGTCAAAGCAAGTATGTGCGCGAGATATTAGAGATATTTCATATGATAGAGTGCAAACCTTCCATCACTCCTTGAGAAGCTAGTAAGAAGTTGTCTCATGTTGATGATAGTGCACAGGTTGACGCTACTTTATTTCGTCAGCTAGTTGGGAGTTTGATCTATCTTACACCTACACGTCATGATATCTGCTATGCTATTAAGTCTGATTAGTCAATTCATGTCATCACCAACTATGGATCATTGGAAAGACGTGAAGAGGATTTTGAAGTACGTGAAAGGTACACCTAACCTTGGCTTGGTCTACAAAAGACAAAGCACTTTACCACCGCACTAGAGGGCATGGCGCCGCTCGAGAACCTTATTGAAATTAACGACACATGCGTGCAGACCACACGGACGACATCACAAGTAGCCCCAGCAAGTGCCACATTACCGGTTGCTCCCACGAACCTCACAACGGCCTACCAAGCCTTGGGGACCTTTATCCAAGATGCGGTAGCGGCCAAAACCTCACTGGAGTAGCACCCAGCTGCGAGCCGACATTACACAACGCCAGCAAGATTTGTTGATCACTCAACAACACGAGTAGAAAGGACAGAAGGAGATCTTGAAGCTGCAGCAACACGAAGGTGGCCTTAACCACTATATTCAAAGCCTCTTCAAAGCAGTCACAGATGCTTCCATGAAGGTCTAGAAGCTTCAAATAGAAGCTACCCAATGGCTCTCACCCCCCTCCAAGCACAACTTCAAATTTATGAGACAAAAAATACTTGTCTGGGAGTGGAGGTGCAAGCTTTGCAAAATGAGAAGGCCACATGGTTAGCTCAACTGGCACCTAATAATAGATCACTTACACAAGCAAAAATGAACCTATTTCGACATCAAGTACAGGTTTATAGCTAGACACTAAATAGCTACCCGGCCGGGTTTGACGGATGCCATGCAAGTGCCAACCAAGAATTGGCCTAGGCCAAGCAAGCTCTCAAGGCCTGTCAAAGATTCATGGAGCAAAATCCCAACAAGCCCCTGTGAAAATTCCAGCACCACCTGTATTCGATTCTACATAGGCCAGCTCCAACCATGACAAAGGTAAACAAGCAGTCCAGATCATGGCTTAGCTGCGCAAGATCAGGGGCACCAAGACACCACAGGAGCTGATACCCAAGGGTGTTGGATTTATCTCCTTTACTATCCTAAATCCTATGTTAATCTACCTCCATTCATGCTGTTGTATTTTACTTGTGTTGTTGCACAGTCTGCATATTTACATGTAAAATAAGACAAGCAAAAAGCACGACTATCTGCATAAATACAAGTAAATTTCCACAGGCAAAAAAAAGGCAAAAAAGATGAAACTATGTTTTTACACGTAATTCATGACTGTTAAAAATTCACAATTCTAGCTTGACTAGTTTTGGTCATATGACTTGTAAATAGTTAGATGGTCATGATGTGGCTTGTCACATGTGCCAAATAGCATAGGATTCCATTCATAAGGATGTTCTCAAGTAGACCTAAGTGTTAGAACCTTTGGAATGAGTCCAAATTATGCTTAGATACAAGGGAGAAAAAATAAGAGCTATTTTTGGTAATTTTTGCATTGTTGAGGGATCTCCAAGATTCCAACCCTAACTTGGTAGGGATGAAAGATCCACCAAAATTAGCATTAGGGATAGGTTTAGGGCTACTCATACCTGCCCAAAACCGTGATGGATCATGTATATATAGGTGATGATATCTCACCAAAATCAATCAAGCAATTTCATGTTTTTTCTCTCATAATGGTGCAATTGCTCTCTATGTTCATAATTGTTTGAGTACTTGTGATTACTAATGATTATAGGATTGAATGTAGGTCTGGTGTACAGTACTCAGACTGTGGGAGGCCGTACTTTCACACGTGTGAAGCCTTCTTCAAGGATTTGGGCCATTTAGTGAGGTTCAAGCATAGATTTTTGATGGATTTTGATGGTTCAACTTGTGCTAATCTTATGAAATCATAATCTATTGTTTCCCTCATCATTTCAAGTGTTTTAGGGTCCTTATTTGCTGTAATTTTTACATGGTATCAGAGCCTAAAGGCTAAAATGAGCTAAATCCTTGGTTTTCATTCAATTTGATCACAATTTTTGATCTAAATCTTGTGTAGATTGGATCTTAGCATCTAGTATTGATTCTAGAACTCAAAGTGAGTCAAATACATTGGAGATTGGTGTTGTGTGACTTCATTTGCAGGTGTTTAGGTGTCTAAAACCAGAGGCAAAGTTGAATTCAATTCACATTACCAAGATAGCAAGTTTTGCTTGCTCCAAGCATTGATTTCTAAGCAAGTTTTGGAGGTGATTTCATAGAGGAGGCTTTCTAGAATTCAAGGAGAGGGAAGATCAGAGTTTTGGGGACTCTTCAAGGCTGTTCTAAGGTGTAGTAGACACCTCCTAAAGTGATTTAGGTTCAGTCCAACCATTGCTTGACTTATGCACCAAATTAGATCAATTTTTCATCAATTTTGATCATTTTTTGCTTGTGATTGGATAGTAGATTGTGTTGCATCCTCATTAAGTTCCATTTAGATCTTTTACAAGTGATTTTGGAAGTATATTAGGTTGCTGAAATTCACTCTTGATCAGATCATTTGAAAGCTTTAATGTTCTTTATAGAAAGAGGGGCAATTCTACTAGTATTGTCTACTTCAATCAAGCAAGTGCATTGTTTCTAGTATTCTATGATTTGATTTTGTTAGAGATCATTCTTAGATCTTTATAGGAAGTCTATTACTGATCTTTTCAGGTCCCTAAGAAGTGGGATAAGGTAGACCTTCAATCAAATCAATAGAAGTAACCTTCATTTGTGTCAAGTCCTTGATTAGGAGACTAGATGGCATCTATAAATGCATATCTTTTGGATACTAATGAAAGGCTCAACAAAACTAACTATTCCATATGGAAAGTTAGAATGGAATCTATCATGATCATGCAAGATCTTATGGAAATTGTAAATGGTAAGGAGGGTGAACCTATCCATCCTCAAGAAAAAGCCAAATACATCAAGAGGTGCAATGTTGCACTACATTGCATAAAAATGAATGTTGCAAATGAACTCTTAAGAGAGGTAGGAGATTGCACTTCAGCTCAAGATGCTTGGGAGACTTTGCAAAAGGTCTATGAATCCAAGAACCAAACTAGAATGTTAGCTTTGAAGAATCAAATCTATAGAAGCTATCAAAAGAAAGGAGAGAGTGCACATACTTTTGTCCTAAGAGTAAAGGAATTGAACAAAGAGCTAGCCTTTATAGGTGACCCTATCAAGGATGAAGAGCTTGTTCAACTCATATTGAATGGACTAAGCTTTGAATTTGACAATTTGGTTCAGGGATATGCAATTATGGATAAGCTACCCATACTTGAAGAACTCCAAGGCACACTCATGGCTGAGGAATCAAGAAGGAGCCAAATGCAAGAGAGGATGGATAGGCTTTCCATCCAAGGTGGAGATGACCAAGCTCTCTTCACCGAAGGCAAAGACAAGTCCAAAGGAAAAGGATCAACATTCAAGAAGTCTACAAAGCTTGAGGATCAAGAAGGACCCCCAAAGGCATCTCCATCAACCACCAAAGTCAAGAAGGACAAATCAAAGGTGAAGTGCTACTATTGTAGCAAGATGGGGCATTATGCCTCGGAATGCTTCAAGAGGAAGCAAGATCAAAGCCAAGCCAACATGAGCAAATAGGAGGAGGAGGAGAGTTCACATGAGGACTCTCTCATGATGTCCATATTTTCTTCAACAAGCTTCAAAGGAGAAGATCCTTGGTGGATTGACTCGGGTGCTAGTTCACACATGACTAGTAAAAGGGAGTTTTTCTCTTCTCTCTTATCTTATGATGGACCTATAAAGTCTATCTATACAGCAAATGATGAAGCTTGTAAGATTGAAGGAGTTGGTAGCATTCCCCTTTGCTTAGGATCCTCCAAAAAGATCAACATAGAAGGTGTTTTGTACATTCCTACAATAACAAAGAATCTACTAAGTGTTGGCCAAATGGTAGACAATGGTTTCAATGTTGACTTTGCTTCAAATGAATGTTTCATCAAGAAGAAGGGTAAGATAGTGGCTAAGGGCACTAGACTTGGCAAACTTTATAAGCTGGATGCATTTGTGGATACTAATGTTGTCATGTTGGCCGAGAAGGGCAAGATATCTACCTTTACTTTATGGCACAAAAGACTTGGACATGTCAACTCGGGTTCCATGGAGGCTATGATCAAGGAGGAGTATGCTTTAGGCCTACCAAGGTCTATTGGGAAGGAAGACAAGGTTTGTGAAGCTTGTGCCTTATCCAAGGCAGATAAGAAGGTGTTTCCTAACTCCATCACAAAGTCATCTCATCCTCTTGAACTCATACACTCGGATGTGCACATTGCTAGCACCAAATCTAATGGAGGTTCATCCATGTTTTTAACCTTCATTGATGACTACTCAAGATATTGTTGGGTGTTCTTACTTTCCTTCAAGTCTCAAGTATTTGATACTTTTGTAAAGTTCAAGTTGTTTGTGGAAAAGCATCATAATCATAGCATCAAGATTCTTAGAAGTGACAATGGTGGAGAATTCATCTCCAATGAGTTCAAGGCCTTTTGTGAGGAGGAAGGAATCAAGAAAGAGACTTCTTGTCCTTACACTCCTCAACAAAATGGAGCTGTTGAAAGAAGGAATAGAACATTATGTGAATGTTCTAAGGCTTTAAGATTAGATGCTTGTTTGCCCAAATCCTTTTGGGGTGAGTCTCTTGTATGTGCAAACTACTTGATGAATAGGGTGTCTTGCAAAGCAATTGAAGGCAAAACTCCTTATGAGATGTTGTATGGAAAGAAACCCAATCTTAATCACTTGAAAGTTTTTGGGTGTATATGTTATGTGCATGTGCCATTGGAAACAAGAACCAAGGAGGATCCATCTTCCACAAGAGGGATCATGCTTGGATATGCAAGTTCAAGCAAGGGCTACAAAGTCTATCTCCCATCCTTGAACAAATTTGTTGTTTCAAGGGATGTCATCTTTGATGAACATCATATGCATATGCTTGAAGAAGGCTCAAGTGCTCCAACAATCAAGAAGAAGATGGCCGAGGAGCAAGATCTTGGTTTTGAGGAGGAGCTCATGGAGGAGCAAGCACCAAACCCACCTATCACACCAAGGAGATCTTCAAGGGCAAAAGTGGAGACATCAAGGCTCACATATCAAGGCAAAGGACAGCAAGTTGAGGGTATCTCATCCACTTCTTATGCTTTATCTAGTTTTGAAGAACCGTCTAATGTTGAAGATGCATTGAACTCCAAAGAATGGTATAAAGCTATGTTGGATGAGTATGATGCCTTGATTGAGAATGAAACTTGGTTGCTTGTTGAGAGACCTCAAAGGAATGTAATAGGATGCAAGTGGGTCTTCAAGCTTAAGTTGAATGCAAATGGGAGTGTTAACAAACATAAAGCAAGATTAGTTGCAAAAGGTTATGCTCAAGAGAGAGGGATAGACTATGAGGAAACTTTTGCACCCGTGGCCAAGATGGTCACAATAAGACTAATCATTGCACTTGCATCACATTTTGGATGGATTCTATGTCAAATGGATGTCTCTAGTGCTTTCTTGAATGGTTTTTTGGAAGAGGATATCTATATGGAGCAGCCACAAGGGTTCATCAAGCATGGAATGGAGAACAAAGTATGCCATCTCCAAAGAAGCATCTATGGCTTGAAGCAAGCCTCGAGATCTTGGAATTCAAGACTACATTGCTATCTTATTTCACTTTCTTTTGTTCAAAGTGAATATGATCCTACTCTTTACATTAAGTTTGATGATGTTGGTATTGTACTTTTACTCATTTATGTAGATGACATCATCATTAGTGGAAATAGTGTTGATGGTATTGAAAAAATCAAGATAGATCTATCCTTAGAGTTCAAGATGGTAGATCTAGGGTGTCTTCACTTCATGTTAGGCATAGAAGTACTTAGAGGGTCTGATTTTATCTTTATAAGTCAAGTAAACTATGCTCAAAGTCTTTTGAAGAAGTTTAAGATGGAAGTATGCAAAAGTGTTGACACACCAATGGAGCAAGATGTAAAAGTGCCAAATGAAGATGATGAAAGATCCTTCATGGACATCACTTTGTTTAGGCAACTTATAGGTTCCTTAATGTGGATCACTATAACTAGACCAGATCTTAGCTTTAGTGTATGTAGGTTGAGCCAATCCATGCAAAAGCCATTGAATATCCATTGGAAAAAGGCTAAGAGGACTCTAATATACATCTCGGGTACATTGGATTTTGGGATTCTATATAGAGGAGATGTGATTAACCTTCATGCATTTAGTGATTCAGATTTTGCAGGGGACAAGAGGGATAGGAAATCAACAAGTGCCTATTCAACTTTCATAGGAGAAGGTGTGGTTTCATGGCTTTCAAAAAAGCAAGAAACTATATCTCTATCTTCAACTGAGGCCGAGTACAAAGCTTTGACAACCACTACAAAGGAGGTACTTTGGATCAAGAGATTATTGGTGGAACTAAAGATCATGGATTCAGAGGAGGCACCAATCATCTACAATGACAATATATCAGCCCAACGCCTTGCATCTAACCCAATCTTCCATGCAAGATCTAAGCACATTGAGATATGCCATCACTTTGTGAGAGAAATGGTGCAAGCCAAGGAGATTGCTTTGGAGCATGTTCCAAGCAATGATTGCTTTGTGTTCAGATTCGTGTCAATATTACTTAATCTGGCTGTCTGCTCTTCGTGAATTATTATTAGTCTAGCTATTCACGACTAGTACTTAGTCTTGTTTTTCACAACCAATTTTCAGTCTAGCTCTTTGTTTGTGGGAAAAAAGACCCCTTTTTCAAGTTATTTTTGACGGAAAATCATAGCCACGCACTATTACGCCAATGCGGAACTGTTTAAAACTGACGCGTAAATGGCCCATTATGGCCGGTTGCACTTTTATTGAAACTTTGTCTATTTATTAATATACGCTAGACTTAAATTTATTTAAGAGGCCTATGCCCCTAGTTCCCAAGTTAGTCGGGGCTAGGAGGTGTCAGTTCGTCTTAAAACTAGTTAAATGCCAGTTTTATTCACCGTAGGCCACTTTAGTGATCTAAAAGCAGTTTTGGGACTCAGCCCTTAAGTTTGGGCCCAACTGCCAAAAAGCCCCTATTGGTGCCCATTCATGAAGAGGTGCACCTCTTTGGGCCTCAGCCCTCTCTAGCATTAGAAGGGGCCAACCTCTACGTAACACCATTATCCATCTTCTTAGAGAGAGAGAGAGAGAGAGAGAGAGAGAGAGAGAGAGAGAGAGAGAGAGAGAGAGAGAGAGAGAGAGAGAGAGAGAGAGAGAGAGAGAGAGAGAGAGAGAGAGAGAGCTTGTAGAGAGAAACTTGTGTGCAAAGTGCTCTTGGAGAGAAGGTGAAGAGAGAAGGAAGGAGAAGAAGTTGTTGTTCTTGGTGCCTCCAGAGTCTCAGCCTCTTCCACTTTGCTGTCTATTCCATTTCAATGCTATTGATTCACTGGTTTGGTCTTTAGCATTGTGTTTTCATCATTTCATTTGTGGAATCAGATTTGGTGTTGTTTACTTTTTTAGTCTCTCTAATCTTGTGATTGCAGATCCTACTATTGTGGGACTTCATTGTGTATCTCTTTGTTGTCTCTGACATTTGTGTGCAGATTGTGGGGATTAGGGATCACTTGTTCTTCATTAATAGATTTATTTCTTGTCTTTGTTGCCACTAACCTTGTGGTTGCAGGTGTTGAAAGTGTGGGAAGCTTTATTAACCCATTTGCAAAGATTTAAGTGTGCAGATTAATCTCTAACTACTTTAGAAGTTTTGGAACCACTTTCTTGCATATCTATTTGGGATTAATTGTGTGTTCGAGTCTGTCAGTTTTCCTCCAAGAAATTGTAGGGGGAGTGAAGGTTTATTTTCCATCCTACAAACCTGTCCATTGTTTGTGTGCAAAGCATTTTATTGTATACAGATTGCTAGATGGAGTCAGCATCCTTTTTAGAAGCCTATTAACATCCGTAAAACAAGGACAGTTGTTCATTTGAAGCCATGAATGCCCACAAATCCTATTGTTGGATGTCTGATGAAGATTCACTCAGTTCATACTTAAAGTCACTGATTGAGAAACAGAAAACCCCTGATCTTGGTGAGGACATTGCACATCGCACAAGAAGTCATACTATCCTAGAGAGATTAGGACAAACTTCTACATCCCTTCCCCTAGAACCAGAGTTGGCTGACATAAGCAGTACATTTAGAGACCCTGAAAATATTGGGGTAGAATTACTTTTGGAAGAAATTCATGATTTATCAGCTAAGACTATAGACGTTGGTCCTAATTCCAAGGAAGATTTTCCCTAAAGTAGTGAGGAGAATTTGAATCCAAACCAAATGGTGAACCAATTCGTAAGAGGTGCTTAGGCCATACTCATTGGTCCAAATGTGACCAAACCTGAATCGTTAAGGAGGACCTTATACGATTATAAATAAAATATTGTATAGATTAGGAGCCGACGATAGTCTTCACTGATGTTTAGAACCAACCAAGGTGACCGCTGTAATAAGTGCATTACATGAGGAGGATCTGGGGGGTCACTATGCTCTTAAAAGTACTGCAAGAAAGATCCTTAATGCTAAATATTGGTGGCCTACCGTCTATAGAGATGTTAAATTATTCATTCAAATATGTGATGCATGTCAAAGGATGGGGAAATCCAGCTTCACGACACATTGGCCAATTACTCCAACTATTCCCTTAGCACCTTTGGAGAAGTGGAGGATAGATTTTGTTGGGCCTATCAAACCGATCACCCGTAAAACTCGTCGACGTTACATTCTTGTTGCTATGGACTATGCTACCAAGATGGTAGAGGTCAAAGCCACAGTTAAAAACGATGCTAAGACTATAGCAAAGTTTTCCAAAACATTATCACATGATATGGATGTCCCTTAGAACTCATTAGCAATAGGTGTAGGGGCTCCAATCTGATGTAGTAGTAGCCCTCCCACCTGTCAACAAGGGTTAGTTCAATGGATAGGCACCTAACTATGCATAGATGCTACTTTTAGTTAGTTCCCTACTTTTCCTCTAACTCTACCACCGCTAACGCTACTTTCGCTGGCTCTACTCCCCTAGACTACCTTCATCATGATTGTAGGTGAAAGGAAAGGGAAGATTAGAAGAGATTAAGAAGAGAAGAGGGGAAGAGAGAGATAGAGGGTGAGAGTGGAGGTTAGCTCAAATGCTCCTTATGCTTGCTAATGGAGAAACGTTAACTAAGACAACCAATAAATATGAAAATAGAAAGTAATGAAAACACAATCAAAAGCATTAGCAAGTAGTGAATAGCAAATGATGATGCTTCTGTCCAAAAAGTGGTAGAGTTTCCTCCTTCTCACTAAGCATGGAAATAGAATACAAGTGGTGTCTTTTTATAAATGGAAAAGGCCCTTCCCCCAAAATCCTATTGGCTAATATGTACGTTGATCCTATCCATTCATCTTGGACCCAACTTAATCCAAGGGTCCACAAAAAGTACATTGGAAATCACAAGATTCATGTGAGTCCAAAATTGGACCCAACTCTAAAAAGTAAACTCTAAGTTTAAAATTGACTTTGGGCCTCAAGTTTTATTTTAATCACAAGGGGCCCAAGTCTATTATTTTATTTACAACTCAACTTGCGTGCTCATTGGGCCATAAGCTTATACGTGCAGGATGCCATGCCCTCACAACACATTTTATTGGCCAATATTATTTATTTACAATTCGTCGGGAATACCCCCAACAAGACCCATGGCCTGAAGTAGTGCCGGTCCCTTGGCACTCTGCCGGTTTAGTAAAGAGTGTTCTTGGCCTGCCTCTGGTGGATCAGGTAGCCCGTGACGTCTTCTATGAAATTAATGCGGTCCGGTTTCTTCAAGTCCTTGGGTGTGTGAAGGAACTTGTGGACTCCTATCAACCAGTCTTGGTCGACCCACGCTTGGAATCTGCGCGTCCAGGGATCGCCGAGGAATGCAGTTCGGTAATAGACTCAAGCGACTAGTAGTTGATCTTCGACTTTGTTGGAGGCAAGCACCTTATTAGGATCAAAGACTATGGGGGGGAGAAAATTGTCCCATTTGGTTTCAATCCCCATTAAATGCTCTAAGTCCCATGCGTAAGTGGCTGCCGCGCGAACTGTTGGATCAGGACAGTTGAAATATTTATTGGCAAATATGGTGAGAGTCCTTGGGACGTCTACATCCGTATCCCAACTGTGCTCTGATGGAATTCATGGCCAATTGAGGTTTTAAATCGTGATCTTGTCCAGAGGAGTGCCGCATTCCGCCCATTTGGATCGTCGTGTGCATGGTAGGAAGTGCACGTTCACCCGTAGTTGTTGCGGACTTTTCACATAGGCCCTGATGGTTGCAGGGTCTCTTTCAAAAAGTTGTTGATGCCACTCTGGTTGTGGTTGGAGGGCAGGTAGTGCTTGCAGCTCATTGCCTTTTATTGTCTGCGCCAAAAATGGTATCTGCCAGCCGCCTCTTGATAACTCGTGGGGATACTTAGCTAGAAATTCGTTTATTTTCTCCTCCACGGACTTTGGTCATCAGAAGGCCCAGCTGACTAATATGGTGCGTGAGCCTCTTGATGATGAGGCTTGTCCTTCCTCTTGGCTTTGGCTCGGACCTGCGCCTTGGCCTTGGTCCTGCGTGTCAGCTCCCATATCAGCTGGTCGTTGGTCTTGGCTTTCGAACCCTTGATCTTGACTTATTCCCCCCGCTGCTTGCTGGCCTTGGTCTTGGCTTGTGCTTGCCTGTGCAGCATCGCGGTGGAATCACCACTGGGGTGGGTTGGGTCTTCTTCTCCATGTACTGTTGGCAAACCTTGAGGGCTTGTTTGGCCTGGGCGAGCTCATGAGTTGTGCTTGTCCGGTACTTGTTGAACTCTATCTGGTAACTGCTGAACGTTTGGCTATATACCTACACCCGACGCCTGAAGGGATTCATCTATGCTTGAGAGAGCAGCCTTGAGTCTGGTGAAAGTTGAGCTAGCCAGGCAAGTTTTTCACTTTGTAAGGCTTTCACTTCCATCCCCAAGCGCGTATTCTTTGCTTCATAAATTTGTAGTTGCACCTAGAGGGAAGCAAGTCGTTGCGACGCTTTAGATTAAAGCTCCCGCACCTTCGTGGAGGCATCTGTCAGCGCTTTGGAGAGGCTTTGGATATATTGGCTTAGGCCATTCTCCTTCTGCTCAGCTTGGCGATCTCCCGGTGCCCGTCTTGTTCATGTTGTTGAGCTATAATAAGCTCTTGCTGCAGCTTCGTGGATTCCGCTCGCAGCTGGGTGTTGCTTGTTGCCAAGTGGAGTAGCCAACTGTCCAAATGGCCCTGGATACTACCGCCTCCTGGATGTATATTCCCAAGGTTTGGTACGTCGTCGTTAAATCTGTTGGAACAATCGGTATGTTGGCACTGAGCCGGGCTTGTGTGGTAGCGGCCCTGGCAACTGGTGGAGCGCCATCTTCGTTGTCTTCAATCAAGTTCTCAGGAGACCTTTTGTCATCTGGGGTGGTGGGATCTGTCCGATCTGGTGATGGTATAAAGATTGTCTGAACAAATTCGTCATCAGGCAACGTTTGGTTGCCCTCGGCAACCCTTGACGACAAAATAGGTGGTGTGAGAGAAACAACAGTGGAAACGGAAATGGGGACTGTTTGTCCAAACGAGAGGATGGGTGGAACAGAGGAGAACTGAAGTGTGGTGTAGAGCACGGAAGACAAGGCCCTACGAAGGTCTTGCGAGGGTTCAGACTGTTTGCGAGGGTTCAACTCTCGTAGGTTGTGATCTCTCGCACAGCATGTTCCTGTGATTGGGTTTTCAAGATCAAACCATGTAGGCAGGCTAATTTCACTGCTCTGATTCCATTTATGCCCCTTGCAAAGGTTGGTATGATGATCTTGATGCTCTGCGAAGGTTCTAAAGTTTCAACTTCTGGGAACTCTCGCATACATTTAAGAATGATGGTTTCTCCATCAGGAACTCTCGCAGAGGTTTTCATGGATGCATTTGGGTCAGATCTAGTGACTGACCAAGTTTCAAGAGCTATCTCCCAGGGGATCTCCAAAATTCATGAAAAAAGTGCTCTTTTAGAGTGTTTTTTTTACGAGATCTGGAGATTCTTTGATTTTTAACTTTTGCAAATTGGTAATATGCTTTTTCCATGTTAGATCTGACTGTTGGTAGTTCTCTGGAAGTTTTGATAGATATTTGGTAGCAGATCCATCAATTTTTTATGGAATTTGCCCTTAATTTGCCATAGTTACTGAGATCGAGGTCTCTGATCTGCAAATTTGGGAAACTTATTGGCATAATCTAATGAATCTGCTTCCCTCTTGATCCCATTTGGATCTGGATCCCTCTTGGATCCTGATGAATTTTCCCGATCTTGCCAGATCTGGCTGAATCTTGATGGATCTAGCTTGATTTGGCTTGATCTTTCTAGATCTAGTTGTGATGGCCTAGCAGAATCACTTTTTGTAACATGCCACCACCAGCCTGGATCTAATTCACTACGGTGGCCAATACTTGTGCAACCGGCTACCGTTGATGGGTGTGTCGAACGGTGTCCCATCTAGCTTCTCCATATTCACAGCTCCATGATTAAGAATTTATTTGATCTGATAAGGACCTTCGTTTGTGAATTTTAATTTTCTCTTGATCACCTTGGTTTTATACATCAGGACCAAATCTCCGAAACAAAGATCCTTCTTTTTTAACGTGCGATCGTGCAATGCCTTGCATCTTTCCTTTTCAGCTGCTAGTGCATGCACAGCTAGTAAGCGTGTTTCATAGAGTTTATGCAGAGCTTCGTGGTGTAGTTGTAGAGATTTGGATTCATTAAGACATTGCGTTGTGGCAATCCTTAATGAAGGGACTAAAAACTCTACTGGCATTACAACATCCTGACCATATAACAATTGGAGGGTGTTTGATCAGTGCTTCCTTTATATGATGTCCTGAATGCCCACATAGCAGTCTGCATCTCTGGTTCCGCTGTTGTCAGGTTTACATGGGCAACTTGTTGATTGGCTAGCCCTGGTCGTGCAGGTAAGGCCATACACTATTGTTATTTGGTGCGCTATACCTCAGTGCCACGTTTGGTGCCTTTTGATGATATGGATAAGAAGTTTGATAAGTACTTTTGAGTCTGTTGGACAATCTGGGGGTTAAACGAGCAAAATGTCGTATCGTGCGATGTTGCATTGCATAGATGGCAAAATCTATGTGTTAGTCTCAAATTTTGCTTTTCGACTGGGCACTCGTTTGCTGTATGGTTTTGTGTGCATACTGAACATCATACATTCCCACGTCGGGGATACTGTAGTTGGGTTGGTTCCGGTTTATGTGGCATTGTGGCTACAGCTCCTTGTAAGGCCTTCAGTTTCTGATCAAACTACGCCGTAAGTTGCTCCATCTGCTGTTTGTGTAATTTTGTCATTTGATCCAACAATAGTTCTGTTGATAGCGCAGATGTGTTTGATGATGATGATGCTATCGAGGGAGTAGGAGTATGGGTGGATGGATATTCATCATCAAATCCCTCATTCTCTTCCCTGATGGCATCTTCCATAGCTTCTTGCAGAGTAGCGTATTGCTCCCATCGTTTCAGTTCTCTTCTGATGCTCCGTGGTAGTCCGGCTAGGAACCACATGGTCACCGCATGATCAAGAGTTAGAGCTGCACTGCACTCGGATTGTAGACGTTTGACCCATTCAATGTAGTCCCTAACCCTTTTTCATTTTCCCATCTTGACTTTGTTCAGCAGGAGAAACGGGTTTTCTAGGAATTTCCTTGGTTTAAAGCACGTGATGAGAGCCACTTTAACCGCTTCTCAGGTAGATTTTTCTTCCTCTGACATGTTGAAAAACCAATCTTGAGCCACTGCTAATAAGGACATGGAAAACAACATCAACTTTTCTGCAGGTGCCCGTTCGTCATAGATTTCACAAGCTTGCTCGTAGATCTAGAGGAAGCGGATGGGATCTAATGATCTATCGTATTTTGGTATTTCTATCCGTGGTGCTCTCCAAACTACTTGCAAGGGAGTGACATGCCTATTAGATCCATTGGTGTAGGTTCCGATTCTGCCTCCTGTTGCGTAGCTGCTAATTTGGAAAAGTGTCGTGCTTGATTTGGTGTCCTTCTTATTAGTGATCGTCCAGATCTCAGATTCATCTGATGGTGGGTTCCAAAGTAGTTGTATCTTGCTTGTACAGTGGGATGCAGTCTGGATCTTAAGGATCTGATCAATCTGATTTGTCGGAAGTGAAATTTAGCCTTGTACGGTGGTTTTTCCTTGATAACTTTTTACTCCTTGCACTGATTGATCTGAGATTTTGATAGTAGCTGGATCTGGTGCAGATCTTTTCACTGATCTAGTCTGTGAGGGTTCTCTTGTGTGAGGGTTGGCTATGCGAGGGTTCTTTAGCTGTTTTGCAGGTAAAAAACCTTGATATCTCTCAGATCTTTGGGAAGTAGCTCTCGCGAGGATCACAGTAGCTGAATCTGGGTCAGATCTGACTCTAGAATTCTCTACGAGAGTTAACTCTTGCACCAAGTGAAAATTTCATTGTATTCAAGGGTCCAAACCACTATTTTAACTTGATCTTTACTAAATCTCTATACTAACTCTCGTAGGCTTTATCATTGATGGAAATTAACATTCTGGATCAATTGAAATGGTCTGCAAGAGTTCTTACGGGAAGTATTTGCTGGATCTTCACTCTTTAGTGATTTTTTAGTACTTAAACCCAATTTTTAGCTCACTGGAATCAAACTAACTCTCGCAGGCTCTTCTGTATCCTTGTCTCACTGAGATGGAACTTCAGAATCCTCTACGAGATTTCTTGACCACTAGAACTGAAAATTTTAGTGTCTGCAAGAGTTCTCTGGTACTTTCCTGTCTTTTTTTCACTGGAAACTCTCGCACAGGCACTTAGACATCAAACTAACTCTTGCAAGCTTCTCTGTGTCCTGGTCTCACTGAGATGGAACTTCAGAAAGCTCTACAAGAGTTCTAGTGAAGGTTTGTATTTTTTTGAGTTTTTTCAAGGGTTTTTTGAATGTTTTTTGGTTTTTCTCTGATTTTTGCAATCTGCTTGGAACTAACTCTTCCAGGCTTCTATGCAGGTCTGGGACAGTACTCGGGAGCTGCTGCCATGGCATTAGAATATCCACTGAGCTGATGAAGATTGTCGTTGCTGACATCTCCATAGCAGATGTACTGGTCCATGGTAGCTAGAATATACCTAATGACTCTTATGAGAGCCTTCCAATGGGTAATTCCAGGATTAGCCATATATTGGCTGAGTGAGCTTATTGCAAAAGAAATATCTGATCTTGTATAGACCACTGCGTACATGAGAGACCCAAGTATCGATCGATAAGGATACTCTCTCATCTGCTCTTTTTTCTGCTTGGTCTGGGGACATTGGTCCTTTGACAAACGCAGGCCTGGATCCATCGGTGAGTAAGCTAATTTACAATTCATTAGATTGTATCTATCAAGAACATTTTGAAGATACCTTTGTTGAGTGATATAGATTAGTCGTCTTGTTGTGTTTCTATGGATCCGAATGCCCAGACAGAAGTGAGCTTCGTCCAGATCAGTCATGTCAAACTCTAAAAATAGCATCTGCTTAGAATCCTTGACCAAATTGGTATTGTTGCTGAAGAGCAACGTATCATCCACGTATAAGTTGATGATAATGAAGCATTGCTGCACTGACTTGGAATAGATGTTGCAATCAGTAGTGCTTGGTTTGAATTCTTGTTCGATGAGAAATGTGTTGATCCTCTGAACCTAAGCTCTGGAAGACTTTTTCAAGCCGTAAAGTGCTTTGTGGAATTAACAGACATGATTTTTCATACCTTCCAGAACGTATCCTTCAGGCTGGATCATGTAGATGTCTTCTTGTGTAACTCCATTCAGATAGGCTATTTGTACATCAAGTTGATGTACTTCGAGGTCGGCAGCTACAACATAAGACAGGAGTGCTCGGATCAACGAATGCTTGACTACAGCCCAGAATTTCTTGGGCAGTGATGCATGTGCTAGCATACATTTGGCTTATTCAACCAAAGTGCGACATAGAATAGAATTCGAATGTGATCAATGCAAAGTAGTTGATAGGACATGCAAGATCCTAGCACTCAGAAAGAGGCATGGATATTGTTGCTTTTCTGCCTCTAATTAGACGCTCAGTACTTCTATTCATGCAAATAAAATTTTACTTTGGCATTATAGACTTGGTCACTTGAATCATGCTGCGGTACAACAAATGTCTAGACAATCTATTGTTTTTGATCTCAACTGTCCTCATGATAAAGTTGAGTTACCTATTTGTCAAGACTGTCTAGTTGGTAAACAGACTAGGAAACCATTTAAATCAAGCCATCAGCATATTGCTAGAGAATTGTTAGACATTGTACATTCAAACATTTGTGGCCTGCTGAAAAATCCTTCGCTAAAGGATTCAAAGTATTTTCTAACTTTTATTGATGAATTTTCCAGAAGGACTATGGTGTACTTTATAAAGAAGAAATCAAAAACCTTCATTTGCTTCAGAACCTTCAAGGAGCATGTAGAAAAGGAGACTAGAAGGACGATCAAGACCCTAAGGTCAGACAATGGTGGAGAATATATCTCTATTGAGTTTAAGGAATACTGCCAAAAGCAAGGCATTGAGCAGAAATTCATCACTCCTTACAGTCCTCAAGATCCATTTGAATTGACTAATTTTGGTACATTGCATCTAGACTAGTATTTCAAGGTTTTTGATGAAGGATATGTGATTCTGCTTACAAAGAGCATATTTGTAGATAAATTTGGTACATATAGGACTTTAGAAGGTAGCTTAGATTGATCATTTGCAAATCTCAATCTCACAGTACCTTTACCTTTAATATCTTGTGTGCTATTGTCACCAAGGTGAATATATTTCTTGGTACTGTAAGGTGTATAGGACTCGAAACAGCCAATGAGGCTGTTCATGTGCTGAGTGGATCCGAAATCCAGGAACCAAGAACTATCGCTGGATGCTTCTTGATGGCTGGTCATGAAGGCATCATGATCCACTTCTTGAATAGGATGTGGAGCTTCTGCAGCTACATTTACCACTTGATTTGACTGTCCCTTACTGTTGTTCTTTGCTTGCAGTATCCGGTAGTCTTGAATTTCATGGTTGTTTTGCTTGCAGTATATGTAGAACATCTTCTTCTTTGTCTGCGGATTTGACTATCCTTTGTGCTGTGTTGGTTTCTGGTCTAGCTTTGATTGCTTCAGGCCTTTCTTCTACTTCTACTTAGTCGTGCTCTTGTTGGTGTATAAGGCGTGAGGATCAACTGAGGAACTTGAGGCTTCGTTCCTCCACGTGTCTTCCTGCAACAACATAGGTTGATCAAGATTCCATGATTCTATGTGTTGATTTGCTTGGATAAGTGCTAGAAGAGAATTTGTGAGATAGTTTCAAATCTTGGTGATTTCTTTTGAAAGCATTTGTTGTTGCCCAAAGGAGTGCTTTGTGCATTGAAACAGGTTGAAAGAGAAGATCAAGTCATTGCTACATGGCAACCTCAATTGGAGTCATGTTCGAAGCCAATGATAGGCTTACCTCAAGTAACTATTCATTGTGGAAAGTGAGGATGGAGTCACTTCTTGAGATGAATGATGTTTTGGATATTGTTGTAGGTTTGGAGGAGAGACCAGCAACACAACAAGATCAATTGAGGTATGACAAGAGGGCCAAGAAGGCTCTACACATGATAAGATGAATGTTACCAATGAACTTCTCAAGGAAGTTGGTAAGTGCATATCATCTTTGGAAGCTTGGAATTCATTGAAGAAGCTTTATGAATCCAAGTCTACTTCTAGAGTGTTGACTCTAAGAAGGCAAATCTTTTCTTGTTTGCAAAAGAATGCAGAAAGTCCAAGTACTTTTGTTTTGAGAATGAAAGCATTGAATGATGAGTTAGCTTGCATAGATGAAAGCATTAAGGAAGGAGAGCTTATTCAAGTGATTCTTAATGGCTTGTTGGATGCTCATGCTAACATTGTTCAAAGTATTGCTATTCAAAAGACTTTGCCAAGTTTGATGGATCTTCAAGAGATCTTGATCAATGAGGAATATAGGCTTCAAGCAACAGGTGGATCTACATCGACACTTCAAGAGGATGCTATGTTTACAAAGGGCAAACTCAAGGGCAAAACCAAAAGTAAGTGGTCTAAAGGGCAAGATCAAGTGGATGCTTCTTCAAGTGGAAAAAAGAAGGATAGATCAAAGCTCAAGTGCTTCTATTGTGGCATTAAAGGACACTTTGCAAGTGAGTGCTACAAGAAGAAGAGAGATCAAGGAGACAAGCAAGGTAATCTTACTTTTGATGAGGATGGTTTGGATGTTCAAGATGCAAATGATGATGCTTTTGTGATGTCTTCATGTATGCTTGCTAATGATGGAGATCTAGATCCTTGGTGGATTGATAGTGGAGCAAGTTACACATGACCTTTCACACAGAATACTTCACTTCTTTGTTGGCATATGGAGATGACAAGAGGGTGATCTACACGGCCAATGATGGCGAGTGTGCAATGAAAGGAATTGGCACAATTTCTATTTCTCTCTCTACAAATAGGAATGTTCATTTGGATGATGTCTTGTTTATTCCATCTATTACCAAAAATCTACTTAGTGTGAGCCAAATGCTAAGTAAAGGCCTCAAGGTGGAGTTTGATGGAGATGCTTGTTTGATTAAAAGGAAGGATGTCTTGATTGGAAAAGGTAAAAGACAAGGGGAGTTGTTCAAACTATATGCTTGTGTTATTGCTAACCAAGTTGGATGTGTTGCAAGGAAGCAAATTTCTATTCAAGAGGTTTGGCACCAAAGGATGGGACACCTCAACTTCAAGTCATTGGAGGTAACGGCAAGGAATAAGGTTGTGATTGGTCTTCCAAGTTCCTTAAGTGATGTCAAGCGTGAGTCTTGTGCTTTGTCTAAGTCACATAGACTATCTTATACCAGATCTATTTCTAGATCTACAAAGCCTTTTCAACTTGTACATTCGGATATTCATGGATTTACTACAATTAGCAATAGTGGAGCTAAGATGTATGTAGCATTTAGTAGATTTTGTTGGATCTATCTACTAAAGAGCAAGGATGAAGTGTATGATGTCTTTGTCAAGTTCAAGAATGCAAGGAAGAACCAATTTTCCACAAAGATCAAGTGCTTGAGAGGTGACAATGGTGGTGAGTACATATCTAACAAGTTCAAGCCCTTTTGTGATGAGCATGGGATCAAGAGGGAGTATACAACATCAAGGACCCCACAACAAAATGGAGTGGTTGAAAGGAAGAACAGGACTTTATGTGAAAGTGCTAAATCTATGAGGTTAAGAGCTAATCTTGACAAACCATTTTGGGATCAAGCTTTGTTGTCTGCCAATTTCTTGTGCAATAGGTGGCCGAATGCTATTTTGGATGGAAGGACACCTTTTGAGATGCTATTCAAGAGGAGGCCGAGTGTCAACTTTCTAAGAACCTTTGGATGCACATGCTATGTCAACATTACTCTTGATGATAGGACCAAGGAGGATCCATCTTCAAGAAGAGGTAATTTTGTTGGATATAGTGAGGTGAGTAAAGCCTACAAGGTTTACATTCCTTCTACTAACAAAGTGATTGCTGGTAGAGATGTCATTTTTTATGAGGGGAACATTTCAAAGGTGTCTTCAAGCATGATTGATGGTAGAGTGGATGGATCTAACATTCTTGATGTTGATGAGAAGGATCCTACTTTGGATGATGGTGATGATGGACCTTCATCAAGTCAAAAGCCAAGGAGAACATCAAGAGAAAGACAAGTACATTCAAGGCTCACATATGATCAAAAGGGTAAGCAAGTAGTTTCTGGAAATTATGTTGCTTTCCTAACCTCTTTGGATGAGCCTACAAGTGTAGATCAAGCAAGGAAAGAAGAGGAGTGGATCCAAGCAATGGATCTTGAGTATCAAGCTCTTATGAAGAGTGGAACATCTTTTGGAGGATCTTCTTGTGTACATGGAGCTATGCAAGTGGATGGATGTTATCTTGCTGTAAAATTAAGTATTGGATCTAGAAAACAAAGTTTTTTCAATGACTTTAATGGTCAAGTTGAAGATCAAGAGGTTGATCTCAAAGCGCTTCAACTAGTCAAAAGGGAAGGTGGCAATTTGGAGCTAGTCAAGAGCATCAAAGGAGAGGTAATTGGCAAAGATGTTATGGATCTGTTTTTGCAGCATATTTAAGACTCAAGTAAGGTCAAAGGAGCAGCAAGTAAGTGTTGTTCAAGTCTACTTTACTTTTTCTATCTCATGTTTGAGCATTTTCATGTGGATGTGTGTAAATTGTCAAGATATGGTAAAACTAGCTACATTGGTGAGCATTGTTTTGATGTTGGATTTGTACTAGCATTCTTGGCTGGTTTTGCTGATGGAAATGAAGCTATTGGAGGCTCATTATGTCACTCATTCATGGCCAAGTCATCAAGGCTTGATGGCATCTTATGGCAAGATGGAGATGGAAGCTCATTCATGGAGTATCATGGTGGATACATGGCAACAAAGGACAAAGGAGGAGGAGACATGCAAGAAAATGTTGATCACGCACATTTACTGTTTGTTCGTTGTATTTTTCTAGAGAGTTTAGAGTTGGAAAAATGGTGGAATCATTTCATTTACATTCTATTTGATTCTTCATGTTCTAGTTACATCTTGATATGTAAAATTGATGTAAGAAATAGTGATGCATCCCAAGTGGACACTATTCTCTATATCAATTATGGTTGTTTCTATTTTGAGCATTACATGATCATTGAAAGGAGATCTATTCTTAGAAAGAAGATCATTTTTATGATGCAAAGGGAATGTGTAGCTGATATCTTCACCAAAGCATTGGAAAAAGACTTGTCCATGAAGCATAGGACTTCACTTGGAGTGTTATCAAAGTCTATGCTAAAACTAGCTAAAGAGGGAGTGTGAAAGATTCAACTAATTTTCATCACATTTTGCTATATTTCCATATTTGGCATATTGAGGCCAAAACTTGTTTTAGACTTAGAGGTTGACTTTTCAAAGTTCATTAGTCTAAATTTCATTTGAACAAACACTTTTTGAAAGTGTGGGAAAGTTAGAATGCGAGTTGGAGTAGATTCAAATTTGAATAGTTGGGTACATTGAATCTAGACCCAAAATTAGTAGAGTTAGCATTTTGGTGGGAAAGCCAAATGGCCAAATAGGGTCTGGACCTGCTATAAAAGGATGTAACTCGTGGATAAAGTATTCTTCTCTCTTCTCTATCTCATTTCATGCTTATACATGGTTCTCTTGGGTTCTACTATCCATTGGTGCACTATCTTGGTGATTGCTTGCGATTCTATGTGTAGCATGATCTATATTTGTTATTTTTGGATCCACACGTGTGAAATACAGTATATTGTTGGTTTTGTATGGACAACAACAGTACTTTATCATTTCATTCAAGTTTGATCAAGTTCTATTGGTGTCTGCGTCTCATTTTGTGTGTAGATGCTGATTTTTCTACATTGGTGAAATTGGTAGTGTATTTTTCTTTCTAACCAAAGATCATTCAAGTAGATTGGATCTTACGGATCTGAAATATTTCACATATATTATTAACTAGACTTGAAGAACCCATGTAGCTTGATTTTCTTCTAGTCCAAATTTGGCATTTACAATATGAAACAACATATATACATAGAAAAAACTTTGTCAAAAGCCTAAAGTCAAGATAGATGATTTTTCATTTTTCAACACTCCTCCTGAAATTTAATCTATGTTGACTTGAACATGGATCTTGGAATTATTCCAAGATTGGCTCTATGCTTGATGAAGGAATTTTTGCTCAAAGGTTTGGTGAGCAAATCTGCAATACAAGATGATGTGTCGATGTGCTCCAAGTAGATTTCTCCTCCAATGAGCTTCTCTCTCATGAAGTGATGTGCAACTTCGATGTGTTTGCTCCTTGCATAAAATATTGGATTGTTGGCAAGAGCTTGTGCTGAAATATTGTCACACATGATCAAAGGTAGACCATCTTCCTTGATTATCTTTAGCTCCACAAGCAACCTCTTGATCCAAGGCACTTCTTTTGTTGCAGTAGTAAGTGCCTTATATTTAGCTTCACAAGATGAGAGTGATATGGTATCTTGCTTTTTGGAAAGCCAAGATATCAAACTTCCTCCAAGATATATGACATATGCACTTGTAGATTTCCAATCTACTTTATCACTAGCAAAATTCGAGTCAAAATAGCCAACAATAGAAAGATCTTCACTTTTGTATAACAAGCCATAATCATAGGTTGAAGATATGTACCTAAGTACCCTTTTGGACATTTTCCAATGATGAATAGTAGGATTTTGCATAGCTTGGCTCAACTTATGGACACTAAAACTTACATCAGGCCTAGTTATGGTGAGCCAAATTAAGGAGCCTATAAGACTCCTAAAAAGAGTGATGTCCATGAAGGATCTTTCATCACCTTTGTTAGTAGAGATGTTATTTTCTATGAGGATCAAAAATACATCTTTGATGAGGCTGAGATCAACGATTCTCAAAATGATTCTCCTGTCATCACTCTTGAAAATTATCATGAAGAGATGGGGCCAAGAATTGAAAGGGAGTCACCTCAAATCTTTTCACCAAGGATATCACAAAGAGAAAGATCCAAGCCTAAGAGGCTTACATAGGGAGATAAAGGCAAGCAAGTGGAACTCAACTCCACTAATTATGCATATTTTGTTTCACATGAAGAGCCAAAGGAGATATATGATGCACTCAACACAAAAGAATGGTTTTTAGTCGCGAAGGAAGAATATGATGCATTGATTGCCAACAAGGCATATGGGAGCTTGTGGATCTTCCAGCCAACAAGCACACTATTGGTTGCAAATGGGTTTTTTGAGTCAAATATAATCAAGATGGCACAATCAACAAGTACAAGGCAAGACTTTGTGCAAAGGGCTTTGCCCAAGTTTATGGACTTGATTATGAGAAGACTTTTGCTCAAGTTGCAAAGATGGTATCAATTAGAATCATCATTTCTATTGCTTGTTTATTCAAATGGCAAGTTTTTCAACTAGATGTCTCAAATGCATTTTTAAATGGATATCTAGAAGAAAAAATTTATATGGATCAACCCCTTGGGTTCATCCAAGACAAGGCCAAAGTTTGCTTGCTCTTCAAAAGTCTCTATGGACTAAAGCAAGCACCAAGGTCGTGGTATTCTCGACTTAATATTTTTCTTATCTCACTAGGATTCAATCTTAGTAACTATGATCCTTCCTTGTATGTCAAGTTTTATGATAGTGATATTGTCATTGTTCTCATTTATGTTGATGATATTATCCTAACAAGAAGTTGTATCAATTTAGTTGAAGAAACCAAAATTGCACTTGGAAGAGAATTCAAGATGCAAGATCTTGGAGAAATTCATTACATTAGGATTAGAGATTGACTTCCATAATGAGAAAGCTTTTGTTTGTCAATCCAAGTATGCTCTTTCAATGTTAAAAAAGTTCAATATGCTAGATTGTAAGAGTGTTGATACTCCTATGGAGCAAATTGTAAAAGACCCCTCAATTGTAACTAAGGTAGAGGGAACATAAACTCTGTATGCCTTCTTGTTGGATGAGTATCCAACCATGATCCCTTTGACTGAATTTGGATCATCCCTTTTCCTTGTTTCCAAGGGTACATGAACCAAGCAAGCACATCCAAAAACTCTAAGGTGATCAACCTTAGGTTTCTTCTTAAACAAGACTTCATATGGTTGTGAAAGTACTATACTTTAGGACCATAAATGGATGCAAGTGCATTGTGAGGTAATCTATTGCACAAATAATTTGCACAATTAATTCTTCTCCCCAATATTTAATAGGCAAAGAACCTTTAACTTGAATTGCTTTAGCACATTTACATAGAGGTCGATTTTTTCTTTCAGCAACTCCATTTTGAGATGGAGAATAAGACATCTCTTAATCCCTTCAACCTCACAATAATCGTAGAACTTGTTGGAGATGTATTCACCTCCTCCATCACATCTCAAAGCTTTAACTTTGAAAGAAAATTGTTTCTCAACATAAGCTTTAAAAACTAGGAAGTGTTCAAGTTGAAATTCTGTTAGGATCTAGTGCAGTATGCAGATCACATCACACAATCACCATAGCCACTCCTCACAAGCTCTCAAAGATGGCACAACAAAAGTTAAGTCTATTATGAAGAAACACTGTACATATAGCAAAGCCCCAAACTGCATGGGCTCAATAGGTGTCACTAAACTAGCCTACCACATGCCAAACTAGAGTTAGGCCCAATATGGCCACATATACTGACAAACCCAGGACATGCCCCTGAGTATAGCATAATGAACTCAAAATCATTGTACAGGCTAATTTCTTCCTACGTGTGGCTACCCGGCTAACCCAAGTAGCTGTCTACGGGATCAGTGCCCGATCAATATATCCTAACGGGTCACATCCCGAACATAACCATATATAGTAAACCAAATAAATTATACACCAATTACATCATCACATTTAGAGCTTACATAAAATGTATATCAAATTAACTCTGATTTTTAACTCTCTCCCTTAAGCTCAAATGTGATAAGAGTGAAAAACAATAATTTGTAGCAATGTCTGAAGTGTCCAAAAGATGTTATGCATGTCCTGCTACTCTGTACTTGACTCAACTCAAGCACACCAACAAACCACCAAGTTTGACTACAAAGTATCATGTAAACACAATGCTCAAACAGAGAGTCTACCACACTCTCGACCAACTGACTCGTCCCCAATCCAACTGGACCACAAGTGGACCACATGAGCGACATGGCTCAAACTGAGGAAATCCCACTACCACCATGAGGCTTACATCCTCCATCTAGCTAGGCTGACATCCTATCATACACTTACAAGCACAGACCTGTAAAGCTGACATAAATGAACGACTGAGGCTCAACCTGAGGAAATCTTACTGCCACCATAAGATTGTACCCTCACTAGATAGACAGCTAGTAGACAATGACAAGTCAATGAGCATAAATGACTACTTTGTTTCACTGTAGCAAATGCACAACCACATACAACTCCGACTCAGATCTAGACTCCCGTGACAAGGCAACATGCAAGCCCACACACACTCATGCAAACCAACACAAATGATAAAGCATCAAATACATGACCAAGGCCTGTCCATAAGTGGTATCCTGTCGTACCAACACTTGTGCCACCTGTAGATCCGCTGCTACACCATTGGTCACCAAATCAGGTCTCCAACCATGGCCCGCACCTGTAACCAAAATGCCCTCACGTCCAAGCATATCCAACTGTCCAATAGGTCTTGAAAGCTGATCCCCATCCATTTCCCATGCACTAAGCACAAGAGTCTACCAAGGACTCAATGAATGAATGTACTCAAACCTGACCATAGGCTATACCTTAGTAGCTCGCCTATCTCCTAGAGATACTGATGATGATCTGCCTATCCTACATCCCATGTAGGTTCAACTTTCCATGCTTGACGTTGCCAACTCTGATTTGACCAGTACATAGGCCTCCCACCACCACAATTGTATCCATCATAGCGTCCAAGCCAAAGTAAATGCAAACTAGATCCACTATCATGATGAATAACTCACCCACGATCCATAGCATATTAGGTGGGATAGCTCCAGAACCCTGTACCCTGTATCATCTGATCACCAAGTATCCATTCCCGCTGATAGCTCCCCAAGAATCTGTCCACCTATAGTGCAACTAGACTCCAACTGGATCTAACCAAAAACTGCATCTTGCTTACCAAATAATGATGGATAGAAATAACATGTGATGCCAACCTGGAGACTATCGTGCATATGACCATGCAGCTCACATGATTACTCTCCAAATCCACACAATTCCGCTACCATTCGCCCCCATACTGCATTTACCGCTTCCAAACACCCTGTTACCCTGTCAAGAGTAAGTAATAATGATTCTGAAGCAATAATGCCTCATTGTACCGCCCTGTAGTAGGTTTCACAAGCCAAAAATTGCCCCGAATTTGGCCTACGGTACCCAAATAGCGAATGTAGCCCATCACTAGGTCACCCGCACTCCACGCGATAGAATGGTGATGAAAACTCCTCGAAACACATTTATCCCTACTCTGTGACATCGCTCTATCCGATGGCTTTGAGCAGCTAGTTTCAGGGGTCATTTTGGCCCAAGGATGGCCAAAAAAAGTGCCCTCTAGCCAAGGTTAGGCCCAAAACCAAAAAAAGCTTGCAAAATGAACTGTTTCTTCGTTTTGAAGATTTTTAATGAAGAATTGGTGACTTTAAAAGTCGGGTCCCTTCAATGCATTTCTTTTGAAGATTTTAAATGGGAATTCTTCAAAACTGGCCTTCAACCTTCAATCTTTCATAGGCCCTTTCAAATGCATCCAGTGGCTATCCTCTCATCCTGTGGTCCAGCTTCCTCCCCGATAAATGCATCTGGACCATTAAGAATAATTCCATCCGATCTGATGGACACCATCCATCCACGCGCTGATGTAAACTCTTATGTGCACCATCCACTTCAGAACACTATTGTTCCCTTCCCATTGGGCGCGCGCGAGGTCCCGCGTGACCTCCTCCTCTCTTCTCCTTCCAAAGACACGCTATGGTTTTTTTTCTTGCTATGGCTGCATCTGATTTGAGCATCCAACCTCCACGTCCAGACCACGGACTGTCACGGCCTCTTGGAGGCTGTTGCGCCCTGCCAAAGCACCCACCTGTAGATTGTTACAGCATCAAAAATGGTTGCATGTGGATAAAGATCCACCACTTACCATTCCCGAACCCTAGCTAGCAAAGAAAAGAAGGATTTATTGGGCTTCACTCGGCTTTCCCTGAGATTTCTCTTGCAGCTCCCTACCTCACAGAGGTCGCCCTACCTCAAGGCATCCGATGCAATTTACAGTATGTAAATTGGTGCGGTATTGCTCCCGAATAAGCTGATTTTCTGAGAAAACCACCAACACCCCACAAAACCGGAAATTTCTGAAATTTCCTCAGTTTTCCACCCAATCTGATCATGTAAATTGCTATGGTTCTCTGTCACTGCTCTTTGCAAATCCCTTGCAAGCCCATTGCTCCAAACGGCTGTCCACACAATGAATAACGTAGCCAACATCGATAATTTTTCTGAAACCATTGAAACTGCAAGTTTCTCCGTGAATTCTCCCTTGAATCCACCTACGACGATCGTTCTGATCTTCCCCAAAGCTTCGATCGAAGGAACTTTGTTGTCTCCTGCCATCTGGACTGCCGATACCCCGTATGGAGTCCTCTCTCCTAAGACGCTCTGAGTGCTATTTCTCTTGGTGAAAGATGTTCTCCCATAGCTCCACCAGATCGTGCATACCTGCATCACCATGAAGCTCTGATACCAAGTTGAAATTCTATTAGGATCTAGTGTAGTATGCAGATCACATCACACAACCACCATAGCCACTCCTCACAAGCTCTCAAAGATGGCACAACAAAAGTTAAGTCTATTATGAAGAAACATTGTACATATAGCAAAGCCCCAAACTGCATGGGCTCAACAGGTGTCACTAAACCGGCCTACCACCTGCCAAACTAGAGTTAGGCCCAATATGGCCACATATACTGACAAACCCAGGACATGCCCCTGAGTATAGCATAATGAACTCAAAATCACTGTACAGGCTAATTTCTTCCTACGTTTGGCTACCCGGCTAACCCAAGTAGTCGTCTACGGGATCAATGCCCGATCAATATATCCTAATGGGTCACGTCCCGAACACAACCATATATAGTAAACCAAATAAACTGTACACCAATTACATCATCACATTTAGAGCTTACATAAAATTTGTACACACGATTTGCCACAGGTCTAGGTGCCCTACCTACGACTCTTCAAAAGCTTATAACTTCTGATTGGCTTATCCAACTGTAATGATTCAAATTGCATCAGATTTTACACATTTCTAGCTTTCTAGTGGGCTAATTTGCATGAAATTTGGATCTGAGGTGATAGAGAACTACCAAACTGAAAATGGGCGGATTTCACACATGCCAGCACCTGAAATTCCGTACAGTACTTGATCTGGACCATTCAAAGTGGTTTGAAGCTCTAAATCACCAGAAAATTGCAAACTAGCTAGAAAGTAGAATCTAGACAATTCCTATCTTGAAATCTAATCAGATCTGCAAACTTTTGATTAGATTTGCTTGTAAAACTTAGGTAGGCTCTGATACCATGCTGAATTCACACGTGTGGGATGCCCTACACATGTATTTTTTATTCCCTAAGCCCAATAATACCATAAAGATCAGACTAGCATTGGTTGTCAATAGGAAAGTTGATCATACAAGAAATATTATTGTGTTACAAGCAAGATCTGTCAACAAAACATAAGACTAAGCATCATAAATGCCTCTACTCGGCTAGAGAGAGAAAATAGGAAGTACAAAACTCGTGGAGAGAGAGAGAGCACAAAGAGCTTGTCTCCAAATTTGCATTACACACAAATTTCATCATTTTCTCAATGAGAGTACATCACATATATATAAATCCATGGACTCTTCTCCTACTTTGAGTTGAATTGGAGTTGTGAATCCACCTCTCAAGCTATCTAGACTTATTCAAGCCACCTCACTATGTCTAATTGTGCCACCTAGTTTTTTCATGCATTAAATGTGGGCAATTCCTATGGTAGCTTGAGTTTCTACTTCTACCTACCTTGAATATTTTAATCTAAGATGGGTCTTTACTAAGCCAAAAGAGCTCAATTCATCTTTGGCATTTTTAGGACCCCTACTCACAACATTAGATAGATTTTTCAATATTTTGACAATTTGGGAGCCCGCAGCCTCCAAAATTGTCTTGGCCTATAAATGTGGATGTACAATGTAAATATTTTACAAAATGATGCGAATTTTGCTAGTATATAGCCTTGTTTTTCCGTCTTTGAGGTAAAGCTTGAAATATATGTATGCGCTAATTGCATTTAAAAAAAAAAAACAATTCCATTTTTTTTTCATCCTGAGATAAGATTTAAAGTATATGTATGCATAATGACTTAAAAAAACAACAATCTTGGGGTAAACTTTTTGTCCAAAGCCTCTTGTCCTATGTGCATTAATCAAATTGAAATTTTCACTTTGAGATTATAGAGCATTCCTCAACCACTTAGGCCACATTTTACAAGACTTGTGCACTTCGTGATGACTTTCTTGGATTTTTTTTTCTCAATAAATTTGGTCGTTTGAATGCCATTTAAAATTAATGTGCATGCATGAATCAATTCACTAGAGGCAATAGCCGGGGGGGGTTACAACATTATTGTGCACCATAAAAGCCTCATCGTAAGGATGATATTTTGCAAACATGTATGCTTATACGCATGGTGTTTATGCTCATATAACATTATTTGGTCTCATGGCCCTCTTTGCATGACATTATCAGTTGCACATATGACCAAAACTTAAAGTACCTATCTTTTACTATAGGTAGCCTTCAAAATTCCAAGCACCTCCTTTAACATTGACTTTTGCACAAACTACATTGACCAATGCAAACACATAGTACTGCTTTTGCAATGAAGGCCAAAAATTGAGATTTATTGAGAATGAACAAAGTTTTAAAAACTAGGCAATAGTACTTTTATCAAGGTAAAGTAAATTGTAGGTAAGGATCACAAGTACTTTGACATTTTTGGGATATGGACGATTCAAGTCAAATTTGTACATAAAGTCTCATTTTTATCATAAAGTACAAGCTATGTGTTCCACATGTACATATTCTTAAAATTGCAATTCTTGATTCATGAAGCAAAACAACTGACACAATAAATAGTTCATATGACAACTAAGTTTGCAATGCAAATTTAGACACCATCCCATCACTAGAATGATCTTTGTACTTAGAAGTAATGAACTTCATATTCACATTTAAAAAAGGTAATGTAAGTAGACTATGTTTTTTCTCTTTTCCTATCAACGAATTGTCTATTATAGAATTGAGTTGTTTCAAAAGAAAAAGAGTTGTAGATAAAGCACCATCAACAAGTACCACTCTTGCAAGGATTGCATTGAGAGAGAGAGAGAGAGAGAGAGAGAGAGAGAGAGAGAGAGAGAGAGAGAGAGAGAGAGAGAGAGAGAGAGAGAGAGAGAGAGAGAGAGAGAGCCCACATGGGTGCCATAAAAATGGCAACATTGTGTGAGAGAGAGACAAGCAAACACCCACGAGGCCCTATCTTGCCCACATGGGTGTCATGAAAATGGCAATTGAGAGAGAGAGAGAGAGAGAGAGAGAGAGAGAGAGAGAGAGAGAGAGAGAGAGAGAGAGAGAGAGAGAGAGAGAGAGAGAGAGAGAGAGAGAGAGAGAGAGAGAGAGAGAGAGAGAGAGCCTTCCAATTGGGTGTCGTAAAGATGGCAATAGTGTGGGAGACATCGTGTGTGAGAGAGACACATAGATGCCCATGAGGCCCACGAACTCGGTGCCAAAAAGATGTCAATGTACTTCACTTCAATAAGAAAGCAACTACCAATGATATCTTTAAAATGCCATTGTTTTTAGTCTTGCTAGAACACATTTGGAGGCTTTCAAATAATTGTAGCCTCTAGTGTCATATTCATGTTTCATAAATGCTCTTTTATCAAAAACTTGGGGACATATCCTCCTGTGTAGCACACTCATTCTCAAAGATGGAAACCTGGCAAGGTAAATCCAACATGCCTTGAGAGCCCCTCCAAGAAAACTTTGGAAAACCTAGCATGATGTGAGAATAAAAATGACATTTTTTTTTCCAAAATCAATCACACATTTTTTAAAGAATGTTGATTTTCAAAAAATCAAAAACTACTTTCTTTTTGTAGAAATTGTATTTGTAGTAGAGAATTTACATGCAAGCTTGGACTTTTAAGAATACATAGGATCAATTAAGCTCATTATGATAATTAAAGGAATCATTAAGTTGGAAGTTCTATCTAGTGAGTGTCCAAATTTTGCACATTACTTGATAAAAGTTACATCTCCCCAATACAAGACTAATTTATAAAGCTATAATGCATCTCACACTGAAATTTCTCGATCGAATAAGTGAGGCTTGCAAGAACAATTGAGGTTAAGAATCTATGGAAAATATGGAGTATTTAAAATTGAATAGATGGATACTACTTTCCTAATTAACGTAGATTTTGTATGTCAATTTTGTTAGTTATCTATAAATAGTAGCTAGATTTGGTAGTTGGAGGGTTTTGAGTTGGAAGATTTAGATGCCAATTTATTGTAAAAACCAACAAGCCTTAAAGAAATGCCAGAGGAAAACTCACAAGGAGGTTTTCCAAACAACGATTCTAAGGACGAGTGTATCGACAACCATGTTTATCATGGCAATCATGGTCATACCTTACTTGGTGGGTGCTCCATAGTTTATGATGGATGCTCTCAAGTAGCCACAATTGTTGGATGTTGGCAAGCTCATGCCATAAATGGCCACCACCATTCAACAATGTACGAAAGTTGGTGGGTGCTTGAGAGATGGGCGGGGTGCTCTCAAATAGCCACCATCGTTTGATGGTAGCAGAGGCTCGTGACATCCATGGTAGCCACCATCCAATAACATAGGAAGGCTGGCTATTGCTTGAGAGATGTTGTGGATGCTCTCAAGCAACCACCATGATTGAATGATGGTGGGCCTAAGCATCCATGGTAGCCACAATTTTATATGCTCATCCCCTTCCTCTACCCATTTAGCATGACCTTTTGTAGACCAATTATTGAGTAGCCCAATGTTTAAGTCAGGTACCTAGCCAGATAAGGGTTCAGCCTTCAGGGTCTCCATTCGAGCCCCAACTAGTGATTTAGTCATCCTTTAGTGGATCCTCGCAGGGAGAACTCTACGTCATTTTTAGTAAAAAACAAGGGGGGGGGAGGGGGGAACCTAGAGATTTTGACTCCTGCTACAACATAGGTGTCAAAATCTTAGGTGCCCCTTTCTCACCCATCCTTTACAGACAACAAGGACAATCATTTTGTTAAAATGGACCCACGAGGGTTCCTATTTAACTTCCAAGGATTTAACCCCTCACCAAAGAAGAAGGAACATTGTATTTCCCTCCACATCCATGTATAACATCCCTTTTCTTTTAGTTTAAAATATGAACGCACTAGAAAGAAACGGCCCCTCGATTTCCTCAAAAAGGAAAGTTGAGGTGAATCAAAGGAGGCCAACCACTTAGTTCCCCCTTTATGTGACCTACTGACCAAAAAATCTGTATGGAAATATAGGAAAGGGAGTTTGCCCCCCGTGCGACATGCATGGGCCCCGCCCCTTAAGTTGTGAATTCTGGCCACAGTTTTCTTCGTAAGAATGTGGGCACTGGGAACGTGGCGTTGAGCATGTGATCAGATGAGCTGGAAACAAAAGACAAGAAAGGGCGGCCGAATTTGGACTGGGCCCTTTGAACCTTGACTTGGGCTCGTATTTTTTATTGGAAAAGAAAACATTAACCAAGAAAGAGAGTTAGCTGAGTCGGAAGATGGTACATAGACTGGAATTTGGCGGTGAGCTTTGCAAATTCTGGAAATTTCACTGGAGTAATGTCTGCTGCCTTGAGTAGCAAGTTAAAATTGGATTTTATGCCTTGCTGTTGTGAGGGAATTTTGTCTTCAATTTTGGATTTTGTTACTTGAAAACTTCCACAGTTGAGATAGTGGGCCTAGAAGATCTACATAGAAGGATTGAGCTGGATTGACAGTTTTGGGGTTTATGGAAGTTCATCAGCATAGTACACTTGCAGAATCCAAATCGATTTCCTTAAACAAATAGGTCCACTTTGACACAAATCAATTTTCTTACACTAGATTATGTTCACATTAATCAAGTATGTAAGCTTGTATTGATTCAAACCATTTTCAAGACCTTAAAAGTTAAGACACAAATGCCACATATTTGTAAGCATGTACCAGCCAGTCAAATTGGGACCTTGTCAGGCTAAAAAATATTCTGTAGTTGTCTGGACAAGAAATGCCTACTGTCAGCCAATTATAGAGACATGAGCTTTTTTCTGTGGGGCTGGACAAGGAATAATTTTTGCTAATTTGCCTAATGATCAGACAAAATTAGTTGTGTATGATGAAGATGAAGGTTATAATTTATAATTCCATATTTTTGATGCACTGAATTTAGGCAAAATGATTGAACTTTTATTAGTCAGAAGCTGTGTATTATAGAATGTCTTTTCCTAGGGGGTGATGATAGTTCTGCTATAACAGCAAGACTCTGTACAGTTTCTTGTGGGTCATGATTCTAGTTTCAGGTTAAAGGGCTGCAGAAACAAATTGAATCACTTGCTATTTTCACCTGGCATGAAACTTTATATTAGTGTAGAAAGAATCAGCTTAGTAGGGTACTTATATCTCGGCATGCAGTCCACTATACCACAGAAAGTGATGAGAACCACTGCATTTGATTCTCATGTTGATTTGGTACAGCTAATCTGGTTTTATCAAGTGAAGCACTTTTCAGGAACTGGGAGCTTAAGGCTTGTCCTGCAGCACCGTTTCAAATTTGATTCCTGCTGTAGTTCTGTTGTCAAAGTGCAATCTGTGGTGGCCAAGATATGCTTATGGACTGATCTAACTAACATGCACAGATGGGTTTGGTTAGTTAAAAGTCGCTGCTCCTTTTTCAAATATGCACAAGCAAGTCCAGCTCCTGTAAGGGCTGGTCAGTGCTGTGCTCATTAAAGTGCTGTACCAGGAAGCAACCTCCCAGCTACGATAGCCTGAAATGAGAATTTCTGTTTGGATTTAGTCAAAAACACTTTTTGTTCAGCTCAAAAGCAGGCGTTGTTTTAGTTGGCTTGTAGAGGTAGGGAGGGCCAACATCAATCCAGGATCATAGCATACGGGATGCCCAAAAAGAGGAGACGTTAGAGAAAAGACCTTTCCTCCTCTAAAACTCACACAAAGAGTACACCAGACCTTTACAGCTATGACAGTTGACATCACCTCAAGTAAGCCAATCACTTTTTCTCGTTCTTCCACACTTATTTGACCTTGCCATTACTCCGTACCCTACACAGATGACCCACTCAGCACTCCTCTGACTCACCCAACTCCACTCAACCACAAAGATGCTTCCTTTGAATTTGGGTCTTCTGCAGCAGAACCAGGCTTGGAATTTGACATGCACAATGCACATTGAACCCCTACCTTTCAACCTGATTGGCTTTTTTTCTTTGTTTCACATGACATGTATATTTCAATGGTGCCTTTCAAATAAAAAATGTATGGACGTATGGACCTTTTAACCACTTCTTATTATATTTTTAAAACTTTAAACTAGAATAATATTTAACTTTATAAATTTACTTTTCAAATGGAAGGGTGATTTTGAAGGTTGCCATTTAAATAACATGCTTTTAAAACTTTTGCCCTTCTTTGAAAGGCAAACTATCCTTTGACGTGCATTGCATATTGCAAATGCCAACCCTGAGCATAACTAGTTTGGACCTCTAGGCTCTTCTCCCAAAGATTCCAGCTCTTTGTTGAATTTAGCTTTTCTCTGGTCTCTGATTCTTATTTTAATCTTAAAATTCCTGCTTTGGATTTTGTCTGTCTCCTGCTTCAGTACTTGCATGATGCGGCATTGCGGCATGCCACACAGTGCATATACAGCTCTCAGGGGCCTCTCAGGGGTTCGCGCGCTCTCTCTCTCTCTATCTCTCCTGCTTCAGTACTTGCCACACAGTGCATACACAGTATTACAAACTGTCTCTCTATCTCTCCTGCTTCAGTACTTGCCACACAGTGCATACACAGTATTACAAACTGACACAGCTCTCTGGGTTCAAATCCAAATACACAGTGAGCTGTCTTTGCAAAGCATGCCTATTCTGCTCAGACATTTCTTCCCTTGCAACAACATGGCTTGTGCCTCAACAGCGTATTTTGCACTGGGAGTCTGGACTCTGGAGACTGGAGTCTGGGACTGCTATGGTAGTACTATGCTATTCAGCACTTAGCAGTCGTAGGAGTGCGGGCCCTCTTCATCCAAGTGTTGAGGAGTCTTGGAAGTGGAAGCCATCTCTTTTCACCGGCTCTTGAGCGAACTCCACCCTTGGATGGAGAGGGGTCCCGAGACTGCTATGGCGCTGGGCATGTCTCTTTCTCTGAAACAGTAAATCTGTTCTGAACACCCACTCATAATGGCTCTCTTTAGACTAGACATTATTGATATGTGCCTGCTTCATAGTCAGTACCTGCCGCATCAGTAGCCTGTCCCTTTTTCGAATGATGCTTCGACTCTCGAGGGCTCTCAGCAATTAGAATATAAAAGGACAACGCACTGCTGCTTCCTCTCCCACTGCCCAGGCACTCCTTAGTAGTGTACATAGGCACAGGGGTAACGTACTGGCTCTTTGTGTCTCTGTGTCTCTCTTTTCCTCTTTCTCCCTCTCTCTGTCCCTGAAATTCTGCAGCGATGACAGTAAAAGGGAAATCTAGCATTTCTAAGAATGGAATGCCTCAAAGAGTTGATGATCTGGAAAGAATCGCGTTCCTGGAACTCATGCTTCTGAGCACTGTTCCAATGGCTTTGAAAGCAGCAGCATTGCTGGACGTGCCTCAGATACTTTACAAAGCCGGAGAAGGTGCTCTTCTATCAGCTAAAGAAATTGCAGACTGTTTTCCCTTGCAAAATCCTGCCAATGCAAACTATCTGGAGCGGATTTTGAGACTCCTGGCCAGTTGCAATGTCTTCACTGAGCTCGTAATAGAAGCAGAAGGCAAGATGGAGCGCCGGTATGGACTCACACCCATTTGCAAGTACTTTCTGAAAGACAGAAAAGGTGGATCTTTGGCCCCATATCTTCTTCTCAGGCATGACAATCTCATGTTTCAGTCCATGCATCACCTCCATGACGTAGTTCTGGAAGGCAGAGAACCGTTCACTCAAGCACATGGAGAATCCTTATTCGAGTTTCTAGAAGGCCATCCCAATGAAAACACTCTCTTCAACACAGCCATGTCTAACTTATCTCAAATCTATTTGAGTGCAGTTTTGGACAATTATACTGGATTCAAAGGTGTAAAGAGACTGGTTGATGTGGGTGGTGGAACTGGTTCTGCTTTGAGTATGATAGTAGCGAAGTATCCTTCTATTCAGGGGATTAATTTTGATCTTCCTCATGTTGTGGTTGATGCTCCTTTCTATCCAGGTGAAAATCCCTCTGATCTAATAGAGCTTATGTCACTATTTGTATCTACAGATTAACTATTTTACTGTCTAAATTTTGTATATGCAGGTTGATTCAGGCAGTTTTCCTTCCTCTCGAGCTGGTTTTGTTCAATTTTCTGACAGAAGACATTGTGTTTCATGTTGCAGGCGTGGATCACGTGGGTGGCAACATGTTTGAGAGCATTCCAAGTTCTGATGCAATATATATGAAAGTGGGTAATTTGCAAGCACTTAGTTTCTCTCTCTCTCTCTCTCTCTCTCTCTCTCTCTCTCTCTCTCTCTCTCTCTCTCTCTCTCTCTCTCTCTCTCTCTCTCTCTCTCGCTCGCTCGCTCTCTCTCTTCAAATTTGTATTTCTCACTTAAATTGACTTGAATGAACGCCTGCAGAATATACTCCACAATTGGAGTGATGAGTCATGCCAAAAGATTCTGAGAAATTGCTATGATGCTTTGGAAGACAATGGCAAAGTGATACTAGTTGAGTTTCTCCTGCCAGCACCAGACGAGTGCAGACAAAAAGCTCGGATTGCCCTCAGCTTTGATGTGATCATGATGGCCCAGTTCTTAGGTAGGGAGAGGACCGAGAGGGAATATCACAGCCTTTTCAAAGCAGCTGGATTCTCAGATTGCCATGCAGTTTTGTTTGTGGATTGCATGGCTGTTCTGGAAGCCCACAAATCCAAAGTACCTGCAGCTTCCATGCTCATCACTCCAAATGGATGCTGTCTACATGACAATGCTGACCTCTTTTAGATCCGGTGGTCAGTTCAGCAGGACGATCATCAACAACCCAACAAGACACATTGCGGCTGCATTCAGAAAGTTGTACAATGTTGTATAGTATCTAGCATTGGAGAAATAGTTCCATCCAACGCCGCTTCAGTAATTAACTCACAAGAAAAAAATGTCTATTTTTCTAGCAATTCTCTAATGATGTAGGATAAAATCATTCCACTGGAGAATAACAGCTAGACAGACTTTGTCGACACTTGATTATAACTGTTCATTTGTCAAGGATAATTAAACAAGACTACATTAAGTTTAAGCTTAAATAGCAATCATTATAGCTTTGCCAGTTGATTAAATATAAACTGGCTGACTTACGTTAGCTCCTATGGTACTTTGATTCATAGCAGCTCAATCTTCTAAAATAAAGCCAGATGCCTCTTGTTTTCTGTGATACTTGCGCCTGCTCAGTAGCAAATCATGATTATCACTGCAATTGCTGCGAAATTATATGCCACAGAACTTGCACTTGTCTTTTTGTTTTACTCTCCTCCTGTGCTGCTTTGTATTCTTCTTAATGTAACTCATGAACTTGTTTACACTTCAGCAATTTTTACATTTGTTTATTGTTGTGGATCAAAGAGAACATTTGTGCGATTTTCTAGCACCATTTACAGAGTACATAGCCGCTATAAAGCAACCGCGGATGTGACCTTAAACTTTGTTGTTATTCATGTTTGGTGAATGCAATTAATGTGGTTGAATGGTGAATGGTACTATTATAAAAGTCTTCCTAAGCGAGTGTTTGGAAACCTCTTCCCTCAGATATCCTCCATTTTTTTTTAAGTTATGGGTTTTTGAAATGTTTTGATTTCAAAATCTTGCATCTCATATCTTTTGCCAGCAAGAATACTACATATTTACATTCATAAATATTTTTATTAACTCAATAAACCTATGTAATCCAAGTTTTGTAAGTATCTCATTACATTAGTATACACAAATTTCCTTCATATAAAATCGACAAACATAAGATTTCTTTTTGCATTTAAAAACAGTTATCAACTTCTTGAAAGTCAATTTCCTATAAGTTTTTCATGAAATCGGTTTTCGACGAAAGATGCCGATTCCATTCTCAAAAGATGCCGACTTTCTCACTCTGGACCTAAGTTATTAGTGTATAAATGATTACCACCACTATACGAGTCTCTCTCATCCCTTGACTAACTAGGATAATTTTGAGTTACAACCTTGATTAGGGAAGGGCACTAACTAGTAGTTGATTCATATACATGCATGCTAATGGTGGCCAAGGGGTGTGGCTATGTATATTTGAATAGGGCATTCAATCATCCATGGATTAATCATCCTATGCATGGATGAGTCAAGAAATCTCTATAAAACTTGGAGGAAATAACTCCATGAGTGTGTTGATCAATTGTGGTCATATAGGATGCCATGGTTGTTATCTAAGGGGCGGGGTAGCTCTGGAATGATAATATATTCTTCGATAGAGCATGGTTTGTGCTCTATGATTGGGTTGGATAGTCCAATGTACTAAATTTGTGTTGCTCGGTATGAGTTTACATCAGGTTAAAATCCTAGAGTCCTAAAAATACCCTTATAAAGTTCACACAATAAAGCTTTTGTATTCCATTCAAATATATTGCAGCATCAAAAGATTAATTGGCCAATAGGATGGTACTCAACACTTGATAATAACCACACTATCTGATTTTGAAACTCCCTTCTTGCTAGAATTCACATCATCATTCCAATGAGAATGCACATTTTAGCTCTCAATGATATGGTGTGTAGAAGTTGTACATGGAAAATAATGGTGAAAATAATGCAACTTTGAATAACATGGTCCCACTAGCCACCATAAAAGGTCGTTGAATCTCATTCACCTTACATAAATGCAATTGCTTAGGATCTTTACTTACTGTTACTAGGATAAGATGTGTTGTGACAAAAGTTCAAATTACCTACTTTATGGTAAATCTATCTATAAAGCTAATGAAGAAATGTTACCAACCAAACAATTCTTGACGGGCCACAAAAGTCATCTCAAATTCTTCTTTGAAATTTTTCTATTTTGGTTGAGCCTTTAGGCCAAAGTCCTAGGAGTGGGAGAGTATTGGTTGGAGGTCCCATGCTCAAGGGTGTTTGGGGCCGAAACTCGGTACAGTTTCAACACACATGAATTTGCCATGATTTAAAACTTGTACAATTTTCTTTTTAAAGTTTTACTTTTGAAATCATAGTAAGAATCTCTGATGGCTTTGAACATTCACACTAGCAAAGGGTTTTCAAACCAACATTGTAGTTTGCCTTGGTTCATATCCATCATAAGATAAAGCCTTGACAAACTTTGAAGGAAAATTTGCTTGGAGGTACTAGTGACTCCACATAAGCTATGGAAGGTTCTCAATTCATACAAACATAGGCATGCTTTAGACCATTGGTCGTGGCAAGGAGTTGCATCTTGTTGGCACGATAACATTAATGCATATTCAAAAGAATGATTTCATATTGTGCTTGATTTTCTACCAGGTGGCACATGAGGTTGCACTCCTCTTTGCCAAATACGAGCCATTCAAGTGTAGTTTTTGGACCTAACCCTATTGTCTAACAATTTGAGTTGCTTGATGACACCAAGACCAAAGGGCCAATTTTGAGTAACCTATAGAAAGATAGCCTATTATAAACCATTGTTCTTTGCATTTACATCACAACTTACAAACTCCATGTGACAAAGGATAATGATTCATGTACAAGATATCCAAATTAGTGATAAACCAAATGACTCGAGGAGATATAGATGACTCTACAACACAAAGTATGAACTACAACTTTATATGTCAACCACACAAAAATTTAATCTTTAGTGAATGATTGACATAAATTTGCAAAGCCAATAGAAAGTTTCTTGTATTTAATACATTTTTCACATGTGAGAGCTCTCCTTTTGTAAGAATCCATGGCACTATTTGTGAAGAATTGAAAAAGATTATCTATGTTAGATATAGGGGTCTTATGTTTTTTACATCAAGCATCTAGGTGTAGGATGTTGATAGGAACAAATTTGGCATAGACGGCAAATTATGCATTTCCACTTGTAATGCCAATATTGAGCCAAAATAGAGTAAGAGGCTAAACTCGTGCCAATTAGAGTGTAGTCAAGTGTAATGCCTTTGTTTGATGAATTCTAAGAGGTTCAATAGGATTTAGAGGTGGAACCATGTGTGGTCCAATAGGAATTTGAGGTGTGCTTGAATATAGTCCAATAGAATTAAGAGGTGCATGGATCAATGGTCCAATAGGATCAAGAGGTGACAAAGTATGGTCCAATCATAATTAAGCATAGTGGTAGCTCGGGGATCTACTAGTATCATTGTACTCCTCATTTTGAAGCTGATTGATTTGGTGATTATGTGGATTTTGAGTGTTATTGGATTTCTAACTTTCTCTCTCTACCCGAGAGCTCATGATGGTTTTTCTCTCTCTACCTGAGGAGAGCAGCTTTTTTTTACTTAGAATAATTTTTGAATACTTCCCACACGTGTGAATGAGAGTTGGAAGTGATTGAATGCATGTAGTAGTGTGTTTTTGCCATAGGATCTAAGATTGATCTTGAATATCAATCTAGTCTTGATCTTGGTGCATCTACGCACCTTAGGAGATCACAAGTACATGTAGTGGACAATCCACACGTGTGAAATCAACATGGTATCAGAGCCTACCTAAGGTTACCATGCATTTTGATCCATTTAAGTGAAAACTATATCAATCTTGAGCTAGAAATTGTCAAGGTCCATTTTCCTAGCTATCTTGTTCAATTTTGGATCAAAAGAGATCAAAAGGACATTGATTGGGTCTGACCTGGTACTGTACGAAATCAGGTGCTTAGACACGTGTGAGGAACATCCAATTTCAGTTTGGAAGTTCTCTCTCATGCTTGATCCATTTATCTTGCTTGATAGCTTGTTTTGAAGCTATTTTTGTCTAGTTTCTGATACAATCAGTTTCATTCCATTTGGTTGAGCCAATCAGAAGCTATAAGCTTTTGAAGAGGGTTAGGTAGGGCACCTAGACCTGGGTGGACACATTTGGTTGGCCAAGAGATTGGTTGTTTGATCCAAAATCACAGTTGTATGCTTACCAATCTCATCTATATGTGATCTAGCACTGTTTTGAGATCTTAGCCATTTTGTTTCATGCAATATCATTGTATTTGAGTCAAATTTGGTTTCTTAGTGTACTTCACACGTTCTAAGAGTGTTTGACCCTAACTTTGCCTATACTCCATCATTTGATGTGAAATAGATCTTGTTTTAGAGAGATTTGTGTAGCTAGTGAGAATCAATTCACAAATAGTTGCAAGATCTTTCATAGGAGGAGATAGTACTCTATAATTGGATCCTATAGAGAGTGTGTAGCAACATTTATTGTTCATCATTTGAGTTTTCTTCACTTCAAATGTCTTCAATGGGTTCATCCTTATTGGACCCAAGTGAAATACTGTCCACTACAAACTATTCAATTCCAAATGAGGATGGAGTCCATCTTGATCCTTCAAGATGTGATGGACATAGTTCTTGGCCTTGAAGAAGAACCACAAGTTCTTCAAGAGGTTCGAAAATACAAAAAGAGAGCTAGGATGGCTCTCCACTACATTAAGATGAATGTCTCTAATGAGATATTGAGGGAGATAGGTACTTGTACAACAGCCAAAGAAGCTTGGGATTTCTCAAGACTATCTATGAGGCTAAGAATACCTCTAGGCTTCTCACTCTTAGGAATCAAATCTTTCAAAGTAGCCAAAAGAGTGATGAGAGTGCATCAAGTTATGTTTTGAGAGTAAAAGATATTCATAGAGAACTTGCTTGTATTGGTGATTCCATCAATCAAAATGAGCTAGTTCAAGTCATTCTCAATGGCTTGAGAAGTGAATTTGATAACCTTGTCCAATCCTATGCCATTAAGGAGGAGCTACCAAGTTTGGAGGCTCTCCAAAGTGTGCTAATTTCAGAAGAATCAAGACAAGAGTACAAGCTCTTGAGGATGGACAAGCTTTCTCTCACTCATAATGATGGCAAAGTCTCTTGCCAAGGATAAGCACAAAGGGAGGAGCAAGAACCAACATCAACAATCCTCAAGCAAGGACAAAGTCAAATCCAAAGACAAAGATGAGGAGGAAGATGATTCCTCTAATGCTTCATCATCCAAGCTCAAGAAGAAGAAGATCAAGTGCTTTTATTGTGGCAAGAAAGGCCATTATGCCACCAATTGCTTCAAGACGAAGAATCAACTCAAGCAAGCCAACATTACCAATGAGAAGGAAGACACTATTGCAAGTGATGGAGAGGGATCTCTTATGGTCTCTAGTTTCTCATCTACTCCTTTCAAGAAGGACGGCCTATGGTATATTGATAGTGGAGCCTCTTCACATATGTGTAGCTCCAAGGACTCTTTCTCTTCTATTGCACCTTATGATGGAGTCAAGAAATCAATATACACTGCAAATGATTTTGAATGTCTTATTGAAGGCATAGGGAACATTACATTGAAGCTTGCATCCTCTAAAGTTCTTTCTCTCTCTAAAGTTCTTTATGTACCTAAGCTTACCAAGAATCTTATTAGTGTTGGCCAATTTCTTGATAATGGCCTTGATGTAAAATTCAATGTTGATACTTGCACTATCAAGAAGAATGATGAGATACTTGCATTAGGATCTAGATTTGGTGGCATCTATAAACTAGATCCAAATGAGTATGTGAATGCTTGTAATGTTGCTCTTGTGAACAAGCACTCTATGGAGGAATTATGGCATAGGAGGTTGGGACATCCCAACTACAAATCCATGCTCTCTATGATCAAAGAAGCCAAAGCTATTGGCTTGCCAAAGTCATTCTCCAAGAAGATCAAGCCTTGTGATTCTTGTGCTATTGCTAAATCTCACAAAAAGCCATTTACAAGATCTTCTATCAAAAGCAAGCATCCTTTCGAGTTAATCCACTCGAATGTGCATTTCTCATCAACTACAAGCAAGGGAGGAGCCACTTGTTTTGTTACTTTCATTGATGATTTCACAAGATTCACTTGGATATATCTTCTTGCTTCTAAATCTATATTGTTTGATCATTTCCTTATTTACAAAGCTTATGTAGAGAAGCAATTCTCATTCAAGATTAAAGCTCTTAGAAGTGATGGAGGTGGTGAATATATCTCCAATAAATTTCAAGATTTTTGTGAGCTTGAAGGCATCAAAAGAGAGTTCTCTTGTGCCTACTCTCCATCTCAAAATGGAGTGGCCGAGAGAAAGAATAGATCTCTATGTGAATGTGTAAAATCTATGAGAATTGAGGCATCTTTGCCCAAAGACTTTTAGGGAGAAGCCATTAATTGTGCAAATTATCTTTGCAATAGGCTCCCACATATAGCTCTTGGAGGAAAGTCACCATATGAAATCCTATATTTGAAGAAGCCTAAGGTTGATCACCTTAGATTTTTTGGATGCATATGCTTTGTCCATATTCCCTGGGAAACAAGGAAGAAGGAAGATCCTAGTGCATGCAAAGGGATCATGGTTGGATACTCATCCACCAAGAAGGCCTATAGAGTCTTTATACTCTCTACTTCTCAAGTTATTGAAAGTAGAGATGTTGTCTTTCATGAAGATCAACACTCATCTTTTGAAGAGGCCGAGATCAAGAAATCTATGGATGCATCACCAATTATTGATTTTGAAGACAATCATGATGTGATGGGGTCGAGATTTGAAGAAGACTCTTCTCGGATTTTCTCACCAAGAAGATCCTTGAGAGATAGATCCGAGCCTAAGAGGATCTCATATGTTGACAAAGGAAAACAAGTGGATCTTGATTCCACTAATTATGTTTTTATGTCTCTCATGAAGAGCCAAAGAATGTACAAGAGGCAATCAATACCAAGGAGTGGTATGTTGCCATGAAGCAAGAGTATGATGCATTAATCACCAACAATACTTGGGAGCTTGTGGATCCTCCATCCAACAAGCATGTGATTGGTTGCAAGTGGGTATTTCAGATCAAGTTCAATCATGATGGCACCATCAACAAGCATAAAGCAAGATTATGTGCCAAAGGATTTGCTCAAATCTATGGCCTTGATTATGAGGAGACCTTTGCACCCGTTGCAAAGATGGTGACAATAAGAATTCTTATTTCTCTTGCTTGTTTCTTCAAGTGGAAGATGTTTCAATTAGATGTATCCAATGCTTTTCTAAATGGTTATCTTGAGGAAGATATCTATATGGAACAACCTCAAGGATTCATCAAGGATGAGTCCAAAGTGTGCTTGCTCTTCAAAAGTCTTTATGGACTCAAGCAAGCACCAAGATCATGGTATTCAAGATCTTTTCTTATCTCACTAGGATTTACTCTTAGTGACTATGATCCTTCCATGTATCTAAAGTCTGTTGATAGCAATTTTGTCATTCTTCTAATTTATGTTGATGACATTATTCTTTGTGGAAGTTGTATCAAGCTAGTTGATGAAACTAAGCTAGCACTTGGATGTGAGTTTAAAATGCAAGATCTAGGAGAGATACATTACATCCTAGGCCTAGAAATTGATTTTTATGAAAATCATGTCTTTATATGCCAATCTAGATATGCTCATTCTATGTTGAAAAAATTCCATATGAAAATTCTCTACAATGGAGCAAATTGTAAAAGATCCTAATAAAGGTGATGAAAGATCCTTTGAGGACATCACACTTTTTAGGAGTCTTGTAGGCTCCTTGATTTGGCTTACCATTACTAGGCCCGATCTAAGTTTTTGTGTGCACAAATTGAGTCAAAATATGCAAGATCCTAAGATCCATCATTGGAAGATGGCCAAGAGGATTCTAAGATATGTATCTTCATCTTGTGATTATGGTCTACTCTTTAAAAGTGAAGATCTATCCATTGTTGGCTACTCGGATTCGGACTTTGCAAGTGAAAAGATGGATCGAAAGTCTATTAGTGCATACACTATCTTTCTTGGAGGCAATCTAATATCTTGGCTTTCCAAAAAGTAAGATACTATATCTCTCTCTTCATGTGAGGCCGAGAACAAAGCACTCACTACAACTACCAAAGAGGTGCTTTGGATCAAGAGGTTACTAATGGAGCTAAAGTGCATCAAGGAAGATGATCTACCAATGATCAAGTGTGATAACATCTCGGCCCAAGCTCTTGCCAATAATCCCATATTTCATGCAAGAAGCAAACATATAGAAGTGGCACACCATTTTGTGAGAGAAAATCTTATTGGAGGAGAAATCTATTTGGAGCATGTCAACTCATCCTCTTGTATTGCCGATCTACTCACCAAGCCTTTGAGCAAAAGTGCTTTCATCAAGCATAGATCTAATCTTGGAGCTATATCAAGATCAATGCTCAAATCTTCATAGATAATTTTTTAGGAGGAGTGTGAAGAATTGAAAAAGATTATCTATGTTAGATATAGGGGTCTTATGTTTTTTACATCAAGCATCTAGGTGTAGGATGTTGATAGGAACAAATTTGGCATAGATGGCAAATTATGCATTTCCACTTGTAATGCCACTATTGAGCCAAAATAGAGTAAGGGGCTAAACTCGTGCCAATTATAGTGTAGACAAGTGTAATGCCTTTGTTTGATGAATTCTAAGAGGTCCAATAGGATTTAGAGGTGGAATCATGTGTGGTCCAATAAGAATTTGAGGTGTGCTTGAATATAGTCCAATAGAATTAAGAGGTGCATGGATCAATGGTCCAATAGGATTAAGAGGTGACAGAGTATGGTCCAATCATAGTTAAGCATAGTGGTAGCTCGTGGATCTACTAGTATCATTGTACTCCTCATTTTGAAGCTAATTGATTTGGTGATTATGTGGATTTTGAGTGTTATTGGATTTCTAGCTTTCTCTCTCTACCCGAGAGCTCATGATTATTTTTCTCTCTCTACCCGAGGAGAGAAGCTTGTTTTTACTTAGGATAATTTTTTAACACTTCCCACACGTGTGAGTGAGAGTTGGAAGTGATTGAATGCATGTCGTAGTGTGTTTTTGCCATAGGATCTAAGATTGATCTTGAATATCAATCTAGTCTTGATCTTGGTGCATCTACACACCTTAGGAGATCACAAGTACATGTAGTGGACAATCCACACGTGTGAAATCAACACTATCGGCAAGACTTCCTCTCCATGTTCAATGTAGAAAATCGAATATGGGATAATTATCTTGACCTCTTGTAAATCTTCACAAGCTATTAAGGTGTATTTCTTGTTGGATTTTAATGCTCAGGTCCAAATCCATTTGGTAAGGAGCACCTGGAATCTGTACATACTACAAAAAAAACCCTTGACTCCATCGACTTCGACTTCAACATCAACTCATTCGACCTACTTGCCTCGACTTACTCAACTCCATTGACACTTGACTCATTCGACACTCTATCATCACTCAACACTCGACTCACTCGAATCTCGACAACTTTCAACTAACTCAAGTCCATCGAATTACTCAACTCCCTCATCAAGTCAGATGTTCGATACAAGGAAAACTCGATCCATGTACTGTCAGTCGACTCCAACCCATGTCGCGATCGGGAGGATGACATTGATAGTCCACCTACTTGTACATAGATTTACTATTTACAACAATGGCTATCTACTATAGGACGACTCTAGTAAATTAAGTAGATTCAAACTTATACTCTCAAGTATTGATCATTGAACTACAATCATCAACAAGTCAAGTAAATCTAGAATAAAGTACGCACCTTAAGTAGTCAGTGATCATTTGATTCATTCGATTCCTTCTGGTTTGATTGTATTTTCCCATCCCCGTACTCTATCAATGAATGCAAGATAACCGGATGGTGTTAGAATAGGTAATATCGGCATCTACTCTCATAATACAAAGGGCAACTGAAGATGAAAAGCTCTTCTATTTTCCCCTTTTCCCATAGTAGCTGATGTATCTTGTCCTCACAAGGCGTCCCCCTGGGGATGATGTGAGAAAACCTTCAACTGTCCTAGTATGAATCTCAAATTATGTGATATCTCAAGTTCATGGTAAAACCAAGTATGTGGTCATCTATAAAAAGTGTCTTGTAGAACTCCACTTTGACCTCAAGGCTCTAGTCAAAATTCTTTGAGTGTAGGATTTGTGTATGAAGTGTTGGATATATGAGCGTGTACTTTTAGGAAGACATGATATAGGAATGACTTATGAGTCCAAGTGAATTTTTGGAGTTATTTTTTTGGAGTTATAATTTGGAGGGTTATTTTATGCTATTCATGGGCATATTGTTACTACAAGTTTTATGAGTCCTTAAAAATAATGTCTCCTGCTTTGATTATTGAGTCCTTGGTGGCACATGTAATCGTTGTTTGGTATTTGAAAGGATGGTTATATTTGAGATTGGATTCTTTTGAATATCTTGTAGATATCTCTTGTGATGGATTTCATACAAAGTTTAGTCTAGTTCATTACGTATGCAAAGTGCCAATTCAAAAGTTTGATTGAACTCGCATACTCGTTAAGTTGGAAAAGTTTGTAGGTTGTTTTTCATGGAGGTGGGAATAACTATTTTCTCATGTTAGATTTCACTCGTTAGAATAACTATCCTCAACCATGGTAATGGCAGCGGAAGTTTGAGCGAGTGTGGTGATGGATTAGAAGCGCCACAGTTAGCAGCAGAATAAATTCAACGAATGATTTATACAAATGCGCAATAAAACGAAGCAGGAGTGAGATAGAAAAATTGCACTTTGATTAATATCAACATTGAGTACAATGGCATGAAGTAATCACTTCAGCTGATCGTTGTGTAATAACATTGGCAACGGAAATATCTGATTGAAAGATTAAAATTATCAGAAGATACTATATATCAAAAGAAGTTTTCTGATGAAGATTACCCTGACTGATACACTAAAAATATTTGTCCTGTAACTGTAAATACATGTACAAAGTAGGTTGATTGTCAATGCGAGGTCGCTGGTATGGGTCGAAAAAATATACACTAGGTCGAAAATATGCATAGGGTCAAAAATATATATTGAGGGTCAAATTTCCCAGGGTCAAAGACATCCAGATAGATTTCGACCCGATCCAGGGTCAAACACGCTCAGATAATTTAGCGAACCAGGGTCAGAAACGTTAGACCAAATTCGACCCAACCCAGGGTTGAAATTTTTCTCTTTGATAAGAGTACAGTGGGTAGGAAAAGGCTTGAGTTGGAAAAATCTGATACTAGATTTTTTGACCTTCTGCTCAAAAATTTGAGCCTTCTTTATGCTCATGGCTAAGAGTTTTGACAGATCTAAAGAAATGGCCGCGTCAATCAATGCCAAGTTTCTGTACAATGTGCAATGCATTTCTTGGTGCAGCCCATTGGAGCTCGTTGTTTAATATCTTCTTTTGGAATGTTTTCATTCTTTTCAAGCTCTTTGTGCATATCCATTTTTGGGAGGTGTAGTGATTGTACATCCACTTGCAGCCCAAGTGCAAGTATAGTGCATTTGAGATTTGAAGCAATGAGCTTCATCTCTCAATGGGATTCAATGAGCAATGATTGTGCATCCACTTCTTGTGCAGATCAGCTTTTGGGAGGTTTTCATCCTGGTTGGAGGCTAGAGTTTTGATTACACTTGAGGTGGAGTGAGTTTCAAGCCTCATGTCTTGCAGGTCCAGAAAAGTTGTCGTTGGTCCCTGGGGTGAGTGCTCAAGTCTAAGTTTATGCTAAATGAGATACTATGATTTATCTTGAGGTTGGATTAATTTTGAAGTTCTGATTCTCATCCTTGAGGTCTTGAGTCAGCTGGACAATCAGCACAAACAAGAAAAAAGATTTTTTTGAGTTGCTTGACTTTAGTTCTTATGTGAATGCTTCGAACCTGTTTATCATCTGATTTTGACTACTTATAAATTTTTTGGAATGCCCTTTAGCACAACTGAGTGGAATCTAACTCCAGACTTCTAGGAGAGGAGAACAGTGTTCTTGGTTAGTTGTTGAAGAAGGGTAGTCAGACCAATCTTTATCATTTGTTTTGAAATCTTATGGTAGACAGTTCTCCCAATCTCTTTGCTGAGTTGCAGACAATAGGATTGACTGTCATCCTTGATTTCTCTTTACTCGGTTTTCCGATTGTCAAATAACTTAGAATAGCACTCTAGGACTGCTAATCAAATTTTTTGGCCGAGTGTCAAAAAAGTGAAGTCTCGTTGTGTCCACGGTTTTGGCAGCTGCCAATTGTAAATCAAATAATGGCATATGTATTATGCCACTCATTCTCAAAAGCCATTGAAGATACATCACACCCTTTCCATGTATATCTTTGCAGTCACTTGTAGATAAGTAAAACTATGGTTACATCATTCCCATCAGCTTTATACTAATTAAGCAAGAGGAAAGTGAAACAGTCAAATCAGCACTAAAAATTAGATGAGGGCCTCTTATCCACAAGAGGATGGAACGAAAGGCCCAACTTTTTTGGTTTTTCAAAGATTGCCTCATTTGCACAATGTCATTATTTTTGCATGAGAGTTGATGAATTGAGTTCATCAACAAAACCAATGTTACAGAATATAATGGAAATGAAAAATTAATCATAGTTATGTCTAGATTACGAACTAAATTTAACAAGATTGTTGTCTTGATAAAAGTGTATTGTTTATGTGATATATTGACAATCATCAATTGCTTTCAATGAAAGTGCCCACATCTAACATTATAGCTATGTTGTCTTTATTTTTTTCACAAAGTAAGTTAAAAAAAATTCCAACAACCAATTACACTAAACTTTATAGTAAATCGCTACTTATTTATGTGGTAACCATGTGAAGAATAATTATTGCTTTATATATAATGGCAATGTTTTTATTATGAGTGATAGCTTACGAACTCAGTTCGTCAACATTACCTAAGGTTGTGCTATAGAATGCAAACAATGAAATCATAACCATGTCCAGTTGACAAACCAAGTTCACCGAGATTATTTCAAATACAACAGAAGTGTTGAGTAATAATTATATGCTCAGCCTTATTGATAAGTACAAAGGATCTTATGATGGCTATTTTTTTTTACAGTCTAATAAATAATAGTTGTGTAGAAAGGACCATATCAACAAAAGCTATAACATATGAAAAAGGATATAATAAAGGTTAATTATTATTTTACGATTACTTCAAGATTTTATTTTGAATGAGAATTGACAAACTGAGTTCGTCAATAATACTAATGCTGTATGAATAGAATGGAAATGAAAACTTATTTATAGCTATGTCTAGTTGACGAACTAAGTTCAACAAGATTGTTGTCTTGATAAAACGCTATTTATTTATGTGGTAACCATGTGAAGAATAATTATTGCTTTATATTTAATGGCAATGTTTTTATTATGAGTGATAGTTGACGAACTCAGTTCGTCAACATTACCTATGGTTGTGATATAGAATGCAAACAATGAAGTCATAACCATGTCCAGTTGACGAACCAAGATCATCAAGATTATTTCAAAAATGACATAATTGCTGCCATAATAATTATATGGTCGACGTTATTGATAAGTATTAAGGGTCTTATGATGGCTATTTTCTTTGACAATCTGCTAAATAATATCTGTGTCGAAAACTATAATGTATAAGAAAGGATATAAGAAGGATTACTTATTATTTAGATTACTTCAAGATATTTTATTTGTGCAAGAGATATGACAAACTGAGTTTGTCAACAATACCAATGTTGTATTAATAGAATGGAAAGGAAAACATAAATATAGCTATGTCTAGTTGACGAACTAAGTTCAACAAAATTGTTGTCTTCATAAAAGTATATTGGTTTCTTACAATGAAAGTGCCCACATCTAGCATTATAGCTAATGTTACCCTTATTTTTCACAAAGTGAGCTCAAAAAAATTCCAACAACCAATTACACTAAACTTTTACAATTGTTTATAGTAAAACACTATATATTTGTGTGGTAACCATGTGAATTATTATTGCTTCATATTTAATAGTAATGTTTTATTATGATTGATAGCTGACAAACTCAGTTCGTCAACATTACCTATGGTTGTTTTATAGAATGCAAACGATGGAATCATAACCATGTCCAATTGACGAACCAAGTTCACCAAGATTATTTCAAATACAATAGAAGTGCTGAGTAATAATTATATGGTCAGCGTTATTGATAAGTACCAAGGGTCTTATGATGGCTATTCTTTTTTACAGTCTGCTCAATAATAGTTGTGTGGAAAGGACCATATCAACAAAAGCTATAATATATAAGAAATGATATAAGAAGAGTTAATTATTATTTTACGATTACTTCAAGAATTTATTTCTGAATGAGAATTGACGAACTGAGATCAACAATACTAATGTTGTATGAATAGAATGGAAATGAAAACTTATTTATAGCTATGTCTAGTTGACGAACTAAGTTCAACAAGACAAAACTCTATTTATTTATGTGGTAACCATGTGAAGAATAATTATTGCTTTATATTTACGTCAACATTACCTATGGTTGTGATATACAATGCAAACGATGAAGTCATAACCATGTCCAGTTAACGAATCAAGTTCATCAAGATGATTTCAAAAATGACATAAGTGTTGCTGTAATTATTATATGGTCAGCGTTATTGATAAGTACCATAGGTCTTATGATGGTTATTTTCTTTGACAATCTGCTAAATAATATTTGTGTCGAAAGGACCATATCAATAGAAGCTATAATATACAAGAAAGATTAATTATTATTTTAGATTACTTCACGATATTTTATTTGTGCATGAGAGATGACTTACTGAGTTCGTCAACAATACCAATTTTGTAGGAATAGAATGGAAAGGAAAGCTTATATATAGCTATGTCTAGTTGATGAACTAAGTTCAACAAAATTGTTGTCTTAATAAAAGTATATTGGTTCTAAAAATTGCTTACAATGAAAGTGCCCACATCTAACATTATAGCTAATGTTATCCTTATTTTTCACAAAGTGAGCTCAAAAAACTTCCAACAACCATTTACACTAAACTTTTATGATTGTTTATAGTAAAACACTATTTATTTGTGTGGTAACCATGTGAAGAATAATTATTGCTTTATATTTAATAGCAATGTTTTATTATGACTGATAGTTGACAAACTCAGTTCGTCAACATTATTTATGGTTGTGCTATAGAATGCAAACGATGAAATCATAATCATGTCCAATTGACGAGATGGCACAAAAGCAAACTTCACTATACGAGGTGTTGGAATTAGAACACGTAGAGCTTCTTTATGCTCTTATGCAGAAACCCAAGTCATGGAAGCTTTCAAGAGGAGATGCATTTGCTAATTGTACACATCTTGGGCTCCAACAAGATAACTTTGGTGAACAAGCAATGAGAGCGTACATAATCAATTTGGAGAATAGACTCAAGCAAGAAAGAGCAATGTAATTTATTCATTTGTTTTACCATTTTGGCAGATGACATTCACATATAGAAAATACTTGTTGGATAACTTCTATTGATCGGTCACTTTTACATTGGTTTTTCACTTTAGGTACTCATGATTATTTAAGAAAAAAAGTACGCACTATGAAATAAAATTTTTGAGTATTGTATGTTTGTTTATTTGTTTCAATGTATCTTTGCAATGATTATAGCATTAATTGCACATTATAAATATCATGTAAAAAAATTGGTTTTTATGTTTGTATATATTTTCTTGTGTAAATTGTACAATGTTTGGATGAATCTATATTCACATTCTACAATGTTTAGAAATAAGTTATGCTTGTGTTGACGTGAATGCTATCACCTGAAATTGATAAGTCTAGTATGCTTACATAATATACAAGATTCAACATTAAAAAAAAATTGTCCATTAAAATTACATGATAATATATATAAGCAATTGAAAGTACATGATTCAAGAAAAAGTTATTTCTAAACAAAATATATAGTTCAGCGAGAGAAGATTGCAATTCAAGCATGTTGTCAACAATAAAAAATAGAAATGTCGTATGAAACGTTGAATATGAAAAACATCAATTCACCATTCTATAAGGGCAGTTTGCAACTACCATACTAATTTTAAAAATATATATATCAAATCGAGGTATCTTCTTTTCATATTGACAATACATGATTTAAAATAAATTATTATTAAGTTCGGCAAAAAAAACTTCCAATACAAGCATGTTCTCAACAATAAGAATTCGAAATGAATTATGAATAGATGAAAAACATCTATTCATAATTCTATAATAGCTCTTAACGGTTTCCGAAATATTAAAAAAAGTCAATATTTATCAAAATAAGATATCTTCTTCCCAAAAATGAGACTTGCAAGAGTCTCAAATTTCCTAAAACTATCTTGATATTTCACAATTTTTCTTTCTGAAATGGAATCAGCACATGAATGGACACTGCAAGCAATGGAATGCAAGGAAAGCACAAAATATAGTGACATGCAACTACAATTAGTTAGAATTAGCATAAGACGTTGTTTGAATTGCTGTAGATTAGAGTATTTATCTCTCTGTTCTTTATATATAGGATCAATGTGAGAGAGATGGTGTCCAACTGAGTTAATATAGTATACTAGCTACTCGTGAGAGAGAGCAACTCTCTTGTGGTGGTGCGTTGTTTGAGATCCAAACAACGCTCATATTTTGATGTAAAAACTTCATTCTGATAATATATGCAAGTGGGCAAATTCAAGGGCGAAAGCAAAAGTAAGTGGTCTAAAGGGCAAGATCAAGGGGGGGCTTCTTCAAATGGCAAAAAGAAAGATAGATCAAAGCTCAAGTGCTTCTATTGTGGCATCAAAGGACACTTTGCAAGTGAGTGCTACAAGAAGAAGAGAGATCAAGGAGACAAGCAAGGTAATCTTACTTTTGATGAGGACGGTATGGATGTTCAAAATGCAAATGATGATGCTTTTGTGATGTCTTCATGTATGCTTGCTAATTATGGAGATCTAGATCCATGGTGGATTGATACTGGAGCAAGTTCACATATGACTTTTTACAAAGAGTACTTCACTTCTTTGTTGGCATATGGAGATGACAAGAGGGTGATCTACATGGCCAATGATGGTGAGTGTGCAATCAGAGGATTGGCACAATTCCTATTTCTCTCTCTACAAATAGAAATGTTCATTTGGAGGATGTTTTGTTCATTCCATCTATTACCAAGAACTTACTTAGTGTGAGTCAATTGCTAAGTAAAGGCCTCAAAGTTGAGTTTAATGGAACGAACTAATTTTGTTCGCGACTGTTTTCGCTTCGTGTTTCATTTCGTTTCGCTTCGCAATCAGTTGACTTTTAGCATAAATCAATTCCAGAGCTCATTCAAGTTTCGCTTCGCTTCACTTCGTTTCATCTAGTTTCGTTTCATTTCATTTCGTTTTGTTATAGAGCCTGATTGATCTTTTCGTGAATTCTTCCCGTTTCGTTACAGAGCTTAATTGATCTTTTCGCAAATTCTTCTCGAGCAGATATTAGGACTTTATGTGAAAGTGCCAAAGCCATGAGGTTAAGTGCTAACCTTGATAAGCCATTTTGGGATCAATCTTTGTTGTGTGCTAATTTCTTGTGCAATAGGTGGCCGAGTGCTATTTTGGATGGAAGGACACCTTTTGAGATGTTGTTCAAGAGGAGGACAAGTGTCAACTTTCTTAGAACTTTCAGATGCACATGCTATTTCAATATAACTCTTGATGATAAGAAAAAGGAGGATCCATCTTCGAGGATAGGTATATTTGTTGGATATAGTGAGGTGAGTAAAGCCTACAAGGTTTACATTCCTTCTACTAACAAGGTGATTGTTGGGAGAGATGTCATTTTTGATGAGGGGAACATTCCAAAAGTATCTTCATGTAGTATTGATGGTGATGTGGATGGATCTAACATTCTTGATGTTGATGTAAAGAATCCTACTTTAGATGGTGATGATGAAGACCGTCATCAAGTCAAAAGCCAAGGAGAACATCAAGGGAAAGACAAATGCCTTCAAGGCTCACATATAATGAAAAGAGTAAGCAAGTAGTTTTTGGAGATTATTTTGTTTTCCTAACCTCTTTTGATTAAAGAGGAGTGGATCCAAGCAATGGATCTTGAGTATCAAGCTCTTATGAAAAATGGAACATGGAGATTGGTGGAGTTACCTATGGACAAGAAAGCTATTGGATGCAAAATAGATCTTCAAGGTGAAGACAAACCAAGCTGGATCTATTAACAAGTACAAGGCAAGGTTGGTGGCAAAAGGTTATGCTCAAGAACATGGTATTGACTATGATGAAACATTTGCACCCGTGGCAAAGATGGTGAGTATTCGGGTCATCATTTCTCTTGCTACTGTTTATGGATGGGATCTATGACAATTGGACATTACAAATGCATTTTTAAATGGTGATCTTGAGGACCGGAGCAACCTGAGAGCTACATTTCATCTACAAAGCCAAATCATGTGTGTCTACTACAAAAGGGTTTGTATGGCCTTAAACGCGATGACATTTGTTTTGGGACTTTGACTTGAAAAAGAGTAACTTTTTTTGGTATTTTTTAGTGGTCCTAGTTTTAGGCCAAAATCATGGTTTTTTTAAGTTAGTCTCCAAATTATATCCAACAAAAAGTACAAAAAGATGTACTTTTTACAGTAGATCAACTTCATAAAATCACCCTAATAAAAACCGAAACAAGATTTCAAGACAGCAATGATTTTTGAGAATTCAAATCTCATAAAAAATACAAAAGGCCTCAAAATATGTATACATATTATTTTTTCAAGGTATATTTTTTAATAAATTTTTACTAATGCCTCTCAATTCAGAACTTGACATATTTTAAACACTATTTTTTAGTTGATGAAGGTGAAGACCCATCTTCGTCATCGAAGTCAACTTGCATATCTTCTTCTGAATCAACATCTAATGTTGACAAAAAAAACCTTCTATATCGACATTATTTTGTTGGTGACAAGTTAAGAATGATGGTTGTGCAATTAATACATGAGAGCAAACAACATGATTTTTGAAGAGGCAAAATTCAAACAATTTGAAAATGTACCAAAACATATGTACTTTTTTTTTTTGAAATATCCATTTTTTAGAAAATTTTCACCAATGTCTCTCGAGTTAGTACCTGATATATAATCAACACTTTCTTTTCTATTGTTGAACTTGAAGATCTATCTTATTGTTTGGAGTGAACCAACATATCCAATATTAAAATAAAACCTTCCAAGTCTGATTTCAATTGTTGAAGATGAGTTGAGGATGACGGTTGCAAAGGAAACCCAAGACATGCTTTTAAAACATAAAAGATTGGCATTTCTAAATAATTAGTTATTGTGTACTTCAAATTAAAAACCAATACAACTTAGATTTTTGAACTTCAATCATCAACTATGGGTTAATTTTTAAAAAATTATTTTTTCTTGTCTTTCTGATCTGTTTACAACATTTTTTACTCGTACATTTCAAAAAGAATATTAGTTGTAGTGGTGCACATAAAGTGGACTTGTATCATTGTTGGCTGCTGGTTGTTTTTAATGGCTCCAAAAATATTTGCAATCCAAAATAATTGTTTTTTGTTATTTTCATAAGCCAGATGTGGAATAAGCATATCAACTTGAATTTTATAAAAATCAATACATCACTTCATTCTGATAGCTTTTACAATTTGTCAATTTTTTCACAAGGCCAAATAAATATCACCACATTCTTACCTTGCACAAATCATAAAAGGTCATTTTTTTTTAGAGTTGTTGAGGATTCAAGAGTCTTTTTCAGAGTTGTCATTTTTGGCAAGGCTTAAAATACCAAATGCACTCAAAAAATTCACAAATACAAACTACGTAATTGTTAGAATTAGCCAAAAAAAAATTGTAACGTAATTGTTGAAATTGACAAAACAAACTATAATTGGTGTATATAGTTTTTTGTAATGTTTAAAAATCGATTTTTACGAGCTCTAGAATGCATGCTTGGTGCTCATCCTTTCGTAAATCCCTGCAGAGTAAGACATTATTCTCATAATCGCTCGAGCAGCATTTTCGAGCAGGGTGATTACAAATTGATTTACTCCATTTGGCCATGTCCTCTAGCCACCTTAGATAGGTCCCTTAGGCCTCCACATCGCTAAGTGAGAATCGATCTTCTTTTTGCTATGCTAAGAATAGCCAGAAAAAATTGTTCTCCAAACTTGTTCTATGCTCAACATAGAAATCTATGCTGAGCATAGAACAAAGAAGCTAAGGTTAGCTAAGGAGTTGCTGCTCTGGCCATTTCTTAACACCTCGAATGCATAATCCTTGATGATCTTGTCTACCTTATTCTAGCGGTTGAGTCTGCTTGCAAATCGGAGCTACCCGGCATAGCAAGCAAACTTCCAAACAGAAAATGAGAAAGAGTGAGATGGTGATGGAGCTTGTATTACCAAGGTTATGGTGCTGTGAATGGAGCTTGTGAGCAGGGATCAGAAACAAGTGCCGCCCAACGGAGCTAAGAGGCAATAGAGTTGCCAGGTGCAAACTGTTGCATAACAGCAGCTTGCTCAACGTGTGAAACTGAAGATGTAAAACTATTTATAGATTCAACAAGGATGATGGTTTCTACATGATGCAGATCTACATCGACCCTTCACGATTTGAGTAAGCTTACAAAACATAACCTATGGTTATTTCGATCCACAATAATTCTGATTCGAGAGTCCTCACGCTAAACGACATTTCAATTTCATAGGGATATGGTTACACTAGCGCATTCCATCAAAGTCAATTTAGACACACTTGCAAACCACGTCAAATTGATCCGACCTTCATCCTATGCACTACAAGTTAAGAAAACACAATTTAAACACCCGACCGGATCAATCACCACAGCACAACGTCAAGTGCAACAGGACAAGACAACAGAATTACTCTCCTCAGACTGTATATTCAACTAATTGAGTAAGTACAAAGATAAGTTGCTCAAAAGCACTCAAAGGGCTCGTAAAAAAAAGATGGCCCGATAACTCTAGAACTAAGCACGCGTGGTGCTGTCGAAATAAGAAAGCACTGTATAAGTCGATCATTGCTATTTTAACTCTCTCCCTCAATGATCAACGTCTCTCTTTATTTTAGAGTTTACTCTATTCATGCAACATACCTCCATGATAGTATTACAAGTAAAGGCTTTTTACATAACCAGATCTAAGCCAAGTTTGGCTCTAAAAGTCTCAAACTTTTCTTTACTTAAAGCTTTCGTAAATATATCAGCAACTTGTAATAACGTAGAATAATATACAATACTTATATCTTCAGATTGTAACTTCTCACGCACAAAGTGATATTTCACCTCAATATGTTTTGTCCTTGAGTGAAAGATAGGATTTTTAACCAATTGTATTCCACTTTGACTGTCACAGAAAATAACAGTAGGATTTACGTGCTTCATGCCAATCTCACATAACAACTTACGTAGCCAAACAGCTTCCTGGGTAGCAGAACTCAACGCTTTATATTCGGCTTCTGTAGAAGAAAGAGAAATAGTATCTTGCTTCTTGCTAAACCATGAAAAACAACCGCTACCAAAATTGAAGGCATAACTTGTTGTTGACTTTCTATCATCTATACTTCTTGCCCAATCAGCGTCAACATAACCTTGCAACTTAGGTAAAACACTTTGTCTTTTGTAGATTAGACCAAGGTTAGGTGTACCTTTCACATACCTCAAAATCCTTTTTGCAGCTTTCCAATGGTCCATAGTGGGTGATGACATGAATTGGCTAATCAAACTTACAACATAGCAGATATCAGGACGTGTAGTCGTAAGATATATCAAACTCCCAACTAGCTGACGAAATAGAGTAGCGTCAACATGTGCACTATCATCAATACAAGATAATTTCTTACCAGCTTCGCAAGGGGTGATGGAAGGTTTGTACTTAGTCATGTGAAATCTCTCCAATATTTCGCCCACATACTTGTTTTGACATAACCTGATATCACTGTCAGTTTGCCATACTTCGACACCCAAGCAATAGTGCATAAGATCTAAATCTGTCATCTCAAACTGCTTGCATAAGTTGGCTTTGATAGAACGAGTGAGGTTCTCATCATTGCTCGTGATAATGATATCATCAACGTAGAGTACAATCAAGACAATGTTGTCATCATTTATAAGAACATAAAGGTTTGGATCTAAATTTGTTCTTACAAACCTAATTGTCAATGCGTCCATACCATGCGCGTGGCGCTTGCTTAAGGCCATAAAGTGCTTTGTGTAGTTTACATATCTTCTATTTTTGCCCTTTTGCCATGAAGCCCTGTGGTTGGACCATGTAAACTTCTTCCTCTAATTCACCATTCTTCCACCCAAAATGAGATGCTAAGGTAATGATAAGGCGTAGCGTAGTCCACTTAGCCACTGGAGCAAATGTCTTTTCATAGTCAATTCCTTTGCTTTGCTCATAACCCTTCACTACTAGGCGTGCCTTATACTTTGCTATCATGCCATCCGCATGAAACTTTGTTCTAAACACCCATTTGTTGTCAATGGGTTTCTTTTCAAGTGGTAGATCAACCAACTCTCATGTATCATGTCTGTGGATGGATTCTATCTCCTCTTCCATTGCCCTTTGCCACTCTTTGTGATCTTTTGCCTCATCAAAGGTTGATGGCTCTCGACACTTCAAAATGTCAGTCATTAGGGAGTAATCTCGAGGTATTCTTGGTTCCATAGATGGCTTTGAGAGTGTCTCAAGCCTCCTTAGCAAAGGTGCAACTACAAATCTCTCTCAAAACTTCATTTGAGACATTCATCTTGATGTAGTGAACGGCCATTTTTGCCCTTTTCTTGTACCTTTGTACTTCTTGGAGTACTTGAGGCTCCTTCTCAATTCCAAGTACAATATCCATCACATCTTGAAGAATCAAAATAGATTCCATCCTCACCTTCCAAATAGAATAATTGGAGGTGTTAAATCTCTCTCCTTGCTCCAAGAGAAAGGACCCCCTGAAAGCCATAATCACTTGAGAAATTGAATTGTAGTGGACACAAAAAACAAGTACAAGTATTGCTTCTCTCTCAAAAAATGCTTTGATAATGGTGTCCAACCAAAATCAATTGAAATCTTGCAACAAATATGAGACTATAATCTCAATAGCTATCTATAACAATCTCACTCAACCTAGATCGAACTTTTTTTCAAAAAAGAAACACAACAAGATTTTCATTCACCTTCTTCTAAGCACGTGTAGAGCACTCAAAGATGCATCAAAAGACACAAATCTTCTTTATTTGTATGAAACTATATGGCCTTGGACTCAAAATCTCACCTAGATCTCATCTCGTCAAGATTGGCAAGCTAGAACATGAGTTTTTGATCAAATAAACTATATGTGAGTCAAACTTGATGTGTTCATCCAAGCTAGGTGCCCTACCTACCTTGATTCAAATGAACACGGGATCAACATCTTAGGAGATCATTCACATTGTTTGAGAAGTCCTCACACATGTGAAAAGTACACGAGAGAGAGAGAGAGAGAGAGAGAGAGAGAGAGAGAGAGAGAGAGAGAGAGAGAGAGAGAGCTTTCGATCGCAATGAACAACAAGAGAAAGAGATGAAACATGAATCGAATTCTCGAAGCTTTTGCTTTTGCTTTTTGAGCATTATGAATCATGCATTCATTGCATGTGCCTTCTAATTTTTAAAAGCTTTTTCTTTTGTTTTTTGGGCTTTATCATGCATTGTTTGCCTGCACCCTTCGTAGATTTTTTGGAATGCCAATTAATGCATGTTCGTTGGGTCCTCAACTAAAGTTCCAGCCTTTAAAGTTTAGACAACCACCAAAAAATATCCTTCAACATTGACTTTTCATCAAAACTCCATTGACCGACCTCAACACATAGCATTGCCTTGGCAAGGCCAAACAAAAATTGTAAATACATTCAATATGTATATCAATAGAAAGAGAAAACGCAGATGATTAAGAGTAAATGTGTTCCTAGTTTCAGCCTACTTTCATGTTCAACTTCACTACATTATATGTCCAATTCCAATACCCTTCAGGTCCAAGGATTAAGAGTGAATGAGTTTCTAGTGTTTTAGCATACTTGCAGATTCAATTTCAGCATATATAGTATAGGTCCAATTCTAGTACCTTTCCCGTCCCAAAAAAAATTTTCAAAAAGCAAAAGCAAAATTATTTTTTTTGCAATTTGTTGAACTGAATCGCAATTCACTGCAACTATTATTTATTTATATAGATATATACACACACAACTAGCTTGCCATCAAATTAGGAGGTGAATCATGATCCACCCAAAAGCTTGAGAGATATTGATAGAAATATTAGCAGGGGCCTAGATAAGGAGATATACTAATTGGTATCCCAAGAGATAGATAAATTGGTATCCCATATTACTAGCACTCATCCCAAAGCACCCTCTAACTAGCACTAGCTATGTATATGATAAGAGACTTGTCCAACTACGACATCAATGCACTAAGCCATCACTTGTAAACACCATGAGGCTTAGTGTCATGCACAACCACACCATCACATGTAGATGAGCAATCTAAGCTTAGCTTAAAACAATATGAACTATTGCCTAGTATCTCAACTTTAGCAATCCATTTTTTAACCACAAGTCCAAACCCCAATTAGCTAGTATGTACACTGAATACATAAAACAATATGATTCAAACAATCTTTGAGGTTTTATTTTATGCATGTTGGCCTTCAATTCCAAGTCGCCACACAAAGAATTCAACATCTAGAGAGTTATGCTTCCATCAATTCAAAGAGAAGCTCCAACTTGTTAAACAAAATTGTGTGCTACTCATCTTTCATTATATTGCAGTCAATTAGCAAACAAGAGAAAAAAGCATTTGAACAGTATCATACGAAATCTGACCTAGCATCGATCATAAGTATATCATCGAGCACAAACATGTTGCCTTGATCTCCTCAAACACATCAAAATTTAAGCAGTTAAGCAGAATATTCACTTCATAACAGCCGTTTGTCACCTACAAGATATGCTATCACACTTTATTTGGTGGTTATTTAGTTATAAAAACTTGAATACATCATGTGTTACTACTTGTGGGTGTCGCTTTTGTAACAAGGATTTTGCATAGGGTAAAATGATTAGAATGAGCCATAATTGAACAGCCGGCAAGCCCTATTTGAAGGTGACTAAAAAATTCTCCCAAACATAAAGGATTGGGAAACTTCGCAGATGGACTTTTGTTTTTAGTCCACATTGCTTAACTTTTTATACTCCGACTTTACAAACCTTTAATGGGCCATGGACTTCAAAAATTCATATTCTTTCAACATGTCCCTTTCGTGTAAATTACAGCTGTCTCAAAAATCACAAAATCTACCAAATTCATTTGCAACCTCATAAATTCCCAAGAAATGCCATTCTTTGCATAATTTGAAGCTCTTCAGGAATGAAGAGTAGACTTCCTAGTGCAATATCACCAGTATTGAGGTGCCATAATATTATAAAACACTTCATAAAGTGAACGTTTGAAATGGGTTTCAACAGTCCACATTTCCAAATGTGTCTCACTGCAACTACATGTGTGAGGGTGTTGAATATTTTGCAAGGCCTTTGAATTTTGTTTCCAGGTAGTAACAAAGATAAAAATGTACTGGAATAAGTACTGAAGGAACCACAAGGTTTCAAACGTGAAACAAGTAGCAACTCCCAATATAATAGAATTATGAATAAAGCTTAGATCAGGCAGTATTTCACAGGATATTTTGAGAACTTGGTGCTAGTAAGAAGCACATCAACGTGCAACACGATGGAGAATATTTGCAAAACTAATGGACAAACAAACAAGGCAGTTGAAAAACAGTAAATGGTTAGACCTAAGCCTTGTTTTTATTTACTGTAGGACAAACAGCACAAATTAATTGCAAGAATCTTAAAGATGCTCTTTTGTCTTTAGTTTGAGCATGTTTTCTTGAATAAAGCTTTTCATCTTCTTCTTTTACCTCATTAAGCCATGAAAGGGGAAAGAAATTTATTAGACAAACCTTCACCTCACCAAACTCATCTTATCAACTTTGATCATGCAACCATGAAATAGCATGCTTTCTTACAACAAGGTGCACAGTAAGAAAACCAGTTAAGATGCTAGGTAGCTAGAATCTAGTTCTTGCTCGGCAGTGAATCATGTACCTTGCATAGTGCACAAATCATACATGATAAGAGCTACTCCAATTTGTGCTCCTCAGTATCATCTTCTAGACTGAATACATCTGTATTGACAAGCTTCTTGTCCTTCTTATCTAAACTGGAAGACTCATTTTCAAGTTCAAATGAGTTGATCTTGACACCAGTTAAAGAAGTTGTCTCCTCATCATCAATGTCTTCCTTCACTTCCTCAGAGTAGGCATAACTGAAAGAAAAATGTCAATAAACTTTTAGTGCAATACAAGACCTATAGTTAAGCTCACTGTCGAATCTACTCAAAGTTGCATTGATCCAATCTCACAAGCCACTCAAAACACAACACACTTTGATGGACATAAAATGTAGCACAAAATTGGACCCACCGAGTAGAATTTTTTGAAGGAGCCCAAAGTGCACAAATTACACAAAGGAGGACAAAAGAAATGACAATCCAAAATGCTGAAATGATCCATGCTCCCTGCCACCGCTGATTAAAAGCATCTGTTGATTTGAAATAAAACTGCACACACCATAAAGCACCACAGGGGCAATAGCTGTCCAACAGTAAGCAAACATGAAGTGCTCCAAATGACACTATTCCAATGATTGCGCGTATCTGAAACACACAGGCTGGATTGCAATCTGCTAGTTGCTGGTTTGTTAAAATAGTAACAGCTAACGTGACATAATACATGTTTCCAGACATAAACTACCGAATCTTCTAAAGTGTCAAACAAAATGCATTGTCTAAAGCTATTGGATGATCAAGCCACATCAACATTGCATTACCTACAGGTTACAGAAATATCCAGGCAGCACTTTGGGTCTAGATGGAACTTGAACCAATGTGGTTTGTTTTTTATACACTGTCTTTTGAATGACCCTTTTCCATAGTGGTCTGTTAATCTGCTTCCTAGTACTCCTAGTCTTCTTTTCAGATTCTATGTTTCTACTGTGACAATCCAACATGCTTGCATATGTGCTACCATGCCCAGGAAAACGTGCACTATAGATAAGAGTATGATAGACCTTACACTAGAGGGTTGTTTGTTTCCTAGCGTGGAACTATCTAGTTCCACCAATTTTTTGTAGGGGGACTAAACATTTGTGCCACATGCCATCTAGGGCTTCTAGTCCTCCACTACCCTAGGACCTAAAAATCTTCGTGGAAGTCTCATCACCTACTTAGTAGCTTTGGACTAGCACTAAGTCACAACAACTGTGAATATAAGCCCATTTTGAGTAATGACATGCTTAATGAATTTCACAAGCATGATAAACTCGCCCATTGACAGCTGACCATTACACTACAACAAATTCCCTTTATGAATATTTTATGACTCAAAAAAGAGTTCATTTGTTGGTGAAGAGCTATATGAAAGACGTGTTCATTTGTTGGTGAAGAGCCATATGAAAGACATGTTCTCCATATCCATTCACTCCTTGATCTTCAACTGTACTAATATTTCCCATATCCCACACTTGAACAGACCACTAGCTTTTCCACTACTTTAGCATGAGCATCAACCACATATTTCAAGTAAAGGCACACCAAACAGATTGCGCAAGTCATCACACTTATTTTTAAATGCAGCCTTATTCTTCTATCTATGATAGTTTCAAGCATTTCTCTTCTTTCAACATCTCTTAATAAATCATAATTCTGCTTGTCAGTATATTTCCAAGCCAATATTTATTTGGCTGCTCAGCCTTGTTATCATCATCAATCAATGCTTCTCGAGCTTGACTCAGTCTCCACCAGATACTTTTTTCTCCAAAATCTCATGCAAACCTTAGAAGCAAGGTTTTCAGCAAATTAAAAAACTACCTAGGTTCAATCTTGCTTTTCTCCTGAGATTGACTACTAGAATGATCTGCAACACACGTTTATATCAGATACCTAATGTATGACCTATGGATTCCACTTGAATGCACAGTTTCGGGAAGCATTCTCCACCTAGGAACCGCAAAGCCCCCCAGAAAAAGGAGATGAGAATAAATAAACGGGCTATGGGAAACACCTCATCATTGTTTTGTAGTAAAAGCTTTTCAAATTAAAACACTTACTTGAAACATTAAAGTAGTTTTGATTGTACTGACTCTAGTGGAGCTTGCTGCCACGACACGATCTGCTGGAAAAAGTCTTCTGGATACTTTCATTGATCAATCCTCTACTTAGGGTAAATTAATGCTTTTAATACCCTTGCATGGAACTGTCTAGTTCTACCGCATGTTTATGGGCTAGACATGTGCCATGTGTCTTCTAGGGCCGATATACTTCCACCATTATAGAGAAAGCTTCATCAATATCTGTTTGAACTGCTGGGGAATGCAGCGATTCAGTGGAAGCGTGCTGTGTGAATTGCAGGAACTAGATAGGCTAGTACAAATCACAGACAATGCAACGATCAATCAAATGCATACAACACAAAAAACACTACTGGAAGAACAGAACATCCTTTGTATTCTCTTCTCTCAGAGTGAGTCAACAGTGCGACGTCAAATAGCGGCCTGACGCTCTTGAGTCCTCTTACACTTCTCTCTTTTGCTATTATCCTTTCATCTCTCTTTTTCTTTTGATTTCTGTTCTATATTTAAATTCCACTAATGGGAATTAAAAGATAACTTAGCTAGTCATTACAAGAGAGGTTTATGCTAAACTATTAGCTAACTACGTGTCTCCTCTTGTAACGTTGCCTACGACTGAGCGTGAAAGTTTTATGTCTCAAGGCTGCCAAGCTTCGAATTCGATAATTCGAATCACTCGACAGTTCGTTTGTCCATAGTTCGTTTCAGCACTTGTAGACATTCGGTAGTTCGGAAGCTATTTGAACTATCGGCTGTTCAGGGGATGTGCCGAAAAAGGCTGGTGGAGTTCACCATTTCTAACATGAACTAGCAATTCTATTCAGCGATGGAGTGGATTGTGATCTGCTGCATCAGCGTTCCAGAACGCGAGCACGAGATCATTTGCGGAGGATGGCTTTGACGGGTTTAGAGGTGTTTTTACACATGCATCTTATGCGGTTTATATGCTTCGCTATGATTTACTTCAGTATTCTTTCTTTAAGAGACATATCGCTTCTTGAGCAACTTTTTTGTTTCGTAGGTTTCTGTTTTTGTCTCTATAAAGAACATTAAACTATTAGTAGTGGATCTAATTAAGAAAGATTCAATATCGTTCAGGGTTTAGGGTTTTGGACATAGAGAGAGGGGGAGAGATTCGATAAAGTTTTAATGGTTCTCCATTCGTCCGTTCATGAAGCAACAACTTCACCAACTGTAGCACGCTTTTAGGTTGGCACTGTATAATGTATTGTATTTTGTTGAGCACGCTCAGTTAATTCACATTTCCATCACAAGATTTGAGATGGGTGCTTATGCTTCATAACTGTTGTCAGTTGGCTAAAATTCAATACGGTTCCTTGTGATTTCATTTCACATAGTACAGATATAGAGATGTTATACATAGGGTTGGTCAAGTTTGTTTGGTGATGATTCAAGATGAAGAGCTTTGATCACATCACATGTTTTAACTATTATAAAAGGGGCACTTTGCTTCACAGTGTAATGAGAAGCAAAGAAAGGAGATAGAGCAATAGATAAGGAAAAAATAATAATGGGAAAAGACAAATCGATTTCAGCTATTGCTTGGAAAGAGTGAATATCAGTCGAGAAAGACCTGTAGGGGTAAAGCGATTCGTCTTTTGGGTACGGTCATGGGAAAAGAAAAAGAAAAAATGCTTGACATTGGTTGACTGAGGAACTGTGTGTCCTATTCTCTTACATAAACAATTGAGCTGCCTATCTTACCTACTTCGAGTATATCATTGAAAAAGCTCCACCTCGAGAGACAATTTGTAGAAACTTGCATATCAAGTTTAGAATTTAGAATTGGTGGGAACCAAGATATAATGTCCTTATATTTGATGAATCTTTGGAGGTACATGGTGCTTGCAATGAAGTGGTTGCGATGAGTTAATCCAACTATTCAATAGAGGTTACATACAGTGACCTGTCAGCAAAATAAAAAGGAGATTATTCTCCATGGAAGTCTACATGTTGCACCAACACAAGAAGCATATGCACTTTATATGCTGTTTTCTTGTTTTTTTTGTGGCCAAATTTGTGCTGTTTTCTAGGGGTTTTTATTTCATATTTAAGCTGGTTATTATGGTTTTTGAACAAAAAGATATTTAATGTTCCAGAATGCAGATGCAGCGGAACGCATTCTGCTGCATCTATGGAACTTTAGTTATACCTCAAAGGAAGTTGGTCTGAGCTGGGAATGTTTACACTAAAGGTCTTAATATGTTCTATGTCAATAACTCCCAAAGAGACTCGTTTCACATATTGATTTAGTGAAGATTCTAATCGAGTATAATCATATCTTTCTATTGGCCTAGATCAGATACAGGAGAGCTTTGTGCATCTATTCAATGAGAATTAAATCAAAACATATAACATCTTTAGACGATAATTATTTATAACAAAATTTGTCTGACCGCTAGTACAAAATTACAAATCACCAGTCTCTTATCTTGTTTTCTAGGCGCCACCCTTGGTCAGATGCAGAGCCAATTTCAAAATACTAGGCAAAGATCCAACCTAGACATCAAGATCAAAGACAGCGCCTACAAACTACAACCACTTTCTCTGACCACTAGTACAAATCACCAGTCTCTTTATCTTTGTTTTCTAGGCGACACCCTTGGTCAGATGCAGAGTCAATTTCAAAATACTAGCCAAAGATCCAATCTAGACATCAAGATCAAAGACAGCGCCTACAAGACCACCGCCCTCCAGAATCCCACATCAACCTTCGTCCCAGGTATAACGATATCCTGATTATATAAAACTTCACCAAACTATTTTCTGATTGGAGACAAAAAAGAGAGGGACAACAAATTGTAGGGGGCCGACTATGACTCAAATTAACAGCAACTAACTTCAGGCTCAAATATTAAATAAATGAAGAGGAACAACCAACTGCAAAATAGGAACTTCTGAAGTAGCTGTGTTGTTCGGACTTCGGACTTCACAATGAAAAAGCAGGTACAAACTGGATCAATTCAGAACAAAGTATCTATACTCCTTTCTCCAATTAAACTCTCGACATGCACCTTGTAAGGATTGACAGCAAACTTTCAAATGACATAGATGCTGACCTCGTATCCTATCCAGATAATTGAGACAACAACAGCCACTGCCAACGAATTTGTGAACTTCCTATAAAGCTCCAACTTTGCATATTGTTTTCGTGCCTGCAACGACCACCTTCAATATTACTGCCAATGAGAAACAGTAAATGTGCAGAGTTGCAATTTTTCTTTGAAATGCTGCAACTTGTACATTGAACACAAGAATAATCTGTCTGTAAACACCTGCAGCTTCTCAAGAGTTTTTGACAATGATGTAAAGATCCATAGGATAAAGACAGCATCAAAGATTGCAACAGGAAGCACAACAAAAAGTCTAGCTTTTTCTGAAAGGTCATCAATCCTTCCCACGTTCTCCAAAACGTCTAGTGCTTCAACTGATACAAAATATGCAGCTCCAAGAAGGTTCACTTTTGAGGTTAGACCACCAAGAGTAGGACGCACCACACCATATCCCATTGAAACTACCAAGATAAGCAGACGTGAAATAGTCTTTTTGACTGCTCCAAGGGTAACTGCCCATGTTGTTATACCAATTGGCCTCTTTCCAGTTGCATTGAAATTGGCATATTCAAAGTACCACATGCCCATCTCAGACATACCCAATGCAATAACAACGGTGATCCAGTTTTGAAGCTGTAAAATATCCTTCGAGAAACGAACATACTGAAAGAACCAGGCGATAGCAAGTAGAATATAAGCAGCAGACATGACTCCATAGAATGTCAAAAGAGGAGCCATCCTCCCAGGAAGATACCCTGACGGGTTTTTCCAAATAGTTCTTCCATTCATCACTAAGTCCTTAAGCTGAGGGTCACATGTAGCAAAATATAGAGTATATAAGCCCGACTTTGTGATTATTGCTGACTCGATTGGCGTTTTCACTTGAGTATCATTTCCTTTGAAATGGAAAGAATAAGACTTGGGCCATCCATCAGAAGAACGCAAGATGACTTCACCTTCATTGCAGCCGAAATCTGTGGCAATGTCTGGTGTACAGCATAAAGCTGTATGCCCACTATCACTAGAACCTCCAATCTTGTCCCTATCATGAAATTCGAACATTATTGCTTGGACTAACCCAGAACTATGTTCCATTGCATCATGTCGTGAAGCAGCCTCGCTTGTCCGCTGAAAAGTGGTTTCAAACCTATGCAGAAGTGGAAAACCAGCTATGAGAAAAAATTGATCAAAACCCAATCACAAACAATTTTCTGTTCTCCAAACAACATAAATTCATTCTACATTCATCAACCAGTTGAACAGCAGTTTGATATTTACGCAGAGAACAGTAAGGGTTATAAGACAGCTAGCATCCAATATAAATCAATGCAAGGCTAAATTCACACTATAGGTAGGAAGGCATTGCTCAAAATTACTACAACAAAACCAAAGTCAATATTGGGAACTGCAAGTGACAAATTTTGTGTGACCTTGAGTGATCAGTCAAACTTGCTTTCACTCGAGAAGAAAATGGGCCACTTTCAAAGTTCAAAATTTCAAATCACATGTAGTAAGTGTAGCTGTATATTTCAACAAAATCATCACCATGGCTTCACTGCTACAGTCAAATCTATGTAAACCCAACATGCCCCAACACCCAAAGTTTTCATTAAATAAATCAATTAATCGAGGCACGTCGTTGAAATTTGAACACAATGGCTGAAAATTAGGAAAAATTTTGACAACAGAGGAGGCATATTTAACAGACACGCAGCAGAGTTAAACAACTTAGAAAGTGCCACATATCAGTTTACTCTGATATAAATATAGTATAGGATAGCACCCAACGTAACAAAGGAAATTTGTACTCTTCCACCTTATGAAGTCCACCCAAAAAGTCTTATCCCAATCAACACCTAGCTGATATGTACAAAAAAAAGCAGTCGGAAGGCTCCAAATAGCCGATTGAGACTCCCAGGGTTTTATCTATTGTTTTTCTTATTGCTCACGGTTGAACAGGGCCAGTGTCTGATCTGTTAACCTATCCAGTCATCACGCCATGGCTATCATTCGTTTTAGTGCCACCCCAGATATTGACTCGGGTAGTGCTAAAACCGATGACGGAGACATGTAATCTTCTTATCGAGTCCTCCTTGACTCATGAAAAATGATCTAGCTCAGAGATACCCTTAAGGTCGATTTGACATGTTTTGAGCCAATATGTATCCCTCCCAGTTGAATTAAGGATAGATTATCCCTATTGGCACCTAGTTGACACGTGCAATAACGAGCCAGTGGAAGCTGAAAGTAGCTGGTTGAAGCTTGTGGGGTTTTTCTGCTTTATTGCTCAATGTTGAACATGCCCAGAGTCTGATCCGTTGTCCTATCTGATCATCAAGGCAAATAACTTGCTGTGGCCCGCGTTGGTTTTAGTGCCACCCGAGATCATGACTCAAGTGGCCAAGAAACTTCTTCACCCCTCATTAACCCGCCTTCTTCCCCATTTCGCCCCTAGGAGTTCCCTTATCAGTTGACGCTTGAGCTATCGGATGAGCCTGGAGATCGTCCAGCCTAGACGAAGCATCCCCAGCTGGTGGGATGGCTGCAGGACACTTGTTGCTACAATTCATAATGTAATTGCTCAGAAACCTACGGAAAGTGAGAGAGAGGAAGTGGGCACTGACGGAGAGAGGGGCATTTCCGGAAAACATAGGTGAGTTTTCCTGGGCAGGGCCGAAAAGCCAGCATGGCTTGAGCAAGCTTTTAACCCATAAGGAAGTAGTAAAATTGAACTAACTTCTCCCGTCACTCGAGATTGAAAAATGAGATAAAGACTTACTGGATAAATGACTTGCCGTTTGCTACTCCAGATCCCTTGAAGTTTTCAGAAGCTGTGTACAGGCCTTCGCTCCCCCCAAATAGGGTATAACCATTTTCCCAAGGTGTGAAACGGGCTTTCACATACTCGTGCACCGAACCTTCCACCCTTCTTGCACAGAAGCTCACGGCCACACACAACACCAATAAACTTAAAATTCTACTTAAATTCAACATTACTGAGCCGTTCTGCTGCTCAGTCATTCATCTGAAAAGCCTAATATATGAAATGCTCCCGGATAAATTCTGAAATTGGGCGCCTGTACAACCACCATTTCCAAAGAGTCACGCTTTTGCCATCTCCGCAGATGTCATATGAATGGACTGATAACAAGTAAGTGTGTGTTTTAACCTATACCATAGTTTTTGTTTGTAATTGGTCAGAGCCAAACAGCAATGGAGCTATGCTTAAACCGCCACACCAGCATGGAGATACAATTGAAAAGGAACCATCGCCCCACAAGAAACTAGACTAGATCCAGCAATGAATAACTGAAAAGAGCTTGGCTTAAATTCCATGGACTCTTAGGCATAAATGGAAGGCAAAAGTTTAAGGTGTTGACTGTAATATTATCAGAACGTGAGAAATAAAAAAAGAAAGGCTGTGTTGAAGGCAAGTGCAGCGAAGAACAGGGCCAAGGCCTTCCTGCGGGTCGATCCAGACTCATAAAGTCCACCTTGAAGCGGTATCAAAACCTAAAAGGATCGCAAATTTTGGATCAATTGTCGCTTAGAATCCATAGACCTGCGAAAAAGAGATCAAGAAATGAAAAGCATTGAAACAAGCACACGATCGACGAGGAAACGTCGCGGTGTTGAAGCGAACGTGAGCCTGGCCTTCCTTTGGGTCGACCTTGGCCTTGCCCTTCCTTCTTGGGCCAATTATAGCGTGGGTGGGTATCACGAGGTATCAATACCTGGACTAGGTAGATATATTTTTCTTAAGGAATTGATCAACCCTTTTTTTTCTTGACTCATATCTAATATCTATTGAAAACTGTCAAGAGTCATCTTCATACCCAATAAATAACAACCACCAAATAGTGAGAGTCTTGAGATCAATCAACAAGTCACCTGGCATAAAAACCTACAGATTTTTCACACTTCATTTAGAGGAAGCCTTAAATGGCACAATATTACACTTTGAATTTATTATTACATGAAATTCATGGAGCAATAAATACCGTACGATGTGTAAGGTACTATTATTATTTTTAGAAAGTTCCAAAAGCACCTTTCAATTTTGTAAGGTTGTTGGAGGGTTTGCGGATCTCAAGGCAACCCTAACCCTAGTTAATAAGTGAGAGTGATTTGGCACCCTGCGTGTGTAAGTCCAACCCGATGATCACACAGTTATTTGATTGATTAGTTAAAAGTCAATAAAAGGACTTTAAGCCCTTTCGCAAGACTTTTAATGTCGTAGGGCCTAAATGTCAAGTTAGTAAATAAAGTTGGGTAACCTCCAATTTTGATGGTTCCCACGCTTTTGTAAATTTGAATAAAAAGAGAGGCAAGACTGGACCAATAGGATTCAGAGGCCAGGGTCCTCCTCTCTACTATAAGAAGGGACCAATTCGAGTTGCTCCTCATGTTCATTTCCTCATTTAAATAAAGCAGATTGGTTCTCTTCATAAATGGATTGATGAATGTCCTTGCTCTCTATCACTTTTCCTCCATCTCTCATGCTTATTTGGATTTTGCTAATTGTTGGATCTGAGTGTTATTGGGATTGTATGTTATTATACTTTTTATGAGAGAGAAAGGGAGAGAGAGAAAGAGTAAGTTATCTTTGTTGTGGATGTGTAGTGTTAAGGGATAGTAAGTGTTAAGGGATGTGTAGTGTTAAAGAGTAGGGTTAATGGATGTAGAGATAGATGTGAATCTTCCATTCATGTTGAAATCTGAACTAAACTATCGCTCTCATGGGAACGAACCTACGCATTACAACCAACTCCGTCTCTTTGATGCTAGATTGACTAGATCTTGGATTCAGGTTAGGCAAGGAAAGAAACCCACAACAATTTTGGCGCCGGGGAGCTACGCCAATTTTTCAGTTGTAGCATGATTGTTGGATAGTTAGCTTGCATTAGGCATCTTGTCGTGGCATGAATAGTGTTAGATCTGCATTTTAGGGTTAGTTCGGGATTGATTTTGCTTGATTTGAGTGGATTGGCTTGTTTGAAATCTAATCTGATTGATAAAAAGAGAAAGCTATTCAGATCACCAATCTTAAGATCCATTTGAATCTGAGATATCAGAGAAAATAACAAAAATCGGTCAAATCTACCAGATTTGGTCAAAAAAGAGACAAAAAGCATCATCAGAGCTGATAACTTTTTACCCTCTTTCTAAAAACCTTCGCCGAGTTGCAGACACCTTCGGTTTTGTTTACAGAACCTTCAGTTTGAAGGGCAATCACCACCGGGGACGATCCGCGAGGTCTACATTTTCATGGGTCATGGTAACTATTATAGGATCTTCATTCTTGATTTTGCGGAGTTAGCCCGACCAATTTACAAACTTACAACGGATCCACATTGGAACGAGGAAGCCCTAAAGGCTTTTCAGAAGCTTAAGGATGCATTGGTTTCAGCACCAATCTTACGCCCACCCAATTGGTCCATTGAGTTCCACGTGCATACGGACACATCGAAGTATGCAGTTGGAGCAGTCTTAACCCAGCCAGATGAACACAAAAAAAAATTTCCAATCCGATTTGCAAGCCGACAACTCAGTGATACCGAAATGAATTATTCAACCACAGAGCGGGAAGCACTGGCAATGATCTATGCGGTTAAATTTCGACACTACTTGATGGCCACACATTTTGCTTTTTATACGGACCATCAACCCTTGCTCTATCTCGTTAATAAAACTTGCAACACCGGAAGGATCACCAGATGGCTACTTCTGTTGTTGGAATTTGATTTTCGGATAGTAGTTCGCAAGGGATGCGGATTGGGGAGGTGACTATGATGATCATAGATCCACCACAGGGTATGTATTCCAGCTTTGTGGCAGTTGCTTTTTCTAGTCTAGTAAGAAGAAAAGTACGATTGCTCTATCCACCACAGAAGCAGAGTATAAGGCAATGTGTAGTGCAGCACAGAAAGCTATATAGTTGAGACAGATCTTGGAAGAAGTTGGCATGAAACAGAAAAATCCCATGACTATACGTAGCAACAATCAAAGTGACATTCAGCTAGCAAAGAATCCAATGTTCCATGTGAGAACCAAACACATTGAGATTCAGTATCACTTTATATGTGAGAGGTTGTTGTGTCATGAAATTCATGTTGTTCATTGTAGTACGAAAGAACAACTAGCTGATATTTTCACTAGGCCACTTGTTGGAGAAAAGTTTGATAAGTTTAGATCAAAGCTTTTTGTACTTAAAGTTTGTTGACTTTAAAGCTATGTATATATGTATAAAAAGTAGACTATACTTTAAGGGAGAGAGAAATTAAAGTAGAATAAATGTGCTACTGTACTGTGGTTCCTATCATTCAATAAGGTTCAGTTGGCCTCGCCAAAAGGCGAGTCAATGGGACACGCATCCCACCAATGGCAACCTGGGTCATGCATGGGTTGCTTGAGCGAAGAACTATATGTACAGTGTAATCTCATTTTGAGAAATATAGTTGCTATGTGAGCTTGTTGTGGAGAGTGTTTTCTGTCTATGTTACTGTGTAGCATGATCTGTGTTCCTGTTCGAAGCACATTCCAAGGAGGGTTTTTGTTGGAGAGCAATGATAGGCTTACCTCAAGCAAGTACTCAATATGAAAGGTAAGGATGGAATCTTTGCTAACTAGTATGAATTTGTCATTATGTCATTTATGACAATGTGTGCCTAAAACCATTTGTTTATTTGGATGTATATGCCTGAATCAAGTGCCTCAGGTAGCCACTGCCTCATCAGAGGGTGAGGGGGCCATGACATGGATGGCGCAAGGCATTCAAAAGGTATGCAACCATGATTTGCATCCATGGTGAGGTGTGGTTTGGTCGAATGAATCTTTGATTTGACTAATGCGAAATGGTGCTACAATGGCCAGAATGGTATTCTATTTCTACTACCAACATATAGTCCATGAAACTACCACACACCATTTTGTAGCATGACTATGTTCTTTAGACAAAATTTGTTGGTGCATCTTTTTGTTCTAAGCATGCAGCTATGACTTTTGACACTAGTGGTTTGTTGGTATAGTGTGTTAATACTCACATCATGCATGACATTGAATGGATGCAATTTATTGGTACATGTTTTATTTTGCACTAGGCCAACAATTTTTGTTTTGTGTTGGGGTTTCCTAACAAAACGTGTGAGTTAGCCTGATTTGTTAAACTTGGCAAAAAAAACTCGCAAAATGTTTGCACTCTCTCACAAAATGTCTACACATAAATGTGTAGACATTTTGTGAGCTAAATGATTTGTGAATTCTGCTAGGCTAAATATGTTAAAAACTTTTTATTAAAAAAAAATATTCTAAAACATTAAGGCTCAACATACATGATATTCAAATTTTTAAGAAGTCTTTGGGCTATCTGGTATAGTACTTGCTAATTTGGCTCTTTGGCCTCGCCTGTATCAGGTCATACAACCAAATACATTTTTAATATATAGAAAGAAATAAATAAAATCCTAAAAACATATTACAACTCATCATCATTCTATAAGACAAAAATATTTTCTTAGCTTTGTTTAGAAATAATGAAAATGGCGGCATGCCATTTGCCATCTTTATTTGAAACCTTGATGAGAAAGAACCTCACAAAATTTGTTGAAAATTTACTTGCAATTTACTAAGGCCTCAATCTTTACCAGAGGGCATTGGCATTTGCAAGTTTCTTTCTAGCCATGATTCAACAAAAAGATAGACCATGGTGTGCTATCTTTTTTGTGCCACTACTTGAATGTTTATTTTTAAGAATTGTGATGTGGTACATAGTTAAAAATCCCATAATAAATTCCCAAACTAAGAAAAATGTTAATTAAATCTTTTTTAAGCCTCTAAAGATGGCACCAGCATGCTAGGCGATTTTGGCAGAAAAAAAAAATCTGGCTAAACCGCCTAGCACGCCAGCCTGCCATCTTCGGAGGCTAAAAAAAAAATCTATTTTACTTAGCATGCTAGCGTGCTATTTTTGAATACTGCAAATTTTTTTTTCCAGCTATTCCACTTAGCACGTCGGCCTACTATGTTTGGAGGCTACAAAAAATAATGTTTTTACTCAAAGTATTGTTCTCAAATGTTTCAAAATATCTTTTCTATGTTATAATTTGAACTTTTCAACCTATCAAATCTACGATGTATCTACAAGAATACAATTTAATATCTTAAAAGTGGATATTTGTTTGATACCTAAATTGCCATATAGACTGTACATAGTTTGGTACTTGTATTATCACATAGATTGTACAATTTGTTTTACATGGGAAAGTTCATGAATGTTTGTGAATGATTCACATGATATAGTGGCCCATGATATGGCATCCAAGGCTTTTGTGGTACTAGAAATTGAAAAGTTAATTTTAATACGTGACAAAAAGAAAAAAAGGAAAGTGGACACAATATTATAGAAGGAAGACGTGTTACAGATTGTCATGGCACCTATCAAGAGGCATTGAGAGGATTATTAGTAGTACACAATGGAGACAACCAATCGCACTTCCAAAGTTGTCGCAAATTGAGGTCTCCACAAGTGACGTGTTTGTTTACATTGAAATCCATTGAAATTTTTCTATTTAGTCAATATCTTCTTGAGGTTAGAGACAGAATGCAGTTAATATTACATGGCACACCATGTGCTACATAATTGGTGAACCATGGGTAGAATAAAACTCGCAAATCTCGCAAAAAATATACTTGCAGATTATCAAAATCCTTTACCACATAAGATTCTATGACAATTTTAAATTTTATAGACATAAAGTATTGCATTTTTTCATTGAGTTTTCCAATGGCACCTTAGTTTATGACTAACTCTGTGACTACCATATGCAACAAAAGCAAATACATAGAATTGCCATACAATATCATGCAAAAGAAATAAGGTAGAGGACAAATCCTTTTTTTTTACATATGACTTGTACAGTGGGTGTTCCATTGGTTGAGCCACTAACATCATGGAAGCAAGAGACATTAGAATATGTTGACATGGTCGAATGTAGCGGGGTGTGGAGTTTTCATAAAGAAAAAGTTGACAATAGATTACACAAAAAGTGGATGAAAATAATTGCTTCATGAACATGTTCTATGTGTAGAACAAAACCTTGCTTATTGCCAAGGTGTGTATTACTGGAGCACATCTAGAAGTTGTAGTATTGTGGGCAAACTAATGAACTCAAAGAAAATCAGAAGCTCTTGTGAAGTAATCAAAGGATATGAAGGAAATAAATAAAAAGCAAAAATAAAATATCATGAAGTTGTCTGAAGAATCAATATAGTTGCAAAGAGGCAATAAACATTGATACATCCAATAGAAGTGATTCCCCAAACTTCAAAATGCTCAAGAAAGATCAAACGTGCCAAATATCTCAAAACAAGACAAGTATGTAATTTTTTTATGACCTTGCTCCTTTAAAATTCTATTACATATTCATGAAAATTATGCAAAATCTAGCTTGATGATTTTACATTTTCATGTACATATGTAAATCACACATGTGTGTAGCATGTTCCCACATGTGAGTAGTTGGCCTATTTGCATTAGTTAATTCATGCCATAAAATAGCTTGTTTTACAAAGCAATGTGAAACTAGATGAAAGCTAGTCATGTAGAAGCATGCCAACTGTCATCATGAGGTTGGGACTCAATCTCCTCATGACTTGTAGAAATCAAAAGCATGATTAGGCATAGGTATATTTTGGGTCATGACCTAGCTCAACCAAAGGTCAACACATGTCCTATTTCGTAGGGATGCAAAACTGAAAGTGGTGGACCTCAATCTACCACCCTCATCCCATTGGTCTATAGGGTCCAATCACATTTAGAGGTTCAAAAAGAGTGACCCAATCATAATTCAAGGCTCTCCAAGTGCAAATTAGTGTAGGAACTCAAGATACCACTATATATGATGATAGCTTCTTTGTACATATGAATTTTGAGAGTTAATCCAGTTTTTGTCTTGCAAACTTTTGGTCTATTCTCTCTTTGCCCAGGAGCTTGGTTGATTTCTCTCTCTATCCAAGCGCTAGGTGCTTGTTTGGCTCTTCCATGATGAGATTTAACTAGTTTTTTCAAGGATATGCATGAAACTTGCTTGACTTTGAATGATGATTACCTTTGGTGTACAAGAGCTCTTGCCTAGATCCAAATTGTATTAGATAGCTCTTGAAAATCTAAGTTGACAAAGAGTAATTTGATAGTGTGCAACCTCTCATGCACATAGGTCATGGATAATCTATAGTCCTCAAACTCACTTTTTTGACAATATTGACCATCTCTATGACTTAATGCATATGTTTATGCCATGAATATTGGGATATAGTCATGAAAATTGGAATAGGATTTGGATGGACTCTAAACTTTATGACTTTTGGGAAGAGCTTTCACAAAAATTTAAGAAGTTGAGGTCATTTTTGGGAAAAGAATTATATTTGAATCTAGAAAAGGGTGGTCAACAATGGTAAACCTCGGATGTGCTCGGCCCCCTGCCTCCCAATAGTATAGGAAAAATATTGAGGTTATGGAAGCATCTGACTTGTGAAGAGCAACTTGATTTCATGGAGCATTTAATATGGAGATAGAAGGGCACAAAATGTTCTTGGTATAGGACTTGAGATGCTATCAAAAAGTGGATGATTAGAGGAGGTTGAGATGTATAGGAAGGAGAATCTAATGTACAAAAGTATGCTTGTAAAATGATATCATTGTAATCTTTTGCTTGATTGGTGAAACATTGAATAGAAAAAAAGAGATGACTAAAAAATCCAGATCAGTAAATTCGAAAAAGTAAATTCACCTTCACAAAAAGTGTAAACTAGTCAAGTCATTCTCATGGAGATTAGCTATGGAAATCTTGGCAAGGTAAGAGATGCTTATTGCAAATAGTGCAACTATTCCAAGGAGATTGTATCCCATTTACTAATGGGACTCTTATTTGGAACTCTTGTAGAAAATCGCTTGAAATTATGGAGCAAGCCAAGTATGTGAATCATCATAGAAGACACTCTCCCTCTATCAAGAGACCTCTTGGGAGGTTGTTGGCTTCTTGATATTTCATAGAATATTTGTAGAGTTTTAGATACAAAAAGGAATGAATGGAACATATTTTAAGGGAGTGGATGTATCATTTGCAAGCCCTCTAAAAAAGGAGACCAATGAGACCTATGGTTATGGAATGATAAGAGTAGCAAGTGAATAATTGGAGTAGCACATTCATGATCAAACTACAAGTATTTTTCTTTAATACATGATTACACATCTTAAGTTAGTGTAAAATTTTATCTAAATGATCGTTTTGGAAGAAATACATAGAAACTGGGCCACATGATATGTAGATATTCTTAGCTTGATTGTAAATTTTACTTTGCGATGTTTGGTAGATAGGCCTTCCAAATGTTTGTACGTTTGTATGATAGAGTCATAATATGCTCACGAAAATGGAAAAACATGTTTACCATTGCAAGCTGGAGCTTGGAAGAAATATTTCACACAGAGAAATTTGAGCTCCCATTTAGTGGTGAGCTCCATTATAAGCTAGACTTACCAAAAAATTCGTAATTCAAAGAACATATGAATAGCTTCACAGAAAAGGCTGGTAGGATTGCGATATAGCTACATCTCACTAACACGAGCAAACAAAAGATTGAAAGGATGATAGTCTATATGCAAACATGTTCAATATATATGAGATGGAATAATAATAAAAAATGTTGTACTCAATTACCAAATCTCTGATTACATAAATTCACCTATTCATGTCCTACAAAATAATCCTAAACTTTGCAAATGCAAAAGATAAATCACAAAGCCTCCTCGTAGACCGGGATTGAAGACACGTGGTCGAGGAAGCTACAACAATCTTACCTGATGTCTGTAAGATCTTCAAAAGCAGTCTTCATTGGAATAGATGTAGTGCTTCATTTTGTTTATTGAGCGTAGCTCTTTAAATTCAATCACATAACAGATCACGAAGAGTAACCCAGATGATAGTGCAAGGCAGTGAAAAATGCTGGTCGATCATTAGAGTTCTAAGTCAAACCAGTGAAGCAGCCAGAAGCAGGGATCTTTCTAGTGATCTTGATCCTTTCAGCTTCATCATATAATAGAGCCACCTTCGACTCTTTCTCAGCATATGCAGCAGCCTTCCGGTCTTCCGCTTTCTTGCGGGCTCGTGCAATATCGTTTTGCATTTTCTCAACAGCTTTGGCTCTCTCTTGCTCTAGTCTTAACTGCACTCATTTGCCAGGTTAGTTGTTAATTATAGTAATCATATTGCAATTTATCATGCTTTAGATTCTCGAAGCTAGCACATCTTCGATTTCTGCATCAACTACCAATGCATTAGACAGTTTGATCAGCATTCGAGTTCCTTTTTTTTAGTTGAATGGTCTGAAAAGTTTTTGATGATCTAGTGCTGTTGAAGGCTTGCCCACATAGCCTATTCCACTCTAGGATTGTAGATACCTTGTTATTCATCAAGGAGAGGAAGTATCTTCTCTCAAAAAAATACATTGTGCATTGTACAGATAATTGTAGTAGAATTTACTGCTACTAGTCAATCAATAGCAATTTTTTAGTAGCAAAAAAACTGATTATATTACCAATAGCTTTTACAAATCATATGAAATGTCAGTTCATTGCTCAAGCAGCTATTTGTACCTCGGCCTTCTTTAGCATAATGCTTGCTTTTGCTTTTTGATTTTCCTCCCAAGCAAGAATTTTAGCCTCTTCCCTTTTGTACCTATAAAGCAAATTTGCATCATCCCAATTATCACCATCAGTAAGAACTTGAATGCAGGAAAGCTGGGGGAGTATAGACAACCGACACGAAGAGTTAGAGAAAAGAAGATGGTAAGAAAATCATGAACCTTCAAGAAGAACCTCAGACAATCAACACAGTACGTATCCTATCACAACAGGTTTTGCGATTGATGCCAAGCAGTGTTGTTGGTATAGATGGGGAAAGGCGTAAAATCAGGATGGGTTTTACATTTTATGCACCTGTTATTGAGCTCGGAGGTCCTGGCCTCCTGCCATGCTGCAACCTTGGTGAAAAGTTCTTCCTTTTTTATCTTTGCAATAGAAACACGTCTCGTAAGTACACCTTCTGAATTTCCTAGTTTGCCTTGTTCTTCGTGTGCAGTAAACAGAAGATTGTCATCGTTCTCGATCCTCCTGGAGCTTTCGAATGGCGCAGATATTCCCTGTAAGCTCATGCATCCGATCTTATCTTCGATACGAGCTGAGTCGTCATGTTGATGCTCCAACTGCGCAGCTTTCTCCTCGCCCATTTTAACTTCTGAATTCAATACTGCATTATATTAAGGAAGCTATTATGAACAATTGGGAGCAAATATGAGAGAGAGAGAGAGAGAGAGAGAGAGAGAGAGAGAGATCACCATTAGTATCAGCATATCCTCCTGTCTGCTTTGTAGCTGCCAAAGCAACATGACATTCTTAGTACTGTTCCATTATCCATCCTTTCTATCTCCACCCAACAACAAATAGCTAGCAGCAACTACAAGAAGCAATATTGTATACCCATAGGATGATCTTTTGCTACTGATCCCTTCAAATCCACATCGCTTCCCGTTTCTAAAGCAACACCTTCCTCGAATGGCTTGGATTTCCTCACACTCTGTGGGCTCTTGTTGGCTTCAGCAGGTGTTACTCCACTCTTCTTCATATCCGGTCTTGTATCCTCCAACTCTTGAGCTTCTGCAACCATTTGAAATTTCTATAGATCATATGACGAACCTTTACAACAATCACAAACTTCTCATTAAGCCGTGGTACAATCAAATATAGAAAATCTTACCTGATCTCTCCATAACTTATGATATCGTTCCTTTTTGTGAAATGATGCCCACACCTCCAGTACTTATAGATAATTTGGTGGTGATCAGTCTTATTGTGCTAGTGCTTGAATGCTGAAAAACATAGTCTAAATAAGCCTCCTTGATCAATTAAATGGGATCTCTCACATATGGATCTGTACTAAACACTCGTCATCAAAGGCAACAAACAAATTACTACAAAGCTACAAAGCATATATTCCCATATTCCGCCCTCTCAGCATATTTACAAATACAAACGTATCCCAACAATTAGGCCAGCGCTCTCTCTCTCTCTCTCTCTCTCTCTCTCTCTCTCTCTCTCTCTCTCTCACACACACACACACACACACACACACACACACACATTTGGCATTTGCGCGGAAAGTAGCCGGCCCACAGAATAAGGGGGTCTACCCACAAATTGGCCGACCTATTTCATATGCTAATTATGGAAGACCTATGCTCAAAAAGGAAGAGATATATTGTACAACAACACCCCATCATATAACTTTTTCTCTTCATAGCAATAAGTGTTGTGAATTTTAGCTTATGTTGTGATGCACAAATGTCACTCTCTTAACATTCATGCTTGGAACAAGAGAAGTCTAACACTGTACATCCAAGAAAACTCTAACACTATGCTTAACATAAAAGGTACCACCTAGGTTGGAACATCAAGTGGAAAGGCCCCACTAGGGTTGCAATTTGGCATTCAAGGTCTCCCTTCATGCTTTATTTCCATGACTTTTTTGACAATGTTTGTGGACTTCCTGTGACATTCTTAGATAGAACTTGCCCTTCATATTTCATTTTTGCATATGATAGGACTTTCATCCAAATTTCAGCTTCAAATTTTATTATTGAAATAAGAGTGAAACATGCATGAGATTGTGCCTATTTACATTTCTCATAGAAAATGTTCATGGCCTTCCTGTGACATCCTTAGATAGAACTTGCCCTTCAAATTTTATTTTTACATATGATAGGATTTCCATCCAAATTTTAGTTTAAATTTTTTAATATTGACATCTGAGGGACAAATGTATGACATTGTGCCAAATTACATTTCTCATAAACAATGTTCATGGCCTTCGTGTGACATCCTTAGATAGAACTTGCCCTTCAAATTTTATTTTTACAAAAGATAAGACTTTCCAAATTTCAGTTAAAATTTTTTAATATAGAAATCTGAGTGAAAAATGTATGAAATTGTGCCTATTTACATTTCTCATATCAAATTCCATATAAAACATTTACTAAACAATATTGAAGCCTTGAGAGAATTTAGATGGATCATGGCCACTAGCCTTAGAAGTTCTTTAAATTTGACACACGCACATTTGGAAGTTTGCAAATCGAAAACTTGGAGTTAAAATGTAAAGTTTATCAAGTTTAAGCTTGAAGTTGACACATTCAAACTTTGGGCCAAGCTCTCCAATAACCCATGCTAAAATGAAAAGACTTTGAAATTTGAAGTTTGTGAATCTCAGTTTTCAAAATAATTGTATCGAGTATTAAGTTATAAATCTTGGAACCGGCAAAGAGTAAACTTTCAAATTTGAAGAATGTATCATGAACTTACTACAACTTATACAAGTACCTTAACTCATGACATTTAAAATAAATTGTAACTCATCAGTTTGTTGACGATTTTATAGAAATTTTACACTTCCATCAAGTGTTTTAGGCTTACAACCATTAATTATGACCATGTACACATAAGGGCCCCAATTCTCTTATAGTCACAATTAACTTACGGGTTGTTGGTCTACCGGTCCCTACCGTGGATACGCTACCCGAGACCAGTCATGGGCATGACATTCTTCCCCCCTTATTCAAGTTCTGTCCTCAGAACTTTAAACTGGGAAAGATCCTCCTTAAGCTTCTTCCTATTCCCAGAAATTATCATCGTCCGTATATCCCTTCCATCGAACCAGATGCTTGGTAACTATACGATTTCTCAATCGTTTAGTTCTTGTTTCCAAGATCTTTCCAGGTTCAAGTGGAGACACACCCGATGATTCATCCAACAGGTCCAATCAATCTCCAGATCAAAGATACTCTCCTTCACGTAGACTCTTCTAGAGACGGCTTACGTGAAATACAGGATGCACTTGCGATCCTTCCAGAAGTTCCAATTGGTAAGCTAAGGATCCAATCTTTTTCAAGATCTTAAATGGTCCTCTATATCTAGGGGACAACTTATAATGCTTGCCAATATGCATTACACTCGAATCCTTCTGGATTCTCAAAAAATACCCAATCCCCAACTTGGAAGTCTCTCGGTGATCTTTTCAGACTTGCTTAATGTTGGTCCCCATCCTGGGTACCCCAAACATTCTCACGTGCAATCCGTAGCATTTCCTGCATATCATGTAGGAAATCCGCTACTTTCTTAAACTTGAACGCCCGAGTCTCTACCGCAATGGGTGATATAGGTTTAAAACTATACGTAAGCACGCACTAGCTATAATCGGTAGCCAAATGCTTACTATAACCCAATCTCCATCAAGGTGACTACGTCTCCGAAGAGATTCCTATGAAAATATGAATAGATATCTTAACTGATCTTCTGATCACGCGAGTTATCCTTCTTTTAAATGATCAAGTATAACTAGAATCTGAACTACGATTCTCAATCATAATTCATCGGATTCTTGACCTATACTCAATAAAAGAAGGTAACTACCAATGATTAGAAGAACTTTAAGTTCAGAGTCATCTCTAGTTTAGCAAATACGGCCACCAAAAGCGACCAGTGAACTTCAAATCGCGAATGTTCATAATGTCACTTTGGTAATCCATAAAGTCTAACTAGATACTCTAATTACTTGGTCTTTACCCAAATAAACATAGTCGATTTAGTAAGATGGCCAGTCATTACCAAAAATTCCACTATCTTGTTTATTCATCTGAGGTAATCTACCAATCACAATCCTCTCTTATGAATTAGGTATATCCTAGAATCTGAGTTATGATTCACCAATCTCAACTTTCCAGGCTCCCAAGATCATACCATATCATAAGAGTACATCATGAGAGTGCATTACAATTCTTAAAAGACACATGAGTTGTTCCTAATATTCCTTTCCATTTGGAAAGTTCCAGACTTTTCCAACTCACACACGATGCCTATATAAGGATTGTAACCCAAAAAATGCCCTAATTTTAGCCATGGCACAAAGTGTCATACCAAAATTAGGATTCATCTAGAATACGTCTAGAATTTACTTTTAAGTTCTAATCTAGAATAACTTAAAATTTACTGGAACCTCATTACACGAAGTTCTAAGTTTTGGCAACCCACAACTATCCAACTCTCCTGAGTCTTCCGGTATAGCATTTCATTAATTCCAAATGGAAAAAGATAAGGCCAAAAAGTTCTCGTGTATTCTATGCACACATATCTGTAAACGAATCCAAAATGTCTCATAGACGTTGTGACTTATAAGCAATACATCTCAACAATATCCATAATTAAGATTATATTGTTGATTTCCAACAACTAACTCAGAAGTAGCACTTCTCACATGGTTAGTTGTATTAGATTTAGAAAATATTTAAATGTCTCGGTGTGGTACCAAAACACCACATTTAATCTGATTCTAAATCAAATTCTAGGTCAATAAGCAATTCTCAATGAGAAATTACTATAACCCAGCGAGAAATTGTCTCAAACACAATTCTCATCAATATGCCTATGTATAAACAACTAGTTTATGCATTGAATAAACTTAGTTCATGGAATACTTTTGTAGATCCACAGGATTAAAAGTTTGTACAAAAGGTTTTAATTTTTCCACAAAGATTCACTACATAGCATATCTCTACAAATAACTCATGATCTATACACAACAACACTTTCATAACTGAGAATCCTGTAACTTGGTTATCCTCTAAGAGAGAATATTTCTCAAAGAGTGTTATTTCACATCCAAAATCTCAACTGGAAATTAACTCAAAAGAATATATTGCTAGCATGAATTTCCTTCCTTGCATCAACCCACGAATCTTAGTCCAAACTAAAATCTAGCTGACTATATCCAGCAAGGAACAAGTTTCAACAAACCCCCACCTTGCAATGGTATTACCAAATTCTGACACAAATCAATCGGACTTGTTATCAGCCACTTCTCTACCACAAGAGTAATTTCTAATCCCCCCCCCTTCCCCCGCGTTAAATCTTCAAACCTAATATCTACTATAATCTGTAAAGGGTTTCTATAATATCAAAATATCCTATCGTTTTTTATTCATAAAACATGTCTGTCATCTATCTCCTTGATAACCCTCTTTTCTTCCTACCTCTCCCCCTTTTTAATATGCTCATGAGAATTTTCAAAGACCTGATCTTTTGCATCTTCTGCATCTGTTGCAAATCATCTTATCACTAGAATTCTTCTGTTGTTTTGCAAATTGTTATTCATTAGTCTTAGACTCATTCTTCTTAGACGACTCCCTCTTAAACTTAGACTTCTTAGAAGATTTATTCTTCTGAGTAGATAGAGCATTTTCAGAATCACCATTGTCATCATAGCGTTCACGAGCTTCTACTTCCTCATTAACTCCGTCTCTTGCCTTTTGAAGTGTCATAGTTGCATCTTTCGCCAATAAGATACTTGTTGTGTGGAATGACCTGGGTAGGGCTCGAAGAAAATAACTAAGTTGTTTTTCCTTAGAAATTGTATTTTCTGCACCAGAATTTTGCAAGGAAATAAACAGATCGTTTATCTTTCGCACGAATCTGTTCAGGTCTTTACCGTCCCACAGTAGGTAAGTTAATTGGTCTTCCAAGAACATGATTTGATTACAAAATCGAGTCTCATTCTTGGTTTGCAATTCTTCCCATAAATCTTTTGTGTTCGAAATTGATGTAAGATTTAGGCATTATATCGCCATACACTGAAGACACAATAATTGCTATAGCTTTGTCATTTTTTAAACTCCATTCCCGTAGGTCTTTGCCAGGAGTAGCTACTGGCTTCTCCTCTATTGGTTCTACCCATTGCCATAGACCTTCGCCCTTCAACAAGAGTGAAGTCTTTAATTTCCAAATCAAGTAATTTGAACCTTCTGGATCCAAGATTGTAGTGATCTTAGCTTGAATATTGATAATCGACGACATCTTCTAATTTTTAGAATCACTCCAAATAGCGGCTTGCTGATGTATGTATGAAGAATGCTGAGAGGGGTGCGAAGATACCACTATATTGACTTTGATTCATTCTGATATCACTGTATCAGCTTTGAACCTGTATATTCTGATACCACTATATCAGATTTAATTCTGTATGCTTTGATACCACTATAGGAAAAATAGTAATTATTCTTGTATAAAGATATAAGTATTCGGATTGTTACCATCTTTGCAACTGGTGCAAAGGTGTCTTCATAGTCAAGACCTTTGATTTGTGAGTAGCCTTTGGCACAAAGTCTTGCTTTATACTTATTGATAGATCCATCATGATTATACTTGATTCTGAAAGCCCACTTACATCCAATCACATGCATGTTGTTTGGTAGCTTCACAAGCGCCCATGTGTTGTTTGACATCAAGGCTTCAAACTCTTGGGTCATTGCTTCAACCCATATCTTGGATTGAAGAGCTTCTTGGACATCTTTAGGCTCTTCATCTGATATGAAGAGAGCATGATAGGAAGTTTCACCTTCCACTTGCCTTCCTTCTTCATCGTATGTGAGCCTTCTTGGCTCATATCTTGCTCGTGTAGATCTTCTTGGTGTGGTAGCTTGAATTTGCTCCTCCTCAAGCCTCGGCCTCACCACCTCTTGAGCAACATCAACATTGATGATTGATCTTGCATGAGACTCCTTGATCAGTGCATCATCCAAGTTAAGCTTCTAATCTTCATGGAAGATCACATCTCTACTAACAACATTCTTGTCAATAGAAGGAAGATATACTTTTTATGGTTTTTTACTGGATGCATGTCCTATAAAAATTCCTTTAACTGCACTAGGATCTTCCTTCTTCCTAGTTTCAGAGGCACATGCACAAAGCATACACAGCCAAAAATCCTAAGATGATCTACCTTAGGCTTTTTCTAGCTAACTTCACAAGGGAAGCACTATTCCCTTGGGAACGAATCTCCGCATTACAGGTGAATCAAGGCCGCTACACGAACTCAAGAGTGATTGTGGAGTAAGGAGTCGTGTCAGAAATCACAAAAGTGTCTTTGGGACGGTCTTTATAGTTGTGGTCGTGCGGCGGTCACTGTCTTTTCTTTTTGGGTCTTTGAAAATTTGTACGTTGAGGAATCAGGATGTCCTTTCTTGTTTTGAACATCGTTATCTCCAATTATTATTATTATATTGCACATGCCTTATTTTCAATTTGGAAGTTGGCAACTTGGGCACTACAATAGCTCCTTAAGTGAGTGAGTGAGTGTGGAATCTGATATATAATCCACCCAAATGCTGATCGCTGAGATATCACAATGCACATGAAAGATGGCCAGCACAACACAACACTAGTCTACTGCATGTCTTACTCTTTGCTTTTCCTTTGAAAGGCCACATCCAACCAACTCTCAATCTGGCTCAGAGGCTTGATTCCAATAGTGTGTCCATCACATTTGTCAGTGCACAATATCAGATCTCCTCCATGAAACTTACATCCTCGCACAAACACTCCGGATTTGAGGTGGTAGGATTTTTAGAAGAGGAGCCTAGGTTGTCCAATTTCTAGGTGGATTCTCTGATTGGTATTTCTTGGGCATTAAGAAGCACTTACAAGATGAGAAACTCCTTTGAGAAATTGATTACAGAGGTCATGAGTGTAGTGAAATCTACTATATGCATAGTTAGTGATGATTTTATGAGCTGGTCAAGAGATGTGGCCCCACCATCCTCTCAAGGTATCCTCGTCTTTCATCAGCCCCCAATTACGATGATGGAGTTACCCATCACGTTGACATCGATGATCAATTTGTGTTACAGAAATTTTTTTGAACCAAAATACAAGCCAGGCTTTATAGTGAATTTAGATCCAATACAGTTTACATCGATAAATGCATCTATCTCCAGCAAAGCTTAATGCTCATGACTACCACCTACCTTGGAAGAAATGCAAAGGTGAGGTTTCTTTAGTTGCAAATGAAATAGATAAAGAATGTGATTTTATGTAGAGCATGTTCCCATGTGTGAAGGGTGTGAAAAAATTAGACCACAAAGACCATATTATACCCTTTGATCTTTGGCAAATTTGGAGAGCACATCTAGCTTCATTACAAATGAAGAAATCATGCATCTACTATGAAGTTCCCCTTGTGCTTTCTTAGCACCATTAGATTTAATTTGTGTTTGTTTGAAGAGATTGGATTAGAATCCTTGCCCTTGAAGTGTGGCCAATCAAAGTGAAGGAGGCACACCTTTCAAATCTATAAAAGAGAGCCATTTTTTTGTATTGTATCTTTATTCTCTTCCTTCTCTTCTCTTTTCATTTGCTATGCTAGGGTTGAGGCGAGGTTGCCGTTCCTAGCGACGACCCTCTATACTACACCTACGACACAACATTGGCACCTTCGCCAGGGAGCACCATCACTTGCCTTGTCACATAGCACCTCTTTTTGTCTTTATCTCCCTCTTCTTCTCTCTCAACCTTTCTTTTCACCAAAAGTCAGATTTTGTGGCCTATTAGAGTTAGTGGGGGGTAGTTTAGCGTGGATTAGGAGTTAGATTTGTCGTTTTTTTTTTTAGATTTTTGCTTGATGGATTGTGGGGAGAGATTGAGAGGTGGGAGGTTTCAGATCCAAGCACCCAATCACTCCATAAATCCCAAAATACACATAAAAATTAGAAAACCCACTCATTTTAGAAAAATGTGCAAAAAATGGCCAAAAATAAGCTATCATATCAAATAACTTTCTACTCAGACTAAAATAACTCTAGCCGACCAGAACCTTCATCTAATATAAGCTAGATCCAACCTAGCTACAATCAAGAGCGCGAGAGTTAATTCCCAGTGGATTGCAAGATATTTGGATTTTTTTTATTGCAAAACAGTACAGAGAACCCTCGCACTGAGTAACCTTCGTAAATATGATTAGTATGTAGATCTCCTCAGATCTATCTGTAGTGAAAATTTCAGGCCAATCAAAGCTAGGATCAGAGAGATATTCAGGAAAAACCAAGAAAAAGGGCTAAATCACACTATTAGCCAATTGAAACTGATCAGATACTGCCAGATCTAGGTTGCAGTCACAACATCCCTTAAGATCCAGCATCTCTGGACTGAACCAAGTTAATGAACCTCAGATCAGGACGATCAGTACTCAAAAAATATAAAAAAATTCAAAAAAATTGTCTCATCAACTAGTGACTTGGCACGCCAATTTGATCACAATACAAGTCATACCATTCAATGCTGGGAGCAAGCGTAGTCCCCTAGACCCCTGTGCTGGGTTTCATCAGGGATGCCCCAGACCCCACCTGTTGAGTCCCCAGATTCCACCCACCCCAAAACCATCGTTGCTAGTGTTCCTCCCATCTCACCACAATGTTTACTTTTTAATACCATCTCCATTATAACATTCACCTTGTCCATCTGTTGCGTACATCTATTACTCCACTTTTTGTTTTTTGTTCATAGTTATTTTCATCCATACTGATCAGTTTTTTAGTTGCTCTTTTTCTTTTCTTGTTTCAAAAAAAAAAAAATCAAATTTGGGACACCACCATTGTATTGCACTGAAGCAATCCAATACCCAGCTGCCTCTGCTACATTCTATTGTCTAGCTATGGCGATCCCACTTTGGTTGTCTCAAGTACAAATGTTCCTTGATGAAACAATTCAGCAATACACCTATAGAATTTATGACATGGTGAAAAGTTGTAATCCACCTCTACCTACGGAAACCATAATGGTAAACTACTATGCCGGACTGCTCAAACAAGATTAGATTTGGGATGGTAGACTTTGTATCTTATACTTCATTTGTACAAATTTGTTAAGATGCCACCCTTATGGAAGCAAAGATCTCAATCGAGATGGTGGATCATCTCTATTCTAATGATACATCTTCGAATGGGGCATCAAAGGAACTAGGATCAGCAACGCTAGACAATCAGACAAGAGAGGAAGACACGACCTCACAACAAAATCAAGAGGAAGAACCAAGTGTCGGATGTCAATTAGTTGACCAAGGCCATCAAGATAATGACCAACATGAGCCTTTTAAGGCCTACAATATGAAAATTCTTCAATCGGATCAGTGTGGATATTGTTATGGAGATCATGCATGCACTTAATGTCCAATTAGAAATCCTCAATTGAAAAACAAGGGCATAATGCAGAACATAAAGTTGGAGGTCAGAATCGAGAAAGGTCAAATTTGATGATGAGCTAGCAAGAGAATCACTCAACGGATGTAAAGAGTTTTGACCCGAACACATCAAGACAGTCCTCAACTAGAAAAGGTGGAGTGGAAGTCTTGGTAATATCATCAGGCATGCTTCAAAAATCAACTGAAGACCATAATAGCTTGCCACTCTACTATGTAGAGAGTAAGAAGGGACATCTGTTACCTGTGTATGCTTATCACCTCCGAGGGGATGGTATTTTGCGCATGCTACGATGTTTCAGATGTGGTGGAAAACATCGTCGATCAGAATGCCCACATCGAGGTGATCCAATAACCTTTTCACCTTGGTGTTCACAATGTGGTGTCAACCATCCATGTCTAGATTGTCCATTGAGGCAATTACAAAAAGCTAAAATGGCATTATCTTACAAGGACCAGCATGTACCATATTATCAGGAAATTCCAATCAAGATGAACTACAAACTAAAATTCTTGGTGCCACCTGGTTTTGAGAGAAGTGGATTACATGAAAACCCTCCCAAATCCAAAAAATGCATAGAGTCACCTCACGCTCCAATGCCTACGTCATCAGAAAAGACAGAGCTGGTAGAATCCATCGAACAAATTGCAACAGTAGAGATTACGTGAATTCTACCAAGTCTTCTACAACAATCAGTGGATGCTACATTACAACAGGTACCAATGACAAGTAGAACTCTTGGCAGAAAACCATCACAAGGTACGCAAGCCAACATGGTCACGCAGTCTTCAAGACGACAAGACAATGAGAAGGGACAACAAGAACCAGTGCCTACAACGCCAACACCTTTTCCTCAAGTTGTGAGATTGACTACGGAGGAGAGTATTCACGTACAACCTAGAGGCTTGATTAACAATTTCCATACAATAAGCTAGAACGAATGCGCCTTATGCTGATGATGGGTACTGCAGGAAGAATATAAGCTTTTATTAACAAAGTGCATGAGCAAATGAGGCTACAAGAGCAGGTAACGTTTCCGTTGTACTGTTACGACCGAGGATTAGCCAAGGATCGAGTTGCATGCAACCATCTTGTACAAGATAGCTACTACAGTTCAACAAGAAGTGAAATTTTGTTGTGTGGAAGTAAACCAACAACTAATCTTCGTTGCATGTAGCAAAAAATTTCTTGTTCAAAAGAGAGAGAGAGATACGTCCAATACTTATTACGTTGCGCAGTGCAATTTGCAAGACATTTTCAAGTATCGTTCAAGTATGAATATATTGTCCTGACAATCACGATACAAGGAACGAGCATCATAAAAAGCTTTCAGTTAAAGTGTTCACTTACATGTACCACGAATTGACTAGATCAAAGATTTGTCAAAATTCACAGGCTTTACTATGATTTGGCTTGTTTTTTCAGCACTCAGAACAATGATTGCTTTTTGCAATCCAACGCGAATCCACCAAAGAAACAGAGCGACCTCCTTTCAGTAGACGAACTCAAGACAAGGATGAGAACTACTGAACACAAAAGAAGGATGTGAGAGAGAGAGAGAGAGAGAGAGAGAGAGAGAGAGAGAGAGAGAGAGAGAGAGAGAGAGAGAGAGAGAGAGAGAGAGAGACGTCTAATATATATCAGCGACACATGTTTTTTGATTCTTATGTTTTTTGTTTTTTTCGCAATGCAAATTATAAATTTGAAATTACTAAGTAACGAGTCATGCAAAGTATAAATTTCAAATTACTAAACCACGAGTCACGCAAAAGTATAAATTTAAACGACGAGTCATGCAAATTTGAAAATAGTTTTGCATGATACTTTAGCATACTTTATCCTACAACCAAAGTTAGGCACTTAAAACTTTGGGCAACTACACAAATAGATCATTAATGTTAACTTATTTTAAAACTCCATTGACCTACCTCAACACATAGTATTGGTGGGACTATTTCCCCCTTGGAAAGTCACCCATATTCAAAAAGCTAGGGCAAGGACAAAAGGGTTAAGCCAAGGCTTTTAGAGGGATATGTGTATATGTTTGTGCATTGAAAAGCCCAAGCGGAAATGGGCGAGGTGTTTTGAAGAGTTTTTTTTCTTGGCGATCCATGGGATGGGATGGGATGATCCTTAGATCTCATGTATGAAAGAAAGCATTAAATCATTGGCTTTGAAGGTTTTGCAAGTACATGGCGACAACGGCGTCTTACTATTTGAACTCAGTCACAGATTCTCGACTTCTTTCATGTCACAATCATTACAATAGGGCTTCATGCCTGGAGGTTGCTGTATCAACCAATTCCCTGCCATTCAATCATCCACCGACATCATGGGCATTCCCAAAGCACAGAGCATCATATGGCAATTTTTTTTCACCAGTCACAAGGCCAATGTGGAGGTGGGATCATGGTAGCAATGCAGCAAAGTCAGAAATAGCAGTATTCAGCAAAGAAAACCCACCAGCCATAATTGAGAATAAAGTCTCAAATGGGCAGATTGGAAAAGAAGAGTTTGTGTCCACCACAGGGGTTTCGGAAGTGTCTTCAAGGGTCTTGTATTTGAAGGATCAGCAGCTGTTTCTAGTCGGATTCACTGCATGCGGGGTAAGAACGTGAAGGACTAAATCTTGAGTTACTATGACCATACGTTGCTTCTAGAATGCAAGACTTTTTTGTTTGCATCCATGGGGGGTAAGAATGTCTGGGCATCTTGATGTCGTAGGCATCTCTTTAGTACCATCCACCCAGGGGAAGAGTCCTTCGCCCTTGAGTATGAGTGATGTCTTAACTTTCCAGGCTAGAAAGTTAGATCCTGAGGAATCAAGAATTGTGCAGATCTTGCTCTGCATGCTGCTGATTGAAGCCATTGCTTCTTGGAGTCTGTTCCCTCGTTGATGGTTGTTTGTTTGAATGCTTGGCCTCCTGGATCTGCTAGCTTCTTGGCTATGTCAGAATATGACAGGATAACCCGCTCTGATACCACTGATGAGGAGTGGTGAAATCACTTTCGCGGTCCCGAAACCTCGTGAAACTGTCGGGAAAGCGAAGCAACCACGACTCAATGCGATTTGGATGGAGTTCAGATGTGGTCGCTGGACACTGCCAGCTGAATCACTCCTACAGTCCTCCAAAATGTAGTCAGGCACTGCTGATTTACGTTTATAAATTAATGCAACATTCAACGAATTCAACCAATGTGCGGAATTGAAATGAATGGAAGAATCAGACATTCGAATAACAGCAGACACATCTGCATTCAAGATCATACATCATAAATCAATGTGTGCGCAATGGCTACAAGATCATCTATTTATTTTTCTTCTTGTTCTTCAGGGCACTGCATGCATATCCACGCAGTGCGTTGGCTTGAGAGAAAACACAGTTCTCTCACGAATGGATGTCTTGCTTACTAGCGGACTTGTGGAGCTCTATGGATCCTGATCACAGAACACGTCTCGCACGCAGGCGGACTTCTCGTTTGTATTTCGTCTTGATTGCTTACTAGCATCAGACTACTACATACATCTATCTATATGTTCTTCTGTATGTGCCAAGTATCATCTACTAAGTATATAGTCGCTCTATGTAACTTTTAAGATTAGAGTGATTAAGAATCTACAACTAATCAGGAAATTACAAGAGTGGCAGATTAGCCACGACCTAGGGTGTATCTGCTGACGTCATGCCATCAGATCAGATATCTGTACTTCTGGGTACTTGCATGATCTTTGCTGGTACTCTTTGGAGCGTGAGGGTAGAAAACGGTTTTGCGACGTTTTTCGTGTCGCGTCGTTGGTTTCGTTTCTGTCGTTTGACTTTCTCGTGTTGGACCGTAAAAGATTCTCGTTCGCGAATCTTTCGTGTTTGTGTTTTTTTTTTTTCGTCAGGTGTTCGCAAAACTTTAGTGCTTCGTGTCTCTTGACTTTGGTGTTCGCGGACATATTCGAGTTTCGTGTCTCTTGACTTTCGTGTTCGCAAACATCTTCGTCAGGCAGAGGGCTGAAAGCTAGCAAAGCTTGTAATTAGAAACGTTTTGTTTCTTCAAATTTGCATGAATTTCTTAGGAATTGATTCTTTAGTGCCTTTGCTACTCCTTTGGGCTGATCCACACAAAAATGGGCTGCTTATTTCCAGAAAATATGGCTGCAAATGCACCTTCTTCCTTCACTCAACTGATCTTGTAGGCTGAATCTTTTTCACTGGAGAACAGTGCATCTTCGACCATTCTCAAGGATTTTACTCCAAATAAGCAGATGCTCTTCAGCAAATTACACCAGGCTGGCTTCATCAAACATTTCTCTATCTACTGCTGCTTTCTCTCTTTACTGTTGTACTTTCACAGCACTAATATTTACACAATAATTTCAGCCTACAATGGCTTTTTCCTTTACACAATCAAGTCAACTTTCTTTTTTTGTAACAGTTCTCAGATTTCTTACTCTTCACAACAGGAAAATCTCTCCATTTCACATGATTCTGAGATCTGAATCTCCTCTGCTATCAGGTAGGCTTAGATCAGGGTACTATCAATACTACCATCAGTTTCAAATCATTGCTGCCGTTAACATGGCTTATATACGAGTTGACGGTCCTGGTTCCTTCACACATTCATTAGTCATTCATCACAGTTTTTGAGTTTAGATCATCGTCGTAGCACATCTCGCCTAGACTCCAGTGAAGTGAAGCATAAGATGAGAGTATTAATGTCCAATGTTTTATGGTACCTTACGAATCGCCATTTCAAACTGTGTTTGAATCGAGTTTGAATTGGGAAAGAATCGGCTTCTCCAGGTTCAAACCGGCGAATCGGTTTTAGGGTTCCCCCTCCCTCCCCTTAATTTCTACCCTTCAAACTACGTCCAAAACAAGTGCTTTTTAGAGTTAATGGGTAATATGTAGATTATAAATCGTGATTAATCAATAGTGAAATTCGAATCTTGACGTGCCAAATCCTGAGTCGCGTTACCTAACAATACCTGTCACCTGGTTTAGGCTTCTTGATCCATCAGTTGCCTGTAGTTTTAGCTATGATCTATTTGATATCATCTGTGACATTAGCTAGAAACTACCAACTTCCATACATGACTAGAAAAATCATTGTTACTCGTCACTCAAAACATTAATGTCACACCATACATATTACAATGTACAATGTGCATGGCTACTTAATAGTAAATTAGCAAACCTACAAAAACACTCGAAAAAACCCTCAAGGCTCTCTGTCTTTCTGTGGAAAATGTGCTCCCCAACCCCCGCGATAGTCCTTTTTGGACAATGCCAAAAACACGGTTCGAACTGTTTTTATAAAAAAAAAAATTTATGTTTTTTTTCCTGTTCGAACCAATTGTTCGAACCACGGTTCAACAAAACTATGTTAACGTCCTTTTTGGTGCGCCGAGCTGTGTCCAACCCTTTGCTATGGTGTTGGAGATTTTCGTCCAAAAACTTTTTGGCTTCTCCAAGAGCATCCTGGGAGTCAAGAATGCCTCTTACACGAACATTGAGAAAATCGGCTCTCGGTGAATGTAGCAGAGATGAAAGATACTGGAGCACTAGAATATCTTATTTGTGTCTTCACACAGTAGAGGGATTAGATGAGTTAGATCTTTTGTGGAGTAGATAGAGACATCGATTCTTGAGAGGGGGTTAAGGGAAGAGCAATATTGGGCTCATTATTAGACATAGAAGGAGCAATGTTTCACTGAAACGCGTTTCATTCAATGAAACTCAGTTTCGAAAAGTCCGTTTCAAATGGACCGTTTGAAATGGATTTTAGATTTAGAGCAAAAAAAAAAAAAACCTCCTAATGTGTGTGTGTAAAAGTTTTGCATATAAAACTTTTGTTAAAATCTAGTAGGAAATAATAGAATATGAATACCTTGGGCATGTGCATTGTGTGATGTATTTTAATGTCACATTGAGTGCTTAGTCATCTAAGTGTGTCGATTACCAATTGTTATATTGTCATTTTATAGAGCTATAATCACTATCTAGACACTTAAATTACACTTGGTTTTCCTTTAACAAAAATCTAGGAATAAACCAAGCCCGAAAAAAAAAACCCTAAAAACGATTCGCCGTTTCTTTCCCGACAGAGCTGATTCTTTCCCGTTTCAAATGCGTTTCAAACACTTTGCAAAAAGGCTTTTTGAAAAGGTCCACGAAACATTGACAAGGAGATATAGGGATGGCATGAGGCAGATCAGATCGAGACACTGGAGCAGGCGTAGCTGGAGATGTAGAAGTCGTTGAAGCTGAAGTGATGGAATCTGAAGAAGATGGTGCAGTTGGAGTTGCTGCCTGTGCTTCTGCAAGCGAGCAGGGAGTGTTAGTGTCATAGGTCAAGATGCTATTTGTGTCCAGAATGGTTGGTTATTGTTAATTAGTTCGGCAAATTTTGTTCATGTGAGACTCGATCCATCATCATGAAAGAGAATTGTTGGCAATCACACACATGTTTTTTTGAGCATTGATATTATTATTTTTGAGTTGTTGTTGTTGGATGGAATATTTCTAAACCTCTGATTTTGAAACTAAGTATTTCAACCAAGTATTGGCATGGACTTTTATTCACTTGCATGTTTCTCTATTGTTGTTATCTCGTCCTTTGTTATGTTGGGTATTATCATAGACATAACATCTATTCATCTATTATCCGGATATCTTATTTTTGGCACAAAACAGACGAGGTATCCAAATATCATCTGCAAGATTAGAGTATCATTTTTGATGAGCTGAGTAGAATTATGAATTTTATGTCAACAATGATGGATTTAATCCCTTCTCAATCCATTTTTAATATAGACCCATTCACTCAGTCTATTAGAATGCAGTTTGTCGAAACAATTAAGGTTCTAAGGCAGGAAAAACCCTTACTCTGCATATTTACATGTAAATTTGAAGCAAAGACACACAGAGTTAGGCATCAATCGACATTCTCCCTGTAGAGGCATAAGTAAAATTCACAGAATGGTGATCGGCATATTAGATTAGTCATTAATTATGCTTATGGCAGTTCACAAGGTTAGAACTCTACATTCAGCTGCTTGTACACTTTGTGTTTATGCTGAATTCAATCCAAAAGTTTTATTGTGTTCAGTCATTGTGTCAGTTTGAATGTGCTCATCTCCTTCTCATTGTTTCGTATAAGTTGATTCATATCAGAATTTTGATATAGTCTTCAAGTATTCGATTATCCGTTTGCTAGAATTTGATGACTGATTGGTGAATGTCAATACTATCTAACGCTTCCGTATGCTACACTTTACAGTCTGTGTTTGTCTATGTAATCAACAGTTTCGATCTTAACGATTTCAAAGTCAAACTCAAGTAGATTTAGATATATCAGTTCCTTGGAATATCTGTATTTTAGGAGGGGATACTCAAGGACATCTACATTTGTGGCATAGAACCCACGGTTCCCAGAACCGTGGGTCCTGGGAACCGTGGAAGGAACCGTACCACGGTTCCTTGAACCGTGGTACGGTTCCTCTATTTAATTAAGTAATTAATTAATTACCAAAGACTTCACAGATGTACAGATGATTTGACAGATGTGAAATCATCTGAAATCATCACTGATTTGACAGATTTGACAGATTTCACATGATGTACAGATGATTTGACAGATGATACAGATGATTTCACAGAATTCACAGATTTCACAGATTTTTTTGGCCCTTTTTCTGCATATTTTTGGGTCATTTTTTAGGGGGGGGGGAACTAAAAAAAAAATTATTTAATTTTAATCAATCAGTACAGTTCACCACAGTTCTGGGCAAAATGTTTTAAGAACCGTATGGTTCTCAGAACCGTGGTGAACCGATAACGGTTCATTAATTCTATGATTTGTGGCTTACATTATGGTTGTAGGGCGACCTGGAGACTTTTTTTTTTTTTTAAAGTTGCAGCCTATCACGAAATACATTTGGACAAATATTACCTGTGCTACTTTAGGGTTTAAATTGATTAATCTAAGATATGAATTGAATTATTCACACCATATTTTAGCTGATGGCCTTTGGGTAGGATGTGTCAAAGCTTTTAAATGGTCCCAAGAAGGTGGATTCAAGACCCTTCTTTTTAGAAGGTTTTAGAAAAGGTCTCATCTAGGAAGGTTTAGAAAAGGTGTCATGTAGGAATGTTTCTATAGTAAAGAATGGAGGGTATATTTAGCCTCATGTTTCAATCATTGGTAGCTTTTCCAGGTTAGGTTTTTAAGCTTGTAATTTCGATATTCTTAAACAAGCCTTTGGCCCGGATATCTGCCCACATTTGCAGGGAATCAACCCTGGGTAGACAAGCTGAACCCAAGCATAATACCCCACACCACGTGAGGGCTGATTTTGTTTTGAGCTTCTTCGAAAGAGAAAGCATCGAGCAAAGTTATTCTTGAAGAGGGCTCATCAAGCACTTCACTTGTCATTTTTATTGTGATCTTTGCTGGAGAATTATCAACTTTTGGCTGTTTCTTCTTGCTTCTAACTCGGCATTAACTTTTGAGATTAAAAAATTCTGGCAGTGAGTGTGTTATAGTCGTAACTTGTTAGACTATGTACACCATCGTACCATGCATAGAACAAGCTTAGTGTAGTATTGGTTTGATGACATTAGGTACAGTGAGGAGATTTTGTCTCTAGTTTGCAGCAATATTTGGTTTGCTTTCTATGGCTCCATGGCCTTGGACTAACAGACCTTATTTCTATGTTCGTGTTTCATTGTTGTGGATTTGCAGATGCTAGGAGCTCTTTCTTGTTTCTTTTTGGCTGCAATACCAACCTTGCTGGTCTGTCTAAAGCTATAACTTGGAACGAGAGATCTCATCATGTATTCAATAGCTTTTGATGAATGCTGGCATAACTATTTCCAGGATGTTTTGTTTTTTCCTACCTTAATGTCACTTTAAAGAAATTTTATTGGAAATTGGCAATATCTAGTTATTTTCAAATAATGTCTATAGATTCAACCTTTGCTTTTTGGAGGCAATGCAGAAATTGAACAAATCCTTTATATTATAGGGTGCCATTAGACTTGTTGATGATGTTGTTCTTGTGGCATTGATTGGGAAGTCCATGAAGAAGGCTGCTGAGTCATTTGGAAAGCTGGCAGATGCTACTCGGGAGGAACTTCCAAGCACGATGGCTGCTGTGAGGTTATCTGGAATGGAGATCAGCGACCTAACAATGGAGCTCAGTGATTTGGGGTTTGACTTTAATTTACCAGATTGTCTCCAATATTGTGATGTGTTGTTCGAGACCATAGTTTTCCACTTTATAATGCACATTTCTCTTATTTTCATGATTCTATTCCAAGTTTAGTGATCAACATGGCTATTAAAGCTGCTTCTTAATAATAAATTTATTGACACTATTCAGTCAAGAGATAACTGCGGGCATAAGAAGTTCTACTCGGGCAGTTAGGGCAGCTGAAGATGGGTTACGACGCATGGGAAGTTTTACAACAGCTGGTAAGTGTCTATAAATGACTTCTACAAGATTTATTAGTGTATTTCATATATATATTATAGAATTAATGAATCGTATACGGTTCACCACCGTTCTGAGAACCGTACAGTGAACCGTACTGTTCTCAGTAAATTTAAGGAGGAACCGTGGTGAACCGTACTAATTGATTAATTATTATTTTTTTGTTCCTACCCTCAAAAGCAGCCTAAAAATATGCAAAAAAAGGCCAAAAAAAGTGTGTGTGTCTGTGAACTCTGTGAAATCTGTCTGTCTTCTCTGAAATATGTGAAATCTGTATCTGTGGATTTTTACAGTTCTATTTTACTCGAATTATCATAAACAGCCCAAAAACTCTAAAATGAGGGACAAAAACTATTTTGGGGGCAATTTGGCAAAAAAATATTAATCAATTAATTGCATGAACCGTGGTACGTAATTCATGCAATTAATTGATTAATTTTTTTTTGCCAATTTCCCAGGACCCACGGTTCCCAGGTTCCACGGTTCTGGGAACCGTGGGTTCTATGATATATATATATATATATATATATATATATATATATATATATATATAATCATAGGTCCCGCGGATCCCGGTACCGCGGGACCATATATGGTACCGCGGTACCATATCGGTCGGCGGTACCAAAATTTTTTTTTTTTTTTTTGTGAAAATAACACGGGAATTTTTTTTTTTTTATTATTATATTATGGTACCGCCCTGGTACCGCGGATCCCAAGGCGGTACCGTACCGGCGGTACCACTGTTATGGTACCGGCGGTACCATACCAGCGGTACCACGGGGTACTGTGATATATATATATATATATATATATATATATATATATATATATATATATATATATATCATAGGTCCCGCGGTACTTGGTACCGCGGATCCCGGTACCGCGGTACCACAATATAATATATTATTTAGTATTTAATATTTTAATCTTTTTTTTTTACCTAAACCTACCCGCCCCCAGGGCATTTCAGTTCAAATTTTTTTGCGCCCTCCTCCGCCCTGCCATCGCTGTTGTTTTTGCCTACCTGCCTTCTGATTCCTTGCGTCGCCCTTCGCCCACGCAACGCCTTGCCTTGCATCTGACTTGCTTCGCCCTGCCTTCGCCCATTTTCAGCGTCTCTCCAACAGTGAACCCTGCTGTGTTTTTTCCAGCAATCCATTCCTCATTTCATCTGCAATGGTGCAATCCGACCTTTTCGGTCAGTGGGACGAGGTAGACATTGTCAGGCGGGTTGCCGACAAGGCCAACAAGACCGGTCAGAAGATCGTGCGCTGCCGATACTATCTCGTCGAGTTTGCTGCATCCCTCACTCGCCTTAAAGGCCATCTGCTCGGTGCACGCGCCAAAAATGGTGCCACCTTGAATGCTGCCCCTTGTGGCAGCATGACCGTCCCCGACAGGCAGCGACTACTGGACACCTACGGGCCGCGGCTCGTGGCAGGGGAGAACACCATTTCGGAGGGCATTCTCCGATTTTGCACCGCTCCTTATGTGGCTGACCCAGAGTTGTTGCCTGCTTGGCTGGCACGCACGAGGAGAGGGAGTGCATCCTCCTCCAGTCCCTTTGCCCCTCATCCCCCTCAGACAGTTCTGCCTCACACACCCCCATCTGCTCAGATTCCGGTGGATCCAGTCCCATCGCGTCCGCCAGTTGCCACTGCGGTTCCACCACCACCCACTGTTGCTCGCACTCCCCCAGTCTACGACTTTCTCATGGACTCTCCGCCACCCGAGCATGCCCAGGATGCTACTGCTGGGGCCTTCGAGGATGTGGAAGAGATCCCTTCTTCCTTTCCTTCCCATCCGGATGACCTCCTCAGCCAGCAGTTTTCGTACCCCATGCCAGATGTTGCCCCTCCACCAGTGCACCCCACCTATGCTGTTGCACCCATCCCTGCCAGTGCATCCCACTCTCCCCATTCCACGTCTACAGCCGATGCATCCACCAGTGCCTAGCCTGTCGCGTCATCGTCCATTCCCGTCATGGTTGGTGCACCGTGCTGGAGGTCCACCACCCGTCGCCCACCAGGGAGAGCCCTTGTGCAGCAGACCATTCACGGCGCGCATCAGCCGCACATGGACAGAGAGGCCACACAGGCCGTGGCCAGTCTGATTTACGAGCTGAACCTGCCCTTTGCCATCACCGACTCTGAGCCCTTCAGAAGGGCCTTCCGCCTTGCACAGTCTGTCAGCCCTAGTTGGAGAGTCCCTAGTTCAGAGGTTGTCCGCACACACATGCTGAGGGATAGGGTTGAGTCCTTGTCTAGAGAGATGGAGCCTCTGCGTCGGCACTGGGCCACTTACGGTTGCAGCATCATGTTCGATGGCTGGACTGATGTCAGGAGGAGGCCGATCCTCAACATACTGGTCTCCAGCTGCATGGGCACATAGTTTTTGAGGGCAGTGGATTGCAGCAGGGGGGGAAGAGTCATATCTGCAGAGTTCATGTTTGATATCATCAGGTCTTCCATCCTAGCCATAGGCCCACAACATGTCGTCACGGTGGTGACGGACAATGCCACGAATTGCATTCAGATGGGTGTAATGCTAGAGGCCGAGTTCCCTCATATTGTTCATACCCCCTGTGCAGCGCACGACATAGACCTTCTGATGGGGGACATTGGAGCACTTCCCTGGGTTAGAGCCATCGTCCGGGAGGCCCTCTTCTTGATGACTTTTGTCACCAGAAAGAGGCGTGTTCTTGCCATGTTCCGGGTGTTCAGCCATCTGGACCTCCGTAAGCCAGCCCGCCCCCACATGCTTTGCATTCGACTTGGTGGTCATCGACCGTTTGATCAGGTGCAGGGCCCAGCTTCTATAGATGGTTGCCAGTGATCTTTGGGGTGCCAATACTTTTTCGCGCACTGAGGATGGGGAGCACTTTTCTTCCACGGTGAGGGGAGACCAGTTCTGGAGGGATGCACAGACATTGTCAGGACTGCTTCGACCACTCTACATTGTGCTCCGCATGGCTGACAGTGAGGGGTCGACACTTGGACTGGTGTATGAGCACATGGGCACTCTTTCACACGAGGAGAAGGAACAGGCTGTCAGTGAGTCAGTTGGAGCGGTTGGTGTTCTGTAGCACCAACGCACGTCTCGCCAGGAGACTGCCAACCATTACGAGCGCATTGCAGGTGAAAAGCTATTCTCCCATTGCACTTTGGTTGACGTCTCACTAAAATGTAGGTTTCAATCTTTGATCAAGTTGTTTTTCTGACACGCTCAATTTTGGTCTTGCAGACAAAGATATTAGATTTGGAGCGCTAGGTTGACTTGCCTACGGATAGCACACATCCCATGCCTGCAGATGACCTGGGCACACAGTTGATGGCAGAGAGAGAGAGGGAGCTTGCCGAGATGAGAGAGAGAGAGCTTGGGCTTGAGCACAGAGAGCCTCCATTGTATGAGGCAGATGAGCCAGTGTCAGAGGATGAGCATGACGAGGATGAGCCCATTCGGGTTGTGTTTGCCAGACCAGAGAAGGATGAGGCAGATTATACAGGTGCAGGGCACACGCCATGGGCAGGGGTCACAGGTGCATCACGTGGCAGAGGTGGGACACATGGCACAGGTTATACCGGCAGACAGGTAGGGCACACAGGGGGGGACAGTGGCATACCTACCTATGTCGACATGATGGAGGAGGCTCTTGATAGAGGGCAGAGTGGTTTAGATGCCGGTCCCGCAGATGTTTGGATGTGTGCAGCACAGAGTCATGGCCGTTAGTACTACAGCACACCAGAGGAGGCACCAGATGACTTTGATTGCACAGATTGGGAGGCCATGCAGGGTCTACATGGTGCACATGATGAGGCACGGGATGATTCAGAGGTTGGTGCACAGGATGATTCAGTGGATGGTGCACAGGATGAGGCCCAGAGCTCAGAGCATTTGTATTCAGATGCCCAGCTGGACGACCTGATTGCCACATTTGATTTAGAGGCCCAGCAGATGCCGAGTGTCAAGGCACCCCCTTCATCTCTTGCCAGCATGCCATACGAGTCACAACCAGAGCAGCCGCACGAGGTGCCCACAGTTCCTCCAGCTCCTCAGAGGGTATATGTGCGCCGCACAGCTCCTCCAGTGCCACCGATGCCATTCAGGCCTGCAGCCCCTCCATCGCCGTCCACTTCTGTAGCACCAGGTCTCCATGGCAGGCCACCATCTGTGCCCAGGTTTTCTCTCGCAGCGCCCACATCCACAGTGGCTCCTCCAGCTGTTCCTCCAGTGGCAGCACCCACTCCACATCCGCCTCCTTTGGCAGCACCCACTCCACTGGCTCCCCCTTTGCCAGCATCTAGGATGTACCAGTACCGGCCACCGCAGCGCCCCTTTCAGTACATATCGCCGCTGTACTTGCCTCCTTCGCAACCAGTCCCTCCACCAGCAGCAGCCCCACGGGCACACACTCCAGGAGCTCATCATCCTCGCTCAGCTGCACAAGGAGTTCCCTCTTTTGCTTCCCTATCCCAGCCGGCCTCAGCTTGGGCCCAGCCTAGCCAGCCAGGTGATTTGCATGGGGGTGACGAGGCATTGACAACTCCTCTTGTCCGCAAGAGACCAGGAAGGCCCAAGGGTGCACCGAACAAGAAAGGCAAGGCACAGAAACTGCCAGGGAGGAGAGGACGACCACGCAGGGCTCCAGGTACAGCTAGAGGTGCAGCATTACAGCGAGCTGGAGCAGGTGTTGCTGGTTTGGCTTGCTTGGGGGCTGACGCAGAGGCAGATTGGGATGATGCTAGTGACGAGTCCTCCTCTTCTGATACACAGCCCATGCCAGCTCCAGACAGGCACAGATATCGGCTGCGCGAGTCAGCTCGGGGCCCTGAGTTGTCTCCAGAGCATTCGTCTGAGTCAGAGCCAGAGCATTGATTGTGGCTCTGTTGTTTTATTTTTAGCAGTTTCACATCATGTTCCATGTTTGGCGACCAGATGGTCGAACACTGTATTCAGACCATTTAACATATTATATTCAGTGTTGGACGTATTCTATTCACTGCACAATCTGTATTTGTCAATTTATAATTGTGATGTTCTACTTGCAGTTTTACTTCAAATGGGGTGTGCGTGTTTTCAATTAGTTTTCACTACAGAGATTGAGAGCATATGCAGAACACAGAAATACAACCCCCCTGATAGCATTTCATAAACACATACATCAGATTGCAATACACAAGGCACACATTGCACAAAAAACACACCGTACATTAATTCATCAGATGTATCAAAATAACAATACGTATTCCCGCCACAAACGGCTGGGGCTGTTTTTTACACTGTGCTAGACACTAAATGCTGCCTCATCTACTGATGAACATTACATAACAACAGTCAGCCACATACGGCTAGACCCCATCTATGCTAAACATTCCTATGGATCCTCCACTGACTCCTCGCCCTCGTCAGGAGCATTGTTATGTCGCTCTTGCTCTGCCTCCCGGTTACCCCGAGCTGCCTCCTGGCCAGCCCGACGTCTGGCCGCCCTTTCCCTGACCATGATGAGCTGCCGTCGTGTGAAGTTCATTTCGATATGCTCATCCAAATCCAGCTCGACAGCGGGAGCAGGGGCCACAGTGGGGGTGGGGATCTGCAGCTCTGGGTGTCTCTCCCGAGTTTGTCGTAGCATCTCTGCAATGTCTGCCTCTTGCTTCCGATGCCTTTCGTTGTGCCTTCGGACATCTTCCTCGAGCTTCCTCCTGGCTTCGCCCTCAGGCCTTGGTGGTATGCGCTCTGCCATCTCACGACACCTTGTTTCTCGAACTGGCTCTCACAATAACTCTCACAATGCCTCTCACAGCCTCTCACTGGCTCTCACAGCCTCGCGAGTGCCTATTTAACCCCACAACCTGTTCCCCCATGTGCAGTTGTTGATGATCCCTCCATGTGCCCTTGTACCTGTCCTCATTAATTGTGATGTGCCAATGCACCTGCTCCATGTACCTGTACCACATGCTGCACTCCGATTGGGTCCGTGGTCTGCTCCCCCACAGTGCCCATGTGACGGTGTACCTGTCCGGATTTGTCCCATGTGCCTCTGTACCTGCCCCCATGTGATGCTCCCCCCCTGTGTGTTGGTCTCCCATTGGACCCATGGTCTGCTCACCCACAGTGCCCATGTGCTTCTGTACTTGCCCCCATGTGATCCTACCCCCCGGTGTTGGTCTCCCATTGGCCCCTCGGTCTGCTCACCCGCAGTGCCCATGTGCCACTGCACCAGTCCCCTGCATTGTGTACTGTACCCTCTTTTTTCAGAACCCCTTTTTTTTACTTTTTTTGTCCTTTTTCGGTAGAATATGCAAAAAAAAATTATGAAAAAAATTAAAAATAAAATAAAATATTAAAAATGGTACCGCCTTGGTACCGCAGGTCTGAGGGCGGTACTGTACCGGCGGTACCACTAATATGGTACCGGCGGTACCATACCAGCGGTACCACGGGGTACTATGATATATATATATATATATATATATATATATTCTGATTGTACATTCAACACTGTCAGAAACTTTTTGATTTTATGTTTCTCATCTCATTAAATAAACCATGTCTCTATTATGTTTCAAGGCCGTGTAGCTCTATGCTTTATTTTGTAGTAGCCAGTTGCAAATTATGTTAGATGTCGTGGACTTCCTAGTCCTTCGATTTTATATATATCTAAGGAAGCGGACCCCGGGCACAAATGCGCATCCGGACGCGCGTCCCGGGATGCGTCCACCCCGGACGCAATTTTTTTTTTTTCAAAAAAAAGGAAAAATAGAGGCCCCTTCTTGCTCGCTCCCACATGCCCAAAAATGATTAAAAATTATTTTCCTCCCCCTATACCCCCCCCCCCCCCGGAATCAATTATTAGGGGTATTTGGCACATACCTGCCCCCTCCGTTAAAAAAAAAATGAAAAAAGGTACCAATTTTTTTTGCAAAAAACCTACCCACTGCCCATGCTTCCCATAACAGAGATACCACCAAATGAGCTTGAAAGAGCAAACAATTTGTAACCACAAAAAAGTTCGTCTTTAGGGTTGGACGTGGTTACCAGTTTCAGCAAGTGTGATGAAATCGACTTTTTCGATTTATACTACCGCATAGTCTTGGCAGATATTTGCTTGTGTTCATATCCATCTCTAAGTGAATGCCAATACCTTCTTGAGGCATGGTTATATTTCTTGAAATGTTACTCTCTCTTTCGCTCTCGCAACGTCAATTCCAAATGTTCCTAGGTCCCATCGACGAAGTGCCCCTGAAGCCTTGTTTAACGTCGGACGTTCTGGGTTGACCGTCGGTCGTTCCTCGTCCTGTCTGTTCCCATAGGTTCCTATCGAGGTTGTCCATTGGCCGAAACAGACGGCTCTTCTTTACCTAGTCAGTAGTAGTGTTGAGGCATTGTTGTTGTTATGGTTATGGCTGTGGATCTTAACATCTACCGGCCATTAAATCATCTGCTCGCGCTCTCTTCACGGTGAAAGGAAGTCATGCCCTTAAACTTTTTTGCCTTGAGCTGTTCGAGATACTATTCTTCTTACTTGGTGTTATGTATATTTCTTTTATTAAATGCAACTATTCCATAACTGAAGCATGAATCATTGGTCAAAGAACAAACGACTTGTAACTTTTACGATCTAGAGAGAGAGAGAGAGAGAGAGAGAGAGAGAGAGAGAGAGAGAGAGAGAGAGAGAGAGAGAGAGAGAGAGAGAGAGAGAGAGAGAGAGAAAGAAAGAAAGAAAGAAAGAAAGCTTTATTAACGTCTTTTCCATGCCAAAAGGCGTATAAGATGAGCAAGTACATCAGATAAAGTGGAACCAAGACGGAACAATGCCATCAAATAGTTCTTGTTTCCAAGATCTTTCCGGGCTCAAGTGGTGACACACCCGATGATTCATCCAACAGGTCCAATCGATTTCCAAATCCAAGATGCTTTCCTTCACGTAAACTCTTCTTGAGACGGCTTACGTGAAACACAGGATGCACTTGAGATCCTTCCGGGAGTTCCAATTGGTAAGCTAAGGATCCGATTTTTTTCAAGATCTTAAACGGTCCTCTATATCTAGGGGATGATTAGTAATGCTAGCCGGTACGCATTACAATTGAATTCATCGGGATTCTCAAAACATACCCAACCCCCCACTTGGAAGTCTCTCAGTGACCTTTTTAGGCTTGCATAATGTTGGTCCCCATCCTGGGTACACTAGACATTCTCACGTGCAATCCGTAACATTTCCTGCATATCATGTAGGAAATCCGCTACTTTCTGAAATTTGAACGCCCGAGTCTCTACCGCAATGGGTGATATAGGTTTAAAACTATACGTAAGCACATATAGGCTATAACCGGTAGCCAAATGCTTACTATAACCCAATCTCCATCAAGGTGACTACCTCTCCGAGGAGATTGCTATGAAAATATGAATACATATCTTAACTAATCTTCTGATCACGCGAGTAATCCTTCTTTCAACCGATCAAGTATAACTAGAATCTGAACTATGATTCGTCAATCATAATTCATCGGATTTTTGTCCTATACTCAATAAAAGAACGTGATACCCTCACATAGGCAACAACCAATGATCAGAAGAACTTTTGAGCTTAAGAGTCATCTCTAGTTTAGCAAATACGGCCGACCAAAACCGATCAATGAACTTCGAATCGCGAATGTTCATAATGTCCCTTTGGTAATCCATAAAGCCAAAACAAATACCTTAATAATTATTTGGTCTTTACTCAAATAAACATAGTCAATTTGGTAAGATGGCCAGTCATTACCAAAATTCCACTATCTTGTTTATTCATCCGGGGTAATCTACCATGAACACAATCCTCTCCTATGGATTAGGTATATCCTAGAATCTGAGTTATGAGTCATGAATCTCAACTTTGTAGATTCCTGAGACCATACCATATCATAAGAGTGCAATACAATTCTTGAAAGACACATGAGTTGTTCCAAAAAGTCCTTTCCATCTGGAAAGTTTTAGACTTTTCCAACTCACATACGGTGCCTATATAAGGATTGTAATCCCTAAAACGCCCTTACTTTAGACATGGCACAAATTATCATTCCAGAGTAAGGGTCCCAATCTAGAATACGTCTAGATCTTTCTCTTAAGTTCTAATCTAGAATAACTTAAGATTCATCAGAACTTCATTATGTGAAATTCTAACTTTTGGCAAACAACAACTATCCAACTCTCTTGAGTTTTCCGGGATAGCATTCCATCAATTCCAAACGGGAAAAGATACGTTCCAAAAGTTCTCGTGTATTCTATGCACACCCATCTGTAAATGAATCCAAAATGACTCATAGATGATGTGACTTATAAGTAATACAACTCAACAATAATATCCATAAGTAAGATTACTATTGTTGATTTTCCACAACTAACTCAGAAGTAACGCTTCTGACTTGATTAGCTGTATCGGATTGAGAAAATATTTAAATGTCTAGATGTGGTACCAAAAGACCACATTTAATCTGATTCTAAATCAATCCTAGGTCAATAAGCAATTCTCAATGAGAAATTGCTATAACCCAGCGAGAAATTGTCTCAAACACAATTCTCATCAATATGCCTATGTATTAACAACTAGTTTATGCATGCAAAGAAACTTAGTTCACGGAATACTTTGTAGATCCACAGGATTAAAAGTTTGTACAAAAAGGCTTTATGATCCCATACAAATTCACTACATAGCATATCTCTACAGATAACTCTAGATCTGTACACAACACTTTCATAACCGAGAATCCTGTAACTTGGTTATCCTCTAAGAGAGAATATTTCTCAAAGAGTGCTATTTCACATCCAATATCTCAACGGGAGATTCACTCAAAAGAATATATTGTTAGCATGAACTTCCGTCCTTGCATCAACCCACGGATCTCGATCCATACTAAGATCAAGTTGATTGCTTCCAGCAAGGAACAGTTTTCAACAAACTCCCATCTTGCAATAGAATTCCAAGTTCTGACACAAATCAATCGGACTTGTTATCAGCCACTTTTCTACCGCAAGAGTACTTTCTACTATAATCCATAAAGGATTTCTGTAATATCTAAATATCCAATCGTTTCTGATTCATAAAACAGGTCCATAATCGATATAACAGATTCCTCCTTGAATCTTTGACCGATGTTTCTCCTTGATAATTCTCTTTTCTTCCTACTTCTCCCCCTTTTTAACAGGAAACGCCACGAGTTTAGGGGTGCAGATCATTTGAGATTTGCCCAGGAGAAGAGTCTAAGAAGAGATCCGAGAAAATCTTGAAAGCGAAAAGAAGTGTTGCATCATTGTAAGCAAATACCAATGATGTCCCAACACAGTGACTAAACCAAAGATCTTCTTGGTTACCAAGCTTGAGAATTAACCCTTAAATCAGAAAAGGATTTCTTGAAGATTCAAGTAGAGAAAACAATTTTAGAAAACAGTTTCATTAACCATTTATGTGACATCGTTAGGTCAACGGGTAATCAAAATTACCTTCCAAGAAATCACTAAAAATCGGGTTAATTAATGTGTTAAGAAATTCACCAATATATCCTTCATACAGAAATAGCTTAGGGGGTTTCTGGTTTTGTAAATTTGAGATATCCTAAAAATGGGTCACGACCAATATCTCAAATTTCTGACAAAACACCCGTTTTATGACCGATAGTATTTGGCATCATAGAGACTTACGACCATACTATGGTCAACTGATCCAGTTAGTTTCAGATCTTCATTTTGGAATCGCCTGCGTCCCATACCACAGGTTCTTCCTCCACAAAGGCCCTCCACTTCCTGATCAAAGTGTCAGAAACATAATACAAGTATATGAAGTTCTCGGGAACTTATAAAAAATTCCAACTTCAACTCAATCAAACATGCTTTCGCCCCTTTTCACAATCTTTACAGTCACCGTAAGGTTCATAGCGACAGATTAAGAAATGGGGAATAATGAACCGGCTTTTTCTTGTTCTTTTTTCTTGTATGTTGAAACGCCATAGCTTCAAATTTAACAAAAAACTGATTTTTTTGTTAACTTTAGAAATTCTTCCCCCCTCCTTACACAACGGGGCCATCTTGGCGTGCCGCATTTTTGTTTAAAAAATCAGCATCCTAGCCAAGAAAATCCAAGAATTTTTGGACAAAATTGTCCAATTCTTGGTTGCCCAAATGGCAGTTACTAAAGCGAAAGTGCTTCGTCAATTGTGAAAAACAGCCATACGGAATTCCCCAAAGAATTTAGCCCAGTCACAAGTTGTATGCTTTGTATCCTCCACCACGAGGAGGCATTTATCCAAAGCAACACAAAAAGCAACGCGTTTCGAACGTGTTTCGAAACACGTTCGAAACGCGTTTGAAACGACTGGTTCTGGTCCAAAAAGCATTCTTCAATTCGACTTTTGCTATCATTTGCCATTGCATTAGATTTGGAAATACATCAAATGGATGTTCCTAATGGGCTGTAGGTCAGCATCCACGGACTGCCGCTCAGCATGTAGCTCTCTCGTCCTCAACTGCTCCATGGTCGGGCCCTCCCACTCAACACCGATACGAGATACTGCTCGCATCATATCCCTCCATGCAGGGGTCTATGCCACATGAAAAGGGAGGTCACACAAGCAAAAGCACCTCCTAACAACAATAGTAGCTACATCCCTATGCGACTGCTGGAAGGCTTCCACAAAAACATCCCTACCTCTCACATGTCCTTGACCCCATCCCCTAACAGTACTACCAATAGGACTACTACCGGCCCAACCAACTGGCACTGCAGGAGTCTCTCCAGAAGAAGGTGGAATGGATGCTACAGCGGAGCTAGTGCCGGCTACAGGTGCCGGCTGCGATGGGGAATCTTGGCGCTCTGCCGCACCTGTAACAATAACATTGGTGTTACAACTTACTAGTTACGCAGCAGGCTTTAGGTAATAAATTATAGTCAGTGAGAGAGCTCTAGGAACAGTCACTAATTACTCATTAGTAAATTGTAATCAAAGTTTAAAGTTATAGAATAAACTTTTAAGTTTTAGCTTTAGATCAAATTTCAAATTTTCAATCAATGTCATTGATCAAACAAGATTCAAGAATCACCTGTGCCTGAAGTAGTAGCAGGAGAGTCGTCCCCGATCCCGGCAATCCTCAGTGACTCTGGGGCCTGAGTGCAAACGGCGATCTCATGTCCTCGAAGACGTAAAAGATGCGCCCTAATTCGAACGGGGCCACCTCCATAAGTGTTCCCGCAATACTTGCAAGTCCACTTCTTCGTGCCTGATGTGCCATAACCTGAATTAAGGGTGACGTGATCCCATAAGGGATCTTGCTGTTTGGGCATTGCTAGTAGCTATCTAGTGTCAACAAAACAATAACTGTATTAAATTCAGACTTCAAATTAAAAACTAATCCTAAATTCTAATTTCAAAACGGTAAACTTATGCTCTAAGTTCTAACCTCAATCTATCCTCAATCTATCCCTATCCTCTCTCTCTCTATCCTCTCTCTCTCTCAATCTCACACACACACACACATGTCACGACAGTCTCAAGACTCTCACACAGACACCACACAGTGCACACACAAACACACAAACACAAACACAAACACAGTTTAACACACCACCACACACACAAACACACAAACACACCACCACACTCAAAGTTGAAAGTTCACACACACGTCACACACACACACACTCCCTCTACTTCACAATGCACACAAACACACAAACACTCCCTCTCTTTCACACACACACACACACGTCACAAACACACAAACACTCCCTCTCTTTCACACACACACACACACACACACTCAATATCTCTCTCTCTCTCTCTCTCTCTCGTGGGTTTTTCTAACGTGCCAAAAAGTGAAAACACCCACGTTTTTCACCAGTCGTTTCGAACAACGAAACGCCGTTTCGAAACGGGGTCGTTTTGTACGTTCCGTTTCGAACTCGTTTCAGCATTCGAAACGCGTTTCGATGAAACACTGCACTCAAGCCTACATGGCAGAGCTTGGTTGGCTTGCCACACAAGCCTGTCGCAAGCCTATGTGGTAGCTTGTGACATGCTTGCGTGGCAGACATCAGACCTATGCCATGCCTATGTGGCCTACCACACAAGCCTATGGTAGGCCTGCCCGGCTTTTGAGCCCACCTATATCTCTCTCTCTAGGTCCACTCAAACCTACGTGGTAGAGCCTGGTTGGCTTGCCATACAAGCCTATGGTAGGCCTACATGCTTGCCACATGGCAAACCTCAAGCCTGCATGATTTGCCATGTGGCAGACCTACGTGGCTTGCCACGTGGCAGTGTGCGACAGGCTTAGCAGATAGCAGACCACGTAGGCAGAGCCTGGTTGGCTTGCCAGCCTATGATGGGCCTACATGGCTTGCCACATGGCTAACTCCAAGCTTGCATGATTTTCCACGTGGTAGCCATACGTGACTTGCCACGTGGCAGCCTATGACATGCTTAGTAGATAGCAGGCCTATGTGGCCTGTTACACAAGCCTATGGTAGGCCATGTGGCAAGCCACACAAAAGCCTATGGTAGAGCTCTGTTGGCTTGCCGCACAAGCCTATGGTAGGCCGACATGGCTTGCCATGTGGCAAACCCCAAGCTTGCATGATTTGCCATGTGGTAGGCCTACCTGGCTTGCCATGTGGCAACCTATGATAGGCTTGCTAGATAGTAGGCCTATGTGGCCTACTACACAAGCCTATGGTAGGCCATGTGGCAAGCCACACAAGCCTATGGTACTACGTGGCTTGCCATGTGGCAACTTTCGAGGCCCAATTTTTTTTTTTCTTTCTCTCTCTCTCTGTCCAGTCAAGCCTACGTGGCAGAGCCTGGTTGGCTTGTCACGTAAGCCTATGTTAGAACTACGTGGTTTGCCACGTGGCAAACCCCAAGCTTGCATGACTTGTCATGGGGTAGGCCTACATGGCTTGCCACGTGGCAGTCTGCGACAGGCTTGGTAGATATCAGACCTATGACATGCCCATGTGGCCTGCTACACAAGCCCATCGAGCCAGAAATTGGTTGGATTTAGTAAAAAATGGTCAGAACTTCGAACAAGAGGTGTCCACAGGTTCGTGGGCTTGACACGAACACAGGTTCATTTGCAGCTCAAATCCGATGCCGTTTATCCGAAAATGCCATTTCTACTGAGGGGAATACCACTAAATGGACTACTTTTCAACATTCCCAAGAACTGGTCCAGTGTCGCCAAACAGAGTCCGTTTTTCAGATCCTTTGTTCCGTCCTATGCTGCACGCCGAGACGAACCTACAGGACTAAACTGGGCTCCAAACAATTTAGTACTCATAGAAAAACATGTGTCCGAACCAGAAACCCTAACGTTGTTTGTCCGAAAATGGCCTTTCTGTCGGGGGGAATGCCACTAAATGGACTACTTTTCAACATTCTCGAGAATTGGTCTAGTGTCGCCGAACAAAGTTCGTTTTTCAGACCCTCTATTTCGTCTTGTGCTACACACCGAGACAAACCCACTGGACTAAACCGGGCTCCAAACGGTTCAGTACTCACAGCAAAACGTGCATCTAAACCAGAAATCCTAATTGCAACCTTGGGATTCTAGGCCCGTCGAGCCAAGAATTGGTCGGATTTAGTAAAAAATAGTCAAAACCTTGAACGGTAGGTGTCTAGAGGTTTGTGGGCTCAACACAAACCCACTGGACCAGTTGTTGCTCAACTCTGACGTCGTATGCTTGAACACGCCCTTCGTGCCGGGAGGAACGCCACTAGAGCACAATAAAATGGACTACTTTTGGGCATTTTCGAGACGTGGTCCGGTATTGCCGAACGGGCTCTGTCTTGCATGCCGTCTGTTCCGTCAAGTGTTGCACGTCGTGACAAACCCGCATACACATACATGCAGTAGAAGCAGCAACACCCGTATGAACAACACCCGCAGCACCCGTGAATTTGATGGTATACGCACGCACACATGCACACACTTTTTCACACACTTCGCACATGCACACATTCACATAGACCCACTTCACACACACACACAACATTGACTGCTCGGCCGCACGCCTCGACTATTGACAGCCACCCAAACCATCGGCCGCCCATCAACGACATACACAGACATATACGCACACAAACACACAAATCCACACACATACATGTACATGTACACGCACACACCCTCGACTGCCCGCCATCGGCGGGCACTATTTACTAGTATATATATATTTAAACTTACATACACTTTTGTATGTGTGGGTGAGGGCCCCATGCATCCTCCTCTCACCCATGCATACACTTTTTTGAACTAAAAGGATGGGGAGGAGGATGCATGTATGGGGAAAAGCATGCATGGCCCTCCTCCCCATGCATACATCTAAGGGGCCCGCTCCAAATTCAAATTACCCTTTATCCACACACACTCTTATTCATCATTTGTTTCCTGGTGGGCCCCTCTCACACACACACACACATTCTCTCTCTCTCTCTCTCTCTCTCTCTGTAGTTCCACTCAAGCCTGCATGGCAGACCTACGTGGCATAGCCTAGTTGGCTTGCCACACAAGCCTATATCAAGCCTATGTGGCAGACTGCAACATGCCTGCATGGTAGACATCAAGCCTACGTCGTGTCTATATGACCTGCCATGCAAGCCTATGATAGGCCTACATGGCTTGCCACATGGCAAGTCCCAAGCCTGCGTGGTTTGTCTCATGACAAGCTTACATGGCTTGCCACGTGGCACCTTGCGAGCCCCAACACTCTCTCTAGGTCCACTCAAGCCTACATGGTAGAGCTTGGTTGGCTTGCCACACAAGCCTTGGCAAGCCTATGTGGTAGCTTGTGACAAGCTTGCATGGCTGACATCAGACCTATGCCATGCCTATGTGGCCTGCCACGCAAACCTATGGTAGGCTTGCGTGGCTTGCCACATGGCAACTTTCGAGCCCACCTATATATATATCTCTCTCTCTCTCTAGGTCCACTCAAGCCTACGTGGCAGAGCCCGATTTGCTTGCCATACAAGCCTATGGTAGGCCTACATGGCTTGCCACATGGGAAACCTCAAGCCTGCAGTATTTGCCATGTGGCAGACCTACGTGGCTTGCCATGTGGCAGTGTGTGATAGGCTTGGTAGATAGCAGACCACGTAGTCAGAGCCTGGTTGGCTTGCCAGCTTATGATGGGCTTATGTGGCTTGCCACGTGGCTAATCCCAAGCTTGCTAGGTCCACTCAGGCCTGTGTGGCTTGAATGGGAGCCAAGTGGAACTCTTGCATGTGTGTTAGATGTAGTACACACACTGATATTGGACATCTGCAATACAGAGGTACAACTGCAAAGGATCTTGTTGATTGTGGAATTTTTTTTTATGAATCAATGTACATTCCTGATATAAATGAAAATTTTGGGCAAATAGTCCCAATTCCATTACCTAGTTTTGAAAGTGATGAATGGGTTGCTCCAAATGTTGCAGTATCAGAATCATTTCGTTGCGAACTATATAATGATATAAAAAATTCATTAAAGATAAGCACGGGTTCAAAAACAGTCCGAATAAGTTGGTTTATTTCTTGGAATATAGAGGTTGATGTTGAAAAATAGTCCTTTTGAGAATGGTACATTTGGTCTTTTTGGTTATGGTACATTATGGTAAGTTCACGGACCAGCTTGTCACTTCCCTTGGTTAGTCTTGTGGCAGGATCGGACAGGAATGCCCAGGCAGTTGATGAGACCAGCAGTAGCGCTTGCAGCAAGAAACACCCGTGAGGCTATTGTCCAAGCTCGGAGGTTAATACAAAATTTGATCGTGCTGAAGCAAGTTTCTCTCTGGCTGCGTCGTTACTGGTGGAGAATAAAGGAAAGGAAGCTGAATTTGTAGCAGTTTGTTGTGTATAAATAGCACGAAAGGATTATGGTTCAACCCAAATGGAAGAGTCCACGTGCAGCATTCATTTTTCCAAGTTCTTGATGACTTTTTTGAAACTTTTAGTTATTATTGCTATGATATCAGTGATCTACCATACATTTTGTTCGTTTTTGAGTATTAAGGCATGGTAGTAGCACGAATTTGTGCAATTTGTAGTTATACGTTCTGAATGTCATTTGTACAGAACGTGGTGAAAATACCCACGATCTGTACAAAATGCATCATTTCTCCTTGAAAAAGTCGCTTAACTTAGATTGTTTCATACACAGACTGGCATGTACAACCCAAAATTGTAAGGAACAGGTATTTTACTTTCTGAATGCTCATTTTCTTCCTTACACATGCTTTTGGAAACTTCATAAAGTAGCCCACCTGAAATTGTTTACACATGTTATTTATGTTCATTGGATTTTGTAGCTCTTTTCATCTTTGGCCTTAACTTTTAATCTTATTCTTTGCTTTTGCAATGAACGTAGCTTAGAGTATCAAAAGTTAAAATAGTTGCGACATGAGAGAGAGAGAGAAAGAGAGGCATGTGCTCAAAAAATATAATTGAAATAATAATGTTAAATCAGGCCCAAGTGCCTCAATGAATAGGTTTGTTGAAGGTCCAATACTAAGTGTACTCTGAATGGAAAGAAGAGCTGCATCATGAGCCTTTGGCAGGCTACGCATAAACTGTTTCCCGGTTCTGTACAACTTCAATCACTTGAAGGTGAACTGTTACCTACACGTATTAAAGCTCCAGGAACGAGGCTTTGGAAACGTTAAGTTGGAGGCAACTCTCAGGTGGGAGGGGAGACTTCAACCATGGTCTGTGGAACACTGCAACAGGTAACTATGTGGGTTTCAAACTAGAGTACTTCACACAGCACCTTGTGCAAATCAAAATTCAGACATATGTTGTATTCTCACATGGCATTAAGTGAAAAAGTATTGGGATGGAAACTATTTAGGCGAGAGATTTTCTGTGCAATGCAAAATGAGGAAAATTATGAGGAATAAATCTCCCGAAAAGATGAATAGAAACACTTTAGGAAGGTTCCCGTTGTTATTTTCCTCCATAAAGCTGTAGGCCAACAATCTAGTAAATTTTATACATTCAAATATGCTTAGGGACAGATTATTTCCATAATCTGCTTTCCATTAGTGGAACCCATGGGCTTTTGGCTGTAATGACCAAAGCCAGGACAATGATGGGACACAGCCCTCAAGAGGCAGGTGGCATAATAATCATCGTCTTTAAGGCTTCATTGAAAACAGCTAAAATGTCAAGGTGGCACATCCTTATAGGTTAAATGCATCATAAATATCAATTCACAGTTAACTCCAAAGCCTTGACTCTGGCCTTACCAACAATTTGGCAAGGTCTGTCAGCCATATTTTTCTCATGGTTCTTTTGAACTTTATTCTTGAGAAAGGGTGGTCTTTTTTTGTGTTTTCTGAGCCAAAAAAAAGGTTTTTTTGGACAGTTATGATGCCGCAGGTCGATTCAAACTTATTTGAATTTGTTTAACTAGATTGATTTAAATATCGAATCAAGACTTGAATCAAATTGACTGGAAACTCCTATTACATGCATCATTTCTGATATGGGAAATCTTGAAATCACCATGGTTAAATGTATTAGATATTCTTAACGGATCGCACATTGAAGAGGCTCGTTTCCATGAAGTTTCGCAGTTCATTCCAATTTTGCCCAAGCTATAACCTTAGAAGCCCGTTCCGACCAAAATGGTCGGAAAGTGCCGTTCCGAACGTTTCGGAACGTTCCTGGTCGGAACGATATTGATATACATTTAATTATTTTAATTATTTATCTTAATTAAATCCTTTGTTAAAAAAACGTATTTTTTTTGGGCATTGTTCTGGAACGGACGCGTTCCAGAACGCGTTCCGTACGGGCAACTAAGGCTATAACCAAAAAGAAGATGAGACCAAAAGGATTTCTAAAGCTGAAATAGTTCAGGAACATCAATTATAATCGTGAAATTGTTTATTATGATCGTGAAACTGTGAATACTGATAATGAAATTGTGAATCCTAATCGTGAAACTGTGAATACTGCACGTGATACTCTGAATATTGATCATAATACTTTAAAAACTTTGACTATGAATGTTCATTGTCAATCATCTATATGTTGATTGTGAATATTTTGAAAATTGTGAGTAGTCAATCATGAGAACCATATTTGTAAACTGCCTTTGTAAATATTAAATTGCAAAATTGTGGGTAGTCAATCATGGCTTTTGTAGATTGTGAAACTATGGATATTGAATCTTGACATTTTTTATAGTGCCATTGTTAATAATGAATAGCGACTTTTCTAATTACTCAAATTATAAAATTTAAAGCATAAATAATAAATCATGACTTTTCTTGATATTGAATATATCAATAGATTATATCAAATTATGAAATTAGTGAATATTGAATCATGATATTTGTGATTATTTTCATGAATATTTATGATTAAATTTATTAATATAGATTGTGACATTGTGATTATTTAATTGCACAAATTGTCCATTCTTGTGCATTTAGTTGTGAAATCGAAACTACAAAATTTATGACATTTCATCAAATCGTAAACAATAAATTATAATATTGATTTTATGAAATTGTGCATATGCATCATGAAATTGTAAATATTACATCATAAAATTTACGATGACTTTTATGAACATTAATCTAAAATATTTGTAGTGAGCTATAAAACTACAAAAACTTAATAATAAATTTGTCATTACTTTTGTGAAAACTAATTGCAATATTGTGAATTTACTATTCCAAAAAAAAAAATGTAAATCTATAATCTAAAATCATTTATATTATATAGTCAGTAATGAAATTATATATGTTGTTTTTAACTCACGATTGACATTATTCAAATCGCAAATTAGTCAATATTGAAATCTAAAATGAAAAAAAAAAAACATTTCAATTACTAAACAACAATGGAAAGTTAGAAAATGATGTTTATGCATTGATACTCATGAACATTTCTCATGTCAAATATTTACAAATCTTAAAACACCACATTAACGGCAAGGCCTTTGTGGTATGCCACGTCGTTCTTGTTTTATGTAAAAGACTAGCGATGTTTTTTTTCTATGCAGAGTCAGACAGCCCGTGGGGCACCGCGCCCGCTGTCTGAAAAAAAAACCATGAAGAAAAATTTCAAAAAAGAAGGCCAGACAACGCTCACGTGCCCATCACAGTGTGAGTGCTGCCATAATCTTAAATTTCGGTAGATCATATTAATGACACTTTATTGCGACAATCAAAGTTGCATAGGGAACACAAAAATTTTAATTATAATAGATGAGCAAGGGTGGCGATCTTTGACAAGCACGTGCTTAAGGTAGTGGTCTTCTATCATTGGCAATCCTCTCACCATTTCCAATTTCCTCATCAAATTGAGGCTTCCTAAGTTCAAGTGACCAAGCCTCTTATGCCACAATTCAGTTTGCAATGGAATGGACGAGACAAGTCGATGTTGCCCCTTGATTGTAGCATTCAACCTGTACAATTTAGTGTTGGGCTCCCTTATTCCATCCGCAATAACTTTGAACTTTTGGTTCACATCCTTCACAAAGCAACGATCATGGGCAAATTCTACTTTCAACTTTTGATCAGTAATGACTCTAACATAAAGTAGATTTTCCTCAAACCTAGTACATAAAGTACCTCCTTGATCATCCCGCTTTTGCCATCAGGTAGTTGGATTGAAACGGTGCCTATCCCCTTGATTTTGCACACATCACCATTTGCTTGTGAAACAGACGTTCCATTATCCAACACTTTCAAGCTATTGAACCAATCCTTGTTACCTGTCATGTGTCTTGTGTCTCCTGAGTCAATATACCACGCTTGATTATCTTGATTAGATGACAATGCTAATATGAAGATGCTCATTAGAGGAGTTCCAAGCACCAAAAGGGCTGTTTGTCAAGATGCTTTTATTGACTATTCAACTATTCAATGTACCTGTGGCCCAATAAAGTTTTTACACCTATGAAAGAACGTAACGTTGTTTGTCGATCTGAAAAAAATTGGAGTTTTTTTGGTAATATTTTGAACATTTCGAAACTCCCGTTGGGCATGATCTAGAATTGTGATTTGACAATACTTGTTGCTCGCAAGACTCCTAACTGCCCGACTCTTAAAACTTATGGTTAGTAGTAATATATTTTGAGCAAAGCATAGTCAAACAAACTTACATGTTTTAAAGAGGGCCAACCTACAAGAAGCTGCAAAACATCATCTACAACAACATCAGCCATTAAACTATAGATGAGTAGAACACCAATAGATTTTATAGACATTTTTGATATTTTTATAGAATCATAATCAAGATGTGATCATTCCAATGCACTCTACGCAAAGAGTAAATCAGTTTCGCTTTTTACCTCATCTCCATCCGAGTTCAAATAAGAAAGTTATGGCTAATCAAAGATTTTGATGATGTGTGGCATATCGCCATGATGCGAGAATAGACCAGTTTTTCTTACCAGAATGCAGATTCTCGCGTGGTGGAGATATTCCAATGTATTCTACATGAAGAGTAGATCATTTTTGCTTTTTACTTCATCTCGATCCGGATTTTCTAATTAGAAGTGCTAGAAGAGATTTGAGAGGTTCCATATATTTGTGATATCTTCTTGAGTTCATTTGTTAACATTCAAGAAAGTGATTTCTGCATTGGAACAGGTTGAAAGAGAAGATCAAGTCACTTCAACATGGCTACAAGTGGAGGCTTTATGTTGGAGAGCAATGATAGGCTTATCTCAATCAACTATTCTACTTGGAAGGTGAGGATGGAGTCCTTATTGGAGATGAATGAGTTGATGGAGATTGTTGCAGGTGTGAAGGAGAGGCCTCAAGCACCTCAAGATCAAGTGAGGTATGACAAGAGAGCTAAAAGAGCTCTACACATGATTAAGATGAATGCTACCAATGAACTTCTCAAGGAAGTTGGAAAGTGCACATCATCTTTGGAGGCTTGGGGAGCTTTCAAAAAGCTTTATGAATCCAAGTCTACATCAAGATTGCTTACTCTTAGAAGGCAAATCTTTCAAAGTTTGAAAAAGAAGGAAGAGAGTACCCATGCTTTTGTTTGAGGGTTAAGGCATTCAATGATGAGTTAGCATGTATTGATGAAATCATTAAGGAGGTAGAACTTGTTCAAGTTATACTTAATGGCTTGTTGGATGATCATGCTAAGCTTGTTCAAAATTTTGCTATAGACTTTGCCAAGTATTGTGGATTTGCAAGAGATCTTGGTGAATGAGGAGTATAGGCTTCAATCAAGAGGAGGTGGATCTACATCGACATCTCAATATGAAGAGGATGCTATATTCATCAAAGACAAGTTCAAGGGAAAAGGCAAAGGCAAGTGGTCTAAAGGGCAAGATCAAGGTGAGACTTCTTCTTTTGGCAAAAAGAAAGATAAGTCTAAGTTAAAATGCTTTTATTGTGGAATCAAAGGACATTTTGCAAATGAATGTTTGAAGAAGCAAAGAGATGAAGGTAGCAAGCAAATCAGCTTTACTACAAATGATGAGGATCTAGATGGTGGTGATTTTCTTTTGATGTGTTCTTCAAGTCTAATATCAAGTGAAGGTGACAAAGATTCATGGTGGATTGATAGTGGAGCTAGTTCACACATGACTAGTCACAAGGAGTTCTTTACTTCATTGGTCACTTATGATGGAGTCAAGAAAGCAATTCACATGGCCAATGGTGGCGAGTGTGTGATCGAAGGTATTGGTTCAATTCCTATTTGTCTTTGTACTAATAAAAAAACAAGACTTGATGGTGTTCTTTACATTACTTCACTTTCAAAGAATTTGCTAAGTGTTGGTCAAATGATAGAGAAAGGATACATGGTAAATTTTGGTGGTGATGCTTGTTTCATTACAAAGGAAGAAATCTTGGTTGCTAGGGGCCAAAGACAAGGTAGACTTTTCAAGCTTGATGCTTTTGTTATGGCTAGCAAAAAGGATGGAATGGAAAAGGAGATTGGTCTCAACTTTTCAAAGTTCCCTTTTAGCATCAATAAAATTGGTGGATCTTATGCAAAGTCTAACAAGCTTCCTTATGCTAGATCTAGATCAAGATCTAATATGCTTCTTGGAGATGTTCATCTTTGGGCTAACTTGGCTAGTCTTGAGGATAATGATGGTGTTTCAATGGTTTTTCATGGCAAGTGCAAGCATGCAAAAGGTAAGGAAAGAGCTACCTTCATCAATAGATGTGAAGGTTCTTCCTTGGAAAAGATTGTTGCTAATGATTTCTTTGATCATATGTCAAAAGATGTTGCTAGGTGCATGCATGAAGGAGGTGGTTCTTCTACATTCTTTTGTTATGATTCCAAGAAAGTCATTTTTCCAGCAAGTAGAGTCACATGTCTTCATAAAGAGAGTAGATCAAATGTTTCTATCAAGAGACTTGGTAAGGGAGATAGTCACAAGTCAAGAAGGAGAGAAGTATGTGAAGAGTTCAAAGTAGGATGTACTTTGAATGATGTCATTGTGAATGATAGTGAGGAAGAATCATTATCATATGAGTCATTACCTAAAACATTGAGTAGAAGTTCTTGTTTGAAAAAAGAGAGTACTTCAATTATTCTTATGTTGAAGGTACTAATCATTTTTGGCTTCTATTGTTTTTGAGGTTTCTACTTCTTATGATGCAATCATTAAGAGGGAGTCTTATGAAGGAAAGAGCAATGGAAGATTGGTTCTTGGGAAGATCTAAGGCATGGATCTCACATCTCTTCATCAACTCAAAGGATTCTATGATAATGAATTGATCACTCATGATCGAGATGGCAAAAGGTTGGTTGGAGAAGACTACATGGAGCAAATCGAGAGGCAATTTCTTCAAGGCAAGGGAAATTTCATTGGTGAGATTATTGAGGTTTGTATGGACTCAAGAAGGCTGGATTTATTAGATTTGATACTCATATTCACCTACTCTACTTCATGTTGTATGGAAAGTTTGGAATCTATCTTTTGATTTATGATGGTGACATTGTTTTCAGTAACCTTTGTGGAAATTCGAGATCAAGCATTGATGAGTTATTGTTGGATCTAGATCATATGTTAGAGAGGGAGTATTTCCAAAGGTTCAGGTCTGAAGATATTCATATCTTTCATATATTTGATGTTCAAGAGAAAGGTAAGGAAGTGGAAGCGACTCACTTTGCTTTACTCACATGTTTTGGAGAATTTTCTTGTGTAGATGATGCTATGCAAGTGGATATTGGTTCTCATGGTTTTCATACTGAAAAAGCAAGTAATTGATTTGAAAAACAAAGTTTGTTCAATGACTTTGATGGTCAAGCGGAAGATCGAGAGGTTGGTCTCAAAGGGCTTCAACAACACAAAAAGAAAGGTGGCAATTTGGAGCTAGTCAAGAGCATCAAAGGAAGGTTATTTGGCAAATATGTTATGGATCTGTTTTTACAAGCTATTGAAGACTCGAGTAAGGTCAAAGGAGAAGCAAGTAAATGTTGTTCAAGTTTACTATACTTGTTCTATCTCATGTTTGAGCTATTTTATGTGGATGTGTGCAAATTGTCAAGATATGGACAAACTAGCTACATTGTCTTTGCAATATCTTATTGTTGGAGTTGTACTAGCATTCTTGTCTGGTTTTGCTGATGGAAATGAAGCTATTGGAGGCTCATTATATCACTCATCCATGATGAAGTTCTCAAGTTTTGAGCTACTTGATGCCAATGTTTGGAGATTGTCATTTTTTGGTGAATTTATGGTAATTTTCTTGTGTCAAGTAGATCTTGAAGATGGACTAGTGAAACCTACTTGGTTTATGGAGTCATGTGGTGCTGGATTTTCATCATTAGTGTACTCACCTACTCATGGATTTCCAAGGTTTGATGATATCTTGTGGCAAGATGGAGATGGAGGCTCATTCATGGAGTTTTATGGTGGAGACATATCAAGAAAGGACAAAGTTGGAGGAGACAAGCAAGCAAATGGCCATCACTCACATTTATTGTTTGGTTGCTGTAATTTTCCAGAGAGTTAAAAGTTTGAAGCATGGAGGAATCATTTTATTGACATTCTATTTCGTTCTTTATGTTCTAGTTATATCTTGATGTGTAAAATTGATGTAAGAAATAGTGAAGCATCCAATTTGGACACTATTCTCTATATCAATTATGAAAGATACTTTAGAACCTTAGAAAGGAGATCTATACTTAGGATGGAGATCATTCTAAGTTGGATCAAAGTTCTATTGTCAAAACTATGCCAAAACTAGTTGAAGAGGGGGTGTGAGATATTTCAACTAGTTTAGTCATATTTTGGTTAATTGTCAATAAGAGGCCAAGACTCATTTTAGACTTAGAGATAACCTTTTTTAAGTTATATTAGTTTAAAATACATTCAATAAACACTTTTAGAAAGTGTGGGAAAGTTGGTAGTCGAGTTTGAGAGAGACTCAAATTTGAACTTTGGGTACATTGAATCTAGACCCAAAAATAGTAGGGTTTACATTTTGGAGGGAAAGCCTAGTGGCCAAATAGGGTTTGGAAAGTCTATAAAAGGATGTAACTCATGGAGAGACACATCTTCTCTTTTCTCTCTCTCATTTCATCATTATACATGGTTCTCTTTGGGTTCTACTACTCATTGGTGCACTATCTTGGTGATATCTTGTAATCTTGTGTGTAGAATGCTCATATTTTGCTATTTTTGGTTTCACACGTGTGAAATACAGTAGGGTACTGTAATTGTATGGAAAGAAAATATATTTTATGTTTTGGTTCATTTTTTATCAGTATCTCTTAGAGTTTGCATCTCATTTTGTATGTAGATGCTGTTTTTTCTACATTGGCAGGATTGTTGGTTTGCTCCTTATTGTAACCAAAGATCAGGGACATGGATTGGATCTTGAATGATCTGAAATCCTTCACATCAATCACATGGCTATCTTCACACGTGTGAAAAGTACACATGCTATCATAGCTTGCTTAAGTATGAATGGCATGCATCATGCTTGATGAAAATTCCTTGAAAAAACAAGGTTTTGACAGCTAGTTTGGACATACTTTGCTATTAAATGGATTTTGAAATCAAAAGGGTTCAAAATTATGATGATTTGATCCAGCCTAAGTAATATATGGAAAAAGGTGCTCATTCACATGTGACATCACCAAAATTTGAATGGTTGGCGTTTCTCCAAGGTAGATCCAAATCTAGTGCTTGATAGCTTGTTGGAAAGTAGTCAAGTGTAGTTTCTAGTGCAATTAATTTAACTTGGATGTGTCTTGATGAAGTTATATAATCTCAAAGTGAGGTGGGTAGGGCACCCAACCTGGTGGATATATCAAGTTAGACTCACATCTAGCTTGTTTCATAAAAAAACTCATGTTTGTGCTTGCCAATCTTGTCAAGGTGAGATCTAGGTGTGATTTTGAAGCCATGGCCTCATAGTTTCATGAAAATCAAGTGCATTTGAGTATTTTGTGGAGTTTTTGAGTTCTTTACAGATTCTTGGAAGAAGTTGGCTCAAAAAAAAATTGTGCTTCATCTTCGGATAGAGGCTAGATCTAGATTGAGAGAGATTGACATAGCTAGTGAGATTGTTATCACATTTTCGTTGCAAGATCTCAAATTGGAGTGGGTTGGACACCATTATTGGATACTTTTTTGAGAGAGAAGAAACACTTTTGTTTGTTTTTGGATCCATTACAATTCAATTTCTCAAGGGAAAATGGCTTCCATGGGTTCCATACTATTGAAACAAGGTGACAAATTGACCACCTCCAATTATGTCATTTGGAACGTGAGGATGGAGTCAATTTTGGTACTCCAAGATTTATATATACAATAAGTGGGAGCTCGTGGTACTGATCATCCCTTTGATCCCACATGTGTGAAGGTGCTTTGTCATATGATGACTCATCATGCAAAACTGACACTTGGACAAAACCTTCTATTTTGAGCACTTTTGGCCCATTTTCCTTCTATATGGAGATCTACTTGAAAATCTTCTACAAGTCAAAATTCGTCTACTTCAGCTTATTCCACACATGTGAGCTGTTCTCTACACATGGGATGTGACACCTAACCAAAGGATGTGGCTCATGCAAGCAATAGACTGATGCCATGTGTCATATGTCTAGAAAACTAGTTTTTGGCCTTTTTAGCCACTAGAACTTGAATTAAATCATATGTACAACCTATATGATTATGGTACATGACAAGTACACTATTTTCACACGTGGGAACAAGCTCCACACATGTGTGTTTATCTATATACAATATTTTTGGCCTCTACCAAGCTTATTTTTGCATTTTTCACACTCCTCAAAAATCTAGCTTGGTAAATCTAGTTTGATGGAAAACATGATGATCTTGAACATGGGCTGAATTGGTCTTTGCTGGTTCAAAAGGTGTGAAGATCAGCCAATGAGCTTGATGTTGATCTGAAATCACCATATCCATGATAGTGCTTCTTTGATGTTGACATCTTTGATGAACTTGAGAGCTTTGCACCATCCTAGCACTTCCAAAATTGATCCCTTCCAATTTTCATGTAGATGCTTGACCTTGAGGCTTGCTCCTTCACATGAGATATGCTCCTCTTTCCCTTGAAAATTGAGCCACATGGGTTCAACCATGTTTCTTGAGTTTCTTTTTGGAATCACAACTTGAGAAGGTCTCTCCTCCTCAATCCTTGGCACACTTGAACCTTGAGATGACTCCTTAAGATCCTCTTCATGATGCTCCTTCTTGATGGAAATCCGAGACCTCCATGTCTCATAATGATCACAACAAGTATGACCATTCAATATGCACTTCCTATGATTATCAAGATTACTTATGCTAGAAACATAAGTCCGAAAATCACCACAACTTGGCATGATTTTTCCAATTTTGAAATCAAAAGGTATCTCTATCTCAATAAGGCTAACTACTTGCTTATGGATATAAGTGTCCACTTTGGATGCTTCACTTATTCTCATAAGAAGTTTACAACTTGCCTTTAGGATTGAAAACATACAATTTTCATCTTTATGAATGAACACATCATTCATGATCTTATTGAAACCAAAAGATCCTACATTATAAAGATATTTCCATTTCCTTGACTTCATAACTAATGTAATCTTACAAGGAAAACATATTTTGCTATCTTTTAAGGCATCACACTCAACTAGTATTGCCTTAATCCACCTTTGAGATACAAAAATCCTTTCAAAGCAAAATGGTTCTTTATAAGTTGACATGAGAACATAAATGAAACTATTTTCATTTTGTGATTGCTCCTTATTCTTGATTGATTTCTCCTGGATAACAACAATAAGTTTGAACTTATCTAAAGTTCCAAGCAAAATACTTTCCAAGGACATAAAATAAATCCAAGTTACTTTCATGAAAGTGACATCTATCTTTGCATCTTGAACCAAACAATGCACTTCCAAATGAAAAATTTCAAAAGATTCAACATGTGTTGTGATGGACTCTTGAAGACAAATCTTGAAAGTCCTTGTGAGACGCCAAGCCTCATTCACCTTTCCACAAAGGAAACACCTTTCCTTGGACTTGTCCTTCTTGTATTTGCATTTTGAACTTGAAGCTCCATCCTTCACCTCGGCCCCCTTGCTTTGGTTCTTCTTGGATGGATTGGTCTTCTTTTTGTAGCATCTTGAGAAAATCTATCCTCCCTTGCCACAAAGGTTGCACTTAGGATCTTTTCTTTCCTTCAATAGGATGCCACCTATTGATGCCATGTGAATAAAAACCTGTGATATGATTCTACAAATGTAATTTGTGACTTTCAAGAGACTAGATTTGAACATCTTCAACAATCTAGAAGGATCTACAAAAGGTCTAGCTCACAAACCTAAGAATCAATCTTCACAGTAATGACTAGTCACTCGGAAACCTTGCTTTGATCACTAAGACAAAAGCACACAATCTTTGAATCAAATCACTAAAGAAATCAAATCCAATCTCCTATTGGACTCATCAAATACCAATGACTTTTTCTTTTGAAAGTTGAAATGGATATGAAAAAGTTTTGACACCTAGATTTTCCTTTTCACTTGACTAGTTTTCTCAACACTTGAGATTCTTGAACAAAAGATGGGTTTTGTTTCAAATACATGAAAATCAAACTTAATCACTTCTTTTGGACTCATTCTTGACCCAAATAATCTCACACTTGAGATTTAGAATGAATTTGATTTGATTTGACAACAAACCATACCACCAATTTTTCACAAAGCTTAAAAATTAGACAACTAGAGATTCACAAAGATCTCAACCATGCATGAATACTCAAATATGGACTCCTCCTCTAGACATCCAATGGGATCACAAATTGACCCTCAAACTCTCACAAAGAAAGTTGAATAGAACTAATTTGAGTTTCATACATACTATGTCAATTTTTGCTCAACAAATTGAATTCAATCACTCCTATTGGATTCCACCAATTACTCTACCTTTTAAGACTTGGAATGAAATTCAAAATCAAAAGTTGTGATTTTTCTCACTAAGATATTTTGCTTCAAAGAGCTAATGTCACTTAGAAAGATTTGATCACCTAGCAGAGAACAAATTCTCCACCAATAACAACACAAAATGAGCTTCTAGATCTTGCCTTCTACAAAGGAAGGAACTCTTAGAAAATTGGATCTCTCTCTACACATTTGTCATAGACACCTTAATGACTCTTTTCAAACCTCACAAACACTCAAACAAATTGAGTAGGATTGAATAATGTGACTTGGATCTCAATCTCTTTTCTAGAACTCTCAATTTAAGCCAATCTATGTCAAATTCTACAAAAGATTTGCATAGATGCTCTATATGCACTAGAAACTCTCAAAGGTTTCACTTGGAGGACAGATCCAAGGATGTTTTCTAGCAAATTGATGCTTCTAAACTTGAACCTATCACTCTTGAACAAATCTAGAGTGATGGTACAATGGATTTCAACCTCTCACCTTGCATATCACTCCTTAATCTATGATTTTTAGCAAAATCTCTCTCAACTTCAACATGCACTCAAAAAATCAGAGATAATCAATTAATGCACCTAATTCAAGCTTCAAATTTAATTTCTTGGCTGATCTAACCCAAGAACTAATCAAGGGATTAGATTCTCTATAGAAAATGCTTGATTTTGTACCAAAAATCTCTCAAATTGGGTGTGTGAGTCAAATTGTACAAATTTTTGAATTTTCTTAGCCAAAACCGGAACTGTACGGCCTCACACATGTGAAAAGGGTTTCTACAGCCCACAACAAGTTCTGGTCCAAAAATTTTGAGAATATCTATCAAATCCAACTCGCTACCCAAAATTTGACTAGTTTCCAAAAAACTGCTAATTTTGGCTTTGATTTGGAATTATGGCCAAATGTGGCTCTATATATACAATAAGTGGGAGCTCGTGGTACTGATCATCCCTTTGATCCCACATGTGTGAAGGTGCTTTGTCATATGATGATTCATCATGCAAAACTGACACTTGGACAAAACCTTCTATTTTGAGCACTTTTGGCCCATTTTCTTTCTATATGGAGATCTACTTGAAAATCTTCTAGAAGTCAAAATTCGTCTACTTTAGCTTATTCCACACATGTGAGCTGTCCTCTACACATGGGATGTGACACCTAACCAAAGGATGTGGCTCATGCAAGCAATAGACTGATGCCATGTGTCATATGTCTAGAAAACTAGTTTTTGGCCTTTTTAGCCACTAGAACTTGAATTAAATCATATGTACAACCTATATGATTATGGTACATGACAAGTACACTATTTTCACACGTGGGAACAGGCTCCACACATGTGTGTTTATCTATATACAAGATTTTTGGCCTCTACCAAGCTTATTTTTGCATTTTTCACATTGTGCTAGGACTTGAGGAGGAGCCACAAGCTCTCCAAGAGGTCCAAAAGTACAAGAAGAGGGCAAGCATGGCCCTACATACTCAAGATGAATGTATCCAATGAAGTGTTGAGGGACATTCGCTCTTGCACCTCATAAGGAGGCTTGGGACACACTAAAATCCATTTATGAGGCCAAGAATACCTCTAGGTTTCTCACTCTTAGAAATAAAATCTTCCAAAGTTACCAAAAGAGTGATGAGAGTCTCTCAAATTTTGTGTTGAGAGTGAAAGATCTTCATAGAGAGCTTGCCTGCATAGGAGAGAATCTTAACCAAAGAGAGTTAGTGCAAGTGAATCTTAATGGATTGAGAAATGAATTTGACAATATTGTACAATCTTATGCAGTCAAGAATGATCTTCCAAGCTTGGAGGCACTACAAGGAGTTCTCATTTTCGAGGAGTGTAGGCAAGAGAACAAGCTATTGAGGATCAATCAACTTTCTTTGAAGGATGGTGGAGAGGAAAAAGCATTCTTCTCAAAGGAAAAGCCAAGATGAAGGGTCAAAGAGCAACATCAACATATCAAGAAGGACAAATCCAAGGAGGAGAGTGATGAGGATTCATCACATTCATCAACAAGTTGCAAATCCAACAAGGAGTGTTTTTAGGTGGTAATAAAGGGCATTTTCCTTCTAATTGCTTCAAGAAAAAAAAATTCTTGAAGCAAGCTAATCTTACTAAAGAGAGTGAAGGTGAGGTAGAAGGAATTAATGAGGAAGAATATCTCATGATGTCAATGTACTCTTCTTCTAGTTTTGAAGATGGAAATGCATGGTGGATAGATAGTGGAGCTAGTTCTCATAGTGACTAGTTCAAGGAATTTTTTCACTCATCTTGAACCTTACAATGGATCGAGAAAGTTTATCTCCATTCCTAATGATAGTAGATGCAAGATAGAACAAATTGGTAGTGTACCAATTGGTGTTGGATCCACTGTGACTCTTTATGATGTACTTTTTGTGCTTAATCTCACCATGAATCTCATTACTGTTGGTCAATTCTTTAATAATGGCTTTCAAGTTGACTTTGAAAAAGATGCTCGTTTGATTAAGAGGGATGGTGAAGTGGTAGCAAGAGGGATTAGATGTGAAAATCTTTTCAAATTGGAAACTAATCCTTGTGGAAGAATGGTCAAGAGGAGCTTGGATCATCTCAAGGAGGAGGTGGCAATTGGTTTGCCTCAATCTATGTTCCATGATGGTAAGACTCTTGAAGATGGTGCTTTTCTAAAAGCACGTGGTGAGTTATTGCCAAGGAGTTCTACTTCTCATCAATCTTTTCATCTTGTTCATTTGGATGATGGTGTTTCATCAAGTAGAAGCAATGATGGTGCTTGCATATGTGTTTCCTTCATCAAAGTATTCAATTGGATGTATCTCTTATCAAATGTGCTTGATAGGAAGATGACAATGGTTGATAATTTGGGGATCTTGAGCTCCATGTACTTTTTCTACATTCCTTTGCATCTAAGGAGTGAGTAGGATCTCATCTCAATCAAGAGGATGATGGTAGAATCCACATATCTACCAACAATCCAAGTGCATGATGGAGAGTTTCCAAGGCTTGAGGAAGAGTCTTCTCAACTCATGGTTACAAGAAGATTTTCAAGAGACAAGGCTGAGCCCATGTGGATCACATTTCATGTCAAAGAAGATCAATTTTCAATTGTTATCTACTCCAACACACCCACTTTTGCTTCTTTCCAATCAATTGATGTACCATCTTGCTTTGATGAAATTTCTACATCTCAAAGTTGGAGTAAGGCAATGCTAGTTTTGTATGATGCCTCTTGTATGGACATATCTCATGTCATTAATGGCTTATATTTTGTTATAAATCACTTATAAAGTAGTTGGTTGTATCATCAAATGTATGCTCTTGGATATTATAAGACCAAGAATGAGATTGTTACTCATAGTGTGAAAAGTAGTATCTTTTTATTTTGTGAGGCAATTTGTAAAATTCTCAGTAGATTAAATGAATCATCCACAAATGAAACTTAAATCCTTGAGAAAGTATGTAGCCTCAATAAGATCAAGTTAGCTTTCGATTACAAGACTAGATCTATCATGCAAAAAGTTCATAGTTTATGGACTAGTCAAACTAGTACGCAAAATCTTGGCAATCAACATTTGAATTTTGTGATCTTGATCTTCATGGTCAATATGAGTCATGGAGGCCTCGGATTTTCCCAATTATGGTGCAGCTATTTTCAAGGAGGTGGATCTTTCAAGCCCAAGATCCTCTTCAAACATGGAGGGAACAAAAGGAAATGGTGGCAAATTGGTGGAATGCTCATCAAGGAGATTGGCAATGGATTTCCATCAAAGAAACCCTCTCGTGGGTTTGGTGAATGTACATTTGCTAGTTTTTACATCATATCCATGTCAAAGGATTCACTCAAGAAGTATCATAAGTTTGATATTGTATCTCATCCTTGAATACGTAGCCAAGTTTTAATAAATGAATGAAGCTCCAGAAGAATGGTTTGTCACGAATAGTAAGACAAACTATTCGTTGCGAATGATTTGCGAAGAGCTAGACGGTGCTCGACTAATAATTAGTCGCGAATGATTCGCGAAAGACAAGACCAAATGTTAGTCATCTATTACCAGAAAGAACAACTAGAAAGATCAGACGGAATGAATGATAAGCATAGCAATATTAACATAGATCTGAACGCAAAACAAAGAACTGTATCAGATTAAGTATATCATGTATACATGTCAACAATGCGGTAGAGCACAAGACAATAGCGGACAAAACCACGTGTCCTACGAAGCTTATACAATCTGTAAAGGAATAAAATCTTATTGCTGACAATCAAGAATCAATGCACAAGGCATCTATTTTGTCTCATTCACTCATAACTCATTTACTCATTAACCTCGTTAACCTGAATACACAAATGGTATCCAGTATATATACATTATATTGCAGGTGTGCGAATGTGGAAAGTATAGAGTGGATGTGCTATCTGTAAGAGATCGTGGGTGGCTGCAGTCGTTGTCCAGTCTATTAGCGCAGTTGCATGGGGTGAGCGTGAAAAGGGTGTGACGTCAATTAGTGCTGAAGTGATCGTTGGTGATGACAATGCAAAAAGTGCGTCACTCTTACGAGTAGCCTTAGGATTAGATTTACAAGTAGCCTTTGCTTTTAGGGCACCTTTGGCATTCTGTAAGATAGTGTCCCCATTTCGCCTATCACCATAACGTGTGTAAAAACACAGTGTCGCGATTCTTTCGTCTTTTCTTCGTCTGTGCAAATCTGCGTGTAAATATGCAGACTGCACGACAACGTTGGTAAATATGCAGCACGAATAGAGGCAGATTAACATGGGATTTAAGGAGAGTAGAGGGAATAAATCCAACACACACCCCCCCCCCCCTTAATTAGGATCCGTGAATGTCTTGATTTTCAGACTGAGCAATGCACAAAATTTGTTGTGTGCATTAACACTGAGTGCTTTCGTGAAGATGTCTGCAACCATATCCTACGTTCTGCAGTACGTTAAGCTCACCTCTCTGTCAAGAACCTTGCCCCTGATGTAGTGATATCTGATCTCAATGTGCTTACTCCTAGAATGAAATCTAGGGTTGGCCGATGAGGCAATAGCACTTTGGTTATCACAAAACAAAATTGTAGGGCTGTACTGATACAGATTGATGTCTGACAGCAAATTTCTCAACCAAAATGCTTTCTTAATAGATTGAGAAGCAGCATTGTATTCTGCTTCTGTAGAAGAAAGTGCGATAGAGGTTTGCTTATGACTATTTCACGAAATAGGACTGCCGTTGAAGAAGAATGTAAATCCAGATGTGGACTTACGATTGTCTGCATCTCCTCCCCAGCTTGCATCAGAATAATCACTAAGCTGATGAAGATTGTCGTTGCTGACATCTCCATAGCAGATGCACTGGTCCATGGTAGCTCGAATATATCTCATGACTCGTATGAGAGCCTTCCAATGGGTAATGTCAGGATTAGCCATGTATTGGCTGAGTGAGCTAACAGCAAAAGAGATATCTGATCTTGTACAGACCATTTCATACATGAGAGATCCTAGTATCGATCGATACGAATACTCTCTCATTTGCTCCTCTTCCTGCTTGGTCTGGGGACATTGGTCCTTTGACAAATGCAGGCCTGGATCCATTGGTGAGTGAGCTAATTTACAATTTATCAAATTGTATCTGTTAAGAACATTATGAAGATACCTTTGTTGAGTGATGTAAATCAGTCAATTTGCTCTGTCTTTGTGGATTTGAATTCCCAGACAGAAGTGAGCTTCGTCAAGATCAGTCATGTCAAATTCTGAGAACAACATCTGTTTCGAATCCTTAACCATATTGGTATCGTTGCTGAAAAGCAATGTATCATCCACGTACAAGGTTATGATAATGAAGGATTGTTGCACTGACTTCGAATAAACGTTGCAATCAGCAGTGCTTGGTTTGAATCCTTGTTCAATGAGGAATGTGTTGATTCTCTGAAACCAAGCCCTGGCAGACTGTTTCAAGCCGTACAATGCTTTGTGGAGTTCACAGACATGATTCTTCATGCCTTCTAGAACATATGCTTCGGGCTGGATCATGTAGATATCTTCCTGTATAACTCCATTCAAATAGGTTGTTTGTACATCAAGTTGATGTACTTCGAGGTCGGCAGCTACAGCATAAGACAAGAGCATTTGGATCGACGAATGTTTGACGACTGGAATAAAAGTCTTATTGTAGTCGACATTCGAGATCTGGGTGAATTTTCGTGCTACCAGTCTAGCATTCCTTCGATCAATTGCTCCGTTGGCATTATATTTGATCTTAAAGATCCATTTGCAATCAATGATATTGTAGCCAATAGGAGCTTTGATTAATGCCCATGTCTGATTTCTGATGAGGAATACTCTCTGTCCATGGCTTCTCTCCAGATATCAGAGTCTGGTTGGCTAAGTGCCTCTTCGACTGTCGTCGGTTCCTACATGAAGAGACGGGCAGACTCAGGAGTATACCTTGTGGGCTGTGTGCGCACTCGGCTTGATCTTCTGGGAGGATTCGACTGATGAACTGCTCCTGGGACTTGCTGCTGGGTAGCAGCAACATCTTCATCTGATTCGCTATCTCGAAGTGGGTCGACAATACATACGCTTGAGCCAGAAGCTCGGACTGTCGTGTCAACGGCAGGTGATGAAGGTTCTTCTTGAGCAACATCCTTGCCTTTGAGGTCGACAAAGCTTGATTTTGCACTAAAAATCTCTCAAATTGGGTGTGTGAGTCAAATTGTACAAATTTTTGAATCGGAGCCACTCATCACATGACTAGCCTTATTGGCTGTTTCGAGTCCTATACACCTTACAATACTCCATCAATTTTGATCTTCCTTGAAGATCCCAAGCATAAAGGTATGGATCCTATGCCTACGTATGATAGCTGAAACATTGGATCACATGTGATTACTTACGATGTTGTATAAAGAAATTGTACTTCTTCTAAATTGAATACTTTTCGTAATCGATAGTACGTAAAACAAGGATCTGCTTGAAGCTGTGGAAGATGGGTAGCTTGCAAAATATTACCTCACCTCGCATTCAGGTATGAGGTTGTATAAAACTATAGTGACTGATCCTCGATAAAGACTATATCCCGGCTATACAAGATTTGTTGGGTATCAGGATCGTACAGCTTGCAAGTGTTATCAAATGAAGTATATCCGATCAGGGTGGTCTTGAGACCTTGGAAGTCCAATTTCTTCTTTGTGTCCTTTGGGATCTGCGCGTAGGCAATGCACCCAAACACTCTTAGATTCTTCAAAGAAGTCTTAGAGCCTGTCCACACCTTGTGGGGTGTCTTGTCTAAGAGGGCCTTGGTCGAACATCTGTTCTGGACGTAAGCTGTAGTGGAGACAGCTTCAACCCAGAATCTCTTGGGAAACGATGCATGCGATAGCATACATTTAGCAGATTCGACCAGAGTGCGGTTCTTCCTCTCAGCTAAGCCATTAGACTGAGGACTGTAAGGAGTGATGAATTGCTGCTCAATGCCTTGGCTTTGGCAGTATTTCTTAAACTCGACAGATATATATTCTCCACCGTTGTCTGACCTTAGGTCCTTGATCGTCCTTCCAGTCTCCTTTTCTGCATGCTCCTTGAAGATTCTGAAGCAGTTGAAGGCTTCTGATTTTTTCTTTATGAAGTACACCATAGTCCTTCTGAAAAATTCGTCAATAAAGGTTATAAAATACTTGGTGTCCTTCAACGAAGAACCCTCGCATGACCAACCCTTGCACTGGGTAACCTTTGTAGATAGAATCAATAGAAAGATCTGGGATTGCAATCCTTGTCACTTCAAGTAGCCAATAGAATGAATGGGGCAAAGGCCTCCTCAAGAATAAAAGAACACCATTTGTACTCATTTTACATTCTCACTCTATTCTCAATCAAAGGAGGAAACACTCTTTCTCTCTCTCTCTCTCTCTCTCTCTCTCTCTCTTGGTTAGGACTGAATAGCTTTGGGTAGATGCTCGAGCCCCCAAATTCTTTCATAGCCAAGGCCTTCTCTCTCTCCTCTCTCTTTCTCTCTCTCCTTCCTAGGTTGGATGTGAATAGCTTTGGGTAGGTGCTCAAGCCTCCAAAGCCTCTCTCGACCTAGGAATTCTCTCTCTCCCTCTCTCTACTCTCTCTCTCTCTCTCTCTCTCTCTCTCTCTCTCTCTCTCTCTCTCTCTCTCTCTCTCTCTCTCTCTCTCTCTCTCTCTCTCTCTCTCTCTCCCTTTTGCTATGCAGGTGAAGGCGGGGTTGATGCTTGGCAACGTTCGGACCCTATGCTACATAGACGACACAACATATGTATTCCATCTCTCCATAGTGAGAAGATAGATTATTTTTGGAGCACATTGGCAATCTCAAGTTTGTCCTCTCCATGTACATTGATTTTGTGATCCAAATGAAACCATCACTTTGAGTACTTCAAACATTGTTCAAAATTTGTACAACAGACTGCTCTTTACACGTGTGGACTCAAATTTGTGTCTTTGATCTTTGTTTTTTTATTATCAATGCTTGTTGTGTGTCAAATGCCAAATCTAGATCAAGAAATGATAACTAGTGTTTTGATGCATTGTTAAGCAAGTACATAATCACTCTTGTGGATCTTTGAAGATCCATTTATGGTCTAAAAAGTACTATACTTTCACACATCACCGTTACCATTCCACTCACCTCCTCCCCTATTCGCCCAACCATCATTCCCACCATAACTGCCATCGCCACTCCTCTCATCACCACCATCACTACCACCACCATTCCCGTACTCACCACCGTTTCCATGACCACACCACTCCCTCCACCTATCATAACCATGCCACTTCCGTCCGTATGGAATACTCAGGCACTAGGTTGCTGGACAGCCTTAACGGGCCTCCAACAACAACTCCACCAGCTGCTCATTGAAAGAGCTACTAAGCAATCTCTCGGCCCACTAGTGGAAAGGCAAGCACTGCAGGCCTTGACTGATCAGGTCTCGTAGTTGCAAAAAGAAAAGAAAAAAGAGACAACAGAAAGGCAAGCCCTACAGGACCAGCTCAACAAAGCCAATCTGGTGGCTCAGCACCAAAATCAGCTCATGCAAAACCTTAAGGCCGAGCTTTTGACATAGAAAAGATAGCCCGACAGACCTACTAGTCAGATCTCCAACACCTCATGCTGAAATCTAGGGAGCTAGAGCTAGAACGAGAGTCTCTCAAAACCAACGAGAGATCTCTCAAAGATTTGATCTACACTTAGGAGTGCAACGTCTCCAGACAATAGCAACACAAGACTAGAAAAACTTTGTCACCTAGTAGGTCGCCCTGGAACGCAAGGTCAATCACTCAGGATCTATGCTTTCAATTAAAGCTAGATCACATACAAGATCCCCCTCTCTTTGTTCCACCATTCCTCCCTTCACCTTCACAACAAGCACACGTATGGTACACGCCAAAGTACAAGCCAGCAGTTTCACCAGAGTAGCTGACATAAGCCCTCATAGAGCAAATAAAGCACTACCACACAACCACCATCGCCCTTCCAGAAGCCTCTGTCTCGACTACAATGAGCATAAAATCCTCTACTACGACTTCCATCAGTACCATCCCGCCACCCTCATCCTTTGCTATAATGCGGCAATGACACACTACAATGTCATCGTCCAAGATCCATCCATATGTCATCCCTGCACTGTCTTCAACTTCCCATTCGTCGAATCCACCTCCTCCATCGACTACAAGCAACTCCAACCACATTTCTCCATTTTGACCTCCAAAGTGGCAGAGACCACACCTTCGACTAGGATCTTTTATTTTCCTCCATATATTTGTATATACATCTTCTCTATTTTCCCTCTCTTATGTCGCCAATTTGTTGCCAAAAAACATTTTCTCACTTTTTTGCCAATTCTCCTCTCCATATTTCTTCTCACACTCCCTTCTCTTTCATTATTTACGGCCTCATGGTTCTACATCGCCATGCACGTCAACATCAATGACAACCACAAGTGCCAAGGGTTTGTCACCAAATTTGCAAGAGAGGCATGTTAGAAGATTCTAGTAAAGGTTCTTCTAACCGATTTCAACTGTAACAAGCGCATGAAGGATATCAGAAAGCGGAGTCGATCCACCAAATTACAGTGGAGATTTGGTTTCATAAACTTTGTAAAGTCAAGTTCTTATGGCACATGGTTTTGTAAGAACAAAAAATCCTAACCCTAGCAATGTCTATATAAGGGCATGTGACACCATTTTGTAGCCACATTTTTAATTGAGAATAATAGAGTTCAGAGAGAGAGAGAGAGAGAGAGAGAGAGAGAGAGAGAGAGAGAGAGAGAGAGAGAGAGAGAGAGAGAGAGAGAGAGAGAGAGAGAGAGAGAGAGAGAGAGAGAGAGAGAGAGAGAGAGAGAGAGAGAGAGAGAGTATCTCTTACTTGCAAAAGCCGTCCTTTTTTACTTGTGTGTGATTCTTGTGGATGATGAATGCTTGTATTGTTTTTGCTAATCATGCTATCACAATTACAAATGATCCTTAGCACTTACATTCATCTCATTAGTTTCTAAACTAATCCATAAAATCCACACTCAAGCAAACTAGGTGTTAGAATCTCATCTTGGAGTGATCATTAAGATCCATAGGTAGGATTTCCCTTCATTGTTCACTTCCCTTGAGAAGATCAGGAGAAAATCTAGAGCCAAGGATGCCTAGATAAACCCAAAAGAAACCAAGATCCAAGAAAGGATCAAAAACCAAACCAAGAAAACCAAGAAGATAGGATGAAGAATCACACCCCAAGATCTAAGTCGTTCCACTTTGAGATCTCATAGTAAGATTGACAACCTTAGTAGGCTTAGATCCTCATTCCCATCTCATTGTTTACCCTCACCCCATTGGATCGAAACCCGTTACTACACACGACTAGTCACCCGATTGGGGATCCAAAACCCCTTCTTTGCCCTCTAGATCCGGCCGATTAGGGAGGCACAGAGAGGGCAACATATAAGCTATGGCCAAAACAAGTTATGGCTTTTCAGAGGCTAGGCTTTTATAGCTACATTTCAAGCTATGGCTTGGAGGAAGCTTCTAAAGTTGCTATGACTTTCTCTAGAGCTACTTGTTCTAGATATGGTTTCATGAGCAAAAATCCAAAAATTCTTATTCTGATAACTGTTGAAGAAACATCAAAATAAAATCCATGTTGAAAGAGCTACTTCTAACAAGAAAGCACTACTTCATTCAAAACTATCTTTCAAGCTTTTCCTCCAATGGCTAGAGTAATAAGCTATGACTATTTCAAAAAGGATACGTCTAAGCCATGGCTTGAATAAAGCTATGGCTAGAATAAGCTTGTGTGTACATCACAAACAAGGCATTTTTCTTCAAGCTCGTCTTAACAAATTATAACTAGCTCAGTTCAAAAGATGATACTATGGCATAGATCACAAACAACAGACATGCTTAGGATATTAACGCTATAGTACAGGTGACAAACGAATTTACTTAGGCTCAAGTTTGAGAAAAAATGGAAAAGATCTATTTGACGTATGGTAGTTAGGCTCAAGTTCAGGACTATTTCACATACGGTACATAAGCTCAAGTTTGGGAATAAAGAAAAAGGTACATTTGACGTATGATTTGGAACATTGGGATCGAGACTCAATTAATACCAAAGAAGCACTATTTTTAATAGGGCCTGCAAAAAAATTTGTAGCCCCTACAATCTGTGATTTACAGGCCCTACCAAACAGATTGCAGGGCCTAAATTTTTTTTTGTAGGCCCTGTAGTCTATTTTGCAAGGCCTAAAGATTTTCCCAACACAAGGAACTGCTATAATTTCAAGCAATAAACAAGATCTAAAGTAGAGCATTCCAAATACCAAAATAGACAATATGATCATATGGCAATAAGAAATTAAAAACACTGCATAATAAAAAATATACGGAAGGGAAGGTCCTGCTACATTGGAATTGTTGTACGTGTCTTCTACAAAGAACCCAAAAGCAACATAATCAATCAACAATGAAATTGTTACGAATTATCCTACAAATAGTACTCTGAAGAGGCCCTTAAGCAAAACTTCAAGAGAGCTAGTAGATCAGGACATCAACATGGCACGAGTCCCAATGACACACAATTGCAAACAAACATTGACAAAATGACAAACGCAAAAGTTTGTCAAACGTTGGATAGTGTTTTTATGGATTTGACATTTCAAAACAACATGGTAAATTTTTATGTAAACTTGATATACAACTTTTGCAGGAATTATATTGCTGATTTAAATATTCCTATCAAACATTTAGTGCTTCATTAGTTTTTGGGCACTTTCTATTGAGAAGAACCCTTGTTTATGTCTGAAAAGCAAATTTTGTCTTGTCGTTGATACTTACCAATCTAAATGATTAGTACACTATTAGAGATAGTCTCAAGCTTGGTAGAAAATTTTGATCTACCTTGGTAGAAAATTGTGAGGTTTTGCTATATGTTTTCCTTTTTTATGCCCATGCAATTTATTTGCAAACAAAGATACAATGAAAGCTATCATACTGTGAAGTTATCTTGAATCACCTGAAAGTTCCTGTGAGCATTCATGCTAAGTATACTTCACACGATGTAAGGTCCCAGTGAAACCCCGTATCATTTCGTCAAAATCAACATATTCAGTAATACCTATGTAGCCTTACAATATCAAAATTATAAAAAACTGTGTTTGAAGCCAAGTTAAAATTTAAATATCGTTTAAAGGGCTATACCAATCCAGAAAATATGTTGTTTAGGAAATATGTTGAACCCTTACTATCGTTTTGTCCATAGGCTTGGGATCCTTGGAAGCTAATAATACTTGCCCTAAGGTGCCTATTCTTTCAACAAACTTTATCCTATTTCTCTTATAAAACATTCTCACCAAAACTATATATGCTTGAACCTTGAAATGCTTTGACCATGTGATCTCTGCTTATTTTACATGAGGATAATTGACCCCTATATCACCATGTTCATCTCCATATTTTACATGAGGATATTTTATATACCACCATGTTTATCTCCATGGCCTTTCAAGCCACAAAACGAGTACCCAAAGCATTGAATGTCACAATCCAACCTCATCAGGGTTCACGACTTTGTGCTCACAATATGTACCAAATAGATAGCTGAAATATGGTGGAGATAGAAGAAACTTCATGTTGAATTCAAACAAATTATACCTGAGCAGGTCATTCGATATGAGACAAATAGAGTCAGACAACGAGAAAACTGAAGCTCCATAAAAAAAAGTAGTTGAAACTGAATCAAGTTGCATTGGAGATGACTCTTCGAAACTCTTGCCTAAAGACGTTGATGAATTTCAATGCATTTCCATTTTAGCCTTTTCTTTGAACCTTTACAAGTCCCAATCACATAGATGCCACACACACAGATTTGGATGCAATTGTATGAAACAATAACGAAACAAAAGATGGCAGAGAAAGAACACAAATGTGAAACTCACTTTAGGTTCTGCACCGTGTTGGATATGTACTCTTAAAGTTGTACAAGAGTCTCTGTCTTAAACTTGGCTTGTCTTCACATGTTAGCTTAGTTGTGTGGCCAGCATGGCGTGCTGCACATAAGATCCATCTAAAGCACCAAACGAAACCGCTCTTGTTGAACATTCTGAGAAGTACCAATTTCTTGAATATCCAAAACATGTACCATAATTGCATTAGGCTTCAAGGATAATCCCGGAGGTAATCCCATCCTTGAATATAACCAGGATTTGTGAATTTATTGAGATGCAAAGTCTATAATGGCAAGATCCGAGGACATACGAACTTTTGTTCATTGTATTATGTAAAACAAGTGCTAAAGACGAACGGTCGCCACCCTAAGTAGAGACCCCTCTAACTTATCGCATGAAAAAAAAAAGAGTATCTCGAAAGGCAAAAAGCAAATCCTGTTCTATGAAGAGAATAAAAAATCCTAAATATATTCATCGAAGGCCTGTTCATAAAAGAAGCGAGCAGACAGAAAGACAACGACTTGAACCATAAGCAACAACAAATGATCATCATTCATTCATCACTAGCTGAATCACTCACAAACTATCATATTGAACCAGGGCAAAACACATCCTGGCCTAGATACAAGCTAAATCTAAGGTAAAACTATCCAGACACATTGTTGCAAACAAAACAGCAAAAGAACATGCAAATATTCATGCAAACGAAGCATGCATGGATCGACAACAAAACTGAACAATGTACTAAATATCAGATGATCCCATAAGTAATTGTTTGCCTTGAAACTCTCCCATATATTAGTTGGGGCTTCACTATGCCCTCTATCCCATGCTACTAGCCCTTTTGGGAGTTGGATGGCGGGTGGCTAGGCGACTCGGGTTGGGATCCCAGTACGTGGCTCGCGTGGGTACGTGTGTGTGTGTGGCCTTGAGGCCCACACTCTCAACATGGTATCAGAGCCACGTGGGGGTTCCTTTGCCTGTGCTTGCTTGAGTGGGGGTGTTGCAGAATGTTTAGTTGCAAGCCACGCACACGAAAGTGCCATGGGCGAGAAGGCCTTGAGAATTCTCAATATCCCATAAGTAATTGCTTGCCTTGAAACTCTCCCATATATTAGTTAAGGCTTCACTATATCCTCTATCCCCTGACACCAACCCCCCGGGTTGGGATCCCAATACATGGCTCGTGTGGGTATGTGTGTGTGCGTGGCCCTAAGGCCTAACACTTGCTTGAGTGGGGGTGTTGCGGAATGTTTAGTTGCAAGCCACGCACACGAAAGTGCCATGGGCGAAAAGGCCTTGAGAATTCTCAATATCCCATAAGTAATTGCTTGCCTTGAAACTCTCCCATATATTAGTTAAGGCTTCACTATATCCTCTATCCCCTGACACCAACCCCCAGGGTTGGGATCCCAGTACGTGGCTCGTGTGGGTATGTGTGTGTGCGTGGCCCTAAGGCCCACACTCTTAACAAAGAACATGCAAATATTCATGCAAAAGAACCATGCATGGATCGACAACAAAACTGAACAATGTACTAGATATCAGAAGCAAAATCTCAAGCAAACAAATGATGGATGGATTGATAGAAAGCAAAAGTAATAATAGACTATAACAATCAGATGCATGTAAATTCCAAGCAAACCAACACTAGAAATAGACCATAAATCAACACCCTGAATCCTAATCAGCTATCTGTATATGTCGAGTGAGTGACCGAGCGACGAGCAATCGATCCATCACGAGAGACAGAGATACAGGAGAGCACATAGCTTGAAAGACGAAGGGGAATCTTGCCACGGTGACACCCACTACAGTTGGTGAGAAAAGTGGCCTCCCTTTGGTGAAGGGGTACATCGTCTACAATAGGTTTGGTTATATTTCTTTCTCTTCGCCTAGGCTTAAGGCAGAGTCCTAGTGTTTTGGGTCCTAGTGTTTTCCTATTGCGTTTTAACGTTTTAAATTCCATAGATTTGGATTTCTAGATTTTAATTTTAAATTTTTTTTAGCTTTGTCATGGTAGTGGGAAGCGATTGTAACTATTTTTCGCTTTGCCCTGGTAGCAAAAAGATATTGTGACGATTTGCTAAAAGTTAAGGTGTCATGCCTAAGTGAGTTGGAGCATTGCAATGGTTTTTTTTTTTTTTTAATTCTTCTAAAAAGAAATAGGGGCTCTCTTTGTTATGTATGTTCTAAAAATTTTGTCCATGGAAATATTGTGGCTTTGTGGTAAATCACCTTTGAATCGATCATTTTCATTACCAAAAGTACAAGAATATGTCATATTAGTAAGGATATTTTGGTTTTTCTAGAGTTGCAACTTAACAATCGATGGTGTTTCTCAACTACTCTATTATATTGCAAATGGTTCAAACCAAATATTGTAGGAAGCAATGCAACAATGAAATTGGATAAATATGGCTTTTGATACATCTAAATCCTTAAAAACATCTGACATTGATGACCAATCATTTGTGATGCCCACACACGTGTTTTCTATGTTCCCAATGAGAAGGATCCAGCATGGAGTGTGGTCCTAGATCATGCACCTTGGTGTCAACAATCCATAAATACAAATGATAAAATTATGAATCTATCACTCACTAAAGATTTTTCTTGTCCCATCATGTTGTTTGAATATTTATATTGATAGTCATGAGAAAGCTCGTGAAGGTGGACATGTGGTTGTTATTGGTCATAAAAGGGTGGCCTAAAAAATGCTCGAAGTCAGCTCTTTACATGCACTTTTCTAGTAGTGTAGCTATTGGATCTAAGATAGAAGATTCAGATGCAATCATAACACTACTATTTAGCTTGCCTCAAAAATGTGAAAATTGGGTTATGATAAATTTGACCCACTTAGAAATCACACATTCAAGACTGACCATTATGCTTTTGCAAGGAGATGTTAGAAGATCATGAGCTTCCTTTTCTTCAAATGTTGAGCCACATGCATTGTTCTCCAAAAGAGAGACAAAGACCAAAAAAAGAAAGGCAAAGAAACAATTCAAATCAAATTTGGAGCGCGATCCGACAGCAAAATTAGCAACCACTTCACAACAAAAGAAGAAACTATTCTACAAATATTTTAAAGGGACAAATCCTAAATTAGTTTCCACAATTGATATAGGTGTCCACTTGGGATGCTTCACTATTTCTTACATCAATTTTACATGTCAAGATGTAAGTAGAACATGAAAAACCAAATAGAATGTAGATGAGATGATTCCTTCATGCTATCAATTTTGAACTCTATGGAAAATTACAACAACCAAACAATAAATGTTAGTGATAAACCAATGCTTTCCTGCCTCCTACATCTTTGTCCTTTCTTGCCATGTTTCCACCATGAAACTCCATGAATGAGCCTCCATCTCCATCTTGCAATAAGATGCCATCATCACTTGATGACTTGGCCATGAATGAGTGACATAATAAACCTCCAATAGCTTCATTTCCATCAGCAAAACCATCCAAGAATGCTAGTACAAATCCAACATCAAAATGACACTCATCAATTTAGCTAGTTTGACCATATCTTGACAATTTGCACACATCCACATGAAATGACTCAAACATGAGGTAGAACATGTAAAATAAACTTGAACAATACTTCCTTGCTGCTCCTTTGACCTTACTTGAATCTTTAACAACCTGCAAAAACATATCCAAAACATCTTTGCCTATTGACTCTCCTTTGATGCTCTTGACTAGCTCCAAATTGCCAACTTCTCTTTTGCCTTGTTGAAGCCCTTTGAGATCAACCTCTTGATCATCAACTTGATCATCAAAGTCATTGAACAAACTTTGTTTTCCAAATCCATTACTTGCTATAAAATCATGAAAACATCCATCCACTTTCATAGCACCATCCACACAAAAAGATTCACAAAAATATGTGAGAAAGGCAAAAATGAGTCACTTCCACTTGCTTACCCTTCTCATCATTTGTGAGCCTTGAAGGCATTTGTCTTTCCCTTGATGTTCTCCTTGGCTTTTGACTTGATGAAGGCCCATCATCATCACCATCTAAAGTAGGATCTTTTACATCAACATCAAGAATGTTAGATCCATCCACATCACCATCAATAGTAGTTGAAGACACTTTTGGAATGTTCCCCTCATCAAAAATGACATCTCTACCAACAACCACTTTGTTAGTATGAGGAATGTAAACCTTGTAGGCTTTACTCACCTCACTATAGTTAGAATTAAAGTAGAATCACTATGCTACTGTATTGTGGGATCTATCAGTTGATAAGGATCAGTTGGCCTCGCCACGAGGCGAGTTGACGGGACAAGTATCCCACCAACGGCAACCTAGTTCATGCATGGGTTGCCTGAGTGAAAAACTATATGTATAGTGTAATTTCATTTTGAGAAATACAGTTGCTATGTGAGCTTGCTGTAGAAAGTGTTTTCAGTCTATGTTACTCTGTAGCATGATCTGTGTTCCTGTTCAAAACAAATTCTAAGTTGGTATCAGAGCCTTACAGGGAGTGTACACAGTATAGTGTCGTCGTTGAAGAGAGCTTCGAGAGAAGTATAGTCTTATGAGAGTTCGGGATTTACGACGGGTTGTACATGGAAAGTGAAGCACTGGTGCATAGAGTCTAGCACACAGAAGCTTGTTGAGCTTGAGACTGTGTGAGAATTTAGAGACAAGAGTTGTCGGCTAAATCAGAACCTTAGCAAATGGAATTTTGAAATTCTGAAGGAAGGCTACTTGGCGTTTGTAGTCAGTGTGCATTCAAACGAACACTGTTTTGAAAACGGTTTGAAGCATCAAACTCCTAGTAGTAGGGCGACCTCATAGAAAGAGGATTGGCCTGTCAGAGAACTACGAAAAGGAAGCCAAGATCATTTTCTGAGAAAAACTCTGGCCTAGGGTTTAGAAGCTCAAAAACATGGATTTCTCTCTATACTCAACAACTTTTGTTGATGTAAGCTCCAAAATCTTTGTCGTTCTATAGGAATACTTGACAAAAGGAGTACGTGACATCTTACATTTTATACATGCATAACAAGTCATCGAACTGGTTGCATTCGAGTTGATCACCTCTGTGATAGCTCCATGATGGCTTGCTTGATACAATGCCATTGAGTTCATATGGCATAGTCTCCTATGCCATAGAATATCTGACGAATCATCATGGGTTTGATGCAATTGATCTGCAGGTAGGCGTACTTTCAAGTGATACAGGTTGTCTTTTCTTCTACCTTGTGTAATCAATGTATTGGTGCTTGCATCAATGACATTACATGTTTCGCGTGAAACGTCACACGCATCCCAGCATCTGCTATTCTTGCAACTGATAGCAAGTCTTGCTGCAATGAAGGTATGAACAGAACGTCTTCGAGTCGTCAGTCTCTGTCGTTTGTGTTGAGCCACAGCAAACCAATACCATTCACTTGATGTTTCGATCCATCTCCAAGAATAATAAATCTTGATGAATCTACACTCTAAAAGTCAGACATTATCTGTCTTGATGTAACGAAGTGTGAGGTTGCTCGTGAATCAAGGATTACCTCCTGTGTGTCAAGTGTCGATACTACACACATGTCTGCACAGATGTAGGCAGTCGAATTTCCATGTAACCTTGTCGATGAGGATGAGATTGAAGACTCTTATTAGAGGAGTTTTCGATTCTAAAAGGGCCGTATAAGAAATCGTGCCTTAGTAAGAGAATATTAGAGAGAGAATGATAAAATGACCGAAATTTTTTCTCGTTTTCTTAGTTTTTGGTGCTTCCCGCCGTCTAAGTTGTGTGGCAGACTCATTTTTTGAATTATATTAATAGTGCACATGAAACAAAGCACGCTGCCAAGAAACAAAGCACACGCCACAAGCGGGAGAAAATTCTCTCCAAAATTTCATGTGTAAAGGACCGAAGTTTTACATAAATAGAACCTCTAGCCTTTTAGATTTCTCCAGTCATGTTGTCACACTAATTTGCATGTCAACTTGTCGAATACTTGTGAGTCATCCTGAGAATGACTTTGAGGAGCTTTGTAAGGAAGTTTTAGCAATGTGGGCTCCTTTTGCAGCTTTTTATTGATGCTATATGTCTTGTTCCTGTAGGTGCTGTGATTGCTTTTCGCAAAGTTCAGGTTTATTGTTATTATGCTCTCCCTTAGATTAATAGTTAATATTGTTATAGATAATGTACTGATGTTTCTAGCTTCTTGGTTGAGTAAGATGTTCCCTCTATTATTAGATTAACCACTCCTTTGTGTAGGATCAAGGGTTTGGAAGACAAGGCTTTATGTGGAATATCTCCACCACGCGAGGATCTACATTCTGGTAAAAAAAAACTTGTCCATTCTTGCATCATGGCGATATGCCACATCATCATATTCTATGCAAAGAGTAGATCAATTTTGCTTTTGACCTCATCTCTATCAGAGTTCAGATAAGAAAATAATGGTCGATCAAAGATTTATAGTACAAGATAAGAATTTGATGATGTGGCATTTATATTATCTGATGATGTGGCATTTGATGATGTGGAATATCTCCACCACACAAGAATCTGCATTTTGGTAAAAAAAACTTGTCTATTCTCGCGTCATGGCGATATGCCACAGCATCAGAATCTTTGATTAGCCATAATAGTGAAATCTTGATCAACCTATGATATATCCTCAATCTAATGATTCTTTCCACTTCCTAAGGTTGAAACACACTCAAATGAAGTTCAGAAACCTCACAAACTAGATATCCAATCAAAATTAGGGTTTTGACAAAATCACAAAAAATTGAATATCTCAGATTCTACATGCAATTTCTAGAAGCTTGATATATCTTCTTGTAGATCCAATGAGACCTTCCTAATGCACCAAAAATCATCTAATTCTAGGGAGAACTTCTAGGCACAAAGTTCAAACCACAATGTTACTAACCTAGATGCTAGGCTAAACTCATTTATAACTTCAAAAAGTTTATCTCTAAGTCTAAAATCAGTTTTGGCCTCTTATTGACAATTTTTCAAAATATGACTAAACTAGTTGAAATCTCTCACAATTGATATTCTAAGGAGTGTGTGATTGAACATGAAACTATCTCTTGATTGTAGCTACCATCCATATTGACAATCTTCAAGGCAAGAGCACACAGACATCCATCTACCTAACAAAGAGCTATCATTCACATTTTGAGAAGTTACTTGATGAAAAAATAAGTCCCAAGACAGGTTGCTCTCGAGTAGAGAGATAAAATAGAGCACATACACTCGGGTAGAGAGAGAGAGAACATAGAAAAAACAATGTGTTGGAGGCAAACACACACACACACACACACTCTCTCTCTCTCTCTCTCTCTCTCTCTCTCTCTCTCTCTCTCTCTCTCTCTCTCTCTCTCTCTCTCTTGGTGCAAGGGTGTTGCAGGTCTTGTGGTCAATTATAATATCAAAGAAGATGATTGCTTAGCATGGCTTATTTTCCAAGGACATAAATTTATTGTTGAAATAATTGGATCGTTCAAAATACTAGTCGACAATTATTTCTTGTATGCTTCAGAGTATTTGCTAAAGATAAGAATTTTCTATCAAATTTGAATGCTACTTTTAGAAGGCAAAAACTAATCTGTATGGTCTCAAGCAAGTTCCAACATCTTGGTATTCTCAACTTAACACTTTTATTCTCTCACTAGATTTCACTCTTAGAGAGTAGGGTCCATCTTTGTACTTCAACTTTATTGATAGTGATGTGATCATCCTTGTACTTTATGTAGATGACATAATATTTTTTTGTGGGAAAAATGTCAAGGTCATTGATGAGGCTAAGCTAGCATTAGGAAAAGAGTTCAAAATGCAGTTCTTGAGGTAGTTATGACATCTACCTATAGCTTTGTTTATCAATACAAGTATGCTACTTTGGTTTTGAAGATATTTATTATGGATAAGTGCAAAAGCATTAACTCTCCTATGGAGCACCATGTAAGGATCCCATTGATGGTGATGAAAGATCCTTCAAGGACATCACCCTCTATAGGAGTTTCTTATGCTCCTTGATTTGTCTCACCATTACTAGACCTGATCTAAGTCTTTTTCTCAATAGGTTGGGTCAATTCATGCAATCTCCTATGCTCCATCATTGGAAATTTGCCAAGAGAGTGCTTAGGTACTATTCTAGCACTCTAAATTTTGGCATCCTATATCGAGGAGATAACATTTGCTTGATTGGTTTTTCATATTTACATTTTGTAGGTTACAAGATTGATAGGAATTCCACAAGTGCATATGCAATATTTCTTGTAGAAGGAGTCATATCTTGGCTCTCGAAGAAGTAGGACACTATCTCACTTTCATCCATTAAAACCGAGTATAAAGCACGTCCCACTACAACCAAGGAAATCCTTTGGATCAAGCGTCATCTAGTGGAGCTCAAATGCATCGAATCTAAAGACATTCTCATCATTATGTGTCACAAATTTTAGCTCAAGGGTTTGCTACAAATCCTATCTTTTATGCAAGGAGCAAACATATCAAGTTTTCACACCACTTTGTAAGAGAAAAAATTCAAGCAAAAGACATCATCTTGGAGCATGTGGATACATCGTCTTGTGTGGCTGATATTCTAATTAAGTCTTTGCTCAAGGAACCTTTCATAAAAAGCTTAGATCAGCCCTAGGAGTTGTTAGTAAGTCTATGTTGTATAATGTTGCTTAACTAGTCCTTTTCTAAGTAGGAGTGTGAAAGTAGATAAAAGCTAGCTAGTTAATTTGCATGCTAAGTGTCATCATGAGGTTGAACCTCAACAACCACACATTTTGTACATATCTCAAGCATGATTTGACATAGGCATTTTGGTTTTCACCTTGAGCTCCATGAAGGGTCAACATGTGTCCTAATTTGTAGGTAGCAAAAGTGAAAGTGGTGCACTTCATCCAATCACTCTTACCATGATGACTTGTGAGGTCCAATCATAGTCTAAGGTTCACCACATGCTAAAAGTATGTGAAACTCGATGATGGAGAGCTCATTGCACATACACTCTTTTAGAGAATTTGAGAGATTGATTTTGGAGCTTCATTTTGTCTTGTTGAGAGAGGCTGAGAGCAAGGAGAAACTTCTTTGTACTTTTTCACTTGTATTTGGATGGATGTTTTGGAGATAATAAATGCCTTGGCTTTTCACTCATACTATCTTGAATGGCTTGGGTTTGATGGATGATTTCATCTTGTGTACAAGAGCTCTTGTCAAGATCAAAAGCTAGTTTTGTTGTATGCAAAAATTCGAGTTTTCTATCAATCTAGTTTTTGAAGTGTGGAAAATCTCTTGCTTGTAGATCTTTTGAAATTCCTAAAATCAAAGTTTTCACACATCAATTGAACTAGATGAGCTGTTACTATATTTTGTTATTGACATTTGAAGCATGGAATTTATTCTAGGCTAGGCTTCATTAAGGATTTGATATTGTATGTAATGATGCTAGCACAGCTAATCATTCATAGAAAAATTAAATCACTCCACTCATTTACTTCTAAGCAAACATCCACAATTGGACATATTGAAAACGTAATACTAGAGCATGGCAAAAATTTGTTCTAGAATGTGATTTGACAAATTAGTCAAAACAAGGAATGCTTATTGGATAAAATCTAGATTGATCATAAATTATGCTTTAAATAATTGATGTAGTATGATTATGCAAATATTATCTCAAATACAACGTATACCTTACGTATTCTTGAACAGACTCCAGAATGTTTAGAGCTTTTATTAGACCTCTCATTTTTCAAAAGATGATCTTATAAATCATAGTTTAAAAAAAAAAGTTACATTATTATCCATCTCCAACGTAAGTCTAGTTTTCTTTGCTGATGATTGAAAAGTATCGATTAGAGACTATGTGTCACTAAAGAAACTTAAAATACATAAACATATGACATGTGTTCAATATGACATCTACTTAACTATGTCACTCATTATGCATGTGTGATTAAAATGACATACATATATATGAGTTTCTAAATGAGAGGTCCAAATAAAAGTCTACATAACTATGTCACCCATCATGCATGTGTGGTTAAAATGACATACTTAAATATAAGGTCTTCAAAAAGAGTTCTAAATGAGAGTTAAACCCAAGGACAAAACATACCAAAAAAACTTTCTTTTTTATATTCAAATCAACAATAAAATTTCTTCTAAGAATTCAACAACATGATTAAAGTATTGAATTTTCACAAGATGATCAAAATGGATTGCAATATTCCAATTGAAATGTGATTCTAGTTTCAATTTTTTTTTTCTCATGAGTGTTATTGTAAACACTTTACAAGGACTTTCACTTGCTTTCTTACTTTACTTATGACTAAACTTCAAAAAAAAAAATTGAGTAAATAGATAAACTCAAGAAAATGAGATCTTTTTATTGAGAAAGATGTAGCAACAAAAATTAACTTTAGAATTGGTAAATCAAGGATATTGGCATTTTTTGTAAGGCAAGAATAATTAAGGTTCTGTTAGCTCTATTTTTTGGATGTGGAGGATGACATGATGCCAAGCTTGATGACCACAACAAAAATATGTGACGTGCAATTGGTGGAATGCTTACAATCTTGTTCAATTTACAAGTTGCATTGAAAAGTTTATTGACTTATTTGCACATAAAATTTTAGTAGAATCTGAAAAATGTATAAAGTGCAATTGTACAAATATATATGGGTCTAAGTCACGATGCACGATGTTGTGATGAGTGTGCCTTGCATGCCTATTTCTAGCATAGCTTAATACCTAGTTTAATATTTGCAACTAGTTGTCAAGGTCTTATATTCATTTAAAAGAAAAATAAAAAGACATATAACACATCAAATAAACTTATGTGATAGCTTATTACTAAGTAAACACATGGTAATTTATTAGAAACTTTAAGCATGATTGATTTTTTTTAATATCTTTTTTTGGTTGTTGACAACTACTCTTGGTGACACATGAGAACATATACAAGTTTACATATGATTTTTTTGTTTGACTTTTGATATTATAATAACATAACAAGATGCATCATGTTATTAATTTTCTAGTAAATGCGTAGAAAATATAAGTCAATATAAGAAAATTTTGTGATATGTTTCATAATATAGCTTTTGTTGTTTTTTGGTATTTATTTTCTCATTTATGTAGCTAACGTTCTTGTAAAACACAATTTAGATAATAAGGTGCATATTGTCTTGTTTGAAACTTATGTATATATATAAATAGCCATCTTAGTTGTAGCAATATATTTTGTCTAAATGTTATGATAGTGCTAGCTTCCATGTCACAAAAAAAGATTTTAAATGTCTTGAAGAAACTTAATGTAATGACATCTACCTCACATGCAATGTTGTGAGATGCCTTAACAAAAACAATTTTATGATAAGGGACATAATTTTGATAAAACTCTTCAAGTTTGCAACAACCCAGCCAATTTAATATGCACACTCACCACTTCCTAAATGATCGCCTATTAAGACTCTATTGCAAATATTAGTTTTGTCCAAATAATGTAAAAATGCTTAGAGATATTCTTATACAAAGTAGGAATAAACATCTTGTAGTCATATCACTACATACTATTACATATCCATCCAACTCAATGACATAGAACTCTAAAATCCTATTCATAAGATTGTGGTTGTGATTGACTCACACACCCAAACATGATGCATGATGTTATTCACTTGATTGATGCTCTAATTGGTGTTGTGATAAGCATGCACGTGCCCATAGTAATTCAAATATGCACAGATTTTATATATCATTTATCAAACAAATATTTGGGCTGTAATTGAGTCCTTTTGTTGATTTACTATTGCATGTACTATATATTACATGATAGTTTCTCCTTAAATGGCGAAAAACATTTTGTGATCACAAGGACACTTATGAATTGTGGAGATTTTCATATTATATAGATGTAAGGGATCTTGTGACACTCCTAGGTATTATTAAGGAAGATGCATACTACAAATAATATAAAGTACATACCTTCTCTTCCTAATTATTTGAATATACGTGGTCATTTTGGTTGATAGATAACATACCGTTGTATCATGGGAAGTGATTCAATCCTCCCATGAAGTGAAACTAGCTTCTATAAAGCATATGTATAATTAGAACACCATATTCACATAGAGAAACTATACTTTTGACCCTGCAACTAAACAAGTTTTTGGTTTTGGAGACAATTGTGACTATTGTGAAAATTGAACCCTGGACTAAAAACATTTCTTGCTATTGGTAGGTAATAAAAACGAAACTTTTTTCAAGTTCAATAAAGCTTTTTGAAAGGATACCTTTTGAATAATGAGACTAACCAAATTAATCATAGTAAAGACTTGATAGCTTTCACAAGTAGCTAGGCCTAATCCAAACATCAAGTGTTGACAATAATTCATAGTAGAATTGTGTGTGTGTGTGTGCATGCGCGTGTGCGTGCACGTGCATGCTTACGCTTGTTTAGAACTAAAAAATCTAAAACAAAACTAAACATTATCATCATGATACCAGAAATGAATCTTAAAGTCAATAGACTTAATACGTAGCCATCACAGTCAAAAATTCCATTTTAACAAAATCTATACTACTACAAGAAATGGCTTTAGTGACACTTGTTTGCAATATTCTATGCACATGATCGCTATTTTCTAAGGGGTTTGATATTCTGCGAGTAAATTTTTTGTGAGTTTTGCGAGTTTCTTCTACCCATGATCCAACAAAATGGTAGCACATGGTGTGCAACTCTTTTTATGCCACTACATGATTTTCTTAAGAACAAGAATTGTGGTTTGTGCCAAAAATTAGAGAATAGGACCCAAGTAGATCTACAAAAGATCAATAAGAGTGATTGGCAACTTGGAATATTGATCTATCTCCAAACTAGCATCCAAAACTAGCTTCTAGTTGATAATTTCTACACATCCAAGCAAGAAGAATCATGAATAATGATCAAAATGGTTCACACGTGTGATGTATAGATTTTGTATGGCCTGCTAACTAAAAATATGTTTACTTATCAGATCCTAGGCATTCATTCACAAAGAACATGCATAGAGAAGTGAAATCACCAAGATTGCTCCCAAATCAATGTTTCTCATCATTAACCTCCAAATGGATCCATCATCGATCAAGTACACAATCACCATAATCTCTCTCTAAGATGCTTCCAGCATGTGTGGGACAACTCATTGTACTCATCCATTTCGACTTTCGATAAGATCCCACTAATTTTCCACATCACCATTGGTGGTTAGTGTTGACCTTCTAGATTCCTACAATCTAGGAATTATGTCCTGCAAATTAAGAGATTTGAGATTTGACTCATATGAAATCTAAATACAATGAATTAGAACATTATACTTGACATTTCACATGTGTGGACAGGTCCTCACACGTGTGGATCCACATAGATAGGATAAAATTTGTAAAATCTAACACTCATCAATTTTTAGCTTGATACATCTATGGTACATCTATCTACAATTCCTAAGGCTGATCTTAACTTGATAAATGAAGCCTTTTGCAAGGATTTAGTGAGTGGATCAGCAAGGCAATCAAAAAACCACAAGACTTCTTTTGTTGTTGATGTCAAAGACTTGTATTCCAACTCGGTTGAAGATAGAGATATTGTATCTTTGTTTTTGGAAAGCCAGACACTATGCCATCACAAAGGAAGGCAGCAAAAGCACTTGTCTACTTCCTATCCACCTTATCACCTACAAAATTATCATCCTAATAGGCCCTCATATCAAGATTAGATCCATGAAACTTTGTTTTTTTTTTGTTTTTTAATTTTTTAAAAAAAAAAGAGATACTAGGTGTGAGATCTGCTTTAGAGAGGCTTTTCCTTCTGTTTGCTCTTTTCTAGTTGTTGGCCCTCCGCATCTTCGGCTTTGTGGTTCTTTTGATGGGTGTCTCTAATTGTATGGACGAGTCTGAATCACAATTGGCTGCGATTGATGGATTGCAAGCGAATTGGGCCACGCCGGGTGTATATTTTCAAGGAAGCCAGTTGTGTACCAGGTTTTCAGCCTCGCTATATTGATAAATGACGTTGAAGACAAGCGATGGTAGGTCCTATACAAGGGAATATGGTCCATGATGGCCATCATTTTGAAGGCTTTATTGGGGTTAAAACAATACTCTCCAAAACACATATCCCACTAGTTTCAACCTTAGCAGCTGTGAGTAATGTCTGCACGTTGTAATAGGCTTCTAGTACAATGGGATTTGGAGAATTACCCGTGTCGGTCAGAAAGTGGTTGAGCGCTTGTTGGAAATCGATGGCTGTGCTCAACCCTTTGCCAACTTTATGATTGGCCAGTTGTATGCCTTGACGTTGGGATCTACAAAGCTGTCCAAGATTGCCGTCTGGGCATCTAGGCATTGGATGGTATGCTAGATCTGCCTGTAGAACCATAGGAGCCGTGAGATATTCTTTGATCAGCTCTGAGTTGCATAACAGTGCCGCTTTCATCCATTTTGGTTGAGTATGTAGGAGCGAAAGGATATCAGTCGACTTCTTTTTTAGTAGCTCCTTGAGCTTTCCTGGTAACGAGTAGCCGCCTCTGGTAGTGACGTCTGAATATTGCTTTTCGAAGAGGGCCAACTACTCTGAGTCAGATGCAGATGGAAGAGAATCATAGAGGAATATGGAGCGAGGGAGAGTTTTTCGATAATTTTTGAAGCCATAGAAGCTTCAGCTTCAACCCCTATATCAGTATCTACATCATTTATATCAACTGGAGCAGGTGTAGATGCTTCGATCAATGGAACAGTTGAAGATTCAACAGACTCATCATCTGGAATTTCAGCAGATATGTAGACCACAAAAGCCATTCCTTTGATTAGAAGGCGACATATTCTTTTGTGGATATCACAGTATATATATTTTTTGAAATGGTCATGCAGGTTAGAGTACTTTCTATTGTGTTTATGCTTAGAGAATGGTTGGGAATGTACAAGGTCCTGAAAATGAACGAAACAAAAATTATCTATATCCATGACATGAGTACTAATAATCTGAGAATTATCAAGATAAGAAATTAAATTATAACGATTCTCATAAACTAGCTTATCGATATCAAAGGGAACAAAAAAAATACTAGCAAAATATTCTAATTTGTCAGATGGAATGTCATTGGCATTAAAAAAATCTATAAGTTTGTCATCTGAGGCCATGGAGGAACTAGCCATATTGAATCTGCTATCGGTTCAATGCGACAGATAAATATCGGTAGAAGAATAAAGCAAAGTGCACGCGCTGATCCGATATGGTAAGGCCGAGAATGAATTTTTTTTAAAAAGAACTGGTCGGCAGTGGCTGATATCGATTCAGCGCGCCAGAATGAATATGAGCATGCACAGCAAGGGTTGGCGTGCGTCGATTCAATATCGGAAGAATGAAGAAAAACAAGAAGGCTAGAGAGTTCAGAATAAAAGACTACGAAATCGAAATAAGACAAGTGGTGCACATATTTATAGCCAATTCCTGTTGATCACAGCCATACATCTGTCAAATAACGAATTGTGATTTACAACCTATATTTATCCACCAATCAGAATGACACTAATTTGTACCTAAGCTGAAATACATTGACTAGTCTAGTACTAGATTCAACTAATCATCATTAGCCCTGACCCTAGAATCTGTACCTACGCCGGAATGCATTAAATAGAAAATCACCAGCCTCCTAGAATAATCATTAAAAAAATTATAAACAATTGATTAATGAATATCATTGAAAAACGTGAACGAGGAGAATTATTACAATCTCTTGCCCTATTTAAGCACCGTAAAGACGAAAATTTTCCTCTTGAGATAATGTTCATTCATTATGCGTTTTTGCATATGGGATATCGGATCAGCGTGTCTAGCAGACGATGTATTAGCTTCATTTGGACCTCCCGCGTCGAATTGCTATTCCAGGAAAAAAATATTGTCGAAATTTTTGAAACTATTGGACCCTATATGCATGATCAAAGTTGATTCAAAAGACTCTTCATAATGGCCAAAGTTATGCAGAATCTATCAAATCAAGTTTTGATCATTCTTATTGCGTCCAATATCGGATGAGCGTGCAAGAATACATACTATGGTTGTCAAATGCTTTATATGCGCGTTGATTAGCTATCGGATGAAAATCTAACTTTTGGTATTTTCAGAAATTATAATTATTGGATATAAAAAAGGTCTTATATTTAAAGCTTAACATTGTCAAATTCAGCATTAAATAGTAGAAGTGTGATATTATACTTTTGTAGCATTAATTGTAGATGTGATCGTACTTTATTTGAGATTAAATCTGTTTAATTCGATATGGACTAATCATTTTGAAGACTGATGGATATTTAGATTGATTTGATTGACAAGCCTCTGAGTAATCATCATCGTAATACAAGCCACCACGTTTGCAAACCACCATGTTTGCAATCATTTCTGATTTTCTCTATATATACTGATCGACGACGCTGAAATTTGTTTGCTTATAGTTAATTGCATCCATGCATTTTAATTGGCTTGCATTACAAGATGGACTTCCAAATATGAAAGAGGTAATATTCAATTAATTACTTTTAATTGTGTTTTTATTTTTTTCATATACAAACTCCTATTAACTGATCTTTGATTAATTACATTTAACTGTGGTAATGGTTTTTTTTTTTTCAGTTTAAATATCCGAAGGTCTCCTCAATGGAGATAATGCACTTCAGGCAAGAGACCATAAAGATTGTGATCAAAATTCATATCCAATTGCAGTGGCCAAGTGTTCTCCACCCAAGCTACTTCCAACTGGAGAAATGGATTTAGAGATCATAGATAGTTGATTCAGTTTAAATATTCATCTCACTTTATGTGGATGAGACACATGTACAAATTTTTTTAATAGAAATATACTTACAGTTTTTCTATGGTTGTTCTTACATGTTTTCTTTCCTCTTATCCATTCAGGTTATGATTCATTCATCTTCAATGTCTACTGTTTTTCGACATGTTTGTGTTTCATAGCCTTGGTCTGCCTTGCCTTTACCATCGTCTTTTTTTGGACAAGTTCAGAATGATGATCTGATCGAACCTTTGCCACAACCAATCCAAACATGTGACATTAGTTCACTTAGATTTGTCGCAGTAAAGCTTTGATCAGATCATCATCTGAACATATCCAAATATGCCAAGACAAGGACAATACAGACAAGGCAATGAACACCAAAAATACAACCAATATATACGAGACTTCAACAAGGGCAAGCATTCAACTGGAGTTCAAGTGACTGAAGATCTCCCCAATGGAGATAGTGCATTTCCTGCAGGAGACAATGAATCTTGCTATCGAAAACTCATATTATCCACTTGCAATTACATTGTGTTTTGCACCATGGAAATGGAGATCATAGAAATGAATGAGCCTCATAGAAAAAGTGGTTTATATATATTCTTAAATGATGTATACAAAAAATTCTATTACATAATACAAAATTCCATAGTTCATAATCTATGGATCTTCAATTTCGATGGATGTTCCAATGTCTTTGTATTTTATATTTTCTTCCTGCCTTACTCTTACTGTACAAGAGAAATTGTTTAGTTATATATTTTATGAAACTGATTCACTTAGAAATAGAAAAAAAAGAATATTTTTATATGGCATAACGTACATTTACACCATTGAATCGAAATTGATACTATTGAGGTAGATCGAATTGCAACATGTCTAGTTCTGATCGAATGTGATTGAGACACCAATCTTCCTCGACTTCAACCATTGCAAGAATGTTGTCATTTCTTTTCACTGTTATCTGAAGTTGCTCTTGAGTATTTATACCAAAATCTTGATCAAGTGGCTTCCAAAGATTTTTGCATTTAATCCATCTTCTATAATACAGCAGCAAAGTGAGCATTTGCTTTTTGATGTGATATCTAAATGTCATGGATGAGTAACATACTTTGCACTCAACTTGCTGATTTTGTTTTGTATCCCAACCATCATCCAACAACTCGACGATTATATCAGCACTCAAGTCCTTACAAATAAACATTATTTTCGTTCTCCGAACATTGCATTTGGAAAAAAAATCAACAAAAACTGTAAAAGGTAGATACCAACTTAATCTATTATTCTTTGATCCAGTGCTGCATTTTAATATTCTCTGAATATCAATATATAGCCTAGATTGATAACTTTCTGAAATTGCTGCATCAGGAGAAATCCATTCCTCACTCGAAAAATCTGGTAGAGGATATGGCTCTAATCTACCAACTAAACCATTTTTATCAGGAAAATATGTGTGATTCTAATAAAAAACTCCTGACTCTAAAAGTGATTTTGGAGAACGACCTTTATATTGTAAAATACCGATATCCGAATGTATGACATCGATTATTCTTGCAATCGATTGAACTGATTGCCATTCAAAGAAATTTGATGGATACAAATATGCAAAACCAACAAAAACATCTCAAGAAAAATATAATTTAAAGACAATGATAAATATAAAAAAATTGAATCTGAAAACTTACAATTGCATTTCCTTCTATCATTTGGATTCAGATCATGAATGTTGAGCTCATTCAGAAGATAAGCATGTTGAACTAAAACTTCCGTGATAGAGAGGTATACCTATGAATGACAAGAAGTTCCTTAACTACAAGGATTAGTTAACCACAGTTTATGAATATTGACGTCAAATCAACCTCGAGTGAGCAATGATGGGCAACATAAGAGTATTCGGGCATTAACTGTGGTCCAATCACAATTGTTTGTTCCGCTCGGCGGAATATTCGAAAATCACAAAAATTTGGCCGGGAAAGTTAAATACAATTTCCGTCCGTCAACCACTATTATAGTTCGTCACAGATGGACACCATTCATTGGGACACATAAGCGTTGAAAGCGTACGAAGTCAAAAACAGCATCTTGACAAAAGGCCCATTTTGAGTTCTAATATCCCCTAATGGTTTAGTCACATCAAACTTCACTGGTATTTAACCACAGTTAAAATATAAATTTTCAAAATGCTGAAATATTCCCTCCCAATAGTTGGGAACACTCAAAAATTTGAATTAAGAGTGACATATCTGAAAAAAGCCTATGCCATCTCTATCTCCAGCAAAGTCGTTAGCGCCATCTCCAGCTTTGTTATTGTCATTGTGTTGTTTGTTACTATACTACTGTACTGATGACAAAGCTTTATCATCTTCATGTGGATCTGTCACACCAGAATATGCTCTGCTCAGGACGAGAAATTCAAAGCAACCCAAATTGTCAACTTCTGATATGGTCCGATACAGGGAAGAAAGCTAAAACATGTAGATTTATGGTCATCAGGAACATTGTATCCTATTGATCCAAGTTCATTGCAACATCCAGATTTTCATTCGGTGAGTCAGTTAATAATCTATATGTGTCATGGTAAAAATGGCCTTTTGGGTTACTGTGAGAATTCGATGCTCTATGGGAATGCACATTCAGTGCAAAGAATACATTATTTGGAAGATGAATCAAGGAAAGTATCAAAGGAGTGCAAAGAAAAATTTACAAAGATGAAAACTTGTTTGGATGAAAATGAGATGCTCAAGGAGGAGATCCAAAGGTTGAAATCTTCTTTGCATCATTATACAACTAGTAATGATGAGATAAAAATTGCATTTCAATCCATGCGTATCTCATATTTGTCTCTTGTTAAAGATATGGATGTGCTCAACAGAAAGGTCCGAAGCAACAAGAGAATATTGCTTGAACTTTTTGATTCATTCATAATCACTAATTTTGTTATTTGTTCATTTCAACTTTCTGTTGATTTGCTTATTATATACTGCTGTGAATACTATGAGTGTCCTAATTTCTATTGACATTTTCATGAACATTATGTTTGCAATGCAGATCAACATTGGTTGTGGAAGACCATTTGGCCAATGAGATTTCAATTGGAAACTCACTATATCTTGACTTCTAAATCTATGAAATTAATGTTAAATAATAACAAAATGAAAAAGATTAAGGCTTCAATTACTGATAGCATTATGGATGAAGTTGGAAAAATATTAGACACTACATTGTTTCGGGGGGCATGTGACTTTTCTAGCATCAGTAGGGAAGCATATGCAACAATGTTTAAGATGATAAAGGAGGCATTTGCACAGGTAAATATTAAAAAGTTTCCAATCCCATGATCATTTCATCTTAAAAAAAAAAAGAGACATGTTAAACCATGGTATGCTAACCATTAAATCTCTCAAGTTATCTCTGATATGCATGTATTCTTTTTAGTTCAAATGTATCGTCATAGCATAAATAAAATTTCTATCATTATATTACTAATTTTTGTTCTATATATGCACTGTGTACAACAACAAGACGTCTTTAGTTGTGCATGGTTCGTCCGGTACAATACAAAGCTATTTTTTGAATGGTATAATTTACAAATGGATGTAGATATTGAAAAGGTAATATTCTATTCATTTGTAGTTCATTTCATTCTAATTCATATTTTATTACTATCATTGTTTGTAATTTGCTGATTCTCGTGTTTTGTGATGACAGTTCACTCTTGAGCCGTATACTCCTGATGATGTATATAGATTTCGGCAAGAGTTGATCGAAACCTATAACCAGTATGATGTAAGTGTTGCGCTTGCAATCAAGGGCCTTCAAAAGGAAGCTGCTCCTGTCTTAACAGCCTTTCAGGTTGTTCAGGATGCAGATCTTATTTTATATGATCAAAAAGGAATAAAAGTCCTTCCTAATATAGAGGAAGGCAATTTTGTAGCAGATATTCCTCTTGTCTTAAAAGGCATTGAGGCCCTTCCCGAAATAGAGGAGGGTGAGACTATAGAAGGAGCTGTTGCCTTATCAGTTCCTAATACTGATATAGAAAATATAGAAAAATTGATTGAATAGAGATCTATTTGTAAATAGAGAGACATAAAAAAAAAAAGATACAATCATTTTACTTGTAAACAACTCGTTTATGGATTTTTTTTATTGATATCACAATAGATTCTTTCAATCAGCTTGTGTTCATAGTCTAATACTAGAATGCAATTTTTCTATAATGATAAAAAGACATGATGATTGGCATGTATTTGCTGATAGTGAATCTCAATGGTCTTCTATAAGTTGGATTGTTTCGCCAATATCTCTGCATTTGATCTCGAGCTTATGTCTTTTATGTATCTGCATAAAACTAATACAAAGTTAGTATAGTACAGAGTTTGTGTTAGAAAGTTTTGATTGAAACTATTCATAAAAGATCAAATGTTTACAGTTACTTACGAGTTTACCATTGAAAATGAATCTGAAGTCTGAAAGTACATCATCTTGTAGGAGCAATAGTTCCCGCCGGATGTAGTTTAGACTCCAATCTTCTTCCACCTCAACACATGTCAAAATGACATCATTGTATATAATTTCAATATTTTTCTGTTTTGAATGTCCACTGGCTTCCAAGTCTTGATCGAGTGACACCCATTTATCTTTATTTTTTTTCCACCTTTGATAATGGAAGCATAAGCTCAAGATTTGTTTTTCAATTTGATAACGGAAGCACATGGAAGACATTTTAATTCTGCATTCTATTTCTCCATCTGATCTTTTGTTCCAGCCTTCATCCATAAGTTCAAATAATAAACTATCTGATAAATTTTTGCATACAAACATCGTTGGGGTTTTGTGTACATTGACACTTGAAAAGAAATCCACAAATATATTCAAGGAAATAAACCAACTCAATCTGACTATTTTTGATCCCGTGCTCATTTTTAATGAATTTTTTACATCATTATATATCTTGCAACGAAATGATTCTGAAACTGTAGCATCTGGTGCAATCCATTCATCAATTTCAAAACTAGGTAATGGAATTGGTACTATTTGTCCAAAATTTCCTTTTGTATCAGGAATGTACATTGATTCGTAAAAAAAGATTCCACTATCAGCTAGATCTTTTGCAGTTCTACCTCGATATTGCAACTGTCCAATATCAGTGTGAATAACATCTAACACACCTACTAAAGATCCACTCGGCTCCCATTCATAAATCTGCAAGAGAAAAATGATCAGATTGGCGAGTTTACTATTAGATATTTATGAATGACAAAAATCAAAGTATCAAAAATATCAATACTCACAGTTGTTTTTTTTGTGATCATGACGGTTGAATCCTTGCACATTTATCTCTGAATGCATATATACATGTTGGACTAGAATTTCAGAAATAGATTTTCCTCCTGATGATGTTCTGAAATCCAAAATTCTGGCCTTCCAATAAGATCAAAATGATAGTTTTGACCTTTTCCTTTTTCAACTAGCTCCTCTTGATGATGGATGCATCAAAACCCAAGAGTTTTTTGAATATTTTCTTGGCACCCATAATCCATTATCATTTGTCTCGTTGAATAGAAGCAGAGAGTCGATTGAGGAGCACGGCTTCCTTGATGGCGCCATTCGTAATTTGCATGCAAAAATTTGAAACAATGACTATGAATCTGAAAATTTGCATAGACAAAAAGCCATGAATCTGAGAAAAAGTGTTGGCGAAAATTTGAAACACTAATCTATTTGGCGTCACAAATTAATTCTAGTTAACCCTGTTAACCATGGTTTGACAATGCATATACATTAATGGTACATCGATTTTCTCATCTCAACCATCTGTCATATTCATTTTCAATATTTTTGAGTCTCTTCGGGCAGTGATGAGCTGGAAGGGCAGGCCTCATCAACCAATAGCATTTCCACATGCTGCCGAACAAAACAACAATATATTTAAAAAGTTTTTATTTTATCTATATTTGAAAAATTCTACGTTACGTAGAATCCCGAAGCTAAGGTTTTAATTGGTCCACATGGCAAGGAAAATAAGAAAAAAAAATAAAAAAACATGTTTTTCAAAGGCCCTTGTCGGGCTCTAAGTTTCTCTAACATAAGGCTGCTTTAAATCTTTTTGATTTGGCACATAGATGAGGTTTGTATTGTTCATTGCATGAATGTGAACTAGTTAAGCTCTTGGAGAACGAGCTTTAACTTGTTGTCCGAGTTGGATGGCTTGCTTGGGTGGAAGTTACTTGTTTATGACTGTTTAGTTTGGCGTGGCACTAGGTTGGCTTCGAACACTCGTGATGAAGCTTTGAGTTGGTTAAGTATGATGTAAGTCAGATGGCTTGCTTAGAATGAATGTTACTCATTTGTAATGAAGCTTCGAGTTGGTTAAGTTTGATGTACGTCGCGTGACTTGTTTGAAGGGAAGTTACTCACATCGGGACCTCTGATTTGGTAAGGTGCCAGGTTGGCCCTCAATGTTGGTTCCAAAACTTCAGGTTGATTAAATACTATCACGTGTCAATAGCCGATTCTTAAAAAGATTACAAATGGCAGATAGGCCACATGGCAAATATCTAACAGGTGACACTAAACCCCTTCTTGTCCTCTCATCTCCTTGTAGTATTACTATGTGCAATTTCACATTTTCCGATGCAAATACAGGCTTCCTCTGTTGCTTCTAGTTTCTTTTCCTCATGTCCACTTTTCGACCTCCTCCAACTCCTCTTTCTCAGTGCTCGGGAAACCTCCCTCAAGTTTCCCTTTAATATCCTACATCTTTCAATGGATGTCGGCTTTTTAGAAATAATGCCTTTTAAAATCTTACAACTATAAAAGATTGCCGTTTATTATATTAGCTAGCCTTGTTAAAAATTAGCGCATTGATTAAAACTATTTTGGATCTCCTAAATTATATTCATAAATTTAAAAAATCTTTGGCATCCAACTATTTTTCTTGGGCATCAAATCAGCTCGGTCCAACAATATTTTCATGGTACAATGTGTTATAAGGTTAAAAATTAGCCACTATTCAAGAGATCAAGCACCTGCAAGGTAGAACTTTTCCATTTCAAATATTTACGTGGTTTCTAAAGTATTATAATAATTTACATACATTCTCTCTCTCTCTCTCTCTCTCTCTATATATATATATATATATATATATAAAAAAACTTATGTACAGTTTTGCGCATGTGTATGGGTGCACCCATGCATTCTCCTCCCCACACCCATGCATGAGCTTTTCCTAACTAAAAAACTTGGGGAGGTTCATGTATGGGGAATGTGCATATCCCCATACATTTGCACATATTGTGTGCATTGAGGGGTGGACCCCAAAAAGAATCCTCACACCCCTCCCTCCCACTTACTAAATTCAAATTCTTAAAGTTTGAAGTTAATTTTTTGTTTTATTCACACACTTCAATGTGCTTTAAACTTTAGCCAATAATCTTCATTACTTGGCTTTCTTATTTATTTTAAATTATCAAAGTTTTATTCATAAATCATAAACATAAAAATCTTTTTGAATACCTTAAACTGGTTTTTGTTTTTTTTTAATCCTCTAAATTCCTATCTTGGCCTGCCATTTTCAGGAATGTTTAACCACAAGCCCAAACTCACTAGCTTTAGCTCCTAAATCGTTATCCACAAGCTTTTATCCATGGGCCAAAAAATGCAAAATTAAAAAAAAAGGAGGGGGATGGGGTGAGGGGAGTAAAAGCGACAATAAAAAGAGAAAAATAGGGAGGGGAGGGAGGATTTGGAACACATGTGCATGCACACACGCACACACGTGTGTGCGCGCGCACTCATGTCTATGTGTGTGTGTGTGTGCGTGTTCGTTGTGTGTGTGTGACCCCCGACACAACGAATGCGTGTGTGTGTGAGCGCACGTGCATGCGCGCGCACACACACACACACACACACACACACACACATCTCCATATAAAAAAACCTTTTGTGGATGAGATATATTGTATGAAGTATAGAGTCTAGAGTCTAGAGTCCTTTTTTCTCCTTATCTCTTTCCCACGGGCCCCACTTCTCTCTCTCTCTCTCCACAGGCCGACGAACCACCCATAGAGGGAGGGAGGTCCCTCCATGTCCCTAAAAAAAAATGAAGAAGGCTAAAATGGGTGTGTGTGTGTGTAGATATATAAACAAGGGGGTGCCTCCATTCCATTAAAAATAAATATATCAATATTTACTTCCCTTCCCCCCCCCACGCACGCCACACATAGACATACACTTTTTTTTAAATGTAAACCTCTCATAAAAAAATATGAATGTAAATCCACTTAAAAATGTGAACTTCCACTCTCCATAAAACAAAAAAAGTGAAGGGGCTTTTTGGCTCCCCATAAATTAAGTTTTTTTTTTTAAAAGGAGAAAAAAAAAAGTCCTCATCAAGAAATAAATTCTCTCCCCCCCCCCTCCCCCCTAAAAAAGGAAAACTTAGGGTTTTAAGGCCAGGAGCATATCTTTTTTTAACACTCCCTCGTCTTTTTTTGTCACATGGCAAAACCCACCCATCTCCCCCGAGCACTTAAACCATCGGCCTCTTGCCCAAACAACTCGCTTTTAACTATTAGGGAGCACACCTGCACTCCGCCCACCCCATATGTTCTCCCCTTCTCCTGTCAATCCACCTAAAAAAACATCATCGATGAGCAGAACCGCACTAAGATTTATTATAAGGCTTTCATATTTATTTTGAATTATCAAAATTTTACCCATAGATCATGAACAGAAAGTTTTATCTAAAGTTATTTTCTCCGTCTAGCATCCATGCTCTATTGAAGAACATATTTGCTAATCCCATCCTTGCAACGACTGTGGGAAATAGCAGAAGTTAAATATTTAAAACTAGACATTTTTTTATTTATTCAAATTCAAATGAAAATTTGACACGAAGTTTTCCTTTGTTCTTACCTCTAGGGTTCTTCCTTTTTCTTTCTTCCCAACTCTGTAGTTTTTTATTCTCTTGATGTACACGTTTGCTTGATCAATATGTCCCATTCTTTCCTCTTGCTCCTGTAATACCTTGCCAGGAATGGATGTGACAATCTACCTCTGAAATCCTAACACATGCAATTTTTTGGTTTTGATCCAACCTCGTTTCTCCAAGCCCAGTGTTTGGCCCTAGCCCAGTGTTTGGGCGCCACATGGCACAGGGCCCGCGCCCACTAAAATGAATTGTATTGCGGGTGGGCGTCGGGCAGCACAGGCGGCGCCCACCCGCCGGGCAGCCAAGGTAGGGCACCGGGCTGGGAGCAAGCGACGTCTTGCAGTGCAACACCTAGGCACACACACACGAGGAGGATTTGCAGTTTGCAGATATATGCCCTCTCAAAAATTTCATAGAAACACTTATGAGATATTTTCTGGCTGCGTGAACACGTGGCACCGAGGCATCCAAAAAAATAATGTGTGTCTTGTGGTGAAGCAAAATGAGGCAATGCTGTGAAGATGCAGGCGCATCCTCTCTCTCTCTCTCTCTCTCTCTCTCTCTTCTTTAGAAAATTCTTTTGCTGGAGTTGCTGCTTTTGTGAATCGTGATGCTCGAATATATGAGTGTGCGTGCCTGATTTCACTTTAAGTGGGCGAGGAGAGAGGGAGAGAAGGAGAGAGAAAGGAGAGTCGGCAACCCATGATACATAATACAAAATATTACAGTTGTTGCTTGCCTCACTCATAACTTGCCTCGCTCACTCTCTTAACTCCTTAGCTCTCATTTCCATCCTCTCAACTCCCTAGCTCTCATTTTAATCCTTTCACCTCAATCAATCGGCGCCATAAAGCTTAGCTTGTAATATTACGTACAAACTTCAACCTTTCTCTGTGGGACTGAAAAGTAGCCAAGTCTCTAGCTTTCATTTAAATCCTCTCAGCTCAAGCATCGTAAGGCTTTCCCTTGTGGACAAATCGAAACATTGCCGAAATTTCCTGCTTCTGCGGCTCGCTATTCCTGCAGTGTTTCCTTCAAAGTTCAGTTCTCTTGAGCTTTGCAGGCTCAACTTCTGATCAGAGATCATCTGTTGAATGAATTTCAGGTTTCTTAACTCAATTCATGGCGATTCGGTAGCTGAGTTCTGGGCTTTGCAAAAGCAACTTTCAGTGATTAGTTGTGAATAGACATTCATTTCCTTGGATCAATTCATGAGGATTTGTTGTGAAATAGATGGAGCTGTATATATGGCAGGTGTGGATTGGACTATAAATGATGAATGGACCGAAATGTCTGACTGCCAAGCTTAAAGAGAAAACGATCAGCTAATTGACTTCAATTGTGGGGTGAGATTGTAAAGGCAGCATTTTCTTAGGATGCCTGCTGAAGTCATGACGGCTCCCCATCTCCTGCATCCGCCCACATTGCATCGACCTATAAAGAGCATCTATTATACGCCACGGTTATCTCTTGGTCTGGTAAGAATCCTCAATTACACAGGCCCACATTGTCTATAAATCCTCAGAATTCATAATATCTCTGCATTTGCTTGAACGATTTCAACTGTAGCAATTAGTGAGGAGGTTTCTGATTATATCCTTGGTTAATTTCCAAAGTTAAGCTTTTGCATACGCATGAAAACCTATGAATGTTTGCATACTTATATATAGATGGTTGCCACCGTAGCAATGAATGCTTCTGATTACACTATTCTTACAGCCAAAGGGCATTCTAGCCATGTTAGATCTAATAGGACTCTCTTCCTGATGTTGGATTATTTGTGGAGCTAGCCGATGCATTTAACATATCATTTTGCATCCTTTAATTTTGCCACGTGGTTTGATATTCTGGATCAATTTGTGCCAAAGAAGATCAATCTAACATTAGCGATGTTTGATTTGAGTATCCAGATTCGCGGATTAGATGGGCAGCTTGAATCTTTCAGTCAAACAGTAGAAAGCGAGCTAATGATGAAAAATAAGATGAAAGAGGATGATTTTGAAAGTCGTTCCGGGAGCGACAATGTGGAAGGAGGCTCCTGCGAGGATCAGGATACAGATCCTCCGAGGAAGAAGCGATACCATCGCCACACACCTCGCCAAATCCAGGAAATGGAAATGTATAAATTCATGACTGATCGCCCTTCTCTGAGCTATCATCTCCAGCTCAATCTTGTCTTATCTCTCCTCTTTTCATACTGCAATGTACTCAATGCCAGCTTATTCAATACAGGTTATTCAATGAATGCCCGCATCCGGATGACAAGCAAAGGCAGGAGCTCAGTAGAGAGCTGGGTTTGGAACCTCGGCAAGTTAAATTCTGGTTCCAAAACCGCCGCACTCAGCTAAAGGTACGTGAATCACAAACGATTCTTCCAGAAAAAGATTTATCTTTTGCTCATGCAGGTCCAATCGACGTGAAATAGCATAAAATTCAAAATCTCACACCTACAGGTGACTTTCTGGATGATAGACAAATTTAGTCCAAATTAATTTGCGTTTAGTGTTTGCACTCATATGTTGCGATGCTGTGGCTCGATGACAGACTCAGCAGGAGCGTTCAGAAAACACCATGTTACGTATGGAGAATGAGAAGCTGCGTATAGAAAATATCACCATGCGAGAAGCTATCAAGAACGTCTGCTGCCCTGCCTGCGGCGGGCCAGCCACTCTTGGAGAAATGACATTTGACGAACAGCAGCTGAGGATCGAGAATGCTGGCTTAAAAGAGGAAGTAAGTTTCTGTTTCAAAGTTAAAATGCAGCTTATGTGCAGTTATTTCAGCTCTAACTTGAGGTTATACCAGAAATAACCTGCAAGAAGCCAGGAATTTTCAAGTTCAGTCTTTCACCACAAATTCACTCCATCTGCAGGCATGCATCAATATGAACATTCTAATTAGCTCTACCCAGGCTTAAACTCAAGCTGCTCTTGAGCATTTCTGCTACTGTAAATCCTAATTTAGTGGTGCATATCCGAAATTTCCAGAGATAGGTTTTGCTTTCTGATCTTGTCTGCGTGGATCTGTTGCTGGTCACCAAGGTGCTAGAGACACTTGACATATCAAGTCTGAAAATAATGATGAATCTGGTTTGATGGGGTTGTTGTCTTTTCGAGTGATTGGACGATTCTTGATTCAATCTTGTTAGTTCTTCAATTCAACTGGTAGGACTCCGATCAGCAAGTACGCCTCTGAATCTGTTGATGTGTATGTATAGGCAGTTGATAGACCTTTTGAAGTAAGAAATTAGTATATAAGAAGTTTTTCCATCCTTTTCTTTTTATGACTTGATGAGGTATTAAGGTTCAGCTCAGTTGCAGCTTGACAGGGTGTCTATCTTAGCAGCAAAGTATCTCGGAAGACCAGTGACCTCTTTAGAAAACCATCAACATCATCCCGCCAGCTCTTCCCTGGATCAACCTGTGAATGCCAATTTTGCAAGCCATTCAATGGATGCCACTACCAGGCTTGTACCTACTGTTGCAAACTCGGGAATGAGATCTGGTGGTTTTACTGATGCTGAGAAGCCTTTGGTGGCTGAGCTTGCCGTGGCTGCAATGGATGAACTTTGGCACATGTGCCAACCCGAAGAGACAGCATGGGTGCTCTGCATTGACGGATCAAGAGAGGTTCTGGATTACGAACAATACATAAAGAACTATCGTCAATCATTAGGTCCGAGGCCATATGGGTTGAAAACTGAGGCCACCCGAGAGATTGGCGTAGTGATGATGACCGCAGTCAACCTTGTGGAGAATTTGTTGGATGCGGTTCGTAATCCTTTTCAGTCCATCAATTCTGTTTTACCTCAAGACATTTTTGTCAGTCATTGGAAGCTTAGAAATCCAAATAAATATTTTTTGATTTCGAACCTAGAAATAATTGTTTTGTGATTCATGTGCAGGCAATGTGGATGGAGCTGTTTCCCTCTATTATCTCAAGGGCTTTCACAGACGATGTTTTGTCCACAGGAGTAGTTGGGAACAGAAACGGTTCTCTGCAACTGGTATGACATCATTTTCTGCAAATGGCCTCCTAAGTTTTCCAGTTTGGATCTAGAAGAAATGAATAATCTGCATATTCCGAGGCTGGCAAACCACACTGTTCAATAATCTACAATTGGCAGAACTTTTTTGGAGTTGTTACTATCTTGAGGATCTAAACTTGATAATCCCAATCCATCCCTCTTCAGATGTATGCAGAGTTGCAATTGCTGTCACCATTGGTGCCTACTCGGGAACTCTATTTTCTCAGGTACTGTAAGCAGCATGCAGAAGGCTTGTGGGCCGTGGTGGATGTCTCCATTGATATCTTACGGGATAATCTTCCCTGCTCTCAAATGAGATGCCGAAGACGACCATCAGGATATTTGATCCAAGCCATGCCTAATGGCTATTCCAAGGTCGACTTTCACATCAATAATTTGTTTCTACCTTTCCATCGGTATTTTTCTTGAAAGCAACACTTTATATATGCAGCCAGTACCGTTTTTTGATCCTTTCCTTGATACAGGTTACTATAGTAGAGCACATGGAGTATGATGATCGGGCAGTCAATCACATGTATCAATTGCTGGTAAACAGTGGCATGGCTTTTGGTGCACAACGGTGGCTGACAAATTTGCAGTGCCAATGCGAGCGTTTGACAAGCCTTCATGCCACTAAAATATCTGCCATAGACCTTGGAGGCAAGCTTCTTATACCCATCTGATCATCCGCTTCATAGAAAATAGTGGCTACAGCAATTAGTATCTTAAATATTATTGCCGTAGATCATGATGCTGTTTGTAAAGGTAAATGTGAGATCTTTGACTGTTCGCAAATAAGCTAACATCAAAAGGGCTGGCAGCAATTCCGACTGCTAGTGGGCGAAGAAGCATGCTGAAGCTTGCCCAGAGAATGAGCAGCAATTATTGTGCTGGTGTTAGTGCTTCGACCATGCACACATGGACAACTCTCTCTGGAACTGGCAAAGATGATGTTCGTATAATGACTCGTAAAAGTGAGAACAGCCCAGGTGAACCACATGGCATTGTTCTAAGTGCTGCCACATCCTTGTGGCTTCCAGTTTCCCCGCAGCGTGTTTTTCAATTTCTCCGGGATGAACGTGTTAGGAGTGAGGTAGATCCCAAACCCCTTGTATCCATTCCATCTGAGATTTTCATGCTGTTGAAATTCATCTTGATTTATTACTTTTCATGCATGCTAATTCCTTTTAAAAGTTGAGGCTACAATTGAACATAATCTCAATAGATTTTGCAAGTTGGTTTGAAATTACCAAGTTGGTTCCCTAGTCTAACTTTAGTTCATGAAGCATTAGCTTTTTCTAAGGTGATCTTGTTTGGTTGGTAATTTTTAGTGGGATATATTGTCAAACGGTGGAATGGTGCAAGAGATGGCACATATAGCAAAAGGACAGGATCCAGGCAATAGTGTCTCGCTTCTAAAAGTAAACGTGAGTAGCTTATTATTTGCTCAAAGGGACGCCATACATCAAGAGACAGTATAACTCAGCAGCTCCATTGAATTTTGTAATAGAGTGTAATAGAACACAGTCAGTATTAAGGAGCAATAGATCTGAGATGTTGACAGTAAATATCATTCCTTTGACAGTGGTTGTTCATAAATTTAAAACCTTGGAGGTCTGCTTTATAGTAATCCTTCTAAGGAGGTTTAGAATTTAGGATTTATCTCCCATTGCTATCTAGTTAGCTGGCATTTTTTTTGGCTTAGTTTTCGGTTTTCTTTTGGTGAAAAGACACTATGATGGAACAAAATCAAAATCAAGTGAAAATTTGGTGTGTTTTCCAGGCTTTGAATTCTTCGTCTTCCAATATGCTGATATTGCAAGAGAGCTCCACAGACGTGTCTGGATCTCTTGTAGTATACGCTCCTGTAGACATCCCAGCAATGAATGCTGTAATGCACGGTGGTGAACCTGATGGTGTTTCTCTTTTACCTTCTGGCTTTGCAATTCTTCCGGATGGTACATCGCGGTTACCTCTCCAGCATGAACGTGTCAGGGTTGATAGTTGTGGGACAGGTGGTTCATTGTTGACTGTGGCTTTTCAGATTCTGGTCAGCAACACTCCATCTGCAAAGTTGTCACTTGAATCTGTGGCAACTGTCAACAGCCTTATTTCATGCACTGTGCAGAAAATAAAATCGGCCCTCCAATGTGAGATAATCTGAAGCCTGTGCAGAAAAGTACTTAACAATCAAATCAAGATTGCTAACTTGTTTTGTAAGCAGCGCTTCAAATATTTGCAACAGGTAATGGCTGCTCTGTGTACACTGGGAGAAGTGCGGAAATTTGTTACAAGTGATGGATGCTTCATATTATGCTGGGAACTAATTAGTTGCAATATTGAGGGGTAATCAACATTTTTAAAGCTCATATTGAGTGTGGTGTTGAATCCTCCCTCAGCAAGCACGTTTTTGGTTCCCGTGGAAAAGAATTTTAGGGCAGATCTTAATACAGCATGCTTGCTCATGGAGCGTCTACAGGATGAGTATAAAGATCACAGAACAGGAGTCAAGAACGCACCACAATCCTTGCAGTGTGGTAAAGCCCAAAAAGCCTGAGCTTTTTTGTTTGTCCATCCAGTGGACTTCTCACATTGGTTCTGCGCATTTGCTTCACCACTCGGCAAGGGTAGAGGTTCGGGTATTGACTTCTTGCAAACTTTATCTCTCTGGAAACATGCAGTTATAGGTGGAAACTTGTTTTTTCTGGATCACAGGTCCATTTACTGGGGATCTTTATCTCTTATTTCTTTGTATTCCGAACACAATTGGTGACTGTTTTTTCAAGCCTGAGTCTGCATTTTCTTACAAGAACTGCGGCTTTTCATTAGTCAAGGATTACACCATTCTTCTAAATGGAATTTGTCTTATTTTTAATGCACGAACTTAATGCACATGGAGTTCTAGGTTGATCCCTAACAAGGAACCTACTAATGCTATGTGCTCAGGTTTTGTGCATATTCTTGGCACAATATGCATCCACCTTTCTCTTTCTCTTTCCTCCCAATATGTTATGGCCAAAAATGTGCATTCTATTTCCACCTTGTCACCTCCCATTATGTAGTATAGTAGTAGGTAGTGGCCATTGGGAGGGCCATTACCATAGATAATCTGAGACCTCGCAGCGAGTGGTGGAGGCCACGAGGTGTCCGGGGACCAGATTATTTGTGGTAATGGTTCAACGAATGGACTATTACCTCACGTAATTAAATGTTCGGCTGATTTTTTTTACACTAGTTACACACACACACACTCTCTCTCTCTCAACGTGCTCTCTTTCTTTGCAATGAGAGAGAGTGTAGATACAAAAAACTTTCTCTCTCTCTCTCTCTCTCTCTCTCTCTCTCTCTCTCTCTCTCTCTCCACGTGCTCTCTTTCTTTGCGCTCAGAGAGACAATGCACTGTCTCTCTCTCTACGCATATTCTCTCTCTCTCTCTCTCTCTCTCTCTCTCTCTCTCTCTCTCTCTCTCTCTCTCTCTCTCTCCACACGCTCTCTTTCTTTGCGCTCAGAGAGACAACGCACTGTCTCTCTCTCTCTCTCTACGCATATTCTCTCTCTCTCTCTCTCTCTCTCTCTCTCTCTCTCTCTCTGCGCGTTGTCTCTCTCCCTCTCTACGCTGAGAGAGACAACACTCTCTCTCTCTCTCTATTGTCAAGAATTAGATATGCAACATCAAGCATTCACCATAAGCAATCACCACAAGAAGGCGAAAGAAGAACACGCACTGTCACACTATCACACTAACACATACAGAATGTAAAATGTACAAATAAACCTTGAACCCCTGATAGAGAGAGAAAACCTACGAGTAGACTAATAGACTAGCCTACGGCTAATGACAACTAGTCACAACTGTCAACATTAATATACCTCGTAAACAATAATAATGAAGTTTATCATTGATTTCTAACACTCTCCCTCAATGATAAAATTACATTCTTCTATTCCTAATAGAGTACAAATTTACATCTACCTAATGACTTAGTAAAAATATCTGCCATTTGATCTTCAGATTTACAAAAAACAAGATTAATGGCTCCATCAAGAATTTTCTCTCAAACAATATAGTAGTGTATTTCGATGTGCTTGGTTCGAGCATGTAGAACTAGATTTTTGGCAAGGTGAATGCAACTTTGATTATCGCAAGATACAGTAGTCACATCCACCTGTGGTTGACCTAAATCCACAAGCAATCTTCGTAACTATACCGCTTGATCTTGTGTAGCATTGTTGAGTGCTCGATATTCAGCTTCCGTCGATGATAAGGCTACTGTAGGTTGCTTTCTGCTGCTCCATGAAATTGTAGCTGTACCATAACTGAATGTATTACCACTGGTAGATCTTCTGTCATCAATATTACCTGCCCAATCAGCATTTGTATAACCTACCAACATTGGTGCTTTAGGCTGATCATACTTCAAACCAAAATTCAATGTCCCTCGAATGTATCTGAGAATACGTTTAGCAGACTTCCAATGTGCTTGATTAGGATCTTGCATAAATTGACTAACAACACCAACAACATAAGAAATACCAGGTCATGTGTGTGTTAAATAAATCAAACTACCCACCAGCTGTCTATACAAATAAGCATCCACTTTCTCAGATTCATCATATGCAATAAGCTTCATGTTGACATCCATAGGTGTACTCAAAGGCTTACAATCTTGCATATTGAACTTATAAAGCAAATCTTGTGCATATTTGCTTTGTGTAAGAAAGACCATGTCTTCCTTTTGCCATACTTCAATGCCAAGACAATAGTGCATCAATCCTTGATCACTCATGTCAAAAGCATTGGAAAGATCTGATTTTATTTCATCAATTAAGCTCTCATTTTTTCCTGTAATAATCAAATCATCCACGTACAACACAATGAACACTATATCTGAGTCTTGCCTTAGAATGTAAAGATTAGGATCAACATCACTCTTTACCATTCCCCTTCGCTTGAAGTGTTCATCAATGCAAGAGTACCACGCTCGTGGTGCTTGCTTCAATCCATAAATGGCTTTGTTGAGCTTACAAACGAGATGATCTCTCCCTGGCTCAACAAATTCTTGAGGTTGTACTAAGTACACCCCTTTATCCAGCACTCCATTAAGAAAAGCAGATTTAACGTCCATTTGCTGGATCTTCCAACCATAGAAAACAGAAATAGAATGATAGAACGTATAGTTACCATCTTAGCTACGGGTGCGAAGGTTTCCTCCCTTATTAGCATCACTTGTTACTGACAAGTACCACTTAGGCACTCTCTTAGGAATCTCATTATTGACCCTGTCTTTTTCCATTGGCTCTTCCATATCGACACCAACTTCTTACTTCACTTGCACTTTAGCTTTATCATCAAAGGGATCAATTGTCAATTTTCTTTGGTCATTTTGACCCATCTCATCAAAAGTAGCATCTTTGGAAATTGCGATCTTTTGTGCATCTGTGTCATACATCCTGTATGCCTTGGCTCTTTCATCATATCCAAGGAAAATACACTTAACAGCTTTTGCATCTAGCTTCTTTCATTTTTCATCAGGTACATGCACGTAAGCATCACAACCAAATACTCGTAAATGAGAAACACTAGGTTTCTTTCCAGTAAAAGCTTCGTAAGGTGTCTTACCCTCCACGGACTTCGTAGGACATCGATTCAAGATATGAGTAGCTGTGTTGCATGCTTCTGCCCAGAAATTATTTGGCAAACCCTTGCTCTTAAACATTGCCCTAGCCATCTCCACAATGGATCGATTTTTTCGTTCTGCAACTCCGTTCTGTTGTGGTGAATAGGGTGTAGTGGTTTGTCTCCTGATCCCCTGATCCTTGCAAAAGTTTATAAACTCTGTTGAAAAATACTCACCGCCACCATCTGATCAGAGGGTCTTAATATAACAACTTGTTTGTTTTTCAACTAGAGCCTTGAACTCTCTAAACTTGGCAAAAGCATCAGATTTCTTGCTTATGAAATAAATCCAGATATGTCTTCTATAGTCATCAATGAATGTGATGAAATAGTAACAACCACTAATGGACCTAGTTTGTATTGGTCCACATAGATTACTATGAACAAGATCAACAATGCCATTGGCTCTTCTTGCTCCACCTTTGGGAAATCTCTCTCTCTATGTTGTTTTCCCAAAATGCAACCCTCACAAATTTTTCCTTCAAAAGAGATATTAGGCAAACCAACAACTAGATTACCTCTTTTAAGAATATGCAAGCTTTGAGCACTGATATGACCAAACCTTTGATGCCAAAGATCACTTCGGCTATCAACAGTGCTTACCATAGCTTGAGTAAAAGATCTCGCATTCAATTTGTAGAGTCGATTCCCGTTGACTCTAGCTCCTGTAGCAATCACTTTGTAGTGATTTTTGATGTCTTTGACAAGACATTTGTCACTGTCAAACTCAACCTTGAGTTGTTGATCAGCCATCGTTCCAATAGATAGTAGATTGTTAGCTAAGTCAGGTACATATTGCACATTGCTTATTTGCTTTATTTTCTACCTGGCTAACTGCACTGGTACCACTCCAACTCCTTTAACAGATAGCAATTTGCCATCAACTTGTCCAACTTCATCACCATTGTCAGTTTTCTTGAGTTCTGAAAACCACTCTTTCCTTGAAGTCATGTGCTTGGATGCACCACTATCAATGTACCATGTATCCTTGGCTTCATCACTTGTCATTAATGCTATAATGAACAATTTTAAACTCTCACCAGTATCATCTTCATATTGATCATCATCGTATTGATGTTGGTCAGTATAATTGTCTTCATAATAATAGTCATCAATTTGATGTTGATCAGCATAATTTCCCGCTTGTCATTTGTCTTTTCTTTGTTCCATCTCTTTCTGTTTCTTGAAGCATTCACGCTCCCAGTGGCCAGGTTTCTTGCAGTACCTACAATTTTCAGGTTGATTTTGTCTTGAATAGCCTTGAGTTTCCTCCTCTGTATTGATACCTTCCACGACCAAATCTTCCACGTCGTCCTCTAACTGCAAGAGCTTGATCATAGCTCTTGTTACGATGATTCAAGTTCTCTTGACGTTGTTCTTCTTGCAAAAGCAATCCACCTAGTTCTTCATAGGTTGGAAGATTTTCTCTTGTGGCTATACTCGTCACAAACATCTGATGTGACTCACTCAGACTATTCAATGTCAATTGCACGATCTCATGATCTTGTACTCGCTCTCCAACTGCTACTAATTGGTCACGGATCTCTTTGATCTTCAGTATGTGATCGGAAATAGTTGCACCATCATCCATCTACAATGTATGCAACTTCGTCTTCATAAACAATATTCGAGATGTATTTGTCGTTTCAAACAATGCCTTCAATGTATCCCACGTTTCTTTTGGTCCTTCTGAATCTGAAATTTAGGGAATAATTGCATCTCTAACTGATAAGTTTATGACATTCTAGGCTTTCCGTTTTCTCCTATCAAATGCCACTGATCTTCTTCAATCACTGACCTTCTTTCTTCACCTATCACGATCTCCCACAGCTCATTTTCCGTTAAAATGTTCTTCAGTTTGAATTTCCAAACTGCATAGTTGTCGGCACCTTCCAATTTGCTTGACTCATTAAGGATACTCTCGCTTAGAGTTGCCAATACTGGATAGATGATTCTGGCTCACAAAATTTATCACACCACAGAACTGTAAATTTTTGGTTGCACACCTGATATCGGTACGACGCGCGGGTGCACGACTACTCAAGATTCTCTTTAGCTCGCGCGCATGGATCTGATATTAGTACATATATGCTATATTGGTATGACGTGCGGATGGACGACTGCCCTAGATTTTCTTTACCTCTGGTTCATCGCTCCAATATTGGTACTGATATGTGATATCAGTATGATGCGCGGATGTACGACTGCTCTTGGTTTTCTTTACCTCTGGCGCGTCGATCCGATATTGGTATGGACAAGATGAAAAGTAGAGGAAATATCAAAACTTTCAGAGAGAATATTTTAGATTTCCCACTTTGGAGCGGCGGCTACGCCGCCTCCTCTTTGCAAAGATTTCGAAATGTGTGATCATTCAAAAGACAGAGATCAGTAATGTGAAAAATATAAAGCTTCCTAACTCTGAATGATAGTACTAGACACTATCTTGTGTGATTTGTGGTACTCCAAACAGACAAATGAGAGATTTCTTGACAAACCTCTCACACAAATAACACTTTCCACAACAGCTAGGAAGTATTGTAAGAATCTCCCCCACTCAATAGATTTTCAATCTGTCTGATGCTACCCTGGCCTTTTGGATGCCTTGGGGACTGTGCTTTTCACAACAACTAGGAAGTATTGTAAAAATCTCCCCACTCAACAGATTTTTAACTTGTTTGATGCTGCCCTGGCCTTTCTGATGCCTCCAGGACTGTGTCTTCGTTCTCCACTGATGATTCTGAGTTCCAAACCTGCAAAATACACCAAAGAAGGATTTCTTCCAGTCGTTTTTATCTCTCCAAGCTTTCACCTCCCGTGAAGGACTTTCTCACTTTGTTGCGGAGCCTGTGACAAGCTGTATCCATTGATCAGGCACGCAGAACTATTGCTGCTTTGATACCATGTCAATAATTAGATATGTAAGATCAAGCATTCACCATAAGCAATCACCACAAGAAGGTGGAAGAAGAACATGCACTGTCACACTATCACACTAACACATACAGAATGTAAAATATAAACCCTGAACCCCTGATAAAGAGAGAAAACCTACGAGTAGACTAATAGACTAGCCTACGGCTAATGACAGCTGGTCACAACTGTCAACATTAATGTACCTCGTAATCAGTAACAATGAAGTTTATCATTGATTTCTAGAATCTACGCATGTTCTTTCTCTCTCTCTCTCTACGCGTGCTCTCTCTCTCTCTCTCTCTCTCTCTCTCTCTCTCTCTCTCTCTCTCTCTCTCTCTCTCTCTCTCTCTCTCTCTCTCTCTCTCTCTCTCTCTCTCTCTCTCTCTCTCTCTCTCTCTCTCTCTTCGCGCATTGTCTCTCTGACTAAAAAAACAAACAGAATTAAAAAATGACCCAAAACGGCCCTAAAATTTTGTCGAACTGCAATTACGTATGGTGGAAGCCTTGACCGAGGGCCTTCCTTGTAGGGAGGGCCCTTGTCTGAGGGCCGGAGCCCGAGGGCAGGCCCCGACCAGCAAGCAAGTCCCGAGGTCCTCGGACCTTCCATGACGTAATGTCAAGTGAGAAGATAGAGAGAGAACGCACATTTTGTAGAGAGAGAGAACGTGAACTCCATAGAGAAAGAACGCCCATTCTATAGAGAGAGAAGAGAGAACGCACATTTTGTAGAGAGAGAATGCACATTGTAAACAAAGCAAACCTGAGCACTTGACATTACGTCATGGAAAGTCCTAGGGGACTCAGGCCGTCTCCATAGGTTGGGGCCCTACCCTCGAGCTCCCGCCCTTGGGCAAGGGCCCTCCTTGCACGAAAGGCCCTCAACCAGCGGATCGGGCCTTCCACTTCTAAAATGTTGCGCCCTAGAAGCTAAAAGTATGGAATATATTGTGCGAAAATACTTAAGTGATTGCTATTGGCATTAATATTAGTCCTTTTTTGAGGTTTATATTATCAGCTTGCATAATATAGGGCCCAAAAATATCTGCCCATTTTATTAACAAATGAATTAACTACCTACTCATTTTTGGCACATCACAATCTGATTGGCACTCTCGATTTAATTAGACTCCTAAATTTCGGACCTACATTTTCCATAAAAATTGGAAACAAACTTTTTTGTCACATGAATAAATAAGATAAAAACAATTAGCATAAGAATTTCAGAAAACATAAAAATCCTACCAAAGGTAATTAAGTGTGATAATGCTCCATCATTGGTGACCATTACTCCATTATTGATAATCCGGTCCTTGTGTAGCTTATGGCCTTCGACACTTGCTTGGGTCCCGAATTATGTGTGGCCATTACGTAATATATGTATAGGGACGTGATCAATTTATAGCAGTGATTGAGTGTCTTGATTTTTTTGGAAAGACTTCAACATCTAGATCGTCATTCCAAGTTGAATGCATCAATGACCTAGAACCATAGAGACCATTCCTTGAAAGAAATAAACAATTTAGTGGTGACTTAATATATGGGGAGGTGAGTTTTTATCACATCTATTGATTTAGGGAATTTGAGATTTCTATCTTCTTTTTATGTGAAATTCAACTATAATCAATTTTATTAGTCTTGATATGTTCACTCAATTTTTAGATTATGTTGTGTTTTGTGAAATAAATTTTGAATCTCTCAAGCAACATGACCATCATTTTGCAACCACAATGATATGGAGCTTTTGTAGTAAAACATTTATGTGTATATTATGCCTTCATAAGCGACCTTATTTTATGTGCATGGTGGCAAACACACTAAACTGATGTGTATTGCTCTAAGAACTTTTTCCTTTTATACACTAGTATCTGCACTTGTAGTGTTCGGGAAACCTCCTCATATTTTTTGCCGACAGAGTACTACATATGTACATTCGTACATATTTTTTACCGGTAGAATACTACATATGTACATTCATAAATTATTTTAGTAACTCAATAAACTTGTGTCAACCAAGTTTTGTAAGGATCTCCGTACTCTACTATACACAAATTTCCTCCATATAAAAATGACAAGCATAAAATTTCTTGCATTTAAAAAAAGTTATCGATTTTTTGAGAGTCAACTTCCTGTAAGTTTTTTGTGAAATTGGTTTTTTAAAAAAAATGTCGGTTCCATTTTCAAGAGATGTCGGCTTTCCCAAACATTGATGCACTTGTAATGTTGCTTCAACGATTTGTTTGCACAAATGAATAACTGTTGATGTGTCACTTAAATTTCATAAAATGTGAATCCACCACATAAACAAGGTCTTTGTCATGTGCCAATCTTAGCATTAAAACATATACTCCAATCTCAAACATCAAGTTTGCGTAACAAAACAAGAAATAAAGGAAACTAGTCAAAAATCAAGAAACTAGATAAATTTAACAAAACTTTACTTAATTAGACAAAGATGGATAAAATCCATCATTATTATGATCATTCAATACATAAGGCTTGAATCTAAAGAATGATCAAACCTCTCATAACATGATAACCAAGAAAGGAACAATGACATGGAGATTCATTTTTTAAAATCTTTAATTTTTTTTAAATTTTCAATATTTAAAATGTCTAAAAATAAAATACTATAATACTTAAAAAAGATGTTGTTTTGTTACGAATTTTAATCGTACTAAATTTTTTTAATTAATAGATTGAAATTAAGAACTTCAAATTAGCATATATTAAATATAAATGCTATTTAAAATAAAATCATTAGTCACACAACCACTTAAAATTGAAAAAAAATTAATGTTTGTTTATTTTAATTTAAATTTTTAATTTTTTTTGAGACTTGAAAGTTTTTAAACGAAAGTTTTTGTATTTAAATTAAGTTACTACCAAAATTCTAACCAATATTTTTTGAATTTTGATATTTTTTGAATATTTACTTAGATTTTAAATATCTTTGTAAATTCATTGAATATTCAAACCATAGTTGCACCACGATTCTGAATCGTGATTCAAAATCACGCAGAATCGTTTTTTTTTTTTGAGAAATTCTTTTAGACAATATGAGTATTAGATGAAAGCTCTGATTAGAAGCATTATTACTGTGTAGTTTGCCGACTGTTTTGGGTGCAGGATGGTCTAGTTTAGGTGCATTAATCCTATTATAATTGACAACGGAATTTAGTGTAGACAAGAAACAATAAACATGAATATGAAATTTTGATTATAATAAAGCAAGTACATATGATGGTGCTATCCAACCATGCACATTGGAGAAGGGCTTTAATGACGATCTAGAATAGACTCTGGATGACTGATCTACACAATAACAGAATGCTCCAACTACTAATGAATGTCTCACAATGTGGTAATTATATAGTAACAACCACCATCTGAAAGAGTGAACAACCAAAAGACAACAATGTAGAAGCATGGTTGATCATCAACACTTTTGGGGAGGTAGGTCTCTTGTTGCATCCTCCTCTACATTGGTCTCACCTCTCGTGCTAGTCTCTCTCTATCGCTCTTTACTGATTTTGCCTTTAGAATATGTCTCTTGAATTGCTCTGAAAGGACTTTATTCTTTTTATCTTCAGAGGACTGAAAAAGAAGTAGTTATGCTTAGATGAGAGATACAAAGTTTAAAACATAATTAAAGAAAAACAATTGGAAAATACCTATGCTAGTCATGAGTAAAGTGAATACCATGTCTCTAAACAATATCAAAAAAGATATCAAGGCCTCATTTCGGATGCTCAGAGGATAAAGTCTTTGGCACTCATCAAAATCTGGACAATTCAACCCTGTCATAAGGGCTTCTTGAAGTTTCATAAATAATTGATGCCTACATTAAAGAAAGTGTATAAGTTACAAATATTCTAAAATTAATAAAATTATTTTGAGAAGGAATGAAATGAAAATAAATATGAATATTACATCTGCAATTCTTTTCTCATTTCAACAAGCGTCCATTTATATAGTAATAGAGTTTAGAGTTTGAGTGGACACAATCTTTTTCTTTGAATTCGAGATACCTTTTGCAGGTTGGCCTTTTATTTGAAATTTTTTTCACTTATTAAAAATTTTATCAACATGGGCCCAAATCTAAAATAAAAGCAATAATTATTATATAATTAAAATTTATATAATAATATAATGAACTCTATGACAAGCATAGCTTTATGATGAACATAACAATCCATAAAGAGCATGACATTTAATGACTAGAATAGCAATCCATGACAAAAAAACAAACTTAAAAAAATTGTCGTATTTTGTTAGGCTCTACGTTGGATTATTGGCATCAAAGGGCAAGACTGTCCCTTGTGCCAATAGTTATAACTCAATAAGTATCAACAACTAACTCCTCTTCATCTGATATTCCTAATGAAATCTTGTTTTATAAAGCCACTTCTTCTGAATCTCATCATGTTCATCTAAATGATGCGACATCAGTGTCATTTACTCGATCATCATTTGAAATTTCTCAACTAACTACTTATTAAGAAATGACACATGTAACTCAACCTGTTACAAACGTTACTTCCTCTTCATATATTGACTCAGCACAATTAGAACTTTGTATTGATGAACAAGATGAATGCCACTGTTTTTCTAGATACTTTAAATACAACTGTTTGGCTAAAACATTGTGTAGTCATTCATGAAAAAAAAATTGCCTAATTTTTTATATTTTCACTTGCCAGTTAATTTCACAAAATTAGAGATATTTTTGATGTACAAAGAGTTTTTCAAAGCAAAAAATGTTGCCTATTTGAGTTACTCATATTTTTTTAGAATTTGGAAAAGAGATTTTGGTTTGGTAAAGATTTTCAAAAAATAAAAAATGACAATATGTTCTACTTGTGAGTTATGGAAATTTGCAAACAATGAACTCAAATGCCGAACAGATTACTTGTCATTGCAACATGGCATGGATGACTCAATACACGAAGAAAATGAAGATTCAGATGATGAATCAAATGTCGGAATGTTGTCGTATACAGCACGGCAAACGATCACAACATCCACAACTATTGCATCCACAAACATCAATGCGACAGTCGAGTTGATGATGGACCAATTTGAAAAACTTGGCCAAAAGCAGTACTAATTGCAAATAGAGAAGATGCAGACACAATTCGATGGAAAACTTAAGGCATTGAAAGAACAACAAAAACCAATGATGAGAAAGATAAAAATCAATGTTTGCAATCTTAATATCTTTTCTGTTGAGATGAATATGTTATTAAAAAAATATTTAACATATTATTATGATTTTTTCTTGATAATTATTTTAATTGTGTTTTTAGTGGATGCTACAAAAGCCCTTCAAGTGTACAAAGATTAACAAACAACTAAAAGACAAAAGCTAGCCGGAATGTCCTCAAAAATATTTTGGCCTTGTTATTGATGGCATGAATAAGAAGAAAACGATGTTGTCTCATTTTGTTAGAGTACGAAAGAACTTGAATGAGACAAATTTTATTCAAGCTCATCTTGTTGGAGCACTTGTTTTTTAATTAGCCCAATGTTCGAAATTATCCAAATTTGACAATCACCATTGTACACAAGATAATTAGCGAATTTGGTAAATTTTTTTTGGAAACACTATATTATAAAGCCAGTTGATACCCATTTTAAAGTTCTTTGGAAGGAGAAAACACGAAATCTTTTGAAATGTGTCAAAATCCTAAAAAAAAACAATCATTTTTTGAGTTTTCTAATATTTGACCAAAAACATGTTTTTTCACAAAAAAATTCTCAAAAATCACAAAAAATCTATGCAAAAAATATGCATTTTGACAAAAAAAAAAAAAAATCAATACACTATGTCCAAAAAAATTAAAGTCTTTAATAGAATCTTAAAAATTGAAAATGTTCATATGAACGAAATACCCAAATATTTATGGTGTTTTAATAGTCTAAATTAACTCTCATGAAAAAAACTCGTAGAATACTTTTGATGCTAGTTATGCAAAATCCATACATTTTGAAACCACTTAAAATATTTTTTATATTATTTTTCTTTACAATTCAAATTCCAAGGAATTCTCCCTAACTCCTCTCAACTCAGTGCTTGAAATATTACATAAACTATCAATTTCAGTTATTGAAATTGATGACTCACTTCCTCGTTATAGTCTATCAGCAAATTCTCATCTGAGTCGACATCCAACGTTGACAAAATATTGTATATTGTGGGTTTGTTACGTTTATGCCGAGTCAAAGATTATGATTGTGCAGTTAATCCAAGACATCCTTGTAAAATAGATATTGTTGACTTTTGTAAATGGTTCGTCATTGTCAACTCGAAATTAAATGCAAGTATATCCACATCTTGGAGATTTACATTATCGATTCTTCGCTGATTTTTTATTGAACGTTTCATCTTGTCTTTTGGATCTAATTGCAACATTTGTAACTCATGCTTTTCCAAGAAAGCAATTTTTTGAAGTGGTACGCATCTAGTGCACACATACAATTTTTACCGTGTCATCACTCTGAATGAAGCCAATCATAGATGATTTGCATTATTTTCGAAGCTAAAAGTGCGCTGAGACTCCCAACGTTTATTTCATTGAAGTTACCAGACCATTTAGCATTGGAAGCATTTACAGTGGCACGATTTTTTCTAGAACCTAAATAAATTTCACGTTGTTTGTTTTCAAAAGAGTTAAAGATTCAGTTTGTTGTAAAACAACAAAAGAATCGACTATCATTGTAAAAAGTGAAGATCTAAATGAATATTGAAACTCTTCAGACTACTAGCATAAGTTCTCTCTCGACCTATGTTCAGCATAAGTGCTCTCTCGACCTATGCTCAACATAAGTGCTCCCTCGACCTATGCTCAGTATAGGTCCTCTCTCAACCTGTGCTCAGCATAAGTGCTCACTGGACATTTCTCTCAACCTATGCTCATGACCTATGCTCAACATAGGTCCTCTCTCAACCTATGCTCAGCATAAGTGTTCACTAGACATTTCTCTCAACCTATGCTCAGCATGAGTGCTCGCGCGCTCACACTGGACTTATGCTCAACATAAGTACTCATCAATAGCCTTATGCTCACGCGTTCTGGACTTATGCTCAACATAAGTACTCAATAGTCTTATGCTCAAACCTATGCTCAGCATAAGACTTATGCTGACTTATGCTCAACATCAGCTTTTTTGGGACCTCATAAGACCTATGTTGAGCATAGGTCGAGAGAAAACTTATAAATTAAAACTTAGAAAATAAAAATAAAAAACTAATTTTCTTCTTAAAAAAACTATAAAACTTAAACAAAAAATTACAAAAAATTAAAAAAAAATTAAAAAGATATTATAATATTAAAAAAAATATAACTAATTAAAATCAAATAAATAATTAAAAAGCTAACACACTAAAAAGTCAAAAAATTTAAAAAAAAACCAAAAAAAATATATTTAAAAATCGAAATTCAGAAAACTAAAATTTTAAAATTACAAAATTTATAATTTTAAAAATTAAAAAATTAAAAAAACTAAAAATAAAAAAAATCGTAGTATTAAAATATTAAAATATTAAAAACTAAAAATATTAAAATTAAAAAATTAACAAATTAAATAGCTAAAAAACTAAAAAAATAAAAAAAACTAAAAAATAAAAAAAACTAAAATATCATAATATTAAAATATCATAAAAATAAAAAATAAAAATATCAAATAAAAAATAAAAATAAAAATAAAAATTTAAAAAATTCAAGAATAAAATATTCAAAACTAAAAAAAATTCAAAAATAATTTTTTTGGAATTAATACATTTAAAAATATTTACAAATTCAATATCAAAATAGAATTTGAAAAATATATTAAAAAAAATCAAAATATAAAAACAATTTGATAGTTCACAAATAATGTGAAGTTTGTTACAAATAATTTTTTTTAGATTTTAAAAAGGCGATATGTGGGTTCAAGAAGGAATAAACAGATTGTAAAAGCTGAAAAAAATAAAGTGGTGCATGTTAATAGTCAAATATGCAACATCAAGCATTTACCACAAGAAGGCAGAAGAAGAACACGCACTATCACTCTATCACACTAAAATCATACTGAAATGTAAAATGTACAAATGAACCATGAACCTTGATAGAGAGAGAAAACCTACGAGTAGACTAATAGACTAGCCTACGACTAATTACAGCTGTCAACATTAATGTACATCGTAAATAATAATAGAATGAAGTTTATCATTGATTTCTAACACTCTCTCTCAATGATAAAATTACATTTTTTAATTCCTAATAGAGTACGAAACCTCTCAAATTTACATCTACTTAATGACTTAGTGAAAATATCTGCCATTTGATCTTCAGATTTACAAAAAACAAGACCAATGGCTCCATCAAGAATTTTCTGTCGAATAAAATGATAGTGTATTTTGATGTGCTTGGTTCGAGTATGTAAAACTGGATTTTTGGCAAGGTGAATGCAGCTTTGATTTTCGCAAGATATAGTTGTCGCATTCACTTGTGGTTGACCGAGAAACCGCGCGCTGAAAGGCTCACAAGCCTACTAGCGAGCTGTGTTAGTTTAGCCCTCAAGGAATTATGCAGATTGTGCCACAAGCTAAAAGCCTTTCGGCTGAATGGGCCAAAGCAGACGCGGAGCCAGTAGCACCTGAGCCCATATATTGTACGGGATACGAAGAGACTAGTAACGTCCTCCACATCGAGGCAACGTGGGAAAGAGAGGAACACAACATCACCCTGCCAATCAAACACAAGAGATTCGAGGATGACGCAGCAGTAGTAGATGGAGGATTACGTGTTAACTTGATATCCACTACTTTGCACCAAAAGTGAGGTTTATAGGGATTGAAGCCAGCAAGATTCGCCATCAAGCTAGTCGATCAATCTTGTGTAAAATCGAAGGGTGTAGTTGCCGATATCCCTTTAAAAATAGTAGGCATACAATTTGTGATCACCTTTTAGTAATAAAAATTTTTGAATCTCCATCTGCATACCGTGTTTTACTTGAAAGACCATGGTTGAGGATTGCGCAAGTAGTACACAATTGGGGTATGGAAAAACTCACTTTTGAGAACAAAGAGCAGGCTGTAAAGGTCGATCCAACCACATGGGCGGTGAAACCACTTGCACCCAAGGCTGTTGACGGATCATCCACGACAGATCACATGATAGATCACCCAAGACAAGCCAAGGGTGGTAATACGATTCAAAGACAGATATTGTGAGGTGGATGGATGCATTAGCAATGATTGACTGCCAAGCATGTCAATACGAATCAGATCTTGAACCCAACACATCTTCACCCAAGTGTTACACCATGGACACACCAATTACATTTGGAATAAATATGATAAACGTAGCATGGCTGTCAGCGGAACCTATTGAGAACCCAGTGGACGATGATTTAGTCCCTTGGCAACATGCTTTGACTTATAACAAGGAGACGGAGTTGACTAACGAGCAGGTCTACAACATATGGACCCAGATCGTTACGGAATTAAAAAAGTACCAGCTCAACCGCTGCAAAAATCTGCTATGACGAAAGTTTCAAGGATAGATCCACCAAGGGCACCTGCGAACAAGAAGATCCAGTTGAAGCAATGATACAACCAGGTAATCCGATGGAGTGATCTGCCCGAAGAAGCTATAGCTACAATGGATGTTGATATTCGCAACCACGAGGTGAATGTCGCACTGGTTCCGAAGATAGACAACAACATACTCTATCCACACCACTAGTGGACTCTTAGCCCTTCGACTTAGCTTCTTATAGTCTTTCAAGGCCTGGGTAAGGGGAAATGCCAATCGAACAAATTGGGGAATATGTCGATGGAAAAATCCAACAAACTCCAAGAAAGACTTGATTTTCTGAACTGTGGTGAGAATTGGCCAATCAATAACCCTATGGATACGATCTGGCTCAATCTCCACTCCTCGTTCGGAGATCTTATGCCGCAAGTAGGACAATTCCTTAGCAAAAAAATCACATTTAGACTCCTTGGCAAAGATCTTTTCTCTTCTTAGGATGTCCAAGACAATCCTAAGATATGTTCCGCCAAAGTCTTACTGAACACTAGAATATCATCTAAGAATACCACTACGAATCTTCCCAAATATGGTCTGTACAAATCGTTCATCATCTGTTGGAAAGTTGCCGGTGCATTGGTCAAACCAAAAGGCAATACCATGAATTCGTAGTGACCAAAGCAAGTTTGAAACCCAGTTTTTGGTATATCTTCTGCCTTAATGCGTCTCTGACGGTAATTCGATCTTAGATCTATCTTGAAAAAGTACCTAGCACCTCCAAGATGGTCTATTAGATCATCCATCTATGGAACTGGATATTTATTCTTAACGGTTACCTTGTTCAATTTCTTATAGTCAACGCAAAATCTTATAGTCCCATGTTTCTTGGCAACCAAAACCACTGGTGATGCCCAAGGAGACTTACTAGGTTGTACCCACCTCTTTTTCAGGTAATCATGTGATTGTTTACTTACCTTAGCCTCTGCGGATGCACTCATCCTATAAGGACGTTGTGCAATTGGAATTGCTCCAGGTATTAGTTCAATTTTTTTATGATCAATTGTCATTTATGGTGTTAAACCTACAGGAAGGTCTAAAAAAACATCATTGTATTCTTGCCTAAGATCATTATAGGCTTCAAATTCTGTAGTGTTCTCCCTAGGTATACTCATGGCATTTATGTTAAGTTCTTCATCATTGAGACAAATCATATCATTATGAAAACATAAATAAATTCTAAAATCTGAATTCCTCATAATAGAATTAAGCTTCTATTTAGAATAAGGGTTAACAGTCAACACTTAAATTAGCCATGATCTTAATTAAAAAATTCTCATGCATAAAAGATAAAGATTTTTCAACAAAATCGATTTTCAATGACTTATTCTTATCAAAATGCCATTGTTGCCGAGAACAATATTTACATTTGTTAAAACAACAACATAGAATTCTATTTTTTCAGAGTAGTCCTGTATGTGCAATTCTAAATCAAGAACAACATAATCTATAAACGCAGAATTCATTCCTGATGCCATTGTCACACAATATTTTCTCTCACTTTTTCTGGTGGGAAGGTTTAGCGTCTGCACCAAATTTACATTAATAAAGTTATGAGTGGAACCTGTGTCAAAAAGGACATTAACAATTTGATCTTTAACTTTACCTTTAATGCAAATAAGGTCATTAGGACCAAAGACTAAAGAACTAAGGAAAACAACATCCATCTCATTTCTTCGAGATATATTACCTGAGGTAGAAGCTGGTTTTTTGACGCAATCTCGTGCAAGGTGACCCTCGCCATTGCACTTGAAGCACAGGTTCTTCTTACGAGCTTCAGTCTTATCAATGCCACCTTGATTGTTTTTAAAGTTTTTCTTTGATTTCTTAGGATTATTGGAATTGGGATGTGTTTCACTAACATTTTCCCTATCCTTTCTCTTAGATTGAAAAACTTTTTTTTGCTCATTAGGTTGTTGACCCCTAGGTGGCTTAGGTGTGTCATCAAATAACTTTGTAGCCCTAATAGCATCCTCAAGTGTTTTTGGATGGTTCCTATGAACATCCACCTGATAATCTCTTGGTAACCGATCAATAAACATTAACATTTGTACTTTGGGTGGAATGTCACTATAGAGTGGATTCAAGTACTCATGAAAATCCTGAATAAACTGTTCCAAACCTTTATTCGTTGTTATATGACTCAACTTTTGAAAGTGTTCATAGTCATCTGACAGTGGTAGAAAGTATTTACTAAATACTATGCAAAAATCTTCCCATGTACAAGGTTGATTGCCTTTTGCAACTAGGTCATCCCACCATACTAAGGCACTTCCCTCAAGGAACACAGTAACAGTGGATAACTTTTCACATTCTGAGAATTGGTTCATGCCAAAATATTTGTTCCAAATATTAAGCCATGAACTTACCACTTGCAAGTTCCTATCTTTCTTCTCTCCCTTAAACAATTTTACGGGAGTTGGAACTACATGCTTCTTCTGGTTGGCTAATCTGGAATCCAAGTCTTGGTTCTTTTGTTTAGTTTCAAGAAGCTGTTTATTAGTGGCTTGAATTTGTTGATATAAGTGTTCAAGAGCTTGTGCCACATTGGATGGTTTGATAAATCAAAAGTTGGGTTATCATTGGTTTGATCCATTGGTGTTGCTTGTGTGTTTTCCTATTATGCAAATATAACAACAAGGGTTCAAATTAGAATGATAGAAATGCTTTAATTTTTACATCCAATGCAAAATAAAAGCACTTAATTTCTACTCATTCAATCTTACTGTTTGTAAGCACAATTCAAGCCTACTATTTGCAAGCCCAATCCAAGCTTAAGAGATCTCTCTCCCTCCCAATGGGTGCCCTACTCCTCTTATATAGATGGCATTTAGTTCTCTCCAATACACTATGGAGTTCCATGCACATCCAATGAGAACGAGAGAGGCCTAGAGGAGTTCAAGAGCCTTCATAGCCTTATGGAAGGTCATTAGACATCTTTCATAACTTATGACTCTTTGATTACTATTCTTGTGGAACTTGAAACTCAATGGATCCTTTAGGAGGGCGCCCTCCTACTAGGACCCATTGCCCGGACACTAGTACCTTTATCTAAGACATTTACCCTTAATCCTAAGGGTAACCCTTATCCAAGGGTCTCATGACTCCATACCTTTGACTAAGGTATAGTCACTTGCCTGCCCTTATCCAAGGGCACATAATCTTAATTCTAAGGGTACCTTGCCATGTAGCGCCCAACAATAAATGGACTAATAGGAGTCTAAAGTACTACTAGTTACATAGGTATGTAACACCTAAGGGCTTTCCAAAAACTTAAAGATGCATTAGTTTCAGCACCAATCCGACGTCCGCCCAATTGGTCCATTGAGTTTCACGTGCATACGGACGCATCGAAGTATGCAGTTGGAGCAGTCTTTGTTGGAGAGAGGGAGATGAACGAGTTCAAAAAAGGTGTCGTATGTTAGAAATTGAAAAAAAAAAACTCAAAGAGGTAAGACGAACACGAACGAGAAACGAACTCGAACAAAAAATGTTCGTGCACAGTGGAACGAGCTATATGACTCTCTCCGTAAGCATGACTACGCCTATCAGAACGAACAAAACGGTAGTGATGGGAATCACAATCGTTCTTGATTACATAGCCAAACTTTAATAAATGAATGAAGCTCCAGAAAAATGGTTTGTCGCAAATAGTATGACAAACTATTCATCGTGAATGATTCGCGAAGAGCTAGACGATGCTCGACTGATAATTAGTCGCGAATGATTCGTGAAAGACAAGACTAAATGTTAGTCGTCTATTACCAGAAAGAACAACTAGAAAGATCAGACATGAATGATAAGCATAGCAATATTAACATAGATCTGAACGCAGAACAAAGAATTGTATCAGATTAAGAATATCATGTATATATGTCAATAATGTGGTAGAGCACAAGACAATAGTGGACAAAACCGCGTGCCCTACAAAGTTTATATAATCTGTAAAGGAATAAAACCTTATTGCTGACAATCAAGAATCAATGCGCAAGGCATATACTTCGTCTCATTCACTCATAACTCATTTACTCATTAACCTCGTTAACCTGAATACACAAATGGTATCCAGTACATATAAATTATATTACAGGTGTGTAGATGTGGAAAGTATAGAGTGGATGTGCTGTCTGTAAGAGATCGTGGGTGGCTGCAGTCATTGTCCAATCTATTAGCGCAGCTGCATGGGGTGAGCGTGAAAAGGGTGCGACGTCAGTCAATGCTGAAGTGATCATTGGTGATGACAATGCAAAAAGTGCGTCACTCTTACGAGTAGCCTTAGGATTAGATTTACAGGGTGCCTTTGTTTTTAGGACACCTTTGGCATTCTGTAAGATAGTATCCCCTTTTTGCCTGTCACCATAACGTGTGTAAAAATACAGTGTCATGATTCTTTTGTCTTTTCTTCGTCTGTCCGAATTTGCATGTAAATATGCAGACTACACGACAATGTTAGTAAATATGCAGCATGAATGGAGGCAGATTAAAATGGGATTTAAGGAGATGGAATAAATCCAACAACCCCCCTTAATCTGGATCTATGAATGCCTTGATCTTCAGACTGAGCAATGCACAAAATTTGTTGTGTGCATTAACACTGAGTGCTTTCGTGAAGATGTCTACAGCCATGTCCTGCGTTCTGCAGTACGTTAAGCTCACCTCTCTGTCGAGAACCTTGCCCCTGATGTAGAGATATCTGATCTCAATGTGCTTACTCCTAGAATGAAATCTAGGGTTGGCTGATAAGGCAATAGCACTTTGGTTATCACAAAACAAAATTGTAGGGCTGTACTGATACAAATTGATGTCTGACAGCAAATTTTTCAACCAAAATGTTTTCTTAATAGATTGAGAAGCAGCAATGTATTCTGCTTCAGTAGAAGAAAGTGTGATAGAGGTTCGCTTACAACTGTTCCACGAAATAGGACCGTCGTTGAAGAAGAATGTAAATTCAAATGTGGATTTACGATTGTCTGCATCTCCTCCCCAGCTTGCATCTGAATAACCACCGAGCTAATGAAGATTGTCTTTGCTGACATCTCCATAGCAGATGCACTGGTCCATGGTAGTTCGAATATACCTCATGACTCGAATAAGAGCTTTCCAATGGGTCATGCCAGGATTAGCCATGTATTGGCTGAGTGAGCTAACATCAAAAGAGATATTTGGTCCTGTACAGACCATTGCGTATATGAGAGATCCTAGTATCGATCGATACGAATACTCTCTCATTTGCTCCTCTTCCTGCTTGGTCTGGGGACATTGGTTCCTTGACAAATGCAGGCCTGAATCCATTGGTGAGTGAGCTAATTTACAATTCATCAAATTGTATCAGTTAAGAACATTATGAAGATACCTTTGTTGAGTGATGTAATCAGTTAATTTGCTCTGTCTCTGTGGATTTGAATTCCCAGACAAAAGTGAGCTTCGTCCAAATCAATCATGTCAAACTCTGAGAACAACATATGTTTCGAATCCTTAACCATATTGGTATCGTTGTTGAAGAGCAACGTATTGTCCACGTACAAGGTGATGATAATGAAGGATTGCTGCATTGACTTCGAATAAACATTGCAATCAGTAGTGCTTGGTTTGAATAATTGTTCAATGAGGAATGTGTTGATCTTCTGAAACCAAGCTCGGGCAGACTGTTTCAAGTCGTACAATGCTTTGTAGAGTTTACAGACACGATTCTTCATGCCTTCTAGAACGTATCCTTTGGACTGGATCATGTAGACATCTTCTTGTATAACTCCATTCAGATAAGCTATTTGCAATCAAGCTGATGTACTTTGAGGTCGGCAGCTGCACCATAAGACAAGAGCATTCAGATCGATGAATGTTTGACGACTGGACTAAAAGTCTCACTATAGTCGACATTCGAGATCTGGGTGAATCCTCGTGCTACCAGTCTAGCCTTCCTTCGATCAATTGCTCTGTTGGCATTATATTTGATCTTAAAGATCCATTTGCAATCAATGATATTGCAGCCAATAGGAGCTTCGACTAATGACCATGTCTGATTCTTGATCAGAGAGGAATACTCTCTATCCATGGCTTCTCTCCAAAAATCAGGGTCTGGTTGGCTAAGTGCCTCTTCGACTGTCGTCGGTTCCTACATTAAGAGACAGACAAACTCAGGAGTATACCTTGTGGGCTGTGTGCGCACTCGACTTGATCTTCTGGGAGGATTCGACTGATGAACCGCTCCTGGGACTTGTTGCTGGGTAGCAGCAACATTTACGTCTGATTCGTTGTCTCAAAGTGGGTCGACAATACATACGCCTGAGCTAGAAGCTTGGACTGTCATGTCAACAGTAGGTGATGAAGGTTCTTCTTGAGCAACATCCTTGCCTTTGAGTTCGACAAACTGATCCTCGATAAAGACTGTATCCTGGCTATACAAGATTTGCTGGGTATCAGGATCATACAACTTGTAAGTGTTATCAGACAAAGTATATCCGATCAGGATGGTCTTGAGACCTTGGAAGTCCAATTTCTTCTTTGTGTCCTTTGGGATCTACGCGTAGGCAATGCACCCAAACACTCTTAGATTCTTCAAAAAAGGCTTAGATCCTGTCCACACCTCGTGGGGTGTCTTGTCTAGGAGGGCCTTGGTCGAACATCTGTTCTGGACGTAAGCTGCAGTGGAGACAGCTTCAGCCCAGAATCTCTTGGGCAACGATGCATGCGATAGCATACATTTAGCGGATTCGACCAGAGTACGGTTCTTCTTCTCAGCTAAGCCATTATATTGAGGATTCTAAGGAGTGATGAATTGTTGCTCAATGCCTTGGCTTTGGCAATACTCCTTAAACTCAACAGAGATATATTCTCCACCGTTGTCTGACCTTAGGGCCTTGATCGTCCTTCCAATCTCCTTTTCTGCATGCTCCTTGAAGATTCTGAAGCAGTTGAAGGCTTCTGATTTCTTCTTTATGAAGTAAACCATAGTCCTTCTGGAGAATTCATCAATAAAGGTTATAAAATACTTGGAGTCCTTCAGCAAAGGATTTTTCATTGGGCCACAAATATCTGAATTTACAACATCTAACAATCCTCTAGAAACATGCTGATGGCTTGACTTAAATGGCTTTCTAGTCTGTTTACCAACTAGACAATCTTGACAGACAGGTAACTCGACCTTTTTGCGAGGATAGTCGAGATCAAGAACAATAGATTGTCTAGACATTCGTTGTACAACAACATGATTTAAATGACCAAGTCTATAATTCCAAAGTAAACTTTTATTTGAATGAATTGAAGTACTAAGAGCCTGACTAGAGGCAAAAAAACGATGACTCAACTTATACAAGTATCCATGCCTCTTTTCGAGTGCTAGGATCTTTCCTGTCCTATCAACTACTTTACACTGATCACATTCGAACTCTACTCTATGTCCTAGATCTATGATTCTGCTTACAGAGAGTAGATTCATAGATAACTTTGGTACATATAGGACTTTAGAGAGTAGCCTAGACTGATCATTTGCAAAGTATAACCTTACACCTTAACCTTTAATAGCTTGTGTGCTATTGTCGCCAAGGTGAGCAAATTTCTGAGTACTGTAAGGTGTATAGGACTCGAAACAACCAATGAGGCTAGTCATGTGCTGAGTGGCTCCAGAATCCAGGAACCAAGAACTGTCGCCAGATGCTGCTTGATGATTGGTCATGAAGGCATCATGATCCACTTCTTGAATAGTCTGTGGAGCTTATGCAGCTGCATTTGCCACTTGATTCGACTGCTCTTTGCTGTTGTTCTTCACTTGAAGTATTCGGCAGTCTTGTATTTTGTGGTTGTTTCGTTTGCAGTATCTACAGAACAGTTTTTTCTTTGTTTGCGGATTCGACTGTTCCTTGTGCTGAGCTAGTTTCTGGTCTGGCTTTGATTGCTTCGGGCCTTTCTTCTTCTTCTGCTTTGTCATGCTCTTGTTGGTGTACAATGCGTGAGAATCAGCTGAGGAACTCAAGGCTTTGTTTCTTCACGTGTCTTCTTGCAACAACATAGTAATGACTCTCGAAAGAGTCAATTTTGGATGAGTCATGATGATCATCACCCAGCTGTCGTAAGAACTTGGCAAGCTTGTAAGCAGTTGCATCACTGTGTCTTGATCGTCTATGACAGATCCACCAGTGGCCATTTGTCTTAGCAGGTTCTTGAATTGATTAATGTAATTCTACAAAGAATTACCATTCGTCATCTTGAGGGAGTAGAATCTCTTCCTGAGATGTAGCTTGGAAGCTATATCTTGCACTTCGTATAGTGTGTTCAAGATGTCCCAGACTTCTTTCGATGTCTGAGCCTCGGATACATGGTCGATCTGGGTATCCGTGATGTTGAGGATGATCAACGCGAAAGCTTTTCCGTCCTTCAGCTTCCATCTGGCGATTGCCACGTCGTCCGCTTCGGGTTTCCCTTCTGCACATGTAACAACGTCATACAATTCTTTTGCCATTAGTACAATTTTCATCTTAAATATCCACAGATGGTAATTGGCTCCATCAAGCTTGTCCATGATAGGACTGGCTTTCCCTTGGGAATCTATGTGGAAGAGTTAGTCTGAGTGATAGGAGGAACTATCAGTGACTTAAGTATGAAAATCTGATACTGAAAAATACAGAACAAGAAAACAATTACTCTATCGACTAGTAGAGTCTTGTACTGTGGAAGCTTATCAGGCTATGAAAATAGCTCTGATACCATGTTGGAGAGAGGGAGATGAACGAGTTGAGAAAAGGTGTCGTATGTTAGAAACGAAAAAAAAAACTCAAAGAAGTAAGACGAACACAAACAAGAAACGAACTCGAACTAGAAACGAACGAGAAACAAACTCGCATAGAAAATGTTCGTGCACAGAGGAACGAGCTATATGACTCTCTCCGTAAGCATGACTACGCCTATCAGAATCTACAGGCATTACCGCCTCTTGACCATACACTAGATGGAATGGGGTAACCCACCCAGTGGCTTTCTTTGGGGTGGTGTGGTAAGCCCAGATAGCTAAGAAGAGTTTCGTTTTCCAATCAGAGCTACTGGTTTCAACTATCTTTGTCAATATCTTACATATAATCTTGTTAGTTGATTCGGCCTGGCCATTACATCTAGGATAGTATGGTGTACTCTTTCGGTGAACTACAAGGTAATGGCATAGCAAATTATCAATGACAATAAATAAAAAGTGCGTGCCAGGATCACTAACTAGCTCAATAGGACAGCCAAAACGTGTAATAATGTTTTCATAAAGAAAACGTGCTACAGCCTTTGCGTTGGCATCATTTTTTGTCCGAGCCGCAACCCATTTAGTGGCGTAATCTATGGCTATTAGGATATAACGGGCTTGGGTGTGTTTCACTACTGAGCTGATTGGTCCAACAAAGTCAATTCCTTATTCATGGAAGGCTTCGCCTTCTATAATGGGAGTCAAATGTGTGAAGTCTGCTTTTGTATTTTTCTTGGCTCGTTGATAGACATTACATGTTTTAATGACAACAAATGTGTCTTTAAATAATGATGGCCACCACAAGCCTACTCGAAGGATAATCTTAGTTGTCGCTTCAGCAGAGAAGTGACCACCGCCAATCCCCTCATGAGCCTGAGATATGATAGGTCGTATCTCAGATTCATAAGCGCATCGTCGGATAATACCGTCAATGCCCCTTTTGTAAAGTTGTCCTGCTATTAGTTGAAAGGGCACTGCTTTAAGTAAAAAATTCCATTTTGCAACCGTATTCAGTGTTGAAATATTGGAAAAATCTATCTAATGTTGTAAGTAGGGGTCCTAAAAATGCCAAAGATGAATTGAGCTCTTTTGGCTAAGTAAAGACTCATCTTAGAATAAAATATTCAAGGTAGGTAGAAGTAGAAACTCGAGCTACCATAGGAATTGCCATTTGTACTTTGCATGCCACATTTAATGCATGAAAATACTAGGTGGCACAATTAGACATATTGAGGTGGCTTGAATAAGTCTAGATAGCTTGAGAGGTGTATTCATAACTCCAATTCAACTCAAAGTAGGAGGAGAGTCCATGGATCTATATATATGTGATGTACTCTCATTGAGAAGATGATGATTTTTGTGTGTAATGCAAATTTGGAGACTAAGCTCTTTGTGCCCTCTCTCTCAACTCGAGTTTGTACATTCATATTCTCTCTCTAGCCGAGTTGAGACATTTATTGTACTTAGTTTCATATTTTGTTGATAGATCTTGCTTGTAACACAATAATATTTCTTGTATGATCAGCTTTCCTATTGTCAATCAATGCTAGTTTGATCTTTATGGTATTATTGGGCTTAGGAGATCAAAATTACATGTGTAGGGCATCCCACACGTGTGAATTCAACATTCAGGCCTTCTTTGAGTTTGCTTGTTGTTAGGAACTGAATGATCTCCTTAGTCCATAAGGGTGTAGCATCAATCTGAAAAAGACATGCATCAAGAAGATCATCCTTGACTGGTGCAGTTGATTTTTTAGCATTAGGGAGACGGGAAAGGTGATCCACCATGAGATGTTGGGTTTCTTTTCGAACGACTACGCAAAAATTAAATTCCTCTAATATCAACAGCCATCGAGCTATACGTCCCGTTTTACATGATTTATTAACAATATATAACAGGGCTTGATGGTCGGTGTAGAAGACAAAGCTCTGGCCTAGTAAATAATGTCTTAGTTGTTGAATATCATAGACCATTGCCAATGCTTCTTGTTCGGTTGTGGTATAGTTTACTTCAGCAGGCACCAGTTGCCTGCTCAAGAAACGTAAGTTTGACTACAAATCTAATAAGTGTAGGCCAACTCAATGATGATGGTCTACAAGTAGATTTTAAAGATGGTACTTGCTTGATCACAAAACATGATGATATAATAGCATCATGTTCTCGTTTTGGAAGGTTATGTGAAAGATTCAACTAGTTTCATCACATTTTGCAATATTTCCATATCTGGTGATTCTTAATGGCTTGTTGGATGCTCATGCTAACATTGTTCAAAGTATTGCTATTCAAAAGACTTTGCCAAGTCTGATGGATCTTCAAGAGATCTTGACCAATGAGGAATATAGGCTTCAAGCAAGAGGTGGACCTACATCAACACTTCAAGAGGATGCTATGTTCACAAAGGGCAAATTCAAGGGCAAAACCAAAAGTAAGTGGTCTAAAGGGCAAGAGCAAGTGGATGCTTCTTCAAGTGGCAAAAAGAAGGATAGATCAAAGCTCAAGTGCCTCTATTGTGACATCAAAGGACACTTTGCAAGTGAGTGCTACAAGAAGAAGAGAGATCAAGGAGACAAGCAAGGTAATCTTACTCTTGATGATGATGGTTTGGATGTTCAAGATGAAACTGATGATGCTTTTGTGATGTCTTCATGTATGCTTGCTAATGATGGAGATCTAGATCCTTGGTGGAGCAAGTTCACACATGACCTTTCACAAAGAGTACTTCACTTCTTTGTTGGCATATGGAGATGACAAGAGGGTGATCTACATGGCCAATGATGGTGAGTGTGCAATCAAAGGGATTGGCCCAATTCCTATTTCTCTCTCTACAAATAGGAATGTTCATTTGGAGGATGTCTTGTTTATTCCATCTATTACCAAGAATTTGCTTAGTGTGAGTCAAATGCTAAGTAAGGGCCTCAAGGTGGAGTTTGATGGAGATGCTTGTTTGATCAAAAGGAAGGATGTCTTGATTGGAAAAGGTAAAAGGCAAGAGAAGTTGTTCAAACTTGATGCTTGTGTGCTAACCAAGTTGGATGTGTTGCAAGGGAGCAAATTTCTATTCAATTGGTTTGGCACAAAAGGATGGGACACCTCAACTTCAAGTCATTGGAGGTAATGGCAAGGAAGAAGGTTGTGATTAGTCTTCCAAGTTCCTTAAGTAATGACAAGCATGTTTGTGAGTCTTGTGCTTTGTCTAAGTCACATAGACTACCTTATACTAGATCTATTTCTAGATCTACAAAGCCTTTTCAACTGGTACATTCGGATATTCATGGATTTACTACAATTAGCAAATAGTGGAGCTAAGATGTATGTAACATTCATTGATGATTTTAGTAGATTTTGTTGGATCTATCTACAAAAGAGCAAGGATGAAGTGTATGATGTCTTTGTCAAGTTCAAGAATGCAAGGGAGAACCAATTTTCCACAAAGATCAAGTGCTTGAGAGGTGACAATGGTGGTGAGTACATATCTAACAAGTTCAAGGCCTTTTGTGATGAGCATGGGATCAAGAGGGAGTATACAACATCAAGGACCCCACAACAAAATGGAGTGGCTGAAAGGAAGAATAGGACTTTATGTGAAAGTGCTAAAGCTATGAGGCTAAGTGCTAATCTTGACAAACCATTTTGGGATCAAGCTTTGTTGTGTGCCAATTTCTTGTGCAACGCCGAGTGCTATTTTGGATGGAAGGACACCTTTTGAGATGCTATTCAAGAGGAGGCCGAGTGTCAACTTTCTAAGAACCTTTGGATTCACATGCTATGTCAACATTACTCTTGATGATAGGACCAAGGAGGATCCATCTTCAAGAAGAGGTATTTTTGTTGGATATAGTGAGGTGAGTAAAGCCTACAAGGTTTACATTCCTTCTACTAACAAAGTGATTGTTGGTAGAGATGTCATTTTTGATGAGGGGAACATTTCAAAGGTGTCTTCAAGCATGATTTATGGTAGAGTGGATGGATCTAACATTCTTGATGTTGATGAGAAGGATCTTACTTTGGATGGTGGTGATGATGGACCTTCATCAAGTCAAAAGCCAAGGAGAACATCAAGAGAAAGACAAGTATCTTCAAGGATCACATATGATGAAAAGGGTAAGCAAGTAGTTTCTGAAAACTATGTTGCTTTCCTAACCTCTTTGGATGAGCCTACAAGTGTAGACCAAGCAAGGAAAGAAGAGGAGTGGATCCAAGCAATGGATCTGGAGTATCGATCTCTTATGAAGAGTGAAACATCTTTTGGAGGATCTTCTTGTGTAGATGGTGGTATGCAAGTGGATGGATGTTATCTTGCTGTAAAATAAAGTATTTCAATGACTTTTATGGTCAACTTTAAGATCAAGAGGTTGATCTCAAAGGGCTTCAACTAGTCAAAAGAGAAGTTGGCAATTTGGAGCTAGTCAAGAGCATTAAACGAGAGGTAATTGGCAAAGATGTTATAGATTTGTTTTTGCAGCATATTGAAGACCCAAGTAAGGTCAAAGGAGCAGCAAGGAAGCGTTGTTCAAGTTTACTTTACTTGTTCTATCTCATGTTTGAGCAATTTCATGTGGATGTGTGCAAATTGTCAAGATATGGTAAAACTAGCTACATTGGTGAGCATTGTTTTGATGTTGGACATGTACTAGCATTCTGGGCTTGGTTTTTCTGATGGAAATGAAGCTATTAGAGGTTAATTATATCACTCATTCATGGCCAAGTCATCTAGTGATGATGGCATATTATGGCAAGATGGAGATGGAGGCTCATTCATGAAGTTTGATGGTGGGTACATGGCAACAAAGGACAAAGAAGGAGGAGACATGCAAGAAAATGTTGATCACTCACATTTATTGCTTGTTTGATGTATTTTTCCAGAGAGTTCAGAGTTGGAAGCATGGTGGAATCATTTCATTTACATTATAATTGATTCTTCATATTCTAGTCACATTTTGACACGTAAAATTGACGTAAGAAATAGTGAAGCATCCCAAGTGGACACTATTCTCTATATCAATTATGGTTGTTTCTATTTTGAGCATTACATGATCATTGAAAGGAGATCTATTCTTAGGAAGAAGATCATTCTTATGATGGATCAAAGTTCTATTGTCAAAAACTATGCTAGGAGCAAGCATATTGAGATACAATATCAATTTGTGAGGGAGCGAGCCATTGCAAAGAAGGTGGAGCTTCAACATGTGTCTTCAAGGGAATGTGTAGCTGATATCTTCACCAAAGCATTGGGTAAAGACTTGTTCATGAAGCATAGGACTTCACTTATATTATCAAAGTCTCTGCTAAAACTAGTTGAAGAGGGAGTGTGAAAGATTCAACTAATTTCATCACATTTTGCAATATTTCCATATTTGGCATATTGAGGCCAAAACTTGTTTTAGACTTAGAGGTTAGATTTTCAAATTTCATTAGTCTAAATTTCATTTGAATAAACACTTTTTGAAAGTGTGGGAAATTTAGGATGCAAGTTTGAGTAGATTCAATTTGAATAGTTGGGTACATTGAACCTAGACCCAAAATTAGTAGGGTTAGCATTTTGGTGGGAAAGCCAAGTGGCCAAATAGGGTTTGGACCTACTATAAAAGAATGTAACTTGTGGAGAGAGTTATCTTCTCTCTTCTCTATCTCATTTCATGCTTATACATGGTTCTCTTGGGTTCTACTATCCATTGGTGCACTATCTTGGTGATTGCTTGCAATTCTATGTGTAGAATGATCTATATTTGCTATTTTGGATCCACACGTGTGAAATACAGTAGATTGCTGGATTTGTACGGACAACAACAGTACATAATCATTTCATTCAAGTTTGATCAAGTTCTATTAGTGTTTTCATCTCAAATTGTGTGTAGATGCTGATTTTTCTACATTGGTGAGACTGGTAGTGTATTTCTCTTTCTAACCAAAGATCATTCAAGTAGATTGGATCTTAAGGATCTGAAATCTTTCATAGGTTATTCAAACTTGATGGAAATGGAAATGCTAATCTTTGCTTGGATATTGTGCTACAAGGAAATCTTTCAAATGAAGATCTATCACATAGGAGGTTGGGCCATCCCAACTCCAAGGCCATGCAATTTATGTGCAAGTTGGAGCTAGCTCATGGTTTGCCTAAGTCCATGATCAAGGAGCCAAGTCCTTGTGATGCATGTGCATTGGCCAAATCACATCCAAGGCCACATCGAAGATCAACCATCAAGTCCAAAGCACCTTTGGAACTCATCCATAGTGACATCCATTTCTCATCCACCAAGAGCAAGGGTGGAGCTACATGTTTTATAGCATTTATTGATGATTACTCACATTTTTGTTGGGTTTACCTCTTATCTTCTAAAGCACTTGCATATGAAACTTTTGTGAAGTTCAAAGCTTTTGTTGAGAATCAACTATCTTGTAAAATTAAAGCTTTGAGAAGTGAGAATGGAGGTGAATACATCTCCACAAAGTTCATAAACTTTTGTAATGATTTTGGCATTAGAAGAGATTTCACTTTTTCCTACTCTCCTCAATCTAATGGAGTGGCCGAAAGAAAAAATAGGACTCTATGTGAATGTGCAAAGGCACTTAGACTAGGAGCCTCTCTTTCTAAAGAATTTTGGGGAGAAGCAATAGGATGTGCTAACTATCTTTTCAATTTTTTGCCAAATCATGCTATAGAGGATATTTCACCTTATGAAAAGTTGTATGGAAGGAAACCCGAGGTAAATCATCTTAGAACATTTGGATGCGTATGCTTTGTACATGTACCTCTTGAAACAAGAAAAAAAGAAGATGATAATGCTCTTAAAGGCATTATGATAGGCTACTCAAGTAAAGCCTATAGGATTTTTGTTCCATCTACTAATCAAACTATGATAAGTAGAGATGTGATCTTCCATGAAGATCGAATGTACATGAAGGACAAAGTGCAGGAATCTCAAGAGATTATTCATCAAGGAGGAGTCTCTTCATCAAATATTGATCAAGATGAAGACTTGTTGGGGCCAAGATCACAAGAGAAGCCGAGTCTACCAATGACTCCAAGAAGATCAACCCGAGAGAGATCCGACCCTAGAAGACTCACCTACTTGGAAAAAGGCAAACAGGTGGAGGATTCAAGTTCTCTACATGCTTTTCACACTTCCATTGAAGAACCATCAAGTGTGGAGGAAGCTCTTCAATCAAAGGATTGGATCAAAGCTATGGACGCCGAGTATGAAGCTTTGATGCAAAATGAGACTTGGTCGTGTCGAGGTGGTATGTGGCATGTTTGGATATTTCTCTTGCACTCGAGCAAGAATGCTAGGGAAGTCACCCAAGTAATGTTTGCTTACGAGCATATGCAGGAGATATCCGCACTTTGTGAGAGGTTTTCTTGCTTTGAGCGTTGCACGTAATTTAATACTTATCTTTTTTGCCCACATGAAGTGGCGTGTAACAGGTTCCTCCAAGCCAAGTGATAGGGCAAATAAAGTGTTGCTCGAAATCCTGTCAATTCTTGACAATTGTACCTCAGTGAGTAATACAAGAAGCTCTGCCGTTACCCTAAGTCCTGGATCTGAGATGAGTTTGACAACGTAACCATCATTGTTATAGATGGAGGTGTCACCGTCTTCCATACAGAGATGCATCAAGTAATTCCTATCAAAAGATTGTCCTCTACCGTGCATAGGCTCTCCTTCATTTGGGAACCCCAAGTGGCCTAGGATATGTGGTGAGATAGAAATTGGATCCTCGTCGTTGCGTCTAGGAATCCTGAATGTCTGGAGCTCGTCATCAAATATAGAATAAGCCACACGCACCAGACATTCATGTTGCACAGCGGAGATAAGTCGTGTGTTGAAGTTTAGCCGCTCCAAGAAAGGACGAGCCGTTGTTAGCTTTTGAGAAAAATCAGTAAATGAGACCAAGTGAATTTCTCGAGTGTACCTGCTAGGTTTCATGTCTGATCAAGCACTTTGCTTAGTTCTAGGACTCCACAATATAGATAATATGCTGTCTGATAGCTTAGGCGAGTGGTTGTTGGGAGTATTCCCAACAAAGTGTAAATAAATAAAATTATCCAATAAAATGTGTTGGGAGGGCATGGCATCCTGCGCGCGTAAGCCCATGGCCCAATGAGCACGCAAGTAAAGTTGTAAATAAAATAAACTTGACTTAAAATAAAACTAGAGGCCCAAAGTCATTTTTAAACTTAGAGATTACTTTTTAGAGTTGGGTCCAAATTGGGACTCACATGAATCTTGTGATTACCAATGTACTTTTTGTGGACCCTTGGATCAAGTTGGGTCCAAGATGAATGGATAGGATCATTGTGAATATTAGCCAATAGGATTGAGGGGCAAGGGCCTTTCCCATTTTATAAAAAGGCACCATTTGTACACTATTTTCATGCTTAATGAGAAAGAGAAAACTCTACCAATTTTGGAAGAGAAGCATCCTCATTTGCAATTCAATGCTTGCTATTGCTCTTGTTATTTCAACTGCTTTCAAGTTCATGCTTTTTTGTTTCAATAGTTTATGTTTCTCCTTTAGCAAGTATAATGTGCATTTAAGCTAACCTCCACCCTCTCTCTTTCTGTCTCTTCTATCTTCTTTTCCCTCCATCTTTTCTAATCATCCCCTTCCCTTCACCTACAATCATGATGAATGTTAGTGTAGAGGAGTAGAGTTAAGAAAAAAAATAGGAAACTAACTAAAAATAGCATCTATGCATAGTTAGGTACCTATCCAGTGATCTAACCCTTGTTGACAGGCAAGAGGGCTATACTACGCAAGATCTTTGACCCTACAGTGGCGCCGTTGCTGGGGATAGGTTTCCACTAACTAGTTTAGCTGCATTAGCTATTTTCTTGCTTTTTAGAGTAGTTTTAGGTAGATTTTTGGGTGTTTAAAGTTAGTTTTCTATATTTTTTTTGTGTTTGGACTGTTCACAGCTGGCGGAGGAGGTGTGAGAGGGTAGAGGAGGCCCTGAACAGCCTCTAAGGGCTTGAAATCCAAACCAACCAGCCAAAAAATCCAAAAAACATTGAGAACTCTCGCAGAGGATTCTGAAGTTCCATCTCATTGAGACAAGGACACAGAAGAGCTTGCGAGAGTTAGTCTGATTCCAGTGAGCAGAAAATTGAATTTAAGTGCAAAAAAATCACTAAAAAGTGAGGATCCAGCAAATCCTTCTAGTAAGAACTCTCGTAGACCCTCTCAATTGATTCAGACATCAGAGATAAAGCCTGTGAGAGTTAGTGTGAAGATCTGGTTAAGATCAAGCCAAAAAAGTGGTTTTGAACCCTCGCAAATAGTGAAATTTTCACTTCTTGCGAGAGTTAACTCTCGTAGAGAATTCTATAGTGAGATCTGATCCAAATCCAGCTACTGTGAGCCTTGCGAGAGTTACTTCCCAGAGATCTGAAAGATATCAAGTTTTTTATTTGCAAAAACAGCTAAAAAACCCTTGCATAGCCAACCCTCGCACAAGAAAACCCTCATAGACTAGATCAGTGGAAATATCTGCATATGATCCAGCTACTGTCAAAATCTCAGGTCAATCAGTGCAAGGAGTAAAAAGTTATCAAGGAAAAACCACCGTAAAGGGCCTAAAATTCACTTCTGACCGATCAGATTGATCAGATCCTTAGAGATCCAGACTGCATCCTACTGTATAAGCAAGATCCAATCACTTTGGAACCCACCATTTGATGAATCTGAGATCGGGATGATCAATACCAAGAAGGATAGCAGCTTTACAAAAGACTTGCGTCGATTTTGTTGATGCAGTATCAAAAGCATGGGGAGAAGATTACATCACTCATTACAAGGTTAGTATGCATGCTCAGAGAAGCTATCAATTAAATTATATATTTTGATCCAAGCATAAGCTTGACATTACGATTTTGACATGTGCAACACATACTAAGAGATCATACAACATTTTTTGCAAACACATATGGAAGCCTAAGTGTCTGGTCATCACAAGGGATGGAGAAGTCACATTGGCAAGCATGGGTAGCATTTCATCGAAATACACAGCATGGAGGAACCAATAAAAAAGAAAGCTATATTTGCCAATTATTTCAGTGGTTCTACCATAGAGTTCAAATTCGACAGATCACAAAATCTTTAAATTATGACAAATTCAGAAAAGCTTGCAAATTTATTGAGCAACATAGAAGCTAAAAATTCAGAGATACAAAGTTGTTACAAATGTAAATTGTATTCACAATTTTCAATATATACAAATCATCATTCAGAGATATCTGATTTATTTTCTTGTCCAATTGTTGTGCCATCATGCATTAATTCTCTACTTGCATATGCAGCCAGAAGATGCACATTGTCCTTGTTACCACTCAATTCTATATATGTTGCATACAATAATGAATAATTGGAACTCCTTAATGGTACATTCCCATCTACAAATCCTAATATGTATAAAACATAAGACACAAAAATTATTTTATTTGCTCTCGTAAATTTATGTCCACCTAAATAATAAGATAAGGCTTTCATAGCCATTATCATTGTCTCTCCAATTGGATTGAATTTGGAATGAGCAATGCAAATTTCATTATTTTGAAAGTGCCTGAAGTAGTGGCCGAGGCCACTATCCCTGTGGAAAGATGATGAATGTAGTCTGAAGCCCCCTCGATGAGTAGCAAAGTCATCGATAAAAAGTGTATTCTACAATTACAAAATTGAAGCTTTTAGCACAAATTGAATTATGCAAAACACATATATCAGATAAACAAACGTATAGTAAAACTTTAAGCTTACGCATTTAGCATCATCATCTACTGCAACTAGATCGGGATGATCTATATTGTGACCACCAATTGAAGAAGAGTCATCAGCAAATTTTATAACTGATGGACGAGGGAATCTCAGATGGGCTTGAAATGTAATAAATTCCTCATCAAAAGGCAAACTTCATCCATGAGCACTAACGTGTGCCATAGCCCAGGACAAACATTCCTCAGCAGTCAAAATTCCCTCCTCACCATCATAGTCAATGCCTGACACTAAGTCTTCAGTTTCAAAATAAAAAATGTCAAAGAACTCAGTAATGGTGCTTGACAATAAACAAAGCACCTCATCCTCACGATAGTAAAAAAACAACAGAAATCTGTCATTGTAATATACACATCTTCATTTACATAATATTTTGGCAGATCAAAAAAGCATTTAGAATGTAATCTAGCAACATCCTCCTCATTATTGGCATTAGAGTCAATGAAAGCATCCCTCAACATATCAGTATCTACATTCAAATATTCAGTTTCTTTAACATGAGTATCAATCAAGAAATGACTGATATCCTTTATGGAATGTCTAGTAGTGGAGGATGAAGGGATCTCAGTATCAGGAATCAGAGTACCTGACTTTACTGGGATTTGTACCAAAAGGCAAAACACAAATCTGGTCTGATACTCTAGAGAATGACATTTTCGATTACAAACATTACATTCACTGAAATTCTTAAATTGATCAAAAAGTTTAGTGTACATCTTGTCTAGCCGCTACTTATAATGAGAAAAAGTATGTACAAGATCAGTGAAATGCATAAACGACAAATTAGACGCAGAGATTGGAGGGATACTGACTATATCCCTGAATCTGATATACTGGTCATAAAAAACATCAGGATTCTATTGTGCCGTACTGAACACATTTAGAAAAGGCCAAAAGAGAGACCTGAAGTACTCTATGCACTAACTTATACTAAACTCATAGAAAAAACTAGACAACAAACACTTATGACTAGGATCAGAGGAGGAAGCCATTGAATAATATCGGATCTGTGCGAGAGGGGAGTAATCGAAGATGAAGGGAGAACACTATGCACTCATAGAAGCGATATGTACAAACGACGTATCGCTCTTGTGTGCGTAAAGAAACAGGATACAATAAGAGAACAAATAAGGTGCGCACGAAAGTGATATGTGACTAAAATAGATATAAAATACACGTGTAGAGAACCGATATGAGCGAAACCCGAGAAAGTAAAAAAAAAATAGGATTTCAAGGATCGTGTTGTTCACAGATTCCACTGAATCTGTGAACATGATTTCTTTTTGTTCTTTCTTCTTTTTGTTACTTCTGTAGGTTACGGTTCTTTACAGTTCAGCCTTCTTATTAGAACAGTTTCCAAGCAGAAGCGTTTTCTCATATTACAATGAGTATCCCCAGCTTGTCAGTGGGGAGAGACGGATTCATTACTCAGCTACATGCATAAACAAACCCTGCAACTAGTCCTAGCTCAATATGGATCAGCGTTCTGAATCGGGGAGCAATTCTACAATCTATCTACTAAAAACAGGGAACAAAACAATGACAAGATTAAACTACTCAGCAAGAAACAAGAAACAAGAAAACTAGATTCCTACCAGCACTATAGCAGCCCAAGAATCAAGAAACACCCATTTCTTGATGTTTGGAATGCCCAACAATCAAGAACTGAAATGTAAAAGAATATGTAGGATCTTCACCACATTTCAGCCTATTTAGTTTACTTGAATGCTAATTCCTACATTAATCCACAAACAAGAATTAAAATCTAATCCACTACTAAAAAGCAAGAGAGTAAGCAAGAAATCTAATTAATCCACAAACACAAAAGAAAATCAAAACATGCTCATAGGAATTTCACTCAAGAACATTGCCATGAACAAGGAGTTTTACAATCATCAAGAACTCGTGGAAGATCTTCTTTATTCACTCAAGAGAACTTGACAATACATTCAAAGCTCTCTCACAAGAGAGGGGGGCCCTTAAATAACCAAGAGGGCTGCCCATGTGGAGCCCAAGTAGCAATTCCACCAAATTAGAAATTACATGTGAAAATTGACCTTCTACTAGAGGTCACCATCAAAAGGTGGCTCACTCTAAATTATTTAAGGGGGTTCTACATTTATTTACAAAGCCTAGGAAATATTACTAGCTCCTACATGGTCATTCCTTCTCTGGGATACACCATGTAGGCTCACATAGATAATTCGCTGCCATCCTAGCTAGTAATTTCTCGGCTCTCATGCTCGGCTCTCAGCTTCTTTTGCTCTCCTCCTTCTGAGACCTCCTCGGTCATGGGAGAGATACTCTATGCATTCAGCTTGGCTCGGCATCTGGGAATTCTCTGGAATCCGCTAATATTATCCACCCATAATTTGTTGCGAGACCCACTGCAACACAGGCAATGTCGTTCCGCTCGACACTTGGAAAAGCGTGGATCTTCGTTCGCTTTGGGAAACCAGGTGCTTATTATCCGCAAAACTGTTTCTCAAAAATGAAGGTCTCTTAATGGCCGCTACATTCCAGCCCTCTTGAGAACCTCTTGCGAGTCCTGCTCGTCTTCCCGTCTTGCCATTTGTTTTCGCTCACCCATCTTTCGCCCCAGGGCTTCAAATACTTGGAAGCGGAGCCTACTTTTGAAGTTTAGTGGCCCCAGGTATTCTCTCATCTTTCCAATAAAGCCCATCTCCTGCCAGTCTTCCACCATGGTCACATATCGTGATGACATGAAGGCCGCTCTTCAGTATAGCCTGGCCATCATCTCATGGTCTTCCTCTGACTGGAGGGCTACGTTGGGATTGATCTTGATCGGATCTAAACCACGATCCCAGAAACAATCTTGCTGCATCAGAAAGGCAATAGATCGACAGTATTCGGCACTTTCTTGGATGCATGGATTGGCACTTGTTTTGTATTTGTGTCCAAAATCAAGTAGCTATAGCCTCAGATCATCTGGGAAGATTTTCTCTAAAATTCCTGGAATTACTGGCCAGTTCACCAACTCGACCCCTGGCTTTTCTTCCGGCCATGGATTCTGCATTTGAGTGGCATGTAGAATGGATCTATACGCTTCCATGCCAGTGCCTTTAGGTACTCTTGGAGTCGCCTGCTATCCTTTAGAATTTTATTACGCCATTCTGATTGCGGTTGTAATGCCGCAATGATCTCGGCCCTGGTGGAGTATTGGCTTTGATCTATCTCGTCTTTGCCTCCCCTCATGTTGGGAGGGTATTTCCTTTCGAACTTCTCTGATTCCTTTGTATCAGCCATCTTGCTCCTGGGCCTGGTAGGAGAAGCTGTCCTACGTGGTTGTGGTGGCCTTGCCAGGTAATCATCCAGAGCCTTGGTGCTCGTATCCTTGTCCTTGGCTTGTTCACTCGTTGATGGCTCAGCTGTGCCCGTGTCTTGCCTGGATGAGAATCTTCTCGTTTCTGGTGGGTCTGCCAGGAAATCGTCATTACCCCCGATTTCAAGGTTAGTTTGTAGAAGGTCAGGGATGGAATGATCTGGAGAGAGGGGTGTAGGGACGACACGCTTAGGAGGAGGTGGGTTTAACAAATTATACACCGCACCGGGGGAGTGGAGTTGTTGAAGGAACTTGTCCCGTCGGGCTTTGTATGTGTCAGTTGCACCTTTTGATGGGCCTATTATTCTGGTAGGCGGTGGTGGAGAGAGAGAAGATGAAAAAATAGGGTAAGTTGGAATGAATGTTTCAAAAAAATTAAAAGCGAGATAAGAGGAGGGGTTAAAAGTGGGAGGGGGAGGGGAAAAAGCCCTGGAAGCAGCTTTCACTCTCTGGCCACCCGATCCCGAACTACCATCTGATGGTCGGGTTTGCCCATCCTTATTTTCGGCTCTGTCATTCCCATCATTGTCCCGTGGTTTCTTTGAATGAGCACCTGCTTGGGCCTTGCACGCCATGTCTCACAACTGGGTCACCTTGTCCAAGACTTGCTGCAGGGCTTTCGTTGTGTCTTCTAGCTGTTTTTGGGACTCCAAGATGATCTTTTCCTGCTTGGCCACAATATTCTCGAAATTATTTTTCTCGGCTTCCCGTTCTTGGATCAGCCGCACGTACTTTTCCATATAGATGGTCGAGGCTTATGGGGCCCGAAATTGTATGTCCTCGGGCTTAACTAGATGGGCATCAACTGTCATTGCACCTAATAATTTGTCTCGTACTTGGTCCATCTGGACTATCTGGTGCTTTAGTTGCTGCTGGACCTCTTCATTTTTTGACCGACCATCACGGATCTAATTTCCTCTGTCTCGTTTTTCTTCTCTTTGGCCAGCCTCTGTTGTTGCACAATTTCTTGGTTCTGGCACTGAATCTTGTTCTCGAGCATTTGATGCTGGCTTACCAACCAATGCATATGGTAGCTTGCTTTGGATAGGCCGATCATTGAGTGCTTAGCTGCTTCGGAGAGCTTCTCAGGGTTAGTGAGGGTTGGGTACTTATCAAGAGTGTGAGATGGTGAAGCTAATCTAAAAAATAGACGTTGTGTCAGAACTGAAGATGGAGGTGGAGGAAGTGGAGGAATGATGTTAGTGGCAATGGTGGTTGTTGTTGTGGTGGTGGTGGTGGTTATTGGGGGGGTCAGACTCCTTCCTGACGGATCTACCTTCTTTGGTTCATCGTCGCTTATTTCCATCAGGTCCGCAGCATCAAAATATTGCGAAGTGTCCAAGGTGTGGACTTGTTGGGCCTGAGGCTATTGACCTTGTGGCTGCTGGGGTGCTTCCGTATCTTGGGGACTGGAACTCCCCACTTTTTTGCCCAAAAAAATGTTTCATGTGGTCACGTTGGTGGCGTTGGTGTGGTAACCAATGTGGGTGGGGTGGTGACTTTCACTACAAGAATCGTTGTGATTTTCGACGGGATTTCCGACATGAAATCGCATTTTAATTTTTTTTTGAATCGACGTGAGCATCGAAAAATGCGTCGCTATAAGGTCGTCGGAATCTATTGCATTTAAAATCTGTCGAAGTCCGATGCCAAGCCCAAAACCGGCAACCGGCCGATAAAAACGAATCAGAGAGCATGCCACGTGGACGTCGGATTCTGACGGCCCGGCCACGTGGAAAACAAAATGAAAAAAAAAGTTTTTATTTTTTGTTTTGCCACGTGGACGTCATAATACGAGGTCCACGTGGAAAAAAAAACTTGAAAAAAAAAATTTCACTTTTTTTTTCTGCCACGTGATCCGACGTCCACGTGGCCGGACGTGGCAAAAAGAAAACCGTGGCAAAAACCACTGATACTCCAATCGACAGGAATTTGAAGTGCATACGAAAAATAAATGATTAGAAAAAATAACATAGATGAAACGAATTGAAAATAGATAAAGCCATACCTATTTCTGAGTGCATATGCATTTAGCCGGAAAGCGAAAAAGTGCTAGTCATGAATGCTTCAATTGATTCTACTATGTTTGTCACTTTGCTTATGTCCTTTGTTAGGACAGAACTGCTCTCAACTAGAACAGCCATGAGCGAGGGCTCGCATTGACAATAAATCAGTGAGTTCTCAATGGTCGTTGATAGATCAGCTTTAGACAACAGTTGCAAGCTCTCTTTTCATGGTCGTGAAGGCTCAGTTAGCCGAGTCTCTGATCTGACAACTAGCTTAGTGATGGCTATCCTTCATATCTAATACTCATAGGCCTATATAGTGAAGGCTTGCAAAGTAGTAGCAGCGATGGTCAGATGTATTATAGAGGTAGCGATGTTAATAATCACATCTCTCAACTCTCTTTTGGAAATCAGCAATAATCCTTCAGTATTTTGGAAGTCAACGTTCAATTCCTCAACAACTATAATGTGATTGAATGGTCAGATGACTCACTCATCTAGCAACAATGGTAGGCCAGCTCTCCAAATGTCGGTCATTGGATCGTAGTAATACAACCTGCCCAGGAGTTTGGTGACTGTAGAAATGCAGAAGAGATCATATGCATGAATGATCTTTGGTTAGAACAAGAAATACGCTACCAATCTCACCAATGTAGAAAAATCAGCATCTACACACAATTTGAGATGCAAACACTAATAGAACTTGATCAAACTTGAATGAAGTGATTATGTACTATTGTTTACCCTACAAAACCAACAAGCTACTGTATTTCACACGTGTGGATCCAAAAATAACAAATATAGATCATTCTACACATAGAATTGCAAGCAATCACCAAGATAGTGCACCAATGGCTAGTAGAACCCAAGAGAACCATGTATAAGCATGAGATGAAATAGAGAAGAGAGAATATGACTCTCTCCACGAGTTACATCCTTTTATAACAGGTCTAAACCCTATTTGGCCACTTGGCTTTCCCACCAAAATGCTAACCCTACTAATTTTGGGTCTAGATTCAATGTACCCAACTTATTCAAATTGAATCTACTCAAACTCGCATTCCATCTTTCCCACACTTTCAAAAAGTGTTTATTCAAATGAGATTTAGACTAATTAACTTTGAAAAGTCAAATATGGAACTATTGCAAAATGTGATGAAACTAGTTGAATCTTTCACACTCTCTCTTCAACTAGTTTTAGCATAGAATTTGATAATACTCCAAGTGAAGTCCTATGCTTCATGAACAAGTCTTTTCCCAATACTTTGGTGAACATATCAGCTACACATTCCCTTGAAGACACATGTTGAAGCTCCACTTCCTTTGCAACGACTGGCTCCCTCACAAAATGATAATGTATCTCAATATGCTTGCTCCTAGCATGAAAGATAGGACTGGATGCCATTATTTGGGCTGATTGATTGTCACAAAAGATGATTCGGCTCTCTGAAAAATCCAGCAAGTGAAGATCCTTGGTCATCCTCTTGATCCATACCATCTCCTTTGTGCAATGTGTAAGAGCTTTGTACTCGGCCTCACTAGATGACAATGAGATAGTGGCTTGTTTCTTTGACATCCATGATATAGCTCCATCACCTATGAAAATTCAATAAGCACTAATGGATTTCCTATCCATTACATCTCCAGCATAGTCCGAATCTGAAAATCCAAAAAGATTAGGTGATGATCCCTCATACAATATGCCAAAGTCTCGAGTTCCAATGATGCACCTCAAAACTCGCTTTCCTAGCTTCCAATGCTCCTCACTAGGATCTTGCATGAATTGACTCAATCTTCCAACACAATAGCTTAGATCAGGTCTAGTAATGGTTAGATAGATGAGTGAACCAACTAGCTTCCTATTGAGAGTAATGTCCTCGAAGGATCTTTGATTACCTCTTATAGTTAGCTTTACATGAGACTCCATAGGTGTATCAATAGCTTTGGCATCTTCCATATGAAATCTTTCTAGAATAGAATTAGCATACTTATCTTGACAAATGAAAGTAGATTGAGAAGATCTAATGAATTCTATTCCTAAAATGTAATGCAAATTACCATGATCATGCACCTCAAACTCCTTCTTAAGAGCATTCTTGATATCCTCCACATCTTGATTGTCTCCACCACTCAAGATGATATCATCCACATAGATTAGCAAGATGGTAACATCATTTCCAGCAAACCTATAATAAAGTGAATGATCATACTCACTCATAACAAAGCCTTGAGAGAGTAAAAAAGTGTTAATCTTAGCATATCGACTCCTTGGTGCTTGCTTAAGGCCATACAAACTCTTTTGTAGAAGACACACATGATTTGGCTTTGTTGATGAAATGTAGCTCTTGGGTTGCTCCATGTATACTTCTTCCTCAAGATCACCATTCAAGAATGCATTTGAAATGTCCATTTGCCATAGATCCCATCCATAAAGTGTAGCAAGTGAAATGATGACTCGAATGCTTACCATCTTTGCCACGGGTGCAAAGGTCTCATCATAGTCAATTCCTTGTTGTTGAGCATATCCTTTTGCCACTAACCTTGCCTTGTACCTGTTGATAGATCCATCTTGGTTTGTCTTCATCTTGAAGATCCATTTGCATCCAATAGCTTTCTTGTCCTTAGGCAACTCCACCAATCTCCATGTTCCATTCTTCATAAGAGCTTGATACTCGAGATCCATTGCTTGGATCCACTCCTCTTCTTTCCTTGCTTGATCTACACTTGTAGGCTCATCCAAAGAGGTTAGGAAAGCAACATAATTTCCAGAAACTACTTGCTTACCCTTCTGATCATATGTGAGTCTTAAAGGTACTTGTCTTTCTCTTGATGTTCTCATTGGCTTTTGACTTGATGAAGGTCCATCATCACCACCATCCAAAGTAAGATCCTTCTCATCAACATCAAGAATGTTAGATCCATCCACTCTACCATCAATCATGCTTGAAGACACCTTTGGAATGTTCCCCTCATCAAAAATGACATCTCTACCAACAATCACTTTGTTAGAAGAAGGAATGTAAACCTTGTAGGCTTTACGCACCTCACTATATCCAACAAAAATACCTCTTCTTGAAGATGGATCCTCCTTGGTCCTATCATCAAGAGTAATGTTGACATAGCATGTGCATCCAAAGGTTCTTAGAAAGTTGACACTCGGCCTCCTCTTGAATAGCATCTCAAAAGGTGTCCTTCCATCCAAAATAGCACTCGGCCACCTATTGCACAAGAAATTGGCACACAACAAAGCTTGATCCCAAAATGGTTTGTCAAGATTAGCACTTAACCTCATAGATTTCGCACTTTCACATAAAGTCCTATTCTTCCTTTCAGCCACTCCATTTTGTTGTGGGGTCCTTGATGTTGTATACTCCCTCTTGATCCCATGCTCATCACAAAAGGCCTTGAACTTGTTAGATATGTACTCACCACCATTTTCACCTCTCAAGCACTTGATCTTTGTGGAAAATTGGTTCTCCCTTGTATTCTTGAACTTGACAAAGACATCATACACTTCATACTTGCTCTTTAGTAGATAGATCCAACAAAATCTACTAAAATCATCAATGAATGTTACATACATCTTAGCTCCACTATTGCTAATTGTAGTAAATCCATGAATATCTGAATGTACAAGTTGAAAAGGCCTTGTAGATCTAGAAATAGATCTAGTATAAGGTAGTCTATGTGACTTAGACAAAGCACAAGACTCAAAAACATTCTTGTCATTACTTAAGAAACTTGGAAGACCAATCACAACCTTCTTGCTTGCCATTACCTCCAATGACTTGAAGTTGAGGTGTCCCATCCTTTTGTGCCAAACCTCTTGAATAGAAATTTGCTCCCTTGCAACACATCCAACTTGGTTAGCAATAACACAAGCATCAAGTTTGAACAACTTCCCTTGCCTTTTACCTTTTCCAATCAAGACATCCTTCCTTTTGATCAAACAAGCATCTCCATCAAACTCCACCTTGAGGCCCTTACTTAGCATTTGACTCACACTAAGCAAATTCTTGGTAATAGATGGAATAAACAAGACATCCTCCAAATGAACATTCCTATTTGTAGAGAGAGAAATAGGAATTGGGCCAATCCCTTTGATTGCACACTCACCATCATTGGCCGTGTAGATCACCCTCTTGTCATCTCCATATGCCAACAAAGAAGTGAAGTACTCTTTGTGAAAGGTCATGTGTGAACTTGCTCCACCAAGGATCTAGATCTCCATCATTAGCAAGCATACATGAAGACATCACAAAAGCATCATCATTTGAATCTTGAACATCCAAACCATCCTCATCAAGAGTAAGATTACCTTGCTTGTCTCCTTGATCTCTCTTCTTGTTGTAGCACTCACTTGCAAAGTGTCCTTTGATATCACAATAGAAGCACTTGAGCTTTGATCTATCCTTCAGCATCCATTTGATCTTGCCCTTTAGACCACTTGCTTTTGGTTTTGCCCTTGAATTTGCCCTTTGTGAACATAGCATCCTCTTGAAGTGTCGATGTAGGTCCACCTCTTGCTTGAAGCCTATATTCCTCATTGGTCAAGATCTCTTGAAGATCCATCAAACTTGGCAAAGTCTTTTGAATAGCAATACTTTGAACAATGTTAGCATGAGCATCCAACAAGCCATTAAGAATCACTTGAATAAGCTCTCCTTCCTTAATGCTTTCATCTATGCAAGCTAACTCATCATTCAATGCTTTCATTCTCAGAACAAAAGTACTTGGACTTTCTTCATTCTTTTGCAAACAAGAAAAGATTTGTCTTCTTAGAGTCAACACTCTAGAAGTAGACTTGTATTCATAAATCTTCTTCAATGAATTCCAAGCTTCCAAAGACGATGTGCACTTACCAACTTCCTTGAGAAGTTCATTGGTAACATTCATTTTTATCATGTGTAGAGCCTTCTTGGCCCTATTGTCATACCTCAATTGACCTTGTTGTGTTGTTGGTATGTCCTCCAAACTACAACAATATCCAAAACATCATTCATCTCAAGAAGTGACTCCATCCTCACTTTCCATAGTGATTAGTTACTTGAGGTAAGCCTATCATTGGTTTCCAACATGAGTCCAATTGAGGTCGCCATGTAGCAATGACCTGATCTTATCTTTCAACCTGCTTCAATTCACAAAGCACTCCTTTGTACAACAACAAATGCTTTCAAAGAAAATCACCAAGATTTGAAACTATCTCACGAATTCTCTTCTAGCACTTATCCAAGCAAATCAACACATAGAATCATGGAATCTTGATCAACCTATGATCTATCCTCAATCTAATGACTTTTGCCACTTCCTAAGATTGAAACACACTCAAATGAAGACCAACAACCTCACTATCTAGAGATCCAATCAAAATTAGGGTTTTGACAAAATCACAAAAAATTGACTATTCCAAATCTACATGCAAATGCTGAAAATTTGATATGCAATCTATAAGCCACCACTTAGGCTGAACCAATGATCCAAAAATTGGCCAAATCCAATATGTGAATTCAGAAATCGGAATTGAACAAGTATATTGACCTATTTAGTGTTTTGATCTACAAAAGATCCAATCTACAAAAGCAAAAAATCCGATTTTGGTGCAGAATCCTCTCTAGCATGCTCTAGGCTTGATATCTTCACCAAATCATTGATAGATCTGATTTCCTCCTTCATAACCTGAAACACAAGCTCTGATACCATGTGAAAGATTTCAGATCCTTAAGGCCCAATCTACTTGAATGATCTTTGGTTAGAAAGAAAAATACACTACCAATCTCACCAATATAGAAACATCAGCATCTACACACAATTTGAGATGCAAACACTAATAGAACTTGATCAAACTTGAATGAAATGATTATGTACTATTGCTGTCCATACAAAACCAGCAAGCTATTGTATTTCACACGTGTGTTCCAAAAATAGCAAATATAGATCATTCTATACATAGAATTGCAAGCAATCACCAAGATAGTGCACCAATGGATAGTAGAACTCAAGAGAACCATGTATAAGCATGAAATGAGATAGAGAAGAGAGAAGATGACTCTTTCCATGAGTTACATCCTTTTATAACAGGTCCAAACCCTATTTGGCCACTTGGCTTTCCCACCAAAATGCTAACCCTACCAATTTTGGGTCTACATTCAATTTACCCAACTTATTCAAATTGAATCTACTCAAACTCGCATTCTATCTTTCCCACACTTTCAAAAAGTGTTTATTCAAATGAGATTTAGACTAACTTTGAAAAGTCAACCTCTAAATCTAAAACAAGTTTTGGCCTAAATATGCCAAATATGGAAATATTGCAAAATGTGAGGAAACTAGTTGAATCTTTCACAGTAGCCACAAGATAGCCATACTGGTTCAATCAGTGAGATAAAGTGGTAGCTCTACATCTTTGATGGTGGAGCTGGTTATGATCTTCATTCAAACCTCAAGAGCTCTTAGTCTCACACTATTTCACAAAGAACATAACATTAAATCTAAATCCTAAAATTTACAAAAAACATAATATTAAATCAAACTCTTCTATCTATATTTTCTTGCTCTCTCTCATGTTTCTCACACACATCCTTCTCTTTCTCTCTCATTTGCTCATGATCATATCATTAAGACACATATTTGTGTTTAACTACACAAAATATACAATACAAGAAAAAGTTACAATGAAAAAAATCTTAGTTGCACATAACCAAACAAAAGAATCGTACTTGGAATGAGAGAAATGGAATTGATAGAGTTGAGAAGAAGCGCCAAAAGCCGATCTCCAACAATCTCCTGCAAGAATAAAAAATAAGAAAACCCTAGAAAAATGACGCGGCTTTGCGAATTCGGTCATGGACGTCGGATTCCAATATTTTTATTATTCGTCGGAATCCGACGTCCACTTTGTGCTTTTTTTTTTTGCACGGACATGTGACTATACGTTCTATCATTGCTATTTCTACTTTCTATAGTTGGGAGATCCAGCAAATGGACGTTAATTCTGCTTTTCTTAATAGAGTGCTGGATGAAGAGGTGTATTTAGCACAATCTCAAGGATTTGTTGAGTTAGGGAGAGAGCATCTTGTTTGTAAACTCAACAAAGCAATTTATGGATTGAAGCAAGCACTACGGGCATGGTACTCTTGCATTGATGAACACTTCAAGCAAAGGGGAATGGTAAAGAGTGATGCTGATCCTAATCTTTACATTCTAAGGCAAGATTCAGATATGGTGTTCATTGTGTTGTACGTGGATGATTTGATTATCACAAGAAGTAATGAGAGCTTAATTGATGAAATCAAATCAGATCTTTCCAATGCTTATGACATGAGCAATCTAGGATTGATGCACTATTGTCTTGGCATTGAAGTATGGCAAAAGTTGCAGATTATTTTCATTGGAACGAAGAAGATGGTTGCTGACATCGTCACAAAGGCCTTAGACAAAGGTTTGATCGAGAAACAGAGGAGCAATCTTGGAGTCATAAAACTACCATGCTTTGAGAGGGAGCTGAAGAAACAAGATATTTCTGTTACCAAAGCTCTGCTCGCTCTTGACTCCCAACCTAACGAATATCTCGAAGACCTCAAAAAATGAAGAACTCGAAGACCTCAAAAATGAAGATCTCGAAGACGAAATATTCGCCACAATAGGAGAAGGTCAAATGACGTGAAACGAAAATGTTCGAGACACCCGAAGGTCGAATACTTTTGTCACCTCATAATCGAAAGGACCGAAAGATCAAAGAAGTACCGTAAAGTGCAAATTCCTGATATGATATAATGATGCTAGCAGAAGAGGGTTAGGATGTGCCTAATCCACCGCCCTTGTAATCTATGATTAGTCTTACTATGTTTAATCTATCTAATCAAGATATTACTCTAAATATATGCAATTGCTAGATGCACCAGAAACAATATACATATACAGATAGACAAAAATACAGAATAGAGAAGTCTGCCAGTGTGTGAGATTTTTGCAAGCAGGATCCACAGAGATCCAAGTAGTCCACTAGTAAGCGAGATACTATTTGTGGGGAAACATTGCTTCTCTCACGCCAATGCACTGTGTGGGTCTGTCACACAGTGCTTAAACCAAGAGAATCAATAGATGATGTTGTAGCCATTATGCACATATCATTCTAAATTGTCTGATCTCGATTGAATTATTGTTTGCTTATTGTTCGTGTATCTCATTTGTTTGTTTTATCTATTTTGCACATAGGTTCAATCTTGTTGAATGCTAAATTAACTTAAACGTAGGTCAAAAGTGTCTGTCTACATTCTGGAGGATTGTAGGAATGATACATCAGGCAATGACTAGCAATCATATCCGAACTCCATCCGAATCTATTCACATTTTATAATCTATCTAGCCACCTTCGATGACTTCAAATATCAAGTCACTCAACTACTTCCGAAATATGTGAAGTATGTGAAGTGTTTGACAAAACCGTCAACTTCGACGATCGACAGATCCAACTACTTCTGAAATATCCGAAGTATGTGAAGCATGCGACCAAAGTATGTGAAGTCGTTGAAATATGCAACCAAAGTATGTGACAAATGAAGAAACTTAATGTATCTACCCACAAAGTGCTTTTAGCTTGTGAGCCTTCACATGTAGAAATACATGAGATTTTTACACAGGCAACAACCGACTCAACTGAAGTCATCAACTTACCGAAGTATCTGATGCCAATGAGTTGCCAAGGCACCAATCTCAAAGTCATCGACGATGCCAAAGAGGCTAAAGTCCCTGAAGACAACAAAGGCAAACCACTCCCCAAAGGCCAAAGTTCTTGAAGTGTCCGAAGTAACCAAAGTGATTGACAAGACTCAACCTCAACTAAGTGCCAAAGCCAAAAGTCGAGCAAGTCGAGACTAGCCACGTCAAACGCCGAGTATGTCATCAAAGCTCGACGAGCATGATAGTTTGAATGTCACGACTCAATTTTTAAGTCCTTGTAGTTAAGCAAAGTAGCAAGACGTAGTTAGCTGATGTTTTAGCTTAAACTATCTTGTAATGCTTAGTTAATTAAGTTCTTGTAATCAGAACAAACATGCTATATGTATTGGAGATTGGATACAGACATTGTAAGCATACACAGAGTGCCGGTGTGTGGAAGTAGTGGATGAGTGTTAGTCATGCAGTAGCAAACACACATCACCACACTCACACTTACATAGAATTAGTAGTAGCTAGTTTCTATTTGTGAGAGAGAATACATCTCTTGCACCAATGCGCTGATCTGGAAAACAGACAATGGTCAAAAAAATCATTGTTGTATACTTGATTTTGGTAATATAGACAAGTAATCAATGTATGCAATCTTTGAATGTTGTGATGCTTGCTCGTTTCATAAGTAGATATACTTTCGTTGTCATTTGACATTATCTACTATTCATAGATTAGTATTAGATTAGCAGTAGTGATCTGTAGCTCGGAGGACGTCTGATCGCAGAATGAAACAATAGCTTTCCAAGACAGATCAGTTCCATCTGAGCTCTCATTAGTGAATCACGACTAGCTCCAACTTTGAAGTGCTCGAAGTCTCTCCTATCAGAGCCCAGATTCACAGCAGTGGTATCAGAGCTGCTTGGAGAACTGAAGTCATCGAAGTCGACATCAAGATTCATAGTAGTGGTATCAGAGCCGTGTGAAAGATTCAACTAGTTTCATCACATTTTACAATATTTCCATATTTGGCATATTTAGGCCAAAACTTGTTTTAGACTTAGAGGTTGACTTTTCAAAGTTCATTAGTCTAAATTTCACTTGAATAAACACTTTTTGCAAGTATGGGAAAGATAGAATGCGAGTTTGAGTAGATTCAATTTGAATAAGTTGGGTACATTGAATGTAGACCTAAAATTAGTAGGGTTAGCATTTTGGTGGGAAAGCCAAGTGGCCAAATAGGGTTTGGACCTGCTATAAAAGGATGTAACTCATGGAGAGAGTCATCTTCTCTCTTCTCTATCTCATTTCATGCTTATACATGGTTCTCTTGGGTTCTACTATTTATTGGTGCACTATCTTGGTGATTGCTTGCAATTCTATGTGTAGAATGATCTATATTTGCTATTTTTGGATCTACACGTGTGAAATACAGTAGCTTGCTGGTTTTGTATGGATAGAAACAGTACATAATCATTTCATTCAAGTTTGATCAAGCTCTATTGGTGTTTGCATCTCAAATTGTGTGTAGATGCTGATTTTTCTACATTGGTGAGATTGGTAGTATATTTCTCTTTCTAACCAAAGATCATTCAAGTAGATTGGATCTTAAGGATCTAAAATCTTTCACATGGTACCAGAGCTTGTGTTTCAGGTTATGAAGGAGGAAATCAGATCTATCAATGATTTGGTGAAGATATCAAGTCTAGAGCATGCTAGAGAGGATTCTACACCAAAATCGGATTTTTTGCTTTTGTAGATTGGATCTTTTGTAGATCAAAACACTAAATAGATCAATATACTTGTTCAATTCTGATTTTTTAATTTGCATACTGGATTTGGCCGATTTTTGGATCATTTGTTCAGCCTAAGTGGTGGCTTATAGATTGCATATCAAATTTTCAGCATTTGCATGTAGAATTCGAATAGTCAATTTTTTGTGATTTTGTCAAAACCCTAATTTTGATTGGATATCTAGATAGTGAGATTACTAGACTTCATTTGAGTGTGTTTCAATCTTAGGAAGTGGCAAAAGTCATTAGATTGAGGATAGATCATAGGTTGATCAAGATTCCATGATTCTATGTGTTGATTTGCTTGGATAAGTGCTAGAAGAGAATTTGTGAGATAGTTTCAAATCTTGGTGACTTATTTTGAAAGCATTTGTTGTTGTTCAAAGGAGTGCTTTGTGCATTGAAGAAGGTTGAAAGAGAAGATCAGGTCATTGCTACATGGCAACCTCAATTAGAGTCATGTTGGAAGCCAATGATAGGCTTACCTCAAGTAACTATTCATTGTGGAAAATGAGGATGGAGTCACTTCTTGATATGAATGATGTTTTGGATACTGTTGTATGCTTGGAGGACAGAACAGCAATACAACAAGATCAATTGAGGTATGACAAGAGGGCCAAGAAGGCTCTACACATGATACAGATGAATGTTACCAATGAACTTCTCAAGGAAGTTGGTAAGTGCACATCATCTTTGGAAGCTTGGAATTCGTTGAAGAAGCTTTATGAATCCAAGTCTACTTCTAGAGTGTTGACTCTAAGAAGACAAATCTTTTCTTGTTTGCAAAATAATGAGGAAAGTCCAAGTACTTTTGTTTTGAGAATGAAAGCATTGAATGATGAGTTAGCTTGCATAGATGAAAGCATTAAGGAAGGAGAGCTTATTCAAGTGATTCTTAATGGCTTGTTGGATGCTCATGCTAACATTGTTCAAAGTATTGCTATTCAAAAGACTTTGCCAAGTTTGATGGATCTTCAAGAGATCTTGACCAATTAGGAATATAGGCTTCAAGCAAGATGTGGACCTACATCGACACTTCAAGAGGATGCTATGTTCACAAAGGGCAAATTCAAGGGCAAAATCAAAAGTAAGTGGTCTAAAGGGCAAGAGCAAGTGGACGCTTCTTCAAGTGGCAAAAAGAAAGATAGATCAAAGCTCAAGTGCCTCTATTGTGACATCAAAGGACACTTTGCAAGTGAGTGCTACAAGAAGAAGAGAGATCAAGGAGACAAGCAAGGTAGTCTTACTCTTGATGAGGATGGTTTGGATGTTTAAGATGCAAATGATGATGCTTTTGTGATGTCTTCATGTATGCTTGCTAATGATGGAGATCTAGATCCTTGGTGGAACAAGTTCACACATGACCTTTCACAAAGAGTACTTCACTTCTTTTTTGGCATATGGAGATGACAAGAGGGTGATCTACACGACCAATGATGGTGAGTGTGCAATCAAAGGGATTGGCACAATTCCTATTTCTCTCTCTACAAATAGGAATGTTCATTTGGAGGATGTCTTGTTTATTCCATCTATCACCAAGAATTTGCTTAGTGTGAGTCAAATGCTAAGTGAGGGCCTCAAGGTGGAGTTTGATGGAGATGCTTGTTTGATCAAAAGGAAGGATGTCTTGATTGGAAAAGGTAAGAGGAAAGGGAAGTTGTTCAAACTTGATGCTTGTGTTATTGCTAACCAAGTTGGATGTGTTGCAAGGGAGCAAATTTCTATTCAAGAGGTTTGGCAAAAAAAGGATGGGACACCTCAACTTCAAGTCATTGGAGGTAATGGCAAGGAAGAAGGTTGTGATTGGTCTTCCAAGTTTCTTAAGTAATGACAAGAATGTTTTTGAGTCTTGTGCTTTGTCTAAGTCACATAGACTACCTTATACTAGATCTATTTCTAGATCTACAAAGCCTTTTCAACTGGTACATTCGAATATTCATGGATTTACTACAATTAGCAATAATGGAGCTAAGATGTATGTAACATTCATTGATGATTTTAGTAGATTTTGTTGGATCTATCTACTAAAGAGCAAGTATGAAGTGTATGATGTCTTTGTCAAGTTCAAGAATGCAAGGGAGAACCAGTTTTCCACAAAGATCAAGTGCTTGAGAGGTGACAATGGTGGTGAGTACATATCTAACAAGTTCAAGGCCTTTTGTGATGAGCATGGGATCAAGAGGGAGTATACAACATCAAGGACCCCACAACAAAATGGAGTGGCTGAAAGGAAGAATAGGACTTTATGTGAAAGTTCTAAAGATATGAGGTTAAGTGCTAATGTTGACAAACCATTTTGGGATCAAGCTTTGTTGTGTGCCAATTTCTTGTGCAATAGGTGGCCGAGTGCTATTTTGGATGGAAGGACACCTTTTGAGATGCTATTCAAGAGGAGGCCGAGTGTCAACTTTCTAAGAACCTTTGGATGCACATGCTATGTCAACATTACTCTTGATGATAGGACCAAGGAGGATCCATCTTCAAGAAGAGGTATTTTTGTTGGATATAGTGAGGTGAGTAAAGCCTACAAGGTTTACATTCCTTCTACTAGCAAAGTGATTGCTGGTAGAGATGTCATTTTTGATGAGGGGAACATTCCAAAGGTGTCTTCAAGCATGATTGATGGTAGAGTGGATGGATCTAACATTCTTGATGTTGATGAGAAGGATCTTACTTTGGATGGTGGTGATGATGGACCTTCATCAAGTCAAAAGCCAAGGAGAACATCAAGAGAAAGACAAGTACCTTCAAGGCTCACATATGATCAAAAGGGTAAGCAAGTAGTTTCTAGAAATTCTGTTGCTTTCCTAACCTCTTTGGATGAGCCTACAAGTGTAGATCAAGCAAGGAAAGAAGAGGAGTGGATCCAAGCAATGAATCTCGAGTATCAAGCTCTTATGAAGAATGGAACATGGAGATTGGTGGAGTTGCCTAAGGACAAGAAAGCTATTGGATGCAAATGGATCTTCAAGGTGAAGACAAACCAAGATGGATCTATCAACAAGTACAAGGCAAGGTTAGTGGCAAAAGGATATCCTCAACAACAAGGAATTGACTATGATGAGACCTTTGCACCCGTGGCAAAGATGGTAAGCATTCGAGTCATCATTTCACTTGCTACACTTTATGGATGGGATCTATGGCAAATGGACATTTCAAATGCATTCTTGAATGGTGATCTTGAGGAGGAAGTATACATGGGGCAACCCGAGAGCTACATTTCATCAATAAAGCCAAATCACGTGTGTCTTCTACAAAAGAGTTTGTATGGCCTTAAGCAAGCACCAAGGAGTTGGTATGCTAAGCTTAACACTTTTTTACTCTCTCAAGGCTTTGTTACGAGTGAGTATGATCATTCACTTTATTATAGGTTTGATGGAAATGATGTTACCATCTTGCTAATCTATGTGGATGATATCATCTTGAGTGGTGGATACAATCAAGATGTGGAGGATATCAAGAATGCTCTTAAGAAGGAGTTTGAGGTGCATGATCTTGGTAATTTTCATTACATTTTAGGAATAGAATTCATTAGATCTTATCAATCTACTTTCATTTGTCAATAGAAGTATGCTATTTCTATTCTAGAAAAATTTCATATGATAGATGCAAAAGCTATTGATACACCTATGGAGTCTCATGTAAAGCTAACTATAAGAGGTAATGAAAGATCCTTCTAGGACATTACTCTCTATAGGAAGCTAGTTGGTTCACTCATCTAACTAACCATTACTAGAGCTGATGTAAGCTATTGTGTTGTAAGATTGAGTCAATTCATGCAAGATCCTAGTGAGGAGCATTGGAAGCTAGGAAAGTGAGTTTTGAGGTACATCATTGGAGCTCGAGATTTTGGCATATTGTATAAGGGATCATCACCTAATCTTTTTGGATTTTCAGATTCGGACTATGCTGGAGATGTAATGGATAGGAAATCCATTAGTGCTTATTGTATTTTCATAGGTGATGGAGCTACATCATGGATGTCAAAGAAACAAGCCACTATCTCATTGTCATCTAGTGAGGCCGAGTACAAAGCTCTTACACATTGCACAAAGGAGATGGTATGGATCAAGAGGATGATCAAGGATCTTCACTTGCTGGATTTTTCAGAGAGCCCAATAATCTTTTGTGACAATCAATCAGCCCAAAGAATGGCATCCAATCCTATCTTTCATGCTAGGAGCAAGCATATTGAGATACAATATCATTTTGTGAGGAGGCGAGTCATTGCAAAGGAGTGGAGCTTCAACATGTGTCTTCAAGTGAATGTGTAGCTGATACCTTCACCGAAGCATTGGGAAAAGACTTGTTCATGAAGCATAGGACTTCACTTGGAGTATTATCAAAGTCTATGCTAAAACTAGTTGAAGAGGGAGTGTGAAAGATTCAACTAGTTTCATCACATTTTGCAATATTTCCATATTTGACATATTGAGGCCAAAACTTATTTTAGACTAAGAGGTTGACTTTTCAAAGTTCATTAGTCTAAATTTCATCTGAATAAACACTTTTTGAAAGTATGGGAAAGATAGAATGCGAGTTTGAGTAGATACAATTTGAATAAGTTGGGTACATTGAATCTAGACCCAAAATTAGTAGGGTTAGCATTTTGGTGGGAAAGCCAAGTGGCCAAATAGGGTTTGGACCTGCTATTAAAGGATGTAACTTGTGGAGAGAGTAATATTCTCTCTTCTCTATTTCATTTCATGCTTATACATGGTTCTCTTGGGTTCTACTATCCATTGGTGCACTCTCTTGGGGATTGCTTGCAATTCTATGTGTAGAATGATCCATATTTGCTATTTTTGGATCCACACGTATGAATACAGTAGCTTGCTGGTTTTGTATGGACAACAACAGTACATAATCATTTCATTCAAGTTTGATCAAGTTCTATTAGTGTTTGCATCTCAAATTGTGTGTAGATGCTGATTTTTCTACATTGGTGAGATTGGTAGTGTATTTCTCTTTCTAACCAAAGATCATTCAAGTAGATTTGATCTTAAGGATCTGAGATCTTTCACAAGCCACAAAGGTTAATCATAGTCTCGTCGCTGAGACTATGGCTTCCACTAGCAACATCCAATTGAAGATTTGCACAGTTTTTGAAGTACGTCACGGGTCGAATTTCTTGGCCTGAAAGGTAAAGGCTTCACTCATACTCAGAGGAGAAGCATTATGGCCATGGGTCTGCATAAATACAAGTAAATTTCCAAAGGCGAAAAATGCAAAAAAGATGACACTATGTTTTTACACACGATTTGTGACAGGCGAAAAAGATGACACTGCCCTACAAATGCCGAAGGTGCCCTAATGGAAAAGCGAAGGTAACTTGTAAATCAAATTTTAAGGCATTTGTCAGTGTAAATCAAATTTTAAGCTATTCACAGTCTAACTTGTCAAAATTTGAAAATATGACCGCCATCCACAAATTCAAATCAGGGAAAAAAGCATCCCTGCACTGGAATGAAAATTTGAGTGCCATCTCCAAATATGAACGCCATCTTCACATTGGACTGAGATTAAGAGCATATCCACATCGGACTGAAAATATGAGGGACAAAGTATATAAAATAATTAAAGATAAGTACTTTGTTTTGTTTTGTACTATTTTGTTTTGTCTTGTTTTATCTGATGACGACATTGTATCATCTACATTTGGATATTTCTAATGCTTTGGCACCCATATAGAGACGAGGAGGCAAAGGAGTACCAATATCTATTGCTGATCATTCCCGTTATAGGGTAGAAGGAAAAACGGACTTGGATTTGTGGACTGACGGATCATTGTATCCTCAAGATCCTAGCACATTGACTCATCCCAAATTCTCTTCAATAACTAATCTAGTAATATGCATATGCAATGGGCATAATGGATTATTAGGATATTGTGAGAGATTGCAAAACTATGAAAATCAGTTTTCATTGAAAAAAGTTCACTTTTTAGAATGTGAGTTGATTCGCATATCCTCTTTTTATCAAAAAAGAGATTGTCATGTCCAAAAGACTTTAGAGAAAAATAAACAACTTAAAAGAAATAATGAATCATTACAGAAGAATAATGATTCATTACAAAAGATAGTGTTCGATATCAAATCAGAACTAGATCGAATGCAAGCAATCTTACAATCTATTCGTATGGAAAACTTACAATTACTGAAGGATGTGGAAGAGGCTAAGAAAAAGTCATCAATAAAAAGTGTATTATGCAATTACAAAATTGGAGCTTTTAGCCCAAATTGAATTTTGCAAAACACATACATCAGATAAACAAACGCATAGTAAAACTTTTAAGCTTACACATTTAGCATCATCATCTACTGCAACTAGATCGGGATGATCTATATTGTGACCACCAATTGAAGAAGAGTCATCAGCAAATTTTATAACCGATGGACGAGGGAATCTCAGCTGGGCTTGGAATGTAATAAATTCCTCATCAAAAGGAAAACTTCATCCGTGAGCACTAACCTGTGCCATAGTCCAGGACAAACATTCCTCACCAGTCAAAATTCCCTCCTCACCATCATAGTCAATGCTTGACACTAAGTCTTCAGTTTCAAAATCAACAATGTCAAAGAACTCAGTAATGGTGCTTGACAATAAACAAAGCACCTCATCCTCACGATAATAAAAAAAAACACATGAATCTATCATTGTAATATACACATCTTCATTTATATAATATTCCGGTAGATCAAAAAAGCATTTAGAATGTAATTTAGCAATATCCTCCTCAGTATTGGCATTAGAGCCAATGAAAGCATCTCTCAACATATAAGAATCTACATTCAAATATTCAATCTCTTTATCAGGAGTATCAATCAAGAAATGACTAATATCCTTAATGAAATGTTCAGTAGTGGAGGATGAAGGGATCTCAGTATCAGGAATCAAAGTACCTGACTTTACTGGGATTTGTACCAAAAGGCAAAACACAAATCCGGTCTGATACTCTAGAAAACGACATTTTCGATTACAAACATTACATTCACTGAAATTCTTAGATTGATCAAAAAGTTTAGTGTACATCCTGTCTAGCTGTTGCTTATAATGAGAAAAAGTATGTACAAGATCAGTGAAATGCATAAACGACAAATTAGACACAAAGATTGGAGGGATACTGACTATATCCCTGAATTTGATATACTGGTCATAAAAAACATCAGGACTCTATTGTGCCATACCGAACACATTTAGAAAAGGCCGAAAGAGAGACTTGAAGTACTCTATGCACTCACTTATACTGAACTCAGAGAAAAAACTAGACAACAAATGCTTACAACTAGGATCAGAGGAGGAAGCCATTGAATAGTATTAAATTTGTGCGAGAGGGGAGTAACCGAAGATGAAGGGAGAACACTATGCACTCACAGAAGCGATATGTATGAACGATGTATCGCTCTTGTGTGCGTAAAGAAACAGAATACAATAAGGGAACAAACAAGGCGCGCACGAAAGCTATATGTGACTAAAATAGATATAAAATACACGCGTAGAGAACTGATATGAGCGAAACCCAAGAAAGTCAAAAAAATAGAATTTCAAGGATCGTGCTCTTCACAGATTCCACTGAACCTGTGAACACAATTTTTTTTTGTTCTTCTTTTTGTTACTTCTGTAGGTTACGGTTCTTTACAGTTCGGTCTTCTTATTAGAACGATTTCCAAGCAGAAGCGTTTTCTCATATTGCAATGAGTATTCCCAGCTTGTCAGTGGGGAGAGACGGATTTGTTACTCAGCTACATGCATAAACAAGCCCTACAACCAGTCCTAGCTCAATATGGATCAACGTTCTGAATTAGGGAGCAATTCTACAATCTATCTACTAAAAATAGGGAACAAAACAATGACAAGATTACTCAGCAAGAAACAAGAAACAAGAAAACTAGATTCCTAACAGCACTCTAGCAGCCAAGAATCAAGAAACACCCATTTCTTGATGCTTGGAATGCCCAACAATCAAGAACTAAAATGTAAAAGAATATGTAGGATCTTCACCACATTTCAACCTATTTAGTTTACTTGAATGCTAATTCCTACATTAATCCACAAACAAGAAATGAAATCTAATCCACAACTAAAAAGCAAGAGAGTAAGCAAGAAGTCTAATCAATTCACAAACAAAAAAGGAAATCTAAACACGCTCATAGGAATTTCACTCAAGAACATTGCCATGAACAAGGAGGTTTACAATCATCAAGAACCCATGGAAGATATCCTTTATTCACTCAAGAGAACTTGATAATACATTCAAAGCTCCCTCACAAGAGGGGGAGGCACTTAAATAACCAAGAGGGCTGCCCATGTGGAGCCCAAGTGGCAATTCCACCAAATTAGAAATTACATGTGGAAATTGCCCTTCTACTAGAGGTCACCATCAAAAGGTGGCTCACACTAAATTATTTTAGGGGGGTCTACATTTATTTACAAGGCCTAGGAAATATTACTAGCTCCTACATGGTCGTTCCTTTTCTAGGGTACACCATGTAGGCTCAAATAGATAATTCGCTGCCATCCTAGCTAGATTTCTCGGCTCTCATGATCGGTTGTCAGCTTCTTCTGCTCTCCACCTTCTGAGACCTCCTCGGTCATGGGGGAGAGATACTCTGTGTCTTCAGCTTGGCTCGACATCCGGGAATTCTCTGGAATTTGCTAACATTATCCACCCCTAATTTGTTGCGAGACCCACTGCAACACAGGCGATGTCGTTTTGCTTGGCACTTGGAAAAGCGTGGATCTTCGTTCGCTTCCGTAAAACCAGGTGCTTATTATCCGCAAAACTGTTTCTCAAAAATGAAGGTCTTTCAATGGCCGCTATATTCCAGCCCTCTTGAGAACCTCTTACGAGTCCTACTCGCCTTGCCGTCTTGCAGTTTGTTTTTGCTCGCCCAACTTTCGTCCGAAGGCTTTAAATACTTGGAAGCGGAGCTTACTTCCGAAGTTTAGTGGGCCCAGGTATTCTCTTATCTTTTCAATACAACCCATCTCCTACCAATCTTCCACCATGGTCACATATCGTGTTGACATGAAGGCTGCTCCATAGTATAGCTGGGCCATCATCTCATGGTCTTCCTCTGACTGGAGGGCTACGTTGGGATTGATCTTGATCGGATCTAAACCACGATCCCAGAAACAATCTTGCTGCATCAGAAAGGCAATAGATCGACAGTATTCGGCACTTTCTTGGATGCATGGATTGGCACTTGTTTTGTATTTGTGTCCAAAATCAAGTAGCTATAGCCTCAGATCATCTGGGAAGATTTTCTCTAAAATTCCCGGAATTACTGGCCAGTTCACCAACTCGACCCCTGGCTTTTCTTCTGGCCATGGATTCTGCATTTGAGTGGCATGTAGAATGGATCTATACGCTTCCATGCCAGTGCCTTTAGGTACTCTTGGAGTCGCCTGCTATCCTTTAGAATTTTATTACGCCATTCCGATTGCGGTTGTAATGCCGCAATGATCTCGGCCTTGGTGGAGTATTGGCTTTGATCTATCTCGTCTTTGCCTCCCCTCATGTTGGGAGGGTATTTCCTTTCGAACTTCTTTGATTCCTTTGTATCAGCCATCTTGCTCCTGGGCCTGGTAGGAGAAGCTGTCCTACGTGGTTGTGGTGGCCTTGCCAGGTAATCATCCAGAGCCTTGGTGCTCGTATCCTTGTCCTTGGCTTGTTCACTCGTTGATGGCTCAGCTGCACTCGTGTCTTGCCTGGATGAGAATCTTCTCGTTTCTGGTGGGTCTGCCAGGAAATCGTCATTATCCCCAATTTCAAGGTTAGTTTCTAGAAGGTCAGGGATGGAATGATCTGGAGAGAGGGGTGCAGGGACGACACGCTTAGGAGGAGGTGGGTTTAACAAATTATACACCGCACCGGGGGAGTGGAGTTGTTGAAGGAACTTGTCCCGTCGGGCTTTGTATGTGTCAGTTGCACCTTTTGATGGGCCTATTATTCTGGTAGGCGGTGGTGGAGAGAGAGAAGATGAAAAAATAGGGTAAGTTGGAATGAATGTTTCGAAAAAATTAAAAGCGGAATAAGAGGAGGGGTTAAAAGTGGGAGGGGGAGGGGAAAAAGCCCTGGAAGCAGCTTCCACTCTCTGGCCACCCAATTCCAAACTACCATCTGATGGTCGGGTTTGCCCGTCCTTATTTCCGGCTCCATCATTCCCATCATTTTCCCGTGGTTTCTTCGAATGAGCACCTGCTTGGGCCTTGCACGCCATGTCTCACAACTGGGTCACCTTGTCCAAGACTTGCTGCAAGGCCTTCGTTGTGTCTTCTAGCTGTTTCTGGGACTCCAAGATGATCTTTTCTTACTTGGCCACAATATTCTCGAAATTATTTTTCTCGGCTTCCCGTTCTTGGATTAGCCGCACGTACTTTTCCATCCGGATGGCTGAGGCCTGTGAGGCCTGGAATTGTATGTCCTCGGGCTTATCTAGAGGGGCATCAACTATCATAGCACCTGATGATCCGTCTCGTACTTGGTCAATCTGGACCATCTGGTGCTTTAGTTGTTGCTGGACATCTTCATCTTTTGACCGACCATCACGGATCTAATTTCCTCTGTATCTTTTTTCTTCTCTTTGGCCAGCCTCTGTTGTTGCACAATTTCTTGGTTCTGGCACTGAATCTTGTTCTCGAGCATTTGATGTTGGCTTACCAACCAATGCATATGGTAGCTTGCTTCGGATAGGCCGATCATTGAGTGCTTAGCTACTTCGGAGAGCTTCTCAGGGTTCATGAGGGTTGGGTATTGATCAAGAGTGTGGGATGGTGAAGCTAATCCAAAAAATAGACATTGTGTCAGAACTGAAGATGGAGGTGGAAGAAGTAGAGGAATGATGTTAGTGGCAATGGTGGTTGTGGTGGTGATGGTGGTGGTGGTGGTTATTGGGGGGGTCAGACTTCTTTCTGACTGATCTACCTTCTCTGTTTCATTGTTGCTTATTTCCATCAGGTCCGCAGCATCAAAATATTGCGAAGTCTCCAAGGTGTGGACTTGTTGGGCCTGAGGCTATTGACCTTGTGGCTGCTGGGCCGCTTCCGTATCTTGGGGACTGGAACTCCCCGCTTATCCCCCCAAAAAAATGTTGCATGTGGTGACGTTGGTGGCGTTGGTGTGGTAACCAATGTGGGTGGGGTGGTGACTTTCACTACAAGAATTGCCGCGATTTCCGATGGGATTTCCGACATGAAATCGCGTTTTATTTTTTTTTGGATCGACGCGAGCATTGAAAAATATGTCGCTATAAGGTCGTCGAAATTTGTCGCATTTAAAATCTGTCGGAATCCGACACCAAGCCCAAAATCGACAAACGGCCGGTAAAAACGAACCGGAGTGCATGCCACATAGACGTCGGATTCCGACGGCCCGGCCACGTGGACGTTGGAATTCGATGTCCACGTGGAAAAAAAAAATCGAATTTTTTTTTCTGCCACGTGGACGTTGCTGGCGGGGCCGTCGTAATCCGACGTCCATGTGGAAAGAAAAAACTTGAAAAAAAATTTCACTTTTTTTTTTTCTACCACGTGGACGTCGGATTCAGACGTCCATGTGGCCGGACGTGGCAAAAAGAAAACCGTGGCAAAAACCACCGATACTCCAATCGACAGGAATTTGAAGTGCATACGAAAAATAAATGATTAGGAAAAATAACATAGATGAAACGAATTGAAAATAGATAAAGCCATACCTATTTCTGAGTGCATATGCATTTAGCCGAAAAGCGAAAAAGTGCTAGTCATGAATGCTTCAATTGATTCTACTATGTTTGTCACTTTGCTTATGTCCTTTGTTAGGACAGAACTGCTCTCAACTAGAACAGCCATGAGCGAGGGCTCGCATTGACAATAAATCAGTGAGTTCTCAATGGTCGTTGATAGATCAGCTTTAGACAACAGTTGCAAGCTCTCTTTTCATGGTCGTGAAGGCTCAGTTAGCCGAGTCTCTGATCTGACAACTAGCTAAGTGATGGCTATCCTTCATATCTAATACTCATAGGCGTAGTGAACGCTTGCAAAGTAGTAGCAGCGATGGTCAGATGTATTATAGAGGTAGCGATGGTAATAATCACATCTCTCAACTCTCTTTTGGAAATCAGCAATAATCCTTCAGTATTTTGGAAGTCAACGTTCAATTCCTCAACAACTATAATGTGATTGAATGGTCAGATAACTCACTCATCTAGCAACAATGGTACACCAGCTCTCCAAATATCTTGCAAGAAAAATTGGATTCTAACTCACAGAGCAAAGATAATTAAGCACTCCATAGCCAAGATATCTCAAGCTTCCAATGGAGATAGTGAGTCAATGGCACTCTTCAGAGTTCATTTTGAGTTCTGATTTTCAATAGAAATGCCATCATATCGAACACATTTCACTAGCTTTCTCTAGCTGATATCTCATTTTATATGTATCAGACAACGATGGATTACCCTTTAAGGCTTTATAAGGAGTAGCAACAAGATAGCCATACTGGATCAATCAGTGAGAAAAAGTGGTAGCTCTACATCTTTGATGGTGGAGCTGGTTGTGATCTTCATTCATTCCTCAAGAGCTCTTAGTCTCACACTATTTCACAAAGAACATAACATTAAATCTAAACCCTAAAATTTACAAAGAACATAATATTAAATCAAACTCTTCTATCTATATTTTCTTGCTCTCTCTCGTCTCTCACACACATCCTTCTCTTCCTCTCTCATTCACTCATGATCATAAATCATTAAGACACATATTTGTGTTTAACTACACAAAATATACAATACAAGGAAGATAGTGGACAAGAAAAAGTTACAAAGAAAAAAATTTTAGTTGCACATAACAAAACAAAAGAATCATACTTGGAATGAGACAAATGGAATTGATAGAGTTGAGAAGAAGAGCCAAAAGCCGATCTCCAACAATCTCCTACAAGAATAAAAATTAGAAAAACCCTAAAAATATGACGCGGCTTTGAGAATTCGGTCACGGACGTCAGATTCCGATATCTGTATTATCCGTCAGAATCCGACGTCTGCTTTGTGCGTTTTTTCTTTTGCACGGACAAGAGACGTCATCCATTTAAAAAGTTCCAGTCTCCAAAATGGGATGTCGGATTCCGACATTTTTATTGGCCATTGAAGTCTGGCGTCTGTGAAAAAAAATTTCGACAAATTTTTTTTTCCTCCAACAAATGTCTTTTTTTTTTTTTTTGTGTCGAATTTCGACGTATTATTATGTCGGATTCCGAATTATGAAATTTGTTTGAATTGGCAATATCCAATCGAAGATTTGCACAATACTTGAAGTAGACGGGTCAAATTTCTTGGACTGAAAGGTAAAGACTTCACTCATACTCAGAGGAGAAGCATTATGGCCATGGGTCTGCATAAATACAAGTAAATTTCCATAGGCAAAAAAAGCCAAAAAGACGACACTGTGATTTTACACATGATTTTCCTTCTGCTCTCCTCCTTCTGAGACCTCCTCGGTCATGGGGGAGAGATACTTTGTGTCTTCAACATGGGCTCGACATCTGGAGATTCTCTGGAATCCGCTAACATTATCCATCCCTAATTTGTTGCAGGACCCCACTGCAACACAGGCGATGTCATTCCACTCGGCACTTGGAAAAGCGTGGATATTCATTCGCTTCCGTAAAACCAGGTGCTTATTATCCACAAAACTGTTTCTCAAAAATGAAGGTCTCTCAATGGCCGCTACATTCCAACCCTCTTGAGAACCTCTTGCAAGTCCTTCTCTCCTTGTCGTCTTGCCGTTTATTTTCACTCTCTCATGTTTTGCCCCAGGGCTTCAAATACTTGGAAGCAGAGCTTACTTTCGAAGTTTACTGGCCCTAGGTATTCTCTTATCTTTTCAATAAAGCCCATCTGCTGCCAGTCTTCCACCATGGTCACATATCGTGACGACATGAAGGCCGCTGTGTAGTAGCCAGGCCATCATCTCATGGTCTTCCTCTGACTGGAGGGCTACATTGGGATTGATCTTGATCGGATCTAAACCACAACATGAAGGCCACTCTGTAGTAGCTGGGCCATTATCTCATGGTCTTCCTCTGACTGGAGGGCTACATTGGGATTGATCTTGATCGAATCTAAACCACGATCCAAGAAACAATCTTGTTGCATCAGAAAGGCCATAGATCGACAATATTCGACACTTTCTTGCATGCATGTATCGGCACTTGTTTTGTATTTGTGCCCGAAATCAAGTAGCTGTAGCTTGAGATCATCTAGAAAGATTTTCGCTGAAATTCCCGGAATCACTGGCCAGTTCCCCAACTCAACCCGTGGCTTTTCTGCCGGCCATGAATTTCTATGTTTGAGCGACATGTAGAATGGATCTATACGCTTCCATACCAGTGCCTTCAGGTAATCTTGGAGTCGACTGCTATCCTTTAGGATATTATTATGCCATTTCGGATGCGTTTGTAATGCCGCAATGATCTCGCCCCTGGTGGAGTATTGGCTTTGATCTATCTCGTCTTTGTCTCCCCTCATGTTGGGAGGGTATTTCATTTCGAACTTCTCTGGTTCCTTTGTATCAGCCATCTTGCTCCCGGGCCTGGTAGGAGAAGCTCTCCTACATGGTTGTGGTGGCCTTGCCAGGTAAGCATCCAGAGCCTTGGTGCTCGTATCCTTGTCCTTGGCTCGCTCGCTCGTTGATGGCTCAACTGCGCCCATGTCTTGCTTGGGTGAGAATCTTCTTGTTTCTGGTGGGTCATCCAGGAAGTCGTCATTACCCCAAATGTCAAGGTTAGTTTCTGAAAGGTCAAGGATGGAGTGATTTGGAGAGAGGGGTGCAGGGATGACAAGCCTAGGAGGATGTGGGTTTAACAAATTATACGCCGCACTGAGAGAGTGGAGTTGTTGAGGGAACTTGTCCTATCGGGGTTTGTATGTGTTAGTTGGACCTTTTGATGGGCCCATTATTCTGCTAGGCGGTGGTGGACAGAGGGAAGATAAAAAACTAGGGTAAGTTGGAATGAATGTTTCAGAAAAATTAAAAGTGGAATAAGAGGAGGAGTTAAAAGTGAGAGGGGGAGGGAAAAAAGCCTTGGAAGCAGCATCCACTCTCTGGCCACCCGATCCCAAACTACCGTATGATGGTCGGATTTGCCCATCCTTATTTTCGGCTCCGTCATTCCCATCATTGTCCCGTGGCTTCTTCGAATGAGTGCCTGCTTGGGCCTTGCACGCCATGTTCCACAACTGGTTCACCTTGTCCAAGACTTGTTGCAGGGCCTTCGTTGTCTCTTCTAGCTGTTTCTGGGACTCCAGGATGATATTTTCCTGCTTGGCCACAATATTCTCAAAATTCTTTTTCTCAGCTTCCGTTCTTGGATCAGCCGCACGTACTTTTTCATCCGAATGGCTGAGGCCTATGGGACCTGGAATTGTATGTCCTCGGGCTTAAATAGAGGGGCATCAACTGTCATTGCACCTGACCATCCGTCTTGTACTTGGTGAATCCTGACCATCTGGTGCTTTAGTTGCTGCTGGACCTCTTCCAAAGTGGTCTTTTGAACGACCATCACGGATCTAATTTCCTCTATCTCCTTTTCCTTCTCTTTGACCAACCTCTGTTGTTGCACAATTTCTTGGTTCTGGCATTGAACCTTGTTCTCGAACATTTGATGCAATTTGTCTGGTTGAACCATGACTTGTGATGTGGTCTTGTCTGGTGCTGCTGTAAATGTAGTTGTTCCATCACCCTCATCGATGGTGTGTGATGGTGATGAGTGTTGTTGCGAGGCTGTAGTTGAGCTCCCATCATCGGAAGCTGAACCGTCTGATGTTGTTCCAGCTGGTGATGTCCTCCTAGCCTAAAGCTTTCTTTGTATTCTTTGTTGCCCTGTGTCTGGCAACTCGGCCTTGGAGGTATCAGCCTCTTGGGTTTCCGATGATGTGGCTGCTTGTGAGTCTGGTTGTGGGCTTTCCTGCTTCTGTACCAGTGGAAGAATACTGGTGTTGATTCGTTTGGGTTGGAGCCCCAATGGTGAAGTAGGATGTGAGCATGAATGCTTGGACTGTTTGGCCCCAATTGGGATGGCCCGTGCCTTGGCTGCAATCTGCAGATGTTGTTAAAGCTTTGGACCATTCTGTACTTGTTGGAATGTGATATCTGTCATGAGATACCCCACTACTGTTAAAGGCTACTTGTTCTTAAGACACTCATGAATGCAGTTCAAAGCAAACTATGCCCAATCATAAAGATTTTGGGCCTGCAGTCGTGAATCTGCCATTATGTGGAACAGGGACATGGGTACCCTCTACAGCTTGGTTCGTGGTTGTTGTGTGCACTTGGTTAAGTATGCACATGTCGCTTGTAGCTGTTGATCATTGATTGCCTCAACTCTATACCTGTCCTTATTCTTCCACTTGTCCACAGAGGGATCTATGTATTTGAAGTATGATGTCTGCTCAATTTTCTGGAGCATCATTGTGACAGCATTTGGTCCATGAGGGAACCCAAAGGGTTGCAAGTCGGCTACTGCAAATGATATGCTATAAACATAGTTCCTGACAGGAGGAACTATGAGCTGACACGACCTAGGTGTAGCATTATAATTGGCATATATCATATGTACCAGGTACAGGCTTTGATACTCCATCAGGACAGGCATCTAGAACTCAATTGTCTTAAAGAATGATTCTGCCTGCTGGTACCAATTTTGCATCTCAGTAAGATCCAATTGGACAATTGGATGTCGAGCTTACTGGCATCAGGGTCATCAAAATTAGAACCAGGGTTGGTAGACATGATGAAAAAACAAGAAAAATAGGATTTTGGAAAAAGGGTATCAGTTGAGATTTGGAACAGGGTTAAGGGTGCGTCGGTTGAGAGTTGAGCGGAGGCATCGGTTGAGATTGGAGAGGAGGCGTCGGTTGAGAGTTGAGCAGAGATGTTGGTTGAGAGTTGAGAGGAGGCGTCGGTTGAGATCGGAGCGGAGGCTTCGGTTGAGATTTGAGAGGAGGCGTCGGTTGAGATTGGAACGGAGGCGTCGGTTGAGATCTGAGTGGAGGCGTCGGTCGAGATCTGAGTGGGGGCATCGGTTGAGATCTGAACGGGGGCGTCGGTCGAGATGGAAGGGAAGACTCCAATGGGAAGTTAGGTGATAGTGTCAGTGGAGAGGTGATTGGAAAATATGTGTGGAGCGAGGGATGTCGGAAAGGATTGTGAAGGGATGAGGTTGGGTAAAATGGAAGGTAAAGTGTGAAAAAATGGAGGTGCGACGGAATGTGGTTGGGAAGAAGATGGAATGTATATGTTCGAAAAGCAGAAAAGGTGAAGATGTTGGGCAAGGATGGAGATGTAGGGAAGGTAGATATCTGTGGAAACGGATGTATGGAGGTGGTGATGATCTGGAATGAAAAACATTTACTTATGGTGATGATGTAATATTCAGTAGTGTAACGGGAGCGTGATGAATGCTCATGTGACACTACCCCTCAGCATGTGAAAAAGTTTCAAATGTTGTTCGTGATGTTAGGTTTGGAGATGTTTGGTGATGGCACTCTCAATGGTGAACAAACGATGATGGTTGATAGTTGTTGGAGATGGTGTGGAAACAATGATAGATGCAAGGAACAATAGAGCGCCTGGGTCGTGCACGAGAGCAAGAAGATCACCAATTGATCTTCACCAGAAAACTCCAGAATTCGCACTTCGCTGAGCTGCGAATGGCGTCAAAGTGATGGCATTTATGGACGTCGTCATCTAGTTTCGGACGAGATGGGTCATGCCAATTTGTTGAATTTTGAATTTGAATTGTCGGTCGAGATTTAAGTGAGTCACGTCAATCGAGATCTGATAGAAATCCATTTGTTGACATCTGGCAGAAGTCTTTGGTTGAAATTTGACAGAAGTCGTCGGTTGAGATCTGACAGAAGTCGTCGGTTGAGATCTGATAGAAGTCATCAGTTGAGATCTGACAGAATCCTGTTGGTTGAGATCTGGAAGAACCCTGTCGGTTGAGATATGACAGAAGTCGTCGGTTGAAATCTGATAGAATCTCGTCGATTGAGATCTGACAGAATTTCGTCGACTGAGATCTGACAGAATCCCATCGGTTGATATCTGACAGAAGTCGTCGATTGAGATCTGATAGATTCCCATTATGATGGAATGGAGCTTTTGATGCAAGTGAAGAACTTCAAGGTGGAAAATATGACTGTGGCTCAGAGTAGAAGTTCTTATGGGAAAGGTGTATCTCAATGAATGTTTGTATGCTTAATTGGGAATATTGAGATACCAGACAGACAAAAATGAGGTGGGCAAAAAGTGTATGTCATCAAAGCTCGACAAGCGTGATAGTTTGAATGTCCCAACTCAATTTTTAAGTCCTTGTAGCAAAGCAAAGTAACAAGACGTAGTTAGCTGATGTTTTAGCTTAAACTATCTTGTAATGCTTAGTTAATTAAGTTCTTGTAGTCTAAACAAACATGCTATATGTATTGGAGATTGGATACAGACATTGTAAGCATACACAGAGTGTGTGTGGAAGTAGTGGGTGAGTGTTACTCATGCAGTAGCAGACACACATCACCACACTCACACTTACATAGAATTAGTAGTAGCTAGTTTCTATTCGTGAGAGAGAATACATCTCTTGCGCCAATGCGCTAATCAATCTTTGAATGTTGTGATGCTTGCTCGATTCATAAGTAGATATACTTTCGCTGTCATTTGACATTATCTACTATTCATAAATTAGTATCAGATTAGCCGTAGCAATCTGTAGCTTGGAGGATGTCTGATCGCGGAATGAACAATAGCTTTCCAGGACAAATCAGCTCCATCTGAGCTCTCATTAGTGAATCACGACTAGCTCCGACTTCGAAGTGCTCAAAGTCTCTGGCTTTTTCGAATTCCAGAATCCACAACGGTGGTTTCAGAGCCCAATTCGCTCCTATCAGAGCCCAGATTCACAACAGTGGTATCAGAGCTGCTCGGAGAACTAAAGTCGTCGAAGTCGACATCAAGATTCATAGTAGTGGTATCAGAGCCGTAGAGGTTAATCAGAGTCTCGTCGCTAAGACTATGGCTTCCATTAGCAACATCTAATCGAAGATTTGCACAGTACTTGAAGTAGACGGGTCAAATTTCTTGGACTGAAGGGTAAAGACTTCACTCATACTCAGAGGAGAAGCATTATGGCCATGGGTCTGCATAAATACAAGTAAATTTCCATAGCGAAAAAGGCCAAAGAGACGACACTGTGATTTTACACATGATTTTCCTTCTGCTCTCCTCCTTCTGAGACCTGCTCGGTCATGGGGGAAGAATACTTTGTGTCTTCAGCATGGGCTCGGCATCTGGAGATTCTCTGGAATCCGCTAACATTATCCATCCCTAATTAGTTGCAGGACCCACTACAACACAGGCGATGTCGTTCTGCTCGGCACTTGGAAAAGCATGGATATTCGTTCGCTTCCGTAAACCCAAATGCTTATTATCCACAAAACTGTTTCTCAAAAATGAAGGTCTCTCAATGGCCGCTACATTCCAACCCTCTTGAGAACCTCTTGCAAGTCCTTCTCGCCTTGCCGTCTTGCCGTTTATTTTCGCTCTCTCATGTTTTGCCCCAGGGCTTCAAATACTTGGAAGCGGAGCTTACTTCCGAAGTTTACTGGCCCCATGTATTCTCTTATCTTTTCAATAAAGCCCATTTGCTGCCAGTCTTCCACCATGGTCACATATCGTGAGGACATGAAGGCCGCTGTGTAGTAGCTGGGTCATCATCTCATCGTCTTCCTCTGACTGGAGGGCTATGTTGGGATTGATCTTGATCGGATCTAAACCACGACATAAAGGCCGCTCTGTAGTAGTCGGGCCATTATCTCATGGTCTTCCTCTGACTGGAGGGCTACATTGGGATTGATCTTGATCAGATCTCAACCACGATCCAAGAAACAATCTTGCTGCATCAGAAAGGCCATAGATCGACAGTATTCGGCACTTTCTTGCATGCATCGATCGGCACTTGTATTTGTGCCCGAAATCAAGTAACTGTAGCCTGAGATCATCTGGGAAGATTTTCTCTGAAATTCTCGGAATCACTGGCCAGTTCACCAACTCGACCCGTGGCTTTTCTGCCAGCCATGAATTTCTACGTTTGAGTGGCTTGTAGAATGGATCTATATGCTTCCATACCGGTGCCTTCAGGTAATCTTGGAGTCGCCTGCTATGGATATTATTATGCCATTTTGGGTGCGTTTGTAGTGCTGCAATGATCTCGCCCCTGGTGGAGTATTGGCTTTGATCTATCTCGTCTTTGCCTCCCATCATGTTGGGAGGGTATTTCATTTTGAACTTCTCTGGTTCCTTTGTATCATCCATCTTGCTCCCGGGCCTGGTAGGAGAAGCTCTCCTACGTGGTTGTGGTGGCTTTGCTAGGTAATCATCCAAAGCCTTGGTGCTCGTATCCTTGTCCTTGGCTCGCTTGCTTGTTGATGGCTCAACTGCACCCGTGTCTTGCCTGGGCGAGAATCTTCTTGTTTCTGGTGGGTCTTCTAGGAAGTCATCATTATCCCAAATGTCAAGGTTAGTTTCTGAAAGGTCAAGGATGGAGTGATCTGGAGAGAGGGGTGCAGGGACGACAAGCTTAGGAGGAGGTGGGTTTAACAGATTATATGCCACACCGAGGGAGTGGAGTTGTTGAAGGAACTTGTCCCATCGGGATTTGTATGTGTCAGTTGGACCTTTTGATGGGCCCATTATTCTGCTAGGTGGTGGTGGAGAGAGGGAAGATGAAAAACTAGGATAAGTTGGAATGAATGTTTCAGAAAAATTAAAAGTGGAATAAGGGGAGGGGTTAAAAGTGGGAGGGGGAGGGAAAAAAGCCCTGGAAGCAGCTTCCACTCTCTGGCCACCCGATCCCAAACTACCATCTAATGGTCGGGTTTGCCCATCCTTATTTTCGGCTCTGTCATTCCCATCATTGTTCCGTGGCTTCTTCGAATGAGTGCCTGCTTGGGCCTTGCACGCCATGTTCCACAACTGGTTCATCTTGTCCAAGACTTGTTGCAGGGCCTTCGTTGTGTCTTCTAGCTGTTTCTGGAGCTCCAGGATGATATTTTCCTGCTTGGCCACAATATTCTCAAAATTCTTTTTCTCGGCTTCCCGTTCTTGGATCAACCGCACGTACTTTTCCATCCGGATGGCTGAGGCCTATGGGGCCTGGAATTGTATGTCTTTGGGCTTAAATAGAAGGTCATCAACTATCATTGCACCTGACGATTCGTCCCGTACTTGGTGAATCCAGACCATCTGGTGCTTTAGTTGCTGCTAGACCTCTTCCAAATTGGTCTTTTGAACGATCATCACGGATCTAATTTCCTCTGTCCCTTTTTCCTTCTCTTTGGCCAGCCTATGTTGTTGCACAATTTGTTGGTTCTGGCACTGAACCTTGTTCTCGAGCATTTGATGCAATTCATCTGGTTGAACCATGACTTGTGATGTGGTCTTGTCTAGTGCTGCTGTAAATGTAGTTGTTCCATCACCCTCATCGATGGTGTGTGATGGTGATGAGTGTTGTTGCGAGGCTGTAGTTGAGCTCCCATCATCGGAAGCTGAACCGTCTGATGTTGTTCCAACTGGTGATGTCCTCCTAGCCTAAAGCTTTCTTTGTATTCTTTGTTGCCGTGTGTCTGGCAACTCGGCCTTGGAGGTATCAGCCTCTTGGGTTTCCGATGATGTGGCTGCTTGTGGGTCTGGTTGTGGGCTTTCCTGCTTCTGTACCAGTGGAAGAATACTGGTGTTGATTCGTTTGGGTTGGAGCCCCAATGGTGAAGTAGGATGTGAGCATGAATGCTTGGACTGTTTGGCCCCAATTGGGATGTCCCATGCCTTGTCCGCAATCTGCAGGTGTTGTTAAAGCTTTGGCTCATTCTGTACTTGTTGGAATGTGATATCTGTCATGAGATACTCCAGTGCTGTTAGTGGCTGCTTGTTCTTAAGACACTCACGAATGCAGTTCAAAGCAAAATACGAGTTTGTTGAATTTTGGATTTGAATCGTCGGTCAAGATTTAAGTGAGTCGCGTCAGTCGAGATCTGATAGAAATCCATTTGTTGAGATCTGACAAAAGTTGTCAGCTGAGATTTGACAGAAGTCATTGGTTGGGATCTGACACAATCCTGTCGGTTAGACCGAAGTCATCGGTTGAGATCTGACAGAATTTCCTCGGTTGAGATCTGGCTGAATCCCGTCGGCTGAGATATGACAGAAGTCGTCAGTTGAGATCTGATAGAATCCCGTCTATTGAGATCTGACAGAATCTCGTCGGTTGAGATCTGACAGAATCCCGTCAATTGAGATCTGACAGAAGTCGTCGGTTGAGATCTGAGAGAATCCCATTATGATGGAATGGAGCTTTTGATGCAAGTGAAGAACTTCAAGGGGGAAAATATGACTGTGGCTCAGAGTAGAAGTTCTTATGGGAAAGGTGTATCTCAACGAATGTTTGTATGCTTAATTGGGAATATTGAGATACCAGATAGACAGAAATGAGGTGGGTAAAAAGTGGTAGAATCTTTTGCATATGGTGTAGCCTATCATTTGTTGACCTAGAACATTCATGACAAATGAGTATTTACAAAAAAAAAAAAAAAAATGCAGAGAAAGTAAATAAGTACAGGTTTGAATTATTAACAAGAAGCGAGGTTAAAAATAGGCATGCAAAACAAGAATAATAAGCAAGAGCATAAGAAAATAAAAAAAAATAAAAAGAATAAAAAATGAGAAATATATACTAGGAAAAAGGTGTTAAATTGGGTCAACAGAAAACAACTCTTCATAATACCGCCGTAGACGACCACCGTTGACGAAAGTGTCTAAGAGAATTCTGTCAAGTGTTTTCAACTGGACTGCACCATTAGAAAAGATTTCATTAATAACATACGGTCCCTCACTTCAGAATTTCAATTTGCTAGGGTGCTTATTTGATGTATAAAGAAGCACCTAGTCACCTAAGCGTAGATCTTTATTTCGTAAGTGATGGTCATGCTAGGCCTTTTGGTGTCGTTTGTTAACCAATTGTGCGTGGTAAGATATAAGTCTTGTCTCGCATAACTGGCCTAACATAAATAGCCTGGTTTTGACTTGTTGCTCAATTGTAGCTTTTTCACATAGATCTATAGAAAAAGCTTCCATGACTCTTATCAAAGGGACTAAGAATTCTACGGGCATTACCGCTTCTTGACCGTATACTAAGTGGAAAGGGGTAACCCACCGAGTGGTTTTCTTCGGGGTGGTGCGGTAAGCTCAGATAGCTGAAAAAAGTTTTGTTTCCCAATCAAACTGGTTTCAACTATCTTTGTCAAAATTTTACATATCGTCTTGTTAGTTGATTCGGATTGGCCATTACATCTAGGATAGTACGGTGTACTCTTTTTGTAAACGAAAAGGTAATGGCGTAGTAAATTATCAATGACAACATTTAAAAAATGTGTGTCGTGATCACTAACTAGCTCTACAGGGCAGCCAAAACGTGTAATAATGTTTTCGTAAAGAAAACACGCGATAGTTTTTGCGTTGGCATCCTTCGTTGCTCGAGCCTCAACCCACTTAGTGGCGTAATCTGTTGCTATGAGGATGTAACAAGTTTGGTTATGTTTCGCTACTGGACTGATTGGTCCAACAAAGTCAATTCCTCACTTATATAAGGCTTCGCCTTCTATAATGGGAGTTAGTGATGTGAAGTCTACTTTGGTATTTTTCTTGGCTCGTTGACAGACATCACATGCTTTAATGACAACAAACGTGTCCTTAAATAAAGATGGCCACCACAGTCCTGCTCGAAAGATAATCTTGGCGGTTGCTTCAGCAGAAAAGTGGCCGCCGCCAATTCCCTCATGAGCCTGAGATATGATGGGTCATATCTCAGATTCATAAGTACATCATCGAATTATACCGTCAACGCCCCTTTTGTAAAGTTGTCCAGCTATTAACTGAAAGGGTGTTGCTTTAAGCAAAATTGCCATTGTATTCAGGCATGCATCAGGAAGATCATCATTGACTGGTGCAGTTGCTTTTTCAGCATTTGGTAGTTGGGAAAGGTGATCCACCATGAAATGTTGGATCCCTTTCCGAATGACTATGCGGAAATTAAGTTCCTCTAATGTTAACTGCCATCGAGCTATACGTCCCGTTTTACAGGATTTATGAACAATATATAATAGGGCTTGATGGTCGGTGTAGAATGCAAAGGTCTGGCCTAGTAAATAATGTCTTAGTTGCTGTACAACATAAACCATTGCCAATGCTTCTCTCTCCATGGTTGTATGGTTTACTTCAGCAGGCACCAGTTGCCTGCTCAAGAAACGTATTGGGAAGTCTTTGCCATACTCGTCCGCTTGTGCAAGAAGACCTCCAATGACATACTTACTGGCATCAGTATGCACATGAAAATCTTTCATATAATCTGGCGAGCAGAGTATGGATGCCATGGTAAGGGCTGTTTTCAACTCCTCAAAAGCTTTAATACGTTCTTCGGTCCAGCAGGGATATACCACAACTAAATAAACGAGGCGTGCCTTGCCGACATAGTTGATTATAAAGATGCCATAATAATTTGTATGACCGAGGAAGAAGTAAACTTTTTTCACTGTTGTAGGTAAGGGCATTTTAAAATTCCAGATTGCTTGCAGATCAACGATAGAAGGGCCTCTATTAGCGATCTAGTGATTGAGGCTGGTCTTCCCTTACTACAATATGATATAGCAAGCGATTCCATGAAAGAAGTGGTGCTCAACAATTTTTTCCTGCAAGGCATCGAGGAGAACAACAACACTTTGTCGCAATGTATCCTTGGTGTCTGCTCAACTGCTGTGAAGTTTTTGCTGATGCCATATCATACCAAGTATGTCTATCTCTTTACTTGTCAAATTCATTACTTGTAATTACTGTATCGTTTATCTAATGAAATTCTTCATGATTTTTTGCAGTAATCATTGGAGCTTAATGGTAATTTCTGTAAAAATCACAGATAATAATATCGTAGATTTTTTTTGTATAAAGATGAACTCTGCCAATAGCACACATAAGGATATTGACTCGCTGCTGCAGGAGATATGTTCCAATAGAGAATTCCACGGCAGGGAAATGTGAAATTGAGATATTCATTGAACATTTCTGGTGTATTTTTGTTTATCATCATTGTTAAGCATCAATACCTTCATCCCATTATTAATCAATTGAATGTATTGTAGACACCCCAGCAAAATGACTCATTTAGCTATGCGTGGTGTACTCTATACAATGCAAAGTTATTTTTCCAATGGTACAATCTTCAGGTGGATGTTGATATTTCAAAGGTGAGTTATTAGCCCTTTCTATTTTATCTTTGTGTAAAGTATTGTTTGTTATTAATATTCATCTAATACAGTATTTATTGCAGTTTGCCCTCGATGAATATACTGCTGGCGAAGTGTACAGATTTTGACAGGAGATCATTCTTAGTTTATTGGCCATGTCAACTGTTGGACCAAAGACTGATGTTGGGCAGTCTAAGCCAGACAATGTTCAGATTTCAAATGAGATTGGGCAATTTGTAAACACCCAAGCTGAATAGACAGACATATAAACATATAGAAGAGCCAGATGCATGATGGCACAAACTCAATTGTCGAGTCAATTTTGTGCTGAGGCAATAGCTGCAGCGGCACACCTTCAAAACAAATCAACAACGACAACCTTGGAAAACAAAACACCATATGAAATGTGGACAGGTAGAAAGTCTGATTTGTCATACGTGCATGTATTTGGATGTGTAGCATACAAGCACATACCAAAGGAACAAAGAAGCTGTGAGAAATTGGCAAAAATCTAGCTTGGTATTTTTTATGATAGAAGTTTGTAAGTGAATCTCACATGTGTGGAGGATGTTCCCACGTGTGGAGAATTGTAAAGTAAATCAAAATGTTTGATATAGGGGTCTCATAGAATTTCATAGTCAAGCATTTAGGTGTAGGATGTTGATAGGGTCAAATTTGGCATAGATGGCAAAGTATCCATTTCCACTTGTAATGCCAATATTGAGCCAAAATAGAGCCAAACTTGTGCCAATTAGAGTGTAGACAAGTGTCATGCTTTTGTTTGATGAAGCTTAAGAGGTCCAATAGGATTTAGAGGTGGAACCTTGTGAGGTCCAATAGAAAATTGAGGTGTGCTTGAATATAGTCCAATAGAATTTAGAGGTGCATGGATCAATGGTCCAATAGGATTAAGAGGTGGCAAAGTGTGATCCAATCATAGTTAAGCATAGTGGTAGCTCATGAATCTATTAGTATCATTGTACTCCTCCTTTTGGATCTAATTGATTTTGAGATTGAGTGGATTTTGAGTGTCATTGAATTTTTAGCTTTCTCTCTCTACCCGAGAGCTCTTGATGGTTTTTCTCTCTCTACCCGAGGAGAGCAGCTTGTTTTTACTTAGAATACTTTTGGAACACTTCCCACACGTGTGAGTGAGAGTTGGAAATGATTGAATGCATGTAGTAGTGTGTTTTTGCCATAGAATCAAAGATAGATCTTGAATCTCAATCTAGTCTTGATCTTGGTGCATCTACACACCTTAGGAGATCACAAGTACATGTAGTGGACAATCCACACGTGTGAGATTCAACATGGTATCAGAGCCTACCTAAGGTTACCATGCATTTTGATCCATCTAAGTGAAAAATTTTCATCAATCTTGAGCTAGAAGTTGTCAAGGCCCATTTTCCTAGCTAACTTGTTTAATTTTGGATCAAAAGAGATAAAAAGGACATTGATTGGGTCTGACCTGGTACTGTACGGAATCAGGTGCTCAGACACGTGTGAGGAACATCCAATTTCAGTTTGGGAGTTCTCTTTCATGTTTGATCCAAAAATCTTGCTAGATAGCTTGTTTTGAAGCTATTTTTGTCTAGTTTCTGATGCAATCAGTTTCATTCCATTTGGTTGAGCCAATCAAAAGTTATAAGCTTTTGAAGAGGGTTAGGTAGGGCACCTAGACCTGGGTGGACACATTTGGTTTGGTCAAAAGATTGCTTGTTTGATCCAAAATCACAGTTGAATGCTTACCAATCTCATCTATATGTGATCTAGGCATTGTTTTGAGATCTTAGCCATTTTGTTTCATGCAATATCATTGTATTTGAGTCAAATTTGGTTTCTTAGTGTATTTCACACATGCTAAGAGTGTTTGATCCTAACTTTGCCCATACTCCATCATTTGATGTGAAGTAGATCTAGTTTTGGAGAGATTGAGATAGCTAGTGAGAATCATCTCACAGTTTGTTGCAAGATCTTGCATAGGAGATGGTAGCACACCATTATTGGATCCTATAGTGAGAGAGAAGCAACATTTTTTGTTCATAACTTTTATCTATCTCCACTTTACATGACTTCAATGAGTTCATACTTGTTGCAACCAAGTGAGAGATTGTCTACTTCCAATTATTCAATATGGAAGTTGAGGATGGAGTCCAACTTGATACTCCAAGATGTGATGGACATTGTACTTGGGATTGAGGAGGAGCCTCAAGTCCTTCAAGAAGTACAAAAATACAAGAAGAGAGCTAGGATGGCTCTCCACTACATTAAGATGAATGTCTCTAATGAGATATTGAGGGAGATTGGTGATTGTTCTACATCCAAGGAAGCTTGGGATTGTCTCAAGTCCATCTATGAGGCTAAGAACACCTCTAGGCTCCTCACTCTTAGAAATCAAATATTCCAAAGTAGTCAAAAGAGTGATGAGAGTGCATCTAATTATGTTTTGAGAGTCAAGGATATTCATAGGGAGCTTGCATGTATTGGTGACTCAATCAATCAAAGTGAGCTAGTCCAAGTCATTCTCAATGGCTTGAGAGATGAATATGACAACCTTGTCCAATCCTATGCTATTAAGGAGGAGCTACCAAGTTTGGAGGCCCTTCAAAGTGTGCTTATTTCTGAAGAATCAAGACAAGAGTACAAACTCTTGAGGATAGACAAGCTATCACTCAATCATGATGATGGCAAAGTTCTATTTGCCAAGCACAAAGAGAGGAGTAAGAAGCAACACCATCACTTCTCTAATGACAAAGCTAAAGACCAAGATGGAGAGGAGGAGAATACCTCTCATGCTTCTAATTCAAATCTCAAGAAGAAGATGATCAAGTGCTTTTATTGTGGCAAGAAAGGCCATTATGCCACCAATTGCTTCAAGAAGAAGAATCAACTCAATCAAGCCAACATCACCAATGAGAAAGAAGACTATATTGCAAGTGATGGAGAAGGCTCTCTTATGGCATCAAGCTTCTCCTCTTCCACCTTCAACAAGGATGACTCATGGTATATTGATAGTGGAGCATCTTCACATATGTGTGGCTCCAAGCACTTTTTTTCATCTATTATGCCTTATGATGGAGTCAAGAGGACCATATACTTTGCAAGTAAGCATGAGTGCAATATTGAAGGAGTAGGGATTATTCCCTTGAAGCTTGCATCTTCTAAAGATCTCTTTCTCAACAATGTTCTTTTTGTCCCAAAGCTTACAAAGAACATCTTAAGTGTTGGCCAACTTCTTGATAATGGCTTTGATGTCAATTTCAATATTGACAATTGTGTGATTAAGAAGGATGGTGAGATCCTTGCATATGGATCAAGATTTGAAGGCATCTACAAATTGGATCCAAGTGAGAGTGCAAACTCTCTTGATGTTTCTTATATGTCCAATATTTCAAAGGAGGATGATCACACAAGATGCACATATCTTCTCTTTTCAAGTATTATGGTGTATGATTATTCCTTATTATTCAAAGCATATGTTGAGAAGAAATTCTCATTGAAGATCAAAGCTTTGAGGAGTATTGGAGCTCTTGAAGGAATAGCACCATATGAAGTTTTATTCAAGATGAAGCCTAAGGTTGATCACCTTAGTGAACTTGGTAGTGCTTGCTTTGCACATATTCCCTTGGAAACAAGAAGGAAGGATGATCCAAGCTCATGGATCATGATTGGATACTCATCCATCAAGGAGGCCTTTAATGTCTTTACACTCTCTATTTCAAATGTGATGGTGAATAGAGATGTCATATTGCATGAAGATTCAATCTTGGAAGTGGCCGAGATCAAGGCTTCTCAAGAAGCATCACAAGTTATCCTTTTTGAAGGTATTCAAGTTATGATGGGGCCCCCAATGTGTGAGGAGGAGTTACTTCTTCATATGATTTCAATAAGATCTTCAAGATGCATGGTCGAGTCTTTATGGCTCACCTTACATGGCAAAGAGGGGCATATTTCATGTTGTATCTACTACAACACATTCATATATGCTTCTCTTCCTTTGCTTGAAATGCTATCTTGCTTCATTGAATTTTTTGGATCTCAAAGTTCAAGAAAAGCTATACTAGTTTTGTATGATGCTTATGGTATGGACATGTTTCTTGTCATTATTGACTTAGATGTGTTTCCAATACTTTTTGAAAGCAAGATATTGTATTGTCAAAAGTATGCTCTTGGTTCTAGTAAGAACAAGATTGAGCTTGGTACTCACTTTTTTGAAAATCATGTTTTCACATGTTTTGAGGCAAATTGTAAACTCCTCTTGAGATTAAGTGAAGCATCCAAAGTGGACACTTACATCCTTGAGAGAGTAACTAGCCTAAAAAAGATCAAGATAGTCTTTGATATCAAGATTAGATCCATCATGGATATAGTTCATTGTATGTGGACTAGTCAAGCTAGAAAGCATAATCTTGATAATCATCATTGTTTCACATCTTATGATCTTGATCTCCATAATCCTTATGAGGCTTGGAAGCCTCAGATTTCTCTATATGGTGCATCCATCATGCAAGTGGAACTTTCAAGGCAAAGATCATCATCAAGCATGGAGGAAGCCCATGATAATAGTGGCATATTGGTGGAGCACTCTTCAAAGGCATTGGCAAGAGATCTCTACCAAAGAGATCTTATCATGGATATGGTGAGGGTGCTGCTATGATGGATCCCTTGGCTGATCTTCACTTCTTATGCATACCAAAGGATCCACTCAAAAAGATTTACAAACTTCTCAAGTGATCTAGTACCTTTCCAAGCTATTTTTTGAGGAGGAGTGTGAGAAATTGGCAAAAATCTAGCTTGGTATTTTTTATGATAGAAGTTTGTAAGTGAATCTCACATGTGTGGAGGATGTTCCCACGTGTGGAGAATTGTAAAGTAAATCAAAATGTTTGATATAGGGGTCTCATAGAATTTCATAGTCAAGCATTTAGGTGTAGGATGTTGATAGGGTCAAATTTGGCATAGATGGCAAATTATCCATTTCCACTTGTAATGCCAATATTGAGCCAAAATAGAGCCAAACTTGTGCCAATTAGAGTGTAGACAAGTGTCATGCTTTTGTTTGATGAAGCTTAAGAGGTCCAATAGGATTTAGAGGTGGAACCTTGTGAGGTCCAATAGAAAATTGAGGTGTGCTTGAATATAGTCCAATAGAATTTAGAGGTGCATGGATCAATGGTCCAATAGGATTAAGAGGTGGCAAAGTGTGATCCAATCATAGTTAAGCATAGTGGTAGCTCATGAATCTATTAGTATCATTGTACTCCTCCTTTTGGATCTAATTGATTTTGAGATTGAGTGGATTTTGAGTGTCATTGAATTTCTAGCTTTCTCTCTCTACTCGAGAGCTCTTGATGGTTTTTCTCTCTCTACCCGAGGAGAGCAGCTTGTTTTTACTTAGAATACTTTTGGAACACTTCCCACACGTGTGAGTGAGAGTTTGAAGTGATTGAATGCATGTAGTAGTGTGTTTTTGCCATAGAATCAAAGATAGATCTTGAATCTCAATCTAGTCTTGATCTTGGTGCATCTACACACCTTAGGAGATCACAAGCACATGTAGTGGACAATCCACACGTGTGAAATTCAACAGAAGCAAGCTCGACAAAAAGTCAGAACAGACAATCATGGTCGGATACTCGAATGGATCACAAGTTTACAGACTCTACAACTCAACCACGAAGAAAGTTGTGTCGAGTAGAGATGTGAAGTTGGACGAGTCCACATTCCCTGGATTAAAGGAAGAAAAGAAGCATGCGATCTTCACACTACTGCCGATTCAAAAGGGAGATCAAGGGCAAGTATCAAATCAAAATGTCGAGCCCCATACCCCAGAGCAGCAAGAAGCCGAAGATCAACCCAACGAAGAAGAAACATTTGAACAGCAACAAATCGAATTCAGAAGGTCGACAAGACAAAGAAGTCCTCCAGAATGATACACTAACAACCTTCAATGGAGCGAAGAAGATAGAGTTTGAATACTGTAGCTTCACTGAAGAACCAACAACATATAAAGAAACTATCCAAAGTCTAGAAGGTGAATTTTGCAAGTAGGCAATGTCAGAGAAAATCGAATCAATTAGACAAAACGAGGCATGGACACTAGAGCCACTCCCTGAAAATAAAAGGATCGTCGACTCCCTCTCTCATGTTTTATTTGGATCTTTATGTTTATTAGATCTGCTAATAGATGAGATTGATCATTTTTATACTTTTTATGAGAGAGAAAGTTAAGATTTATCAATGCTTGAATATTGTTAATTGATCGTAGTGTTAATCTTAGTGCTAGTTCTGGAATCATAAGCATGTACTTGGATCTAATCACTCCCATGGAAAATCTCTGAGTGACAACATGTTAATCCTCTTCATCTCCTTTGATGCTTGATGTGCTAGGATCTAGGATTTGAATGTGGATAGGAAATACCCGCTACATCAAAGCTTTGCTAGAAAAATCTATTTTAGTTCATATGTTTCTTAGATAGGACAACAACATTGTGTGATTTCTATCAGGGGGTGAAGTGATAAGATTAATTATATTAGAGGACCTATTGGTTGCACAATTTTTGGAAGAAAGCTAGAATATGTATGGAAATCTGATTATCCAATTATTTTTTTACAAATCTAGAGTAAACTACAGAAATGAAACTATTCGAAAATCATAGGAAAATTCTCTAGGGTTGTTAGGGACAATCTTGAACTAGAGGAGGTTTTGAACTTGAAGTCATTATTTATATGTATAAGTGATACTGAAAAAGATCAAAGTTATTAGTCCTGCTTTTGTTTAAGGTTAGAGTAAGTTTGATCATACCTTTTAAATTTGAATGTCTTTCTAGGATCAATCTATTTTTAGTTTAAGGACTATGTACAATGTGTGGGGTTAATTTAATGAAAAGAATTTTATTGTTAGTGGTAAGTTGGATTGGAAAACTTACGAGAGTGGATATGGTTCCACATCAAACATTTCCCAAATTGTTTATTTATTCTTGAGAAATAGAAATTTCATTCTGAAAATTGAGTTACAAGATTCTTAGTTAGATATGTGAGTAACATATGCAGAGAGGATCTACCAGATACAAAGTATATTTATGTGTTGGATCGTAGTGGACTTCTTTGTTACATACATTTTAACCTTGTGGGATATGTTATGTGATATAATGTATACTTAAAACCGATTGATGAGCATACACATATGAATAAGTAACGCTTGAAACAACTACTTGTAGATTAATAAGTCTCTTTATAAATAGATAACTTATTAGCTCCAAGATAATTTAAAATAAAATCTAAATGTGATGCTATACTAGTATAAGCAAATGTGGCACCTAACATTTGAGATTTCTGAATCATTGACAATCAACTTGAGTAGCTAGGGTACTCCTGATTAAATTTTATCGGTTTTTATGATAAAAGTAAAGAGAATTCACCAGAAACAGTTTGTTTTATTTATAATGCTTATAAGATGCATAATTTGTGAGTTATCATAATTCATCACTAAAAGTTGTGCATAAAATATTGAGAATTCTTGGTATAGAGTATTTTCTAGTTAAATAGACTCAGTTCATCAGTGTTTATGTACCAAAGATCTCAATTGGATGACAGATCCTTACGATTTCAATCATGACAACTGAGTTTATATGGAATTTAGTAGAACATCGTATATCTAGATTCAGTTTTAGATAACTTTTTTGTAGTCAAAGATTATTATCAGCACAACTTTGGTACGTCTTTTGTCTTTGATTATTTGATGAATATAAAATTTCAATAAGTTGCCTTTTGTTAAGAATCGAGTTTGAATTTTTTCTTAAATTCTAGTATTTTTTTCTAGGATTTTTTTTATGGAACGATTCTTATATTTCTCGAGTCGTGTGTTGGACATATACTCTAGTATTCTTAAATGATTATGGTTTTGGAATCCAGTGAATTATGATTAAAGAATCATAAAATTTTAAATATCTATGGATCATAACTAACTAATTAATTATTATCTAAGGATTATAAGAAAATGTTGCGATTCTTAAGAATGATGAGTAATACATGATTTGCTGATTGAGCTGAAAATTTAGATTAGTGACTTGAAAAATCTAAATCTCTTTACTCTTAGACTCTAGTGATTTTATCAAGAACATATGTGTCCCACAAGGATTCTCATAATGTAAAATATTTTCCTTGTGGAGAGTTTGCTTGCAAGTGGATAATACTCTATTTTTTTTGGAAGATAGACAAATCTATTGAGATCGGATAATTGCTATTTTCATTCATGAGATGAGACGCTAGAAATAGGGACATTTATGTGATACTTAGTATTGAATTAAAATGATTTGGATCTTGATGGATCTCCTAGAGAGTAAGTACTTTGAATTCTTATGCCTTAGAATTTTGGTAATTGCTTGTTTCTTTAGCTTTTGAACTTTGATCTCTAATGTAAGGCAATAATTCACCTAATGTTGCATGTGAACTGAATTTACATAATGGTGATGTTATTGAATTGGAAAGAATCAAACCCAGTTGAAACATCTATCACTTAGTGTACTTTTCAAACTTGAGATTTTACTTAACAACAAAGATAAACAATTGAAAAATTGCTCTATTAGAGAGTACTTATTCGATGTTTGAGGCCAAACTAAGAATAATGATTTTTTTGGGTAAGTGTCAAAAGTTAAAGGATTGGTTTCTTATAAATAATCCTTGATGTGGATATTTGACACTCTAGTATACAAGTTATTAGTTATGCCTTGTCATTTTGATCTAGGCCAAAAATTCAATTAATAACTCAACGGAGGAGGTCAAAAGCAATTGAATGAGAATTAGATTTCTAGAAGGAATATTTTTAGGCTCCACGAGCCTATATATACCCATCGGAACTCACTCTCCAAGACACCTAATTTTTGATATTCAGTTTCTAGAAATTTCTCCTCTCTTGTATTCAGTCACAGTGGCGCAAATGTAAAGCTAATTGGTGATTTACTTTTAGTTTCTACTTGGTTGGGTGGTTTGGCTCCATAGCACTCTTTTTGGCCTATGCAACAAAATCTTAAGAATTTACACTTGGCAATTTGCATACTATTCTTTCAAGGTCTTGCTAAATGTTTGACGCATATAAGTATTTTCATAACCCTTCAATTTATTTTTTTGTTTATCATAGTTCATTGGTCTTTTCTCAAAAATTGTGTAGTCCCTTGTTATTCCCGCTACAACTACAGCTCTTTTTTTTGGTTTTGCAATTAAGCTCATTCATTTTGTTCGTGCCTATTTGGTTTATCTTCTGCCTAAGTTTAATGAACTTGTTCTAGCTGGTTACCACAATATCTTTTGATGTTTTTGGCAATGCTAGCTTATGAATGCAAACTTATTTCTCAATGCCTTGTGTTGTTTAGTACCCTCGCACCCATTTGTTTAGGCTATCTTTTTTTAAACACTCAAAAGTGGCATTGGAAAGCATCCACTTTCTTGTAATGAAGATAGTATTGATGACATCCCAATACATTTAAATGGTCAAATGGTGTCAAAATTACTAATTGGATTTCACTTTTCTGGGTGCCACAATAATAGGTCCGTTATCATCGACAATCATGAAAACCTTATCCATAAGCTCCATGAAGATCAAGAATGCTAAAAATAGCTAGTCTAACCTCATGTAATGATATTGGCAAGGGATTGACTTTCAAATACAAGTGAAGAAAATATTAAGTGTATTATGAGGAAGAATCGATTCCAAGGCAAGGCTCAACTTGGACAAAGATTCAAGTGTAAGCAAAGAAAATAATTGCTATTTAACAAATGGTAGGAAATACACCTAGTGAACATAAGCCTAGCTTCAGAGCAATACTTAGTTAGACTAGAAGCACAAGCAATTCTTAACTATATGGATATTTTGTAGCTTAGAATTCAAAATATGTTAAACTGAAGTTTAGAAACACAAAAGAAGGTGATTTAAGGTGAGTGGATCCAAGACTTGACTTTGGTGTGGTGCATTACAAGGAGCCTCTTTGCCTATAAGGAAGGGCTGTCTTTTATGTATTTTGGGTCCTTCTTATGCTATGTTACATTTCAAAAAGGAGGTTCCTCTTATCTCCAAGCTTGTGTGTTGTGAGACTCTTCATGATTTATTTAGCTATGAAGATGATTTTTGTGCATTGAGGTTTGTGAAGGCACGTTCTTGTGGAAAGAGAGTTTGGCTCTCATTCTATTTTTAATGCTTTTTAGAGTTTAATTATTTTTAAAAATTGCTAGGTGTAGAGTGTTAATTCTTGAAGCTAGTGTCAAAAGTAGTGTTAATTGTGAAGATAGTGTCTATGAGTAGTGTTAAGCCTTGGTTAATATTGAAAGAGTAGTGTGTGCTAGTGGATTGAAGTAGTGTCAACTATGAATGGCCTACGTTGTCATGATTATTGTTTATATACATTGCACACTTTATCATTATTAGTGTTTTTATTCCTTATGGATGGAAGTGATTGATGGGAGTAATAATGCCATGAATGTAGTGATTATGGGTTTGGAGGTAAGAATAAAGTGCAAAGCATATGCTTAGAGTAGTGTTAGCTTGCAGTGCTTAGAGTAGTGTTAGCTTAGAGTAGTGTTAGCTTGCATTGTTGTATTGTGGGAAGCAACAAATGCGTAGAGGTAAAAAAAAATATTTGGTAAGCTTATAAATTTCCTATTGGAACAACCCATAATCATTGTACTATTAAATGAAAAGAGTGTGACTCACCTATGCTTTTGTAAGCGTAGCGTGGAGAATATAATGACAAGGTATCTCATTTTTATCTAGTAGGATTTTTTGGTAAAGTAGGAAATAGGGCTATGTGTAATATATCTTGAGAGGCAATTTGATTGTCATCTACTTGGCAAATTTGGTCTTAAAAAGAGAAGTAGTCAACAAATTTTTTGTGTTAAAGTCTTTCTTATGTGAAATTGGCAAAGAGTCACGTCTTTTGTGCATGCACAAAATTATTGAAGCTCACTATCATTTTGTTCAAAGATAGACTTCAAAGTGAGGAGGTAAATCTTGCAAAGTGTAGCAAATAACATCAAGTAGCTTGTGTTCTAGCTCTCGAGGACACCTTTTTCAAGTTTCAACATCATTTTGGCGTACAAGAAGCCAAAATAACAAGAGGTGGTATTAGAAAAGCATTGTCTATTCTCTCTCTCTCTCTCTCTCTCTCTCTCTCTCTCTCTCTCTCTCTCTCTCTCTCTCTCTCTCTCTCTCTCTCTCTCTCAATTAGCAAATATCCATGCACACACACACACACACACACACATCTCATAGTTCTAGTTACCATACGGGCTTGTCCCAAGTTATTATTTTTATTGTCCTTAGTCAAGTTCATTGTCTACATGGTTGTAAGTCAAGTTGATAGTAACATGGTTTGAAATTTCTTACCCCTTGCATGTTTGACACATGATGCATGACAAGAGTGGACACTTGTAGAATGATTCGTGAGACCTGTTGCATGTTTGACAGATACTACATGAGGTTGGCTGACAATACACCATTTTATATTGTCTTTTATATGCAAAGATTTTTATAGAAATACAAAGAAAAAATCATTGGCCACGTACATAATTTGGAGGTCATTCTCATTTTTCTAGATTAGTGAAGAGGTTGCTATGCTTGTCTTCTGAGTAGTATCATGTCATTTTGAGAGCTTCATCTCTTTGTGTCTGTGTGTGTGTGCAGGCGTGTGCGCGCAGGTGTGTGTTTGGGCGCATGCGCATGCACATGCATATTGTCAATCTAAGATCCTTTTGTATATACCACCTCACTTTTCTCTATGTTTCATTTGAAAGTTGGATGTGTAATATACTCATCTCTCATGTGGTTATCTATTGAACACTAAATCGTCATGTACAAGAGACATTTTTATGTGGATTCCGACATTTTTATTGGCCATCCGAATCCGACGTCTATAAAAAAAAATATTTCAAGCAAATTTTTTTTTTCCCTGGAAAATTATTATTATTATTTTTGTGTTGGATTCCGACGTATTATTAAGTCGGATTCTGACGGATTATGAAATTTTTGTGAATCCATTGGAACCTGGTGTTGGAAATTGCGCATTTTGTTGTTGTGTTTGTCTGGTTAAACCACGACTTGTGATGTGGTCGTGTCTGGTGCTGCTGTAGATGTAGTTGTTTCATCACCCCCATCAATGGTGTGTGAGGGTGATGAGTGTTGTTGCGAGGCTGTAGTTGAGCTACCATCATCGGAAGCTGAACCGTCTGATGTCATTCCAGCTGGTGATGTCCTCCTAGCCTGAAGCTTTCTTTGTATTCTTTGTTGCCTTGTGTCTGGCAACTAAGCCTTGGAGGTATCAGCCTCTTGGGCTTCCGAGGATGTGGCTGCTTGTGGGTCTGGTTGTGGTCTTTTTTGCTTCTGTACCAGTGGAAGAATACTGGCGTTGATTCGTTTGGGTTGGAGCCCCAATGGTGAAGTAGGTTGTGATCATGAATGCTTGGACTGTTTGGCCCCGATTGGGATGTCCCATGCCTTGTCTGCAATCTGTAGGTGTTGTTGAAGCTTTGGCCCGTTCTGTACTTGTTGGAGAGTGATATCTGTCATGAGATACCCTAGTACTGTTAGTGGTTGCTTGTTCTTAAGACACTCCTGAATGCAGTTCGAAGCAAACTGTGCCCAATCATAAAGATTTTGGGCCTGCAGTCGTGAATCTGCCATCATGTGGAACAGGGACATGGGTACCCTTTGCAGCTTGGTTCGTGGTCGTTGTGTGCACTTGGTTAAGTATACACATGCCGCTTGTAGCTGTTGATCATTGATTACCTCAACTCTATACTCTTCCTTATTCTTCCACTTGTCCATGGAGGGATCTATGTATTTGAATTATGTTGTCTGCTCAATCTTTTGGAGCATCCTTGTGACAACATTTGGTCCATGAGGGAGCCCAAAGGGTTGCAAGTCGGCTACCACAAATGATATGCTATAAACATAGTTCCTGACAGGAGGAACTGTGAGCTGGCACGACCTTGCTGTAGCATCATAATTGGCATATATCATATGTACCAAGTATGGGCTTTGAGACCCCATCAGGATAGAGATCTGGAATTCAATTATCTTAAACAATGATTCTGCCTGCTGGTACCAATTTTGCATCTCAGTAAGATCCAATTTGGACAATTGGATTCGAGCTTACTAGCATCAGGGTCATCAGAAGAGTTGGTAGACATGATGAAAAAACTAGAAAAATAGGATTCTGGAAAAAGGATGTCAGTTGAGATTTGCAGTAGGGTTAAGGGGCGTCGGTTGAGAGTTGAGCGGAGGCATCGGTTGAGATCAAAGTGGAGGCATCGGTCGAGATTGGAGCAGAGGCATCGGTTGAGAGTTGAGCAGAGACGTTGGTTGAGAGTTGAGCGGAGACATCAATTGAGATCGGAGCGGAGGCTTCGGTTGAGATTGGAGAGGAGGCGTCGGTTGAGATCAGAACGGAGGCGTCGATTGAGATCTGAGTGGAGGTATCGGTTGAGATCAGAGCAGAGGCGTCGGTTGAGATTGGAGGGGAGGCGTCGGTTGAGATCGGGACGGAGGTGTTGGTTGAGATCTGAGTGGAGGCGTCGGCTGAGATCTGAGCGGGGGCGTCGGTTGAGATCTGAACGGGGGCGTCGGTCGAGATGGAAGGGAAGACTCAGGTGGGAAGGTAGGTGAAATTGTCGGTGAAGAGGTGATTCGAAAATATGTGTGGAGCGAGGGATGTCACGGAAAAAAAGGATTGCAAAGGGGGAGGTTGGGTAAAATGGAAGGTAAAGTGTGAGAAAACGGAGGTGTGATGGAATATGGTTGGGAAGAAGATGGAATGTATATGTTCGGAAAGCAGAAAAGGTGAAGATGTTGGGCAAGGATGGAGATGTAGGGAAGATAGATATTTGTGGAAACGGTTGATGGCGGTGGTGATGATCTGGAATGAAAAACATTTGTTTATGGTGATGATGTAATATTCAATAGTGTAATGGGAGCATGATGAATACTCACGTGACACTACCCCTCAGCATGTAAAAAAGTTTCAAATGTTGTGTCTTCCGTTGGCGATGTTAGGTTTGGAGATGTTTGGTAATGGCGTTCTCAATGGTGAACAAATGATGATGGCTTGTAGTCGGTGGAGGTGGTGTGAAAACAATGACAGATGCAAGGAACAACAGAGCGCCAGGATCGTGCACAAGAGCAAGAAGATCGCCAGTAGATCATCACCAGAAAACTTCAAAATTCGCACTTCGCTGAGGTGCGAATGGCATCAGGGTGATTGCATTTATGGACAGGCAAGAAAGGCAAAAAAGATGACATTGTGTTTTCACACATGATTATCCTTCTGCTCTCCTCCTTCTGAGACCTCCTCGGTCATGGGAGAGAGATACTCTGTGTCTTCAGCATGGGCTCGGCATCTGGGGATTCTTTGGAATCCACTAACATTATCCATCCCTAATTTGTTGCAGGACCCACTGCAACACAGGCACTGTCGTTCCGCTCGGCACTTGGAAGAGCGTGGATATTTGTTCGCTTCCGTAAAACCAGGTGCTTATTATCCGCAAAACTATTTTTAAAAAATAAAGGCCTCTCAATGGCCGCTACATTCCAGCCCTCTTGAGAACCTCTTGCAAGTCCTGCTTGCCTTGCCGTCTTTCTGTTTGTTTTCGCTTGCTCATCTTTTGCCCCAGGGCTTCAAATACTTGGAAGCGGAGCTTACTTCCGAAGTTTAGTGCCCCCAGGTATTCTCTTATCTTTTCAATAAAGCCCATCTCCTACAAGTCTTCCACCATAGTCACATATCATGATGACATGAAGGCCGCTCTGTAGTAGCCAGGCCATCATCTCATGGTCTTCCTCTGACTGGAGGGCTACATTGGGATTGATCTTGATCGAATCTAAACCATGATCGGCCATAGATCGACAGTATTCAACACTTTCTTGCATGCATGGATCAGCACTTGTTTTGTATTTGTGTCCAAAATCAAGTAACTATAGCCTTAGATCATCTGGAAAGATTTTCTTTGAAATTCCCGGAATCACTGGCAAGTTCACCAACTCGACCCATGGCTTTTCTGCCACCCATGGATTTCTGCGTTTGAGCAGCATGTAGAATGGATCTATACGCTTCCATGTCGATGCCTTCAGGTACACTTGGAGTCGCCTGCTATCCTTTAGGATCTTATTACGCCATTCCAGTTGCGTTTGTAATGCCACAATGATCTCGGCCCTGGTGGAGTATTGGCTTTGAGCTATCTCGTCTTTGCCTCCCCTCATGTTGGGAGGATATTTCCTTTCGAATTTCTTGATTCCTTTGTATCAGCCATCTTTCTCCTAGGCCTGGTAGGAGAAGATGTCCTATGTGCTTGTGGTGGCCTTGCCAAGTAATCATCCAGAGCCTTGGTGCACATATCCTTGTCCTTGTCTCGCTTGCTCGTTGATGGCTCAGCTACACCCGTGTCTTGCCGGGCCCGAATCTTCTTGTTTCTGGTGGGTCTGCCAGGAAGTCGTCATTATCTCCAATGTCAAGGTTAGTTTCTAGAAGGTCAGGTATGGAGTGATCTGGAGAGTGGGGTGCAAGGACGACAAGCTTAGGAGGAGGTGGGTTTAACAAATTATATGCCGCACCATGGGAGTGGAGTTGTTGAAGGAACTTGTCCCGTCGGGATTTGTATGTGTCAGTTGGACCTTTTCATGGGCCCATTATTCTGCTAGGCGGTGGTGGAGCGAGGGAACATGAAAAACTAGGGTAAGTTGGAATGAATGTTTCGGAAAAATTAGAAGCGAAATAAGAGGAGGGTTTAAAAGTGGGAGGGGGAGGGAAAAAAGCCATGGAAGCAACTTCCACTCTCTGGCCACCCAATCCCGAACTACCATCTGATGGTCGGGTTTGCCCATCCTTATTTCCGGCTCCGTCATTCCCATCATTGTCCCATTGTTTCTTCTAATGAGCGCTTGCTTGGGCCTTGCACGCCATGTCCCACAAGTGGTTCACCTTGTCCAAGACTTGCTGCAGGTCCTTCGTTGTATCTTCTAGCTGGACCACTTCCAAAGTGGTCTTTTGCTCGACCATCACGGATCTAATTTTCTATGTCTCTTATTCCTTCTCTTTGGACAGCCTCTGTTGTTGCACAATTTATTGGTCCTGGCACTAAACCTTGTTCTCGAGCATTTGATGCAATTTGTCTGGTTAAACCACGACTTGTGATGTGGTCGTGTCTGGTGCTGCTGTAGATGTAGTTGTTCCATCAAACCCATCGATGGTGTGTGAGGGTGATGAGTGTTGTTGCGAGGCTGTAGTTGAGCAACCATCATCGGAAGCTGAACCGTCTGATGTCATTCCAGTTGGTGATGTCCTCCTAGCCTGAAGCTTTCTTTGTATTCTTTGTTGCCTTGTGTCTGGCAACTAAGCCTTGGAGGTATCAGCCTCTTGGGCTTCCGAGGATGTGGCTGCTTGTGGGTCTGGTTGTGGTCTTTTCTGCTTATGTACCAGTGGAAGAATACTGGTGTTGATTCGTTTGGGTTGGAGCCCCAATGGTGAAGTAGGTTGTGAGCATGAATGCTTGGACTGTTTGGTCCCGATTGGGATGTCCCATGCCTTGTCCACAATCTGCAGGTGTTGTTGAAGCTTTGGCCCGTTCTGTACTTGTTGGAGTGTGATATCTGTTATGATATGCCCTAGTACTGTTAGCGGTTGCTTGTTCTTAAGACACTCCTGAATGCAGTTCGAAGCAAACTGTGCCCAATCATAAAGATTTTGGGCCTGCAATCGTGAATCTGCCATCATGTGGAACAGGGACATGGGTACCCTCTGCAGCTTGGTTTGTGGTCGTTGTGTGCACTTGGTTAAGTATGCACATGCCACTTGTAGCTGTTGATCATTGATTTCCTCAACTCTATACCCATCCTTATTCTTCCACTTGTCCATGGAGGGATCTATGTATTTGAAGTATCATGTCTGCTCAATTGGCATTGTTGTAGCATTATAATTGGCATATATCATATGTACCAGGTACAGGCTTTGATACCCCATCAGGACATGGATGTGGAACTCAATTGGCTTAAAGAATGATTCTGCCTGCTGGTACCAATTTTGTATCTCAGTAAGATCCAATTTGGAAAATTGGATGTCGAGCTTACTGGCATCAGGGTCATCAGAACTAGAACTAGAGTTGGTAGACATGATGAAAAAACTGGAAAAATAGGATTCTGAAAAAAAGGTGTCAGTTGAGATTTGTAGTAGGGTTAAGGGTGCATCGGTTGAGAGCTGAGCGGAGGCATCGATTGAGATCGGAGTGGAGGCATCGATCGAGATTGGAGCGGAGGCATCGGTTGAGAGTTGAACAGAGACGTTGGTTGAGAGTTGAGCAGAGGCATCAATTGAGATCGGAGCGGAGATGTCGGTTGAGATTGGAGAGGAGGCGTTGGTTGAGATCAAAGTGGAGGCGTCGGTTGAGATCTGAGTGGAGGCATCGGTTGAGATCTGAACGAGGCCGTCAGTTGAGACCTGAATGGGGGCGTCGGTCGAGATGGAAGGGAAGACTCTGGTGAAAAGGTAAGTGAAAGTATTGGTAGAGAGGTGATTGGAAAATATGTGTGGAACGAGGTATGTCACAGAAGGAAAGGATTGTGAAGGGATGAGGTTTCGTAAAATGGAAGGTAAAGTGTGGAAAAACGGAGGTGTGATGGAATATGGTTGGGAAGAAGATGGAATGTATATGTTTGGAAAGTAGAAAAGGTGAAGATGTTGGACAAGGATGGAGATGTAGGGAAGGTAGATATCTGTGGAAACGGATGTATGGAGGTGGTGATGATCTGGAATGAAAAAAATTTGTTTATGGTGATGATGTAGTATTCAATAGCGTAACGGGAGCGTGATGAATGCTCGCGTGACACTATCCCTCAGCATGTGAAAAAGTTTCAAATGTTGTGTCTTCCGTCGGCGATGTTAAGTTTGGAAATTTTTGGTGATGGCACTCTCAATGGTGAACAAACGATGATGGCTGATAGTTGGTGGAGGTGGTGTGGAAACAGACGCCAAATGTTCACAGATTCCACTGAATCTGTGAACACGGTTTCTTTTTGTTCTTTCTTCTTTTTGTTACTTCTGTAGGTTACGGTTTTTTATGGTTCGGTTTTCTTATTAGAACGGTTTCCAAGCATAAGCGTTTTCTCAGATTACAATGAGTATTCCCAGCTTGTCAGTGGGGAGAGACAGATTCGTTACTCAACTACATGCATAAACAAGCCATGCAACCAGTCCTAGCTCAGTATGAATCAGCATTCTGAATAGGGAACAATTTTACAATCTATCTACTAAAAATATGGAACAAAACAATGACAAGATTAAACTACTCAGCAAGAAACAAGAAACTAGAAACTAGATTCCTAACAACACTCTAGCAGCCCAAGAATCAAAAAACACCCATTTTTTGATGCTTGGAATGCCCAAGAACAATCAAGAACTGAAATGTAAAAGAATATGTAGGATCTTCACCACATTCTAGCCTATTTAGTTTACTTGAATGCTAATTCCTACATTAATCCACAAACAATAAATGAAATCTAATCCACAACTAAAAAGCAAGAGAGTAAGCAAGAAATCTAATTAATCCACAAACACAAAAGGAAATCAAAACAGGCTCATAGGAATTTCACTCAAGAACATTGCCATGAACAAGGAGCTTTACAATCATCAAGAACTCATGGAAGATCTTCTTTATTCACTCAAGAGAACTTGACAATACATTCAAAGCTCCCTCACAAGAGAGGGGGGCCCTTAAATAAGCAAGAGGAAATATTACTAGCTCCTACATGGTCGTTCATTCTTTGGGATACACCATGTAGGCTCACATAGATAATTCGCTGCCATCCTAGCTAGTAATTTCTCGGCTCTCATGCTCGACTCTCAGCTTCTTCTGCTCTCCTCCTTCTAAGACTTCCTCGGTCATGGGAGAGAGATACTCTGTGTCTTCAGCTTGGCTCGACATCTGGGGATTCTCTGGAATCCGCTAACACATGACCTTTATAGTCATCTCACACACGCGAGTCAATGGTCGACTGCCTGCATGTCGTACGATGATTCGTTGAAAATCATCCACACGTGTGCAGCCATACAGGAGGATGCATGTGTCACATTCTGATTCGTTGTCCCTTGACCCTTGTTATAGGATCATTCGATAAAAATATTTCACACGTGTGAATCCATACAAGAGGCATGTGTCACATTTTGATTTGTTGCCACTTGACACGTGTCATAAGATGATTCAAAAAAATATACCACACGTGTGAAGCCATGTGTCATATTCTGATTGGATGCATTATAGAACTGTCCGTCTGATTACTCAAGATAGTCTGAAGAGTCTATCATTTTCACACATGGAGCATTGCAGTGCTTGTAGGAGTCCGCGGAGGACTATTTGGCTCTTTTTTCTGAGGATTCTTTTTTGCTTTCCATCCATGCCAAGCGAGTGACCATAATGCCCAAAGATTTTCAAATCCTATATATAATGAGGGAAAGATTTTGTAGACTTCACAAGGGTGAACCCGATGCTCCTCGGAACAAACCCCTTGATAGTACCAATCTACCCACCAAGAGGCCTCGCAAGCAACCTGCCCCCAGAAGGAGCAAGCCATCCTCTTCTCAGCCTCCCAAAAAGTTCTGACGTATGGCCCTCCAAGCTTCCACGTTTGGAGGTGATGGAATTGTAAATATTGTAGCTCTTGATACTATGGTTGATTCAGCCACAAAAAATTTGGACATTCCCTCCATTGTAGATACTCTCCTGCCTCCTCCAGTTAATGTCAAACCTGTAGCATATTTAGATTCTGATGATTATTTAAAGTTTGAGAAAGATATTTTGGATGCGATAGATAGTATCGGCATGCCAATCCTCTTCCAAATAGAAGAGATTGGTTTTACTCTTAATTTTAAAATTCCAGATTGCTTGCAGATCAAGGATAGAAGGGCCTCTATTAGCGATCCAATGATTGAGGCTGGTGTCCCCTTACTACAATATGATATAGCAAGCGATTCCATGAAAGAAGTGGCGCTCAGCAATTTTTTCCCGCAAGGCATCGAGGACAACAACAACACTTTGTCGCAATGTATCCTTGGTGCCTGCTCAACTGCTGTGAAGTTTTTGTTGATGCCATATCATACCAAGTATGTCTATCTCTTTACTTGTCAAATTCATTACCTGTCTACTTCTTTACTTGTAATTACTGTATTGTTTATCTAGTGAAATTCTTCATGATTTTTTGCAGTAATCATTGGAGCTTAATTGTAATTTCTGTAAAAATCACAGATAATAATATCGTAGATTTTTTTCGTATAAAGATGAATTCTACCAGCAACACAAATAAGGATATTGACTCACTGCTGCCGGAGATATGTTTCAATAGAGAATTCCACGGGAGGGAAATGTGAAATTGTGAGCATTGAGGTATTCATTGAACATTTCTGGTGGATTTTTGTTTATCATCATTGTTAAGCATCAATACCTTCATCTCATTATTAGTCAATTAAATGTATTGCAGACACCCCAGCAAAATGACTCATTTAGCTATGCGTGGTGTACTCTATACAATGCAAAGTTATTTCTCCAGTGGTACAATCTTCAGGAGGATGTTGATATTTCAAAGATGAGTTATTAGCCCTTTCTATTTTATCTTGGTGTAAACTATTTTTTGTTATTAATATTCATCTAATACAGTATTTATTGCAGTTTCCCCTTGATGATTATACTACTGGCGAAGTGTACAGATTTTGATAGGAGATCATTCTTAGTTTATTGGCCATGTCAACTGCTAGACCAAAGACTGATGTTGGGCCGTCTAAGCCAGACGATGTTCAGATTTTAAATGAGACTGGGCAATTTGTAAACACCCAAGCTGAATAGATAGACATATAAACATATAGAAGAGCCAGATGCATGATGGCACAAACTCGATTGTCGAGTCAATTTTGTGTTGTGGCAATAGCTGCAGCAGTACACCTGCAGAACACCCTGGAAAACAAAACACCATACGAAATGTAAATAGGTAGAAAGCCTGATTTGTCATACGTACATGTATTTGGATGTGCAGCATACAAGCACATACCAAAGGAACAAAGAAACAAGCTCGACAAAAAGTCAGAACAGCCAATCATGGTCAGATACTCGAATGGATCACAAGTTTACAGACTCTACAACTCAACCACGAAGAAAGTTGTGTCAAGTAGAGATGTGAAGTTGGACGAGTCCACATTCCCTGGATTAAAGGAATAAAAGAAGCATGCGATCTTCACACTATTGCCGATTCAAGAGGGAGATCAAGGGCAAACATCAAATCAAAATGTTGAGCCCCATACCCCAGAGCAGCAAGAAGCCGAAGATCAACCCAACGAAGAAGAAACATTCGAGTAGCGACAGATCGAATCCAGAAGGTCAACAAGACAAAGAAGACCTCCAGAATGATACACTACTAACCTTCAATGGAGCGAAGAAAATAGAGTTTGAATACTGTAGCTTCACTGAAGAACCAACAACATATCAAGAAACTATCCAAAGTCCAGAAGGTGAATTTTGAAAGTAGGCAATGTCAAAGAAAATCGAATCAATGAGACAAAACGAGGCATGGACACTAGAGCCACTCCTCAAAAATAAAAGGATCGTTGACTGCAAATGGGTCTACAAAAAAAAATCAAATCAGATGACACTGTCGCACGATACAAAGCAAGGCTTGTCATGAAAGGCTACACACAAAGGTACGACGTCAATTACTTCGATACGTATTCACCAATGGTGAAAATGGCAAGCATTCGACTACTCCTTGCATACACAACTCAATACAATCTGGAAATTCACCAGATTGATGTAAAGACAGCCCTTCTCCACAGAGATCTAGAGAAAAAAATCTTCATGAACCAGCCTAAAGGATTAGAAGACCCCGACAATCGACAATATGTGGACCTACATAGGGCTATTAAGCCTATGCATAGGAAGACATTATTTCACCAGATTCGACGCAGTTAGACAGTCAACATTATTTGAAAAAGATTTGGCTACATTGGCAACAATTCGAACAATATGGGACAAATGTTTGTTGACATTCTATTTCGATCCAAATCTACTAATGGCATCAGCCAAGGTTTGAATGTGGATAGGAAATACCCGCTACATCAAAGCTTTGCTAGCAAAATCTATTTCAGTTCATATGTTTCTCAGATAGGACAACAACATTGTGTGATTTCTATCAGGGGGTGAAGTAATAAAATTAATTATATTAGAGGACCTATTGGTTGCACAATTTTTGGAAGAAAGCTAGAATATGTATGGAAATCTGATTATCCAATTTTTTTTTACAAATCTAGAGTAAACTACAAAAATGAAACTATTCAAAAATCATAGCAAAATTCTCTAGGGTTGTTAGGGCAATCTTGAACTAGAGGAGGTTTGGAACTTGAAGTCATTATTTATATATATAAGTGATACTGAAAAAGATCAAAGTTATTAGTCCTGCTTTTGTTTAAGATTAGAGTAAGTTTGACCATACCTTTTAAATTTGAATGTCTTTCTAGTATCAATCTATTCTTAGTTTGAAGACTATGTACAATGTGTGGGGTTAGTTTAATGAAAAGAATTTTATTATTAGTGGTAAGTTGGATTGGAAAACTTACGAGAGTGGATATGGTTCCACATCAAACATTTCCCAAATTGTTTATTTATTCTTGAGAAATGAAAATTTCATTATGAAAATTGAGTTACAAGATTCTTAGTTAGAATGTGAGTAACATATGCAGAGAGGATCTACCAGATACAAAGTATATTTATGTGTTGGATCGTAGTGGACTTCTTTGTTACATACATTTTAACCTTGTGGGATATGTTATGTGATATAATATATACTTAAAACCGATTTATGAGCATATACATATGAATAAGTAATGCTTGAAATAACTACTTGTAGATTAATAAGTCCCTTTATAAATAGATAACTTATTAGCTCCAAGATAATTTAAAATAAAATCTAAATGTGATGTTATACTAGTATAAGCAAATGTGGCACCTAACATTTGAGATTTCTGAATCATTGACAATCAACTTGAGTAGCTAGGGTACTCCTGATTAAATTTAATCGGTTTTTATGAGAAAAGTAAAGAGAATTCACCAGAAACTGTTTGTTTTATTTATATTGCTTATAAGATGCATAATTTGTGAGTTATCATAACTCATCACTAAAAGTTGTGCATAAAATATTGAGAATTCTTGGTATAGAGTATTTTCTAGTTAAGAAATAGACTCGGTTCATTAGTGTTTATGTACCAAAGATCTCAATTGGATGACAGATTCTTACGATTTCAATCATGACAACTGAGTTTATATGGAATTTTGTAAAACACTGTATTTCTAGATTCAGTTTTAGATAATTTTTTTGTAGTCAAAGATTATTATCAGCACAACTTTGGTACGTCTTTTGTCTTTGATTATTTGATGAATATGAAATTTAGATATCTTGCCTTTTGTTAAGAATCGAGTTTGAATTTTTTCTTAAATTCTAGTATTTTTTTCTAGGATTTGTTTTATGGAACGATTCTTATATTTCTCGAGTCGTGTGTTGGACATATACTCTAGTATTCTTAAATGATTATGGTTTTGGAATCCAGTGAATTATGATTGAAGAATCATAAGATTTTAAATATCTATGGATCATAAGTAACTAATCAATTATTATCTAAGGATTATAAGAATGTTGCGATTCTTAAGAATGATGAGTAATACATGATTTGCTGATTGAGCTGAAAATTTAGATTAGTGACTTAAAAAATCTAAATCTCTTTACTCTTAGACTCTAGTGATTTTATCAAGAACGTATGTGTCCCACAAGGATTCTCATAATGTAAAATATTTTACTTGTGAAGAGTTTGCTTGCTAGTGGATAATACTCTACTTTATATTGTAGTTTGTAAGTACTTGTGTAAGGTTTTAGTCTAGATCTTTGTTTGGAAGACAGACAAATCTATTGAGATCAGATAATTGCTATATTCTTTCATGAGATGAGACGCTAGAATGTGTTAGCTTGCATTGCTTAGAGTAGTGTTAGCTTGCATTGTTGTATTGTGGGAAGCAACAAATGCGTAGAGGTAAAAGAAATATTTGGTAAGCTTACAAATTTCCTATTGGAACAACCCATAATCATTGTACTATTGAATGAAAAGAGTGTGACTCACCTATGCTTTTGTAAGCATAGCGAGGAGAATATAATGACAAGGTATCTCATTTTTATCTAGTAGGATTTTTTGGTAAAGTAGGAAATAGGGCTATGTGTAATATATCCTGAGAGGCAATTTGTATGTCATCTACTTGGCAATTTTGGTCTTAACAAGAGAACTAGTCAACAAATTTTTTGTGTTCTTTCTTATGTGAAATTGGCAAAGAGTCACGTCTTTCGTGCATGCACAAAATTATTGAAGCTCACTATCATTTTGTTCAAAGATAAACTTCAAAGTGAGGATGTAAATAATATAGTGTAGCAAATAACATCAAGTAGCTTGTGTTCTAACTCTTGAGGACACCTTTTTCAAGTTTCAACATCATTTTGGCGTACAAGAAGCTAAAATAACAAGAGGTGGTATTAGAAACTCTCTCTCTCTCTCTCTCTCTCTCTCTCTCTCTCTCTCTCTCTCTCTCTCTCTCTCTCTCTCTCTCTCTCTCTCTCTCTCTCTCTCTCTCTCTCTCTCTCTCTCTCTCTCTCTCTCAATTAGCAAATATCCATGCACACACACACACACATCTCATAGTTCTAGTTACCATACGGGCTTGTCCCAAGTTATTATTTTTATTGTCCTTAGTCAAGTTCATTGTCTACATGGTTGTAAGTCAAGTTGATAGTAACATGGTTTGAAATTTCTTACCCCTTGCATGTTTGACACATGATGCATGACAAGAGTGGACACTTGTAGAATGATTCGTGAGACCTGTTGCATGTTTGACAGATACTACATGAGGTTGGCTGATAATACACCATTCTATATTATCTTTTATATGCAAAGATTTTTATAGAAATACAAAGAAAAATTCATTGGCCACGTACATCATTTGGAGGTCATTCTCATTTTTCTAGATTAGTGGAGAGGTTGTTATGCTTGTCTTCTGAGTAGTATCATGTCATTTTAAGAGCTTCATCTCTTTGTGTGTGTGTGTGTGTGTGTGTGTGTGTGTGTGCGGGCGCGTGCACGCATGTGTGTGTGTGGGCGCATGTGTATGCACATGCATATTGTCAATCTAGGATCCTTTTGTATATACCACCTCACTTTTCTCTATGTTTCATTTGAAAGTTGGATGTGTAATATACTCATCTCTCATGTGGTTATCTATTGAACACCAAATTGTCATGTAGAAGAGAGACATTAATTGGTTCATTCATGCATTCAATTAATTGATGGGCATGTGTAGAGAGAGAGAGAGAGAGAGAGAGAGAGAGAGAGAGAGAGAGAGAGAGAGAGAGAGAGAGAGAGAGAGAGAGAGAGAGAGAGAGAGAGAGAGAGAGAGAGAGAGAGAGAGAGAGAGAGAGAGAGAGAGAGAGAGAGAGAGAGAGAGAGAGAGAGAGAGAGAGAGAGATTATACTGTTTTACTCCTATAACATAAATCTTTTGTATAAAAATGCCAAACATATTAACAGTACAAAACGACAGCAACCAGATTTATATTCACAGCTACTCCCTATTGAGCCATGAGGGTTGTCTGATACATGTAAAATGAAATATCAGCTAGAGAAAGCTAGTGAAGCGTGCTCGGTATGATGGCATTTCTGTTGAAAATCAGAACTCAAAATGAAGTCTGAAGAGTGCCATTGACTCACTATCTCTGTTGGAAGCTTGAGATATCTTGGCTATGGGGTGCTTAATTATCTTTGCTCTGTGAGTTAGAGCCCAGTTTTTCTTGCAACTAATACTTGCCACCATCCACCAAAACAAACCACACATGTTAGTATAGTGAGGTAGTCATGTGTCACATGATTTGAGATCCACGTATAAATACCAGTTGATTGTTGGAGTGACAAAATGTTGCTAAGAATAGTTGGTGAAATGTGTGATCTCATAGTAGCCTTTGTAACTATATATGTGTGTTATTATTGTAACTTATGTAGGATTTGTATTACCTTATCACAAACAGCGGCAAAGAGAACACTAATTTTCATACATATGAAAAGAATCATGTGGAGAGATTTTGGAAACTGTGTCACAAAGTCACTATAGACTTGTCACATTATGGAAAGATTGCCATAAGGCGCATTATACACACACGTACATTCAAAAGTCTTGTCGTCACACAACAATGAATCTGGCTCTTTCAACAATATATGTGCTACTTGTCACACCTTAATATTGATCATGTGTTGTACAAAATTGTGTAGAAGATTCTAAAGTATAATTTTAGAGTGGTGTGTAATTTTTACATGGATTGGTATAACGCTATCTTAAATGCTCTTTGTGTTACTTCATTGCTAATGAAAGTCTATTTTTTTCATGTCTCAAATGAACCTAACTAGTGCAATTAAGATTGCTTTAATACCTATCTAGTCTATTCACATATGGTGATCGATACTTTCAGTATATCCATTTGGGATTTCATGGTGCCATAGATACAATAAGTATAATAAGGTATCTCATACTAATTTTAAACTTATATTGTTGATTCTCACTACTTCATAGTGTACAAAAGGGACATTAGAAAGTTGGCTTTTACTTTAAAGCATTGCCTTATGACACTCCTAATGCTGGCTATTGGAATTTTTTTACTCATCACAAATGGCTGTCCTGCATTATTCCTAAATAATAGATTTTCTAATGAGTAGTTAATGGTTTATGTTATCTCATAGCTCTAGATGTAAGATAAGGCCAAGATGGGTAACTTTTGATATGAGTGAATCCATCATGTATGTTGGTATGGTAGTATACCCCAACATATTGAAAGATTATACTTTGAGCTTTACTTGGCTTAGACTAAATTTAGCAAGCATATGTAACATAATGGGCATGCATTGTCAACACATTTGTCCAACATTCATGGTATTCGAATGAACTCAATAGATAGTGTTATGGAATTTCAAAGCAAGGCAAAAACCTAGTATCAACAAATGTCATGTCAAAACAAGCTTATGAAGCAACTCGTTTGCTCAATTAAGCCTTCATGCCTTTGGAGATCTAGTGGGACATATAGCACTAATCTGTTTGTCTTGTTTTTGGTTTATAGAGCTTGTTACTCACAAGTATAGCTTAAAAACTCCTCTTGCTGTAAATTCATAGTACTAGTGGCAAGGTAAAGGGATTTCCTTGATTGCAGGAGGAGACAACAAGATATGGTGGTGCTCAACAAGGGAAAACACAATCTGAAGTAGGATTCTTTGTGAGAGATGTGGCCCATCAATTGTGCAATACCAAATGATTGATAGGTAGCTTGTTTTAGGGCAACAACTTGAGTGAGGGCCAACAAATAAAGGCAAAGCCAAAGTTTTGTGTGTGGTCCTAATATTTTTGTTAGAGGCCTCTTGGAATGTTAGTTCAAAAGGGACCACTATGGCATAATTTTCATTTGTAATCCAACAATAGGGCATATGCTATATCCTATTCTCTATTTGAATGACAATGTGGGCACAAAGGGAGTTTATTTTGAAGCACTATCTAGTAATTATGTGGACATGCACACATGCACGCGTGCCTGTGTGTGTGTGTGTGTGTGTGTGTGTGTGTGTGTGTGAGAGAGAGAGAGAGAGAGAGAGAGAGAGAGAGAGAGAGAGAGAGAGAGAGAGAGAGAGAGAGAGAGAGAGAGAGAGAGAGAGAGAGAGAGAGAGAGAGAGAGAGAGAGAGAGAGAGAGAGAGAGAGACAGAGAGAGAGAGAGAGAGAGAGAGAGAGACTCATCAAAAGAATAATGATGGATTAACCACATGATGTGTGTGAGTGTGCAAGTGCTCTAACAAGTACCTATTATGAGCCTTTCTATGGAACCATTATGAATGATTGAGTAACTACCTCGAATGGTTTTAAGAATCCACTAATATGAATTGTTCTTAGGAAATTGTGTGAATGGATCTAAGCTTTGATAGGTGCTAAAGAAAGGCACTGAATTATTTTTTAGGTACCTCTTGAAAATGATTTTGGGATTCATCCAGGGCTTGTTGATCAGCCCTAAATCAACCATCAATGTGACAAGGAGTTGGAAACCTTGACATTAATTCCCAAAGAACAATTTGATGGGGGGCTGGCAACCAAGATATCTATTGGTTGCTAGAAACTCATGTATCATGTATATTGAAAAGCTCACAAAACATTTTCCATAGAGGGGAAGGCCCCCGTCGTCGAGCCTTTCCCAATTTAAGGCCTTGGGCCCTCGAGCGTGTGCCCGAGGTCCTAAGGCCTTGAATTGGGAAGGGCACGATGATGAGGGCCTTCCTCGCTATAAAGCTCTTGAAAAAAATGTATCCTCTCTTTGAAGTTTCAAGAAGTTAGTTCGTGTTTGTTTTTACTCTCCCATGTTACTTCTCGTGTTCCGTTTTACTCGCCACCCATTGTTGCATCCTTCTCCTAAATAACTCTCTTTGTGTGAGGAGAACATGGGTTGGAGCAAGAGCAATGGAGGAGGAGTGATGCAGTTTCATGGAGCAGAGCTATTATCTTTGTGTGAGGAGCAGGTCTTGGTAGTAGAGGGGTGGAGTTTTATTCCTATTTTGCATTTATGTAGGTTTTGCTGAGCTAAGCACATTATGCTAAGTGTAGCAGATTACTATAGGTCTGTTTGAGCTCTTGTTAGCTTCTGTTGAGGTATCTTTCACAACTTTTTTGAGGCTTTTGGTAGCTTTGTTTTAAGCTCTGCTTTTGAGTTTCTTGCTTTTGATTGAAGAATTTTCTTTTCAACAAGGTTTGTAGTCATTCATTTGTTGCTAAGCTATTCTTCATTGATTGGAAGGATTTATAGAGGCAATATCTTGGAATGCATTGTAGGGATAGTATCTTAGTTGTAATACAATTTCTTTACTAGTCGTAGATATTATTCTAGAGCATAGTCTGTAGTTCACATTTTTGTTTCTAGTTGGCAATGGAAGACATGATGGATGTTGATAATGAGGGCACATGAATCACTTGTCTTTCTTTTGATATTTATCTCAAGATAATAATGAGTTGGAAGATGGTGCTCCTAAAATGCAGGTTGTTTGTGAGGCTTCTTTGTTTGTTGAAGCAGATACTATTGTGGATTCTTTCTTTTCTAGTGATGATTCTAAGAATATGTGTTTTGATGATTGTGGAATAGATAATGTGAATGGAGATTGTGTTATTGAAAGATGTACAATTTCTTGTTTAAGAGATATAAATATAGTTGAGCTTAACAATGTGAAGTTGGCATAGTTTTTCTAGGCCCTCATTTATGTCATCTAAGTAGAGAATGATGATCTACAGATAGACACACACACACACACACATGCTGAGATGTGGGCTCATACAACTTTTGATGAATGGTGGCTATTTCAAGGCTACAATACTACTGAAAGTATTGAAGATCTTTTTGAACATGAAGATGTCAAAGGTTTTTTGGAGATGTTGGCTTTGTTTTTAATGTAGTTTACTAAATTCAGAGCTTTTTTGTAGGCTAGTTTGTAGCTCACAGATCATGCTCTGCTTGAAAAGTCATGTATTTTTTTACCTCATAGCTCATAGATCATTGGAGTCTTTCAATTCATAAGTCATAGATAGTCCTCCTACGCTGTGCTTCAACTACCCAAGGTGACACTGCTTCTCATGCGGCTCAAGATAAAGAGCGAGATTATTCTCGCCACTCCTGGGGAAGGCTTTATTCCTTTTGCCTTGGAAACCTATGGGTGCTTGCATAAGAAATTCGACGATTTTCTTTCAGCTTGTGCGGGTTTTGCAGTGAAGCTCCAAGGACGTGGTGCCTCATCTCTATCATTACGTCTTATTATCGTTAACGAGTTTCTACCACTTTGCAACGCACTCAGGCACTTGCAATACTTCGAAGTGCCGTAGTTGCAGGAACGGCTGCTTCACAACTTCCTGTAATACCTAAACTTCCAACTATCTTAGCTCGTGACTTACATCAAGCAGTAGGCTTTTTATAGCTACTTTGTGAAATTGTTGCATTGTTATAGTTGATGTATAGTATCTCATTTGGCCTTATGGCCTTCACACTTTCTACATGCACTCCTTTGTACTATGATGGGTTTCCCCATCTTTTATTGATAAAAACAAGAAATTTATTTTTCTTATGTAGTTCACAAAATTTTTATAGTAAGTAATATTTTTTTATGTAAGTAGTAAAAATATTTTTCAATTTACCTCTATGGGAAAACAATTTTTGAAGAGGAACCTTACCTAGATGTAAGGTTCCTCTGATGTGTCAAGTTTCTTATCAAGTTTTGGACTGTACAGCTGTCAAATTTTGTCAATTAAGGTTGCTTCTAAATACACATCAAATTTTTTTAAACTGCTTTACAAAAGAAATAAATGCCCTTTGTGAAAGTACATCCATGCATTATTGGATTGATGATGCATTAATGTGATTCTAGGATGATGTAGGTAATGCATGTGTCGACGATGTGAAAAAATAAGATGTGTTTTTTTTTGCCCTCCTTTGAATTTGATACCATTATCATGTAATTAATGCATGAGGTAGTGAAGCAATGCCATATGCCATTAGCTCTTAAATGACAGCGCGCCTTGTTGCATGTTTGTGTTGTTTTGCAACAACTAATGGTGTCTAATCTATTAAGCATTTTCTAATGATCTATGGAAAGTTCACCTGGTATTCCTTATCTTATATTGATGTATGTCTTGCTATGAAAAAATTATAATTACACTTGTCTTAGAACTGGAAATGTCAATTTGAATATAATCGTATAATTCTTCACGTTAATATATCTTGATAGAAGACACTAGAACTGTAAGTATGCTTGTAGAATTGATCTTAAGAATATGGTGTAGATGGAATATCAAATCTTATGAAATGGCAGTCTACTACTATTTTGACCATTTTTCAAAAATATTTTAGATATCTTTAAAAATATTGTAGTGGATAGAAATGGTACATTGAATTTAAATCATTACAAAGGTATTTGGAGATGCTACAAAAATAAGGAATAAATATGATGGGATCATGAAAAGGAATATCTAGAATTGACATTTAATATATGGTCAAATATGAATATGTAGTATCATTTATTTAGGTATGCATCCCAATACACTTGTGGATGGCATGTACGTAACAATGAACTTTGTTTTTGTTAGACTTCATTTAACATCAACAAGTTGTAAAGTAGCATATAGCCAGTTTTTTTCATATTGCATAGTTGATGTGCCACATCTACATTGTATGCCAAAGCACTTATTAATAGTCCAGCAAAAGAAAAGATTCCTTATTTAGCACAGTATCTAGAATAAGCATAATGATTGATGCTAGTGCTTGTGTAAATTTTGGCCACAAACTCCTTGTTTAGATCATGATAATATATACTTGGATGATTGGTATCACTCTTGTCTTGCAATATCAATCTTTGCCAATAACAGTGCTTGTAAAAAAGTTTCAAACTAACCTTATAAAAAGCCCACAAAACTTTTGTGGAATTGGTAAAAGGTTAAAATAAGACCTCAAAACCTAAGATTTATAGCTAAAACCAACTGATTTTCAACCATGTGAAAAACCTATAAATTCAAAATGAAGCGAAAAAATAAGTTTCAACAATTGGGCTGTTTGTATTTGTAGATTTTCATGAGCACTCGTCAATAGTAAACATCATTGTGCAACTGCTTGGAATTTGAGGTGCACCCCTACCTTTCACTTCCAGAGTCTTTTCTTTTTCTTACCTTTTATATGACATGTATAAGGCAAGGGTACCATTCAAATAAAAGTAATTATGAACCCTTCAACCACTTTCACATATATCTTGGTTATATTTAAAAATAGATTTTAAAATTTTTCAATCTATCAGGACATTTGACTTTTGAAAGTTACTTTTCAAATGGAATGACAATTTTTAAGTTTGACATTCAAATGACTTGCTTTTGAAATTTTTGCCTTTCTTGGAAAGGCAAACTAGCCTTTGATGTGCATTGTAGCTTGCACATGCCTAAGCCTGATTGGCATCCACCTAATCTAAAAGATTTAAATATATTGTCATCATACAAGGAATTTGGGTGGTCTCAAAAAGTACAAAATATTTCGATGCCACGGAAGTGGTTGGTATTACATAGAGCTTTTGCCAGTTAGAATGCCCTCTTAGCTTTTGCCCTAAAAGTTAAGAGTTGATTTTAAGTGCAGCCTGTCAATTGGGACCTCTTAGCAATTGGGACAATGACACATTTGCAAACTTTTGTTATGTATTTAGTATTGTAAGTAAAGCTGTAGCATTGTTACTTTCTGGATAAAAACTATATCAGATGTGGCCCATGATTTTGAAATGATTAGTGGACAGAACATAGATACTAATGAGATCTGGGTTCCTTTTCTGCAAGTCCCACCCAGATCTGGTTTCCTTTTCTGCAAGTGCAGCCCATGATTAGTATGGCACGCATAAACATAATATAGATCCCACACAGACTTACCTCCAAAGTAATGAGTCGCGCATGATTCATTAGATCTGGCTCAGCTTTGAGTTAAGCTAGTGATTGGCTACTGCTAGGCTGGGATTAGACATTAGGGTTAAGGCTTTAAGCTAATAAAGATCAGTCGCAATTTGGCAGCGGAGCCGCAGCCTGTGCCTGGCCCTGTGGATGTGAGGCTTGTGAGCTAGTGCCCGGTGGCAGGTGGCTGGTGCCCAACTTCCCAAGTTCCAGATCAAGCTCATCAGACAAACACAAATAGCGAAGCGGTGTTGCTTAAAATATCGATATCATAAAATGTTTGAAGATTTTTTTCTATGAAACCATGCAAACCTTTATATAAATGAAGTCTTCAAAAAATTAAGGGCTTTAAATAATAGCAGATTTTTTGTTGGACAACTCAAAAGAGGTTTTCTGGAGCGGGTCTCTGCCTTGGCTGGGCTGGGCTGCGTATGCGTTGCTCTAGTCTGGGCTGGCTTCGCTCCTGCGGCGCCGTCTTGATCTCTCCTGGACGCGGCGCTCGCTCGCTCGCACGCTTGCCAGCTTACTTGAATCATCCCATTGGTGCTCTCTATGATTCTGAATTTTTATTCGCAAATCTCTTGGTCATCATCGCCACCACTGGCTCGTCGTCCGCAGTATAAAACACTTTTGTGCGATTTCTCCCCACACATCATCTTAGCCTGCTCCAGTGCCATATGTGAAGAGTAATTGCTTAGGGAGTTCCCAGCGGAATTGGGTGCTAGAATCGCCAAGCTGTGGAAATGGACTGGCGTGATTAGATCGCCCAAGAAGTGGAAATAGATTGAGCTTGTTGCGTCTTTCGTGTCTGTCTGCCATTGATCATGTCGTCGGTCCTGTAGTGAATCGTCTTTATTACTATACTAACTTGTCCACTACCGATCATGGCGTCGTTGCTCTAGGTACTACTTTGTAGCGTTGATCAACTTTAATTTCAGTCCAGCTCTTCTGTTGTAGCTGCGCGACAGATACCCTGAGGTTTGAGTTCAGCTCTTTTCGGTATTTTTTAATCGTAGATGCTGATGATCGGCTGCATCTGATCACAACGGTGAACTTCCTCCATCTGGTTTTAATTCTGTGGACTGAGAAGTTGTAGTTGGAAATGCTAGCTTCAAGCTCAACTCTGAATTGGTGGTTGTACGCTTTGCCCTGCGCGACAAATCAGGAATGGACATCTGTATCTGGAGGGATTCCATCTGCAACATCCTGGAAGCCCACCTCCTCCTGGATGGTGTTGGCAGTGGTTTCAGTATTGAGCTTGTGTGGTGTCATACTGCGCTGGGCTTCTCCAGGTGGCTGTGCATGGGGAGCATTGAACAAGAGCTGCGATATCCCTGGCCCGCGAGGGTGGCCTGTGCTGGGAAGCTTGCTAGACACGGGCAAACTAGCTCACAAATGCCTCGCCGAGCTCGCCGAGCAACACAGCGTTGCTCTCATGGCATTCAGCCTAGGTAACACGCGCGTCATTATCACAAGCTCGCCAGATGTTGCCCGCGAGCTGCTCAACAGCACCGCCTTCGCTGATCGCCCAGCCAAACAATCCGCTCAAGAGCTCCTGTTCGGGCGAGCTATCGGGTTTGCTCCGTTCGGAGATTACTGGAGAGGCCTTCGTAGAATTGCTGCGAACCACCTATTCACTCCTCGCAGCATTGTAGAGCAGGAGCCGATAAGACAAATGAATGCTTCTCACATGCTCCAAGCAATTTACAGTTGCTCTCGCAGCGGCAATTGCAGTGTAACTGTGAGACCCTTTTTCCAACATGCGTCTCTCAATAACATAATGTCTACTGTTTTCGGGAGGATTGCATTTGATCAATTCCCCAAAGAGGTATGCGAGCTCCAGGCCTTGGTGGCAGAAGGATTTGAGCTACTGGGCTCGTTCAACTGGCCTGATCACATCCCCCTTCTGAAACTATTCGATCCCCAAGGCGTTCTGCAGAGATGCAGGAAACTTGTTCCTAGAGTTAACAAATTTGTGCAGAAGATCATTGATGAGCACAGGCAGCACGCTAAATTCAGTTTGCAACAAGATTTTGTGGACATTCTTCTATCTTTGCAATCAGAAGACAAGCTATCTGATGAAGACATTACAGCTGTGTTGTGGGTAAGCTAATGATCCATTCTTCCAGTTTCTGAACATAATTTAAGTAATATCTCTCCAGGCAAGTTGATCTTAACTTTGCCTTGATGGCTTGTTCAGGAAATGGTTTTCCGAGGAACAGATACGGTGGCGATTCTGACTGAGTGGATACTTGCAGAGCTTGTAATCCATCCCTCTGTGCAGGAGAGGCTACACAGCGAGCTGGATGAGGTAGTTGGTAGAGCTATGTATGTTGCAGAAGCTGATGTTGCCAGAATGCCGTACCTGCAAGCAGTGGTGAAGGAGACGCTGAGGTTGCATCCTCCGGGACCTCTCCTCTCCTGGGCAAGGTTAGCGCGGCACGATGTCTCCTTTGCAGGACACCATATCCCTTCGGGCACCACTGCAATGGTGAACATGTGGGCTATCACACATAATGAATCCATCTGGGCAGATGCTATGTCCTTCAAACCCGAGAGGTTTATGCCCAGCGATGGAGGACTAGACATTGATATCAGAGGTAACGATCTGAGGCTGGCACCCTTCGGAGCAGGAAGGAGAGTTTGTCCAGGGAGAGCATTGGGGCTAGCTACAGTCCATCTCTGGATCGCCCGCCTGGTCCATCACTTCCAATGGCTGCCTGATCCATGCCATCCTGTTGATCTTTCCGAAGTCTTGAAACTCTCTTGTGAGATGGTTTCTTGTCTTTCAGCCCGCCCCTTACCAAGACTTTCCCTCCCTTTGTGAACAGCTTACAGCTGAATAGAAATGTTCCACCATGAAAGATTTGTACATCCCAACAGCACTTAAAATCTATGAAAGGCTATGTAAACAGATGCTGGTTATCAGGATCATCTCAAAGATCAGGAAGAACCCGGTTACATGACAATCAGCATCATTTTCGTGGTGTGTTTTCTAGTATGATTGTCCACATCTCTTTTTAAGGCTTCGCTGCCCAGACTTTAAGCTTGACTGCCCTTGATCTGGGCACCCTGTATAGGATCTTAAATATACTCGGATGACAAATCTTTTGGTATGCTAAACCATTGTAATTTGTTGAATTGTGTCTATGATGAGCCATTTGGGTGATATCCGATATTTTGAAGAATTCTTGTTCCTGTACTTGCGAGAGAGAAGCTTTGATAGATAGATCCATCGTGCTATAGAAAAAAAAAAATCAGGTGACGTGTATCAATGACTTGATAATGATCAATTCATTGGAGTAATTTTCAATTGGTCTGGCCATTACAACTCATAACCAGAGAAGGGCCATTAAACTCATAATCATGTTGTGAGCAGCAAGTGGTGGAGTCCTTACCTCCACCCGTCGCTGCCCGGTCCCAGATTATTTGTGATAATGGCACAATTAAAAGATGATAATCCAGGATAATTGGGAGCAAGCTTTGATAACCAAAATTCGTAGAATCACAATTAGACCTCACCTCACCCGTTGTTATCAATTTGTAAACATGAAAGCTTCATGTCATCTAAGAGCTAATGCATCTTGGTTTCCAAGGGGGGTTGGAACCTTGGAGCAATAAAACTTCGGATACGAAGCTAACCAACTAAGCCAATCCTCGCATATGTCTTGTAAGAGCTAATGGCTAATTAACCAACTAAGCCAACCTCTGGAGCGATATGTGATGAAAATAGATATAAAATACACGCACAGAGAATCGATATGAGCGAAACCCGAGAAAGTCAAAAAAAATAGGATTTTAAGGATTGTGCTATTCACAGATTCCACTGAATCTCTGAACACGGTTTCTTTTTGTTACTTCTGTAGGTTACGGTTCTTTACAGTTCGGTCTTCTTATTAGAACGGTTTCCAAGCAGAAGCATTTTCTCATATTACAATGAGTATTCCCAGCTTGTCATTGGGGAGAGACGGATTCGTTACTCAACTACATGCATAAACAAGCCCTGCAACCAATCCCAGTTGAATATGGATCAGCGTTCTGAATCAGGGAGCAATTCTACAATCTATCTACTAAAAACATGGAACAAAACAATGACAAGATTAAACTAATCAGCAAGAAACAAGAAACAAGAAAACCAGATTCTTAATAGCACTCTAGCAGCCCAAGAATCAAGAAACACCCATTTCTTGATGCTTGGAATGCCCAACAATCAAGAACTGAAATGTAGAAGAATATGTAGGATCTTCACCACATTTCAGCCTATTTAGTTTACTTGAATGCTAATTCCTACATTAATCCACAAACAAGAAATGAAATCTAATCCACAACTAAAAAGCAAGAGAGTAAGCAAGAAATCTAATTAATCCACAAACACAAAAGGAAATCAAAACATGCTCATAGGAATTTCACTAAAGAAGATTGCCATGAACAAGGAGCTTTACAATCATCAAGAACTCGTGGAAGATCATCTTTATTCACTCAAGATAACTTGACAATACATTCAAAGCTCCCTCACAAGAGAGGGGGGCCCTTAAATAAGAAAGAGGGCTACCCATGTGGAGCCCAAGTGGCAATTCCACCAAATTAGAAATTACATGTGGAAATTGCCCTTCTACTAGAGGTCACCATCAAAAGGTGGCTCACTCTAAATTATTTAAGGGGGGTCTACATTTATTTACAGAGCCTAGTAAATATTACATGGTCGTTCCTTCTCTGGGATACACCATGTAGGCTCACATAGATAATTCACTGCCATCCTAGCTAGTAATTTCTCGACTCTCATGCTCGACTCTCAATTTCTTCTGCTCTCCTCCTTCTGAGACCTCCTCGGTCATGGGGGAGAGATACTCTGTGTCTTCAGCTTGGCTCGGGATCTAGGGATTCTCTGGAATCCGCTAACATTATTCACCCCTAATTTGTTGCAGGACCCACTGCAACACAGGCGATGTCGTTCCGCTCGGCACTTGGAAAACTGTGGACCTTCGTTCGCTTCTGTAAAACCAGGTGCTTATTATTTGCAAAACTATTTCTCAAAAATGAAGGTCTCTCAATGGCCGCTACATTCCAGCCCTCTTGAGAACCTCTTTCGAGTCCTGCTTGCCTTGTTGTCTTGCCGTTTGTTTTCGCTCGCTCATCTTTCGCCCCAGTGCTTCAAATACTTGGAAGCAGAGCTTACTTCCGAAGTTTAGTGGCCCCAAGTATTCTCTTATCTTTTCAATAAAGCCCATCTCCTGCCAGTCTTCAACCATGGTCACATATCGTGACAACATGAAGGCCACTCTGTAGTATAGCCGGGCCATCATCTCATGGTCTTCCTCTGACTGGAGGGCTACGTTGGGATTGATCTTGATCGGATCTAAACCACGATCTCAAAAACAATCTTGCTGCATCAGAAAGGCCATAGATCGGCAGTATTTGGCACTTTCTTGCATGCATGGATCGGCACTTGTTTTGTATTTGTGCTCGAAATCAAGTAACTGTAGCCTCAGATCATCTGGGAAGATTTTCTTCGAAATTCCCGGAATCACTCGCCAGTTCACCAACTCAACCCGTGGCTTTTTTGCCGGCCATGGATTTTTGTGTTTGAGCGGCATGTAGAATGGATCTATACACTTCCATGTCGGTGCCTTCAGGTACTCTTGGAGTCGCCTGCTATCCTTTAGGATCTTATTACACCATTTCGGTTGTGGTTGTAATGTCACAATGATCTCGGCCCTGGTGGAGTATTGGCTTTTATCTATCTCATCTTTGCCTCCCCTCATGTTGGGAGGGTATTTCTTTCGAACTTCTCTGATTCCTTTGTATCAGTCATCTTGCTCTTGGGCCTAGTAGGAGAAGTTGTCCTACGTGGTTGTGGTGGCCTTGCCAGGTAATCATCCAGAGCCTTGGTGCTCATATTCTTGTCCTTGGCTCACTCGCTCGTTGATGGCTCAGCTGCACCCGTGTCTTGTCTGGACGAGAATCTTCTTGTTTCTGGTGGGTCTGCCAGGAAGTCGTCATTACCCCCAATGTCAAGGTTAGTTTCTGAAAGGTCAGGGTGCAAGGACGACAGGCTTAGGAGGAGGTGGGTTTAACAAATTATACGCCGCACCGGGACAGTTGAGTTGTTGAAGGAACTTGTCCCATCGGGCTTTGTATGTGTCAGTTGGACCTTTTGATGGGCCCATTATTCTGCTAGGCAGTGGTGGAGAGAGGGAAGATGAAAAAATAGGGTAAGTTGGAATGAATGTTTCGGAAAAGTTAAAAGCGGAATAAGAGGAGGGATTAAAAGTGGGAGGGGGAGGGGAAAAAGCCCTGGAAGCAGCTTCCACTCTCTGGCCACCCAATCCCGAACTACCATCTGATGGTCGGGTTTGCCCATCCTTATTTTCGGCTCCGTCATTCCCATCATTGTCCCGTGGTTTCTTCGAATGAGCGCCTGCTTGGGCCTTGCACGCCATGTCCCACAACTGGTTCACCTAGTCCAAGGCTTGCTGTAGGGCCTTCGTTGTGTCTTCTAGTTGTTTTCGGGACTCCAGGATGATCTTGTCCTCCTTGGCCACAATATTCTCGAAATTCTTTTTCTCGGCTTCCCGTTCTTGGATCAGCCGCACGTACTTTTCCATCCGGATGGATGAGGCCTATGGGGCCTGGAATTGTATGTCCTCAAGCTTAATTAGAGGGGCATCAATTGTTATTGTACCTGACGATCCATCTCGTACTTGGTTGATCTGGACCATCTGCTGCTTTAGTTGCTGCTGGACCTCTTCCAAAGTGGTATTTTGCCCGACCATCATGGATCTAATTTCCTCTGTCTCTTTTTCCTTCTCTTTGGCCAGCCTCTACTGTTGCACAATTTCTTGGTAAAAAAAATGGGATGTCGGATGCCGACACTTTTATTGGCCGTCGAAATCCGACGTCTGTAAAAAAAAAAAAAATTCGGCAAAAAAAAAAAATTTCCAGCAATTTTTGTTTTTTGTATGTGTCGGATTTCGACGGATTATGAAATTTTTTTGAATCCGTCGGAACCTTGTGTCGGGAATCACGCATTTCGTTGTTGTGTTTGTCTGGTTGAAAATGGGTGGCGAGTAAAATGGAACACGAGAAGTAACATGGGAGAGTAAAAACAAACACGAACTAACTTCTTGAAACTTCAAAGAGAGGATACATTTTTTTCAAGAGCTTTATAGCGAGGAAGGCCCTCATCATCGTGCCCTTCCCAATTCAAGGCCTTAGGACCTCAGGCACACGCTCGAGGGCCCAAGGCCTTAAATTGGGAAAGGCTCGACGACGGGGGCCTTCCCCTCTACGGAAAATGTTTTGTGAGCTTTTCAATATACATGATACATGAGTTTCTAGCAACCAATAGATATCTTGGTCGCCAGCCCCCCATCAAATTGTTCTTTGGAAATAAATGTCAAGGTTTCTGAATCCTTGTCACATTGATGGTTGATTTAGGGCTGATCAACAAGCCCTAGATGAATCCCAAAATCATTTTCAAGAGGTACCTAAAAAATAATTCAGTGCCTTTCTTTAGCACCTATCAAAGCTTAGATCCATTCACACAATTTCCTAAGAACAATTCATATTAGTGGATTCTTAAAACCATTCGAGGTAGTTTCTCAATCATTCATAATGGTTCCATAGAAAGGCTCATAATAGGTACTTGTTAGAGCACTTGCACACTCACACATCATGTGGTTAATCCGTCATTATTCTCTTGATGAGTCTCTCTCTCTCTCTCTCTCTCTCTCTCTCTCTCTCTCTCTCTCTCTCTCTCTCTCTCTCTCTCTCTCTCTCTCTCTCTCTCTCTCACACACACACACACACACACACACACACACACACATAGAGGCACACGTACATGTGTGCATGTCCACATAATTACTAGATAGTGCTTCAAAATAAACTCCCTTTGTGCCCACATTGTCATTCAAATAGAGAATAGGACATAGCATATGCCCTATTGTTGGATTACAAATGAAAATTATGCCATAGTGGTCCCTTTTGAACTAACATTCCAAGAGGCCTCTAACAAAAATATTAGGACCACACACAAAACTTGGGCTTTGCCTTTATTTGTTGGCCCTCACTCAAGTTGTTGCCCTAAAACAAGCTACCTATCAATCATTTGGAATTGCACAATTGATGGGCCACATCTCTCACAAAGAATCTTTCTTCAGATTGTGTTTTCCCTTGTTGAGCACCACCATATCTTGTTGCCTCCTCCTGCAACCAAAGAACTCCCTTTACCTTGCCACTAGTACTATGAAGTTATAACAAGAGGAGTTTTTAACCTATACTTGTGAGTAACAAGCTCTATAAACCAAAAACAAGACAAACAAATTAGTGTTATATGTCCCACTAGATCTCAGAAGGCATGAAGGCTTAATTGAGCACTAGAGTTCTTCATAAGCTTGTTTTGACATGACATTTGTTGATACTAGGTTTTTTCCTTGCTTTGAAATTCCATAACACTATCTATTGAGTTCATTCGAATACCATGAATGTTGGACAAATGTGTTGACAATGCATGCCCATTATGTTAGATATGCTTGCTAAATTTAGTCTAAGCAAAGTAAAGCTCAAAGTATAACCTTTCAATATGTTGGGGTATACTACCATACCAACATACATGATGGATTCACTCATATCAATAGTTACCCATCTTGGCCTTATCTTACATCTAGAGCTATGAGATAACATAAACCATTAACTACTCATTAGAAAATCTATTATTTAGTAATAATGCAGGACAATCATTTGTGATGAGTAAAAAAATTCCAATAGCCAGCATTAGGAGTGTCATAAGGCAGTGCTTAAAAGTAAAAGCCAACTCTCTAATGTCCCTTTTGTACACTATGAAGTAGTGAGAATCAACAATATAAGTTTAAAATTAGTATGAGATACCTTATTATACTTATTGTATCTATGGCACCATGAAATCCAAAATGGATATACTGAAAGTATCGATGACCATATGCGAATAGACTAGATAGGTATTAAAGCAATCTTAATTGCACTAGTTAGGTTCATTTGAGACATGAAAAAAATAGACTTTCGTTAGAAATGAAGTAACACAAAGAGCATTTAAGATAGTGTTATACCATTCCATGTAAAAATTACACACCACTCTAAAATAATACTTTAGAATCTTCTACACAATGTTTGTACAACACATGATCAATATTAAGGTGTGACAAGTAGCACATACATTGTGGAAAGAGCCAAATTCATTGTTGTGTGACGGCATGACTTTTGAATGTACTTGTGTGTATAATGGGCCTTATGGCAATCTTTCCATAATGTGACAAGTCTATAGTGACTTTGTGACACTGGATCCAAAATCTCTCCACGTGACTCTTTTCATATGTATGAAAATCAGTGTTCTCTTTGCCGCTGTTTGTGATAAGGTAATACAAATCCTACATTAGGTACAATAATAATACACATATATTTACAAAGGCTACTATGAAATCACACATTTCACCAACTATTCTTAACAACATTTTGTCACTCCAACAATCAATTGGTATTTATACATGGATATCAAATCATGTGACACATGACTACCTCACTATACTAACATGTGTGGTTTGTTTTGGTGGGATGGTGGCAAGTATTAGCCTTTTACCTTGGATATAAATCTGGTTGCTGTCATTTTGTACTGTTAATATGTTTGCCATTTTTTATACAAAAGATTTATGCTATAGGAGTAAACAGTATAATATTGACTCGTGAGTCTTCTCTCTCTCTCTCTCTCTCTCTCTCTCTCTCTCTCTCTCTCTCTCTCTCTCTCTCTCTCTCTCTCTCTCTCTCTCTCTACACATGCCCATCAATTAATTAAATGCATGAATGAACCAATTAATGTCTCTCTTGTACATGACAATTTGGTGTTCAATAGATAACCACATGAGAGACGAGTATATTACACATCCAACTTTCAAATGAAACATAGAGAGAGGTGAGGTGGTATATACAAAAGGATCTTAGATTGACAATATCCATGTGCATGCGCATGCGCCCACACACACACATACGCACACGCGCCCACACACACACACACACACACACACATACAAAGAGATGAAGCTCTCAAAATGACATGATACTACTCAGAAGACAAGCATAACAACCTCTCCACTAATCTAGAAAAATGAGAATGACCTCCAAATGATGTACATGGCCAATGAATTTTTCTTTGTATTTCTATAAAAATCTTTGCATATAAAAGATAATATAGAATGGTGTATTGTCAGCCAACCTCATGTAGTATGCGTCAAACATGCAACAGGTCTCACGAATCATTCTACAAGTGTCTACACTTGTCATGCATCATGTGTGAAACATGCAAGGGGTAACAAATTTCAAACCATGTTATTATCAACTTGACTTACAACCATGTAGAATGAACTTGACTAAGGACAATAAAAATAATAAATTTGGGACAAGCCCATAAGGTAACTAGAACTATGAGATGTGTGTGTGTGTGTGTGTGTGTGTGTGTGTGTGTGTGTGTATGTGCGTGTGTTTGTGTGTGTGCATGGATATCTGCTAATTGAGAGAGAGAGAGAGAGAGAGAGAGAGAGAGAGAGAGAGAGAGAGAGAGAGAGAGAGAGAGAATAGACAATGCTTTTCTAATACCACCTCTTGTTATTTTGGCTTCTTGTACGCCAAAATGATGTTGAAACTTGAAAAAGGTATCCTCAAGAGCTAGAACACAAGCTACTTGATGTTATTTGCTACACTATACAAGATTTACCTCCTCACTTTGAAGTTTATCTTTGAACAAAATGATAGTGCGCTTCAAATATTTTGTGCATGCACAAAAGACGTGACTCTTTGCCAATTTCACATAAGAAAGACTTTAACACAAAAAATCTGTTGACTAGTTCTCTTGTTAAGACCAAAATTGCCAAGTAGATGACAATCAAATTGCCTCTCAAGATATATTACACATAGCCCTATTTCCTACTTTACCCAAAAATCCTACTAGATAAAAATGAGATACCTTGTCATTATATTCTCCACGCTACGCTTACAAAAGCATAGGTGAGTCACACTCTTTTCATTTAATAGTACAATGATTATGGGTTGTTCCAATAGGAAATTTATAAACGTACCAAATATTTTTTCTACCTCTACGCTTTTGTTGCTTCCCACAATACAACAATGCAAGCTAACACTACTCTAAGCATATGCTTTGCACTTTATTCTTACCTCCAAACCCATAATCACTACATTCATGGCATTATTACTCCCATCAATCACTTCCATCCATAAGGAATAAAAACACTAATAATGATAAAGTGTGCAATGTATGTGAACAATAATCACGACAAAGTAGGTCATTCATAGTTGACACTACTTCAATCCACTAGCACACACTACTCTTCTAATATTAACCAGGCTTAACACTAAACTCTAAAAAGCATTAAAAATAGAATGAGAGCCAAACTCTCTTTCCACAAGAACGTGCCTTCACAAACCTCATTGCACAAAAATCATCTTCATAGCTAAATAAATCATCAAGAGTCTCACAACACACAAGCTTGGAGATAAGAGGAACCTCCTTTTTGAAATGTAACATAGCATAAGAAGGACCCAAAATACATAAAAGACAGCCCTTCCTTATAGGCAAAGAGGCTCCTTGTAATGCACCACACCAAAGTCAAGTCTTGGGTCCACTCACCTTAAATCACTTTTTTTGTGTTTCTAAACTTCAGTTTAACATATTTTGAATTCTAAGCTACAAAATATCCATATATAGTTAAGCATTGCTTGTGCTTCTAGTCTAACTAAGTATTGCTCTGAAGCTAGGCTTATGTTCACTAGGTGTATTTCCTACCATTTGTTAAATAGCAATTATTTTCTTTGCTTACACTTGAATCTTTGTCCAAGTTGAGCCTTGCCTTGGAATCGATTCTTCCTCATAATACTCTTAATATTTTCTTCACTTCTATTTGAAAGTCAATCCCTTGCCAATATCATTACATGAGGTTAGAAATGACTAGCTATTTTTAGCATTGTTGATATTCATGGAGCTTATGGATAAGGTTTTCATGATTGTCGATGATAACAGACCTATTATTGTGGCACCTAGAAAGTGAAATCCAATTAGTAATTTTGACACCATTTGACCATTTAAATGTATTGGATGTCATCAATACTATCTTTATTACAAGAAAGTGGATGCTTTCCAATGCCACTTTTGCGTGTTTAAAAAAAGATAGCCTAAACAAATGGGTGCAAGGGTACTAAACAACACAAGGCTTTGAGAAATAAGTCTACATTCATAAGCTAGCATTGACAAAAGCATCAAAAGATATTGTGGTAACTAGCTAGAACAAGTTCATCAAACTTAAAAAAATTAAAAGTAAATCACCAATTAGCTTTACATCTGAGCCACTGTGACTGAATACAAGAGAGGAGAGATTTCTGAAAACTGAATACCAAAAATTAGGTGTCTCGGAGAGTGAGTTTCGATAGGTATATATAGGCTCATAGAGCCTAAAAATATTCCTTCTAGAAATCTAATTCTCATTCAATTGCTTTTGACCTCCTCAGCATGCATAAAAAGCTCACTCACCATGCACTAGTCCATGGACAATATTGGTGTCATTGAGTTATTAATTAAATTTTTCGCCCAGATCAAAATGACAAGGCATAACTAATAACTTGTAAACTAGAGTGTCAAATATCCACATCAAGGATTATATATAAGAAACCAATCCTTTAACTTTTTCAAGGGTTTTTTTGAATTCTTTATGATTTTTCTCTGATTTTTACAATCTACTTGGAACTAACTCTCGCAGGCTCCTATGCAGGTCTGGGACAGTACCCTGGAGCTGCTGCCCGTCATGCAAGAGTTAATTCACACTGGTTTAGGAGATATAAAAATCTGATGAGATTTTAGGCTCTTTTTCCCTCCAAAAATGTAGATTGGTGTTTTTTTTGGATTTTTTGGCTGGTTGGTTTGGGTTTCAAGCCCTTAGAGTTTGTTCCAATGTAAAGTCCAAAATTGCAGAGTCTTTGATGTTAGACATTCAGAAAATTTTCAATAAAGCTATAGTTCAGGGTGCTTGTGATTTTGTTGGTATTAGCAGAGAAGCATATTCAACAATATTTCAACTTATTAGGGATGCCTTTAAGCAAGTTCGATATGCCAACTAAGCCAAGCATCGGAGGAGCAAAAGCACGTCGATTCCTATCAAACCATACTAGTAAGGATTCAAAAATTCAACACTTAGTCTGGAAAGAAATTGTTGCTGCCACTGAATACTTAGGAATGACCGGCAAATCAAGATTATTGAAAGTTGATGTATGGAGAAAGCTTGACGGTATGATTAAAATATTAAGAAAAGGCAAATTTTTTGATATCGATAAGAGAGCTTTACAAAAAGACTTGCGTCGATTTTGTTGATGCAGTATCAAAAACATGGGGAGAAGATTACATCACTCATTACAAGGTTAGTTTGCATGCTCAGAGAAGCTATTAATTAAATTATATATTTTGATCCAAGCATAAGATTGGCATTAGAGCCAAAGAAAGCATCCCTCAACATATCAGTATCTACATTCAAATCTTCAGTCTCTTTATCAGGAGTATCAATCAAGAAATGACTGATATCCTTTATGGAATGTTCAGTAGTGGAGGATGAAGGGATCTCAGTATCAGGAATCAAAGTACTTGACTTCCAAAAGGCAAAACACAAATTTGGTATGATACTCTAGAAAATGACATTTTCGATTACAAACATTACATTCACTGAAATCCTTAAATTGATCAAAAAGTTTAGTGTACATCCTGTCTAGCCGCTGCTTATAATGAGAAAAAGTATGTACAAGATCTATGAAATGCATAAACGACAAATTAGATGCAGAGATTGGAGGGATACTGACTATATCCCTGAATCTAATATACTGGTCATAAAAAACATCAGGACTGTATTGTGCCGTACTGAACACGTTTAGAAAAGGCCGGAAGAGAGACTTGAAACACTCTATGCACTCACTTATACTGAACTCACAGAAAAAACTAGACAACAAACGCTTACAACTATGATCAGAGGAGGAAGCCATTGAATAGTATTGGATCTGTGCAAGAGGGGAGTAACCGAAGATGAAGAGAGAACACTATGCACACACATAAGCGATATGTACGAATGACGTATCGCTCTTGTGCACGTAAAGAAACAGAATACAATAAGGGACCAAACAAGGCGTGCACGAAAGCGATATGTGACAAAAATAGATATAAAATACACGCGTAGAGAACCAACATGAGCGAAACCCGAGAAAGTTGAAAAAAATAAGATTTCAAGGATTGTGCTATTCATAGATTCCACTGAATCTGTGAATATGGTTTCTTTTTGTTCTTTCTTCTTTTTGTTACTTCTGTAGGTTACGGTTCTTTACAGTTCGGTCTTCTTATTAGAACGGTTTCCAAGCAAAACCGTTTTCTCATATTACAATGAGTATTAGAGATGGATTCGTTACTCAGCTGCATGCATAAACAAGCCCTGCAACTAGTCCTAGCTCAATATGGATCAGCGTTCTGAATCAGGAAGCAATTCTACAATCTATCTACTAAAAATAGGGAACAAAACAATGACAAGATTAAACTACTCAGCAAGAAACAAGGAAAAAGAAAACTAGATTCCTAAAAACACTCTAGCAGCCCAAGAATCAAGAAACACCCATTTCTTGATGCTTAGAATGCTTAACAATCAATAACTGAAATGTAAAAGAATATGTAGGATCTTCACCACATTTCAGCCTATTTAGTTTACTTGAATGCTAATTCCTACATTAATCCACAAACAAGAAATGAAATCTAATCCACAACTAAAAATCAAGAGAGTAAGCAAGAAATCTAATTAATCCACAAACACAAAAGGAAATCAAAACATGCTCATAGGAATTTCACTCAAGAACATTGCCATGAACAAGGAGCTTTACAATCATCAAGAACTCGTGGAAGATCATCTTTATTCACTCAAGAGAACTTGACATTACATTCAAAGCTCCCTCACAAGAGAGGGGTCCTTAAATAAGCAAGAGGGCTGCCCATGTGGAGCCCAAGTGGCAATTCCACCAAATTAGAAATTACATGTGGAAATTGCCCTTCCGCTAGAGGTCACCATCAAAAGGTGGCTCACTCTAAATTATTTAAGGGGGGTCTACATCTATTTACAAAGCCTAGAAAATATTACTAGCTCCTACATGGTCGTTCCTTCTCTGGGATACACCATGTAGGCTCACATAGATAATTCGCTGCCATCCTAGCTAGTAATTTCTGGGCTCTCATGCTCGGCTCTCAGCTTCTTCTGCTCTCCTCCTTCTGAGACCTCCTTGGTCATGGAGGAGAGATACTCTGTGTCTTCAGCTTGGCTCAGCATCTGGGGATTCTCTAGAATCCGATAATATTATCCACCCCTAATTTGTTGCAGGACCCACTGCAACACAAGCGATGTCGTTCCGCTCGGCACTTGGAAAAAATTGGATCTTCGTTCGCTTCCGTAAAACTAGGTGTTTATTATCCCCAAAACTATTTCTCAAAAATTAAGGTCTCTCAATGGCCACTACATTCCAGCCCTCTTGAGAACCTCTTGCGAGTCCTCCTCGCCATGCCATCTTGCTGTTTGTTTTCGCTCACCCATCTTTTGCCCCAGGGCTTCAAATACTTGGAAGCGGAGCTTACTTCTGAAGTTTAGTGGCCCCAGGTATTCTCTTATCTTTTCAATAAAGCCCATCTCCTGCCAGTCTTCCACCATGGTCACATATCGTGACGACATGAAGGCCGCTTTGTAGTATAGCCAGGCCATCATCTCATGGTTTTCCTTTGATTGAAGGGCTACGTTGGGATTGATCTTGATTGGATCTAGACCACGATCCCCGAAACAATCTTGCTGCATCAGAAAGGCCATAGATCGGTAGTATTCGACACTTTCTTGCATGCATGGATTGGCACTTGTTTTGTATTTGTGCCCGAAATCAAGTAACAACATGTCCTTAAATAAAGATGGCCACCATAGTCCTGCTCAAAGGATAATCTTAGCGGTTGCTTCAGCAGAAAAGTGGTCGCCGTCAATTCCCTCATGAGCCTGACATATGATAGGTCGTATCTCAGATTCATAAGCACATCGTCGAATTATATCGTCAACGCCCCTTTTGTAAAGTTATCCCGCTATTGACTGAAAGGGTGCTGCTTTAAGCAAGATTGTCGTTGTATTCAGGCTTGCATCAAGAAGATCATCGTTGACTGGTGCAGTTGTTTTTTCAACATTTAGTAGTTAGGAAAGGTGATCCACCATGAAATGTTGGGTCCCTGTTCGAACGACTATGTGAAAATTAAATTTCTCTAATATTAACAACCATCGAGCTATACATCCCGTTTTACAGGATTTATTAACAATATATATTAGAGCTTGATGGTCGGTGTAGAATGCAAAGGTCTGGCCTAGTAAATAATGTCTTAGTTGTTGTATAGCATAGACCATCGCCAATGCTTCTCTCTCCGTGGTTGTATAGTTTACTTCAGCAGACACCAATTGCCTGCTCAAGAAACGTATTGGGAACTCTTTGCCATACTCGTCTGGTTGTGCAAGAAGACCTCCAATGGCATACTTACTGGCATCAGTATGCACATGAAACTCTTTCATATAATCTGGCGAGCGGAGTATGGATGTCGTGATAAGGGCTGTCTTCAACTCCTCAAAGGCTTTAATGCATTCTTCGGTCCAGCGAGGATCTACCACAACTAAATAAACGAGGCATGCCTTGCCGGCATAGTCGATTATAAAGATGCCATAATAATTTGTATGACCAAGGAAGACGTAAACTTCCTTCACTGTTGTAGGTAAGGGCATATCAACTATAACCTTGATTTTTGACGGATCGGTAGAAATACTGTCCTTTGAAATTATATGCCTAAGCACAACCCCATGTGTGACCCATATTTGACATTTATCAAGGTTTAGTGAGATTCCAAATTTACGGCAGCGAATGAAGATTTTTTCTAATGCGTCAAGGTGCGTAGCTGCTAAGGAATGTACACCTAGATCGTCGAGATAAATCTCCACAATTCGATGTAACAAGTCTTGGAAGGCCAGTTGCATGACCCTCTGAAAAGTTAAAGGGGCATTGCATAAGCCAAAAGACATGACGTTATAAGAGTAAACCCCGTTCTCGATGGCAAAGGCCATTTTATGTTTATCTTCAGGGGCTATTTGAACAAGGAAATAATCGTTGAATCCATCCAAGAAGCTGAAAGCTGAAAGCTCCTGCCATTTCCTCTAAGATTTGGGTCATTAAAGGTAAGGAGAAATGGTCTTTCTTTGTAATCGCATTAAGGTTTTTAAGATCGACACAAATACAAAGTTTGTCGTTCTTTTTGGGGACAACCACAATGGGTGATACCCAATCAGTATGTTGAACTTCATAAATGAAGCCAACATCCAGCAATTTCTTAATATCTTCATTGATCCTCTCACGATAGATAGGGTTAGATCTATAAGATTTAGCCCTAACAAGCTTAGCATTGTCTTCTAAAGGAATCATATGGACCACTATTTCAGGTGGGATTCCTTTCATTTCAGATCAGAAAGTTGGGCTGATGACAGATGTGCACCAACATGAACTATTCGATCTATTTTCTCGTTAGGATCTTTAAGATTTAGTGGAATTGTTTTAGCTGGTCCTTCAAAGGAGTTGGAACTTGGTGTACATTCCCGGTGTGGCTATGATAACTAGATAACAAAGTCATCCAGTGTGAAATCTTTGAACTTCCGTGAAAAATCGAATGGTGGTTCCACAAAGTTGTCGGGGACTTTGGGAATCATCTGAGTTGAGGCACTACCTGAGGTGGAAGCTTGGTCTGATTGTTTGGTTTTTGTCTCCTTAGACAAGGCCTTTATCGGTTGTTTAAGCTTCTCACGCATTTTTTTTTGATGCTTGGTTAATTTTGTATCAATAATTTTATTTTTTGCAACCGAGGTTTTGGAGGGTTTTGAGTGTGCGGTGTTGTAATCTCATTATCATGTCTTCATCGATTGTATGCTAGACTTCGTTTGAATACATGTCCCATGTATATACTTTGGGTTTGGGCCTGTATGGTTGTGTGTTGGGTACTTTGGATGTCAGTTGGATGTGAGCCAATGACCCTGATGACTTGATCTCCTGAGGAATTGCTTTTGGCGTATAAGGTTGGGCATCTAGATATAGGAGGACATGTTCATCCGTCATTTCTACATCATCCATGGAAAGAATACCTTCTTCCGAAACATGGGTAGTAGAGACGCTAGGTTCTCTTGGGCACCAAGCTATAGGAATCGGGTGGGATGATGGGTGTGTCAATGTCTATAGAAGATGGGAGAATATCCACATTTTCTATAGTAGTTTCGATACGACATCGATTGGAATCAGCACAGTCCACAGTGGCTAGTGCTTGACCCCAATTGATTATGTCCGTGGATCTTGTATAGTGGTCGTTTGGTTGGATGGGGACACTATTTGATTCATTATATGTTGTTGATGACCAATCATCATAAACTTTAACAGGCTTGACACGGCCAATTGAGTCAACAGTGACTCATTTATCGTGATTGCCAAAGGTGATTTTGCTATGCTTCCAATCTTGGACAACACCTACCATCTAGGGCCAAGGTGTACCAAGAAGGAGTTTATAAGTATTGTCATCTTCTGGTAAATCTAAGATGACACAATCGATCACAAATTTGACACTTGCTATTCGAACTTTAATATTTGATAAATGACCAGTAGGGTCTGTAACTCGTTGATCAGCCATGCGAAGTTTGTATCATGGTTGATCAAGGGTATGGAAGCCCCATGACTTTGCCAAGGACAAAGCCATTATGTTTATATCTGATCCACTATCAAGGATAGCAGATACTGTGGGATAGTCTTTATAGGAAAAAGACAAGGTGATGTTAGTCCCCTTAGCAACACCTATATTCAACAGATTCATAGGAATCTGGAGAATTTTAGGCTCTTCTATATTCCACTATTTATCAAGAATAGTAGGCAACTGAAAACTACAATGGATATAACGTTGAAGCCCAGTGAAGGATTTTATTGACTATGGAACGACATGGTGAGTTGAGCTTGCAAGAGGTCAGAAAATACTTCAAGTCCCTGTAGGGATTGCTCCTTTTCGGGGATTTGAGCTGATAACAGACTTTCCGTATGTTCTTCCTCCTCCAAAAACTCATCTCAAAATTCATCGTATTGTCTTTGTTCCACTTTTGGGTCTGGGTAATGTTTTGGTAATGTGGAAGCCGTCAAGTGGCTTCCCTGTGGGTCAACTAATTTTATATTGTTTTGCTGCTGTTCTTGTTGTTGGCGTTGTGCTCTAGTTAGAACTCTAACAGGTTCAGATGATATATGATGTGTTGGAAGAATCATGTTAGGTTGTTTAGGACAATCCTTGAAACTGTGTTTGCGAACATAGTCTGGACATTCTGCATGGTATTGGTTTTTAACTATATAGTCAACCATGAACGGTCCTGTGGCGATAGCATAACCATCTTGGATGGCTGGCTATGCTGGATTTTCTGGTGGTGTGGAATACTCATCCCGTTTGCATGAGCATGAGTTGTCAGTTTGATATTGTTGAGAACTAGATGATGGAAGTGTTGTATCATGATAATATGAGTGATCATAGCAGTTTTCTACCAGATGTGCTTGTGCAGACTCTCAAGGATGCCTATGTTTTTGTGCTCCTAGATCAGGTTGTCCTCTTGGAGGTGGTCCTAAGAGCGCCAACTATGGTGAGGTTCATGTCTAGCTCATCTGGGCAACTCTTGTATATGGACTTGGTTGTTTCGTGGTTGGTAGTGCTTGTGTTGGTTCTGTGAAACAAACGGTTGTCGAGGAGGTTGATAGTGTCTCCTTGACTGGTTGTGAGGCTGGTTCCTCGACTTATAAAAACATTATAATGATGTATTCCCCATAAAGTCGCAAATGTCACATTTGATTAATGAAGTATCTGGGACTGGCTGGTATGAAGGGCATTCATTGCCAGTGTGTGCACCTCGACAATGAGGGCACCATGTCTTCTCTCGTCTATGGTGGATTTGGCCAGTGGGTAACTGACCTGGCATCAAACTCTGGATAGACTTAAGAGTGTTTTGAAACTCTTTCGTGAGTTTCTCCATCTGTTGTTGGTGTTGCTGGTTAAGCAACTCCATCTGTGTTTCCCACAACTGTTCTCGTGTTTCCTCGTTTGGTCAAGCTTCTTGGACAACACGATGTGCTCTCTGTTCACGTGGCTCATCGACATCTGAGCCCTCATCTTCCCCCCGAATGGCATCAGACATGGCTTCTTTCAATGATGTGTATTCATCATTGAAGCGAAGTTCAGGTCGTATCCATCAGGAGAGTCCAACGAGGAACCAAATTATAAGCATAGACTCAGTTGGTTGCTCTTGTACCTGACTTTTTAACCTTTTAAATCGTTTATGTAGTCACTTACTTTCTCGTCTTTTGTCATTTTGATGTTACTGAGCTTGATAAAAGGACTTTCGATCAAGTGAAATGGCTTGAAGCATTTGATGAATGCCTCCTTCAAGAGTGGTCAGTCTCGTTAATCTTCACGATCAAGGTTAAAAAACCATTCTCGTGCTCGATCGACCATGGTCATCAAGAAGAGCTGTACCATGGCGTTTGGTGATGTCTCGCCATAAACATCACATGCATTCTCAAAGACTTGAAGAAATCTTTGAGGATCAGTATTACCATCGTACTTAGGTAAATCTAGCTTTGGAGTACGTTTTTCAGTATGCGGAACATTATTTGCAAAAGCTCCATTTAAGATTCTGCAGCATGAAAATGTGGTCGATCATATGGAGCTTCAAAACGCATGGGTTCCCATCTGTCAAATGGGTTGGTGGATGGCTCTTGGACTTGAGATTTCATCCTGGAATATCGATTAAATCGAGCCTATTTGGTGGATGGGGAGACCATCTCTGGTGAATAGTCCTCTGTTGAATTTGGATCATAAGGACGATCCATAACACTCTAGAGTACCTTAGAATTGTGAAAATAGGCCTCTTGGACTCTTTGGTAACTTAACTCGTTGGAATCATTGTTCGGAATGCGGTTGCTACGGTTCCACGGTGGGTGCGATTGGAATGCGACCAGTTTGCAGTTGAATGCGGTTGGAATAGGTCAATGCGGTATATTATGGGTGTATGCGGTCTGTTGCGGTTGGATATGGTTGAATGCCTTCTCCACGATGCAAGGGTGGAGGCAGTCGATGTGCGATTGTTTGTGTTCGAATGCAGTGGGTTGCAATACAAGGACGAATGTGGTTGGGGTGCTGTTTGTTTGTGGTGGGTTGCGGTTGGATACGACCTATTGTAATTGGTGAATTCAGTTGAGGTGCGGTTGCTTGCGGTCGAATGCAGTGGGTTGCGGTGCAGTTGAATACATTCAACAACTGAGTTGGTTTGAATGTGGTGTGTTTGAAGTTGAGTGCGGTCTGGACGTTCAACAGGTGGTAAGGTTTTAATGCGGTGTATTGGGATTCAATGCAGTGGATATGGTTCAATGTGGTCTCAATTGGAATGCGAGCTGTTTACGGTTGAATGCGGGTGTGACGGTTCAAAGTGGTCGCTACGGCTCAAGGGCGGGTGTGGGTGGTTGATATCTGAGACACGGCCCTGGTCCAAATCTGAGAGAAGGCGTCAGTTGAGATCTAACAAGAGGCGTCGGTCGAGATATGACGAGAGGTGTCGGTCGAGATCTGACCAGAGGTGTCGGTCGAGATGTAATGAGAAGCATCGGTCAAGATCTCAAAAACAAACCCGTCGGTCAAGATTTCAGAGAACACCAGTCGGTCGAGATTTCATAGAAAGTCGTCGCTCGAGATTTTAGAGAAATCTCGTCGGTCGAGATTTGATCGATGAGCATCGGTTGAAATTTATCGCAGGACTTGGCAGGATTTTAAGTAGTGGCTCGGTTGAGAGTTGGTGTGTAGCGGTCCGGTCCGACGGGAGTCGTGGAGCTTGGCTAGGTAAGGAGCGTGAAGCCTCGGTTGAGAACTGAGCTGCACGCATGTGGAAATTGGCCTTCCACTAGAGGTCACCATCAAAAGATGGCTCACTCTATATTATTTAAGGGGGGTCTACATTTATTTACAAAGCCTAGGAAATATTACTAGCTCCTACATGGTTGTTCATTCTCTGGGATAAACCATGTAGGCTCACATAGATAATTCGCTGCCATCCTAGCTAGTGATTTCTCGGCTCTCATGCTCGACTCTCAGCTTCTTCTGCTCTCCTCCTTCTGAGACTTCCTTGATCATGGGGGAGAGATACTCTATGTCTTCAGCTTGGCTCGGCATCTGGGGATTCTTTGGAATCCGCTAACACGTGCCCTTTATAGTCATCTCACACACGCGAGTCAATGGTCGACTGCCTGCATGTCGTACGATGATTCGTTGAAAATCATCCACACGTGTACAGCCGTACAGGAGGATGCATGTGTCACATTCTGATTTGTTGTCGCTTGACACTTGTCATAGAATCATTCGATAAAAATATTTCACACATGTGAATCCATACAAGAGGCATGTATCACATTTAGATTTGTTGCCACTTGACACATGTCATAAGATAATTCAAAAAATATACCACACGTGTGAAGCCATGTGTCACATTCTGATTGGATGCATTATAGAATTGTCCATTTGATTACTCGAGATAATCTATAGAGGCTGTCATGTTCACACCTGGAGCATTGCAGTGCTTGTAGGAGTCCGCGGAGGACTATTTGGCTCTTTTTTTTGAGGATTCTTTTTTGCTTTCCATCCATGCCAAGCGAGTGACCATAATGCCCAAAGATTTTCAAATCCTATATAGAATGAGGGAAAGATTTTGTAGACTTCACAAGGGTGAACCCGATGCTCCCCGGAACAAACCCCTTGATAGTACCAATCTACCCACCAAGAGGCCTCGCAAGCAACCTGCCCCCAGAAGGAGCAAGCCATCCTCTTCTCAGCCTCCCAAAAAGTTCTGACGTATGGCCCTCCAAGCTTCCACGTTTGGAGGTGATGGAATTGTAAATATTGTAGCTCTTGATACTATGGTTGATTCAGCCACAAAAAATTTGGACATTCCCTCCATTGTAGATACTCTCCTACCTCCTCCCGTTAATGTCAAACCTATAGCTTATTTAGATTCTGATGATTATTTAAAGTTTGAGAGAGATATTTTGGATGCTATAGATAGAATTGGCATGCCAATCCTCTTCCAAATAGAAGAGATTGGTTTTACTCTTAATTTTAAAATTCCAGATTGCTTGCAGATCAAGGATAGAAGGGCCTCTATTAGCGATCCAGTGATTGAGGCTGGTCTCCCCTTGCTACAATATGATATAGCAAGCGATTCCATGAAAGAAGTGGTGCTTCGCAACAATTTTTTATTGCAAGGCATCAAGGACAACAACAACACTTTGTCGCAATGTATCCTTGGTGCCTGCTCACCTGCTGTGAAGTTTTTGTTGATGCCATATCATACCAAGTATGTCTATCTCTTTACTTGTCAAATTCATTATTTTTCAACTTCTTTACTTGTAGTTATTGTATTGTTTATCTAATGAAATTCTTCATGATTTTTTGTAGTAATCACTGGAGCTTAATTGTAATTTCTGTAAACATCACAGATAATAATATTGTATATTTTTTTTGTATAAAGATGAACTCTGCCAGCAACACACATAACGATATTGACTCACTGCTGCAGGAGATATGTTCCAATAGAGAATTCCACGGCAGGGAAATGTGAAATTGAGGTATTCATTGAACATTTCTGGTGTATTTTTGTTTATCATCATTGTTAAGCATGAATACCTTCATCTCATTACTAATCAATTGAATGTACTGTAGACACCCCAGCAAAATGACTCATTTAGCTATGTGTGGTGTACTCTATACAATGCAAAGTTATTTCTCCAGTGGTACAATCTTCAGGAGGATGTTGATATTTCAAAGGTGAGTTATTGGCCCTTTCTATTTTATCTTGGTGTAAACTATTTTTTGTTATTAATATTCATCTAATACAATATTTATTGCAGTTTTTCCTCGATGATTATACTACTGGCGAAGTGTACAGATTTTGACAAGAGATCATTCTTAGTTTATTGGCCATGTCAACTGCTGGACCAAAGACTGATGTTGGGCCGTCTAAGCAAGATGATGTTCAGATTTTAAATGAGACTGGGCAATCTGTAAACACCCAAACTGAATAGATAGACATATAAACATATAGAAGAGCCAGATGCATGATGGCACAAACTCGATTGTTGAGTCAATTTTGTGCTGTGGCAATAGCTGTAGCAGTACACCTTCAGAGCACCCTGGAAAACAAAACACCATACGAAATGTGGACAGGTAGAAAGCCTAATTTGTCATACGTGCAGCATACAAGCACATACCAAAGGGACAAAGAAACAAGCTCGACAAAAAGTCAGAACAAACAATCATGGTCGGATACTCGAATGGATCACAAGTTTACAGACTCTACAACTCAACCACGAAGAAAGCTGTGTCAAGTAGAGATGTGAAGTTGGACGAGTCCACATTCCCTGGATTAAAAGAATAAAAGAAGCATGCGATCTTCACACTACTGCCGATTCAAGAGGGAGATCAAGGGCAAACATCAAATCAAAATGTTGAGCCCCATACCCTAGAGCAGCAAGAAGCCGAAGATCAACCCAACGAAGAAGAAACATTTGATCAGCGACACATCGAATCTAGAAGGTCGACAAGACAAAGAAGACCTCCAGAATGATACACTACTAACCTTCAATGGAGCGAAGAAAATAGAGTTTGAATACTGTAGCTTCACTGAAGAACTAGCAACATATCAAGAAACTATCCAAAGTCCAGAAGGTGAATTTTGAAAGCAGACAATGTCAGAGAAAATCAAATCAATGAGACAAAACGAGGCATGGACACTAGAGCCACTCCCCAAAAATAAAAGGATCGTCGACTGCAAATGGGTCTACAAAAAAAAAATCAAATCAGATGACACTATCGCACGATACAAAGCAAGGCTTGTCATGAAAGGCTACACACAAAGGTACGACGTCAATTACTTCGATACGTATTCACCAATGGTGAAAATGGCAAGCATTCGACTACTCCTTGCATACACAACTCAATACAATCTGGAAATTCACCAGATTGATGTAAAGACAGCCTTTCTCCACAGAGATCTAGAGAAAAAAATCTTCATTAACCAGCCTAAAGGATTCGAAGACCCCGACAATCGACAATATGTGGACCTACATAGGTCTATTAAGCCTATGCATAGGAATACATTATTTCACCAGATCCGACGCGGTTAGACAATCAACATTATTTGAAAAAGATTTGGCTACATTGGCAACAATTCGAACAATATGGGACAACTGTTTGTTGACATTCCATTTCGATCCAAATCTACTAATGGCATCAGCCAAGGTCCCCGATTAACTTCCAATAGCCCAACTGTATTACCATGTGGCAATGTTGGGTGGTTCATGGGAGCAGAAATTCATTCCATGGACAACATCTAATTGGTTGTCTAGGGCAAATAAGTGCTTTTTATCAGATGGACGTGATTTCAACAAGCCATGCTTGGAGTTTATGGAGAAAGTTTAGTACCATCTAATAAAAGTTCGGCGTGAAGCGAATCAAAGCCCTAAATAAAGATTCTCATGAGGTGTCATGGTACTGCCACCAGTTTTGGTGGAGATACTGTTGGAGGGTTTGTGGATCCCAAGGCAATCCTAACCCTAGTTAATAAGTGAGAGGGATTTGGCACCCTGCGTGCGTAATTCCAACTCGTTGATCACATAATTATTTGATTAGTTAGAAGTTAATATAAGGGAGGTGGAAACTGGCCAATAGTATTTGAGGCCAAAGCCCTAAAATCCATTATATATGGTGGTACTTTGTGATTCATTTTACATGTTCATTTCAATAAAGCAGGTGGAATGTCTTACGAATTGAAATTGAATGTCCTTTCTCTTCTTTCTTGCTCCATCTCTCATGTTTTATTTGGATCTTTATGTTTATTAGATCTGCTAATAGATGGGATTGATCATTTTTATACTTTTTATGAGAGAGAAAATTAAGATTTATCAATGCTTGAATATTGTTAATGGATCGTTGTGTTAATCTTAGTGCTGGTTCTGGAATCATAAGCATGTACTTGGATCTAATCGCTCCCATGGGGAATCTCCGAGTGACAACATGTTGATCCTCTTCATCTCCTTTGATGCTTGATGTGCTAGGATCTAGGGTTTGAATGTGGATAGGAAATACCCACATCAAAGCTTTGCTAGAAAAATCTATTTTAGTTCATATGTTTCTCAAATAGGACAACAACATTGTGTGATTTTTATCAGGAGGTGAAGTGATAAGATTAATTGTATTAGAGGACCAATTGGTTTCACAGTTTTTGGAAGAACGCTAAAATATGTATGGAAATCTAATTATCCAATTTTTTTTTACAAATCTAGAGTAAACTACAGAAATGAAACTATTCAAAAATCAGGGCGAAATTCTCTAGGGTTGTTAGGGACAATCTTGAACTAGAGGAGGTTTGGAACTTGAAGTCATTATTTATATGTATAAGTGATACTGGAAAAGATCAAAGTTATTAGTCCTGCTTTTGTTTAAGATTAGAGTAAGTTTGATCATACCTTTTAAATTTGAATGTCTATCTAGGAACAATCTATTTTTAGTTTGAAGACTATGTACAATGTGTGGGGTTAATCTAATGAAAATAATTTTACTGTTAGTGGTAAGTTGGATTGGAAAACTTACGAGAGTGGATATGGTTCCACATCAAACATTTCCCAAATTTTTTATTTATTCTTGAGAAATAGAAATTTCATTATGAAAATTGAGTTACAAGATTCTTAGTTAGATATGTGAGTAACATATGCAGAGAGGATTTACCACATACAAAGTATATTTATGTGTTGGATCATAGTGGACTTCTTTGTTACATACATTTTAACCTTGTGAGATATGTTATGTGATATAATGTATACTTAAAATCGATTGATGAGCATATACATATGAATACGTAACGCTTGAAACAACTACTTGTAGATTAATAAGTCTCTTTATAAATAGATAACTTATTAAGCTCCAAGGTAATTCAAAATAAAATCTAAATGTGATGCTATACTAGTATAAGCAAATGTGGCACCTAACATTTGAGAATTCTGAATCATTGACAATCAACTTGAGTAGCTAGGGTACTCCTGATTAAATTTAATCGGTTTTTATGAGAAAAGTAAAGAGAATTCACCAAAAACTGTTTGTTTTATTTATATTGCTTATAAGATGCATAATTTGTGAGTTATCATAATTCATCACTAAAAGTTGTGCATAAAATATTGAGAATTCTTGGTATAGAGTATTTTCTAGTTGAGAAATAGACTCAGTTCATTAGTGTTTATGTACCAAAGATCTCAATTGGATGACAGATCCTTACGATTTCAATAATGACAACTGAGTTTATATGGAATTTAGTAGAACATCGTATATCTAGATTCAGTTTTAGATAACTTTTTTGTAGTCAAAGATTATTATCAGCACAACTTTGGTACGTCTTTTGTCTTTGATTATTTGATGAATATAAAATTTCAATAAGTTGCCTTTTGTTAAGAATCGAGTTTGAATTTTTTCTTAAATTCTAGTATTTTTTTCTAGGATTTTTTTTATGGAACGATTCTTATATTTCTCGAGTCGTGTGTTGGACATATACTCTAGTATTCCTAAATGATTATGGTTTTGGAATCTAGTGAATTATGATTGAAGAATCATAAAATTTTAAATATCTATAGATCATAACTAACTAATTAATTATTATCTAAGGATTATAAGAAAATGTTGCGATTCTTAAGAATGATGAGTAATACATAATTTGCTGATTGAACTGAAAATTTAGATTAGTGACTTGAAAAATCTAAATCTCTTTACTCTTAGACTCTAGTGATTATATCAAGAACGTATGTGTCCCACAAGGATTCTCATAATGTAAAATATTTTACTTGTGGAGAGTTTGCTTGCTAGTGGATAATACTCTACTTTATATTGTAGTTTGTAAGTACTTGTGTAAGATTTTAGTCTAGATCTTTGTTTGGAAGACAAACAAATCTATTGAGATCAGATAAGTGCTATTTTCTTTCATGAGATGAGATGCTAGAAATAGGGACATTTATGTGATGCTTAGGATTGAATTAAAATAATTTGGATCTTGATGGATCTCCTAGAGAGTAAGTACTTTGAATTCTTATGCCTTAGAATTTTGGTGATTGCTTGTTTCTTTAGCTTTTGAACTTTGATCTCTAATGTAAGGCAATAATTCACCTAATGTTTCATGTAAACTGAATTTACATCATGGTGATGTTATTGAATTGGAAAGAATCAAACCGAGTTGAAAAGTCTATCACTTAGTGTACTTTTCAAACTTGAGATTTTACTTAACAACAAAGATAAACAATTGAAAAATTGCTCTATTTTGGAGTACTTATTCGATGTTTGACACTCCTATTGTTCATCATGATACACTCAGTGGATTTGCCTATCAATATTGAGCCCAACAACATTCCAATTGATGCATTTTCCTTTATATTTTGATGAGATACTAATGTAGATCTGCAAAAAAAAAAACCAGATAGTTAGCAGAACAACATAGTAGCAGAAATAAATCCATATGTGACTAATCAAGTTACAAAAAATCAGAGTATGCTTACTTGAATGCTCGAATTCTTCTATTTTGATAACCTCCTTTTGAAAGGGTCTGAATATCCTTGCAACTTTCCCGTTTTCGCTTCTTAGTCCTAGCCTCCTTTTTCTTAGCCTCTTCCACATCCTTCAGTAATTGCAAGTTTTCCATACAAATAGATTGTAAGATTGCTTGCATTCGATCTAGTTCTGATTTGATATCGAACACTATCTTTTGTAATGAATCATTATTCTTCTGTAATGATTCATTATTTCTTTTAAATTGTTCATTTTCCTCTAAAGTCTTTTGGACATGACAATCTCTCTTTTGATCAAAAGAGGAGATGCAAATCAACTCACATTCTAAAAAGTGAACTTTTTTCAATGAAAACTTAATTCCATAGTTTTGCAATCTCTCACAATATCCTAATAATCCATTATGCCCATTGCATATGCATATTACTAGATTAGTTATTGAAGAGAATTTGGGATGAGTCAATGTGCTAGGATCTTGAGGATATAATGATCCGTCAGTCCACAAATCCAAGTCCATTTTTCCTTTTGCCCTATAATGGGAATGATCAGCAACAGATATTGGAACTCCTTTGCCTCCTAGTCTCTGTATGGGTGCCAAATCATTAGGAATATCCAAATGTAGATGATACAATGTTGTCATCAGATAGAGCAAAACAATATAAAACAAAGTACTTATCTTTAATTATATTATATACTCTGTCCCTCATATTTTCAGTCAGATGTGGAGATGGCGCTCATAATCTTAGTCCAATGTGAAGATGGCGTTCATATTTGGAGATGGTGCTCAAATTTTCATTCCAGTGGAGGACTATTAATAAGTGCTTTGGCATACAATGTAGATGTGCCACATTAACTATGCAATATGAAAAAATCTGGCTATATGCTCCTTTACAACTTGTTGATGTTAAATGAAGTCTAACAAAAACAAAGTTCATTGTTACGTACATGCCATCCACAAGTGTGTTGGGACGCATACCTAAATAAATGATACTACATATTCGTATTTGACCATATATTAAATGTCAATTCTAAATATTCCTTTTCATGATCCCATCATATTTATTCTTTATTTTTGTAGGATCTCCAAATACCTTTGTAATGATTTAAATTCAATGTACCATTTCTATCCACTACAATATTTTTAAAGATATTTAACATATTTTTGAAAAATGGTCAAAATAGTAGTAGACTGCCATTTCATAAGATTTGATATTCCATCTACACCATATTCTTAAGATCAATTCTACAAGCATACTTACAGTTCTAGTGTCTTATATCAAGACATATTAACGTGAAGAATTATACGATTATATTCAAATTGACATTTCCAGTTCTAAGACGTGTAATTATAATTTTTTCATAGCAAGACATACATCAATATAAGATAAGGAATACTAGGTGAACTTTCCATAGATCATTAGAAAATGCTTAGTAGATTAGACACCATCAGTTGTTGCAAAACAACACAAACATGCAAAAAGGCGCGCATGAAAGCGATATGTGACGAAAATAGATATACAATACACGCGCAGACAGTCTTCCACCATGGTCACATATCGTGACGACATGAAGGCCGCTCTGTAGTATAGTCGGGCCATCATCTCATGGTCTTCCTCTGACTGGAGGGCTACGTTGGGATTGATCTTGATCGGATCTAAACCACGATCCCAAAAACAATCTTGCTGCATCAGAAAGGCCATAGATCGACAGTATTCGGCATTTTTTTGCATGCATGGATTGGGACTTGTTTTGCATTTGTGCCCAAAATCAAGTAATTGTAGCCTTAGATCATCTGGGAAGATTTTCTCTAAGATTCCCGGAATCACTGGCCAGTTCACCAACTCGACCCATGGCTTTTCTGTCGGCCATGGATTTCTGCATTTGAGCGGCATGTAGAATGGATCTATACGCTTCCATGCCGGTGCCTTCAGGTACTCTTGGAGTCGCCTGCTATCCTTTAGAATCTTATTACGCTATTCCGGTTGCGGTTGTAATGCCGCAATGATCTCGGCCCTGGTGGAGTATTGGCTTTGATCTATCTCGTCTTTGCCTCCCCTCATGTTGGGAGGGTATTTCCTTTCGAACTTCTCTGATTCCTTTGTATCAACCATCTTGCTCCTGGGCCTGGTAGGAGAAGCTGTCCTACGTGGTTGTGGTGGCCTTGCCAGGTAATCATCCAAAGCCTTGGTGCTCGTATCCTTGTCCTTGGCTCGCTTGCTCATTGATGGCTCAGCTGCGCCCGTGTCTTGCCTGGGCAAGAATCTTCTTGTTTCTGATGGGTCTGCCAGGAAGTCGTCATTACCCCCAATGTCAAGGTTAGTTTCTGGAAGGTCAGGGATGGAGTGATATGGAGAGAGGGGTGCAGGGACGACAGGCTTAGGAGGAGGTGGGTTTAACAAATTATTCGCCACACCGGGGGAGTTGAGTGGAGAGAGGGTAGATGAAAAAATAGGGTAAGTTGGAATGAATGTTTTGGAAAAATTAAAAGCGGAATAAGAGGAGGGGTTAGAAGTAGGAGGGGGAGGGGAAAAAGCCCTGGAAGCAGCTTCCACTCTCTGTCCACCCAATCTCGAACTACCATCTGATGGTCGGGTTTGCCCGTCCTTAATTCTGGCTCCGTCATTCCCATCATTGTCCCGTGGTTTCTTCGAATGAGCGCCTGCTTGGGCCTTGCACGCCATGTCCCACAACTGGTTCACCTTGTCCAAGACTTGCTACAGGGCCTTCATTGTGTCTGCTAGCTGTTTCCGTTACTCCAGGATGATCTTGTCCTGCTTGGCCACAATAGTCTCAAAATTCTTTTTCTCGGCTTTCCGTTCTTGGATCAGCCGCACGTACTTTTTCATCCGGATGGTTGAGGCCTATGGGGCCTGGAATTGTATGTCCTCGGGCTTAACTAGAGGGGCATCAACTGTCATTGCACCAGACGATCCGTCTCGTACTTGGTCGATCTGGACCATCTGGTGCTTTAGTTGTTGTTGGACCTCTATCTAAGTGGTCTTTTGCCCGACCTTCACGGATCTAATTTCCTTTGTCTCTTTTTTCTTCTCTTTGGCTAGCCTTTGTTGTTGCACAATTTCTTGGTAAAAAAACTGGGATGTCAGATTCCGACATTTTTATTGGCCATCGAAATCTGACGTTTGTAAAAAGAAAAAAAAAAATTGGCAAATTTTTTTTTCTTCCGACAAATTTTTTTTTTGTGTCGGATTCCGACGTATAATTATGTCAAATTCCGACGGGTTATAATATTTTTTGAATCCGTCGGAACCTTGTGTCAAAAATCACACATTTTTTTGTTGTTTTTGTCTAGTTGAACCACGACTTGTGATGTGGTCGTGTTTGGTGCTGCTGTAGATGTAGTTGTTCCATCACCCCCATCGATGGTGTGTGAGGGTGATGAGTGTTGTTGCAATGCTGTAGTTGAGCTTCCATCATCGGAAGCTGAACCGTCTGATGTTGTTCCAGCTGGTGATGTCCTCCTAGCCTGAAGTTTTCTTTGTATTCTTTGTTGCCTTGTGTCTGGCAACTGGGCCTTGGAGGTATTAGCCTCTTGGGCTTCCGAGGATGTGGCTGCTTGTGGGTCTGGTTGTGGGCTTTTCTGCTTCTGTACCAGTGGAAGAATACTGGTGTTGATTCGTTTGGGTTGGAGCCCCAATGGTGAAGTACGCCGTGAGCATGAACGCTTGGACTGTTTGGCCCCGATTGGGATGTCCCATGCCTTGTCCGCAATTTGTAGGTGTTGTTGAAGCTTTGGCCCGTTCTGTACTTGTTGGAGTGTGATATTTGTCATGAGATACCCCAGTACTGTTAGTGGCTGCTTGTTCTTAAGACAGTCATGAATGCAGTTCGAATCAAATTGTGCCCAATCATAAAGATTTTGGGCATGCAGTCGTGAATCTGCCATCATGTGGAACAGGGACATGGGTACCCTCTGCAGCTTGGTCATGGTCGTTGTGTGCACTTGGTTAAGTATGCACATGCCGCTTGTAGCTGTTGATCATTGATTGTCTCAACTCTGTACCCATCCTTATTCTTCCACTTGTCCAAGGAGGGATTTATGTATTTGAAGTATGTTGTCTGCTCAATCTTCTGGAGCGTCCTTGTGACTGCATTTGGTCCACGAGGGAACCCAAAGGGTTGCAAGTCGGCTGCCGTAAATGATATGCTATGAACATAGTTCCTGACAGGAGGAACTATGAGCTGGCACGACCTTGCTATAGCATTATAATTGGCATATATCATATGTACCAGGTACGGGCTTTGATACCCCATTAGGACAGGGATCTGGAACTCAATTGTCTTAAAGAATGATTCTGCTTGCTGGTACCAGTTTTGAATCTCAATAAGATCCAATTCGGACAATTGGATGTCGAGCTTACTGGCATCAGGGACATCAAAACTGGAACCAGGGTTGGTAGACATGATGAAAAAACTGGAAAAATAGGATTCTAAAAAAAGGGTGTCAGTTGAGATTTGGAACAGGGTTAAGGGTGCGTCGGTTGAGAGTTGAGCGGAGGCATCGGTTGAGATCGGAGCAGAGGCATCGGTTGAGATTGGAGAGGAGGCGTCGGTTGAGAGTTGAGCGGAGGCGTTGGTTGAGAGTTGAGCGGAGGCATCGGTTGAGATTGGAGAGGAGGCATCAATTGAGAGTTGAGCGGAGGCGTTGGTTGAGAGTTGAGCGGAGGCGTCAGTTGAGATTGGAGCGGAGGCGTCGGTTGAGATCTGAGTGGGGGCGTCGGTTGAGATCTGAACGGGGGCATCAGTCTAGAATCCCATCGATTGAGATCTGGCAAAATCCCGTCGGTTGAGATCTGATAGAATCCCGTCGATTGAGATCTGACAGAATCCCGTTGGTTGAGATCTGATAGAATCTCGTTGGTTGAGATCTAATAGATTCCCGCCGGTTGAGATCTGACAGAAGTCGTTGATTGAGATCTGACAGAATCCCATTATGATGGAATGGAGCTTTTGATACAAGTGAAGAACTTCAAGGGGGAAAATATGTTGTGGCTCAGAGGAGAAGTTCTTATGGAAAAGGTGTATCTCAATGAATGTTTGTATGCTTAATTGGGAATATTGAGATACCAGACAGACAAAAATGAGGTGGGCAAAAAGTGTACGTCATCAAAGCTCGACGAGCGTGACCGTTTGAATGTCACGACTCAATTTTTAAGTCCTTGTAGTTAAGCAAAGTAGCAAGATGTAGTTAGCTGATGTTTTAGCTTAAACTATCTTGTAATACTTAGTTAGTTAAGTTCTTGTAATCAGAACAAACATGCTATATGTATTGGAGATTGGATACAGACATTGTAAGCATACACAGAGTGTGTGTGGAAGTATTGGATGAGTGTTAGTCATGCAGTAGCAGACACGCATCACCACACTCACACTTACATAGAATTAGTAGTAGCTAGTTTCTATTCGTGAGAGAGAATACATCTCTTGCGCCAATGCGCTAATCTGAAAAAAAGACAATGTATACTTGATTTTGGTAATATAGACAAGTAACAATTCTTCTTCTGAATGTATGCAATCTCTGAATGTTGTGATGCTTGCACGATTCATAAGTAGATATACTTTCGCTGTCATTTGACATTATCTACTATTCATAAATTAGTATCACATTAGCAGTAGCGATCTGTAGCTCGAAGGATGTCTGATCGCGGAATGAAACAATAGCTTTCTAGGAGAGATTAGCTCCATCTGAACTCTCATTAGTGAATCACGACTAGCTCCAACTTCGAAGTGCTCGAAGTCTCTGACTTTTTTGAATTCCAGAATCCACAATAGTGGTTTCAGAGCCCAGTTCGCTCCTATCAGAGCCCAGATTCACAGCAGTGGTATCAGAGCTGCTCGGAGAACTGAAGTCGTCGAAGTCGACATCAAGATTCATAGTAGTGGTATCAGAGCCGCAAAGGTTAATCAGAGTCTCGTCGCTGAGACTATGGCTTCCATTAGCAACATCCAATCGAAGATTTGCACAGTACTTGAAGTAGACGGGTCAAATTTCTTGGACTGAAAGGTAAAGACTTCACTCATACTTAGAGCAGAAGCATTATGGCCATGGGTATGCATAAATACAAATAAATTTCCACAGGCAAAAAAGGCAAAACTACTTTTTTACACATGATTTGTGACAGGAGAAAAAGGTGACACGGCCCTACAAATGCCAAAGGTGCCCTAATGGAAAAGCGAAGGTACCCTATAAATCAAATTTTAAGACATTTGTTAGAGTGTCGCATTTTTTGCATCATCACCAATGTTCATTTCAGAGAAGGATAATGTCGTGGCCTTCTCATGCTCATCCCATGCCATTAGAGGAGTTCTCAATATCAAAAAGACCCTTTAAGGAATGCCATGTAGGATGAAGAAAAATATCAAAATAAAAAAAAACAATATTGCTTATTTGCTTGCCCCCACCACTCCCGAGGCCACATTAACTCCCAATGATCTAACCATAGTGTCTACAGTCACAGTCAACAACTCTAAGCTATTCACAGTCTAACTTGTCAAAATTTGAAAATATGACTGCCATCCACAAATTCAAATCAGGGAAAAAAACATAAAAAAAGATTCCTTATTTAGCACAGTATCTAGAATAAGCATAATGATTGATGCTAGTGCTCGTGTAAATATTGGCCACAAACTCCTTGTTTAGATCATGATAATATATCCTTGGATGGTTGGTATCACCCTTGCCTTGCAATATCAATCTTTGCCAATAACAGTGCTTGTAAAAAAGTTTCAAAGTAACCTTATAAAAAGCCCACAAAACTTTTGTGGAATTGGTAAAAGGTTAAAATAAGACCTCAAAACCTAAGATTTATAGCTAAAACCAACTGATTTTCAACCATGTGAAAAACCTATAAATTCAAAATGAAGCGAAAAAATAAGTTTCAACAATTGGGCTGTTTGTATTTGTAAATTTTCATGAGCACTCGTCAATAGTAAATATCATTGTGCAACTGCTTGGAATTTGAGGTGCACCCTACCTTTCACCCCGAGAGTCTTTTCTTTTTCTTACCTTTTATATGACATGTATAAGGCAAGGGTACCATTCAAATAAAAGTAATTATGAACCCTTCAACCACTTTCACATATATCCTGGTTATATTTAAAAATAGATTTTAAAAATTTTCAAAGGACATTTGACTTTTGAAAGTTACTTTTCAAATGGAATGACAATTTTTAAGTTTGACATTCAAATGACTTGCTTTTGAAATTTTTGCCTTTCTTGCCTTTGATGTGCATCGTAGCTTGCACATGCCTAAGCCTGATTGGCATCCACCTAATCTAAAAGATTTAAATATATTGTCATCATACAAGGAATTTGGGTGGTCTCAAAAAGTACAAAATATTTCGATGCCACGGAAGTGGTTGGTATTACATAGAGCTTTTGCCATTTAGAATGCCCTCTTAGCTTTTGCCCTAAAAGTTAAGAGTTGATTTTAAGTGCAGCCTGTCAATTGGGACCTCTTAGCAATTGGGACAATGACACATTTGCAAACTTTTGTTATGTATTTAGTATTGTAAGTGAAGCTGTAGCATTGTTACTTTCTGGATAAAAACTATATCAGATGTGGCCCATGATTTTGAAATGATTAGTGGACAGAACATAGATACTAATGAGATCTGGGTTCCTTTTCTGCAAGTCCCACCCAGATCTGGTTTCCTTTTCTGCAAGTGCAGCCCATGATTAGTATGGCACGCATAAACATAATATAGATCCCACGCAGATTTACCTCCAAAGTAATGAGTCGCGCATGATTCATTAGATCTGGCTCAGCTTTGAGTTAAGCCAGTGATTGGCTACTGCTAGGCTGGGATTAGACATTAGAGTTAAGGCTTTAAGCTAGTAAGATCAGTCGCAATTTGGCAGCGGAGCCGCAGCCTGTGCCTGGCCCTGTGGATGTGAGGCTTGTGAGCTAGTGCCCGGTGGCAGGTGGCTGGTGCCCAACTTCCCAAGTTCCAGATCAAGCTCATCAGACAAACACAAATAGCGAATCGGTGTTGCTTAAAATATCGATATCATAAAATGTTTGAAGATTTTTTTCTATGAAACCATGCAAACCTTTATGTAAATGAAGTCTTCAAAAAATTAAGGGCTTTAAATAATAGCAGATTTTTTGTTGGACAACTCAAAAGAGGTTTTCTGGAGCGGGTCTCTGCCTTGGCTGGGCTGGCCTGCGTATGCGTTGCTCTAGTCTGGGCTGGCTTCGCTCCTGCGGCGCCGTCTTGATCTCTCCTGGACGCGGCGCTCGCTCGCTCGCACGCTTGCCAGCTTACTTGAATCATCCCATTGGTGCTCTCTATGATTCTGAATTTTTATTCGCAAATCTCTTGGTCATCATCGCCACCACTGGCTCGTCGTCCGCAGTATAAAACACTTTTGTGCGATTTCTCCCCACACATCATCTTAGCCTGCTCCAGTGCCATATGTGCAGAGTAATTGCTTAGGGAGTTCCCAGCGGAATTGGGTGCTAGAATCGCCAAGCTGTGGAAATGGACTGGTGTGATTAGATCGCCCAAGAAGTGGAAATAGATTGAGCTTGTTGCGTCTTTCGTGTCTGTCTGCCATTGATCATGTCGTCGGTCCTGTAGTGAATCGTCTTTATTACTATACTAACTTGTCCACTACCGATCATGGCGTCGTTGCTCTAGGTACTACTTTGTAGCGTTGATCAACTTTAATTTCAGTCCAGCTCTTCTGTTGTAGCTGCGCGACAGATACCCTGAGGTTTGAGTTCAGCTCTTTTCGGTATTTTTTAATCGTAGATGCTGATGATCGGTTGTCTGATCACAACGGTGAACTTCCTCCAACTGGTTTTAATTCTGTGGACTGAGAAGTTGTAGTTGGAAATGCCAGCTTCAAGCTCAACTCTGAATTGGTGGTTGTACGCTTTGCCCTGCGCGACAAATCAGGAACGGACATCTGTATCTGGAGGGATTCCATCTGCAACATCCTGGAAGCCCACCTCCTCCTGGATGGTGTTGGCAGTGGTTTCAGTATTGAGCTTGTGTGGTGTCATACTGCGCTGGGCTTCTCCAGGTGGCTGTGCATGGGGAGCATTGAACAAGAGCTGCGATATCCCTGGCCCGCGAGGGTGGCCTGTGCTGGGAAGCTTGCTAGACACGGGCAAACTATCTCACAAATGCCTCGCCGAGCTCGCCGAGCAACACAGCGTTGCTCTCATGGCATTCAGCCTAGGTAACACGCGCGTCATTATCACAAGCTCGCCAGATGTTGCCCGCGAGCTGCTCCACAGCACCGCCTTCGCTGATCGCCCAGCCAAACAATCCGCTCAAGAGCTCCTGTTCGGGCGAGCTATCGGGTTTGCTCCGTTCGGAGATTACTGGAGAGGCCTTCGTAGAATTGCTGCGAACCACCTATTCACTCCTCGCAGCATTGTAGAGCAGGAGCCGATAAGACAAATGAATGCTTCTCACATGCTCCAAGCAATTTACAGTTGCTCTCGCAGCGGCAATTGCAGTGTAACTGTGAGACCCTTTTTCCAACATGCGTCTCTCAAAAACATAATGTCTACTGTTTTTGGGAGGATTGCATTTGATCAATTCCCCAAAGAGGTATGCGAGCTCCAGGCCTTGGTGGCAGAAGGATTTGAGCTACTGGGCTCGTTCAACTGGCCTGATCACATCCCCCTTCTGAAACTATTCGATCCCCAAGGCGTTCTGCAGAGATGCAGGAAACTTGTTCCTAGAGTTAACAAATTTGTGCAGAAGATCATTGATGAGCACAGGCAGCACGCTAAATTCAGTTTGCAACAAGATTTTGTGGACATTCTTCTATCTTTGCAATCAGAAGACAAGCTATCTGATGAAGACATTACAGCTGTGTTGTGGGTAAGCTAATGATCCATTCTTCCAGTTTCTGAACATAATTTAAGTAATATCTCTCCAGGCAAGTTGATCTTAACTTTGCCTTGATGGCTTGTTCAGGAAATGGTTTTCCGAGGAACAGATACGGTGGCGATTCTGACTGAGTGGATACTTGCAGATTATTTGTGATAATGGCCACAATTAAAAGATGATAATCCGGGATAATTGGGAGCAAGCTTTGATAACCACAATTCGTAGAATCACAATTAGACCTCACTTCAGTCGTTGTAAACATGAAAGCTTCATGTCATCTAAGAGCTAATGCATATTGGTTTCCAAGGGGGGTTGGAACCGTGGAGCAATAAAACTTCGGATACCAAGCTAACCAACTAAGCCAACCCTCGCATATGTCATGTAAGAGCTAATGGCTAATTAACCAACTAAGCCAACCTCTGGATATGTCATTTAAGAGCTAATGGCATATCGCATTGCTTCACTACCTCATGCATTAATTACTGATAATGGTATCAAATTCAAAGGAGGGCAAAAAAAAACACATCTTATTTTTTCACATCGTCGACACATGCATTACCTACAGCATCCTAGAATCACATTAATACATCATCAATCCAATAATGCATGGATGTACTTTCACAAAGGGCATTTCTTTCTTTTGTAAAGCAGTTTAAAAAAATTTGATGTGTATTTAGAAGCAACCTTAATTGGCAAAATTTGACAGCTGTATAGTCCAAAATTGATAAGAAACTTGACACATAAGAGGAACCTTACATCTGGGTAAGGTTCCTCTTCAAAAATTGTTTTCCCATAGAGGTAAATTGACAAATATTTTTACTACGTATAAATTTATTACCTTACATAAAAAAAATATTACTTACTATAAAAATTTTGTGAACTACATACAAAAAATAAACTTCTTGTTTTAATCACTAAAATATGGGAAAACCCATCATAGTACAAAGGAGTGCATGTAGAAAGTGTATTGGCCATAAGGCCAAATGAGATACTATACATCAACTATAACAATGCAACAATTTCACAAAGTAGCTATAGAAGCCTACTGCTTGATGTAAGTCACTAGCTAAGATTGTTGGAAGTTTAGGTATTACAGGAAGCTGTGAAGTAGCCGTTCCTGCAACTACGGCACTTCGAAGTATTGCAAGTGCCTGAGTGGATTGCAAAGTGGTAGAAACTCGTTGACGATAATAAGACGTAATGATAGATAGAGGTGAGGCACCACGTCCTTGGAGCTTCGCTGCAAAACCTGCACAAGATGAAAGAAAATCGTCGAATTTCTTATGCAAGCACCCATAAGTTTCCAAGGCAAAAGGAATAAAGCCTTCCCCAGGAGTGCAACAGGAATATTCTCGTTTATCTTGAGCCGCATGAGAAGCAGCGTCACCTTGGGTAGTTGAAGCACGGCGAAGGAGGACTATCTATGACTTATGAATTGAAAGACTCCAATGATCTATGAGCTATGAGGTAAAAAAATACATGACTTTTCAAGCAGAGCATGATCTGTGAGCTACAAACTAGCCTACAAAAAAGCTCTGAATTTAGTAAACTACATTAAAAACAAAGCCAACATCTCCAAAAAACTTTTGACATCTTCATGTTCAAAAAGATCTTCAATACTTTCAGTAGTATTGTAGCCTTGAAATAGCCACCATTCATCAAAAGTTGTATGAGCCCACATCTCAGCATGTGTGTGTGTGTGTGTGTGTGTGTCTGTGTCTGTGTCTATCCGCAGATCATCATTCTCTACTTAGATGACATGAATGAGGGCCTAGAAACTCAAACAGACCTATAGTAATCTACTACACTTAGCAGAATGTGCTTAGCTCAACAAAACCTACAATAAATGCAAAATAGGAATAAAACTCCAGCCCTCTACTACCAAGACCTGCTCCTCACACAAAGATAATAGCTCTGCTCCATGAAACTACATCACTCCTCCTCCATTGCTCTTGCTCCAACCCATGCTCTCCTCACACAAAGATATCAGCCTTGCTCCATGACACTATTGTGTGTCGTATCTAGTATGGGATCGTCGCTAGGAGCAACAATCTCACCTCACCTGCATAGCACGGGGAGAGAGAGAGAGAGAGAGAGAGAGAGAGAGAGAGAGAGAGAGAGAGAGAGAGAGAGAGAGAGAGAGAGAGGTACTGATAGAGAAACTAAGAAAGTTTTATTAAGAACAGAATAAAAGCTACAATACAAAAGAAATGGCTCTCTTTTATAGATTTTAGAGCCTCCTTCACTTTGATTGGCTACACTAAAATGGCAAGGATTCTAATCCAAGCCATTTAAGTTAACACAAACTAAATCTATTGGTGCTAAGAAAGCACAAAAGGAACTCACATGTATCATATGAGTTGTAATTTGGGCCCTTTTAGCTTTTTATTGGCGAGTTGACTTGGGGACTCTAATATAATTTGAGTTTATGCCCTTAGTCGCCTATTCCTAGGTATTACGACTTGCTACTTGTGCTCATTAGGTTGGGCTACTTGTGCCAGTGCCCTCACACTTACTCTGATTGTATAGTGTATTGTGGCAAGGAACACTAAGTAAGCTTAGCCGAACATTAATTTAGTGGTGGGACCCACTAAGTGCCCAACAGAAACTCCATCATTGTTGCTCCATCTCTCATGCTACAACCTGTGCTCCATCGTCTGATTCAAGCAAACAGAAAAGACAAGGTTGAGTTATTTAGGAGAAGGATGACAACAATGGGTGGCGAGTAAAACGGAACACGAGAAGTAACATGGGAGAATAAAAACAAACACGAACTAACTTTTTGAAACTTCAAAGAGAGGATACGTTTTTTTCAAGAGCTTTATAGCGAGGAAGGCCCTCATCATCGTGCCCTTCCCAATTCAAGGCCTTAGGCCTTCAGGCACACGCTCGAGGGCCCAAGGCCTTAAATTCGGAAAGGCTCGACAATGGGGGCCTTCCCCTCCATGGAAAATGTTTTGTGAGCTTTTCAATATACATGATACATGAGTTTCTCGCAACCAATAGATATCTTGGTTGCCAGCCCCCCATCAAATTGTTATTTGGGAATTAATGTCAAGGTTTCCGACTCCTTGTCACATTGATGGTTGATTTAGGGCTGATCAACAAGCCCTAGATGAATCCCAAAATCATTTTCAAGAGGTACCTAAAAAATAATTTAGTGCCTTTCTTTAGCACCTATCAAAGCTTAGATCCATTCACACAATTTTCTTAGAACAATTCATATTAGTGGTTTCTTAAAACCATTCGAGGTAGTTTCTCAATCATTCATAATGGTTCCTTAGAAAGGCTCATAATAGGTACTTGTTAGAGCACTTGCACAGTCACACATCATGTGGTTAATCCGTCTTTATTCTTTTGATGAGTCTCTCTCTCTCTCTCTCTCTCTCTCTCTCTCTCTCTCTCTCTCTCTCTCTCTCTCTCTCTCTCTCTCTCTCTCTCTCTCTCTCTCTCTCTCTCTCTCTGTGTTGCGCCAGCGCCTCAAAGGGCGCTGGGACTTGAGCGGTTTCCCCAACACGCGCTTAAGTCTAACATTCATCCATCATGCACTTACGTGAAAACCAACTCAGAAACGTAACGAGCTTAACCATTCAGACTTAAGAAAACTGGAATCCCAACCAACCCGAAAGCCAACTCAGAATCCGTCCCCAAAAGGTAAGCAAAGGCAAAGACAAGCCACACATGAAACCCAAGGCATAGTGGTCGCCAAACTGACCAATTGGCATAGCGCCAAGCCCCACGTCGATGACGAGGACCCTTAGGCACCGGCGACGCAAAAAGGTTGTAGTAAGGGTCCTTCCACTTAGACCAGTCCCAGAGGCGAAACCGAAATGGTAATCATCCCCAAGGATCAACTTTATTAGATTTGGAAGAGGTTACATTCATACATAGACTGACCGGTCTCGGGGCCACCAACATGTGCTGGGCATTGTGCCTGGCTCGTGCTGGTAGAGGGAGCTGAGACTTGGCGACTGGATTCCTGGCGCTGGTTGAGCTGCCCAAGTTTCTGTATGCCGGACACCCCCTATAGTTCTGCTGTGATTCGGCGCACCCCCTCTGTTTTGAAACATAGTGCTTTCTGGTAAAGCACGCTTTTTTGGACTTAGTTTTTATTTTGTTGATTAAGCCTGGCAAGCCTGGTAGAATCAGTTTGGCTCCCGGACATGGGTCCCGGGAGCCGTCCTGCTGGCAGAATCAACTTGCTTCCTGACTAGGCCATGACTCGAGCTCCAGAGCTAGCTCATGACTTGTGACTACTTGACTGGCTCACCACAGGTCGGAGGCTCAGTCCTTGACGTTCTAACTTGCTCTGGGACCTTAGGGAGCGTCACCCCTTAGAGTCTTACAGGGCACGCTGGGTGCACCTGAGTCAGCTTTACAACATCCTCCCCTTGTTTGAAAAAGTTGATGTCCTCATCAGGGCCAAACTAGACCTAGGACATATGGCACGGGCTTAATTCACCGACCTTAACAACTTTGAGTTAAAAAATGCATTGGCAATAGCACAGGAAAAGTGTAGATAAAGTTCACTTACATAATACCTGTGTAAAGCTGCAAGTGATTTATTGACAAACTTAAGAAAGATACCTGGAAGTTCCTTGAACTTCAGAATGGCCATGAATGTTTATGTAGGAGGCATGCCGCCAGGTAGTGCTTTGTGTGCCGATCTGGAAAAACGGCTGGCTCTTCTGCAAATAATCTGCCAGTACTTCAGGGGCTCTCTCCTTAAGTTTGTCTTCGTACTCCAAAGAAGCCTCAATGAGTGGAGCCCGTAGCCACTTCACTAGACATTCACACTAAACGCCAGTTCGCTTTCTATGTGTCAATATTTGTTCTGGTACAAGTTGCCTCTTCATATCATCAAGTGTCGTTGGTGGGTGACGGAGTTCGTGTTGCCAATCAAATCGCTCATCTGGTTTGTACCGTTTGAGTAATGAGATATGAAACAAATTGTGTATATCCAAGATGGATGGAAGTGCCAATCGATAAGCCACTTGGTTGATCTTCTTGGTGACATAATATGGCCCCACATAAGGTCGAACGAACTTATGAGAGAAACAATCTAGAATTTTAAAATTAAGAGTAAAACCAATCTCTTCTATTTGGAAGAGGATTGGCATGCCAATACTATCTATCGCATCCAAAATATCTTTCTCAAACTTTAAATAATCATCAGAATCTAAATATGCTACAGGTTTGACATTAACGGGAGGATGCAAGAGAGTATCTACAATGGAGAAAATGTCCAAATTTTTTGTGGCTGAATCAACCACAATATCAAGAGCTACAATATTTACAATTCCATCACCTCCAAATGTGTACAAAATCTCTCCCTCATTCTATATAGGATTTGAAAATCTTTGGGCATTATGGTCACTCGCTTGGCATGGATGGAAAGCAAAAAAGAATCCTCAAAAAAAAGAGCCAAATAGTCCTCCGCGAACTCCTACAAGCACTGCAATGGTCCAGGTGTGAACATGACAGGCTCTGCAGATTATCTCAGGTAATTAGACGGACAGTTCAATAATGCATCCAATCATAATGTCACACATGGCTTCACACGTGTGGTATATTTTTTTGAATTATCTTATGACATGTGTCAAGCGGCAACAAATCAGAATGTGACACATGCCTCTTGTATGGAATCACACGTGTGAAATATTTTTATCGAATGATCCTACGACAAGTGTTAAGCAACAACAAATCAGAATGTGACACATGCATCCTCCTGTACGGCTGCACACGTGTGGACAATTTTCAACGAATCATCGTACGACATGTGGGAAGTCGACCATTGACTCGCATGTGTGAGATGCCTATAAAGGGCACGTGTTAGTGGATTCCAGAGAATCCCGAGATGCCGAGCCAAGCTGAAGACACAGAGTATCTCTCCCCCATGACCAAGGAAGTCTCAGAAGGAGGAGAGTAGAAGAAGCTGAGAGTCGAGCATGAGAGCCGAGAAATTACTAGCTAGGATGGCATCGAATTATCTATGTGAGCTTACATGGTGTATCCCAGAGAATGAACAACCATGTAGGATCTAGTATTATTTTCTAGGCTTTGTAAATAAATGTAAACCCCCTTTATATAATTTAGAGTGAGCCACCTTTTGATGGTGACCTCTAGTGGAAGGGCAATTTCCACATGTAATTTCTAATTTGGTGGAATTGCCAATTGGGCTCCACATGGGCAGCCCTCTTGCTTATTTAAGGGCCCCCCTCTCTTGTGAGGGAGCTTTGAATGTATTGTCAAGTCCTCTTGAGTGACTAAAGAAGATCTTCCACGAGTTCTTGATGATTGTAAAGCTCCTTGTTCATGGCAATGTTCTTGAGTGAAATTCCTATGAGCATGTTTTGATTTCATTTTGTGTTTGTGGATTAATTAGATTTCTTGCTTACTCTCTTGCTTTTTAGTTGTGGATTAGATTTCATTTATTGTTTGTGGATTAATGTAGGAATCAGCATTCAAGTAAACTAAATAGGCTGAGTAAACTAAATAGGCTGAAATGTGGTGAAGATCCTGCATATTCTTTTACATTTCAGTTCTTGATTGTTCTTGGGCATTCCAAGCAACAAGAAATGGGTGTTTCTTGATTGTTGGGCTGCTAGAGTGCTGTTAGGAATCTAGTTTCTTGTTTCTTGTTTCTTGCTGAGTAGTTTAATCTTGTCATTGTTTTGTTCCATATTTCTAGTAGATAGATTGTAGATTTGCTCCCTGATTCAGAACATTGATCCATACTGAGCTAGGACTGGTTGCATGGCTTGTTTATGCATGTAGCTGAGTAACGAATCTGTCTCTCCCCATTGACAGGCTGGGAATACTCATTGTAATATGAGAAAATGCTTCTGCTTGGAAACCGTTCTAATAAGAAAACCAAACCATAAAGAACCGTAACCTATAGAAGTAACAAAAAGAAGAAAGAACAAAAAAAAACCGTGTTCACACATTCAGTGGAATCTGTGAACACTTGGTGCCATTCCACATCTACACAGATACTTATCCAAGCCAAACCTTTCCGATCTGTGCTACCAAATCATAACTATGAAGTCTCACACACACATCATTGTTGAGCTCGCTACTTTGATCCTGCCCGACGTGCAGCTCAGTTCTCAACCAAGGCTTCATGCTCCTTACCTAGCCAAGCTCCACGACTCCCGTCTGGACCGAACCGCTACACACCAACTCTCAACCGAGCCACTACTTAAAATCCTTCCAAGTCGTGAGATAAATTTCAACCGATGCTCATCGATCAAATCTCGACTGACGAGATTTCTCTGAAATCTCGACCAACGGGTTTTCTCTGAAATCTCGACCGACGGGTTTTTTTTGAGATCTCGACCGATGCCTCTCATTACATCTCGACCGACGCCTCTCGTCACATCTCGACCGACGCCTCTTGTTAGATCTCAACCGACACCTTCTCTCGGATCTCAACCAGAGCCGTCTCTCAAATATCAACCAACCACACCCACCCTTGAGCTATAGCGACCACTTTGAACTGTCACACCTGCATTCAACCGTAAACAGCTCGCATTCCAACCGAGACCACATTGAACCATAGTGACTGCCTTGAACCGTAGCCACTGCATTGAATCCCAATACACCACATTAAAACCACACCACCTGTTGAACGTCGCGACCGCACTCAACTGCAAACACACCACATTCAAACCAACTCAGTTGTTGAATGTATTCGACTGCACCGCAACCCACCGCATTCGACCGCAAGCAACCACACCTCAACTGAATTCACCTTTCAGTCACAATAGGTCATATCCAACCGCAACCCACCGCAAACAAACAGCACCCCAACCGCATTCATCCTTGTATTGCAACCCACTGCATTCGAACACAAACAATCGCACATCGACTGCCTCCACCCTTGCATCTTGGAGAATGCATTCAACCGTATCCAACCGCAACAGACCGCATACACCCGTAATATACTGCATTGACCTATTCCAACCGCATTCAACCGCAAGCTGGTCTCATTCCAATCGCACCCACCGTGGAACCGTAGCAACCACATTTGGAACAATGATTCCAACGAGTTAAGTTACCAAAGAGTCCAAGAGGCCTATTTTCACAATCCTAAGGTACTCTAGAGTGTTATGGATCGTCCTTACGATCCAAATTTAATAGAGGACTATCCACCAGAGATGGTCTCCCCATCCATCGAAAAGGCTCGATTTAATCGATATTCCAGGATGAAATCCCAAGTCCAAGAGCCATCCACCAACCCATTCGACAGATGGAAACCCATCCGTTTTGAAGCTCCATATGATCGGCCACATTTTCATACTGCAGAATCTTCACATGCATGAGCTCAATTAAACAGAGCTTTTGCAAATAATGTTCCGCGTACTAAAAAACGTACTCCAAAGCTAGATTTACCTAAGTATGGCGGTAACACTGATCCTCAAATATTTCTTCAAGTCTTTGAGAATGCATGTGATGTCTATGGCGAGACATCACCAGATGTCATAATACAGCTCTTCTCAATGACCATGATCGATCGAGCACGAGAATGGTTTTTTAACCTTGATCGTGAAGATAAATGAGACTGATCACTCTTGAAGGAGGCATTTATCAAACGCTTCAAGCCATTTCGCTTGATCGAAAGTCCTTTTATCAAGCTCAGTAACATCAAAATGACAAAAGATGAGAAAGTACGTGACTACATGAACGATTTAAAAGATTAAAAAGTCAGGTACAAGAGCAACTCACTGAGTCTATGATCATAATTTGGTTCCTCGTTGGACTCTCCCGATGGATACAACCTGAACTTCGCTCCAATGATGAATACACATCATTGAAACAAGCCATGTCTAATGCCATTCGGGAGGAAGATGAGGGCTCAAATGTCGATGAGCCACGTGAACAGAGCGCACATCGTGTTGTCCAAGAAGCTCGACCAAACAAGGAAACATGAGAACAGTTGTGCGAAACACATATGGAGTTGCTTAACCAGCAACACCAACAACAGATGGAAAAACTCACGAAAGAGTTTCAAAACACTCTTAAGTCTATCGAAAGTTTGATGTCAGGTCAGTTACCCACTGGCCAAAATCACCATAGACGAGAGAACACATGGTGCCCTCATTGTCGAGGTGCACACACTAGCAATGAATGCCCTTCATACCAGCCAGTCCCAGATACTTCATTGATCAAATGTGACATTTGCGACTTTATGGGGCATACATCATTTTATTGTTTTTATAAGCCGAGGAACCTGCCTCACAGCCAGTCAAGGGGACATTATCAACCTCCTCGACAGCTGTTTGTTTCACAGAACCAACACTCGCACTAACAACCATGAAACAACCAAGTCCATATACAAGAGTTGCCCAGACAACCTAAACATGAACCTCACCATAGTTGGCGCTCTTAGGACCACCTCCAAGAGGACAACCTGATCTAGGAGCACAAAAACATAGGCGTCCTCGAGAGTCTGCACAAGCACATCTAGTAGAAAACTCTTGTGATCACTCATATCATCACGATACAACACTTCCATCATCTAGTTCTCAACAATATCAAACTGACAACTCATGCTCGTGCAAACGGGATGAGTATTCCACACCACCAAAAAATCCAGCACAGCCAGCCATCCAAGATGGTTACGCTATCGCCACAGGACCAATGAGCAACTGCTACTTTATTTGTGTTGAAACAGGACACTTTATGGTTGACTATAAAGTTAAAAACCAATACCATGCAGAATGTCCAGACTATGTTTGCAAACACAGTTTGAAGGATTGTCCTAAACAACCTAACAGGATTCTTCCAGCACGTCATATATCATCTGAACCTGTTAGAGTTCTAATAGAGCACAACGCCAACAACAAGAACAACAACAAAACAATATAAAATTAGCTGACCCACAGGGAAGCCACTTGACGGCTACCACATTACCAAAAGATTACCCAGACCCAAAAGTGGAACAAAGACAATACGATGAATTTTGAGATGAGTTTTTGCGAGAGAAAGAACATACAAAAAGTCTATTATCAGCTCAAATCCCCGAAAAGGAGCAATCCCCATAGGCACTTGAAGTATTTTCTGACCTCCTACAAGCTCAACTCACCATGTCGTTCCATAGTCCGATAAAATCCTTCACTGGGCTTCAACGTTATATCCATCGTAGTTTTCAGTTGCCTACTATTCCTGATACATAACAGAATACACAAGAGCCTGAAATTCTCCAGATTTCTATGAATCTGCTGAATATAGGTGTTGCTAAGGGGACTAGCATCACCTTGTCTTTTTCCTATAAAGACTATCCCGCAGTATCTGCTATCCTTGATAGCAGATCAAGCATAATGGCTTCCATATCCTCGATCAACCACAATACAAACTTCGCATGGCTGATCAACGAGTTACAAACCCTGCTGGTCATTTATCAAATATTAAAGTTCGAATAACAGGTGTCAGATTTGTGATCGATTGTGTCATCTTAGATTTACCAGAAGATGCCAATATTTATAAACTCCTTCTTGGTACACCCTGGCTCCAGATGGCAGGTGTTGTCCAAGATTGGAAGCATAGCAAAATCACCTTTGGCAATCACGATAAATGAGTCACTATTGACTCAAATGGCCATGTCAAGCCTGTTAAAGTTTATGATGATTGGTCATCAACAACATATGACAAATCAGATAGTTGGAGGGGTGTTCTCTGTGGGCTGATTCTGTGATTGATCTGTATGGGCGCGGCCAGGCAAAGGTCCTTTCGCAGGACTATCTCAAAGGGGGACCTTGTCGTTGTTACCTGTTAGTAAACCTGCCTGAGTGTCTTGCTTGCATGTATTCTTGTGAGTCTTAGTACTCGTGCTTTGTCTGGTTTGCATGATTGCTTGTGATACAAGGAGCTGATGGCTCGAGAAGGAACCTTTCTTTTGAAGGCTGACACCATCAAACAAAGAGGACTACAGAATCTGTGGAGCAGATTTGCAGTTCAAGTACTCGCACGTGAACGACAATGAAACGACTGGATGTTTGCAAAGGATGGATGGCTAGCCTATTTCTTGGGTTAGTCTCATTTGCGACGACGCCCACCAGATGCAAGCAGGAAGTCAAAAAGTTGGAAAGAGCAATTTCAAGGGAGATCTTCTATGGAGCAGTTGGTCTTCATTTGGGATGGCTACCTTTGGAATTGAAACTCACTGAGCATGGGTGATATCCAATATCAGTTGGGTTTTTTCCTCAAAGGGGAAAAAGACTAGGATCCTCTTCAGAGATTGGCAACAAGTTGGATCAAGCCATAATCCTAGCAGATGGGAAGCAAAGTGTTGGAAAGGCTTTTTGTCTGAGAACTCTACTCTAAGTTCGATCAATTGTTTTTATAAGTGGAGGGGAACTATCACACACACCTCTGTCTTGGGGCAAAGTTTGAATGAAAGTTGATTAAAACGGGGGCAAATTCAAGGTGACCTAACAATACTCACATGAGAAGACTGGCAAACTTTGGACCTAATAAATTGACAAGTTTATGTTGTGGAAGGTAAAGCTTGTTATAGGCTTTCTCTGGACCAGCAATGATGAGGAGACATAAGGAGTACGCTAACTTGTGTTACGTGTAAGGCAGCTGATCAATGAAGGAACTGTGAAAGTTGAGTCTTGCACGAGAGACTTGGTACTTCGAACGGACGCTAAGGGACAGTTCGTGTTGAGATCGGACTAGTGCAAACTCTGGGTGCATGTGTCTGATTCAAAGAGAGCTACTTGAAGCCAAGCTAGATGTACACTTCTTGTTTTGACTGTGCGGCAATTGACCAGTGATGGAATTGTGAAAGTCAAGTTTTGCGCGATAGACATGGCGCTGCAAACGAACGCAAAGAGATAGTTCGTATGCGGATCTGGTGCGATAGCTCCTAGCGCCACTTTGACCAGAATCCAGCCGGGGCCTAGTTTCTATGGCTGAAAATCTTTGATCGGTTCTAGCAAAGTCCAGAGAGCTCAAATCGATGGGCAATCACCTCACACGATCTAGGCATAATTAAAGGAAGCCTGGGGATCAATAAATTCTAGAGAGAGAAAATGACTTTCTAGAGAGAAAATCCTAGAGAGAGAAAATGTGCTTTACCAGCCTGAGTAGAGTACTTGGTATGAGGGGAGGTGGCGAATCCCACCAATACTATAGGGGAGTGCGGGTAGCGACTCAGGGTGAGCTCCAACCAAGTCTCAGCCTCCCTTGCTGGAATGTTGACCTGGCACTCGCCTTGGCATGCCAGCGCCTCGAAGACTAGGGTCGGTCACACACTTGAAATGTAACATTCTCAGATTTATCAATAAAGTGGGATTTTTCTCAAAATGACTCTGATTATCTTCTGGGTTTCCGTGTTTGGTAAAAGCGCCAGTTGTAAGGCTGCTTCAAACTTTTTAATTTGGCACATAGTTGAGGGTCATATCCCGGGATGCCAGCGGTATGCCGTCGGGACCATTCGGTCCGTGGTGCCAACGGTATGCTGTCGGGACCATTTGGTCCAGGAATTGGTTGTCTCCATATCTGTCGTGGCTTGTGGTTCTGAGTGTTCCTTGCATGAATGGGTTAAGCTCTTGGAGAACGGGCTCTAAGCTGTCGGCTGAGTTGGATGGCTTGCTTGGGTGTAAGTTACATGTTTATGGCTATCCAGTCTGGCATGGTGCCAGGTTGGCTTCCAGCGCTCGTGACAAAGCTTTCAGTTGGTTAACTCTGATGTAAGTCAGACCACTTGCTTGGAATGGATGTTACTCGTTTGTAGCGAAGCTTTGAGTTAGTTAAGTTTGATGTATGTCGGGCGGCTTGCTTGGAGGGAAGTCACCCACATCGGGACTCTCGATCTGGCATGGCGCCAGGTTGGACCTCAATGTTGGTTTCTGAACTTCCAGTTGGTTAAGTCTGATCGTTGTTGGCGAGTTGGCTACTTGTATGTCAAGTGGGTTTGGACGGCAAGAGTTGAAGGCTAGGAAGCTAAGTCGTGGTTCTTGACTCCCTTTAGGATGCCTGCGCTACACAAAGTCCCTGACAACTTTGTGGAACCACCTTTCGATCTTCCACAGAAGTTCAAAGACTTCACATTGGATGACTTTGTTATCCAGTTACCACAGCCACACCGGAAACCTACACCAAGTTCCAACTCCTTTGAAGGACCAGCTAAAACAATTCCACTAAATCTTAAAGATCCTAACGAGAAGGTAGATCGAATAGTTCATGTTTGTGCACATCTGTTATCAGCCCAACTTTCTGATCTGGAAACTCTGCTTTGCAAATACAGGGATGTATTTGCATGGAATTATACAGAAATGAAAGGAATCCCACCTGAAATAGTGGTCCATACGATTCCTTACAATGCTAAGCCTGTTAGGACTAAATCTTATAGATCTAACCCTATTTATCGTAAGAGGATCGATGAAGATATTAAGAAATAGCTGGATGCTGACTTCATTTATGAAGGTCAACATACTGATTGGGTATCACCCATTTTGGTTGTCCCCCAAAAGTACGACAAACTTTGTATCTGTGTCGATCTTAAAAACCTTAATGCGATTACAAAGAAAGACCATTTTCCCTTACCTTTAACGACCCAAATCTTAGAGGAAATGGCAGGAGCTTTCAGCTTTTAGCTTCTTGGATGGATTCAGTGATTATTTCCTTGTTCAAATAGCCCTTGAAGATAAATATAGAATGGCCTTTGCCATCGAGAACGGGGTTTACACTTATAACATCATGCCTTTTGGCTTATGCAATGCCCCTTCAACTTTCCAGAGGGTCATGCAACTGGCCTTCCAAGACCTGTTACATCGGATTGTGGAGATTTACCTCGACGATCTAGGTGTACATTCCTCAGCAGCTACACACCTTGACGCACTGGAGAAAATCTTCATTCACTACCGTAGATTTGGAATCTCACTAAACTCTGATAAATGCCAAATATGGGTCACCCATGGGGTTGTACTCGGGCATATAATTTCAAAGGACGGTATTTCTATCGATCCATCAAAAATCAAGGTTATAGTTGAAATGCCCTTACCTACAGCAGTGAAAGAAGTTTACGTCTTCCTGGGTAATCGACTATGCTGGCAAGACACGCCTCGTTTATTTAGTTGTAGTAGATCCTCGCTGGACCGAAGAATGCATTAAAGCCTTTGAGGAGTTGAAAACATCCCTTACCACGGCATCCGTACTCTGCTCGCCAGATTATACAAAAGAGTTTCGTGTGCATACTGATGCCAGTAAGTATGCCATTGGAGGTCTTCATACACAACCGGACAAGTATGGCAAAGACTTCCCAATATGTTTCTTGAGCAGGCAACTAGTGCCTGCTGAAGTAAACTATACAACCACGGAGAGAGAAGCACTGGCGATGGTCTATGTTGTACAACAACTAAGACATTATTTACTAGGCCCGACCTTTGCATTCTACACCGACCATCAAGCCCTATTATATATTGTTAATAAATCCTGTAAAACAGGATGTATAGCTCGATGGCTGTTAATATTAGAGAAATTTAATTTTCGCGTAGTCGTTCGGAAAGGAACCCAACATTTCATGGTGGATCACCTTTCCTGACTACCAAATACTGAAAAAGCAACTGCACCAGTCAACGATGATCTTCTTGATGCATGCCTGAATACAACGACAATTTTGCTTAAAGCAGTGCCCTTTTAGTCAATAGCGGGAAAACTTTACAAAAGGGGCGTTGACGATATAATTCGACGATGTGCTTATGAATCTGAGATACGACCTATCATATCTCAGTCTCATGAGGGAATTGGCGGCAACCACTTTTCTGTTGAAGCAACCGCTAAGATTATCCTTCGAGCAGGACTGTGGTGGGCATCTTTAATTAAGGACATGTTTGCTGTCCTTAAAACGTGTGATGTCAATCAACGAGCCAAGAAAAATACCAAAGCAGACTTCACACCACTAACTCCCATTATAGAAGGCTTCTATGAGTGAGGAATTGACTTTGTTGGACCAATCAATCCAGCAGCGAAACATACCCAAGCTCGTTACATCCTCATTGCAACAAATTACGCCACTAAGTGGGTTGAGGCTCGAGCAACGAAGGATGCCAACGCAAAACTGTCGCGGGTTTTTTTTACGAAAACATTATTACACGTTTTGGCTGCCCTATAGAGTTAGTTAGTGATCACGGCACACATTTTTTAAATGTTGTCATTTATAATTTACTACGCCATTACCTTGTCATTCACAAAAAGAGTACACCGTACTATCCTAGATGTAATGGCCAGTCCGAATCAACTAATAAGACAATATATAAATTTTTGACAAAGATAGTTGAAACCAGTCGCTCTGATTGGGAAACAAAACTTTTTTCAGCTATCTGGGCTTACCGCACCACCCCGAAGAATAGCACTGGGTGGGTTACCCCTTTCCACTTAGTATATGGTCAAGAGGCGGTAATGCCCGTAGAATTCTTAGTCCCTTCGATAAGAGTCATGGAAACTTTTTCTAAAGATCTATGTGAAAAAGCTACAATTGAGCAACAAGTCAAAACCAGGCTATTTATGCTAGCCCAGTTATGCGAGACAAGACCTATATCTTACCATGCACAATTGGTTAATAAACGACGCCAAAAGGCCTGGCATGACCGTCAAGTACGAAATAACGATCTACACTTAGGTGACTAGGTGCTTCTTTATACATCAAAAAAGCACCCCAGCAAATTGAAATTCCGAAGTGAGGGACCGAATGTTATTAATAAAATCTTTCCTAATGGTGCAGTCCAGTTGAAAACACTTGACAGAATTCTCTTAGACACTGTCGTCCAAGGTGGTCGTCTACGGCGATATTACGAAGAGTTGTTTTTTGTTGACCCAATTTAACATCTTGTTCCTAGTATATATTTTACATTTTTGATTCTTTTTATTTTCTTCTATTTTCTTATTTTCTTGCTTATTATTCTCGTTTTGCATGCCTATTTTTAACCTCGCTTCTTGTTTATAATTCATACATGTACTTATTTACTTTCTCTGCATTTTCTTTTTTTTCTGTAAGTACCCATTTGTCATGAATGTTCTAGGTCAACAAATGATAGACTACACGATATGCAAAAGATTCTAACACTTTTTACCCACCTCATTTCTGTCTGTCTGGTATCTCAATATTCCCAATTAAGCATACAAACATTCATTGAGGTACACCTTTCCCATAAGAACTTCTACTCTGAGCCACAGTCATATTTTCCCCCTTGAAGTTGTCCACTTGCATCAAAAGCTCCATTCCATCATACTGGGATTCTGTCAGATCTCCACCGACAACTTCTGTCACATCTCAACCGACGGGATTCTGTCAGATCTCAACCGACAAGATTTTGTCAGATCTCAACCGACGGGATTCTATCATATCTCAACCGATGGGATTCTATCATATCTCAACCATCGACTTCTGTCAGATCTCAACCGTCGACTTCTGTCAGATCTCAACTGACGGGATTCTGCCAGATCTCAACCGACGGGATTCTATCAAATCTCAACCGACGACTTCTGTCAGATCTCAACCAACGAATTCTGTCAGATCTCAACCGACGGGATTGTGTCAGATCTCAACAGACGACTTCTGTCAAATCTCAACCGACGACTTTTGTCAGATCTCAACAAATGGATTTCTATAGACCGACGCAACACACTTAAATCTCGACCGACAATTCAAATTCAAAATTCAACAAACTGGCACATCCCATCTCGTCCGAAACCAGACGACGGCGTCCATAAATGCCATCACCCCGATGCCATTTGCACCTCAACGAAGTGCGAATTCTGGAGTTTTCTAGTGACGATCGACTAGCGATCTTCTTGCTCCCATGCACGATCCTGGTACTCTATTGTTCCTTGCATCTATCATTGTTTCCACACCACCTCCACCGACTATCAACCATCATCGTTTGTTCACCATTGAGAGCGCCATCACCAAACATCTCTACACCTAACATTGCCAACGGCTGACACAACATTTGAAACTTTTTCACATGCTGAGGGATAGTGTCACGCGAGCATTCATCATGCTCTCGTTACACTATTGAATATTACATCATCACCATAAACACTTGTTTTTCATTCCAGATCATCACCACCTCCATACATCCATTTCCACAGATATCTACCTTCCCTACATCTCCATCCTTGCCCAACATCTTCACCTTTTCTGCTTTTCGAACATATACATTCCATCTTCTTCACAACCACATTCCGTCACACCTCCGTTTTCCCACACTTTACCTTCCATTTTACCCAACCTCATCCCTTCACAGTCTTTTCCTTTTGCGACATCCCTCGTTCCACACATATTTTCCAATCACCTCTCCACCGACACTTTCACCTAACTTCCCATCGGAGTCTTCCCTTCCATCTCGACCAACGCCCCCATTCAGATCTCAACAAATGCCCCCACTCAGATCTCAACCAACGCCTCCATTACGATCTCCATAGATGCCTCCTCTCCAATCTCAACTGACGCCCCCGCTCCGATCTCAACCAATGCCTCCTCTCCATCACCCAATGCCTCCGTTCCGATCTCAACTCGATGCCTCCGCTCAACTCTCAACTGATGCACCCTTAACCCTGTTCCAAATCTCAACTAACACCCTTTTTTCATAATTCTATTTTTCCAGTTTTTTCATCATGTCTACCAACCCTGGTTCCAGTTCTGATGACCCTGATGCCAGTAAGCTTGACATCCAATTGTCCAAATTGGATCTTACTGAGATGCAAAACTGGTACCAGCAGACAGAATCATTCTTTAAGACAATTGAGTTCCAAGAAAGCTTCAGGCTAGGAGGACACACACCATCGATGGGGGTGATGGAACAACTACATCTACAACAGCACCAGACACGACCACATCACAAGTCGTGGTTCAACCACACAAATTGCATCAAATGCTCGAGAACAAGGTTCGGTGCCAGAACCAAGAAACTGTGCAACAACAAAGGCTGGCCAAAGAGAAGGAAAAAGAGACAGAGGAAATTAGATCCGTGATGGTCGGGAAAAAGACCACTTTGGAAGAGGTCCAGCAGCAACTAAAGCACCAGATGGTCTAGATCAACCAAGTACAAGACGGATCGTCAGGTTCAATGACAGTTGATGCCCCTCTAGTTAAGCCCGAGGACATACAATTCTAGGCCCCATAGGCCTCAGCCATCCAGATGGAAAAGTACGTGCGTCTGATCCAAGAACGGGAAGCCGAGAAAAAGAACTTCGAGAATATTGTGGCCAAGCAAGAAAAGATCATCCTGGAGTCCCAGAAACAGCTAGAAGATACAACGAAGGCCCTACAGCAAGTCTTGGATAAGGTGAACCAGTTGTGAAACATGGCGTGCAAGGCCCAAGCAGGCACTCATTTGAAGAAACCATGGGACAATGATGGGAATGACGGAGCCGAAAATAAGGACAGGCAAACCCGACCATCAGATGGTAGTCCGGGATTGGGTGGCTAGAGAGTGGACTCCCCTCCCCCTCCTACTTTTAACCCCTCCTCTTATTCCGCTTTTAATTTTTCTGAAACATTCATTCCAACTTACCCTACTTTTTCAACTTCCCTCTCTCCACCACCGCCTAGCAGAATAATGGGCCCATCAAAAGGTCCAACTGACACATCCAAAGCCCATGTATTTTATATTTATTTCCTCACATATCGCTTTCATGCGTGCCTTGTTTGTTCCCTTATTGTATTCTGTTTCTTTACGCGCACAAAAACGATACGTCGTTCATACATATCGCTTCTGTGCGTGCATAGTGTTCTCCCTTCATCTTCGGTTACTCCCCTCTCGCACAAATGCAATACTATTCAATTTTTAGAATTTCAATGAATGTAATGTTTGTAATCGGAAATGTCGTTTTCTAAAGTATCAGACCGGATTTGTGTTTTGCCTTTTGGTACAAATTCCAGTAAAGTTAGGTACTTTGATTCCTGATACTGAGATCCCTTCATCCTCCACTACTGAACATTCCATAAAGGATATCATTCATTTCTTGATTGATACTCCTGATAAAGAGACTGAATATTTGAATGTAGATACTGATATGTTGAGGGATGCTTTCATTGGCTCTAATGCCAATACTGAGGAGGATATTGCTAGAGTACACTCTAAATGCTTTTTTGATTTGCCAAAATACTATATAAATGAAGATGTGTATATTACAACGACAGATTTATGTGTTTTTTTTATTATCGTGAGGATGAGGTGCTTAGTTTATTGTCAAGCACCATTACTGAGTTCTTTGACTTTGTTGATTTTGAAACTGAAGACTTAGTGTCGGGCATTGACTATGATGGTGAGGAGGGAATTTTGACTGGTGAGGAATGGTTGTCCTAGGCTATGGCAAACGTTAGTGCTCATGGATGAAGTTTGCCTTTTGATGAGGAATTTATTACATTCCAGGCCCAGCTGAGATTCCCTCGTCCATCAGTTATAAAATTTGTTGATGACTCTTCTTCAATTGGTGGTCACAATATAGATCATCCCGATCTAGTTGCAGTAGATGATGATGCTAAATGCGTAAGCTTAAAAGTTTTACTGTACGTTTGTTTATCTGATGTATGTGTTTTGTAGAATTCAATTTGTGCTAAAAGGTCCAATTTTGTAATTGCAGAATACACTTTTTATCGATGACTTTGCTACTCGTTGAGGGGGCTTCAGACAACATTCATCATCTTTCCACAGGGATATTGGCCTCGGCCACTACTTGAGGCACTTTCAAAATAATGAAATTTGCATTGCTCATTCCAAATTCAATCCAGTTGGAGAGACAATGATAATGGCTGTGAAAGCCTTATATTATTATTTAGGTGGACATAAATTTGTGAGAGCAAATAAGATAATATTTATGAAGAGACCTTATGTTTTAAACATATTAGGATTTGTAGATGGGAATGTACCATTAAGGAGTTCCCATTATTCATTATTGTATGCAACATATATAGAATTGAAATGCGCATCTTCTGGATGCATATGCAAGTAGAGAATTAATGCATGATGGCACAACAATTGGACAAGAGTATCAATCGAATATCTCTGAATGATGATTTGTACATATTGAAAATTGTGAATACAATTTACATTTGTAGCAACTTTGTATCTCTGAATTTTTAGCTTCTATGTTGCTCAATAAATCTGCAAGCTTTTTTGAATCTGTCGTAATTTGAAGATTTTGTGATCTGTCGAACTTGAACTCTACACTGAAATAATTGGCAAATATAGCTTCGTTTTTCATTGGTTCCTCCATGCTGTGTATTTCGATGAAATGTTGCCCGTGCTTGCCAATGTGACTTCTCCATCCCTTGTGATGACCAGACACTTAGGCTTCCATATGTGTTTGCAAAAAGTGTTGTATGATCTCATAGTATGTGCTGCACATGTCAAAATCGTAAGGTCAGTCTTACGCTTGGATCAAAATATATAATTTAATTAATAGCTTCTCTGAGCATGCAAACTAACCTTGTAATGAGTGATGTAATCTTCTCCCCATGCTTTTGGTACTGCATCAACAAAATCGACGCAAGTCTTTTGTAAAGCTCTCTCATCAGTATCAAAAAATTTGTCTTTTCTTAATATTTTAATCATACCCTCAAGCTTTCTCCATACATCAACTTTCAATAATCTTGATTTGTCGGTCACTCCTGAGTATTCAGTGGCAGCAACAATTTCTTTCCAGACGAAGTGTTGAATTTTTGAATCCTTACTACTATGGTTTGATAGGAATCGACGTGCTTTTGCTCCTCCGATGCCTAGCTTAGTTGGCATATCGAACTTGCTAAAAGACATCCCTAATAAGTTGAAATATTGTTGAATATGCTTCTCTGCTAATACCAGCAAAATCAGAGACACCCTGAACTATAGTTTTATCTAAAAAAATTTGAATGTCTAACATCAAAGACTCTGCAATTTTGGACTTTACATTGGAACTCCTATTGTTCATCATGATACACTCAGTGGATTTGCCTATCAATATTGAGCCCAACAACATTCCAATTGATGCATTGTCCTTTATATTATGATGAGATACTAATGCATATCTGCAAAAAAAAAACCAGATAGTTAGCAGAATAACATAGTAGCAGAAATAAAACCATATGTCACTAATCAAGTTACAAAAAAATCAGAGTATGTTTACTTGAATGCTCGAATTTTTCTATTTTGATAACCTCCTTTTGAAAGGGTCTGAATATCCTTGCGACTTTCCCGTTTTCGCTTCTTAGTCCTAGCCTCCTTTTTCTTAGCTTCTTCCACATCCTTCAGTAATTGTAAGTTTTCCATACGAATAGATTGTAAGATTGCTTGCATTCGATCTAGTTCTGATTTGATATCGAACACTATCTTTTGTAATGAATCATTATTCTTCTGTAATGATTCATTATTTCTTTTAAGTTGTTCATTTTCCTCTAAAGTCTTTTGGACATGACAATCTCTTTTTTGATAAAAAGAGGATATGCAAATCAAGTCTCATTTGGTCCTCCATTATAGTAAGAGGTGTACTTCCAACAAATTATCGCCTCAATCCTTTTTATTTTTGAAAACTCTCCCTTCTGTCGGCCGGGCCCCACAGCTCTCTTTTCTTCTTTATTAAATCAGATTCAATGAAAATATCCCCTCAAACTTAGCATGCTCACATCACCTGAGAGCCAAGTAGGAACCAGGTCATTTGTGTCCAAGCAAGCACACAACAAACGGAACATACCAACCAAAGCAAACATAGAGGATCCCTCTCAAGCCACAATCCCCCCGGAGACCGGACGTAGGACCTTTGCCTAGCCGCGCCCACACAAATCTATCATAGAATTACCCCACGGGGAAACATCCATCCAACCATCCGTGCTTTCACCATTAAGCTGGACATTGCCTCAGTCATGCCCCACCACTTTTTGGTGGATAGCCCTTACAGCTAAATGATCGGCAGTTATCCCGCACCGGCAGCTAACCACCCGTGCTTTACACCCAAATTCGAGCAGCATCTTTGTATTAATGGTTAACCCGTACAGTTCGAATATGTCATCCCGCACCCCACAAGGGACAGACCATGCTTTCACCAACCTAATGGCAGCACATTGCCTCATTTGTCCTATGTGCAAACGGTGCCAAGCCCGAACCGCGGGAACTGACTGTGCTTACACCTCAAGGGTAGCACCTTGCCTCATCAAGTCCCCCGTTCTATCGACCACCCCGACCGTGGATGCACCCGTGCTTACACAGTGGACAACACCTTGCACAATGGTGGCCATCCCTGTGAGACTTGCGTAGCTGACCGGCTACTCGGCTCTGATACCACATGTTGCCACGACACCTCAAAGGGCGCTGGGATTGGAGCGGTTTTCCCAACACGCGCCTAAGTCTAACATTCATCCATCATGCACTTACGTAAAAGCCAACTCAGAAATGTAACAAGCTTAACCATTCAGACTTAAGAAAAATGGAATCCCAACCAACCCGGAAGCCAACTCAGAATCCGTCCCCAAAAGGTAACCAAAGGCAAAGACAAGCCTTTGTGTTGAGCTCCCTGACCTCCAAATTTGATCAGTTCCGCACAGGTATCAAGGCTCCCTGAGCCAAGGGACTTATCGTTTGATTGCCCACTTTATGGTCCGCTCTGTGCCTTGTTGCTTCTGCACCTTGATTTCTCTCCTTCTCCCAGCCTGATCTTGATACATTTCCTTTTTGGCTCTTTAAGGTAGGCAAAGATTGAGTACTCCGCAATGCACCTCTCACTTAGCTTGAAGTAGCTCTTTGAATCAGCCTAAATGTAACCATTGACCTCGCGGAAAGCCAAAGGGTCGCACCAGTTTAATCCGCATATGAACTACCTCTTCGCGTTTGTTTGAAGCACCATGTCCATCACGCAAAACTTGACTTTCACAATTCCATCACTGTTCAGTTGCCTCACAGTCAAAACAGGAAGTATATATCGAGCTTGGCTTCAAGTAGCTGTCTTTGAATCAGACACATGCACCCAGAGTTTGCACTAGTCTGATCTCAACATGAACTGTCCCTTAGCGTCCGTTCGAAATACCAAGTCTCTCATGCAAGACTCAACTTTCACAGTTCCTTCATTGATTAGCTGCCTTACACGTAACACAAGCCAGCGTACTCATATGTCTCCTTTCCACAACAAAAACTTGTCAACTTATTAGGTTCAAAGTTCGCCAGTCTCCTCGTGTGAGTATGGCTAGGTCACCTTGAATTTGCCCTTGTTTTGATCAACTTTCATTCAAAATTTGCCCCAAAAGGGAGGTGTGTGAGATAGTACCCCCTCCACTTATAAAATTAGCTGTTCGGACTTAGAGTAGAGTTCTTCGGACAAAAAGCCTTTCCAACACTTTGCTTTCCATCTGCTAGGATTATGGCTCGATCCAACTTGTTGCCAATCTCTGAAGAGGATCCTAGTCTTTCCCCTTTAAGAAAAAACCCAACCGATATTGGATATCACCCATGCTCAGTGAGTTTCAGTTCCGAAGGTGGCCGTCCCAAATGAAGACCAACCGCTCCATAGAAGATCTCCCCTGAAATTGCCCTTTCCAACTTTTGACTGCCTGCTTGCGTCTGGTGGGCATTGTCGCAAATGAAAGTAACCCAAGAAACTGGCTAGCCATCCATCATTTGCAAACATTGAGTCATTTCGTTGCCGTTCATGTGCGAGTACTTGAACTGGAAATCCGCCCCACAGATTCTGTAGTCCTCTTTGTTTGATGGTATCAGCCTTCAAAAGAAAGCTTCTTTCTCAAGCCATCAGCTCCTTGTATCACAAGCAATCATGCAAACAAGACAAAGCACGAGTACTAAGACTCACCACGAATACATACAAGTAAGACACTCAGGCAAGTTTACTAACAAGTAACAAAGACAAGGTCCCCCTTTGAAATGGTCCTGCGCGCCCATACAAATCGATCCCAGAATCAGCCCACATAGGACACCCCTCCAACTATCCGTGCTTTCACCATTAAGCAGCACATTGCCTTAGTCACGCCCCACCACTTTTTGGTCGGTAGCCCTTATAACTAAACGATCGGCAGCTATCCTAGAATATACCACCCCCGTGGACGCACCCGTGCTTTCACCGTTAGGCAACACCTTGCCTCAATAACGCCCCCACCAACTCTAGTCGATAGTCCTTATAGCTAAACGATCGGTAGCATACCCCCCAATCGTGGACACACCCGTGCTTTCACCGTTGGGCAGCACATTGCCTCAGTAACGCCCCCACCAAATTTGGTTGATAGCACTTATAGCTAAACGAACGGCAGCTATCCTTGAATACACCACCCGCGTGGATGCACCCGTGCTTTCACCGTTAGGCAGCACATTGCCTCAGTAACGCCCCCACAAAATATAGTCGATAGCCCTTATAGCTAAACGATCGGCAACATACCACCCAAAGAATCGTGGACGCACCCGTGCTTTGACCGTTAGACAACACATTGCCTCAGTAATGCCCCCACCAAATTTGGTAGATAGCCCTTATAGGTAAACGAATGGTGGCTATCACGAATATGTCATCCCGCACCCCACAAGGTACAGACCATGCTTAGACCAACCTAATGGCAGCACATTGCCTCATTTGTCCTACGTGCAGACGGCGCCAGGCCCGAACCGTGGAAACTGACCGTGCTTACACCTCAAGGGCAGCACCTTGACTCATCAAGCCCCCGTTCTGCCGACCACCCCGACTGTGGACGCACCCGTGCTTACACTGTGGGCAGCACCTTGCACAACAGTTGTCAGGATGAACCCCAAACAGTGGCCATTTCCATGACATCCGCATAGCTGACCAGCCAGTCGGCTCTGATACTACATGTAGCGCAGGCATCCCAAAGGGAGCGGAGAACCACGACTTAGCTTCCCAGCCTTCAACTTTTGCCATCCAAACCCACTTGACATACAAGCAGCCGACTCACCAACAACGATAAGACTTAACCAACTTGAAGTTCCGAAAACCAACATTGAGATCCAACCTGGCGCCATGCCAGATTGGGGTCCCCGATGTGGGTGACTTCCCTCCAAGCAAGCCGCTCGACATACATCAAACTTAACCAACTCGAAGCTTTGTTACAAACAAGTAACATCCATTCCAAGCAAGCGGTCTGACTTACATCAGACTTAACCAACTGAAAGCTTCGTCACGAGCGCTGGAAGCCAAACTGGCAGCACGCCAGACTGGACAACCATAAACAAGTAACTTCCACCCAAGCAAGCCATCCAACTCAGCCGACAGGTTAGAGTCCGTTCCCCAAGAGCTTAATCCATTCACGTTCATGCAAGGAACACTCAGAACCACAACCCGCGACAGATATGGAGACAACCAGTTCCTGGACCAAATGGTCCCGACAACATACCGCTGGCGCCATGGACCGAATGGTCCCGACGGCATACTGCTGGCATCCCGGGATACTTACCCTCAACTATGTGCCAACTTAAAAATTTTGAAGCGGCCTTACAACTGGCGCTTTTACCGAATACTGAAACCCAGAAGGTAATCAGGGTCAGTTTGAGAAAAATCCCACTTTATTGATAAATCTGAGAAGGTTACATTTCAAGTGTGTGACCGACCCTAGTCTCCGGGGAGTTGGCATGCCAACGCGAGTGCCAGGACAACATTCCAGCAAGGGAGGCAGAGACTTGGTTGGAGCTCGTCCTGAGTCGCAACACGCACTCCCATATAGTATTGGTGGGATTCAAGACCCCCCCTCATACCAAGCACTCTACCCAGTCTGGTAAAGCACGTTTTTTCTCTATCTAGGATTTTCTCTCTTAGAAAGTCATTTTCTCTCTCTAGAATTTATTGATCCCCAGGCTTCCTTTAATCATGCCTAGATCGTGTGAGGTGATTGCACATCGATCTGAGCCCTCTGGACTTCGCTAGAACCGATCAAAGATTTTCAGCCATAGGAACTTGTCGCCGGCTGGATTCTGGTCACAGTGGCACTGGGAGCAGCAGGGGCGTTGCTGGCGCCAGGGACAATGCTGGCGCCAGTGGCGCCGGAAGTAAAGCTTGTAAAGGTAGCTTTACAACATCCTCCCCAGCTTTATAAAATCTGATGTCCTCATCAGAAGTCAGATTAAAGTAAAGGTGTCTCCCAATTAAAATAAGTATACATTTAAGCTACTTGGCACAGTACTCAATTTACTGGCCACTTTTTACAGACATTGAAGCTGGCACACCACAAGTCGGAGGCTCAACTCTTTGTACTGAAAAATTACATAACTTAAAATATCTCTTTGTCTGGGAAAGCGTAGATTTTATATCGCTTTCGTAAAATCCAAGAACCTTATTAACCGGTGACGAAGGCCTTTCTTTGAAATGTTCGCCCCTATCGCTTCTGACTTTCAACTTTGGAACTCCTTTGAGCTCCTGATTTGTCCTTGATGCACTTTGTGTTGAGCTCTCTGAGCTCCAAATTTGATCAGTTCTGCACAGGTATCAAGGCTCCCTGAGCCAAGGGATTTAGCGTTTGATTGCCCACTTTATGGTCCGCTCCGTGCCTTGTTGCTTCTGCACCTTGATTTCTCTCCTTCTCCTAGCCTGATCTTGATACATTTCCTTCTTGGCTCTTTAAGGTAGGCAAAGATTGAGTACTCTGCAATGCACCTCTCACTTAGTTTGAAGTAGCTCTTTGAATCAGCCCAAATGTAACCATTGACCTCGTGGAAAGCCAAAGGGTCGCACCAGTTTGATCCGCATATGAGCTATCTCTTCGCATTTGTTTGAAGCACCATGTCCATCGCGCAAAACTTGACTTTCACGATTCCATCACTGGACAGTTGCCTCACAGTCAAAACAAGAAGTGTACCTCGAGCTTGGCTTCAAGTAGCTCTCTTTGAATCAAACACATGCACCCAGAGTTTGCACTAGTCCAATCCCAACACGAACTGTCCCTTAGCGTCCGTTCGAAATACCAAGTCTCTCATGCAAGGCTCAACTTTCACAGTTCCTTCATTGATCAGCTGCCTTACACATAATAGTCTTGATGAACCCCAAACAGTGGCCATTTCCGTGAGATCTGCATAGCTAACCGGCCAGTCGGCTCTGATACCACATGTAGCGCATGCATCCCAAAGGGAGTCGGGAACCACGACTTAGCTTCCCAGCCTTCAACTCTTGCCATCCAAACCCACTTCACATACAAGTAGCCAACTCGCCAACAACGATCAGACTTAACCAACTTGAAGTTCCGAAAACCAACATTGAGGTCCAACCTAGCGCCATGCCAGATCGGGGGTCCCGATGTGGATGACTTCCCTCCAAGCAAGCCGCTCGACTGTTGCGCCGGCGCCTCAAAGGGCGCTGAGACTTGAGCAATTTTCCCAACACGCGATTAAGTCTAACATTCATCCGTCATGCACTTACGTAAAAGCCAACTCACAAACGTGACAAGCTTAACCATTCAGACTTAAGAAAACTGGAATCCCAACCAACCTGAAAGCCAACTCAGAATTCGTCCCCAAAAGGTAACCAATGGCAAAGACAAGCCACACATGAAATCCAAGGCATAGTGGTCGCCAAACTAACCAATTGGCATAGCGGCAAGCCCCATGTCGATGACAGGGACCCTTAGGCGCTGACGACGCAAAAAGGTTGTAGTAAGGGTCCTTCCACTTGGACCAGTCCCGGATGCGAATCCGAAATGGTAATCATCCCCAAGGATCAACTTTATTAGATTTAGAAGAGGTTACATTCATACATAGACTGACCGGTCTCGGGGCCACCAACACGTGCTGGGCATTCTGCCTGGCTCGTGCTGGTAGAGGGAGCTGAAACTTGGCGACTGGATTCCTGGCATTGGTTGAGCTGCCCAAGTTTTTGTCTGTCGGACTCCCCCTATAGTTCTATTGTGATTCGGCGCACCCTCTCTGTTCTGAAACATAGTGCTTTATGGTAAAGCATGCTTTCTAGGACTTAGTTTTTATTTTGCTGATTAAGCCTGGCAAGCCTGGTAGAATCAGTCTGGCTCCCGGACATGGGTCTCGGGAGCCGTCCCGGCGGCAGAATCAACTTGCTTCATGACTAGGCCATGACTCAAGCTTTAGAGCTAGCTCATGACTTGTGACTACTTGACTGGCTCACCACAGGTCGGAGGCTCAGTCCTTGACATTCTAACTTGCTCTGGGACCTTAGGGAGCGTCACCCCTTAGAGTCTTACAAGGCACGCTGGGTGCACCCGAGTCAGCTTTACAACATCCTCCCCTCGTTTGAAAAAGCTGATGTCCTCATCAGGGCCAAAATAGACCTAGGACATATGGCACGGGCTTAATTCACTGGCCTTAACAACTTTGCATTAAAAAATACATTGGCAGTAGCACAGGAAAAGTGTAGATAAAGTTCACTTATGTAAAACCTATGTAAAGCTGCAAGTGGTTTATTGACAAACTTAAGAAAGATACTTGGAAGTTCCTTGAACTTCAGAATGGCCATGAATGTTTATGTAGGAGGCATGCCGCCAGGTAATGCTTTGTGTGCCGATTTGGGAAAACGGCTATTGCATTGGTTCTTCTGCAGATAATCTGCTAGTACTTCAGGGGCTCCCTCCTTAAGTTTGTCTTCATACTCCCAAGAAGCCTCAATGAGTGGAGCCCGTAGCCACTTCACTAGATATTCACGTTGAATGCCAGTTCGCTTTCTATGTGTCAATATTTGTTCTAGTACAAGCTGCCTCTTCGTCTCATCAAGTGTCATTGGTGGGTGACAAAGTTCGTGTTGCTGATCAAATCGTTCATCTGGTTTGTACCGTTTGAGTAATGAGATATGAAACACATTGTGTATATCCAAGCTGGATGGCAGTGCCAATCGGTAAGCCACCGGGTTGATCTTCTTGGTAACATAATATGGTCCCGCATAAGGTCGAACGGACTTATGAGAGAAACCTTTTGGTAACGCAATGTTCTTTGTGTTCAGCCATACTTGATTACCTTCCTCAAATTCCAGTTCTCGTCGATGTGGCTTTACGTCAGCTGCCATACTCCTTTGTGACTGCTCTAAATATGACTTCACCTCTGTCAGCTTTGTGTGCCACTCCTTGACGAATTCCTCCACAGTGGGTACTGGTGTTTCTTGCACGCCTGTAAGAAAAGAGCTTGGATCAATCGGTAGCCAACCATTGCTTATCTCGAAGGGTGCCCTTCCTATCTACTTAGTGCATCCGCCACCACATTGTTCTTTCCCGCCGTGTGTAAAATGTCTATATTGAATTTTGAGAGAAAGTTTTGCCATCGCATTTGCTTTGGCGTGAGCATACCTTGGGATGAGAAGTACTTGAGTGATACATTATTAGTGAACGTCTTAAAGGGTCTTCCTGCCACATAATGCCTCCAATGCTCCACTGCTTGAACTACTGTGACCATTTCTTTTTCATGAGTTGGCCATCGTCGCTCTACGTCACTCAATTTCTTTGAAAAATATGCAACAGGTTTTTCGTCTTGCATCAGCACGGCCCCAATAGCAAAGTTCGATGCATCTGTATGTATCTCAAAAGGTTTGCTAATGTCCGGTAAGGCAAGGATGGGTTCTTGAGTGATCCGTCGTTTTAGTTCTTGGAACGCTGCTTCACATTCCGATGTCCATGTCATCTTCAGATGAGTCTTGGTCTGCTCCAACAGTGGTGCCACAATTTTGCTAGATGCCTCAATGAATCTCCTGTAAAAGTTACATAAGCCCACAAAGGATTTGATGCTGTGAACAGATTTAGGAGCCAGCCAATCCAAGATAGTCTTGATCTTCTTAGGATCCATCCGAATTCGTCCGTAGCCTATAACATGTCCAAGGAAATCAACTTCCTCTACCACAAATTCACATTTTTCTCTTTTCGCGAACAAGCTGTTCTTCCTCAGTCGTTGGAGGACCGTCCTTCAATGTTTAATGTGATCTTTGAGGCTACGACTAAACACCAAGATGTCATCGATGTACACAATGACAAATTCATCTAAGCAGTCTTGAAAGATGTTGTTCATCAACGTGCAAAAAGTGGCTGGTGCGTTTGTTAGACCGAACGACATCACCCTGAATTTGTGGCTCCCATACCGTGTTCGAAATGTCCTTTTGTGCTCATCGCCTTTAGCTATTCGAATTTGGTGATATCCAGATCTAAGATCTATTCGGCTAAAATATCTGGCATGTTTGAGATGGTCGAATAGGTCATCAATTCTAGGCATGGGATACTTGTTCTTGATGGTACCTTTGTTGAGCATGCGGTAATCCACACACATCTGCAGTGTCTTGTCCACCTTTTCCACGAATAATATTGGGGCTCCAAAAGGTGAAGCACTGGGTCTAATGAATCCTTTGTCTATCAATTCACCAAGTTGTCATTTCAGTTCCACCAACTCTTCTTGGGACATCCTGGTACCAACTCAATCTTATGGTCCACTGGTCTTCGAGGAGGTAACTTAGCTGGGAGTTCTTCCGGAAACACATCGCTAAATTCCTCTAGCAAATCTGCCACCTCCTTTGGCAAGTCTTTTTGTTGTGCATTTTTCCCTTCTGGAACCTCTCTGCAGATACAAAGAAAGCACTTTGACCTTTTCCCTTTCGCCATGCTTTTAATCACAGATGCAGCAACCAGATTTTGTTCAATATCGGTGCCCTTCACGTTCCCTCCAGGCAGAGCTTTTGTCATACAGATCTGTCCCTTGTAATCCAAGAGAACCAAGTTTGAGCTCCTACCCAAAACTACAATACAATGTTCATTTAGCTAGGGAAGGCCCAAAATTACATCAAAGGCATCCATCTCTAAAATCAAAAAGCTAAGTTTAGCCTTCCATCTCCCAATTTGCACCGGGAAGTTCAATGTTATTTTGTCTACATCCAGTGCCCCCTTTGCTGTTTCTACCTTGAGCGTTGATGTTACATTTCTGGTCGGCAAGCTGAACTATTCCACTACGCTCCTTGAAATATAGTTATGTGAAGCTCCGGAGTCGATCATGAAATATGACTTCCTCCCCGCGATCTTTCCGGATAGGAATAATAATCTTGAACCAATCTTGGGGGTTGTCCCATGAAAGCTCCTTTCCATCTTTGTATGTCGTCCACCCACAAATGTAAATTCCTCCTTCAACTCCCAACTAGATCAGATCACTTGGAAGAAGTTAAGCAACCAGGGGTTATTCAAGTCCAAACAAGCACACCACAAACGAACATACCAACCAAAGCAAACACAGAAGATCCCTCTCAAGCCACATTCCCCTTGAGACCGTGCTTACACCAACCTAATGGCAGCACACTGCATACCGCCGGCGCCACGGACCGAATGGTCCCGACGGCATACCGTTGGCGTCCCGGGATACGACCCTCAGCTATGTGCCAACTTAAAAATTTTGAAAGCAGCCTTACCAGTGGCGCTTTTACCGAACACTGAAACCCAGAAGGTAATCAGAGTCAGTTTGAGAAAAATCCCACTTTATTGATAAATCTGAGAATGTTACATTTCAAGTGTGTGACCGACCCTAGTCTCCGGGGCGCTAGCATGCCAAGGCGAGAGCCATGACAACATTCCAGCAAGGGAGGCTGAGACTTGGTTGGAGCTCGCCCTGAGTCGCAACCCGGACTCCCCTATAGTATTGGTGGGATTCGGCCCCCCCCTCATACCAAGCACTCTACCCAGGCTGGTAAAGCACGTTTTTTCTCTATCTAGGATTTTCTCTCTCTAGATTTTATTGATCCCCAGGCTTCCTTTGATCATGCCTAGATCGTGTGAGGTGATTGCACATCGATCTGACCTCTCTGGACTTCGCTAGAATCGATCAAAGATTTTCAGCCATAGGAAATTGGCGCCGGCTGGATTCTGGTCACAGTAGCGCCGGGAGCGATGCCGGCGCCGGTAGCAGCAGGGGCGCTAGTGGCGCCCGTGACAATGCTGGCGCCAGTGGCGCCGAAAGTAAAGCTTGTAAAGGTAGGTTTACAACAGTATGTCAAGTGGGTTTGGATGGCAAGAGTTGAAGGCTGGGAAGCTAAGTCATGGTTCCCGCTCCCTTTGGGATGCCTGTGCTACATTGTCCCACTTGGTAAGAGGTACCAATTGACAGGCTGCACTTAAAATCAACTCTTAACTTTTAGGGCAAAAGCTAAACCGTGAGGGCAAAAACTAAGAGGGCATTCTAACTGGCAAAAGCTAAGAGGGCATTCTAATTGGCAAAAGCTCTATGTAATACCAACCACTTCCGTGGCATTGAAATATTTTGTACTTTTTGAGACCACCCAAATCCCTTGTATGATGACAATATATTTAAATCTTTTAGATTAGGTGGATGCCAATCAGGCTTAGGCATGTGCAAGCTACAATGCACATCAAGGGCTAGTTTGCCTTTCCAAGAATGGCAAAAATTTCAAAAGCAAGTCATTTGAATGTCAAACTTAAAAATTGTCATTCCATTCAAAAAGTAACTTTAAAAAGTCAAATGTCCTGATAGATATAAAATTTTTAAAATCTATTTTTAAATATAACAAGGATATATGTGAAAGTGGTTGAAGGGTTCATACTTACTTTTATTTGAATGGTACCCTTGCCTTATACATGTCATGTAAAAGGTAAGAAAAAGAAAAGCCTCTCGGGGTGAAAGGTAGGGGTGCACCTCAAATTCCAAGTAGTTGCGCAATGATATTTACTATTGACGAGTGCTCATGAAAAATCTACAAATACAAACAGCCCAATTGTTGAAACTTATTTTTTCGCTTCATTTTGAATTTATAGGTTTTTCACATGGTTGAAAATCAGCTAGTTTTAGTTATAAATCTTAGGTTTTGAAGTCTTATTTTAACCTTTTACCAATTCCACAAAAGTTTTGTGGGCTTTTTATAAGGTTACTTTGAAACTTTTTTACAAGCACTGTTATTGGCAAAGATTGATATTGCAAGGCAAGGGTGATACCAAACATCCAAGTATATATTATCACGATCTAAACAAGGAGTTTGTGGCCAAAATTTACACGAGCACTAGCATCAATCATTATGCTTATTCTAGATACTGTGCTAAATAAGGAATCTTTTCTTTTGCTGGACTATTAATAAGTGCTTTGGCATACAATGTAGATGTGGCACATCAACTATGCAATATGAAAAAAGCTGGCTATATGCTCCTTCACAACTTGTTGATGTTAAATGAAGTCTAAGAAAAACAAAGCTCATTGCTACGTACATGCCATCCACAAGTGTATTGGGACGCATACCTAAATAAATGATACTACATATTCATATTTGACCATATATTAAATGTCAATTCTAAATATTCCTTTTCATGATCCCATCATATTTATTCTTTATTTTTGTAGCATCTCCAAATACCTTTGTAATGATTTAAATTCAATGTACCATTTCTATCCACTACAATATTTTTAAAGATATTTAACATATTTTTGAAAAATGGACAAAATAGTAGTAGACTGCCATTTCATAAGATTTGATATTCCATCTATACCATATTCTTAAGATCAATTCTACAAGCATACTTACAGTTCTAGTGTCTTATATCAAGATATATTAACGTGAAGAATTATACGATTATATTCAAATTGACATTTCCAGTTCTAAGACGTGTAATTATAATTTTTTCATAGCAAGACATACATCAATATAAGATAAGGAATACTAGGTCAACTTTCCATAGATCATTAAAAAATGCTTAATAGATTAGACACCATCAGTTGTTGCAAAACAACACAAACATGCAAAAAGGCGTGCATGAAAGCGATATGTGACGAAAATAGATATAAAATACACGAGGAGAGACTGATTCGTTACTCAGCTACATGCATAAACAAGCCATGCAACCAGTCCTAGCTCAATATGGATCAGCGTTCTGAATCAGGGAGCAATTCTACAATCTATTTACTAAAAACAGGGAACAAAACAATGACAAGATTAAACTACTCAGCAAGAAACAAGGAACAAGAAAACTAGATTCCTAACAGCACTCTAACGCCCAACAATCAAGAAACACCCATTTCTTGATGCTTGAAATGCCCAACAATGAAGAACTAAAATGTAAAAGTATATGTAGGATCTTCACCACATTTCAGCCTATTTAGTTTACTTGATTGCTAATTCCTACATTAATCCACAAACAAGAAATGAAATCTAATCCACAACTAAAAAAACAAGAGAGTAAGCAAGAAATCTAATTAATCCACAAACACAAAAGGAAATCAAAACGTGCTCATAAAAATTTCACTCAAGAACATTGCCATGAACAAGGAGCTTTACAATCATCAAAAACTCGTGGAAGATCTTCTTTATTCACTCAAGAGAACTTGACAATACATTCAAAGCTCCCTCACAAGAGAGGGGGGCCCTTAAATAAGCAAGAGGGCTGCCCATGTGGAGCTCAAGTGGCAATTCCATCAAATTAGAAATTGCATGTGGAAATTGCTCTTCTACTAGAGGTCACCATCAAAAGGTGGCTCACTCTAAATTATTTAAGGAGGGTCTACATTTATTTACAAAGCCTAAGAATTATTACTAACTCCTACATGGTCGTTCATTCTCTGGGATACACCATGTAGGCTCACATAGATAATTCGCTGCCATCCTAACTAGTAATTTATCGGCTCTCATTCCCGGCTCTCAGCTTCTTCTGCTCTCCTCCTTCTGAGACCTCCTTGGTCATGGGGGAGAGATACTTTGTGTATTCAGCTTGGCTCGGCATCCGAGGATTCTCTGGAATCTGCTAACATTATCCACCCCTAATTTGTTGCAGGACCCACAGCCACACAGGCGATGTCGTTCCGCTCGGCACTTGGAAAAGCGTGGATCTTCGTTCGCTTCCGTAAAACCAGACGCTTATTATCCGCAAAACTGTTTTTCAAAATGAAGGTCTCTCAATGGCCGCTATATTCCAGCCCACTTGAGAAACTCTTCTGAGTCCTGCTCGCCTTGCCGTCTTGCCGTTTGTTTTTGCTCACTCATCTTTCACCCCAGGGCTTCAAATACTTGGAGGCGGAGCTTACTTCCGAAGTTTAGTGGCCCCAGGTATTTTCTTACCTTTTCAATAAAGCCCATCTCCTACCAGTCTCCACCATAGTCACATATCGTGATGACATGAAGGCCGCTCTGTAGTATTGTCGGGCCATCATCTCATGCTCTTCCTCTGACTGGAGGGCTACGTTGGGATTGATCTTGATCGGATCTAAACCACGATCCCAGAAACAATCTTGCTGCATCAGAAAGGCCATAGATCGGCAGTATTTGGCACTTTCTTGCATGCATGGATCGCACTTGTTTTGTATTTGTGCCCGAAATCAAATAACTGTAGCCTCAGATCATCTGGGAAAATTTTCTCTGAAATTTTCGAAATCACTGGCCAGTTCACCAACTCAACCCGTGGATTTTCTACCGGCCATGGATTTTTGTGTTTGAGCGGCATGTAGAATGGATCTAGACGCTTCCATGTCGGTGCCTTCAGGTACTCTTGGAGTTGCCTGCTATCCTTTAGGATCTTATTACGCCATTCCGGTTGCAGTTGTAATGCCGCAATGATCTCGGACCTGGTGGAGTATTGGCTTTGATCTACCTCGTTTGTGCCTCCCCTCATGTTGGGAGGGTATTTCCTTTCGAACTTCTATGATTCCTTTGTATTTGCCATCTTGCTCCTGGAACTGGTAGGAGAAGCTGTCCTACGTGGTTGTGGTGGCCTTGCCAGGTAATCATCCAGAGCCTTGGTGTTGTAAAGCTACCTTTACAAGCTTTACTTCCGACGCCAACATTGTCCCCCGTGCTAGCAGCGCCCCTGCTACTCCCGGCACCACCGGCGCCGGTGCCGCTCCCGGCGCCACTGTGACCAGAATCCAGCTGGCGCCAACTTGTTATGGCTGAAAATCTTTGATCGGTTCTAGCGAAGTCCAGAGAGCTCAAATCGATGTGCAATCACCTCACACGATCTAGGCATGATTAAAGGAAGCTTGGGGATCAGTAAATTCTAGAGAGAGAAAATGAATTTCTAGAGAGAGAAAATTCTAGAGAGTGGAAATGTGCTTTACCAGCCTGGGTAGAGTACTTGGTATGAGGGGAGGTGGCGAATCCCACCAATACTATAGGGGAGTGCGGGTTGCGACTCAAGACGAGCTCCAACCAAGTCTTAGCCTCCCTTGCTGGAATGTTGTCCTAGCACTCGCCTTGGCATGCCAGCGCCCTGAAGACTAGGGTCGGTCACACACTTGAGATTAAACCTTCTCAGATTTATCAATAAAGTGGGATTTCCCTCAAACTGACTCTGATTACCTTCTGGGTTTTAGTGTTCGATAAAAGCGCCAGCTGTAGGGCCGCTTCAAACTTTTTAATCTGGCACGTAGGTGAGGGTCGTATCCTGGGATGCCAGCGGCATGCCGTTGGGACCATTCGGTCCGTGGCGCCAGCGGTATGCTGTCGGGACCATTTGGTCCAGGAACTGGTTGTCTCCATATCTATCGCGGCTTCTAGTTCGGAGTGTTCCTTGCATGAACATGAATGGGTTAAGCTCTAGGGGAACAGGCTCTAACCTGCCGGCTGAGTTGGATGGCTTGCTTGGGTAAAAGTTGCCTGTTTATGGCTGTCCAGTCTGGCGTTGCGCCAAGTTGGCTTCCAGCGCTCATGACGAAGCTTTCAGTTGGCTAAGTCTGATGTAAGTTAGACCACTTGCTTGGAATGGATGTTACTCGTTTGTAACAAAGGTTCGAGTTGGTTAAGTTTGATGTATGTCGGACGACTTGTTTGGAGGGAAGTCACCTACATCGGGACCCCCGATCTGGCATGGCACCAGGTTGGATCTCAATGTTGGTTGCCGAACTTCCAGTTGGTTAAGTCTGATCGTTGTTGGCAAGTTGGCTGCTTGTATGTCAAGTGGGTTTGGACGGCAAGAGCTGGAGGCTGGGAAGCTAAGTCATGGCTCCCGGCTCCCTTTGGGATGCCTGTGCTACACTTGGTGCTCGTATCCTTATCCTTGGCTCACTCACTTATTGATGGTGGGTCTGCCAGAAAGTTGTCATTACCCCCAATGTCAAGGTTAGTTTTTGGAAGGTCAGGGATGGAGTGATCTGGAGAGAGGGGTGCAAGGACGACAGGCTTGGGAGGAGGTGGGCTTAACAAATTATTCGTCGCACCGGGGGAGTTGAGTGGTTGATGGAACTTGTCCCATCGGGCTTTGTATGTGTAAGTTGGACCTTTTGATGGGCCCATTATTCTGCTAGGTGGTGGTGGAGAGAGGAAAGATGAAAAAATAGGGTAAGTTGGAATGAATTTTTCGAAAAATTAAAAGCAGAATAAGAGGAGGGGCTAAAAGTGGGAGGGAGAGGGAAAAAAGCCCTGGAAGCAGCTTCCGCTCTCTGGCCACCCGATCCCGAACTACCATCTGATGGTCGGGTTTGCCCGTCCTTGTTTCTGGCTCCGTCATTCCCATCATTGTCCTGTGGTTTCTTCGAATGAGCGCTTGCTTGGGCCTTGCACGCCATGTCCCACAACTGGTTCACCTTGTCCAAGACTTGCTGCAGGGCCGTCTGATGCTATTCCAGCTGGTGATGTCCTCCTAGCCTGAAGTTTTCTTTGTATTCTTTGTTGCCTTGTGTCTGGCAACTGGGCCTTGAAGGTATCAGCCTCTTGGGCTTCCGAGGATGTGGCTGCTTGTGGGTCTGGTTGTGGGCTTTTCTGCTTCTATACCAGTGGAAAAATATTGGTGTTGATTCGTTTGGGTTGCAGCCCCAATGGTGAAAGAGGCCGTGAGCATGAACACTTGGACTGTTTGGCCCCGATTGGGATGTCCCATGCCTTGTCCGGAATCTGCAGGTGTTGTTGAAGCTTTGGCTCGTTCTGTACTTGTTGGAGTGTGATATCTGTCATGAGATACCCCAGAGTCACGTTGGTCAAGATCTGATAGAAATCCATTTGTTGAGATCTGACAAAAGTTGTCGGTTGAGATTTGACGAAAGTCGTCGGTTGAGATCTGACACAATCCCGTCGGTTGAGATCTAACAATAGTTGTCGGTTGAGATCTAACAGAAGTCGTTGATTGAGATCTGACAGAATCCTGTCGGTTGAGATCTGGCAGAATCCCGTCGGTTGAGATATGACAGAAGTCGTCGGTTGAGATCTGATAGAATCCTGTCGGTTGAGATCTGACAGAATCCTGTCGGTTGAAATCTGACAGAATCTCGTCGGTTGAGATCTGACAGAATACCATCGGTTGAGATTTGATAGAAGTCATCGGTTGAGATCTGACAGAATCGCATTATGATGGAATGGAGCTTTTGATACAAGTGAAGAACTTCAAGGGGGAAAATATGTTGTGGCTCAGAGTAGAAGTTCTTATGGGAAAGGTGTATCTCAATGAATGCTTGTATGCTTAATTGGGAATATTGAGATGCTAGACAGACAGAAATGAGGTGGGCAAAAGGTGTACATCATCAAAGCTCGACGAGCGTGACAATTTGAATGTCATGACTCAATTTTTAAGTCCTTGTAGTTAAGCAAAGTAGCAAGACGTAGTTAGCTGATATTTTAGCTTAAACTATCTTGTAATGCTTAGTTAATTAAGTTCTTGTAATCAGAACAAACATGCTATATGTATTGGAGATTTCATACAGACATTGTAAGCACACACAGAGTGTGTGTGGAAGTAGTGGATGAGTTTTAGTCATGCAGTAGCAGAGACACATCATCACACTCACACTTACATAGAATTAGTAGTAGCTAGTTTCTATTCATGAGAGAGAATACATCTCTTGCGCCAACGCGCTAATCTGAAAAAAAGACAATGTATACTTGATTTTGGTAATATAGACAAGTAACAATTCTTCTTTTGAATGTATGCAATCTCTGAATGTTGTGATGCTTGCACGATTCATAAGTAGATATACTTTTGCTGTCATTTGACATTATCTACTATTCTTAAATTAGTATCACATTAGCAGTAGCGATCTGTAGCTCGAAGGATGTCTGATCGCGGAATGAAACAATAGCTTTCCAGGAGAGATCAGCTCCATCTGAGCTCTCATTAGTGAATCACGACTAGCTCTGACTTCGAAGTGCTCAAATTCTCTGACTTTTTCGAATTCCAGAATCCACAATAGTGGTTTCAGAGCCCAGTTCGCTCCTATTAGAGCCCAGATTCACAGTAGTGGTATCAGAGCTGCACGGAGAACTGAAGTCGTCGAAGTCGACATCAAGATTCATAGTAGTGGTATCAGAGCCACAGAGGTTAAGGACTGAAAGGTAAAGACTTCACTCATACTTAGAGGAGAAGCATTATGGCCATGGGTCTGCATAAATACAAGTAAATTTCCACAGACAACAAAGGCCAAAAAGACGAGACTGTGTTTTTACACATGATTTGTGACAGGAGAAAAGGGCGACACTGCCCTACAAATGCCGAAGGTGCCCTAATGGAAATGCGAAGGTACCCTGTAAATCAAATTTGAAGGCATTTGTCAGAGTGTGGCATTTTTCGCATCATCACCAATGTTCATTTCAGCGAAGGCTAATGTCGTGGCCTTCTCACGCTCATCCCATGCCATTAGAGGAGTTCTCAATATCAAAAAGACCCTTTAAGGAATTCCATGTAGGATGAAGAAAAATATCAAAATAAAAAGAAAACAATATTGCTTATTTGCTTGCCCCCACCACTCCCGAGGCCACCCCAACTCCCAATGATCTAACCATAGTGTCTACAGTCACAGTTAACAACTCTAAGCTATTCATAGTCTAACTTGTCAAAATTTGAAATTATGACCGCCATCCACAAATTCAAATCAGGGAAGAAAGCATCCCTCCACTGGAATGAAAATTTGAGCGCCATCTCCAAATATGAACGCCATCGTCACATTGGACTAAGATTATGAGCGCCATCTCCACATCTGACTGAAAATATGAGGGACAGAATATATAATATAATTAAAGATAAGTACTTTGTTTTGTTTTGTACTGTTTTGTTTTGTCTTGCTTTATCTGATGATGACATTGTATCATCTACATTTGGATATTCCTAATGATTTCGCACCCATAGAGAGACTAGGAGGCAAAGGAGTTTCAATATCTGTTGCTGATCATTCTCGTTATAGGGCAGAAGGAAAAATGGACTTGGATTTGTGGACTGACGGATCATTGTATCCTCAAGATCATAGCACATTGAGTCATCCCAAATTCTTGCCAATAACTAATCTAGTAATATGCATATGCAATGGGCATAATGGATTATTAGGATATTGTGAGAGATTGCAAAACTATGGAAATCAGTTTTCATTGAAAAAAGTTCACTTACGAGCATTGTCGAACGGAGAGGAGCAAGTTCAAGAATACGGCTCCCGCATGCATCGAGATGGCACCAGGTCCAAGTCAAGAAAGAAAGAGCGTATGCACTCCATAGTGGCGCCTCTCCAAGAAGAGATGGGTGGCCCTTCTGAACCTACACCAAGAGACGAACCCATGCCAGAGGCGCAACAAGACCTCTTAGAAGTGAATATGCGGCAATACTTATCAAGTGCAATGACGGCTATGCTTAGCGAGGTGAAGAAGGACAGAGAAACTGAAAGAAAAGAATGGCAAACATCCCTGCGAGCCATGAACCTTACTCAATTCGACCTTGCTAGAGAAATGAGAGATGGGCTAACACAGCTCGAAGCTAGGTTTAAAGAGTTGGAGGCAACTAGAGGGAATGCAGTGGCGCCTCCTCCACAGATACCAAGAGAACCACGAGCGCGAAACACAGAAGGCCCAAAGAAGACTGCCAAAAAAAAGTTACCACCTACTTTCAAAGGAGAGCATGACATTCAAATTGTGGAAGATTGGTTGTTTCACATGGACCATTACTTCTGTCTGATGAACACTCCTGAAGAAGAAAGAACGGGCTTGGCATTAGCACATTTTGAGGGCTACACCACAAATTGGTACCGGATGGCGGGAATGCCTTTCTAGACATAGGACGCGTTCAAAACCGCGTTACGAGAGGAGTTCATACCGAAGGATTCACACATGAGATTGAGGACAGAATTATCAGGGCTCAAGCAGAAAGGGTCATTGTGAGAGTACCTCAATAAATTCAGACAGAGTGTACGGGTTATTGAAGATATGCCCGAGGTGGACAAAACTCATTACCTCTTGTTTGGAATGCAGTCTTGGACCCGGCGTGCAATAGACAGCTACATGCCCCATGATTTCAATTCAACTATTCGGGCGGCTAAAATGGTTTGTGATTATGAGAGCACATTGGCACTAGCTGCTCCCTCAACCTCAACAAGAGTATTTCGTGGATCCAGACCGATAACAACCCACCAACACTGGGCAGTTCCATGCGCTGCTTCAACTGTCATCAGAAGGTCACTCTTGGAGGTCATGCCCCAAACCATTGAACAAGCAAATCATGGTTGCCATTGAAGGATTTGATAGGATGGAGAGAGAGACATTCGATCAAGAAGATGGTGAACAGGATGACGAAGAAGACCCAGAAACGGATTTGACGGAGTCCGACCTGAATGCCTTACAACAGATAGGGGCACTTGCGGCGTATCGTGAACATCTCATGGCGACTCTTGCGAGAGGATCAAAGTTATTGTACCTAAAAGGCTGTATTCAAGACAAGACCATTTACTTCATGGTAGACTTGGGAGCGTCACATAACTACTTGTCAAAAAAACTGGCAGGTGAATTGGACATCCAATGTGAAGAAAATGTGACTCCTATTTGTGTGGAGACCGCAAAAGGTACAATGGCCACTTGTAGATTGACAACCAACTTACCAATCTCCCTGGGAATCTGGAAGAATCGATTAACGTTCACAATCTTGAAAATGGACACCTTTGATGCTATTTTGGGATTAAGCTGGTTTAACGAACACGTGGTGGCCTTCTTGGCAAAAGAGGTTAACCTTGTGTTATTATATAATGGGAGGAGACCTTGTGTCATCAGAGCTGTGCCATGGGACCAACTAGAAAAGAACGACACAAATGAACCTGAGCCAACCATCCCTCCCAATCTCATTCACCTCTTTAACGAAGGGCAGTTGTAGCGCAGGCATCCCAAAGGAAGCCGGGAACCACGACTTAACTTCCCAACCTTCAACTCTCGCCATCCAAACCCACTTGACATACAAGCAGCCAACTCGCCAACAATGATCAGACTTAACCAACTTGAAGTTCCGAAACCAACATTGAGATCCAACTTGGCGCCATGCCAGATCGGGAGTCCCGATGTGGGTGACTTCCCTCCAAGCAAGCCGCCTGACATACATCAAATTAACCAACTCAAAGCTTCATTACAAACGAGTAACATCCATTCCAAGCAAGCGGTCAGACTTACATCAAACTTAACCAACTGAAAGCTTTGTCACGAGCACTGGAAGCCAACCTGGTGCCATGCTAGGCTGGACAACCATAAACAGGTAAGTTCCACCCAAGCAAGCCATCCAACTCAGCCAACAAGTTCGAGCCCATTCCCCAGGAGCTTAACCCATTCACGTTCATGCAAGGAACACTCAGAACCACAAGCCGCGACAGATATGGAGACAACCAGTTCCTGGACCAAATGGTCCCGACAGCATACCACTGGCGCCACGAACCGAATGGTCCCGACGACATTCCGCTGGCGTCCCGGGATACGACCCTCAGCTATGTGCCAACTTAAAAATTATGAAGCGGCCTTACAATTGGCGCTTTTACCGAACACTGAAACCCAGGAGGTAATCAGAGTCAGTTTGATGAAAATCCCACTTTATTGATAAATCTGAGAAGGTTACATTTCAAGTGTGTCACCGACCCTAGTCTCCGGGGCGCTGGCATGCCAAGGTGAGTGCCAGGACAACATTCCAGCAACGGAGGCTGAGACTTGGTTGGAGCTCACCCTGAGTCACAACCCACACTCCCCTATTGTATTGGTGGGATTCGGCACCCCCCCCCCTCATACCAAGCACTCTACCCAGGCTGCAAAAGCATGTTTTTCTCTGTCAAGTATTTTCTCTCTCTAGAAAGTCATTTTTTCTCTCTAGAATTTATTGATCCCCAGGTTTCCTTTAATCTTGCCTAGATCGTGTGAGGTGATTGCACATCGATCTGAGCTCTCTGGAGTTCGTGTAGCACAGGCATGCCAAAGGGAGCCAAGAACCACGACTTAGCTTCCCAGCCTTCAACTCTTGCCATCCAAACCCACTTGATATACAAGCAGCCAACTCGCCAACAACGATCAGACTTAACCAACTTGAAGTTCCGAAAACCAACATTGCGATCCAACCTGGCGCCATGCCAGATCGGGGGTCCCGATGTGGGTGACTTCCCTCCAAGCCAGCCGCCCGACATACATCAAACTTAACCAACTCGAAGCTTTGTTACAAACAAGTAACATCCATTCCAAGCAAGCGGTCTGACTTACATCAGACTTAACCAACTGAAAGCTTCGTCACGAGCGCTGGAAGCCAAACTGGCAGCACGCCAGACTGGACAACCATAAACAAGTAACTTCCACCCAAGCAAGCCATCCAACTCAGCCGACAGGTTAGAGCCCATTCCCCAAGAGCTTAACCCATTCACGTTCATGCAAGGAACACTCAGAACCACAACCCGTGACAGATATGGAGACAACCAGTTCCTGGACTGAATGGTCCTGACAGCATACCGCTGGCGCCATGGACTGAATGGTCTCGACGGCATACTGCTGGCATCTCGGGATACTGACCCTCAACTATGTGCCAACTTAAAAATTTTGAAGCGGCCTTACAACTGGCGCTTTTACCGAACACTGATACCCAGAAGGTAATCAGGGTCAGTTTGAGAAAAATCCCACTTTATTGATAAATCTGAGAAGGTTACATTTCAAGTGTGTGATCGACCCTAGTCTCCGGGGAGTTGGCATGCCAACGCGAGTGCCAGGACAACATTCCAGCAAGGGAGGCAGAGACTTGGTTGGAGCTCGTCCTGAGTCGCAACACGCACTCCCCTATAGTATTGGTGGGATTCAAGACCCCCCCTCATACCAAGCACTCTACCCAGTCTGGTAAAGCACGTTTTTTCTCTATCTAGGATTTTCTCTCTTTAGAAAGTCATTTTATCTCTCTAGAATTTATTGATCCCCAGGCTTCCTTTAATCATGCCTAGATCGTGTGAGGTGATTGCACATCGATCTGAGCCCTCTGGACTTCGCTAGAACCGATCAAAGATTTTCAGCCATAGGAACTTGTCGCCGGCTGGATTCTGGTCACAGTGGCACCGGGAGCAGCAGGGGCGTTGCTGGCGCCGGGGACAATGCTGGCGCCAGTGGCGTCGGAAGTAAAGCTTGTAAAGGTAGCTTTACAACATCCTCCCCAGCTTTATAAAATTTGATGTCCTCATCAGATGTCAGATTAAAGTAAAGGTGTCCCCAATTAAAATAAGTATACATTTAAGCTACTTGGCACAGTACTCAATTTACTGGCCACTTTTTATTGACATTGAAGCTGGCACACCACAAGTCGGAGGCTCAACTCTTTGTACTGAAAAATTACATAACTTAAAATATCTCTTTGTCTAGGAAAAGCGTAGATTTTATATCGCTTTCGTAAAACCCAAGGACCTTATTAACTAGTGACAGAGGCCTTTCTTTGAAATGTTCGCCCCTATCGCTTCTGACTTTCAACTTTGGAACTCCTTTGAGCTCCTGATTTGTCCTTGATGCACTTTGTGTTGAGCTCCCTGAGCTCCAAATTTGATCAGTTCCGCACAGGTATCAAGGCTCCCTGAGCCAAGGGATTTAGCGTTTGATTGCCCACTTTATGGTCCGCTCCGTGCCTTGTTGCTTCTGCACCTTGATTTCTCTCCTTCTCCTAGCCTGATCTTGATACATTTCCATCTTGGCTCTTTAAGGTAGGCAAAGATTGAGTACTCCGCAATGCACCTCTCACTTAGCTTGAAGTAGCTCTTTGAATCAGCCCAAATGTAACCATTGACCTCGTGGAAAGCCAAAGGGTCACACCAGTTTGATCCGCATACGAACTATCTCTTCGCATTTGTTTGAAGCACCATGTCCGTCGTGCAAAACTTGACTTTCACGATTCCATCACTGGCCAATTGCCTCACAGTCAAAACAAGAAGTGTACCTCGAGCTTGGCTTCAAGTAGCTCTCTCTGAATCAAACACATGCACCCAGAGTTTGCACTAGTCCAATCCCAACACGAACTGTCCCTTAGCGTCCGTTCGAAATACCAAGTCTCTCATGCAAGACTCAACTTTCGAAGTTCCTTCATTGATCAGCTGCCTTACACGTAACAGTCCTGATGAACCCCAAACAGTGGCCATTTCCGTGAGATCTGCATAGCTAACCGGCCAGTCGGCTCTGATACCACATGTAGCGCAGGCATCCCAAAGGGAGTCGGGAACCACGACTTAGCTTCCCAGCCTTCAACTCTTGCCATCCAAACCCACTTCACATACAAGTAGACAACTCGCCAACAATGATCAGACTTAACCAACTTGAAGTTCGGAAAACCAACATTGAGGTCCAACCTGGCGCCATGCCAGATCGGGGGTCCCGATGTGGATGACTTCCCTCCAAGCAAGCCGCTCGATTGTTGCACCGGCGCCTCAAAGGGCGCTGAGACTTGAGCGGTTTTCCCAACACGCGATTAAGTTTAACATTCATCCCTCATGCACTTACGTAAAAGCCAACTCACAAACGTGACAAGCTTAACCATTCAGACTTAAGAAAATTGGAATCCCAACTAACCCGAAAGCCAACTCAGAATTCGTCCCCAAAAGGTAACCAAAGGCAAAGACAAGCCACACATGAAATCCAAGGCATAATGGTCGCCAAACTGACCAATTGGCATAGCGGCAAGCCCCATGTCGATGACTGGGACCCTTAGGCGTTGACGACGCAAAAAGGTTGTAGTAAGGGTCCTTCCACTTGGACCAGTCCCGGATGCAAAACCGAATTGGTGGGTGACGGAGTTCATGTTGCCGATCAAATCGCTCATCTGGTTTGTACCGTTTGAGTAATGAGATATGAAATACATTGTGTATATCCAAGCTGGATGGCAGCGCCAATCGGTAAGCCACTGGGTTGATCTTCTTGGTGACATAATATGGTCCCGCATAAGGTCGAACGGACTTATGAGAGAAACCTTTTGGTAACGCAATGTTCTTTGTGTTCAGCCATACTTGATTACCTTCCTCAAATTCCAGTTCTCATCGATGTGGCTTTACATCAACTGTCATACTCCTTTGTGACTGCTCTAAAAATGACTTCACCTCTGTCAGCTTTGTGTGCCACTCCTTGATGAATTCCTCCACAGTGGGTACTGGTGTTTCCTGCACGCCTGTAAGAAAAGAGCTTGGATCAATCGGTAGCCGACCATTGCTTATCTCGAAGGGTGCCCTTCCTATCTACTTAGTGCATCCGCCACCACATTGTTCTTTCCCGCCGTGTGTACAATGTCTATATTGAATTTTGAGAGAAAGTTTTGCCATCGCATTTGCTTTGGCGTGAGCATACCTTGGGATGAGAAGTACTTGAGTGATACATTATCAGTGAATGTCTTAAAGGGTCTTCTTGCCACATAATGTCTCCAATGCTCCACTGCTTGAACTACTGTGACCATTTCTTTTTCATGAGTTGGCCATCGTCGCTCTACGTCACTCAATTTCTTTGAAAATTATGCAACAGGTTTTTCGTCTTGCATCAGCACGGCCCCAATAGCAAAGTTCGACGCATCTGTATGTATTTCAAAAGGTTTGCTAAAGTCCGGTAAGGCAAGGATGGGTTCTTGAGTGATCCGTCGTTTTAGTTCTTGGAACGCTGCTTCACATTCCGATGTCCATGTCATCTTCAGATGAGTCTTGGTTTGCTCCAACAGTGGTGCCACAATTTTGCTCAATGCCTCAATGAATCTCCTGTAAAAGTTACATAAGCCCACAAAGGATTTGATGCCGTGAACAGATTTAGGAGCCAGCCAATCCAAGATAGCCTTGATCTTCTTAGGATCCATCCGAATTCGTCCGTAGCCTATAACATGTCCAAGGAAATCAACTTCATCTACCACAAATTCACATTTTTCTCTTTTCGCGAACAAGCTGTTCTTCCTCAGTCATTGGAGGACCGTCCTTAAATGTTTAATGTGATATTTGAGGCTACGACTAAACGCCAAGATGTCATCGATGTATACAATGACAAATTCATCTAAGCAGTCTTGAAAGATGCTGTTCATCAACGTGCAAAAAGTGGCTGGTGCGTTTGTTAGACCGAACGACATCACCCTGAATTTGTGGCTCCCATACCGTGTTCGAAAAGTCCTTTTGTGCTCATCGCCTTTAGCTATTCGAATTTGGTGATATCCAGATCTAAGATCTATTCGGCTAAAATATCTGGCGTGTTTGAGCTGGTCGAACAGGTCATCAATTCTAGGCATGGGATACTTGTTCTTGATGGTACCTTTGTTGAGCATGTGGTAATCCACACACATCTGCAGTGTCTTGTCCGCCTTTTCCACGAATAGTACTGGGGCTCCAAAAGGCGAAGCACTGGGTCTAATGAATCCTTTGTCTATCAATTCACCAAGTTGTCGTTTCAGTTCCACCAACTCTTCTTGGGACATTCTGGTACCAACTCAATCTTATGGTCCATTGGTCTTCGAGGAGGTAACTTAGCTGGGAGTTCTTCCGGAAACACATCGCTAAATTCCTCTAGCAAATCTGCCACCTCCTTTGGCAAGTCTTTTTGTTGTGCGTTTTTCCCTTCTGGAACCTCTCTGCAGATACAAAGAAAGCACTTTGACCTTTTCCCTTTCGCCATGCTTTTAATCACAGATGCAGCAACCAGATTTTGTTCAATATCGGTGCCCTTCGCGTTCCCTCTAGGCAAAGCTTTTGTCATACAGATCTGTCCCTTGTAATCCAAGAGAACCAAGTTTGAGCTCCTACCCAAAACTGCAATATAATGTTCATTTAGCCATGGAAGGCCCAAAATTACATCAAAGTCATCCATCTCTAAAATCAAAAAGCTAAGTTTAGCCTTCCATCTCCCAATTTGCACCGGGATGTTCAATGTTGCTTTGTCTGCGTCCAGTGCCCCCATTGCTGTTTCTACCTTGAGCGTTGATGTTACATTTCTGGTCGGCAAGCTGAATTGTTCCACTACGCTCCTTGAAATATAGTTATGTGAAGCTCCGGAGTCGATCATGAAATATGACTTCCTCCCCGCGATCTTTCCGGATATGAATAATAATCTTGAACCAATCTTGGGGGTTGCCCCATGGAAGGTCCTTTCCATCTTTGTATGTCGTCCACCCACAAATGTAAATTCCTCCTTCAACTCCCAACTAGATCAGATCACCTGGAAGAAGTTAAGCAACCAGGGGTTATTCAGGTCCAAACAAGCACACCACAAACGAACATACCAACCAAAGCAAACACAGAAGATCCCTCTCAAGCCACATTCCCCTTGAGACCGTGCTTACACCAACCTAATGGCAGCACACTGCGTCATCTGTCCTACGTGCAGACAGCGCCAGGCCCGAACCGCGAGAACTGACCGTGCTTACAACTCAAGGGCAGCACCTTGACTCATCAAGTCCCCCGTTCTGCCGACCACCCCGACCGTGGACGCACCCGTGCTTACACTGTGGGAAAGCACCTTGCACAACAGTTGTCTTGATGAACCTCAAACCGTGGCCATTTCCGTGAGAACCGCATAGCTGACCGGCCAGTCGGCTCTGATACCACATGTAGCGCAGGCATCCCAAAGGGAGCCGGGAACCACGACTTAGCTTCCCAGCCTTCAACTCTTGCCATTCAAACCCACTTGACATACAAGCAGCCAACTCGCCAACAACGATCAGACTTAACCAACTTGAAGTTCCGAAAACCAACATTGAGATTCAACCTGGCGCCATGCCAGATCGGGGGTCCCGATGTGGGTGACTTCCCTCCAAGCAAGCCGCCCGACATACATCAAACTTAACCAACTAGAAGCTTCATTACAAACGAGTAACATCCATTCCAAGCAAGCGGTCTGACTTACATCAGACTTAACAAACTGAAAGCTTCGTCACGAGCGCTGGAAGCCAACCTCCAGTGCCACGCCAGACTGGACAGCCATAAACAGGTAACTTCCACCCAAGCAAGCCATCCAACTCAGCCGACAGGTTAGCGCCCGTTCCCCAAGAGCTTAACCCATTCACGTTCATGCAAGGAACACTCAAAACCACAAGCCACGACAGATATGAAAACAACCAGTTCCTGGACCAAATGGTCCCGACAGCATACCGCTGGCGTCCCGAGATACGACCCTCAGCTATGTGCTCTTAAAATTTTGAAGCGGCCTTACAACTGGCGCTTTTACCGAACACTGAAATCCAGAAGGTAATCAGAGTCAGTTTGAGGAAAATCCCACTTTATTGATAAATCTGAGAAGGTTACATTTCATGTGTGTGACCGACCCTAGTCTCCGGGGCGCTAGGATGCCAAGGTGAGAGCCATGACAACATTCCAGCAAGGGAGTTGAGACTTGGTTGGAGCTCACCCTGAGTCGCAACCCACACTCCCCTATAGTATTGGTGTGATTCGGCACCCCCCCTCATACCAAGCACTCTACCCAAGCTGGTAAAGCATGTTTTTCTCTCTCTATAATTTTCTCTTTCTAGAAAGTCATTTTCTCTCTCTAGATTTTATTGATCCCCAGGCTTCCTTTAATCATGCCTAGATCGTGTGAGGTGATTGCACATCGATCTGAGCTCTCTGGACTCCGCTAGAACCGATCAAAAATTTTCAGCCATAGGAACTTGGCGCCGGCTGAATTCTGATCACAGTGGCGCCGGGAGCGACGCCGGCGCTGTTGGCGCTGGGAGCAGCAAGGCGCTGCGGGCGCCGGGGACATAGCTGGCGCCGATGTAGCCAGAAGTAAAGCTTTGTAAAGGTAGCTTTACAACATCCACCCCACCTTTATAAAATCTGATGTCCTCATCGGATGTCAGATTAAAGTAACGGTGTCTCCCAATCAAAATAACTATACATTTAAGTTACTTGGCACAGTACTCAATTTACTGGCCACTTTTTATTAACATTGAAGCTGGCACACCACAAGTCAAAGGCTTAGCTCTTTGTACTGGAAAATTACATAACTTGAAAATATATCTTTGTCTGGGAAAAGCGTAGATTTGATATCGCTTTTGTAAAACCCAAGAACCTTATTAACTGGTGGCAGAGGCCTTTCTTTGAAATGTTCGCCCCTGTCGCTTCTGACTTTCGACTTTGGAACTCCTTTGAGCTCCTGATTTGTCCTTGATGCACTTTGTGTTGAGCTCCCTGAACTCCAGATTTGATCAGTTCCGCACAGGTATCAAGGCTCCCTGAGCCAAAGGATTTATCATTTGATTGCCCACTTTATGGTCCAATCCGTGCCTTGTTGCTTCTGCACCTTGATTTCTCTCCTTGTCCCAGCCTGATCTTGATACTTTTCCATCTTGGCTCTTTAAGGTAGGCAAAGATTGAGTACTCCGCAATGCACCTCTCACTTAGTTTGAAGTAGCTCTTTGAATCAGCCCAAATGTAACCATTGACCTCGTGGAAAGCCAAAGGGTCGCACCAGTTTGATCCGCATATGAACTATCTCTTCGCATTTGTTTGAAGCACCATGTCCATCGCGCAAAACTTGACTTTCACGATTCCATCACTGGCCAGTTGCCTCACAGTCAAAACAAGAAGTGTACCTCGAGCTTGGCTTCAAGTAGCTTGGTCCAAAGTTCGCCAGTCTCCTTGTGTGAGTATGGCTAGGTCACCTCGAATTTTCCCCCGTTTTGATTAACATTCATTCAAAATTTGCCCCAAGAGAGAGGTGTGTGTGATAGTTTCCCTCCACTTAACAAATCAGCTGATCGGACTTACAGTAGAGTTTTTCTGACAAAAAGCCTTTCCAACACTTTGCTTCCCATCTGCTAGGATTATGGCTCGATCCAACTTGTTTCCAATCTCTGAAGAGGATCCTAGTCTTTCCCCTTTGAGAGAAAACCCAGCTGATACTGGATATCACCCATGCTCAGTGAGTTTCAGTTCCGAAGGTGGCCGTCCCAAATGAAGACCAACCGCTCCATAGACGATCTCCCCTGAAATTGCCCTTTCCAACTTTTGATTGCCTGATTGCTAGTCGGCTCTAATACCACATGTTGCGCCGGCATCTCAAAGGGCGTTGGGACTTGAGCGGTTTCCCCAACACGCGCTTAAGTCTAACATTCATCCATCGTGCACTTACATAAAAGCCAACTTAGAAACGTAACAATCTTAACTATTCAGACTTAAGAAAACTGGAATCTCAACCAACTCGAAAGCCAACTCAGAATCCATCCCCAAAAGCTAACCAAAGGCAAAGACAAGCCACACATGGAACTCAAGGCATAGTGGTCGCCAAACTGACCAAATGGCATATTGGCAAGCCACACGTCGGTGACGTGGACCCTTAGGCGCGGGCGACACAAAAAGGTTGTAGTAAGGGTCCTTCCACTTGGACCGGTCCCGGAGGTGAAACCGAAATGGTAATCATCCCCAAGGATCAACTTTATTAAATTTGGAAGAGGTTACATTCATACATAGACAGGTCACGGGGTCACCAACACGTGCTGGACATTGTGCCTGGCTCGTGCTGGTAGAGGGAGCTGAGACCTGGCGACTGGATTCCTGGCGCTGATTGAGCTGCCCAAGTTATTGTCTGTCGCACTCCCCCTATAGTTCTGTTGTGATCCCCCTCTGGTTTGAAACATAGTGCTTTTTGGTAAAGCACACTTTTTAGGACTTAGTTTTTATTTTGCTGATTAAGCCTGGCAGAATCAGTTTGGCTCCCGAACATGGGTCCCGGGAGCAGTCCCGGCGGCAGAATCACCTTGTTTCCTGACTGTTGTAAAGCTACCTTTACAAGCTTTACTTCCAGCTCCACTGGTGCCAGCAGCGCCCTTGCTGCTCCCGGCGACACTGTGACCAGAATCCAGCCGGCGCCAAGTTCTTATGGCTGAAAATCTTTGATCGGTTCTAGCGAAGTCCATAGAGCTCAGATCGATGTGCAATCACATCACACGATCTAGGCATGATTAAAGGAAGCCTGGGAATCAATAAAATCTAGAGAGAGAAAAAGACTTTCTAGAGATAAAATTCTAGAGAGAGAGAAAGGTGCTTTACCAGTCTGGGTAGAGTGCTTGGTATGAGGGGGGGTGCCGAATCGCACCAATACTATAGGGGAGTTCGTGTTGCGACTCAGGACGAGCTCCAACCAAGTCTTAGCCTCCCTTGCTAGATCGTTGTCATGGCTCTCGCCTTGGCATGCTAGCGCCCCGGAGAATAGGGCCGGTCACACACTTGAAATGTAACCTTCTCAGATTTATCAATAAAGTGGGATTTTTCTCAAACTGACTCTGATTACCTTCTGGGTTTCAGTGTTCGGTAAAAGCGCCAGTTGTAAGGCCTCTTCAAAATTTTTAAGTTGGCACATAGCTGAGGGTCGTATCCAGGACACCAGCGGCATGCCGTCGGGACCATTCGGTCCGTGGCGCCAGCGGTATGCTGTCAGGACCATTTGGTCCAGCAACTGGTTGTCTCCATATCTGTCGTGGCTTGTGGTTCTGAGTGTTCCTTGCATGAACGTGAATGGGTTAAGCTCTTGGGGAACAGGCTCTAACCTGTCGGCTGAGTTGGATGGCTTGCTTGGGTGGAAGTTACCTGTTTATGGCTGTCCAGTCTGGCGTGGCGCCAGGTTGGCTTCCAGCGCTCGTAACGAAGCTTTCAGTTGGTTAAGTCTGATGTAAGTCAGACCGCTTGCTTGGAATGAATGTTACTCATTTGTAATGAAGAGTTAAAGGCTGGGAAGCTAAGTCGTGGTTCCCGGCTCCCTTTGGGATGCCTGCGCTTCATGTGGTATCAGAGCCGACTGGCCGGTCAGCTATGCAGATCTCACAGAAATGGCCACTGTTTGGGGTTCATTAAGAGAACTGTTGTGCAAGGTGTTGTCCACAGTGTAAGCATGTGTGCGTCTACGGTCGGGGTGGTCGGCAGAACGAGGGCTTGATGAGTCAAGATGCTGCCCTTGAGGTGTAAGCACAGTCAGTTTCCGCGGTTCGGGCCTGGCACCGTCTGCACGTAGGACAAATGAGGCAATGTGCTGCCATTAGGTTGGTCTAAGCATGGTCTGTGCCTTGTGGGGTGCGGGGTGACATATTCGCGATAGCCACCGTTCGTTTAGCTATAAGGGCTATCGACCAAATTTGGTGGGGGCGTTACTGAGGCAATGTATTGTCTAATGGTGAAAGCACGGGTGCGACCACGATTTGAGTGGTATGTTGCCGATCGTTTAGCTATAAGGGCTATCGACTATATTTAGTAAGGGCATTACTGAGGCAATGTGCTGCCTAACGGTGGAAGCACGGGTGCATCCACGGGGGTGGTGTATTCAAGGATAGCTGCCATTCGTTTAGCTATAAGGGCTATCAACCAAATTTGGTGGGGGCGTTACTGAGGCAATGTGCTGCCTAACGGTGAAAGTACGGGTGCGTCCACGATTGGGGGGTATGCTGCTGATCGTTTAGCTATAAGGACTATCGACTAGATTTGGTGGGGGCGTTACTTAGGCAAGGTGCTGCCTAATGGTGAAAGCACAGGTGCGTCCACGGGGGTGGTGGTATATTCTAGGATAGCTGCCGATCGTTTAGCTATAAGGGTATCGACCAAAAAGTGGTGGGGCGTGACTGAGGCAATGTGCTGCTTAATGGTGAAAGCACGACTAGTTGGAGGGGTGTCCTATGTGGGCAGATTTTGGGATCGATTTGTATGGGCGCGGCCAGGCAAAGGTCCGTTGGTAGGACCATCTCAAAGGGGGACCTTGTCTTTGTTACTTGTTAGTAAACCTGCCTGAGTGTCTTACTTGTATGTATTTGTGGTGAGTCTTAGTACTCGTGCTTTGCCTGGTTTGCATGATTGCTTGTGATACAAGGAGCTGATGGCTCGAGAAGGAACCTTTCTTTTGAAGGCTGATACCATCAAACAAAGAGGACTACAGAATCTGTGGGGCGGATTTGCAGTTCAAGTACTCGCACATGAACGGCAACGAAACGACTCAATGTTTGCAAAGGATGGATGGCTAGCCTATTTCTTGGGTTAGTTTCATTTGCGACAATGCCCACCAATCGCAAGCAGGCAGTCAAAAGTTGGAAAGGGCAATTTCAGGGGAGATCTTCTATGGAGCAGTTGGTCTTCATTTGGGACGGCCACCTTCGGAACTGAAACCCCATGAGCATGGTTGATATCCAGTATCAGTTTGGTTTTTTCTCAAAGGGGAAAGACTAGGATCCTCTTCAGAGATTGGAAACAAGTTGGATCGAGCCGTAATCCTAGCAGATGGGAAGCAAAGTATTGGAAAGGCTTTTTGTCCGAAGAACTCTACTGTAAGTCCGATCAGCTGATTTGTTAAGTGGAGGGAAACTATCACACACACCTCTCTCTTGGGGCAAATTTTGAATGAAAATTAATCAAAACGGGGGCAAATTCAAGGTGAGCTAGCCATACTCACACAAGGAGACTGGCGAACTTTGGACCAAATAAGTTGACAAGTTTTTGTTGTGGAAAGGAAAGCTTGTTATAGGCTTTCTCTGGACCAGCAATGATGAGGAAACATATGAGTACGATGGCTTGTGTTACGTGTAAGGCAGCTGATCAATGAAGGAACTGTGAAAGTTGAGCCTTGCATGAGAGACTTGGTATTTCGAACGGACGCTAAGGGACAATTCATGTTGAGAATCGGACTAGTGCAAACTTTGGGGGCATGTGTCTGATTCAAATAGAGCTACTTGAAGCCAAGTTCGATCTTGTTTTGACTGTGAGGCAACTGACCAGTGATGGAATTGTGAAAGTCAAGTTTTGCACAACGAACATGGTGCTTCAAACAAATGCGAAGAGACAGTTCGTATGCGGATCAAATTGGTGCGACCCTTTGGCTCTCCATGAGGTCAATGGTTACATTTGGGCTGATTCAAAGAGCTACTTCAAGCTAAGTGAGAGGTGCATTGCGGAGTACTCAATCTTTGCCTACCTTAAAGAGCCAAGAAGTAAATGTATCAAGATCAGGCTGGGACAAGGAGAGAAATCAAGGTGCAAAAGCAACAAGGCACGAAGTGGACCATAAAGTGGGCAATCAAACGATACATCCTTTGGCTCAGGGAGCCTTGATACCTGTTGCGCCTGCGCGTCAAAGGGCGCTGGGACTTGAGCGGTTTTCCCAACACGCGCTTAAGTCTAACATTCATCCATCATGCACTTACATAAAAGCCAACTCAGGAACGTAACAAGCTTAACCATTCAGACTTAAGAAAACTGGAATCCCAACCAACCCGAAAGCCAACTCTGAATCCGTCCCCAAAAGGTAACCAAAGGCAAAGACACGCCACACATGAAACCCAAGGCATAGTGCTCGCCAAACTGACCAATTGGCATAGCGGCAAGCCACACGTTGATGACAAGGACCCTTAGGCGCCGATGACGCAAAAAGGTTGTAGTAAGGGTCCTTCCATTTGGACCAGTCCCGAAGGCGAAACCAAAATGGTAATCATCCCCAAGGATCAACTTTATTAGATTTGGAAGAGGTTACATTCATACATAAACTGACCGATCTCGGGGCCACCAACACGTGCTGGGCATTGTGCTTGGCTCGTGCTAGTAGAGGGAGCTGAGACCTGACGACTGGATTCCTGGCGCTAGTTGAGCTGCCCAAGTTTCTGTCTGCTGGACTCCCCCTATAGTTCTGTTGTGATTCGGCGCACCCCCTCTGTTCTGAAACATAGTGCTTTCTGGTAAAGCACGCTTTTTAGGACTTAGTTTTTATTTTGCTGATTAAGCTTGTCAAGCCTGGCAGAATCAGTCTGGCTCCCAGACATGGGTCCCGGGAGCCGTCCCGACGGCAGAATCAACTTGCTTCCTGACTAGGCCATGACTCGAGCTCCAGAGCTAGCTCATGACTTGTGACTACTTGACTAGCTCACCACAGGTCGGAGGCTCAGTCCTTGACGTTCTAACTTGCTCTGGGACCTTAGGGAGCGTCACCCCTTAGAGTCTTACTGGGCACGCTAGGTGCACCTGAGTCAGCTTTACAACATCCTCCCCTCGTTTGAAAAAGTTGATGTCCTCATCAGGGCCAAACTAGACCTAGGACGTATGGCACGGGCTTAATTCACCGGCCTTAACAACTTTGAATTAAAAAAAATACATTGGCAGTAGCACATGAAAAGTGTAGATAAAGTTCACTTACATAAACTCTGTGTAAAGCTGCAAGTGATTTATTGACAACTTAAGAAAGATACCTGGAAGTTCCTTGAACTTCAGAATGGCCATGATTGTTTATGTAGGAGGCATGCCGCCAGGTAGTGCTTTGTGTGCCGATCTGGAAAAACGGCTATTGCGTTGGTTCTTCTGCAGATAATCTGCCAGTACTTCAGGCGCTCCCTCCTTAAGTTTGTCTTCGTACTCCCAAGAAGCCTTAATGAGTGGAGCCCGTAGCCACTACACTAGATATTCACTTTGAATGCCGGTTCGCTTTCTATGTGTCAATATTTGTTATGGTACAAGCTGCCTCTTCGTATCATCAAGTGTCATTGGTGGGTGACGGAGTTCATGTTGCCGATCAAATCGCTTATCTGGTTTGTACCATTTGAGTAATGAGATATGAAACACATTGTGTATATCCAAGCTAGATGGCAGCGCCAATCGGTAAGCCACTGGGTTGATCTTCTTGGTGACATAATATGGCCCCGCATAAGGTGGAATGAACTTATGAGAGAAACCTTTTGGTAACGCAATGTTCTTTGTATTCAGCCACACTTGATCACCTTCCTCAAATTCCAGTTCTCGTCGATGTGGGTTTACGTCAGTTGCCATACTTCTTTGGGACTGCTCTAAAAATGACTTCACCTCTGTCAGCTTTGTGTGCCACTCATTGATGAATTCCTCCACAGTGGGTACTGGAGTTTCTTGCACGCCTATAAGAAAAGAGGTTGGAACAATCGGTAGCCGACCATTGCTTATCTCGAAGGGTGCCCTTCCAGTAGCTCTGTTCACTTGGTTGTTATGTGCAAACTCGAGAATATCCAAGTAGTTGACCCAATCGGATTGGTCCCAAGCGACATAATTTCGTAAACATTGTTCGATCTGTCGATTGACTCGTTCTGTTTGCCCATCTGTCTGAGGGTGATATGCAGTGCTGAAATTCAGTCCAGTTCCCACAAGGCGAAATAGACAAGTCCAAAACTTTCCGACGAACTTGGTGTCTCGGTCAAAAATAATCGTTCTAGGTAGGCCGTGGTATTTGAAGACACATTTGAAAAATAACCTTGCCACTTCTTCAGCTTTCACTGAACTTTTAGTTGGTACCAGATGAACTTGTTTTGAAAAGTGGTCAACCACCACATAAATTGAGTCGAAGCCTTGGCACCGTGGTTGTTGAACAATAAAATCCATGCTCACCGAATCCCATGGGTATGCTGGTACCGGTAATGGTTGGAGTAGTCCTGCTGGAGCTAGCGGTTCCACCTTCACTTGTTGATATGTCGGGCATGTTTGCACATAGGATCCAACGTCTGCCCACATACCTGGCCAATAGAAGCCTCTTTTGAGAAGTTCATACATGCGATTCACCCCTGGATGTCCGGCGGCTAGTACGTCATGATGTTCTCGCAAGACTTTCTTCCTCAGGTTGATGTTGTCTGAGACATACTCTGCGTTGTTTATAAACAATCATTTGATCTTTCCAAGTGAAATGTTTATGAGGATTTCCCAGCTGGAATTCGATCATTAAGTCCTTCGCCAATGCATATGCACCATAATTCTCTCTGATTTCTTGGAGTAGGCCAGTCACCTGAGTTGTCACCGTTGCCATCAAGTGTTCTTGTCTAGTTAGTGCATCTGCCACCACATTGTTCTTTCCCGCCGTGTGTACAATGTCTATATTGAATTTTGAGAGAAAGTTTTGCCATCGCATTTGCTTTGGCGTGAGCATACATTGGGATGAGAAGTACTTGCGTGATACATTATCAGTGAACGTCTTAAAGGGTTTTCCTGCCACATAATGTCTCCAATGCTCCACTGCTTGAACTATTGCGACCATTTCTTTTTGATGAGTTGGCCATCGTCGCTCTACGTCACTCAATTTCTTTGAAAAATATGCAACAAGTTTTCCATCTTGCATCAGCACGGCCACAATAGCAAAGTTTGACGCGTCTATATGTATTTCAAAAGGTTTGCTAAAGTCCGGTAAGGCAAGGATGGGTTCTTGAGTGATCCGTTGTTTTAGTTCTTGGAACGCTGCTTCACATTCCAGTGTCCATGTCATCTTCAGATGAGTCTCAGTCTGCTCCAACAGTGGTGCCACAATTTTTGCTAAATGCCTCAATGAATTTCCTGTAAAAGTTACATAAGCCCACAAAGGATTTGATGCCGTGAACAGTTTTAGGAGCCAGCCAATCCAAGATAGTCTTGATCTTCTTAGGATCCATCCGAATTCGTCCGTAACCTATAACATGTCCAAGGAAATCAACTTCCTCTACCACAAATTCACATTTTTCTCTTTTCGCGAACAAGTTGTTCTTCCTCAGTCGTTGGAGTACCGTCCTTAAATGTTTAATGTGATCTTTAAGGCTACGACTAAACACCAAGATGTCATCGATGTACACAATGACAAATTCATCTAAGCAGTCTTGAAAAATGTTGTTCATCAACGTGCAAAAAGTGGCTGGTGCGTTTGTTAGACCGAACGACATCACCCTGAATTCCTGGCTCCCATACCGTGTTCGAAAAGCTGTTTTGTGCTCATCGTCTTTAGCTATTCGAATTTGGTGATATCCAGATCTAAGATCTATTTGGGTAAAATATCTGGCGTGTTTGAGCTGGTCGAACAGGTTATCAATTCTAGGCATGGGATACTTGTTCTTGATGGTACCTTTGTTGAGCATGCGGTAATCCACACACATCCGTAGTGTCTTGTCCGCCTTTTCCACGAATAATACTGGGGCTCCAAAAGACGAAGCACTGGGTCTAATGAATCCTTTGTCTATCAATTCACCAAGTTGTAGTTTCAGTTCCACCAACTCTTCTTGGGACATCCTATAGGGTGCTCATGAAGTTCTGTTCTTGGTACCAACTCAATCTTATGGTCCACTGGTCTTCGAGGAGGTAAATTAGCTGGGAATTCTTCCAGAAACACATCGCTAAATTCCTCTAGCAAATCTGCCACCTCCTTTGGCAAGTTTTTCTGTTGTGCATTTTTCCCTTCTGGAACCTCTCTGCAGATACAAAGAAAGCACTTTGACCTTTTCCCTTTCGCCATGCTTTTAATCACAGATGCAGCAACCAGATTTTGTTCAATATCGGTGCCCTTAGCATTCCCTCTAGGCAGAGCTTTTGTCATACAGATCTGTCCCTTATAATCCAAGAGAACCAAGTTTGAGCTCCTACCCAAAACTGCAATACAATGTTCATTTAGCCAGGGAAGGACCAAAATTACATCAAAGTCATCCATCTCTAAAATCAAAAAGCTAAGTTTAGCCTTCCATCTCCCAATTTGCACCGAGATGTTCAATGTTGCTTTGTCTGCGTCCAGTGCCCCCATTGCTGTTTCTACCTTGAGCGTTGATGTTACATTTCTGGTCGGCAAGCTGAACCGTTCCACTACGCTCCTTGAAATATAGTTATGTGAAGCTCCGGAGTCGATCATGAAACCTGACTTCCTCCCCGCGATCTTTCCGGATAGGAATAATAATCTTGAACCAATCTTGGGGGTTGCCCCATGGAAGCTCCTTTCCATACTTGTATGTCGTCCACCCACAAATGTAAATTCCTCCTTCAACTTCCAACTAGATCAGATCACCTGGAAGAAGTTAAGCAACCATGGGTTATTCAGGTCCAAACAAGCACACCACAAACGAACATACCAACCAAAGCAAACACAGAGGATCCCTCTCAAGCCACATTCCCCTTGAGACCGGACGTAGGACCTTTGCTCAGTCCCGTCCCACCACTTTTTGGTCGATAGCCCTTATAGCTAAACGATCGGGAACTATCCCGCACCGGCAGCTAACCACCTGTGCTTTACACCCGAATTCGAGCAGCATCTCTGTATCAATGGTTAACCCGTACAATTCGAATATGTCACCACGCACCCCACAAGACACAGACCGTGCTTTCACCAACCTAATGGCAGCACATTGCCTCATCTGTCCTACGTGCAAACGGCGCCAGGCCCGAACCGCGAGAACTGACCGTGCTTACACATCAAGGACAGCACCTTGCCTCATCAAGGCCCCCGTTCTGCCGACCACCCGTGCTTCCACTGTGGGCAGCATCTTGCGCAATGGTTGTCCTGACAAATCCCAAAACGTGGCCATCCCTGTGAGACTTGCGTAGCTGACCGGCTAGTCGGCTCTGATACCACATGTTGCGTCGGCGCCTCAAAGGGTGCTGGGACTTGAGCGGTTTCCCCAACACGCGCTTAGGTCTAACATTCATCCATCATGCACTTACGTAAAAGCCAACTCAGAAACGTAACCAGCTTAACCATTCAGACTTAAGAAAACTGGAATCCCAACCAACCCGAAAGCCAACTCAGAATCCGTCCCCAAAAGGTAACCAAAGGCAAAGACAAGCCACACATGAAACCCAAGGCATAGTGGTCGCCAAACTGACCAAATGGCATAGCGGCAAGCCACACGTCGATGACGAGGACCCTTAGGCGCCGGCGACGCAAAAAGTTTGTAGTAAAGGTCCTTCCACTTGGACCAGTCCCGAAGGCGAAACCGAAATCGTAATCATCCCCAAGGATCAACTTTATTAGATTTGGAAGAGGTTACATTCATACATAAACTGACCGGTCTCGGGGCCACCAACACGTGCTGAGCATTGTGCCTGGCTCGTGCTAGTAGAGGGAGCTGAGACCTGGCGACTGGATTCCTAGCTGTTGTAAAGCTGACTCAGATGCACCAAGGTGCCTTGGAAGACTCTAAAGGGTTGCAATTTGGCAACGGAGGCGCAGCCTGTGCCTGGCCCTGTGGATGTGAGACTTGTGAGCTAGTGCCCGGTGGCAGGTGGCCGGTGCCCAACTTCCCAAATTCCAGATCAAGCTCATCAGACAAACACAAATAGCGAATCGGTGTTGCTTAAAATATCGATATCATAAAATGTTTGAAGATTTTTTTCTATAGAACCATGCAAACCTTTATATAAATGAAGTCTTCAAAAAATTAAGGGCTTTAAATAATAGCAGATTTTTTGTTAGACAACTCAAAAGAGGTTTTCTGGAGCGGGTCTCTGCCTGGGCTGGGCTGGGCTGCGTATGCGTTGCTCTAGTCTGGGCTGGCTTCGCTCCTGCGGCGCCGTCTTGATCTCTCCTGCACGCGGCGCTCGCTCGCTCGCACGCTTGCCAGCTTACTTGAATCATCCCATTGGTGCCCCTATGATTCTGAATTTTTATTCGCAAATCTCTTGGTCATCATCGCCACCACTGGCTCGTCGTCCGCAGTATAAAACACTTTTGTGCGATTTCTCCCCACACATCATCCTAGCCTGCTCCAGTGCCATATGTGAAGAGTAATTGCTTAGGGAGTTCCCAGCGGAATTGGGTGCTAGAATCGCCAAGCTGTGGAAATGGACTGGTGTGATTAGATCGCCCAGGAAGTGGAAATAGATTGAGCTTGTTGCGTCTTTCGTGTCTGTCTGCCATTGATCATGTCGTCGGTCCTGTAGTGAATCGTCTTTATTATTATACTAACTTGTCCACTACCGATTATGGCGTCGTTGCTCTAGGTACTACTTTGTAGCGTTGATCAACTTTAATTTCAGTCCAGCTCTTCTGTTGTAGCTGCGCAACAGATACCCTGAGGTTTGAGTTCAGCTCTTTTCGGTATTTTTTAATCATAGATGCTGATGATCGGTTGCATCTGATCACAACGGTGAACTTCCTCCATCTGGTTTTAATTCTGTGGACTGAGAAGTTGTAGTTGGAAATGCCAGCTTCAAGCTCAACTCTGAATTGGTGGTTGTACGCTTTGCCCTGCGCGACAAATCAGGAATGGACATCTGTATCTGGAGGGATTCCATCTGCAACATCCTGGAAGCCCACCTCCTCCTGGATGGTGTTGGCAGTGGTTTCAGTATTGAGCTTGTGTGGTGTCATACTGCGCTGGGCTTCTCTAGGTGGCTGTGCATGGGAGCATTGAACAAGAGCTGCGATTTCCCTGGCCCGCGAGGGTGGCGTGTGCTGGGAATCTTGCTAGACACGGGCAAACTAGCTCACAAATGCCTCGCCGAGCTCGCCGAGCAACACAGCGTTGCTCTCATGGCATTCAGCCTAGGTAACACGCGCGTCATTATCACAAGCTCGCCAGATGTTGCCCGCGAGCTGCTCAACAGCACCGCCTTCGCCGATCGCCCAGCCAAACGATCCGCTCAAGAGCTCCTGTTTGGGCGAGCTATCGGGTTTGCTCTGTTCGGAGATTACTGGAGAGGCCTTCGTAGAATTGCTGCGAACCACCTATTCACTCCTCGCAGCATTGTAGAGCAGAGCCGATAAGGCAAATGAATGCCTCGCACATGCTCCAAGCAATTTACAGTTGCTCTCGCAGCGGCAATTGCAGTGTAACTGTGAGACCCTTTTTCCAACATGCTTCTCTCAATAACATAATGTCTACCGTTTTCGGGAGGATTGCATTTGATCAATTCCCCAAAGAGGTATGCGAGCTCCAGGCCTTGGTGGCAGAAGGATTTGAGCTACTGGGCTCGTTCAACTGGCTGATCACATCCCCCTTCTGAAACTATTCGATCCCCAATGCGTTCTGCAGAGATGCAGGAAACTTGTTCCTAGAGTTAACAAATTTGTGCAGAAGATCATTGATGAGCACAGGCAGCACGCTAAATTCAGTTTGCAACAAGATTTGTGGACATTCTTCTATCTTTGCAATCAGAAGACAAGCTATCTGATGAAGACATTACAGCTGTGTTGTGGGTAAGCTAATGATCCATTCTTCCAGTTTCTGAACATAATTTAAGTAATATCTCTCCAGGCAAGTTGATCTTAACTTTGCCTTGATGGCTTGTTCAGGAAATGGTTTTCCGAGGAACAGATACGGTGGCGATTCTGACTGAGTGGATACTTTCAGAGCTTGAAATCCATCCCTCTGTGCAGGAGAGGCTACACAGCGAGCTGGATGAGGTAGTTGGTAGAGCTATGTATGTTGCAGAAGCTGATGTTGCCAGAATGCCGTACCTGCAAGCAGTGGTGAAGGAGACGCTGAGGTTGCATGCTCCGGGACCTCTCCTCTCCTGGGCAAGGTTAGCGCGGCACGATGTCTCCTTTGCAGGACACCATATCCCTTCGGGCACCACTGCAATGGTGAACATGTGGGCTATCACACATAATGAATCCATCTGGGCAGATGCTATGTCCTTCAAACCCGAGAGGTTTATGCCCAGCGATGGAGGACTAGACATTGATATCAGAGGTAACGATCTGAGGCTGGCACCCTTCGGAGCAGGAAGGAGAGTTTGTCCAGGGAGAGCATTGGGGCTAGCTACAGTCCATCTCTGGATCGCCCGCCTGGTCCATCACTTCCAATGGCTGCCTGATCCATGCCATCCTGTTGATCTTTCCGAAGTCTTGAAACTCTCTTGTGAGATGGTGTCTTGTCTTTCAGCCCGCCCCTTACCAAGACTTTCCCTCCCTTTGTGAACAGCTTACAGCTGAATAGAAATGTTCCACCATGAAAGATTTGTACATCCCAACAGCACTTAAAATCTATGAAAGGCTATGTTAACAGATGCTGGTTATCAGGATCATCTCAAAGATCAGGAAGAACCTGGTTACATGACAATCAGCATCATTTTCGTGGTGTGTTTTCTAGTATATTGTCCACATCTCTTTTTAAGGCTTCGCTGCCCAGACTTTAAGCTTGATTGCCCTTGATCTGGGCACCCTGTATAGGATCTTAAATATACTGGGATGACATATCTTTTGGTATGCTAAATTATTGTAATTTGTTGAATTGTGTCTATGATGAGCCATTTGGGTGATATCGGATATTTTGAAGAATTCTTGTTGTTGTACTTGCGAGAGAGAAGCTATGATAGATTAAACAAGCAAATCCACTCAAATCAAGCAAAATGAATCCCAAACTAACACTAAAATGCAACTTTAACACTATTCATGCCACGACAAGATGCCCAATGCAAGCTAACCATCAACCAAACATGCTGCAAACTAAAAAATTGGCGTAGTTCCCCAGCAACGGCGCCAAAATTGTAGTGGGTTTCTTTCCTTGCCTAACCTGAATCCAAGATTTAGTCAATCTAGCATCAAAGAGACGAAGTTAGTTGTCACGCGTAGGTTCGTTCCCATGAGAGCGATAGTATAGTTCAGATTTCAACATGAATGGAGGATCTAACACTAACATCCATTAACACTAAGCATTAACACTACATCCATTAACCCTACTTCCATTAACAAAAAAGTTGTGAAAGATACCTCAACAAAAGCTAACAAGAGCTCAAATAGACCTATAGTAATCTACTACACTTAGCAGAATGTGCTTAGCTCAGCAAAACCTACAATAAAGCAAAATAGAAATAAAACTCCACCCCTCTACTACCAAGACCTGCTCCTTACACAAAGATATCAGCCTTGCTCCATGAAACTATTGTGTGTCGTATCTAGTATGGGATCGTCGCTAGGAGCAACAATCTCACTCTCACCTGCATAGCACGGAGAGAGAGAGAGAGAGAGAGAGAGAGAGAGAGAGAGAGAGAGAGAGAGAGAGAGAGGCACTGATAGAGAAACTGACAAAGTTTTATTAAGAATAGAATAGAAGCTACAATACAAAAGCAATGGCTCTCTTTTATAGATTTTAGAGGTGAGCCTCCTTCACTTTGATTGGCTACACTAAAATGGCAAGGATTCTAATCCAAGCCATTTAAGTTAACACAAACTAAATCTAATGGTGCTAAGAAAGCACAAAGGGAACTCACATGTATCATGTGAGTTATAATTTGGGCCCTTTTAGCTTTTTATTGGCAAGTTGACTTGGGGACTCTAATATCATTTGAGTTTATGCCCTTAGTCGCCTATTTCTAGGTATTACAACTTGCTACTTGTGCTCATTAGGTTGGGCTACTTGTGCCAGTGCCCTCACACTTACTCTACTTGTATAGTGTATTTTGGCAAGGCCCACTAAGTAAGCTTAGCCGAACATTAATTTAGTGGTGGGACCCACTAAGTGCCCAACAAAAACTCCATCATTGTTGCTCCATCTCTCATGCTACAACATGTGCTCCATCGCCTGATTTAAGCAAATAAAAAAGACAAGGTTGAGTTATTTAGGAGAAGGATGACAACAATGGGTGGCGAGTAAAACGGAACACGAGAAGTAACATGGGAGAGTAAAAACAAACACGAACTAACTTTTTGAAACTTCAAAGAGAGGATACATTTTTTTCAAGAGCTTTATAGCGAGGAAGGCCCTCATCATCGTGCCCTTCCCAATTCAAGGCCTTAGGCCTTCAGGCACACGCTCGAGGGCCCAAGGCCTTAAATTCGGAAAGGCTCGACAATGGGGGCCTTCCCCTCCATGGAGAATGTTTTGTGAGCTTTTCAATATACATGATACATGAGTTTCTCGCAACCAATAGATATCTTGGTTGCCAGCCCCCCATCAAATTGTTATTTGGGAATTAATGTCAAGGTTTCCGACTCCTTGTCACATTGATGGTTGATTTAGGGCTGATCAACAAGCCCTAGATGAATCCCGAAATCATTTTCAAGAGGTACCTAAAAAATAATTCAGTGCCTTTCTTTAGCACCTATCAAATCTTAGATCCATTCACACAATTTTCTTAGAACAATTCATATAAGTGGTTTCTTAAAACCATTCGAGGTAGTTTCTCAATCATTCATAATGGTTCCTTAGAAAGGCTCATAATAGGTACTTGTTAGAGCACTTGCACAGTCACACATCATGTGGTTAATCCGTCTTTATTCTTTGGATGAGTCTCTCTCTCTCTCTCTCTCTCTCTCTCTCTCTCTCTCTCTCTCTCTCTCTCTCTCTCTCTCTCTCTCTCTCTCTCACACACACACACACACACACACACAGGCACGCGCACATGTGTCCATGTGCACATAATTACTAGATAGTGCTTCAAAATAAACTCCTTTTGTGCCCACATTGTCATTCAAATAGAGAATAGGACATAGCATATGCCCTATTGTTGGATTACAAATGAAAATTATGCCATAGTGGTCCCTTTTGAACTAACATTCCAAGAGGCCTCTAACAAAAATATTAGGACCACACACAAAACTTTGGCTTTGCCTTTATTTGTTGGCCCTCACTCAAGTTGTTGCCCTAAAACAAGCTACCTATCAATCATTTGGTATTGCACAATTGATGGGCCACATCTCTCACAAAGAATCCTACTTCAGATTGTGTTTTCCCTTGTTGAGCACCACCATATCTTGTTGCCTCCTCCTGCAACCAAGGAAATCCCTTTACCTTGCCACTAGTACTATGAATTTAAAGCAAGAGGAGTTTTTAAGCTATACTTGTGAGTAACAAGATCTATAAACAAAAAACAAGACAAACAGATTAGCGTTATATGTCCCACTAGATCTCATAAGGCATGAAGGCTTAATTGAGCACTAGAGTTGCTTCACAAGCTTGTTTTGACATGACATTTGTTGATACTAGGTCTTTGCCTTGCTTTGAAATTCCATAACACTATCTATTGAGTTCATTCGAATACCATGAATGTTGGACAAATGTGTTGACAATGCATCCCCATTTTGTTACATATGCTTGCTAAATTTAGTCTAAGCCAAGTAAAGCTCAAAGTATAATCTTTCAATATGTTGGGGTATACTACCATACCAACATACATGATGGATTCACTCATATCAATAGTTACCCATCTTGGCCTTATCTTACATCTAGAGCTATGAGATAACATAAACCATTAACTACTCATTAGAAAATCTATTATTTAGGAATAATGCAGGACAGCCATTTGTGATGAGTAAAAAAATTCCAATAGCCAGCATTAGGAGTGTCATAAGACAGTGCTTTAAAGTAAAAGCCAACTCTCTAATGTCCCTTTTGTAGACTATGAAGTAGTTAGAATCAACAATATAAGTTTAAAATTAGTATGAGATACCTTATTATACTTATTGTATCTATGGCGCCATGAAATTCAAAATGGATATACTGAAAGTATCAGTCATCATATGTGAATAGACTAGATAGGTATTAAAGCAATCTTAATTGCACTAGTTAGGTTCATTTGAGACATGAAAAAAATAGACTTTCATTAGCAATGAAGTAACACAAAGAGCATTTAAGATAGCGTTATACCTGTAAAAATTACACACCACTCTTAAATAATACTTTAGAATCTTCTACACAATGTTTGTACAACACATGATCAATATTAAGGTGTGACAAGTAGCACATATATTGTTGAAAGAGCCAGATTCATTGTTGTGTGACGGCATGACTTTTGAATGTACTTGTGTGTATATTGGGCCTTATGGCAATCTTTCCATAATGTGACAAGTCTATAGTGACTTTGTGACACAATATCCAAAATCTCTTCACGTGACTCTTTTCATATATATGAAAATCAGTGTTCTCTTTGCCGCTGTTTGTGATAAGGTAATACAAATCCTACATTAGGTACAATAATAACACACATATATAGTTACAAAGGCTACTATGAAATCACACATTTCACCAACTATTCTTAGCAACATTTTGTCACTCCAACAATCAACTGGTATTTATACATAGATATCAAATCATGTGACACATGACTACCTCACTATACAAACATGTGTGGTTTGTTTTGGTGGGATGGTGGCAAGTATTAGCCTTTTACCTTGGATATAAATCTGGTTGCTGTCATTTTGTACTGTTAATATGTTTGCCATTTTTTATAAAAAAGATTTATGTTATAAGAGTAAACAGTATAATATTGACTCGTGAGTCTTCAACAGTTTAATCTCTCTCTCTCTCTCTCTCTCTCTCTCTCTCTCTCTCTCTCTCTCTCTCTCTCTCTCTCTCTCTCTCTCTCTCTCTCTCTCTCTCTCTCTCTCTCTCTCTCTCTCTCTCTCTCTCTCTCTCTCTCTCTACACATGCCCATCAATTAGTTGAATGCATGAATGAACCAATTAATGTCTCTCTTGTACATGACAATTTGGTGTTCAATAGATAACCACATGAGAGATGAGTATATTACACATCCAACTTTCAAATGAAACATCGAGAAAGGTGAGGTGGTATATACAAAAGGATCTTAGATTGACAATATGCTTATGCATGTGCATGCGCCCACACACACACATGCGCGCACGCGCCCACACACACACACACACACACACACACACACACACACAAAGAGATGAAGCTCTCAAAATGACATGATACTACTCAGAAGACAAGCATAACAACTTCTCCACTAATCTAGAAAAATGAGAATGACTTCCAAATGATGTACATGGACAATGAATTTTTCTTTGTATTTCTATAAAAATCTTTGCATATAAAAGATAATATAGAATGGTGTATTGTCAGCCAACCTCATGTAGTATGTGTCAAACATGCAACAGGTCTCACGAATCATTCTACAAGTGTCCACTCTTGTCATGCATCATGTGTCAAACATGCAAGGGGTAACAAATTTCAAACCATGTTACTATCAACTTGACTTACAACCATGTAGACAATGACCAATTTCACATAAGAAAGACTTTAGCACAAAAAATCTGTTGACTAGTTCTCTTGATTTGATCCACTTATGATCCACAGATGGCTAGTTTGTCAGCGAGTTTGGATTCCTCTCCCAAATCCGAGTTCCTGCAAGCAAAAGCAATGTTGTTCTGATGTATACACCCTCACCTCTTCAAAGCATGAAGCTCTGATACCATGTGAAGTTTTTAGCACTTATGAACTTCACCACACACCCTACAAGATCTTACTGAGGTGTTGTGATTGCACAAGATTGACCAAAGAACAGATTACTTGAAAAATCTAAGGCAAGAGCACAATGGCATACAACAGACTAAAAAAACTAACTTCTCACTATGAGGATTCAATGTCAAAAATAATTCTGAGTGCTTAGTATGGGAAAAATAGCCTGCTCTCAGGTAGAGAGAGAAGAAAAAAACTAGAATACTCGAGTAGAGAGAGAGAATGAGTTCAAAACACCAAAATCTCATTATTCACAATATGGCAAAACATGCCAAGCTTTCCCTACATCAAAGTGGCTCGAGTTCCTAGAGTGGTGTTGCATGGAAAGTCCACTTAACTCAATTAACTCAACTACCAAGGATCCACATGTGTAACTACATGCATGGATATTACATGTATTGCAGTCAACTCATAAAATTGCCTAGACATGTGTAGATCACAGAAACCACTTTGCATGTTGCATGCATTGATTGCATGTTGCTTGCATGCATACTGAATGACATTGCATGCTATCTAAACTTTTGCATGACATAAAATTTGAATCTACCTAACTCAAACTCGACCTATTCTAGAAGGTTATGTGCTCAATTCACATACCTTTATGTACAACATAGTTTACAATGGACATAATCATGGACATGGCCTCAAAACTCGAGATAGGAAGATATTTTTTACTAATCTTCACAGCCTTGACTCTGTTGGTCCTATTCATCCTGCGGCACGAGGATCTCAATCCAGATATATCATTGTTGCAACTGATTATATGACCAAGTGGGTTGAAACAAAAGTAGTTTGAGTTGTAGATGCAAAATCTACAGCTAAGTTCCTTTATGAACATATTATTATTAGGTTTGGATGTCCTATCGACATTGTAAGTGATCGCGAAACACATTTTGTGAATGGAACGATAAAGTATCTATTGGAAGACTTTTTTGTTATTCATCGGTTTAGAACTACGTATTATCCGAGGGGTAATGGTCAAGTTGAATCTTCCAATAAGATTCTCTACAACATTATGACAAAAATGGTCGAAGCAAGTAATTCTGATTGGGAACATAAGTTTTACGCAGCAATATGGGCACTTACAAAGGTAGTACGAATCAAACGCCATTCTAGCTTGTCTACGGTCAAGATGCAATTATGCCAATTGAATTTTTAGTACCATCCCTACGCATAGCGGCAACGAAACGGTTGGATGATGCAAAATCCTTACAGATGCATCATGCGGCTTTACAAAAACTGTGTGAAACTAGATTGATGGCAGTTTATGCATTAGCAGTAGAGAAAGCTCGCCCCAAGGCATGGCCCGATCGCCGATTACACAAAAAAGATCTAAAGGAAGGAGATCTAGCACTAATGTATAAGATGAAACTGATCAAAGGCAAATTGAAGCTTACAAGTGAATGACTGTATAAGGTGAAAGAAATATTGAATTATGGAGTGGTTATTTTAGAACATTTGGATGGAAAAAGATTCGACACTCTGGTGAATGGCAACCGACTACGCAAGTTTTGGCAACCAAATCAGCCAGTTCAACCAGAATGATCCAACACCTTATCAGTTTTATTTTTATTGTTTAACAATCTCATTCTTTTTATGATTTGAGTGATTTTGTTTTCGAAAAAGACAAAAAAATAAATTTAAAAAAAAGAAGAAAAGAAGAAAAGAGAATGATGAGCAAAAGTCAAAAAGAAGTCATCAGAGTGGAAAAAATGGAAGGAAAGTATTCTCTGGAAATAATTTTTGACAGAAAATGTCTTTGGAAATCACTTTTTGGGTCATATTTTGAGCATATATTCAGATGTCAGACATACCTATACTGAAATGGGCGAAGGTTATTTTCTATAGTACTACCTAATTTGCAATTAGCAGTATTATGCCTTTTTGGGAACCTTCGTCGAGCATCAAAACATCATTATGAAACGTCGCCAACATGCTAGATGGATTCAAAATGCCAAAAAAATATAGGTTGGCCATAGGTTCAAATTTTCAAAATTTGCATTTATTACAGTACCTAGGTGGATGATGTCCTTAGGCGAAGGATGAACCTTTGCCATATCTGAAAACTCTTCACTGGACCAGTTCAGTCTTTTAGAAACCTTCGCTGAGATTTTTGCAACCTATTTCAATAGTACTGAACATGCCTGCAAATTTTTGTCCAGGTTGAATAGCCAAACTAGTACATTATCTAATGGACTCTCCAAATCAGCCTATAACAGGGCAAAATTCGAATTCATTTCTCACTTGTGCTAGCGAAGCTCTTGCAAAAAATTTCAAAGATCAAAATTTTCAAACTTTCTACACTGCTTTCTGATATAGTCTTGTGCCAATTACTTTCAGTTTTGACTTTTCTTCATCATGTCTTCTACTGATACCAGCCAGTCTCTACACTATGTCATTCATCGTGGCGTTCCGACCAAGACGGACATCATGATACTCCCTAGCACAAACATGGTGGCTCAATGGATGAACCTTGCTGAGCCTTTTCTCACCGCAATGGGGATCCACGAGCGCGTCTTTTCTGGGAAAATCAATATGGATTTCATCACTATGGCCTTTAGCACATGGACCGAGGCCAAGTCTAAGTTTTACATCACCGACCAGACCGCTACACACAAGGTGAATGTAACTGAGGCCACCCTTGCAGCCATAGGCATACTTTTGGAAAACAGCCTTCGCCTAATCATAAGCACGCTAAGAGTGTAATAAAACCTTTTATTGACACTTATGATGAACTATACTGGACTAATGATGACTACCTAGTTGAATCCATCCGAGAGCCATGCTGCTACCCAGATACTTCCTGATGGTTGGCAACCTCAGGAAGGAACGCATGTCTTCTCAGATCTTACATCGCATTGTAGAGTCCAACTACAAGATAGGATCTTGACCCTTAGAGCCTCATAACTGGTACAAAATTATATTAAGAGAATTGAAGAGAGCCATCAAGGAAAATTTCAAGATCATTTGCATTCCATCCTACGACCATGATCGGTTGCTTCTCCTACACTCGTTCAGATGGGGATCACCAGTGCCTACATTCCAACGAGTGGAGAAAAACCTACAATTGCACCGGTAAGTCATTTTTTAACCTACCTATTCTCGTCGTGGATCTACTACTATCAAAGAAATGACAAGCATTAGTATCGATATTATGCATCGCTGCTAGCATAAGAAATTTTGTTGGATTTTTGGATGAATAAAGTATGCTATCCATCACTACTACCATCACTGCTATCCATCGCTACTACCATTGCTGGCCAAAATCAGTGATAGGAAGTGGAATCGCTATCATTAAATGTTGAATGATATCCCATCACTATCATTTAGCAGGGCATCACTATCATGTAGTGTTGAATGATTGAATGCATGATATAGCAATATATGCTAGCTATCCATCGCTGCAAGGATCTGGTGTAGCGCTACCCAGATACTATCATGATCATGCATTATCGCCGCTCAGTTATCATAGAGCAATCCATCACTGCTAGAATACTAGTATGCACTCCATTGTGGCCAGATACCATTGAGGAGTCCATGCTATGGATAGTTATACTTCTGAATATGAATGGTACTCCATCGTCACTATACCAGCGATACTTCCACATTATGATCTATTATGATATTTTTTATATACACAAAACTATTTGTTGTGCACATCACTGATGGAATGCCAAAAGTTTGGTAATAGATATTGTCTAACGAAAAGCCACATACCGTTCTTTATCTCTGACCATGAAGAGCTCTCTACAAAGATATGACTATTGATGATTGTTGCTACTATCTTTGTCTCTCACAATTTAGCAGCAAAGTAGCAAAAGGTAGCACGAAGTACATATTATTTTGTCCAGAAACTGAAGGAGGGGTACACCTGTTGCTGTGTGTACCATATACAAATGATATATATTTTAAGGAGACATTTAATCATATGAGACAAAACAAATTTGGTCATCATGAAAAGGATCATGCCTGCACATGTTCCATCTACTGCAGGTGCCACCTACTAGTAGCTGGCATAATCTTGGCGTGAGAACTAAAATAGCTCTCCATCCAAGATATTGTGTGAGGTGTCAATATCAAAAGGGTGGAAATGGTTCGTGGAAGTGAGCAATTTAGTAGCTATAGTCATTTCACCATGCTTTACTATTTTAAAAATTCGGGTATAGATAAAGGTACTGATAGCAAAATTGTGCAATGTGTTTTGATTGTGAATGATCTTGTTTCTTTGAGATGACTTGGAATTTTTAAATATGTAGGTAAGGTGAATGAAGCCCTTAGAGTGCATCGAGAACAACAAGCTGAAGAAAGAGCAAGGTTAACAAAGCACAAAAAAAACATGTTGGAAGTATCATGAGAAGTATGTTGGAATTGTTATTGATGGCATTGAAAAAAAAAGACTTACCTTCCACACTTTGTAAGAGTTTTGCTCAAATGCATCTCATTGGGTCTCTTATCTACCATCGAGCACTTCAAGCTCGTGTATTCTTGACCTATCCAAATGTTCATAATGATCATAACTTGACAATTACTATTTTTCATTATATAATTACAAACTGGGAAGGTGTTTTACCCCAAGTACTATATTTGCAGTTTCATAATACGGTTAGAGAAAATAAAAATCAAACGTTGCTCGTTTATCTTATATGTTTGTGGAGAAGGAGATCTTCGAAACAATTAAGGTTGGATTTTTGGGTAGTCTTAGATTCAACAGAATGATTCAACTCCCCTTAAATTTTTACTTATATGTATATAAAAAAGCCCTCGACTTCTATGACTATTTCTAGGTTACCACTTGTCAGAAAAAGACAAATTTCACTCAAAAAGACGTACTATTATGATGTGCTTTGATGTTTCCACCTGAGCGGTTATAAAAGGAGTAACTTCTAATAGATTTTTTTTAAAAAACCCTTGAAATAATTCTGAAACTATGTCTGATTTTTTATGCATTATTTGGACCGAATTATTAGAGTCACCTGACAAAAACAATATGTACTTCTTGTGAAATGGATAACAATTGAGATTCAGTGTAGACAATTCTAGTTCGCACAATAATTTTCATGTATTAACATAGTAGTTGTTGTGGATGGATGTAGGTGTACATATTTTTCTCAACTTGGAGGTTATTGCTTTTTGTTAGGATTTTAGCAAATATAATACTCTGACTCTTTATGAATTCTTATACTTTTTGAGAATTCATATTTTTTTGTTGCGATAAATCACACCTTGTGTAGTATATTGTAGGTTTAAACACAACACTCACTCATTTTTTTTAAGCTGGAGAGGATTCTCTTTTATTTCCATCTTTTGATGGGTTGACTTGCCTTGTTGATTGACTGACAAAAAAAATGTTATGTTGCTTTTTCAAAATTATTGTTGGCATTCTGAATTACTTACCTTGGGATATGCCTCACCCCTTATTGCACCAATTCCACACATGCATGCATGCATGCACCCACATGCGCAAATGCACGTGTGTGTGCACATACACACACACACGCACAAAATTGCATGACGAGAAAGGAAAAACTACTTTACTATCCTATTTCCAAGGTATATAGCAAGGTACTTTCTCCTTTCTTGTCTTATATATATATATATATTTATTTATTTATTTATATATATACATACATACATATAAGCCCAAATCCATTGAGAAAGACATCCACTAGTTTCTCCCAGACCGTTACTATGGAGATTGAAGTTTCAACAATCTAAAATAAAGAAAAAAGAGTTGCAATATATTTATAAGCCCTTGGAGATCTATCCAAATGGTACACATTAGTGTTTGAGAAGAATCTTGATACAATTCGTAGCATGTGGTGAGTCCACGCTCTCTACAAGTGGATCCCTCATATGTTCTAATGCCAAGAAGGAACCAACATCACATAGACCCATACACACACAAGGATAAAATGAGGAAACTGCAATAGCATCATGCACATTGTATTAGCAAAATAAAAGAGATCACACCAAAATAGTGACTACCCTAACCCCTAACTATTAGAATCCTATTGATGGCCTCACTAACCTCAATGTCAACATTAACTAAGTAGAAAACAATATTAAGCTAAGTTTACACCCACTCAACAAGCCACCAAGCTTTTCCAATATACTCACCCCAAGCGCATTAAACTTATCTATATGTCCATAAATGGCACTCCCTATTGATGTACTCACTAGCTCAATGTTAACACTAGTGAAGTAGAAAACAATATTAAGCTAAATTTATAAACACAAAGTCATGATTCATGCAACGTGCCTCTCAAGCCATGTTTGCAAAAAGACTCAGATGGATCGCAATTAGATGCTGAAGGTATAAATCAACATAAGTTACCTGATGGATATCAATAAGGAGCTGAAGGTATGAATCACCATAAGTTACTAATTTTCCTTCGTGGCGAGTTTTTGATTTAAAACTGTTGACACCCTAATCATTCAAGTTTATATGATGAAAAGAATAAGAAAACTGATCAACAGACGATGATATTCCTTTATATAATGACAGTTTCAACGTTATCTACTTCCCGAGCGTAAATACAAACTATATGAATAGCAGGTTATGATGGGGATTGCGAATAGTCCATAGATGAGTTGCTCGTCATCATTTCTTGATACTTATAAGACCATAACTTTTTCCTTTTTCAAAAGGCAATAAATTATAGTGACCAGGACAAAGACATACGTTTATGAGTTTTGGCCGTTGCATATATACTTTAGAATTACGGTTTCAATCTAAACTGCTTGGCTTCAACTCAAGAAATGCTAGGGTGGTCACCATTGTTTTAATAAATTTCTACGCAGGCACATATGGACAGGATAAACACGCATCTTATAATGAGCAAGGATGTAAATTAGTAGTACATGGCATGTCTTGTATCAAAATAGCTAGCACGGAGACTACTCTTCCAGCTTAATAATCAAGCTCACTGGAATTTACACGCGATTGGTGCTGCCTGCGAATGATGGCATTCGTGTGAATTCATAAATCTGTCTGTGACAGAAATCATGCAATCATTCTTTATTAACTGAAGCCGTATCAGCGGGTGGTGGTTCAGCAGATCGTGGTGCTATGGCGACGTGCTGGACCGACTCGTCTCCCGGCATAGTCACGTATACAGCCTGAGAACAATGTCAGAAGCACTACAATCGGTGAGGATCAACGAAGTAAATTATGCCAGCTTTATCCAGAGATGATTTTGCAATGTTTACTTAAAATGCTTCAGATCTAGTTTCGGTACTTTAGAGTGATCACAGACATTCTACTTTAGACAGCTACTTACAAGTATCAAATCACTAGCCCTAAATGGAATCTAGCGATTGGAAGGACAACCTGGATCGACAGTCAGTACCTTGCGTTCTGGCCCGAAATGAAGAACGAGCTGTATGCTGTCTTGATCTGCAAGGACAACGCATTCTAACGCTTGCCTGTAGAAAAAACACCACCACAAAAGAAGCCCCAATATAAGCAGACCCACGACGACTAAGTTATGAACTGCCAGTGGCGCGCTGCTGAGAGTTTGCTGATGGCTTTCAGACTGAGGTATGCTCTTGGAAAATATGGGAGTATACATAGCGCCTTGGACGGGCTTCCCTGATTGAATAGGCAAATAGAGCGAGCGAGCGAGAGAGAGAGAGACAGAAAGAGAGAGATCACCTGATGGTGCTTCCTAATTTATAGGTATGCTCTTTTGTCATGGTTTCTGTTCCGGGCAGCCTAAACCGCACAAAGGAGCGAGAGGGACAGGCGGACTTTCATCGGTGGATGCTCAATAAGTGTGAATCCCAGCGTCCAACGCCATGCTTTTGAGATTTTTGGTGTGGTGGAAGGCCTTGGTGTAGGGCCTTCCATGGAGGACGAGGGCATGAGCCACGCCCTCGGGCAGGGCCCCAACTTGCACGGAAGGCCTAAGGCCCTCCGGCCTTCCACAACTTATTATGGAAGGAGCCAAACAAAGGTCATTCCGCCCGGTAAGGATTTCCAGAATTTTTTTAGGCGAGGCCCGGAGGGGCCGAGCCTAAAAATTTTTGGAAATCCGAACCGGGCAGAATGGCCTCTGCCCGGCCCCTTCCATTGTGTAATGGATTTTTGGACCCTTTTTAAACCAATCCTTAGCTGCCACATGGCAGGTGCAAGCAAAATCAGCACCAAAAAAAGTTGAGACCAATTCGATGCTGCCACATGGCAGACGCAGGCAGAATCTGCACTAAATTTAAAAAAAAAAATAGGTGACTATTCTGCTTTTTAATCTATTCAGAAATGGGCTAAATAGTCACAAAAAATCCATTACGTAATGATAGGGGTGAGGGAAGTAATAGCATGCTCATGACGAGAGAGAATAGATTATGTCAGAGAGAGAGAGAGAGAATGGCAATTCATGAGGAGAGAATGGTAGATTTCAGAAAGAGAATGCACATTCCACTCCTGGAGTTGCCTTCAAACTATAGAGAAAACCCGGGTCCCGAGTGCCTAGTATCACAGCGGTCTGGAGCCTTGAGTTTTGATTCACATTTAGGTGGTCAGCTGACAATTAGGTTTGAGAACATTACTTGTGCAAACAAGTGCGATGTGGCTAGCCACATGGCCTGAGAGCATAACTTGTGAAAACAAGTGTGATGTGGCCAGCCACATGGCCTGCCTTGGCATGGAGAAATATTACGGCTTTGATAATGTATATTATTTTTAGTTTTAAAGAAATTGAAACTTGCATTAATAAATCTGAAAATATTGCTTCCACGATGCTTTATTCAATGCGTGTATATGTGAAAGATGATGAAATTAGACTATGTTCCTTGCGAAATGTCATCGGTTGGATTTATGTCCACCACTACCTTGTACATATTTTATGTTGATTTTGAAAAGTCAAAAGGCTTCCAACTCAAGTTCTAGTGAGATGGTGACATGAGTCATAAAATGTAAGGATTGGTATTTTGCTGGTATGCATCAGAGAAAATTAGAGCCCAACGAGGGCCTTATAAAAAATGTCTTTTTATTTTTTTCCTCATTTGCGTTGCCATGTGGACCAATAGAAACTCTGATATCAGGCTTCTACGTAACATAGATTTTTTTAAATATAAATAAAATGAAAAAATTTTATAAATGTTTCGTCGGGTAGTGTGTGTGGAAACGCTATTGGATGTTGAGACCTGCCCTTCCAGCTCATCATTGCCCGAAGAGATCCAACCAAATTAAAAAATGAATATGACAGGAGGCTATGCAAGGTCTAATTGAGTAAATCGATGTAGAATTAATGTGAATGACTCGTAGAGTCATGGTTTACTGCCAAAAGAAGAGTTACCGTTCATAGCGCCAAAAACTTCAGTGTTTTAAAAAATTTCTTACACAATTTCATATTCATAGCTTCTACACATAACGAATGGTGCCATCAACAAAAACATCTTCCTCAATCGATTATGTGCTCATTAGGGGATATTAGAACTCAAAATGGTCCCTTTGTCAAAATGTTTTTTTTGACTTCGCCTGCTTTCAACACTTATGTCTCCCAATCAATGGTGTCCATATGTGACGAACTGTAACAGTGGTTGACGGACGGAAATTGTTTTTGCCTTTCCTGGCCAAATTTTCGTGATTTTCAAATATTCCGTCGAGTAGAACAAACAATTGTGATTGGACCACAGTTACTCCTCGAATACTCTTTTGATGCCCGTCTTTGTACACTCGAGGTTGATTTGACGTCAATAGTCGTAAATTGTAGTTAACTAATCCTTGTAGTTTAGGAACTTCTTGTCATTCTTAGGTATACCTCTTATGATCACACCTATATTCCTGATAGAAATGGCTTAGTGGGTAGATTAGAGCGATATCATCTACCAGATTTTTCGAGTGAGGAATGGATTTCTCCAGATTCAGCAATTTTAGAAATTTTTTTATCTAGACTTTTTATGGATATTCAGAGTATATTGGAAGAGCAGTACGATATCGCGAGCTCCTCAGGAGTCAAAGACAACCATCGTCTGATTAGAAACTGAGGAGTCGTAGACGTCCGTGTTCTGATCAAAGTGAGTAAACAAGTGCGATCAAACAACGATGAAAGTGCATTCAATCACAACAAGCATTCATTTATGTTATACACAGATAAAAACGTGTTGCTGTTATTTTACACTGAAGCACAATACAAATACAACCAAAAATTGACAACTTAATTGGGAGGCTCCAATTCTACATCTCATGGACGGAGCAACCACTAATTTGTGCTTGGATGATCTATTTTTTGATTTCATCTGTGTATAAATTACATTGAATGTTTTGTCAGCTAATTGAAAGGCCGTTGTACTTGGAAGTATATGGCTTCTGTGACAACTGTACATAGTGTATACGGTCAACAAATCAAGATTGCTAACGCGGATGAGGATGTCGCAAAATCTCTCACTTCACATTTTACGTGAAGTGGTTTTCTCTCACTTCACAAATTATGGGAAGTGGTTGGGAACGTTCCTCGTTCAATTTTAGATGACCTTCAGCATTTTGCTCTCTCTTCAGGTTTTTTTTGCAAAAAAGCCGAAGGTGGCTTTAAACAAGTTTTAAGGTGCCCTTAGAAATTTGAAGGTGCTCTTAAAGTGGCGAAGATCTCTTTAACAGTTCAACTCTTTCGCTCTTTTCGGGAAAGCCAAAGATGCCCATAAAACAAGTTGAAGGTGCCCTTTAAAAGTTGGTGAAGGTGTCTTTAGCAGTTTAACCCTTGAAAATAGAGTACCTTCTGGAATTTTCTCTCTCTCTTCGCATTTTTTGGAAAAAATGTGAAAAAGAGGTGAAGATGTTGAAAATACTTAAACTATTGAACTGTGAACAAGTTGACTTCTTCAAAATAATTGAATGGAAGAAGTCGAAGGTAAGTGTTGTAGTTTTCCGGAAAGTGCGAAAAATGTGAACTGCGACACTTAGTGTCTTTCTGCAGACTATTCAAAAATAATGTAAATATGTAGATTTTTTCTAAATGCAAGTTTTGTGGAAGTCCTTGAAGATGGCCAAGTCTTCAATGACTATAAGTTATTAAGCTTAACATCTGAACTTAAAAGAATAATGGGATTGGTTACCCTTTGTTGGAGATCAGCCAGAAGTCCGTTGTAGACGTTTTTCAAATAAATTGGCTGTCTAAGTTATGGTTCACCAAGGAGGCAACTGTGGGCTTAATTTCCAACAATATTGGATCAACGCACGTCCTTGTTGGAGCGCCTCCCACTTCAATCACTCTCACACGTCTAATCGATATCGGCTGAATGATCTGCCTTTGGAATCCGTTCTGAATGAACCATTGCCCAAAATTTTTTTGATATCTTGTTTGTTCTTAAATAGGGCAAGGGAGAGACCAATTATGACTCTCGTGAACGATTTTAAACCTGATGCATGGACTAAAGCTAATGATTATTCGGCTATTAAATATCCAAAAATACTCGGACAGGCCTATGATTATTTGGACATGCTAATGATAGACTTTTTATGGTATTGTGATGCAAGTACAATAGTGTATCTCTCTGATTGGTGGATAGATGATTGGTGGACAAATGTATGACTGTGATTAATGGGAAAGGACTATAAATATGGGCACCACCTGATTTACTGAGTTTCCGTGATCTTTTTTTCATAACTCCATTCTTATTTTGATATCAGTCTCTTCCTATACAACATCGATTCAACGCACGCCTGTTGGTTCCAAACACCCCGATCATAATCATTCACGTGCATTGAAGCAATATCGGCCTCTTCCAATGGAATATCGAATCAATGCTCACCTTGTTCAAAAGTCCCCGATCGGAATCATTCACCCGCGTTGAACCAATATCAGGTTCAATATAGCTAGTTCCTCTAAGTCCGCAGAAACAAGCTTCTAGATTTTTTGAATGCCAGTGACATTCCATCAAAGAAACTAGAGTATTTTTCAAGTATTTTTTTTGCACTTTTTGATATCGATAAGCTAGTTTATGAGAATCGTTATAATTTACTTGCTCTTCTTGATAATTTTTCTCAAATTATTAGTACTCCTATTAAGGATATAAATAGTTTTTGTTTCATTCATTTTCATGAACTTGTACATTCCTAGCCATTCTCTAAACACAAACATGATAGAAAGTATGCAAACTTGCATGAAAATTATAAGAGAAATATATATTGTGATATTCACAAAAGAAAATATTGCCTTCTAATCAAAGGTATGGCGTTTGTCTTTTATATATCCTTTGAAATTCAAGATGATGAGTTTGTTGGATCTTCTATTGTTCCCATGATTGAAGCATCTGTATCTGCTCCAGATGATCTAGATGAAGTAGATACTAATAGGGGTTGAATTTGAAGCTTCTATGACTTCAAATTATCAGAAAACTCTCCCTCATTCTATAATCCTCTCTAACTCTCTTCCATTTGCATCTCCTATCAATCCATTAACTCTACTCGATGTTCCAGTATAATTTATAAATAATGATAGCTATATTTCTTTTAATGATATAGAAGATGTTTTGAATATGAGAGGATGAAATCCTCTCAATTTTTGCACCAAATTTATCAGAATTTTTTGACATTATTGATTACACATATAATGACCTTGAAAGTGAGATAGATTATGATAAAGATGGCTATTGGAAATCTGGCAATGAGGCATTGGAGGCCATTATTGAGAAATCAAAACCCTATGAAAAAACTTTGTCTACAGAACAGGAATTTTTGAAATTCCAAAAAAAATATCTCCCAAGGACTCGGTATATCTCCTCGGACAATGTAGAGGCCATTGGAGAACATGACATTAGCAGAACAAAACGTCGTTGAATACGATGATGATGATCTAGTAAGTAGATATTATATTGGTATTGATCTTGTGCAGTTTTTTTAATTCAAACACTATGTTGAAGTTTGAGTTTGCATTGTTATGTATCATTCTAAATTTATTTTCTTGACTCCTTTACAGGATGCTATTGAAATAGATGCCTTTGGTATGAGACATGGAGGCGTCCGAGATGTATCAACCAGGAGAAAGGATGTGTCTCTATCTCATTATTTGAAAAACTTTCAAAATAATGAGATTTGTATATATTATTCATGTTTTAATCCATATGCTACCACCATCATTATGGCTATCAAGTCATTATATGTTTGTTTAGGAGGCCATAAGTACGCCAAACAAACATATAAAATATTTTTTGTGAAAAGGGATTTGGCCATTAAAATACTGGGTTATACTCCCAATGAAACTACAAAAAGATCATCAACAATGGCCCTTTATTCGGGTTACATTGATATGAGCAAAAGAAACAATTTAGAATTTTTGGATCCATATGAAAGGAGATTATTCCTTCATGACAATACCATCCGTCTAAATCTAGAAGAGGATGATGATGAAAATTAAACAATCTTTTGTAATAGATTACTTATATATTACAAGGATCTCTCTTTGTTATGAATTTGATTGCCTTATGCAAAATCATAACATTGGTGAGTTTAGGTTACATCAGTAGAAACAAATATAATCATGAATGAGATAAGTACCATATAGTGAAATAGATCAGTACCATGTAATGTGTAACGTAATCTTCTCCTCAACAATCTCGTACAAATTTTACAAATGTGGAGCAATGATTTTGCAAAGTACTCATATCTTCTTATGATAGGTTTTATTTCTTGATGACACCTATGGGTTTGTCTAAGTTGTTCCACACTTGTCCCTTTTCCACTTGATTACTTACTTCTAGTGTTCATGTGGCTTGAACAATTTCTTTTCAAATTTCGTATCTAACACTAGATTCTTTGCATGTGTGATTGGATAAGAATCTTCTTTATTTAGAACCTCCAATTGATGGCTTACTAGAAACCTTTCCTTTTTTCCTGGAGAGTCTATCACTTTTTTCAATGGTGACATTTCCTTTGTGTACGTAGTCCTGTCTTTGAAAGAACTTCTTCCTGAATAGCTGCTTTAGCCGCAGACTCCGGTATTCCATGCAAGGACAATATGCAGATAAATAAGTTTTTTAGTAATAATACGAACCTCAGCATGCAATGTGCATATGTGAACATTTTTTAATGGAATTGGTATGACACTTTCCATATTTGGATCTTCTGCTTCTCATATTGGGCCAGTGTTTCGTCATCCCAAATTCATATTGTAGCAATCTTTCATGCAATAAAGACATGGATGCTTTGATGTAGCCCCATGAGAGACATTATATATATATTTCAATGTTTTCAAATCATCTGCAAGGTGCCATTGAATTACTTCCATGGTTTTCGACTAAAAATTTCTCACCCTCTAAATGTCTCTTTATAATCTCGCATAATTTGTTTGTGAAAATATCCATGAAAGTATTTTATGGTTCTCTTTTAAGACCTGTAGAGAAGCAAATAAAGCATGACATGTTAATAAAAAATGAATAAGTATAAAATGATGATAACGATATTGAAAAAGAAAATTGAATTGTATACTTGGAATGCCGCCAACCACCCACCATCATCTGTATTCGAAATTTTGTTCATCAAAAGACACACTCGTTCCAACTTTTGACCTTTGATAATTTCGGATTCATCCAATTTTATTACAATAATGATCTTTCCATTTACTTGATGTTCGTCTAGTTTATAGAATCGAATAATGTATTTTAGAACATTTTCAATATCAAGAAAAATATTATTGCAATCGTTGTAATTGAACTCACCATATTCTGAATAGTATAACTCAGTTGTATGAAGTGGTTGGCCAACTAGTTTGAACATTACGTCATTATAATAATTTCTTGCTAATCTTACCCGATAGGGATGAGGAAGATATGTTTATTTCACCATCGATTGAGAAATTACACACACACACACACACATATATATATATATAGGTATAAATATCACTCACCTATCCCACTTGTAATGTTTTGAGTGTCCCCAGTTTTCCTCTCTGACCCACCTTATGCTCCTAAATCATGCACTCATGCCCCTCAATTCAGAATAAGGTCAATGCCCATTTTTCTTTCCACAAAGCGCATAATGCATGGTATAGATGCAGTCATTCAAGCTTGCAGCAAATGTTTCAAAACATTCTATGTCTAAAATGATGCATGTGATATGTGTGTATGAGAGGTTTGTCTCATGTCTTGTCATCATCGAGGGTATCTAGTAACTATGCTGCATTAGATTGCACATACATATTGATTATACTGAAGGGTTTTTTTTTTCTATTTTTTCATTTTTATTAAAGAAATGTTAGCTCACTAAATTATAGAATCTACAACCATAACCAAAAGATCAACAAAAAACCAACTAAAAACTACCCTACTAACCCTCACTCCCTAAGGACAAGGGTGGATTTTCATAACCTTATAAATCATCCAGCATCAATCTTATTGTCTAGACATTCACCATGCATTTCAGCCCTGATAGATAAGCAAGTTTCTTCCCTCTTATCTCTTTCAGATATGCAAGAAATTTCATAGGTGGACAAAAGGTGTGGATCCCATCCCAAAACTACTTGTTGATATGGACCTTGATGGTTGTCTTGATCATCCAAACTCAAAGGTGGAGGTAGAAAAATCTTGCTGGTCATGTTGAACATTTCTCCTATACCATAGGGGTCATCATCTTCCTCTAAGGTCATATCCAAATTAGGAGATACAATATTATCTACATCATCCCCAGTACTCATCTGAAAAGCCATGTTTCTCATTCTAGGATAATACTGTAATTCTTTCCCCATCAGTATCAGAGTCAGCATCATAATTCGCCATTCGCTCATCCCATATGTATTCTTCAGACAACACTCTGTTGGTCTCTTCATCTATAAGACCTCCGATCGGGGGTATAGGTTCTTCTATTCCAACAATAGTCATCAAGGATAATCTGTTTCTAGGTTCAGTGTTCTTGAAGTCTGTGAAAGATTTCAGATCCTTAAGATCCAATCTACTTGAATGATCTTCGGTTAGAAAGAGAAATACCAATTTCACCAATGTAGAAAAATCAGCATCTACACACAATTTGAGATGCAAACACTAATAGAACTTGATCAAACTTGAATGAAATGATTATGTACTGTTGCTGTCCGTACAAAACCAGCAAGCTACTGTATGTCACACGTGTGGATCCAAAAATAGCAAATATAGATCATTCTACACATAGGATTGCAAGCAATCACCAAGATAGTGCACCAATGGATAGTAGAACCCAAGAGGACCATGTATAAGCATGAAATGAGATAGAGAAGAGAGAAGATGACTCTCTCCACGAGTTACATCCTTTTATAACAGGTCCAAACCCTATTTGGCCACTTGGCTTTCCCACCAAAATGCTAACCCTACCAATTTTGGGTCTAGATTCAATGTACCCAACTTATTCAAATTGAATCTACTTAAACTCGCATTCTATCTTTCCCACACTTTCAAAAAAGTGTCTATTCAAATGAAAGCTAGACTAATGAACTTTTAAAAGTCAACCTCTAAGTACAAGTTTTAGCCTCAATATGCCAAATATGAAAATATTGCAAAATGTGATGAAACTAGTTGAATCTTTCACACTCCCTCTTCAACTAGTTTTAGCATAGACTTTGATAATACTCCAAGTGAAGTCCTATGCTTCATGAACAAGTCTTTTCCCAATGCTTTGGTGAAGATATCAGCTACACATTCTCTTGAAGATACATGTTGAAGCTCCACCTCCTTTGCAATGACTCGCTCCCTCACAAAATGATATTGTATCTCAATATGCTTGCTCCTAGCATGAAAGATAGGATTGGATGCCATTCTTTGGGCTGATTGATTGTCACAAAAGATGATTGGGCTCTCTGAAAAATCCAGCAAGTGAAGGTCCTTGATCATCCTCTTGATCCATACCATCTCCTTTGTGCAATGTGTAAGAGCTTTGTACTCGGCCTCACTAGATGACAATGAGATAGTGGCTTGTTTCTTTGACATCCATGATATAGCTACATCACCTATGAAAATTCAATAAGAATAATGGATTTCCTATCCATTACATCTCCAGCATAGTCCGAATCTGAAAATCCAAAAAGATTAGGTGATGATCCCTCATACAATATGCCAAAATCTCGAGTTCCAATGATGTACCTCAAAACTCGCTTTCCTAGCTTCCAATGCTCCTAGCATAGTTTTTGCCAATAGAACTTTGATCCATCATAAGAATGATCTTCTTCCTAAGAATAGATCTCCTTTCAATGATCATGTAATGCTCAAAATAGAAACAACCATAATTGATATAAAGAATAGTGTCCACTTGGGATGCTTCACTATTTCTTACATCAATTTTACATGTAAAAATGTGACTAGAACATGAAGAATCAAATAGAATGTAAATGAAATGATTCCACCATGCTTCCAACTCTGAACTCTCTGGAAAAATACAGCAAACAAACAATAAATGTGAGTGATCAATTTTGCTTGCATGTCTCCTCCTCCTTTGTCCTTTGTTGCCTTGTATCCACCATGATACTCCATGAATGAGCCTCCATCTTCATCTTGCCACAAGAAACCATCAAACCTTGGAAATCCATGAGTAGGTGAGTACATTAATGATGCCAATCCAGCACCACATGACTCCATAAACCAAGTAGTTTGCACTAGTCCATCTTCAAGATCTACTTGACACAAGAAAATGACCATGAATTCACCAAAAATTGACAATCTCCAAGTATTGGCACCAAGTAGCTCAACACTTGAGAACTTAGCCATGGATGAGTGACATAATGAACCTCCAATAGCTTCATTTCCATCAGCAAAATCAGCCAAGAATTCTAGTACAAATCCAACATCAAAACAATGCTCATCAATGTAGCTAGTTTTACCATATCTTGACAATTTGCACACATCCACATGAAATTGCTCAAACATGAGATAGAAAAAGTAAAGTAAACTTGAACAACACTTCCTTGCTGCTCCTTTGACCTTACTTGAGTCTTCAATATGCTGCAAAAACAGATCCATAACACCCTTGCCAATTACCTCTCCTTTGATGCTCTTGACTAGCTCCAAATTGCCAACTTCCCTTTTGACTAGTTGAAGCGCTTTGAGATCAACCTCTTGATATTCAACTTGATCATCAAAGCCATTGAACAAAATTTGTTTTCCAGATCCAATACTTGATTTTACAGCAAGACAACATCCTTCCACTTGCATAGCTCCATGTACACAAGAAGATCTTCCAAAAGATGTTCCACTCTTCATAAGAGATCGATACTCAAGATCCATTGCTTGGATCCACTCCTCTTCTTTCCTTGCTTGATCTACACTTGTAGGCTCATCCAAAGAGGTTAGGAAAGCAACATAGTTTCTAGAAACTACTTGCTTACCCTTTTGATCATATGTGAGCCTTGAAGGTACTTGTCTTTCTCTTGATGTTCTCCTTGGCTTTTGACTTGATGAAGGTCCATCATCACCACCATCCAAAGTAGAATCCTTCTCATCAACATCAAGAATGTTAGAACCATCTACTTTACCATAAATCATGCTTGAAGACACCTTTGTAATATTCCCCTCATCAAAAATGACATATCTACCAACAATCACTTTGTTAGTAGAAGGAATGTAAACCTTGTAGGCTTTACTCACCTCACTATATTCAACAAGAATACCTCTTCTTGAAGATGGATCCTCCTTGGTCCTATCATCAAGAGTAATGTTGACATAGCATGTGCATCCAAAGGTTCTTAGAAAGTTGACACTCGGCCTCCTCTTGAATAGCATCTCAAAAGATGTCCTTCCATCCAAAATAGCACTCGGCCACCTATTGCACAAGAAATTGGCACACAACAAAGCTTGATCCCAAAATGGTTTGTCAAGATTAGCACTTAACCTCATAGCTTTAGCACTTTCACATAAAGTTCTATTCTTCCTTTCAGCCACTCCATTTTGTTGTGGGGTCCTTGATGTTGTATACTCCCTCTTGATCCCATGCTCATCACAAAAGGCCTTGAACTTGTTAGATATGTACTCGCCACCATTGTCACCTCTCAAGCACTTGATCTTTGTGGAGAATTGGTTCTCCCTTGCATTCTTGAACTTGACAAAGACATCATACACTTCATCCTTGCTCTTTAGTAGATAGATCCAACAAAATCTACTAAAATCATCAATGAATGTTACATACATCTTAGCTCCACTATTGCTAATTGTAGTAAATCCATGAATATCCGAATGTACAAGTTGGAAAGGCTTTGTAGATCTAGAAATAGATCTAGTATAAGGTAGTCTATGTGACTTAGACAAAGCACAAGACTCACAAACATGCTTGTCATTACTTAAGGAACTTCGAAGACCAATCACAACCTTCTTCCTTGCCATGACCTCCAATGACTTGAAGTTGAGGTGTCCCATCCTTTTGTGCCAAACCTCTTGAATAGAAATTTGCTCCCTTGCAACACATCCATCTTGGTTAGCAATAACACAAGCATCAAGTTTGAACAACTTCCCTTGCCTTTTACCTTTTCCAATCAAGACATCCTTCCTTATGATCAAACAAGCATCTCCATCAAACTCCACCTTGAGGCCCTTACTTAGCATTTGACTCACACTAAGCAAATTCTTGGTAATAGATGGAATAGACAAGACATCCTCCAAATGAACATTCCTATTTGTAGAGAGAGAAATAGGAATTGTGCCAATCCCTTTGATAGCACACTCACCATCATTGGTTGTGTAGATCACCCTCTTGTCATCTCCATATGCCAACAAAGAAGTGAAGTACTCTTTGTGAAAGGTCATGTGTGAACTTGCTCCACTATCAATCCACCAAGGATCTAGATCTCCATCATTAGCAAGCATACATGATGACATCACAAAAGCATCATCATTTGCATCTTGCACATCCAAACCATCCTCATCAAGAGTAAGATTACCTTGCTTGTCTCCTTGATCTCTCTTCTTCTTGTAGCACTCACTTGCAAAGTGTCCTTTGATGCCACAATAGAAGCACTTGAGTTTTGATCTATCCTTCTTTTCGCCACTTGAAGAAGCATCCACTTGATCTTGCCCTTTAGACCACTTGCTTTTGGTTTTGCCCTTGAATTTGCCCTTTGTGAACATAGCATCCTCTTGAAGTGTCGATGTAGATCCACCCCTTGCTTGAAGCCTATATTCCTCATTGATCAAGATCTCTTGAAGATCCATCAAACTTGGCAAAGTCTTTTGAATAGCAATACTTTGAACAATGTTAGCATGAGCATCCAACAAGCCATTAAGAATCACTTGAATAAGCTCTCCTTCCTTAATGCTTTCATCTATGCAAGCTAACTCATCATTCAATGCTTTCATTCTCAAAACAAAAGTACTTGGACTTTCTTCATTCTTTTGCAAACAAGAAAAGATTTGCCTTCTTAGAGTCAACACTCTAGAAGTAGACTTGGATTCATAAAGCTTCTTCAATGAATTCCAAGCTTCCAAAGATGATAAGCACTTACCAACTTCCTTGAGAAGTTCATTGGTAACATTCATCTTTATCATGTGTAGAGCCTTCTTGGCCCTCGTATCATACCTCAATTGATCTTGTTGTGTTGCTGGTCTCTCCTCCAAACCTACAACAATATCCAAAACATCATTCATCTCAAGAAGTGACTCCATCCTCACTTTCCATAATGAATAGTTACTTGAGGTAAGCCTATCATTGGCTTCCAACATGACTCCAATTGAGGTTGCCATGTAGCAATGACCTGATCTTCTCTTTCAACCTGTTTCAATGCACAAAGCACTGCTTTGAACAACAACAAATGATTTCAAAAGAAATCACCAAGATTTGAAACTATCTCACAAATTCTCTTCTAGCACTTATCCAAGCAAATCAACACATAGAATCATGGAATCTTGATCAACCTATGATCTATCCTCAATCTAATTACTTTTGCCACTTCCTAAGATTGAAACACACTCAAATGAAGTCCAGAAACCTCACTATCTAGAGATCCAATCAAAATTAGGGTTTTGACAAAATTACAAAAAATTGACTATTCCAAATCTACATGCAAATGCTGAAAATTTGATATGCAATCTATAAGCCACCACTTAGGCTGAACCAATGATCCAAAAATCGGCCAAATCCAGCATGTGAATTCAAAAAATGGAATTGGACAAGTATATTGACCTATTTAGTGTTTTGATCTACAAAAGATCCAATCTACAAAAGCAAAAAATCCGATTTTGGTGTAGAATCCTCACTAGCATGCTCTAGACTTGATATCTTCACCAAATCATTGATAGATCTGATTTCCTCCTTCATAACCTGAAACACAAGCTCTGATACCATGTGAAAGATTTCAGATCCTTAATATCCAATCTACTTGAATGATCTTTGGTTAGAAAGAGAAATACACTACCAATTTCACCAATGTAGAAAAATCAGCATCTACACACAATTTGAGATGCAAACACTAATAGAACCTGATCAAACTTGAATGAAATGATTATGTACTGTTGCTGTCCATACAAAATTAGCAAGCTACTGTATTTCACACGTGTGGATCCAAAAATAACAAATATAGATCATTCTACACATAGAATTGCAAGCAATCACCAAGATAGTGCACCAATGGATAGTAGAACCCAAGAGAACCATGTATAAGCATGAAATGATATAGAGAAGAGATAAGATGACTCTCTCCACGAGTTACATCCTTTTATAGCAGGTCCAAACCCTATTTGGCCACTTGGCTTTCCCACCAAAATGCTAACCCTACCAATTTTGGGTCTAGATTCAAAGTACCCAACTTATTCAAATTGAATCTACTCAAACTCGCATTCTATCTTTTCCACACTTTCAAAAAAGTGTCTATTCAAATGAAATTTAGACTAATGAACTTTGAAAAGTCAACCTCTAAGTCTAAAACAAGTTTTGGCCTCAATATGCCAAATATGGAAATATTGCAAAATGTGATGAAACTAGTTGAATCTTTCACAGAGTCTACCAGCCGCTTACTTGCTCCCTCACACTCTTCATTAGAGGTGTCTGCCCGTACCCTATCTTGGGTTACCCTCAGCCCTTTCTCCTCTATGAGTGTTTCTGCCTAGCTTATCGGGGGTTTCTCTCATTCCATTCTAATCACATCACCTGGAGAAATCATGCTACAATCTATTTGGGATCAACTCAAATTTTGTCTGGACTCGAGTACTTTCTCATTCATGATATCATGGCTTATCGGCTCACGTATTTGATATTCCGTATTCAAATAATTCTTCTGTGACAAACATTCATTCTTTGAATGGTCACACTTCCAGTAATATCTGCAAAAGATTTTTGGATATGCAGGTGTACTGCCTCCTACAAAAGTGGGAGTATTAACTGGTGGAGTCTTCAAACTAGAGACATTTTTGCATCATATTGGCCCTTCTTTGGCCAAAGTAGTATCAAGTTCTCTCAGTGGTTGTGGTGCAAAATCTGATACCTGTGTACCTGATTCTCGATCATCTCTAAATGTATGTTGACTTCTATGAGGAATCGAGGTCTCTATTGTCCTTGTAGTATTTCTAGTCCCATATGTGTCAATATAAGCTTGTTCTATATTGCTGGCTCTAGTCACAACCTCCTCAAAAGTGAAAACCTCAGATTGGCGTACAACCAACTGTACCTCGCTTCACAATCCTCTTAGAAAACAATCAAGTACTAGCTTTGAGGGTAATTCCATTGAAAGGCTTAGGTTCAGCTGGTGCACTAACTCTCGCAGTCATCTAGTGTATTGACATACATCTTTAATAGAATGTTGTTGTATTGTAGATAGTGCAAACATCATACTATCTACATTGTAATTGACTCTAAATTCTATCCTGATAGAACTCTTCAAGTGTAGTGATAGATGCCTTAGGGAGATTGTTGTACCATCTCCTGGCTATTCCTACTAAGGTAGTAGCAAACAACATCAGTCTATGCGCAGGGTTAAAGACTCTATTGATAGACATAAGCATCTCAAAATCGTCAATGTAATTGTGTACATCCTCATCACCTGTGCCATGAAATAGGGGTAATGATCCTCGTATTTTTGGTATTGCCTCAGTGTCATCGAGAACAACTATTGGCTCAGTGTCTCTTCTCACCCTAGGTGTAGCAAGTCCAATAATAGGGGTTTGTATCACTGGATCAGTTTGGAATAGATTGTCATCTTCTTTGAGAACCATGTTTTCCAAGTCAGATTGTATCTCTTTAAATTTTTCATCCACCGCGACCTCGTCATTGAATATCACAATTTCATTCTCAAATGGTAAACTATCAATCCTTTCAATCAATTGATCACAAACCACTTCGGACAAAATTGGATTACAAATTCTCATCCATATATTGTTCCTGAAGATTCTTGTATCGATACTTCTGGACTAATGTCATTCGAACTAGGATCAAAAGGGATCACTCTTTCTATGATGAAATCTAGCTCACTATTAAGTGGCTCAAATTTACTCAACAAGAGTGCTATGGCTAGTAGGAAATTTGACAAGGATCCTACTAGGATGGAATTTGACTTAATTGATGGACCAAGTATTTGCAATGAAGATTTTACAAGTCTTGTAGAATCATCTATTTCTATCTCTGACGGAGTATCCCCAAGTTGTAGGTCTTGTGTACTTCTTTCTATATCAATTGTTGATATATGGTCTGGAGAATAAGGTGTTTGTAATGAAAGATCTTTAGCTAGGTATAGATCAGATAGAAATTCCTCCAACTCTGTATTTGTCTCTATAGCTTGATTTGAATTGCTAGATAAGAAAGTCTCTGAAGATTCATTCAATAACAATGGATACTATGTGCTTATCCTAGATGTCTATGGACACTCGATCAATATCAAGCGATGCACTTAGCTGGTCCAAAGGTGGTTCACTACACCCATTTGTCAATGGCTCACTAGTCACACTAGTGGATTGGTCTATTTCGTCAAGGAAGAGATCAAATACGTTATGGCTCAAGGGTACAGTCAAAATCTCTTCACTTCCAAGATGATCTGGCATTTCAAATTCATAGCCCATGACTGCTGGGTACACAGTTTCTACACCTATGTATCCAAAATACTCATATAGCAGGCCCTCATCCATGGCTCTTCCTATGCGATAATCATTAGTGGTATATTTCGAGTGCAAGTCTAACTTCAAGTTCGAGTGATCAGTGTTGAATCTCTATCTACCTGTATGACCTTGTCTGGTAGCTTTCAAGCTATCTTGTTTCTACTCCTAGAGGTCCTATTATATGCTCTAGTAGGCAGATTTCTAAGAGTGCTTATCGCTCCGAAATTCTTTGGACCAGTTTTCTCCTACGCTTTTTGTCTCTCTTCTGAACTCGACAAGTTGTTTCTAGATGGCCTACCCTATTGCAGTATCCACATATTGTATTCCAACAATCATTAGTGGCATAATCCTCTTGGCAGTATCGACACAATGGTATGGAATCATGGGCATAGTGTTGATTGATCAACTCTTGTTGATTTCTAAGTTGTCTCACATCTAGAGCCAAACCTAGCAATGTTGCATGGACCATCTCTACTAATTCACAACGCTCATTCTTAACCTTGTTATCAGGGTTCATTGGATAGCCTTGCCTAGATAGGTACCCACATAAGAGTACCCCTGGCCAGGTGAAGAAGTCAATCAATCATAGGCATAGGGTCCTGATCTGATTTGCATCTAGTCCCTATGAGAATTGTTGGGCCCGTAGAATGCCAACCATAATAAGTCTAGATGAATAACACATATATGATCCTCTTTATCAATTCCTTTTGTAATGACTTATCATGTGATATTCACTCATCATTCACCCTGTTTGTGGGATCAGCACACGTCATTGTGTGATGCTAACCACCTCAATCTCTACTAATAGGATAATTGTATTTCAAAGCAACATGTGACACAAGTCAAGAGATATCAGGCATGCGGCAGATGGCCTCAGCAACGTACTCATCCAATCAGTAAATCCCCGACAATGGCGCCACACCCAAATTTGTTAGGTGTGCGGCTGACGATCTAAACAATAGAATCATCCTCAACACTTGCAGTCTCAGACACATGAAATTTGTGGACCATTGGTATTGTTACTTCCATCTATCTCCAAGGAAAATGTCTCTCTACCAACTGTAATAGATCTCTCAGAGGACATTTCCTAACTTGGATGTGAGGTGTTGCAATCCAACTTTAACACAACACTCTTAGAGGCCCCTAGGCTTGTCAACTGGTTTAGTGGAAGGACAATAATCACCTAACAACACAAAGTTTTTCTCCTAGTCTTGGAGCCTATTTCAGAGCTAATAGGAGTAGTTGATCCACATCTCTCAGTCCATCTCAATTCATCGGTACAATGAAGAAAGATCTTCCCCAATGAATAATGATCTCATTTCTCAGAGAGACAACAACCTTCGTTCAAGCAATGAATGACCAATTTCAAGTAACTCCCGGCAGACGCACCAATTTTGTTAGGCTTTTTCCTCACCGTGAGATCAACAAAGGAGAGGACATAGCTTAACAGGATGCAGCACTTCCAGTATTGTGCTACTACGAGGATGGTTGCACATGTCTCAAATTCTGTGTGTCTGAGAATCTCATCAAAATCATGGCCAACGTTTCATGTTCGATTGTCGAATAATTCTTCTCAAAAACTGTAAGCTATCTGCTTGCAAACTTGATAGGATAGTCCTTCTTATATTCACCTGATTGCGTCAAAACTGCTCCAATGGCATGTTTTGATGCATCAGTATAAACATAAAACTCAATTGTCCATATTGGAGCTCGTAGTATCGGTGCAGAAGCTAAAGCTTTGTTTATTTTTTCAAATGCTTCCAATGTCTCTACTGTCCAAATTGGTACAACAGTCAACTTGTATATAGGTCTTGCTAAATCCGCAAAGAATAGAATAAATCTCCGATAGTAATTTGCATGAACTGACGGTGATAACTCCATGATGACTTTGATTTTGGAATAATCCATAACAATGCCATGTCGTGATATCACATATCCAAGGACAACTCCATGAGAGACCCAAATTTGACATTTTTCTGGATTTAAGGAAATTTGGTATTTGCGACAATGTTCAAATACTTTTTCCAAATGATCCAAATGGTCTGTATCTACACTATGGACTCCGAGATCATCCAAGTAGATTTCAAAGAATTTCTACAAATAGTTCTTAAAGGAAACCGCATTACTCTTTGAAATGAACTAGGTGCATTACAAAGTCCAAAAAACATAACTTTATAAGCATAAGTTCCCCATTCTATTGAAATAGTGGTGATCCACATGTGTGATCATAACTTGGTTGTAACCACTAAATCCATCCAAAAAACTATATGCTTTCGCTCCAACAAGACGGTCCAATATGCTTTTAGTAAAGGGTAATGGAAAGTGATCCTTTCACTTCACTTTCTTCACAACTTTAAGATTCATGCAGATTCTCATCTTCCCATTCTTCTTAGGAATGACGACAATTGGCAAAACTCATTCGGTATGCGATAAAGTCGGCTTCAAGTAGTCTTTGTAGCTCTTTCTTTTTAAGTTCAGTAATGTTTGGATTACAACGATAAAATTTTGTGACCTTTGGAACTGCATCAGGCATAAAGGGTATTGTACGCTCAATAACCGAGGTAGAAATTCGTTTGAGATCCTTGTGAAGGATTTCAGATCATTATGATCCAATCCATTTGAAAGATCTTTGGCTAGAAAGAGAAATACACTACCAATCTCACCAATGTAGAAAAATCAGCATCTACACAAAAATAAGAGATGCAAACTATAATAGAACTTGATCAAACTTGAATGAAATGATGAAGTACTATTGTTGTCCATACAAAACTAGCAAGCTACTATATTTCACACGTGTGGATCCAAAAATAACAAATATAGATCATTCTACACATAGAATTGCATGCAATCACAAGCATAGTGCACCAATGGATAGTAGAACCCAAGGGAACCATGTATAAGCATGAAATGAGATAGAGAAGAGAGAAGATCACTTTCTCCATGAGTTACATCCTTTTATAATAGGTCCAAACCCTATTTTCCACTTGTCTTTCTCTCCAAAATGCTAACCCTACTATTTTTGGGTCTAGATTCAAAGTACCCAACATTCAAATTTAAATCTACTCAAACTCGCCTTCTAACTTTCTCACCCTTTCAAAAAATGTTTATTCAAATGACATTTAGACTACTAAACTTTGAAAAGTCAATCTCTAAGTCTAAAAACAAAGTTGGCTTCAATATGCCAAATATGAAAATTTAGCAAATATGATCAAGCTAGTTGAATCTTTCACACTCTCTCTTCAACTAGTTTTAGCATGGACTTTGATAACACCATTGAGCTATCCGCCCTGTTTGATAGTTCTCTCTAGAGTGTGGATTGATATTCCAACACCCCTCCTCAAGCCACACTTGGTTGGGGTCCTAGTTGTCACCTGCCCCACAACTTGGGCCACCTAACCATGGCTTTCACACCATGAACTGTTAGGTCTAACTTGGCTTTGATACCATGTTAGAAATTCATAAATCATAATATGGATGAACAGACTAGGATTTGGACACAAGAACTCCCTCATACCGGATGGGATGCTCTACCACTGGACTATCCGCCCTGTTTGATAGTTCTCTCTAGAGTGTGGATTGATATTCCAACAAGAACGCCCTACAAATATACCTGGAGAAGAAGAAAGGCCTTCAAGCTTTGAATTGGAACACCGCACCGTCTGACCACACCCAATGACACCTCAGATTATACCTGTTCTCTTTCAACCAATGTCATGTAGTAGTAGATAGTGTTGTACGAATATGATGTCATGTAGCTTATCGTCTTATATGTAAAAATGAAGAGTCGTTTTTCAGTTGCACCTGTAGAGTTTCTAAAATATGTTATGTGCACAAGTATCATGACTGATTAAATCACCAGTGCATGGACTGTATCTCATTCTACATCTTGAACAAATAATTCTTCGCAAATTCAATGACTGAAACAACAACATCCAAAGGAAATATAACAAGCAGTCTTTAAATTGTTGTGACTACTACCACCAAAACACACAGTTATGCTTGATGAACAACAAAATTTGTCGCATTGTCTGCAAAGATCTTCACAGACAGCTCCTTGTTGTCCACTGATGTCTCATAGGAACATAATGGCAACCGTGCAATCATTCTTTACAGTGTTCCAATATGCGTTTGACAACCAGTGGGGTTTCGATAACTTGTTTCTATAATGTCATCATTGTTGTATCACAACGGATGTCTTATCCACAAGCTCATATGCTTATGAATTTCCTTTGAGTCGGATTTCTCATCGTGTGGGAATTCGCCAAGAAGGGTACCAACAACCTGCGATTTAAGATCGGTAGATTGTTCGCACCATTTCAGAAACAATCTATTGCCAAAATGGCGTTGGCACAAAGAATACAATGGTTCATAACCACCCTCCCTTTACATTTGGTGATTATGTTCCCTTGAGGATCCACGTCGTAATAGGGATTCATGGATGACTCTTCAGTAGGGCCGGGATCCGTGACCGCTTGTGAGGTACCACCCTCAGCTTGGCTAAGCATCAAACTTTGCAATTGTGTTTTTTGCTTTGGATTTAGTGATGCATAAAAATTTGAAAAATAATCTCCCGAGCTCTCACCACTGCCAGACCCCAACATGATTACTACATTCGTAGACATACAATACATCACAATAAACCCTAATATATTGGAATAAAGTAGAAAAAAAAAAATCAACTAAGAAACTTTAATGCATATTAGACTTAGACTTTCATACTAGTGATAACACAAAAAAAGAATTGAAACATAGCATTGAAACAAAGAAGAAATATCAATCGAAGAAGGAGAGCGTTGGACGACGATGGACCTTTGGAGCCTTTACCTTCAAAATGGACTCGTGAATGGGTTTTGATACGATGCTAAAAGCATCCAAAAATGGAGAAGAAGTGACCGAATTAGAGTGAGAGTTTGTTCGTGGATGTGAACGGAAGGTTAGTGTAGTATTGTCATTGTGAAGTTTTGTTTTTGTACTACTCAATATATAAATAGTATTTTAATTTACACAAATTTGTTTTTTTTTGTGTTTTAGTATAAATCATACACTACCATGTGGGCATATAAACATCATTATTGTGTTGAGAGAGTTGACAACAAGCAATGTACATGTGATTGTCTAGACTATGTCGTGTCCAAATTTTAAGTCCGTAACTCATCTTCTCTTTGTACGTGAAGGAAATAGCGGATTACTTGGACATTGTCAAAGGTTGCATCATATTGGAATGCATAGCATATCGTGCCTTAATCAACAATTTCAGTTTGCTAATTAACATTTGCAGCGTGCAAATCAACAATCGCTTCATTATGTGCAACACACTAGTGCTGAAAACAATGCAGCGTGCTATGTCAGAGTTGAATGCTACAGTCACTACGCTTCGGGGATCAAACCAAGAAATGTCACAATCCATGGAAAAGTTGCGATCCGACAGTTTCAAATCTGTTGTTGATATAAAAGTGATAAAAAAGACAATGATGAAAAGAAAAAGAAAGAGAGTACTGAAGAAGAATATTCATGAGTTATCTACACATAGCGGCAATAAAAAAAAAATTTGAGCATTTAAGTATGTTTTCTTATGAACGATTTATTTGATCTGCTTTCGTCATACAAGTTCCATTTGCATTTGATAATATGCATTATCAATTTATTAAACATAATTTGAGTTTTATATGTTTGTTGCCGATCATGTTTGGTGGCAAAGAACTATCAGATCTTTTTTAAGTCATATTTTACCAAGAAAGTTGAAATATGCTCGGTTTGAAAAAATGAAAATTGAAATTGTAGAGACTGTTTGGAATAAGGTTCAAACTTACTTGGATGCAAATCTTGAGAAAAAGAGGAGGTGCATGATTGTGTGACATTGGGTCTAGATAAGAGAGGATGTTCAGGATAAGAGAAAAATTCTTAGAACTTCACTACATTCTATACTACAAAAGCCTACATCCTCTTCAAATTTTATGGATCTTATCTTTGAAAAAGAAAATCTCTGAGATGAGAGTGAGTCTTTAAAAGTCCTTTTTGGAAAATGAGTGAACAAAGAGAATGCATTCATTTACCTTTCCGATGACACCTCCAGACACCTATCGAAATCAACTACATCCATTATCCATTGTCTTATAAAGAGATTGCATTAGCATATCCTCAACATGCATGGATCTGAGATGGGCATATAGAAAATCTGCTGAGAGTGGGATCATAAGCCCATCTAGGTGCATGGGATGGATGTGATGCAGGCACCATGAAGATCTGTCACTAATTGATTCTAGGGCTTAATCAATGGCCTTGGATATTGTTGCTGAGAACCAGACTCCATGCCAAATGGATGAGAGAATTGTGAACCGGTGTTTCCAAACTGCATCACCATGAAGTTTACAATGAGCAGTTAGCATTACACAATGGAGTGTACTGAGCCTGTATGGATCTTTATTAAAAGAATATTGTTGGGTCAGTTATTGTTGTAAAGCTGACTCGGGTGCACCCAACGTGCCCTTTAAGACTCTAAGGGGTGACACTCTCTAAGGTCCCAGAGCAAGTTAGAACGTCAAGGACTGAGCCTCCGACCTGTGGCGAGCCAGTCAAGTAGCCACAAGTCATGAGCTAGCTCTAGAGCTCGAGTCATGGTCTAGTCAGGAAGCAAGTTGATTCTGCCGCCGGGACGGCTCCCGGGACCCATGTCCGGGAGCCAGACTGATTCTGCCAAACTTGCCAGGCTTAATCAGCAAAATAAAAACTAAGTCCTAAAAAGTGTGCTTTATCAGAAAGCACTATGTTTCAAACCAGAGGGGGTGCGCTGAATCACAGCAGAACTATAGGGGGAGTCCGGCAAACAGAAACTTGGACAGCTCAACTAGCACCAGGAATCCAGTCGCCAGGTCTCAGCTCCCTCTAGCAGCACGAGCCAAGCACAATGCCCAGCACTTGTTGGTGGCCCCGAGACCGGTCAGTCTATGTATGAATGTAACCTCTTCCAAATCTAATAAAGCTGATCCTTGGGGATGATTACCATTTCGGTTTCGCCTCCAGGACTGGTCCAAGTGGAAGGACCCTTACTACAACCTTTTTGCATCGCCGGTGCCTAAGGGTCCACGTCATCGACGTGTGGCTTGCCGCTATGCCAATTGGTCAGTTTGGCGACCACTATGTCTTGGGTTTCATGTGTGGCTTGTCTTTGCCTTTGGTTACCTTTTGGGGATGGATTCTGAGTTGGCTTTCGGGTTGATTGGGATTCCAATTTTCTTAAGTCTGAATGGTTAAGCCTGTTACGTTTCTGAGTTGGCTTTTACGTAAGTGCATGATGGATGAATGTTAGACTTAAGCGCGTGTTGGGAAAACCGCTCGAGTCCCAGCGCCCTTTGAGGCGTCGACGCAACATGTGGTGTCAGAACCGACTAGCCGGTCAGCTACGCAAGTCTCACAGGGATGGCCACGTCTTGGGATTTGTCAGGACAACCATTGTGCAAGGTGCTGCCCACAGTGTAAGCACGGGTGCATCCACGGTCAGGGTGGTCGGCAGAACGGGGGACTTGATGAGGCAAGGTGCTGCCCTTGAGGTGTAAGCACGATCAGTTTCCGCGGTTTGGGCCTGGCGCCTTCTGCACGTAGGACAGATGAGGCAATGTGCTGCCATTAGGTTGGTGAAAGCACGGTCTTTGCCTTGTGGGGTGCGGGGTGACATATTCGAACTGTACGGGTTAACCATTGATACAGAGATGCTGCTCAAATTCGAGTGTAAAGCACGGGTGGTTAGCTGCCGATCGTTTAGCTATAAGGGCTAGCGACCAAAAAGTGGTGGGGCGTGACTGAGGCAATGTGCTGCTTAATGGTGAAAGCACGGATGGTTGGATGGATGTTTCCCCGTGGGCTAATTCTGTGAAAGATTTGTGTGGGTGCGACTAGGCAAAGGTCCTACGTCCAGTCTGAGGGGGGTTTGTGGCTTGAGAGGGATCCTCTGTGTTTACTTTGGTTGGTATGTTCCATTTGTTGTGTGCTTGCTTGGACACAAATGACCTGGTTACTACTTGGCTCTCAGGTGATGTAAGCGTGCTAAGTCTGAGGAGGGGATATTTTCATTGAAGCTGATTTAATAAAGAAGAAAAGAGAGCTGTGGGGCCTGGCCAACAGAAGGGAGAGTTTTCAAAAATAAAAAGGATTGAGGCGATAATCTGTTGGAAGTACACCTCTTACTATAATGGAGGACCACCTTGATGAGTTACGAGCATTGACGGATGGAGAGGAGCAGGTTCGAGAATACGGCTCTCGCATGCATCGAGATGGCACCAGGTCCAAGTCAAGAAAGAAAGAGCATATGCACTCCACAGTGGCGCCTCTCCAAGAAGAGATGGGTGGCCCTTCTGAACCTACACCAAGAGACGAACCCTTGCCAGAGGCACAACAAGACCTCTTCGAAGTGAAGATGCGGCAATACTTATCAAGTGCAATGACGGCTATGCTTAGCGAGGTGAAGAAGGACAGAGAATCATAAAGGAAAGAATGGCAAACATCTCTGCGAGCCATGAACCTTACTCAATTCAACCTTGCTAGAGAAATGAGAGATGGGCTAACACAGCTCGAAGCCAGGTTTGAAGAGTTGGAGGCAACTAGAGGGAATGCAGTGGCGTCTCCTCCACAGATACCAAGAGAACCACAAGCACGAAACACAAAAGGCCCAAAGAAGACTGCCAAAATAAAAGCACCATGTACTTTCAAAGGAGAGCGTGACATTCGAATTGTGGAAGATTGGTTGTTTCACATGGACCATTACTTTCGTCTGATGAACACTCCTGAGGAAGAAAGAACGGACTTGGCATTAGCATATTTTGAGGGCTACACTACAAATTGGTACCGGATGGCAGGAATGCATTTCCAGACATGGGACACATTCAAAACTGCATTACGAGAGGAGTTCATACCGAAGGATTCACACATGAGATTGAGGACAAAATTATCAAGGCTCAAGCAAAAATGGTCATTGCGAGAGTACCTCAATAAATTCAGACAGAGTGTATGGGTTATTGAAGATATGTCTGAGGTAGACAAAACTCAATACCTCTTGTCTGGAATGCAGTCTTGGACCCGGCGTGCAATAGATAGCTACATCCCCCATGATTTCAATTCAACTATTCGAGCGGCTGAAATGGTTTGTGATTATGAGAGCACATTGGCACCAGCTGCTCCCTCAACCTCAACAAGAGTATTTAGTGGATCCATACCGAGTCCGAGCTTCTTTTCAAGGGGGGACTCAGCTTCAAATGGCAACCAAGCCTCGAGTAGCGTGAACAAATTTCCAACAAATCATGGCTGCCATTGAAGGATTTGATAGGATGGAGAGAGAGGCATTCAATCAAGAAGATGGTGAACAAGATGACAAGAAGACCCAGAAACGGATTTGACGGAGTCTGACCTGAATGCCTTACAATAGATAGGGGCACTTGCTGCGTATCGTGAACATCTCATGGCGACTCCTGCGAGAGGATCAAAGTTATTGTACCTGAAAGGCTGTATTCAAGACAGGATCATTTACTTCATGGTAGACCTGGGAGCGTCACATAACTATTTGTCAGAAAAACTGGCAGGGAAATTGGACATCCAATGTGAAGAAAATGTGACTCTATTTGTGTGGAGACCGCAAAAGGTACAATGACCACTTGTAGATTGGCAACCAACTTACCAATCTCCCTGGGACCTAGAAGAATCGACTAACGTTCACAATCTCGAAGATGGATGCCTTCGATGCTATTTTGGGATTAAGCTGGTTTAACGAACACGTGGTGGCCTTCTTGGCAAAAGGGGTTAACCTTGTGTTATTATATAATGGTAGGAGACCTTGTGTCATTAGAGCTGTGCCAGGGGACCAACTAGAAAGGAACGACACAAATGAACCTGAGCCAACCATCCCTCCCAATCTCATTCTCCTCTTTAACGAAGGACAGCCAACCGTGATAAACCAGCTGACACGGGACCAAATAAAGCCAACATTGCCTGCAGTTTCTACATCAAAGGTGAATTCAAGTGCCGATGCAGAGCTCGAGGAGCTCAACTTGTGTGACCAAGCGAAAGCTCACCTCTTTAACGAAGGACATCCATCAGTGACAAACCAACTGACGCGAGGTCAAATGGAGCCAACATTGCCTGCAGCTTCTACATCAGAGGTGAATCTAAGTGCCGATGTAGAGCTCAAGGAGCTCAACTTGGGCGACCAAACGAAAAATCTAGAGTCCTAGGGGACTCATCCAGACGTGCAACGAAAACGACATATCTGAGGCTTAAGGGAGCCGTAAGTACCTTTTTTTTTCATGTTAATAAAGTAAGCCGCATTTCTCATCGAGGAGTGAGCTTCAGTCTAATGTCTAAGTGCAGTAGCTTTACACAGATTTTACGTAAGTGAACTAGATCCACACTTTTCCTGTGCTGGGCGCAAACACAATGTTTTTACTTCTCTTTACAGTTGGTCTCCTTTGGCCGGTGAATCAAGCCCGTGCCCTTGTATATGTGAATACAGTCTGGCCGGTAAATTAAGCCCATGCCATAAATCTTAGGTTCTAGTTTGGCCTTGATGAGGACATCAGCTTTCTCAAACGAGGGGAGGATGTTGTAAAGCTGACTCGGGTGCACCCAGCGTGCCCTATAAGACTCTAAGGGGTGACACTCTCTAAGGTCCCAGAGCAAGTTAGAACGTCAAGGACTGAGCCTCCGACCAGTGGTGAGCTAGTCAAGTAGTCACAAGTCATGAGCTAGCTCTGGAGCTCGAGTCATGGCCTAGTCAGGAAGCAAGTTGATTCTGTTGCCGGGACGGCTCCTGGGACCCATGTCCGGGAGCTAGACTGATTCTGCCAGGCTTGCCAGGCTTAATCAGCAAAATAAAACCTAAGTCCTAAAAAGCGTGCTTTACCAGAAAGCACTATGTTTCAAACCAGAGGGGTTGCGTCGAATCACAGCAGAACTATGGGGGAGTCTGGCAGACAAAAACTTGGGCAGCTCAACCAGTGCCAGGAATCCAGTTGCCAAGTCTCAGCTCCCTTTACCAGCACGAGCCAGGCACAATGCCCAGCACGTGTTGGTGGCCCCGAGACTGGTCAGTCTATGTATGAATGTAACCTCTTCCAAATCTAATAAAGTTGATCCTTGGGGATGATTACCATTTCGGTTTCGCCTCCGAAACTGGTCCAAGTGGAAGGACCCTTACTACAACCTTTTTGCGTTGTCGGCCCCTAAGGGTCCACGTCATCGATGTGTGGCTTGCCGCTATGCCAATTGGTCAGTTTGGCGACCACTATGCCTTGGGTTTCATGTGTGGCTTGTCTTTGCCTTTGGTTACCTTTTGGGGACAGATTCTGACTTAGCTTTCAGGTTGGTTGGGATTCCGGTTTTCTTAAGTCTGAATGGTTAAGCTTGTTACGTTTATGAGTTGGCTTTTACGTAAGTGCATGATGGATGAATGTTAGACTTAAGCGCGTGTTGGGGAAACCGCTCAAGTCCCAGCTCCCTTTGAGGCGCCGGCGCAACAGTTATGTGGGGACCACATCCCCAGTGGAAGTCCCCAAAGTGTTAGCCGATTTTTTAGCACGCAAAATCGAGCTAATTTTCAAAGTTTTAAGAAATAACTTGCACATTTTCTAAGAGAAGTTAATTAGATCAAAGTGTGACCGGCTCAAATTTGGCCAGTATAGCCCATGCCGATGGGGTCCCAGTTCGCCCAAAAGGAACTACAGAGTATTTAAATAAAATTAGCCTTAGATTTGGCTATTAAGTTTTATTTCGGATGATGTACGCTTGACTTCACCAATGTAACCTTAGGTTTTTATTAATATAAAAAGTTGTTAAAAATTCACAATTCTAGCTTGACTAGTTTTGGTCATATGACTTGTAAATAGTTAGATGGTCATGATGTGGCTTGTCACACGTGCCAAATAGCATAGGATTCCATTCATAAGGATGTTCTCAAGTAGACCTAAGTGTTAGAACCTTTGGAATGAGTCCAAATTATGCTTAGATACAAGGGAGAAAAAATAGGAGCTATTTTTGGTAATTTTTGCATTGTTGAGGGATCTCCAAGATTCCAACCCTAACTTGGTAGGGATGAAAGATCCACCAAAATTAGCATTAGGGATAGGTTTAGGGCTACTCATACCTGACCAAAACCGTGATGGATCATGTATATATAGGTGATGATATCTCACCAAAATCAATCAAGCAATTTCATGTTTTTTCTCTCATAATGGTGCAATTGCTCTCTATGTTCATAATTGTTTGAGTACTTGTGATTACTAATGATTATAGGATTGAATGTAGGTCTGGTGTACAGTACTCAGACTGTGGGAGGCCGTACTTTCACACGTGTGAAGCCTTCTTCAAGGATTTGGGCCATTTAGTGAGGTTCAAGCATAGGTTTTTGATGGATTTTGATGGTTCAACTTGTGCTAATCTTATGAAATCATAATCTATTGTTTTCCTCATCATTTCAAGTGTTTTAGGATCCTTATTTGCTGTAATTTTTACAAAAGTTATCTGAGATTTTGCAAGATGCCCTTCTCCTTAAAACCCAAAAAGAAATCTAAGACCAAAGAGAGATGAAGAAAATCGACACTAGAGCATCGACAAAGATCCTTGTAACAATCACCAACAAGCCGACAAAGCTGATCTAAGGAAAGCAATGACAGTTTGGTCACTCAAGTTGATATCAGGGACAAAGGTCAAAGACCTTGACAGACAAGGTGCAACCCTCCGAAAACAAGGGTGGTCCTAAATAGGTGTGAATATTTCAATTTGGCAAAGTGAAAAGAAAAAAGAAAAGAAAAGAAAGGTCTCCCCTTCCTTGTATAAGAGACAAAAGGAGACCACAATCTTAAAAGGCTCTTGACTTGGGTCAATGGGTCTTACCTCTCAAAGAGAAAATGGAATGTAAAAAATTGGGCAAGTCCACCCTTCCCACACTTCAAAGATACCAAGTCAAAGCATGGTCCAATGAAATGCAAGGCCTTAATGCATACTTAATTGAGATACATAATGGAAGCACATGGGCCTATTTAAGTGAGTTATTGCTATATGATCATGAGCTAACCACCTCTTTCGCATCATTCCAAGGTGGCAAGCCCTCCTCATCCCCTATATATACTTGGAGGTTTTCTTGAGAAAAATATAATTGGATGTTCTTTTGGTAGAGATGTATGTGTGTGTAAGAGTGATTTTTGGATGATTTCTTGGAAGAGATATATTTGAGATAGTGAGAGGGATATTATGAAGAGAGAATTGTTGTTAGAGATCATCATGAGGTTAATCATTTCATCATAAAAGAGAGAGGACAAATGAGGATAGATCCTTCATTCTACATCTTGAGATCTATTACTAGTGATGCACTCAAAGAATTTAGTCCTTGATTCTTGTAATTGTGAGTTATGGGGTGTTTGTGATTTAAAGTCATTCTCATGGAGTTTCTTAGAAGGGGTCTTTTGGGATATCTGTTAAAATTGGAAAAACAATCCATATTGATTTCTTGGCTTGCTACAAATGTTGTACCATGCAAGTATGTAGCTCATAAATGCAAAATGCCAAGTTTGGCCTACATAGAACTCAAGCTACATGGTTATGTAATGTCTGGATTGAAGAATACAACTTGCATATAGTTTGTAGACATAGAATTAGCAAAGTCATGCTTGTAGAAACTCGTGGCAATTCACATGCATTAATTGTAAGTGATCCATAGTGACATGTAAGGCATGCACAAAGTGTAATGGACACATGCATGATGATTTGTACTTTGTTAGTTCGAACTAGCACACTTGTAAAAAGTTGGTAAAATTTCATGCATGGCAAGTGACAAATGTCACTTTAGATGTCATTTTGGAATGAATGGATGTGGTTCTACCTTGAGCTACCTCAAACTCCATAAATATGTGTAGCTCTCCTCACAATCAATGATGAAGAACCAAAGTTTTGTAGCTACCTCATGCCATTTTGGATCTAAACTATTTTGCTTATAATCTCTCTATCTTTCTCTCTCTAACTTATGTTGAAGCTAATGCTTATACACTGAAATCTTGTACTTTTGCTCATTATTGATTCATTGCTATCATATTCAGTTGCTTAGCATGCTAGATTGTGGTTAAGCCATTTGTTCTGAACTAGATCTTGCTAAACAATCTAGAATCAGGTTACTGTGCTAATCACAAAGCTTAATTAGATCCATCATACTTGTGGACATTCCCCACATGTGTGAATTTTGGAAATTTTGTCATGGTATCAGAGCCAAATTAAGCTTTGCATGCTAACATCTCTGATTGTACAAGAAATGGAGAGCTAAATCAAGCAAAAAAGTAGTTTTGCACTTTTTCTCACCTTTCTCTAAAGTGTATTTGGATCAAATCGGATTGGAACTGAATTTTCAGACCTGAAATGTGGTAGTACGGAATTTTGGAATTCCGCACGTGTGAAAATCAGAGATTTTCAGTCCCTTTGCTCTCCTTGCTTATAGATCCAAAGATAGTAGTCTTATAGCTTGATGGAAAGCTTATGATCTGTACTTTTCATAGAAATTAAAACCAAATCACTTCGATGTGTCTAGCAAGAGTTATAGGCTCTTAAAGAGGATAGGGATAGGTCCAAAATCCGAGGGACAGTTTTGATTTGATTCAATCTTGCTTTGTTCTGAATCCATTGTTTTGAGCATCCTACACGAGAAACTGAAGATCATGACTGAGTTTGAAGTAATGAACACCTTTTGAGCCTTCTGAGAGTCAATTGTGTTTTCTTTTGAAGCATTTCACATGTGCCAAAAGTAGGATTCAAACTAGCCAAAGTGTCTCAATCCACTTTGTGTGTCTGATCTAGATAACTTGTTTTGTGGAATATTTGAGAGTCATCTCAAATACAGTTGCAAGTGTTTCACATAGGAAGGTAGTACATCCTTGAAAATACCTATAGTGAAAGAGAGCAGCAACTTTAAGTCTAATTGGAACAAGCTTAAACATATCTCAGTCCAATAACTAAGAAGTCTTCATTAAAATGGCATCTTAGGGAGGATATCTTCTAGAAGCCAGTGAAAGAAAACACTTCTAATTACTCAAACTGGAAGTTCAGAATGTAGTCTATTTTGATACTCCAGGATGTTATGGACATTGTGCTTGGTGTTGAGGGGGAGGAGCCTCAAGCACAGCCTGAAATACCTAAGTATAGGAAGAGAGCTAGAATGGCTCTACATTTCATTAAGATGAATGTATCTACTGAAATTTTGAGAGAGATAGGATCTTGCACCACAGCAAAAGATGCTTGGGATGCACTTAAGTCCATCTACGAAGCAAAAAATACTTCTAGAATACTCACTCTTAGGAATCAGATGTTCCAAAGTGTCAAAGAAGTGAGGAGAGTGCATCAAACTATGTTCTGAGAGTAAAAGCTCTTCATAGAGAGCTTTCCTGTGTTGGTGTTACCATTAACCAAGAAGAGCTAGTTCAAGTCATACTGAATGGCTTGAGAGATGACTATGATAATCTTGTTCAGTCTTTTGCTATTAAGGAGGAGTTGCCTAATCTAGAAACTCTCCAAGGAATTCTTATTTCTGAAAAATCTAGACAAAGCTATAAACTCTCCAGGATGAACAAACTCGAGCATGGTGGAAGTGACAAAGCCCTCTTTTTCAAAGGCAAGCAGAAAGGAAGGAGTAAGAACCAATTCTCTCAAGCATCCAACAAAGACAAAGCCAAAGATCGAGACAAAGATGGTGAAGAGGATGATACATCTCATCCTTCTAACTCAAAGACCAAGAAAGAAGAAGAAAGTGAAGTGTTTCTTCTATGGCAAGAAGGGGCACTATGCCTCTAATTGCTTTAAGAAGAAAATCCAACTCAAGCAAGCTAATCTCTCCAAAGAGATTGAAGAAGATTCTGTTGCAAGTGATGGAGAAGGATCACTCATGGTGTCCAGTTTTTCTTCATCACCTTTCAAGAAAGATGGAGCTTGGTACATAGACAGTGGAGCTTCTTCACATAGGACTCAAGAGATCTACTTACACAACTAATGATCATGAGTGCCCAATAGAAGGAATTGGCAACATTCCATTGAAACTTGCTTCTTCAAAAGTTCTTGCACTTTCTAATGTTCTTTTCATTCCAAAGCTTACAAAGAACTTAATTAGTGTGGGAAAGTTGCATGATAATGGTTGTGATGTAAAGTTCAACTCCAATACTTGTTTTATCAAGAGAAATGATGAGATCCTTGCTGATGGATCTAGGTGTGGTGGAATTTTTAAGTTGAATTCTTATGAGAATGCAAACCTTTGTGAAGTTGCTTTGTTATCTAAGGAGGAGCTATGGCATAGAAGGTTGGGTCATCCTAACTTTAAATCGATGTCTTCTATGGTTAAGAAGGTGAAGGCTATTGGTCTTCCAAAATCTCTTTCTAAAGATTTCAAGCCTTGTGAGGCTTGTGCCATTGCAAAGTCACACAAAAAACCATATCAGATGTCTTTTATAAAGACTACTCATCCTTTGGAGCTTATACACTCAGATGTACATTTTTTCTCTTCTAAAAGTATTGGTGGTGCAACATGTTTTGTCACCTTTATTGATGACTTTACTAGATATACTTGGATGTATCTACTTTCTTCAAAGGCAATGGTTTTTTATCACTTCCTAATCTTCAAAGCTTATGTTGAGAAATAGTTTTCTTTTAAAGTTAAAGTCTTAAGATGTGATGGAGGAGGTGAATACATCTCCAGCAAGTTTCATGAATACTGTGAAGGTGAAGGAATAAAGAGAGAGTTTTCTTGTGCTTATTCTCCATCTCAAAATGGAGTAGCTGAGAGGAAAAACAGATCTTTATGTGAATGTGCTAAAGCAATTCGAGTAGCAGCTTCTTTGCCTATTGAATATTGGGGTGAAGCTATAAATTGTACAAAATATTTGTGCAATAGATTACCTCACAATGCACTTGCTGGAAATTCACCTTTTGAAGTCTTGTTTAAGAAGAAACCTAAGGTAGATCACCTTACAGTTTTTGGTTGTGCTTGCTTTGTTAATATGCCCTTGGAAACGAGGAAAAGAGATGATCCTAATTCTATTAAAGGGATCATGGTTGGATATGCATCCAACAAGAAAGCTTACAGAATCTATGTTCTCCCAGTCCTTGAAAATGTCATTGTTGAAGACCGCATGCGTGAGTTGTCTCATGCGAGTGATGAGGCGATCACCGCGATCATCCTCCACTATGTCATAGGCAAGACGTCAGCTGATGGAGAGGTGGCAAAGGGAGTGTCCAAAGGAGTGGGGGAGTTGACTACAATGGGAGAGATTTGGGGAGGAGTTTGAAGGCGATCATGCGAAGAGTGGAGAGGGGTATGAAGAGGAGAAGGTTGGGGAGGAGTTTGAGCGGGAGTGTAACCAACAGGGGTTGGAATGCGAGTGTAACCAACAGGGGTTTGAATGGGAGAAAAAATGGGTGGAGTGGCCTAGCAAGAGGGATCACGAACCTCATAGAGGCCATGGGTACCGAAGAAGAAAAAATGTGAGGAGAGATTGTGGGGGTGTCGGGATAATCAGGTGTGACAAATGTAGGAGTCAAAGTATCATGCGCCATTGGCATTGCTTCTTGAGTTAGGGTTTCTCGAAGTAAGGAATCCCTACAACAAGGCCTGCTAGATGGATGTGCTGGACTCGAGGCTCTATGAAGCACGACATCATCGGCGTCACTACCACAACAAGAGCCACCACTGAGGCGACTCCTCCTACGAGCTCTCTTTTTTCGACCGGAATGTCGGGAAGGGGCATTGGCATTAGAGTGCGTGGGGGAGGGACTTGGCAAATAGGGTGATAGCCCTTCGGGCGTCGACATCCGTATCCCAACTGTGCTCTGATGGAATTCTTGTCCAATTGAAGTTTTGAATAGTGATCTTGTCTAGAGGGGTGTCGCATTCCGCCCATTTGGATCGTCGTGTGCATGGCAGGAAGTGCATGTTCACCCGTAGTTGTTGCGGACTTGTCACATAGGCTCTGATGGCCGCAGGGTCTCTTTCAAAGAGCTGCTGACGCCACTATGTTGTGGTTGGAGGGTGGGTAGTGCTTGCAGCATGTTGCCTTTTATTTCTGCGTTGAAAATGATATCTGCCAGCCACCTCTTGATGACTCGTGGGCATACTTAGCTAGAAATTCGTTTATTCTCACCTCCACGGACTTTGGTCGTTGGAAGGCCCGGCTGGCAGATATGGTGCGCGAGCCTCTTGATGAAGAGGCTTGTCCTCCCTCTTGGCTTTGGCTCGGACCTGCGTCTTGGCCTCGGTCCTGCGTTTCAGCACCCGTATCAGCTGGTCCTTGGTCTTGGCCTTTGGACCCTTGATCCTGACTTATCCCTCCTGTTGCTTGTTGGCCTTGGTCCTAGCTAGTGCTTGTCTGTGCAGCATAAAAAATAGGTGGCAATGGAATCAACACTGGGGTGGGTTGGGTCTTCTTCTCCATGTACTACTGGCAAGCCTTGAGGGCTTGTTTGGCTTGGGCAAGCTCATGAGTTGTGCTTGTTCGGTACTTGTCGAACTTCGTCTGGTAGCTGTTCAACGTTTGGCTATATACCTGCACCTGACGCCTAAAGAGATTCATCTTTGCTTGAGAGAGAGGCCTTGAGTCTAGTGCGGGTTGAGCTAGCCAGGCGAGTTTTGCGCTTTGTAAGGCTTTCACTTCCGGACCCAAGCACGTATTTTCTGCTTCATAAATTTGTAGTTGCGCCTGGAGGGGAGCAAGTCGTTGGGACGCTTCAGACTAAAGCTCCCGCACCTTCGTGGAGGCATCTGTCAGTGCTTTGGAGAGGCTTTGAATACATTAGTTTAGGCCATCCTCCTTCTGCTGCAGCTTGGCGATCTCCCGGTGCCTGTCTTGTTCATGCTGTTGAGCTATAAGAAGCTCTTGCTGCAGCTTCGTGAGTTCCACTCGCAGCTAGGTGTTGCTTGTCGCCAAGTGGAGTACCCGGCTGTCCAAAGTGGCCCTGGCTGCTACCGCCTCTTGGATATATGTCCCCAAGGTTTGGTACGTCGTCGTTAAATCTGTTGGAACAGCCGGTACGCTGGCATTGAGATGGGCTTGTGTGGTAGTGGCCCCGACGACTGGTAGAACGTCGTCGTCGTTGTCTTCAATCAGGTTCTCAAGGGAATTTCTGTCATCTGGGGCGGTGGGATCTGTCCGATCTGGTGATGGTATGAAAATTTTTTGAACAAATGCGTCATTAGGCAATAGTTGGTTGCCCTCGACAACCTTTGATGGCGAAACAGGTGGTGTGGGAGAAACATAAGTGGAAACGGGGGTGGGGACTGTTTGTCCAAACGAGAGAATGAGGGGAACTGAAGTGTGGTGTGGAGCACGGAAGGCGAGGATGAAGCGGAAATGGTCTGACATGGGGGTGAAAAGTTGATGACTTGCATCCACCCAGAGTGTCTAGAGACAACTGGGAGTTAGAGGGATTAAACTAAAGAGGAGCAACAGTGCGAGACAGGAGCAATGGATGATGCGATAGTGATGGAAGGGGTAGTAGATAATGGAACAAAAGTAGAAGTGGTATCAACAGAGGAGACGGGAGTGAAAACAAAAGCAGTCGTGGATGGAACAAAAAGAAGAGGAGTGACAACAGAGACAGGAGGAGGAGGTTGTACAGAAGAAGAAGTGGCGGTGGTTGATGGAGTGGTTATTGCTATGGTGGTGGTACATCTTCTGGTGGTAGGTGGAGATGAGGAGGAAGGGGCAGCGCCACGCATTCTTTTGCTAGTCATCGTGTCAGTAACTGCAGGTTGGGAGGATGTGGATGCAGCAGATGGCGGATAGAGGTTAGTGTGCGGCACAATGGAATAGAAGGCTGGTGTGGCGAAAACTGCGCACTTTTGCCTCGAGAAGTGTGCATGCAAAATTACACAGCAGGGGGCCTGCTGCGATACGGTCACGGTTGTTGGGTTTGATGGAGATAGTTAGTTCATGAATGAGGAAGGAATGCCAGTCGTATGGCACAACCGTAGGACCAGGGAATCCCAAGAAGGACTCCACTATCTAACACTTGTTTCTGTAAGTAGGATCACACGCTTATCCGCGTGATTGTCTTGTGATCTGATAATTGTTATTACAACATTGAATATACAGAATCGTTGTTGTTCTATCTCATTGCATTCGTGTTGAATGTTTATTAATTCTCACTACTCTTCTTTTATTGTAATGAGAATCAGTAACTGGGAAATGCATGGTTGTCTCAAACGCCTAATCTTTCAGCATTTCTTCATGGTTGTCAATGACACCTATGCTGACATTCAGTAACTACACGTATCATAACTGCTCTTCCATTCTGTTCTCTAAGTAATTTAAATCCTGCTATCACAGTTATTATTGTTCATCGTTTTTATTTTGGTGGGACAACGGCCTTCATTTTCGCTGCGGCCTAGTTTGTTCTATTATCCCATTATATTGGTATCAGAGCTCCAACAGTGGTATCAGAGCGTAAAGCTTTCAGAGCCACATTTCCAACAGAAAGTGACGTGGTTCAGAATATATGTGCATTAACCATATGGTCGTGGCCTAGTGGCTCAAGGTGTAGGGCGGGGCGATGCACAATAGGGGGTATCTATTATGTCAAACTAACCCTTGCATATTTTTTAGCCAAAAATGTATAATATGCGTATTTTATGGCAGCGTATTATACGGTGCAACTACGAAAGAATCGTGCCTTTTGGAAGGGCGTCCCTGCGCTTTTGGCTCACAGAGAAGGAGATCAGCAAGAGTCAGATAACGATACAATAGAGAGTGCAAGTCAGTAGAATTCCCACAAGACTCAAGTATAGCCAGCGAGCGATAGCGCACAGTCTAGACGTATATAGGCCGGGTGATGATCAAAGGGTATTTCTTTCCCCCGCATGTGACATCCCTCTTGTCTTACTTTGGCACATACAACTTAGATAGCAGGGCTGGTATACCACTGGCTCATGAATCCACTGGAAAAGAGAGAATGCACTTCAATTCTAAGAACAGATGCTATGCTTGCTGTATAGGTTCACTGAAACAAGTAGACGATGAAGTTTGCTTAGCAATGAAGCTTGCGCTATGCTTGCTGTAAAACAGAACAAGTTTGCATAGCAATGAAGCTTGCGGATTTCTCTTTGATTAGTTCTCTTAGCTTAAATAGAATAGCATGACTCAAATGCAAATTGCTAAGCGAGATCGTCATGCAGCATGATACCTCTCAATGAGTTGGAAGTGGCCCAACTATAGAAGTTTATGTCCACCACTCTGACGAAGTATTTATGGCTTGTATACAATCCATATCTATAAGCTCACGTGCGCATGTAGGAGGAAGCCTTCAATGTAGGAATCGCACGGAGACCGGCAGAGCTCAAACCTGCAGAATGCAGAATATGAATGGATTGATTATCTTGACAGTCCATTGCGATTTGTAACCTGAAATACTCTCTTTTTGTCTACATTTCTTATCGTCATACTCATACTGCTTAATTGATACTGAAGCTGCAGTTGGGAGGTCAGATCGAGCCCTTTCCTTGATTGTCTACCTCGATTTTGAATCTTGCTTATTCTTCAGTGATTTTCGGGATGGCAAATCCAAACCAACAAGTGGTCCACTCTTTCCTTACCCGTACACGGAAGGAAGTAAGAGGTAGAATGAGATTTTAACTCGTTTAATCAGCTATTTTTGTGACTTTCTCTTACACCTCGAATCTTAATTGAATAACATCGTACCAGCTAATTTACCCACAAACGTCCTTCGGCAATAAGCCATAGTTGTCTAATTTCCGTTGCAATTCATCCATCGACCAACTGCACAGATGATTCACTATCAAATAACCCAATAATAATAAAATTGGCTTCAACACTTTTTTACAAGCACTGGTGTACCTTGATCACCTTTACCTTGAATGAAAGGTCTTTAGGATTCTCTGTCCCTTGAAATTTATAGTTTCCCTCTTGTTGCTGCAGTAGGACAGTATGTGAAAATACTGTCAGAAGATCCGGATCCGGGTGCGCTTACATGGGTGGCAAAGGTGGAGGACATCAGTTGTGATAGGCGTAACCGTGGTAGGGTGCAGGTGAAATGGTTATATCGTCCAGAGCAAACGAGGTGTGGCCGTCTACCATTTCAGGGACAAATGGAGTTGCTTCTAGGTGTAGGTGATGACCACGAAACACTGCCCACACACCAAATTGATGACAAATGCAAAGTTCATAATCTGCTAGACTACCTTGAGCTTGCAAGGAACAATAATGTTCTAGAAGACGACTTTTTCTGTCGGTTTGGCTACAACCATGCGACTGGGAAGCTGATCCCTCGAAGTGTCGAGCTGTAAGAAGTACTTGCCTACTGGAACGAAGAGCGAGCGAGCGAGAGAGAGAGAGAGAAAGAGAGAGATTTCAAGCTGAGAGTGATACTACTATTTTGATATGGTTAAACTGATGTGTGGGTGCGTATCGAACAAAAAAAAACTGGTTAATGATCACCCCTCTGATTGTGCAGTGCTTGCGTCTGTCACTCACCATTTAATCCCGATAAGATGGATGTCAAATGCGAGATATGCAACACTTGGTGAGTATCCCGCGAATTAATCGACATAACGAATGACTATTATACTCTCGTTTTGTAGATTCCATTGCATGTAGCCAATAATCCTTCATAACCAGCCTTATAAAGCAATCATGTTTCAATGTTGAGTGTGATATCCCTGTTTGGGTTTGTACGATTGCTAAAATAGAACAGAGATCAAGCTAGAATCCGTGCTTCCTTATTGGAATTATACAAGCCCCATAACTTTCGTGCGTAAGCATCTGTGTCTAATATGGTTATTTCGCGTACTGCATATGATCCTAGAAAAGATAACCGATCAACAGCGGCCGCAATGGAATTCATAAGGCTAAACCTCTGATCAACTTGAGAGCTTTATATAAGCTGTAAATTGAACAAGGCGCTTGTAGAGTGGCTCCACGAATGCTCTTATAGACAACGAACGATGCAGTTTCTTCATAATGTCCTGGAACATTGTCCTGACATTTATTCGCATTGCGCAATTGTCTTGTCCTGCAGGTTCCATTTATCTTGCTTACGCGCAACCTTGTCGCAATCTGTGTTTGATATGGTGCGATTCACTAACGTACACGTATGTGACGACTGTGATGAACTCTAGGTAAAAAATAGAACATAAAGCACGGAAGTCTAGATACACGTTAACAAGTAATATCTTTGTTGTTATTCATGTGTCTAATTTGAATAAAGGAGAGTACAATTTAGGTAATAGGTAATGGCCATTGTCATTGGGAGGGCCATTACCATAAATAATCATGGACCCTTATTTGTGGTAATGGTCCGACCAACGTAATTGCAGTTGGGCTAATTTTTTTACCTCTTTCTCTCTCTCTCTCCGCCCTCCCTCCCTCCTTATGGGCTCTCTCCCCTTGCCCTCTCTCCTCTCTCTCTCTCCCCTTGCTATGCTCTCTCCCTCTCTCTCTCTCTGCTGCTACGCTCTCTCTCTCTCTCTCTCTCTCTCTCTCTCTCTCTCTCTCTCTCTCTCTCTCTCTCTCGTCCCTCTCCTGCCGCTGTGTCTCCCTCTCTCTCTCCCCTATGCTACCCTGCCCTCTCCTCTCTCTCTCTCTCCCTCCCCCTCCCCCTCCCCCTGTTGCGCTCTCTCCCTCTCCCTCTCCCTCTCTCTCTCTTGCTACGCTCTCCCTCTCCCTCCCTCCCTCCGACCTGTTGCGCTCGCTCTCTCTCTCTCTCTCTCTCTCTCTCTCTCTCTCTCTCTCTCTCTCTCTCTCTGCTTCCCTCTCCTCTCTCCCTCCCCCTATTGCGCCCTCTCCATGTCTCTCTCTGCTGCTACTCTATCTCTCTCTTCCCTCCCCCTGCTGCGCTCTCTCCCTCTCTCTTCCGCTCTCTCTCCCTCCCTCTCGTGCTCTCTCATGCGCTCTCTCTATATCTTTGTACCGCGCGCTCTCTCTCTCTCTCCCCCGCTCTCTCTGTGTATCTCTCTACCCTGCTCTCTCTCTATCTCTTTCTCTCCCCACTCTCTCTCTCTCTCCCCCGCTCTCTCTCTCTATATCTCTCTACGCTGCTCTCTCTCTATCTCTTTCTCCCCCCCCCACCCCCCCCCCTCTCTCTCTCTATTGCATTCGCTGTTATAAAAAAACAAGGAAAAAAACCATATATTATGCAAAACAATATAGGGCCCAAAACAGCCCAAAAATTAGCGGAACGGCACTTACATACAAGATAATATATACTTAATAATAAGGATCCAACTTTTACAAACTATGGCTTCCTTCAATAAGTTGACTCTGTGTGCCTAGATTTGTCAAGTACTATGTACTAAATAAGTATGCCATTTAAGGTTTGAGCAAAGTTTCCTACACTTGAAATTTTTATTTCTACTTTAAAAACTTTGTAAAAAAGTCTTGGATGACTTTGAGAAAATTTTTTACATTACAAATCTTTGAAATACCCGAATTTTTTCATTTTGTGACATATACCATGATTGATGAAACAACGTTGCCCTTGGAGTAAGCATTGGTATGTTAGCGAATTGATTTCGAATATATTTTCACGAAAATATGCTTATCAACATATGGAATTTGTTTATATTTCAACAACAAAGGCCATTCTCCAACAATGAAAACCAAAAATGTGATAATATAGTACATAACAATATTATCACGATCATGATCAAATGTGTGCTCGACATTGCAACGCACAACAAGTTTTTGCATTCAGCCAATCAATAAAATAAATAAGGAGAGCAATTTATATCACAACAAGAGACACCGAGGCGGTAGCTCCTCATAAAGCGGGATGACACATGCCTACAGCCTGACCTCTGGCTAGAGGATGTGTCATGAGACATAACGGGTAGGAGGAGGAAAAAATATTGCAAGCAACCAATGAACATTTCAAAAATAGTTAGAAAAAAATTCATGTGATGAGCATACAAAAATTCTCTCTCTCTCTCTCTCTCTCTCTCTCTCTCTCTCTCTCTCTCTCTCTCTCTCTCTCTCTCTCTCTCTCCCATGATATGGACTACAAAAAGGATTATGAAATGGCCGCTGGTATATTGTTTCTTATAGATCCGCCCATTATGACAACCATTCTGACCCCTACCAAATGGTTCTACTTAAGGGGAAGACTAAATCTACTCGTTATAATTGGAGGTGGTCAATTTCCAATTGTGATGAGTATATTTTCACTAGAAATAAAACAATTATAAGAGTTTTAATGTTGAGGGACAAGCATATTAAGAGACAAATTGGCAAAAGACATAACACAATTCAAATAAGATAACTAATTCCTTGTGTAATCTCTATGGCAAATATTCTAGAGAAATCTGCTAAAAAAACCACCTAAGCAAAACATATTTACTTAAAAATTCATAGATATGGCAAGTACATGAAAAATGCCACAGAAATGTAAGTCTAGATCCTTGGAACAGTCGTCAGAATAGCTGCTGGTATATTGTTTCTAACAGACCGCCCATTTTGACGACCATTCCGACCCCTGCCAGATGCTTCTACTTAAGAGGAAGACTAGATCTACTCATCATAATTGGAGGTGGTCACTCCAATTGTGACAAGCTGTAGATTTTTACTAGAGCTAAAACACTTAAAAGAGTTTTAATGTTGAGGGACAAGCATATTGAGGGACATAACACAATTGGAATAAGGTAACTAATTTCCTGTGTAGTCTCTACAACAAACATTCTAGAAAATCTGCTTAAAAATCACCTGAGCTAAATAGATCAAAACAAATTTCAGAGAACGTCGGAACAGTCGTCGAAATAACAGCTGGTATATTATTTCTAACATAATCGCCCATTCTGAACTTGAATGTACCTGGTTTGGCTGCAAAATCTACACCTCAACTGATCGTCCAGAGAAATAACAAAAAAACCTACAAAATAGAAAGATTGAAGCTTTTATTTGAACAACTACAAAAAACGTTCTGCAATCAAATCTAAACTTTACAAAACAAATCTGGAAGAACCAGATCTGTTCAACACATAAGCTCAATTTATATAAAGTACAACAAAGATGCATAGATCTACACAAATAGGGTTCAGAACAACTTTGGTTCTACAAAAATAATTAAGATCTGTTGCAAGGCTTAGATCTGCACAGATGCTGGCAGAATCGGCCATCAAAATAGCCTTCGGAATAGGTGCCGCTATGGTGAAGCAACTACATCCACCCATTCCGACGGCCATTCCGACTACTATAAACCTTCACAATCATCCGTATATTCGGCGTCCCCTATGCTTTAATCAAAACCTGGATCACAACACGTGGAGTCTAAAAAACCTGCAAAACCAAAGCTTTAATCACAATGTTCCAAAAAAGAGAGTATGAGATGGAGACTAAGATGTGTGTGTGTGTGTGTGTGTGTGTGTGATGAGAGAGAGAGAGAGAGAGAGAGAGAGAGAGAGAGAGAGAGAGAGAGAGAGAGAGAGAGAGAGAGAGAGAGATTGATTATATAACATCCAACATTCACAAAAGCTCCAACTTTCATCTTTCTTTTTGTCACCTAAACAAACATGAAAAGACAATGGGATTAGTTAGAATCCAATGACAAACAAAAATAGAGTTTTGGTGTTCGTGAGAGCACCATCTTACCATTTGATTCTACAAGGAGAAGAACAAAAGGAGCAAAAGCAAGAGGAGCAAGAGCAAGTGTTGGAAGTAAATATAATCATGTGGTGGCTAGGTCTATCTATGGTTCAGGTTGTAGTGTAGTGGTAGACTAGTCGTCCACTTTCTAAGATCTACATAAAAAGTTACAAGCGAAAAGAGAAGAGAGAGCATCAAGGCTTTTCCAACTGATGCTCGAGGAACTAACATTACAAAGTTAACTAAGCTTAATCTAGGGCGTGTCTAAAGCTTTAACTAAGCATAAACCATAAAAATATGCCACACTGTAAATCCTATGAAAAGAAGGCAAGAGGAGGCCCGAGAACCTTCCCTCAAGCTATTCACCTTCCAAAGGGAACACAAGGAAATAGAAAGTTCAATCACAAGATTGCAATTTAGCATAATCTCAAAGTGTTGTTTACAAGGGAAATGTTTGTCTTCTTAAAGCAAGAGGGCCTTCCATAAGTTTTTCACTAACTTATGGGATTAGTCTTCTAACTTTCCATTCTAAGACTTATAGTTTCTAACTTAGAAAACTTGATTCTCTAAACTTAGAAAATCTCAATTCCTGACTCTACTTACAAAATAGACATTTATACACATTGTTGTGCGACACTAAAAAGTGGGACAACCCACATTTCTGAATCCATAGTTGAGGCGGGTTTAAGATATTGGCAAGTGAAAATTTTGGGCAGCTGTAGAGACATGGTGTGTGTGATGTCAAGATATTTTTGGAATTTTGTGGAATCAGGGGACTACACAAGAGTAAAGAAGTGTGTTAAGCACGATATTTTGAACAAGAATATTGCAATTCTTCCGTATTGTTCAAAGTAAGTAATGCATGACCTTGGCACAATACTTTTGTGGAACAACATTTGCATGAGATAAACAAATGCATTATGTGTCTATTTATAATGAGCATTGGAGCTTGGGAATTCTATGTCCATGCATTAGTAACGAGGGACTTCCTACCTGCGTTTGCTTGAAACTCAACTTGATGTCTTTGTGAGAATTTGTCAACTAGTTTGAGATTTATCATGTCTAGTTTAAACAGTGGCAATTTTGGCCAATATGCATTTTAGACTTAGACATAAACTTTATATTGTCAATAAGGTCTAAAAGTAGTTGTTTTACTATTTTTAGCATGTTAGGGTGAGCTGATAAGGTCGCATAGAGGCCCACTCTTATTGGATGTTTTTAGATGCATTGAATCTAGTCTATTGGTGGAATAGATCTAGAACCTTCTAAATGTTGATAAGCTTGGACAAGCACATCCAAATAGATCAAGGACCTGCTATATATAGTGTACAAGCGTATAAAAGAGAGCATCTCTCTCTCTCTCTCTCTCTCTCTCTCTCTCTCTCTCTCTCTCTCTCTCTCTCTCTCTCTCTCTCTCTCTCTCTCTCTCTCATCCATGCTTATGGAAGTGATCTCTTTGGGTTTCTATATCCATTTTTGTATTGTCTTGTTGATATCTTGAATTCTTGTGTGTAAAATGCTATTTTAAGTTGTGTACTGGATTCACATGTCTGAAAGGTGCTGTGGTACAGCCATTGTACGAACAAAAACAACAAATTATCATTCTTATTCTATTTTTTCAAGTTCTTATTGAGTTTATAGCCTCTATATTTGGTAGATGCTAGATTTCTACATTGTTAATGGTGTTTGATGTGCTATCTTTGTAGCCCAAGATCAAAGGGACAAATTGGATCTTAGTGATCTGATTTTCTTCACATGGTATCAGAGCTTTGGTGCAGGTTATTGAAGGAGCAGCCACATTTAGCAAAGGATTTGGAGGAGTCACCAATGCTAGAGCATGCTAGATTGATTTCTACTCAAAAATCAAGCATTTTTCAGGTGTAGAATTGATTTTTTGTAGATCAAAACTCAATATAGGAAAAAATACTTGAAGTAGGCCGATTTCACACATTACTTGGTGGAATGTGGCGACTTTAATTGCATTGGATATATTAGAATATCAATGTCGAGTTTATATTGTTGTATAATTACTTTGAATTGTTATTTGTCGAGTATTGTGTGCTCGCAGACATCAAATAATGGTAACAGACCTAAATGTCTTGTATGATATACCAAAGGGTGCAAGTAGCCCCTATACACAGTTTTGTATTCATTGTCTTGTTCATTCATAATGAGAGAGTGGAGAAGATTGTAACGGCTATGTTGTGTCTTATTCTTCATGTATGATTTCTCTGTTGTGATCCTAGTTCATTGGTTAATGGATTAGATGAGTGATGATTACACGCATTGAATGTGATTGTTTCTAATTGATGTAATCTCCATTAAGTTTTCTTATATGGTATTAGACCATTGTTAATGGCTGCCATGCTTCAATCCTTGTAGAAAAGAGAGGATGTGAATGTTTGTGTGGAGATTTGTGTTAGTGTTTAATGCCCATAGGCTTGCTACAAGAACCAAAAAATCAAGGAAATCTGCCCTGTGCCCTGATGTCTGCAAGCACGTGCTCCTAAGCCATGGTTGCAACCGCACGAGGCCAGGCTGGATGAAGACGAAGCACATTTGATGGAGTGGCTGCGTGAATGATCAGAGGGATCATTGGTGCGATGGAAGATCCCTGTTGTTTTCTTGCATGAATGCTTGGAAGGGAGTTTGCCTCGCTGTTGCTAAGGGATTGGTGAAAGCATCCTACTGTCAATCCAGATCTCTCGTAAAAAATGCACGTGTGAAGAAGAACGTCTGCCTATTCAATTTGTGCAGATTTCCAGAGGAGCCAGCATTACAGCGATCCTCTAATGCCAGCGCCCGAGCAAGGATGAGGGCCGTGTAGAAGATGGTAGGGCAGTCTTGAGTGAAGATGCAGCAAGAAGCAGCAGCAGTCGCGATCCGGGTAGGACGGCCGTGTGCAGCTGTGAAGAGAGAATGAATCCCAGATTGGACTTCAACGTTGTTTAATCCACTGTTTGTAATATGGTAATCCAATTGCAATGTGCCTGCCATTGGGAGCCCAACCCACATTGGTGATGAAGCCCCTTTTCATCATTGATGCCTGCTTGAAGGTGAAGACGTGAAGGCCTCCATCGTTGATCCAAACGGCTGTTGTAATGTCTACCACAGATGGGGCGGTGGAACTGATCCAGAGATGGTAGATTGCAGCGACCTGCATTTTTGGACAAATTGATCCAAACGGCCGATGTGATCCACAGAGGATCATAAGCCAGGCAATAGTGCGAGCCAGAATCAGCATCCTCTATTCAAAGGGCAAGCAACGATCGATGTATGAAGAAGAAGAAGCTTTCCTTCTTCTTGGCTGACGCGTGAAGGAGATGAAGGAGAACGTTGGAGGAAGGAGTGACGGGACCGAGAAGAATTCGGGTGCCCGAACACAAAAGCAAAGGTAAATTTTTTTAATTGGTCCTCCTGAAATTTTTAACGGCATTTAAAAAAAAATTGGGTTTGGGTCCCTAAGGGCCATCCTACAGTTTTAAGTACATGCCCACTACATCAAAAACAATGGAGAACAGAAAACAGAGGCTTAATTTCATGTGGAGAATCCGTTTCTGGCAGAACGAAAAGCATTTAGTCTCTTGCTACACTGATTGAGCTACGTTGTGAACTAAAAATCTTTCAATTTGGACTTCAGTAGAAAAAGATATTCACAATTGAAGTTAGTGACCTCCGAAAAAGCTAAGGACAGCTTTACATTTTACTAGCTAAGCGACGTTATTTCCTATTTGCGGTGACGTCTTATGCCCTCTCCCACAATTACGTGATCTAACGGTGTTTAACTAATAAAATGGGTGATAGAGACATTCTCTTATTGCCGGAAAAGAGTAAATTGGATGGCACCAACTATCCAATTCGAAAGTTTAAAATGAAAAAATTTTTAATGATGAAAAATTTAAGGGAAATTACAATCGGTGATGAGGAAAGGCCGGTTGTGTCCAATTTAGCCACATCCTTTGATGATAGGAATGAATGGGATAGTAGGGCTTTAAAAGCTCTATGTATGATAAATTTGTCGATACATGATGCTGTCATTCTTCATATCTCATCGGCAATAAATCCTAACGAAGCTTGGACCATCGTACAGTCTATGTATGAGGCTAAAAATATTGTTAGGATTTTATATTTTAAGTAAGAACTCCTCACTTTGAAAATGGATGAATCGGAATCTGTTACAAATTTTTTGATGAAAATCAAAGTTGTGATTAATCAACTGGAGGCCAGTGGTTAGCCATTCACATGAAGAACATATCCAATGCCAAGAAAATGACTACTTCATGATGAATGAGGTACAAGCAAGTTTTCAATCATCTTATATACTTAATGAGGCTTTGTCATACATTGAATACTTGTCTAATGAGATTGAACGAGGTGAAGAATTAATTGAAACAGATGTATTTTAATTAATGAACCAAGAATCAAAGGAATGCAATGTCTTTGATCCAGTTACATCTAATGGTAATCAAGATAGTAAGATTGAAGATCCGGCATATCTTGAAGATGATTCAGTTTTGTTTCTTTCTAATCGTGATCATGAGTGTGAAGATGATTCACAAATTGAAGAATGGACAAAATTGGTTGAATCATGTCATCAACTCCTACAACAAGCACAATCTAACTTGTTTGAATGTGAATGTTTAAGTGCTAAACAAGAATGTTGTGAGCTTGGTGAGACATTTGAAATGTCAAATGATCCAAGTATCCTTGAAGTGTTTTTACAAGCACTCAAGCAATAGATGTCAACTACACAATTGTGAAGCAAATTGAAGATCTTGACTTACTTGGAGCGAACGTAACTATCGGAGTACCGCATTTTAATTATTACATAATGTTGTTGTATATGCAGTTATATTTTACCAAAGATAAAAGTAGAATCGGAAAGCTACTTTGGCAAATATTGTTTTTGTTGGGAGTTATGAAAAAGGGAGTACGATAATCTACTTCTAGAAATATAAACTAGTCAATAATGGGGAGTATTAGAATATTTATGTCGAGTTTATATGTTGTACAATTACTTTGAATTGTTATTTGTCAAGTATTGTGTGCTCGTAGACATCAAATAATGGTAACAGGCCTAGATTTCTTGTATGATACCAAAGGGTGCAAGCAGCCCCTATACACAATTTTGTATTCATTATCTTGTTCATTCATAATGAGAGGAGTGGAGAAGATTGTAACGACTATGTTGGGTCTTATTCTTCATGTATGATTTCTCTATTGTGATCCTAGTTCATTGGTTAATGGATTAGATGAGTGATAATTGCACGCATTGAATGTGATTGTTTCTAATTGATGTAATCTCCATTAAGTTTTCTTATAGGATAGGTCTTATTGCATTCTTCAAGAATCTATATCAAGTTTATAGCATTTGGATATAGAAAGTAAATGATTCAATTTGTTTGTACCTTTGTAAAAATTCTTGTGTTTGAAGTTGCTAGACTTTTCAAGTGTGTATTTCAATCATAGAAAATACAGAAGTTCATAAGATTGTAGGTTGATCATTTTTTGATCAAGTATCTTTTATTCTATGTGGTGGATTTGCTAGGTTTGTTGCAAGAAAGAGATTTGGGAGATTCCATATCTTTGTGATTTCTTCTTGAGTTCATTTGTTGACATTCAAGAGAGTGCTTTGTGCATTGGAATAGGTTGAAAGAGAAGATCAAGTCATTACAACATGGCAACCTCAAGTGGCTTCATGTTGGAAGGCAATGATAGACTTACCTCAACAAATTATTCAGCTTGGAAAGTGGGGATGGAATCTTTGCTTGAGATGAATGATTTGATGGATATTGTTGTAGGTGTGGAGGAGAGACCTTTGAACCTCAAGAACAATTGAGGTATGACAAGAGGGCAATCCAACAAATGCAAGTACTTTGTAAATTTTGCTAGCAAGTGGTTAAAAGCCCTAAACCCCAACAAGAGCTGCTCATTTTGGGCAAGATGTAGATATGAACATGTGCAATAATAACATGAGTTACTATATTGATGTCACCTTGAGAGGTAGTTCATGTGAACTGTTTTTTGCGTTTATGGTTTCATGCGAAGTTTTTTTTTGCCTTAATGTTTATTTGTTTAGGGAGCAAGATTATCTTTGACCTGAACAAAAAACAGTCAACAAAGGCGAGAAAGACAGATTTAGGGCTCAACTTTATACGACACAAAACATTTAGTATAAGTTTGTTATTGATTTCACTTTGCATTCGCATCGATGCTGTATTTTGAGCAAAGGTGAATGTAAACATATGTTATTTCCAATTACTAGCTTGTGAGAGGCGAGTGCCAATAATATGGCTTAGTTCGAGAGAAAAAACAAATTTTCAATATTTTTTTAGGTTATTTGCTTATTTACACAATGGATATGCATAAGGATGTTTTCTGCATGAGATGGTCCATTGTTTATCATTTCAGCATGATCTTACTAATATTTGCAAGCAGGTAAGAGGTTGCCTGGTGGGCATGCCACATTTTGGTTTTGCTTGGGGTTACATACTTAAAATGCACCTCTACTAAGTGAAGCCACGTATTGGTGCATGTTGTTTTGAATCCTAAATCCGATAATACCATTGACTTGAGAACATCACACTTTGCCACATGAATTAGTTTGATGATGTTGGAGCTACTTGTGATTGCTATTGAGAAACCATTTTTTATAGTACTCATCGTCTAAAATTTTATGTTATGCATTGGTAATTTATTTTTTCGTGTCATTTTACCTTTTGCAATGTACACTGTATAATAGCACATTCACTGCAAGAAGCGTCGTTATTCAAAGTTAAGTTGTCGTCCAATACCATTAATTCCAACTAGCTCTTCGATTGTCTTTGGTAATATTTTGTTAATCTGATGAAGCTCAACATTCTTACAAAGGTTACAAAAATGTCAGTATCGTCACTTTTTACATATGGAAAGAGGGCTACTAAGCCTCTAGAATACTGCATGCATGAGAATAAAAGTAGACAAACTTGCCTCATAAAATTGAGATCATACTATATGGGGCATATACCTTTAGAAAGGCAGTTAAAAAAAAACACAATGGATACTGAGAAGCAGACCCCATATTATAATAAGGCATGAGATTTCTCCCAGTTTCTTTTACAAGGGTAATGCGAAGCTTTTTGAAAGCGGAATATATATTGCATGATAACCCTTGCATAAATGATTAACAATGGTCATACAAGGTGCTTCTACCATTTTTACTAAACTTGTTGACTGTAGCTAATATATTCTAGAAATGCTACTTACCTATAGAATATGTAAAAGCTTCTATGCATGAGGAGCTAAGGTAGGTAGAATCATTTACTAGATCCGCGAGCCCTTGTTGCTGAGGAGACCCTTTATCAGTTGAAAAACTTCTAGCATAAAGCGGCACTTTCTTGCTGGCTTTCTACGGTTACTATTACCCTTGTTTGAAATCCTACAAGTATGTGATGATTTGCATAGTAAGGCAATAGCATTTTAAGCTACATTATCTGTTGGCCCTAGTTGTAATAACATATTTGTTGTTGAATTAATCATGATATTATAAGTTGTAATTTGAATGCTAAGGTTTTATTAAATTAGTGCATGAAATTAGATGATGAGCCAAAATTTTTCACATTTTTGTGTCTTAGACATTTTGTTTTAGTAGGATTTTTTAGACAATTTCTAATAACTGTAGGATTCACGAAGCTTTACCAAATTTTAGGATTCTCCCTGTATTAATTTCAAAAAATCGATAAATGAACTTGTGTATATGGATTGATATTTGATAATGCCAAAAAAATTTCTTGAACATTGGCTCATAGGAATTTTTTACTTTAAATGTGAAATGATTTCATTTCATTGTAGATGTCAATTTTTTTTTAAAACTTATGTGTTGTATTGTATATGGATTAAAGTCTTTACAATATTGTGTTTGATTAATTTTGAAAGATTTGCACAATGGAGTGTGAAGAATTACCAAAAATTGGCAAATCTAGCTTGATCAAAAACCATGTAGAATAGTGTAAATTGTGTACACAAGTGGGTCCCACACATGTGAGGCCATGATGCCACATGGGAAACCCATCCAAATGTAGGTTAGGTCAAGTCAAGAGAGTTGGTCATGTCTATTTGGTGGTCATCCCTACTTTATAGGACCTACACCTAAGTTTAAGGTGAAAATTTGACCAACTAGCTACCTACCAAGCATAACTCTAGGAAATAGACTAGGGTTTCATTTTAGGTCAAGGAGAGTGAGTTAACTTCCTTATTACATGCTGGAAATCCACCTAACTTCAAGAAGGAAGTCGAATTTGCTATGTATTCCCTCTCTCCATAGTGAGAAGATAGAAAATTTTTGGAGCTCATTGGCAATCTCAAGCTAGTTCACTATGTACATTGATTTTTTGTGATCCAGATGAAACCAAATCAATTTCTACTTGTTTCTCAGGTTGAAGGCCGTACTACAGCCTGTAGTACACACGTGTGGGCTCGGATTTCAATTTTTATCAATGCTTTTGATTGTTAATGCTTGTTGTTTGTCAAATTGCCAATCTAGATCAACTTTTTTGTGTCTAGTTTTTTGATAGATTGTTAAGCAAGCATCCAATCACTCTTGTGGATCTTTTGTAGATCCATTTATGGTCCTAAAGTACAGTACTTTCACATGGAGCCCATATTAATTGGCAACAACAAATTTGTGCAGTTTAACCTGCAGCCCATATTAATGTGTAATTAAACCAATTGTATGCAAATCAATTTTTGTACATGAATCAAGAACCTAGTTTCTATTCAGAACACAAACTATTTCAGATCTTTCTCCATACTGGTGGCAAATTAAGGATTTCTGGCATCCTACGGTGGTTCCGAATTATTGGCATTCATGACCTACGTTGGTTGTGGGACTAGTTGCAAATTATTGTCATCAATGACCTACGATGGTTGTTGCTTGATTGCGACAAGTTGCAGCAAAGTGCAAAGGTATATCTACATATAGTTTGTTTGGCTAGTCTTGCAACATGTCAGATGATTCCGACCGCAAACATCCACCTTCTCCTTCTTCTTGTCAGCTACCTGGCTTGCAACATCTTCGCATTGATAACTCACCTTGACAATATGATTCCCGCGTCTCGCAACAATTCCATCGGTCTTGCAATGCCCAACGCGTCTCAGATTGCCATGCAACCAATGCTGCACAACATGCTCTTTTGGTTCCTGTTTCAACTGCGCCTACTCCACATGTTCACCACGTGCTATGGTTCCATATCTCCCTCCACAGGTTCAAGCCTCCAGCTCTTTGGCTACTCCAAATTCCTCCCTTCATGTTTCTTGTTCTGGTTGTGGTAGATTGTATGTTCAGGGGTAGGTTTAACTCGACATCAAAAGGCCTGCTCTGCTTTTCACCAGGTTTCTTCCTTGCTTGGGGCGCCTGATTATCCACATCCAACTCATGTCTCGCCGTCTGATTCTAGCTAGGCTTGGGCTCCGCTCTGTTGATGTTCTGAGTTCTATTCATTTAGGATTGCCTCGTCCACGTCAATATGCTCATATCCCATTTGCTTTACATCAAGAGGTCCAACGAGCTTTGTGTGTGCCTCTGTCTCATTTGGACAAAGACCCTTATGATCTCGTCACATGGCATGTTTTTCTGCTTTTTCCTGTGTGGTGTTTACAACTCCCATCTCGCGTCGGTGAAGCTGGCCATCATGAAACTAGAACTCGTCTTCGCCAGTTTTTTTTTGGCGAAGACGAATTTTACTTTCGATGCAAGGCACTTGCCGCCAAACGTGAGTTGGGTCCTCCTGCTCAAGAATGTCCCATTGATGCTCGTCTCGTCGTTCCCTTTTGCTAGGTCAAGCGGGTGAGCGCTCTCATGAGGCTCACGCTTTGGTCCCTTCTATGCCGACGCCTCCTTCTTCTCACACTGTTTTGGCACTACAGTGCCTCCATCCGCAGACAAGAAATGAGTTACCCTTATTTGTCGAGGATTTTGAGCCAAATACAGACCTCCAGCCTGGGAAACTTGATTTTCTCAATGCTTTGCATCATAGTCCTCACATCTCCGCCGGTGGTCCTACTGGGTGGAATTTTGAGCATTTTCGTGATTGTCTTTCTCCCGATGATTCGGCAAGCGATTTTGGTTTTCTTTTCCAAGTGTGTAATTCCATTGCAATTGTCACATTCCTTCGTAGATCACTACTATTTTGAGTTCGGCCCGCCTAATCGCCTTGTACAACTTCTGGGATTTTATCCTATTGTTGTGGGAGAAGTTTTGTATCTGTTGGTTGCCCGTCCTTTTGCATTTCAGTTTAGTGATGATTTTCGAGCTCATACCTCTCCACTCCAGTTTGGTTGTGTGACTTCCAATGGTTGTGAAATCGTTGTTCATGCTTTGCGTGCTATTCTGGATGCCCACCCAAATTGGGTTGTTATACAAGTTGATGTCATGAATGCTTTCAATTCCGTGTTTTGTAGCGCCATCTTTCAAGAGTTGCGTGATGTCGGTGAGCCTTTCCATTCTCTCATTCCTTTTGTTTGTACTTTCTACGCACGCGTAGCTCCACTATACTACAGTCATACTACTTCCTTGGGTGATGTCACTATCATTCCTTCTGCAACTGGCACCCGTCAAGGGGATCCTCTTGGTGGCCCTTTGTTTGCTCTTGCTCACCTGCGTGTCTTGCATTCAACCTATGCAAGTTTCCCTTCTATCGTAGATGACACACATATTGTGGGGCCGTCCAAAGATGTTCTTCCTGCTTTTCTGCATTTTAAGGAACAATTATCACCGTTCGAACTTTCTGTCAATTTATCAAAGTGTACAACATGTGTCCGTAGGGTCTTCCTTTCAGGTTTTCTATTCCAGAGATTATCCTCACACCTGAACATGGTATCAAAGCTTTGGGAATACCTATCGGCTCAACCACTCATTTCAATTCTATGGTTCAACAGATTTTATAGCAACAAATTCAGCATTTTGATTTACTTCCAAAATTGGGCAACGTGCAAGTCGCATTCGCCATTTTGACCCGTTGTTTTGCTCAATGACCTAGTTATTTGCTTCGTTGTGTTCCTCTCTCTTCAGATATTATGCAACTTCTACAAGGCTTCGATAATTCCTTATAACAGATTTTGGGAAGCTTACTTGCAACAGATAATTCTTTGCAACATTCCAATAGCATATTGCTCAAGCGTCAAATATTTTTGCCTGCCTCTTCGGATGGGCTGGGTTTATCTTCTACAAAACAAGTTGCTCCAGCTGCTTATTTGGGAAGTTGGGCTTTGGTTGCTTCTGGCTCGTCTCTCAATTCCAGCAGAATGATCACCCTCTCCTTTTTGAATCAGTGAAACATGTAGTCTTGGTTTTCAACGATTACTACGAGATGCTCGAGATTATGCCCCCTTTTGAATCGTTGATCACTCACTCAAAACCGCGTTTTATAACACTCTTTGTCTGAGCAATTGCATTCTTACCTTTTCACCCAGCTGATACGAGACTTTCCTTCAGACGTCGTTTGTGCACACTTGTTTTCTTGTGCTGGTATTGGGCCGGGGGTTGGTTGTTGGCACATCCAACTCTTTCTCATCTTGACAAAGAACGTGATTATCGGGATCGGTACTCTTTTGAGGCATTTATCCCTTTTGTTATTGAGAATTTTGGATGTCTTCATTATAGATTTGACAAGTTTCTCAATGACTGTTAGGCTTTATATGTCAAAAGACATTCTGCACTTCCTTTGTGCATCATGGTGTCTTATTTTCGACAACATGTATCTATTGCCTTAAAATGTGTTCAAGCTCAAATGTTAATTCGTCGTGGTAATGCAGCTGGTGCAGTTGCTTCACGGCATCCTATTCAACTTCTTGTGTATTCAATGTTACAAAGTAATGTTTTCCATGCTATTGGTGTCATTTAAACTTAAATTTCCTAAATTTTCAAAAAAATCTAAATCAGTTATATTTAAGTTTGCATTTCTATCATGTACTTGATGGGATTTTTCACATCTCTTTCAATAAAGTAATATGTAATTTTGGGGCTCAAAACACGGGTACAACAATACCTCCAATGATGCCTTTAACGTGGCAATTAATTAACTCCTCCGCTCATAATGCATATCGTGCTGCAAGAGACGGGAGAAGTACGGTACGGATACCCCGTGTCTCTGAAATGAGGAGATACGAGAGAGATTTTTTTTTGAGGAGAACCCATGAACCAGGTAGCTTAAGGTGGATCGGGATTCGGGATATGAGGTTTAACTACTCTTCGATGACAGAAAAAAGAAAGGGAAACAGGAATGGAGCAAAGTAATGTCGTGGCCGTGGCAGCAGAAAGCGAGAAGGCTGAAGGAATCACTGGATGATCTAAGAACCAAATTAGGTTCAGTTTGTAATTAAACATATGGCTTTGCGGCTGGAGATGCTTGCTTTGGCTCCTAATCCGTGTGCTTGCAGAGCTGGGTTAAGAAAGGGCATTTTGGTTCATCAGCAGGGGCGCCTGTTGAAGACAAGGCAGGCATTTGCAGCAGCTATTTCAAGACCATTGGCAACAGACCAAGGACGTCCAGTTAGAGTGCGTGCTACCTGGTGAGGTTCTTCACTTGCTTTGTAATTTTTTTTTTTGGTTTGTATGTGTCTGCCCAAATGTGGCAAGATTTTGCGCCGAAATATGACGCTCTTATGGATGGAATCCAAAAATAAGGAACAGTCTTGGAACAATCTGAACATGTGGAGCCCTCTTGGATGGGATCTTCCGAGCCCTCTCCGGCTGTAATTTGTGGACAAGATTTTCAGGACACATTAAGCTTCATTATGGGAATTTCCTATTTCCTGGCATATCATGGAAATAATGGCTTGTCCTTCATTCTTGCTGTTACAGCAGCTTGAAAAGAGGACTCATTGATAATCTCCAAAATGTGCCACTAATCACACGTTATCTGGTTTTTTTAGATTAAACACTATATACCCGTTGGTATATTTTTTTGGCTCCTCTTCTGTGCTTTGGTGATTCTTCTTGTCACCTACAAGACTTTTGACATTTTGTAATTTATGGTTCTACACTTCTAATACTCCAAGTAATAGCCCAAATTTGAACTTTTATAGATTTACGTTACTAAAGAAGACAAATTTACTACAGTGGAAAGTCCTGGGCCAAGTGCTTTTCTTTATTCACTGCCCTTGGACTCTCACAACCTTCCATTGCATATAAGTCCTTCTTTTTCCCGGATTTGCGAGTCTCACAGAAGAATGTGTCTCTTCATCGTGTTTTTCTTTGGTCTCTAAGTTTTATATTTGAGACTTATCGTACTGTTTATTCCAGGGCATTATGCTTGTAAAGCTCCAAAAGCCCATGGGCTTTACGGGCATCATGTCCTGGTGCCATTTGTGACGATTTCCTGGTTAATGTTGTTCTTCAGGAATCAGAATACAAGGGAAATTTTACAGAAGGTTACAAGATAAAGTTTTGCTATTCTTCTTGTCCCTTTGGTGTTCTTCACCTGTATTCTCGGTATTGCTTGCGTAAGAAAGTTGACATGGTTAGACAATATCCTTCTGTGGACAGTTTAAAATATGCCCTTGTTGATGAAAGCGCAAACCTTACTCTAGAGAACATCCGAGATTCTCTCATACGACAAGAGTATATGATAGCATCATTTTCAATCTTTTAGAAAGGGCACAATATCGAATAAGCCCTCCAACCTACGATGCAAATGGTTTTATGATTTCTGGCTTTGAAGGCTCATTGGTGGAGTTTATTCTGAAAGAGACAGAGTCCCTTCATGCTAAGGTATGTAGATTGTGTCTTCCATGAGCATTTGAAATTGTGGAGTTTTAGTATTTTGAAGATTTTTCTACAAAGAGATTGTTGTTGTGCATCATACATGATGATCTAAAACATTGTATGTGGCTCTATCTTGTTATACCTTATGCTTAACTTCATAGTTTGAAGTTTCATTCTCTAAATTGTAGAATGTGTGGTAGTGAAAGTACCATGATTAGCCTCGTTATGATAGCCATTGCTATCAACTTATTCCTTAAAATCAAGTATCATCATTCTTCTGCCACATGACTTCAAAGTTCAACCATTGAGAAAAGCTTTTGTTAAATTTTTTTTCTAGAAAGAATGTCAAGAGTTGAAGTTTCAATGAATAGATGACTAGAGGACCTTGTCACACTTCCATATGAGAAAGCAAAATGACAAGATAGAAGAAACCTGATTATTCTTGATGCCATCCAAATATAATAGTTTATCATTCATAGGGCCCTTCAAGCACCGAATTTATGGATAGTAGGCTGAGGATAATGATAATTATATCATTGTTGCTGAGCATTATGTTCCCATCTCTTTGGAAATAGGAGCACTACTCCCATTGGCCTACCAACATGCAATGGGTGGGAATGTTCACCCTCTAGGGGGGACGCCTTCCCACCTAATCCCTTGCACTCCCGTGCGTTCCTTGAGTAGCTCAAGAATTGGGCTAATTTTTTCTCTCCTAATATTTTTCCCTCTTGGCCTCTATATTAAATTTCTATGTCTATTATCAATAATTTGAGTGCTTGAACTTGAAATGCAAATATTTGAATTTTCATTATGAAAACCTAGAAGCTGATTTATGGCATCCCCCCCTTCCTGTTGAAGGTTATTATATCCTCGAGGTTTCAAACCCCAACCTTGACTGTATTTTGTATGGTTGTCTTTGAGTATGAAGCAAACAAAGGAATAAAAAATAGTGATTGGTAACATATGTAAAGGCCTATTTATCGTAGACAACCCTTTGAACATGCTATATTCATTATCAAAGAACACATCATAATTGGCTAGTACACTAATAGGTTGAAGCATAACATCGATAAGGATTTTTTAATCTTGCAAGAAGTCAGATAGAAGTCATGCAAATTTTAGTTGATTCTTATCTTGATCCTTCTGGTGGTACTTTCTTACATGCAATCATATTATTGTAGCATGTACAACAAACTTTGTTTCTGAACCATGTTCATTGGGTGCTTAGTAAGCGGGACATTCTCTCCCAAAACAATTCTTTTTTAGGGCTTCAAAATTGGTATCACAAGTCATCCTTGCTACCTAGTGTGTAACAATCCAACATGGATTTTCATAGAATATCATAAATCTTTTATTATGATCCCTGTTCTTATTTATTTTATTCTATAATTTATTTTTATTTTATTTCTAATTAGATTTATAAATTTATAAATTTTAAATTTTGAATTTCATTTTATTTGAATTATTATTATTATTCCTTTTTTCTTACTAGTTATCTTTTGCTTCTTAGTCAACACTGGGTCTACCCAAGAGAATCCAGATGCTTTCGAAACCCAGTTAGCAACTTAAGAACCTAAACCTGAAGGAATTTTTATTTAATTTTATTTTGATTTTTACCACTGAAGGAGTGACCAATGTTGAAAGCTGAAAACAAAGGACGCAGAGCATCAATTAACCTAAATTAGACTTTAAATATGAAAAGTAGATACTTAGAAGAGAACCAGAAAAGTGATAAAGGTACAACACGAGTTCTTACTAGGCAAGAAATCACCAACTCAAACAAACTTCAAAAACTTTTTGAAACTGGAGCTAAGTAAAGGAAAGGAGAATATCTAGGTGAGCTAGAAGCAAGTGATTAACCCTAATAAGCAATAGACTAAGAACTCAAAAAAGAAAAGAAAAAGTGGGAGCCATAAAATTATTATGAAACAACAAGAACCTTACCAACATGACATCAAGTAAGAAATGCTAGTTTTGATTAGTAAACTATCAAATTAGTTGTAGGGGCATGCGCACCCTCTCAAGATATGCAAATAAGAACAGACAACTGGCCACTACTTGGACGAAAATTCATTAAGAATTTGCATGTCCGCTAAAGTGACGAAAAAAACCTATTTGTGAAATTAGAATATATCCAATCTCACAAATTTATATAGAGAAGTCAGTGATGTCATAAGGTAAACCTTAGAAGCAATATACGAGCAACTCAAAAAGTCAGAGGATCTAAGTCAAAACAATAATATAAAATTCATTAAACAAAACATCTTAGCCAAACAACATTCCTTAGTGGGGCTGCTAAGATGTTTTGTTTAATGAATTTTATATTATTGTTTTGACTTAGATCCTCTGACTTTTTGAGTTGCTCGTATATTGCTTCTAAGGTTTACCTTATGACATCACTGACTTCTCTATATAAATTTGTGAGATTGGATATATTCTAATTTCACAAATAGGTTTTTTTCGTCACTTTAGCGGACATGCAAATTCTTAATGAATTTTCGTCCAAGTAGTGGCCAGTTGTCTGTTCTTATTTGCATATCTTGAGAGGGTGCGCATGCCTGTAGCGCAGGCATCCCAAAGGGAGCCGGGAACCACGACTTAGCTTCCCAGCCTTCAACTCTTGCCATCCAAACCCACTTGACATACAAGCAGCCAACTCGCCAACAACGATCAGACTTAACCAACTTGAAGTTCCGAAAACCAACATTGAGATCCAACCTGGCGCCATGCCAGATCGGGGGTCCCGATGTGGGTGACTTCCCTCCAAGCAAGCCGCCCGACATACGTCAAACTTAACCAACTCGAAGCTTCGTTACAAACGAGTAACATCCATTCCAAGCAAGCGGTCTGACTTACATCAGACTTAACCAACTGAAAGCTTCGTCACGAGCGCTGGAAGCCAACCGGGCGCCACGCCAGACTGGACAGCCATAAACAGGTAACATCCACCCAAGCAAGCCATCCAACTCAGCCGACAGGTTAGAGCCCGTTCCCCAAGAGCTTAACCCATTCACGTTCATGCAAGGAACACTCAGAACCACAAGCCGCGATAGATATGGAAACAACCAGTTCCTGGACCAAATGGTCCCGACAGCATACCGCTGGCGCCACGGACCGAATGGTCCCGATGGCATACCGCTGGCGTCCCGGGATACGACCCTCAGCTATGTGCCAAGTTAAAAATTTTGAAAGCGGCCTTACAACTGGCGCTTTTACCGAACACTGAAACCCAGAAGGTAATCAGAGTCAGTTTGAGGAAAATCCCACTTTATTGATAAATCTGAGAAGGTTACATTTCATGTGTGTGACCGACCCTAGTCTCCGGGGCGCTAGCATGCCAAGGCGAGAGCCATGACAACATTCCAGCAAGGGAGGCTGAGACTTGGTTGGAGCTCGCCCTGAGTCGCAACCCGCACTCCCCTATAGTATTGGTGTGATTCGGCACCCCCCCTCATACCAAGCACTCTACCCAAGCTAGTAAAGCACGTTTTTCTCTCTCTAGGATTTTCTCTTTCTAGAAAGTCATTTTCTCTCTCTAGATTTTATTGATCCCCAGGCTTCCTTTAATCATGCCTAGATCGTGTGAGGTGATTGCACATCGATCTGAGCTCTCTGGACTTCGCTAGAACCGATCAAAGATTTTCAGCCATAGGAACTTGGCGTCGGCTGGATTCTGGTCACAGTGGCGCCCGGAGCGGCGCCAGCGCCGTTGGCGCCGGGAGCAGCAGGGGCGCTACTGGCGCCGGGGACATAGCTGGCGCCGATGGCGCCGGAAGTAAAGCTTGTAAAGGTAGCTTTACAACAATGCCCCTACAACTAATTTGATAGTTTACTAATCAAAACTAGCATTTCTTACTTGATGTCATGTTGGTAAGGTTCTTGTTGTTTCATAATAATTTTATGGCTCCCACTTTTTCTTTTCTTTTTTGAGTTCTTAGTCTATTGCTTATTAGGGTTAATCGCTTGCTTCTAGCTCACCTAGATATTCTCCTTTCCTCTACCTAGCTCCAGTTTCAAAAAGTTTTTGAAGTTTGTTTAAGTTGGTGATTTCTTGCCTAGTAAGAAGTTGTGTTGTACCTTTATCACTTTTCTGGTTCTCTTCTAAGTATCTACTTTTCATATTTAAAGTCTAATTTAGGTTAATTGATGCTCTGCGTCCTTTGTTTTCAGCTTTCAATATTGGTCACTCCTTCAGTGGCAATATTCCTTAATGTTTAGGTTTAGGTTCTTGTTCTTGATGGTATCAAAGTTATAAAGTAAGTTTTATGCTAATTCTTCCCTCTTGTAAAATTTTTTGTACATTTGGCTCTTTGGTCGTCCTTGCGATTTACCACCATAAGTCACTTATGCAAATTCTGTAAAACCTTTTTCGAAAAAATTTCGTGTGATTGACTCTCGCATGGTCCAATTAACTTGGCCTCACTATGTTAGAGTCTGAATCATACTCACATGAAGTTTCTTCTCTTTGGGCCCTTTTAGGATCAAGGGCTTTTTGGTTAGTTTCGTGAAAGACTTTCGGTGTGAGAGGGAGTCAAGTAGTGATACTTCAATAATTCGCGGGCACTTGATTGCATGCTATTGTTAGTGATCTTTCGAGTGTAACAGGCGGACCTATTTAGGTAGGTGCCTGTTACGAGCTCGTAACCAGTGCCGAACCCTAGGGAACACAGATAGGTCAGATACCACAGTCAAGGTCGTGTCCAGTGTACATGACCAACAGGGCAAGACAGTGTGAGTAGTGTGCCCCAGCACGGTCCATAGCCATGGTGGGCCTAACACAGCCTAGGGACCCTGTCAGCAGGATAGGGCCCCCAGTTGGGTCCCGACGTGCAGTCGACCACGTCAGTGCCACGTGGCCGACACTTGGCAGTTGCATGCTACCAGTCCTCACACTGGGCTAGGAGGGGCTTACTCTATATCAGGGAGTAGGCAAGGTTGGGTGGATCAGTTAGTGTTTGCCCTACTGTGGTGTTAGGACCTATTACACTGGTATCAGAGCCATCTCCTTCTATGGGAGCTCAGTTTCAGCAGGGGAGAAATCCATCAGAGTGCATAGCAACAATGGTTAATATGCAAAGATAGATAGAGCAGGGTCAGCGCTGGAGAACCAGCTATCTATGGTGGAAATCTCCGTAGGATTACTTGTTTTTACAGTAAAATTTGGATCAGCTTTCTAGGCCAGGTCTAGCGCTGCCAATCAGGGTTTAAACTTCGATTTTGGAGTGGAAATTCCGGATTTTGGAGCGTTTTCAAGTCAGGAAGTTTGATGCAGACCAGCGCTGTCAGAGCAGCCTCCTTCCTTGAGTTTTGAGTGGAAATCAGTGACAAATTGAGCAAGATTTGAAGCGGATTTCTACAGCAGGTCCAGCGCTGGACAATAGGGGATAAATTTTAGAATTTATCCTTGCATTTCAAAGGTTTTCTAGAAGTCTGAGCTTCAGACTTGCTTGTCACAGACCAGCGACCTACCAGCTGAGGTCAAATCAGAGATTTAAGCGGATTTTTGAGTCTAAATGTGGACAAATTGAGATGCTGTCAGACCAGCGAGGGGGGATAGCAAAAGTTTCAGATCTTGTTGCACATTTTCCAACCTCAAATCAGATTGAGAAAGAAGCTGAGAAGGGCTTTTCTGTATTCTCTCTGTGGAAGTACAGTTCTCAGAAAGAGCTAAGTTTCCTTTCCCTTGTACAGTTGTAAATTAGTCTTTTAGACTTTTTTTCCTTTAGAAGTTAAGGTAGCTCTCTTTCAGTTCCGAAGATGACCACTCCTCAGGGACCTGATCAACCCCCGGAGAGAGGCTTCGACGAACTTGAAACAGAAGCCTTGGCTTATAGAAAAGGGAAGGAACCCATGGAAGTAGAAGAACAGGAACAGTTCGCCGAAGAACTCGACGAACTGGTTACCAAGGAGCAGTTCCTCCAATTGGTAACAGAAGTGGATGAACTGAAGCTGGCATTAGCCAATTTCAAGTCCAGTGTGGACGACTCGTTCGCTGAACTCAAAAACTTGATTTTGAGCTCCGCGAAAGGAAGCCTTCCCTCCACTTCTCAGTTATCCCCTTCTCCACTTCCATCAGTTTCGGGTGAGACTTTACGGTCTCACCCCAGTGTTTTTAAAGATTTAAAGCCTCCTACTTTTAATGGGGAAGAGAAGGATAGAAATGCAGATATTCTACAAACCTTCCTCAGCAAATGGAAGAACATTCATGCTCTTAAACAGACCCCTGACCATTTGCAAGCAATTGAGGCCAGTCTTTCCTTAGGGCCTATGGCCTATAAGTGGTGGTTAAATCTCCAGGAGACTGGGCAGACTCCCCGGTCATGGAAGAAGCTTTCCTAAGAGAATTTCTACCAGAAAATGAACTGGATAGAGCCTGGGAAGCCTGGGAAAGAACAGTAATGGATAAATCCCTCATCCAATATATCTTGCAGTATCGAGAAGCAATTTTAAAGATTAAAAATATGGATGACTCTCAAAAAATCAGGGGGTTTGTCCGTGGCCTCAAAGATGAATATAAAGTAGAGGTCCAGAGAAACTCGCCTACTACCCTTGAGCAAGCTCTCAGATATGCTCAAATCTATGATGATTCAGTGGGTAGGAAGAGAGCGAGACAGCAACCACTTTCTGAGCAGCTTCCTCAGAAAGACTTTCAATTTAAAAAGAAATTTTTAAAAAGAAAGAAAGAAGATAAATTTAAAGGTGAAGCTCCTCAGAAACGCCTTTCACTCATACAGCCCTTAAAACCTGATGATTTTGAGAAAGCCAAACAAGAACGTTTGTGCTTTGTGTGTATGGGCAAGGGACACACAGTCAGACAGTGTCCCAAGGGGCCTTTCACTAAAAAAGATAAAAAACAAGTTCATCTTGTTCAGACTGTATGTTTCCCCAGTGACTCGGCAGCTTCCGAGATCAAAGTGTATCATGAAGATCATGAACACTGTTGCCAGCTGACCTCTGCAATGCTAGCGAGACCCTTCAGCTTTGGGCCGCATGACCTAGTACGTATGCATGGGAAAGTTGGTAACCAGTCAGTAAGAGTCATGGTTGATGATGGGGCAACCCATAATTTCATCAACGACACCCTGGTTAAAAAGCTTAAACTACCAGAGGTACCTAGTCAGCATAGGTACATAGTTTCATTAGCTAAGGGTGAAGATAAAAAAATATGGGAAACTATGGTAAGTAAGTTAAATCTTGGTATTCAGGAGTACCAAGATGAAATAAACTTTCAGATAATGCACCTGGATCGAACAGACATTGTTCTCGGGAGAGATTGGCTCTACAGTTTAGGACCTTCTCTCCACAGAAACTATCAGGAGAACACCCTCAGCTTTCAGCATAAAGGCCGAGAGATCCAGTTGCATGGGGAGCATGATGTTCCCAACAGCCCTATGGTCTGCAGTTCAGAGCTCTGTCAGCTAATCGGAGACGAAGACCATCAGGTATTCTTATGTGACTTTCAGTTTATTCTTGAGGTTTCTATTTCCAGTTCTATTCAGCAGAAAATCAGTAAATTAGAAACTTTATTGTCTAAATTTACAGATGTTTTTCCTGAAGATTTGCCACATGGTTTACCACCTAGCAGAGAGGTAGATCATGTAATAAACCTAGTACCAGGTACAGCACCTGTTTCTAAACCTCCGTATCGGGTCAGCCGAACAGAGGATGAAGAAATAACTAGGCAGTTAACAGACTATCTTGGGAAAGGCCAAATTCAGACCAGTAGTTCACCATGGGCCTCACCAGTCCTATTGGTGAAAAAGAAGGAGGGGTCTATGCGTCTTTGCGTAGATTACAGAGCCCTCAATAAAGTCACAATTAAGAATAAATACCCTATGCCTCGGGCAGACGAGTTGTTTGATCAACTCGACGGGGCTAAGTTTTTCAGCAAAATAGACCTCAGATCGGGATATCATCAAGTCCGTATAAAATCGGAAGATGTCTCGAAAACAGCTTTTAGGACTCGTTACGGTCATTATGAGTTTAAGGTGATGCCATTTGGGCTCACAAATGCTCCAGCTACCTTTATGACCTTGATGAACAGTGTCCTCAGACCATACTTGGGTAAGTTTGTAGTCGTATTTTTAGATGACATCCTCGTCTACAGCAAAACGAGGAAGGAGCATCTAAAACACCTCAGAAAGGTGTTTCGACTGCTCAGAAAGCATAAGCTTTATGCTAAACAATCCAAGTGTGAATTCTTCGTTGAAGAAGTAGCATATTTGGGTCACATTATCTCTTCAGATGGGATTAAGATGGACCCAAATAAGGTTAAAGCCATACTCAGTTGGCTGAGACCTCAGAATATTTTGGAACTTCAAATCTTTCTTGGTCTGGCGGGATATTACAGACGATTTGTCAAGGAATATGCTCAGATAGCAGTCCCTATGACAAATCTTCTTAAGGGGAAGGGAAAGGAGTTCATTTGGGAGTCCGCACAACAGGAGAGCTTTGATGCTCTCAAAACAGCCTTAGCTACAGCACCAGTCTTAAAAGTCGTCGACCCCAATCAGCCATTTGTGGTCGAAACAGATGCTAGCGACTTTGCAGTAGGCGCTGTGCTAACTCAGGGTGGACGACCAGTTGCGTTCGAGAGTAAAAAACTCGAGCCAGCTTAGACTAGGTACAGTGCCTATGAAAAGGAACTCTTTTCTATAGTCCATGCCCTTAAGACTTGGAGGCATTATTTGTATGGTGCCAACTTTGAGGTCCTGACAGACCATGAGAGTCTCAGATACCTTTGCAATCAACCTGAGCTTAGAGGTCGGAAAGCTCGTTGGGCAGAGTTGATGCAAGAGTTTGACATGTCTATCAGATATAGGCGTGGAAAATTCAATACAGTAGCAGATGCCCTTAGCAGAATGCCTATGATAAACGAGCTGAGTTTTACTCAGATTCGTAATGAGTTACTCGAGTCCTTGAGAGGGAAATGCCAGCATGATGCATTCTTCTCTATTATCTGGAACTCAGTCCAGAACAGACAGTTACAGACTCCAGAACCAGTTCCCGGGGCTGGTGCCAGTTCATCCAAGAATACGGCAGCTTCCGTTGAGGATGATGATGAGTCCGAGTATACGTCGTCAGATGACGTTGAGGATTCTGAGCCTGTATTACCCAAGCAAACCCCTGTGGTTAAGGGTCAGTTGACTCAAGGATTCAAATGGAAACAGTATTCCATTCAAGATGAGTACTTGCTCTATAGAGATAGAGTATGTGTCCCCAATTCAGAGGATTATAGGCAGCAGGTCCTATATGAATGTCATGACAATCCTAGCGCGGGACACCCAGGCATACAGAAGACCTATGAGCTTTTTCGTAGGCAATTTTTCTGGCCTAGTATGAAAAAGGACGTCCACCAGTATGTAACCAGTTGCCAGAAATGTCAAGTAAATAAAGCAGAGCGTTTAAAGGCAGGAGGGTTGTTGCATCCCTTAGAAATACCAGCTGGTAAATGGGAGAGTATCTCCATGGATTTTATAGTAGGCCTGCCTAAAACCCAAAAGGGTAATGATGCTATATGGGTCACAGTTGACCGTCTGACCAAAATGGCTCATTTTATTCTGACCAAAACAACCGTTAGAGCTCCAGAGTTAGCGAGGTTGTTTGTAGACGGGCTATTTAAATTGTACGGTCTACCTTCCGGCATAGTCAGCGACCGGGACAGTAAGTTTACTGGAGATTTTTGGAGGGCAGTATTCCATCATCTCCATACTAAACTTAATATGAGTACCATCGACCATCCACAGACGGACGGTCAAACAGAAAGGGTAAATCAAGTGCTGGAGGATATGCTTCGTGCATACGTCAGCAAGAAGCAGACAAATTGGGAGGAGTATCTCTCGATATTAGAGTTTGCTTACAACAGTACCAAACATTCAGCTACGGGATACAGCCCATTTATGCTGATGTACGGTTTTTAGCCACGCTCATCCACAGTTGTAGGGTTTAAACAAGAAAAAGTTGAAGCAGCCAAAAACTTTTTAGAAGACCTAAACCAGATGATAGAACATGCTAAGCGTAGCATTAGACAATCCCAGGATCGAGCCAGGCATTATGCAGATCCACACAGACGGGATGTGCAGTTCTCCACTGGTGAGAAAGTCTACTTGAGAGTCCCAGTTGACTCTAAAACCCTCAAATCAGGAGTGTGTGCTAAGTTGTCTCCAAGGTATTGTGGTCCTTTACCATCAGTAGGAGACTAGGCGAGGTCACCTATGAACTAGAACTCCCACACAACAGTAAGGTTTTTCCAGTCTTTCATGTAAGTCAGTTACGAAAAGCCTTAACCAGATCAGATAGTCTGGTAGGAGACAGTGTTCTAGTTCTCCCATTGGATCCTCAACAACCTCCACATGAACCAGAGGAGATTCTTGATAGTAGAGAGACGCAGACTTGTCATACTCTATACCGAGAATATCTGGTTAAGTGGAATGATCAGCCTGTTGAGAATGCCACTTGGGAAAGAGGCAGCGTCCTTCGCAAGATTTTTCCAGACTTTGTCTTAGAGGACCAAGACGGTTCTTAAGGGGGAGGGAGTGTTACGAGCTCGTAACCAGTGCCGAACCCTAGGGAACACAGATAGGTCAGATACCACAGTCAGGGTCGTGTCCAGTGTACATGACCAACAGGGCAAGACAGTGTGAGTAGTGTGCCTCAGCACGGTCCATAGCCATGGCGGGCCTAACACAGCCTAGGGACCCTGTCAGCAGGATAGGGCCCCCAGTTGGGTCCCGACGTGCAGTCGACCACGTCAGTGCCACGTGGCCGACACTTGGCAGTTGCATGCTACCAGTCCTCACACTGGGCTAGGAGGGGCTTACGCTATATCAGGGAGTAGGCAAGGTTGGGTGGATCAGTTAGTGTTTGCCCTATTGTGGTGTTAGGACCTATTACAGTGCCTCACCTCTTTACAATAGCCCTGTTAAACAAACGAGGGGTGTGTTCAACCCTAATTTTGACCTCGGACCAATAGCCTTCAGGAGGGCCTGGTCTTAAACAATTGCCTGACTACTCAAAATATAAACTATGGCTCTTCTACTATCAACACTTCAAAGGTTAGCTCTTCCATCCCTTTTTGCTAGTAGAAATGGTACAAATCATTGAGAAAGGTTTAACGTTTTGTCTAGATGTAATTTGAATAAACTTCATAATTTTGGAGAACGTCCTATTAAATGGTCTATTTTTTTTTTAAGTCTTTGCTTGTTAGTACATTATACGAATAACCATATTAGAATTTTGAATTGCCTTAGACGTCTCAAAGAAAAACATGTGCATTCCTCTATGTCTCTTAGCCCAATCCATACCACCCAAGTATCTCATTTATAACATACGAAGTAGTAGTATGGTATATGTTGGCCAAACTTCGGTCTGCTTTTGTACGTCTTGAAGAACATATTTGAGAAGCTAGGAGAGTAGATAGCTCTAAGTTTCCTAAAGAAGAGTTAAAACCTTTGTATACTGCTATAGCTCAATGCGGTTTTGAGTCTTTTCGGGTCTTTCCTATTGAGCACGTTGTTGGAAACTTTTCTGATTCTAAAGAGTTTTTCAAGGTAGCGTGGCTTTGTGAACTATTTTGGATGAGAACTCTTTAGTCCTTTTTTCCTAGAGGTTATAATCTTGAGGGTAACTCCAAGCTACGAAAGAGTAGAAACTTTGCCAAAAAAACTTCCATGTTGTGGAGAACCCACTCTAAACCTAAAAACATTACACCTTATGTTCGTAATGGTCTGAAGTTTGGAAACCTATGAACATCTACCCCCTCCTCTAGATTGCTACATTCCACAACCTGTGATCACACCTTCTCCTCCCCTCCCTTCTCCTCGTGCTACTTTTAATACTCCTAACTTTTTGCCCCCTAGTAATAATGTTGTCTCTAGAACGTTTGCTATAGAGATTACATAAGGAGGTTACTTTATTTGGATCGTGTTATGTCTTTGGGTAAGTTCTCTCTCGATATGTTCAATAGATACAATCCTAAGAACCTGTTTCGGTTGCTCTATACTTTAGATAATATGGCTTGTCAAGATTTGGGTATTTCACATTCTCATTTTTATCAACTTAAAACTCTTTTAAGTTGCTCTATAAATTTAAAGCTAATATTAAAACTAAATGTTTTACCTCTAGTGAAGATCTACTCCTCACAATTTGTACTTCACCTGACCTTGACAAAATTAGTTTGAGCTCTATTCTAATTTCTTAGAAAGCCTGAAGTTATGAATGCCCTTCCTCCTTGTGTGAAGAAAATTTGGAATCATCTAGTGGTTGCTTGGAAATATGTTAAAAAGGTCCTGGCAGACCAAGAAAGTCTCAAATACCTTTGCAATGAGCTTGAGCTCAGAGGTCGGAAAGCTCGTTGGGCTGAGTTAATGCAAGAGTTTGATATGTATCAGATATAGACGGGGGAAATTCAACACAGTAGCAGAGATGCACTTAGTAGAATGCCTATGATAAACGAGCTGAGTTTTACTCAGATTCGTAGTGAGTTACTCGAGTCCTTGAGAGGGAAGTGCTAGCATGATGCATTCTTCTCTACTATCTGGAACTCAGTCAAGAGCAGACGGTTACAGACTCCAGAACCAGTTCCCGGGGCTGGTGCCAGTTCATCCAAGAATACGGCAGCTTCCGTTGAGGATGATGAGTCCGAGTATACGTCAGATGACGTTGAGGATTCTGAGCCTGTTGTATTACCCAAGCAAACCCTAGTGGTTGAGGGCCAGTTGACTCAAGGATTCAAATGGAAACAATATTCCATTCAGGCAGATAATTAAAGCAGAGCGTTTAAAGGCAGGAGGGTTGTTACAGCCCTTAGATATACCAGCTGGTAAATGGGAGAGTATCTCCATGGATTCTATAGTAGGCCTGCCTAAAACCCAAAAGGGTAATGACGCTATATGGGTCACAGTTGACCGTCTGACCAAAATGGCTCACTTTATTCCGACCAAAACAACCGTTAGAGCTCCAAAGTTAGCAAGGTTGTTTGTAGATGGGCTATTTAAATGTCTACCTTCCGGCATAGTCAACGACCGGGACAGTAAGTTTAATGGAAATTTTCGAAGGGCAGTATTCCATCATCTCCATACTAAACTTTATATGAGTACTACCGACCATCCACAGATGGACGGTCAAACAGAAAGAGTAAATCAGGTGCTGGAGGATATACATCGCGCATACGTCAGCAAAAAGCAGACTAATTGGGAGGAGTATCTCTCGATACTGGAGTTTGCTTATAACAGTACCAAAATTTTAGCTACGAGACACAGCCCATTTATGCTGATGTATGGTTTTTCAGCCACGCTCACCCACAGTTGTAGGGTTTAAACAAGAAAAAGTTGAAGCAGCCAGAAACTTTTTAGAAGACCTAAACCAGATGACAGAACATGCTAAGCGTAGCATTAGTGTTACGAGCTCGTAACCAGTGCCGAACCCTAGAGAACACAGATAGGTAAAATACCACAGTCAGGGTCGTGTCCAGCGTACACGACCAACAGGGCAAGACAGTGTGAGTAGTGTGCCCCAACACGGTCCATAGCCATGGCGGGCCTAACACAGTCTAGGGACCCTGTCAGCAGGATAGGGCTCCCAGTTGGGTCCCGACGTGTAGTCGGCCACGTCAGTGACACGTGGCCGACACTTGGCAGTTGCATGCTACCAGTCCTCACACTGGACTAGGAGGGGCTTACTCTATATCAGGGAGTAGGCAAGGTTGGGTGGATGAGTTAGTGTTTGCCCTACTGTGGTGTTAGGATCTATTACACTGGTATCAGAGCCATCTCCATCTTTGGGAGCTAAGTAGCAGCAGGGAGAAAGTAGAGAGAGTGCTCAGAATCTCTTAAAAACTTTGGTAAATAAGAGAGACAGATCCAGTGCTGGAGGAGTAGCTTTCTACTGTGAAAATCTCCGTTGAATCATCTTACTTACAGTTGGAATATGAGTTAGATTTCTGAGACAGATCCATCGCTGTAGAGACAGCTATCTGACAAGGCAATTTCAGTATAATTCTGAGTCCTCTGAGCGGAACTTCAAGGGAAAAGGATGGGCAGATCCATTGCTGTGTGAGGACAGAACTGAAATAAGGGGGGAAGTATGTCATGGCCCTAATGGGGGTTTGGACCATTAGGGGGTGCCTTGGACGTAGGGACCAGGCCTAATCTGAATAATAGTCAGTAGGACCATGGGTCATACCCGCATGCGGGATTAGCATATGTGTTGCATCCTAGTATGGGATAGGGTGTATGCACTGTGCTTGTGCATGGGTCTTGGCTATTATGGGCTAGGGGTACCTACATGCAGTGGACATGTGTGGGAGTTTGGCATGGGCTGATAGTATGCTTACATGTGGATTCAATGCATGGGCAGACGGGGTGGGTTCTACACTCTATATATACCCTCACCCGTGTCCATGAGGCCCTCAGATCTGAAATTGGTAGCAAGTTCTGAGTAGATTAGAGTAAGTTCTAATCAGAAATAGAGTAGCAGGGTCAGCGCTGGACAGGGAGGTGAAAAAGTGAATTTTCATCCCTGATTTTTGGGATTTCTCAGTAGTTTGAACTTCGAACTAGTTTGCCATAGACCAGCGACCTACCAGTTGAGGTTAAATCAGAAATTCCAGCGAGTATTGGGCCTTAAAGACAGGTTGCTGTCCAACCAGCGAGGGCAGGGACATCAAATTTCCAGATTTTCTTTTGCATTTTTCCGGTTTTTACTCGATTTTTTGGAGCCTCACAGCTGCAATCAGATCAGCGAGCTACTATACTCAAGGAACCAGAAATTTTGATGCCGTTTTGGAGCTTCAAGCTGGGATTTTCCGGGACAGCAGGTTTGAAATCTTGGGTAAAAGAGCTGAGAGGGTTCCTCTTCATAATTTCTTTGGAAGTACAGTCCTCAGAAACAGCTAAGTCATCTTTCCTTTCCCTTGTACAGTTGTAAATTAGTCTTTTTGACTTTTTTTTCATCAGAAGTTAAGGTACCTCTCTTTCCGTTCCAAAGATGACCACTCCTCAGGGACCTGATCAACCCCCGGAGAGAGGCTTCGACGAACTTGAAACAGAAGCCTTGGCTTATAGTAAAGGGAAAGAACCCATGGAAATGGAAGAACAGGAACAATTCGCCGAAAAACTCGACGAACTGGTTACCAAGGAGTAGTTTCTCCAGTTGGTAACAGAAGTGGATGAACTGAAGTTGGCATTAGCCAATTTCAAGTCCAGTGTGAATGACTCGTTTGCTGAACTCAAGAGCTTGATTTTGAGTTCCGCGAAAGGAAGCCTTCCCTCCACTTCTTAGTTGTCCCCTTCTCCACTTCCATCAGTTTCGGGTGAGACTTTACGGTCTCACCCCAGTGTCTTTAAAGATTTAAAGCCTCCTACTTTTAATGGGGAAGAGAAGGATAGAAATGCAGACATTCTACAAACCTTCCTCAGCAAATGGAAGAACATTCATGCTTTTAAACAGACCCTTGACCATTTGCAAGCTATTGAGGCCAGTCTTTCCTTAGGGCCTATGGCCTATAAGTGGTGGTTAAATCTCCAGGAGACTAGGCAGACTCCCCGGTCATGGAAAGCTTTTGAAGAAGCCTTCCTAAGAGAATTCCTACCTGAAAATGAGCTTGATAGAGCTTGGAAAGCCTGGGAAAGAACAGTAATGGACAAGTCCCTCATCCAATATATCTCGCAGTATCGAGAAGCAATTTTAAAAATTAAAAATATGGATGATTATCAGAAAATCAGGGGATTTGTCCGTGGCCTCAAAGATGAATATGAAGTAGAGGTCCAAAGAAACTCGCCTACTACCCTTGAGCAAGCTCTCAGATGTGCTCAAATCTATGATGATTCAGTGGGTAGGAAGAGGGCGAGACAGCACCCACTTTCTGACCAGCCACCTCAGAAAGACTTTCAATTTAAAAAGAAATTTTTAAAAAGAAAGAATCAAGATAAATTTAAAAGTGAAGCTCCTCAGAGACGCCCTTCACTCATACAGCCCTTAAAACCAAATGATTTTGAGAAAGCCAAACAAGAACGTTTGTGCTTTGTGTGTATGGGCAAGGGACACACAATCAGACAGTGTCCCAAGGGGCCTTTCACTAAAAAAGATAAGAAACAAGTTCATCTTGTTCAGACTGTATGTTTCCCCAATGACTCGGCAGCTTCCGAGATCAAAGTGTATCATGAAGATCATGAACATTGTTGCCAACTGACCTTTGCAATGCTAGCGAGACCCTTCAACTTTGGGCCGCACGACCTAGTACGTATGCATGGGAAAGTTGGTAACCAGTCAGTAAGAGTTATGGTTGATGATGGGGCAACCCATAATTTCATTAACTACACCCTGGTTAATAAGCTTAAACTACCAGAAGTACCTAGTCAGCATAGGTACATAGTTTCATTAGCTAAGGGTGAAGATAAAAAAATATGGGAAACTATGGTAAGTAATTTGAATCTTGGTATTCAGGGGTACCAAGATAAAATAAACTTTCAAATAATGCACCTGGATCGCACAGATATTGTTCTCGGGAGAGATTGGCTCTACAGTTTAGGACCTTCCCTCCACAAAAACTATCAGGAAACACCCTCGGCTTTCAGCATAAAGGCCGAGAGATCCAGTTGCATGGGGAGCATGATGTTCCCAGCAGTCCTATGGTCTGCAGTTCAGAGCTCTGTCAGCTAATCGGAGACGAAGACCATTAGGTATTCTTAGTTTATTCCTGAAGTTTCTATTTCCAGTTCTATACAACAGAAAATCAGTAAATTAGAAACTTTATTGTCTAAATTTAAAGATGTTTTTCCTGAAGATTTGCCACATGGTTTACCACCTAGCAGAGAGGTAGATCATGTAATAAACCTAGTACCAGGTACAACACCTGTTTCTAAACCTCCGTATCGGGTCAACCGAACAGTGGATGAAGAAATAACTAGGCAGTTAACAGATTATCTTGGGAAAGGCCAAATGCAGACCAGTAGTTCACCATGGGCCTCACCAGTCCTTTTGGTGAAAAAGAGAGAGGGGTCTATGCGTCTCTGCGTAGATCCCTAGGCTGCATTAACTCTGATCCAATAGCATATTTAGAAGCATTAGTATGCAAAGTTGACAGAAGGCTCCAAAGTTTATAAGCAGTCTTACCAGATTTAAACTCAATGATACGACTCGATACCAACGGTACTTGGCAGCTATTGGCCTGACAAAATTCAAAGGCAGATTGATTCCCTACATCACAGATTTCCTGTGAGAAGGACTCTAACTGAGAAGCACTGTCTTCAATTAAATTGCATACTTGCATAGAGTTTGATGTAATACAAATCTAGGGCTCAACTTGTCTTGATTCTTATTGTTTTCATGAAGTATTTTAGCCAAGTATTGTCTTTCACCAGGTTAAATTGATCATTCATAAGAGCAATTTTCAAGACTAAAATCTTCCTCAAAATCAAACTCTCATGATCTTTTTCTTTTGTGCTGCAGGTTTGTAGGTATTATAGTTCAGACGAACATGCTTTTTGTCCAAGAGATTACCTGATCCTATCTTGCCTCCTCTTCAATACCCTCAGGTTTAGAATCTCTAACCATTGTGGTTTTGAGTGTCATGTAGATTTTGAGTTGGATAAGATGTAGTTCTTGAGCATATGCTCTCTTACCTGTTCAACTGTGCTGTTCTTCTGTGTATCATTTGTCTTTGTTTGTATTTTGAGCTACTTTGTTTTCTAATGTCTCATTTTTTATGAGTATCTTTGGGCTTGTCAACTCTACCATAGCTTGTTTCACCAAAAATTTCTGTATTAATGTATGTCCAGATCTGCAATCTTTCAGGTTTTACATCCTGCAGCAGATTTGATAAACATAAATCCATCTATTTGGAAGATGTATTTTAAGAATTTGCTTCCAGCTTTTGTTTCTGAAGGAGATGATGCGAACTATGGCTCCACAGCAGTATGTGATGTTCTTTGCTTACAGGTGACTACCAAATAATTGGACCCAAAGCATCTCTCTCTCTCTCTCTCTCTCTCTCTCTCTCTCTCTCTCTCTCTCTCTCTCTCTCTCTCCATCATCTTGAGATTGAGAGGAGTAAAAATTGTAGGAGTGAGGACTGGATATTCTCACTATGCTCTAGGGGCAAATGGGAATTGGAAGAGCATTTCATCTTCTATTGTCCACTGTACTATGTGATTAGAGGTCGGTATTACTGCATATCACAAGGCCAGCCTGTTACCTTATTGTGTTCACTAATAGAGTACCAGGATCAGAGATGCGTCGCCCTGATTCCCAATACCTCAAGACTAATCTCTTGTTACTTCTGTCACCTGTAGATGGAGGAATAGAGAAGTACCTTGGTTTTAGTTTCAGTAGAGTGTACACTCCTGCTCTCCATACACACTCAAACTGTACTGATTAGTCTTACATACCTTAGGGTAATATAAAGGCATTAATACACACACCTCTCTCTCTCTCTCTGGCCATGCCCAGATGCACGACGTCTCACTTTGTCTGGAATTTTAGCATCTCCAACTAGCATAGTAATTTTCTGCTTGTAAAAGCCTTTTGTGTAAACCTGTGACAACTAGCCTCCCTTACGCAAGACCTTTGAGCCTTTTCAGTTTTTTTTTTTTCAATGTATCATGAGATAAGATGTAGATTGTGAAGTAATTTCCCTACTCTATAGTTCATCAACATGCTATTGAGTGATGAATCTTGCTGTCTGAATGTGGATGGTATGGCTACACTGGCTGAAATTAGTGTCTCAGTTGGTACTCAACTCAAAACGCAATTGCCACGATTCTTGCAGGCTTTATCTAAACGAATACACTATGGCAAATTTGTTGCCGAGGCTAAATTCCGGGACTCACCTGCTTTGTTCGAACCAATTATTCGAGGCCAGGTACAAATAAAGAGCTGCATTTTCTTTGCATGATATCCAGAAAGATCCCAATTTATTCTCTCTTTAAGTTGATTTTCGTGTTGGCATTTTAAAAATAATTTGGCAGGATAGGGAAACACTAATGCGGTTGGTCACATTTGAAAGTGTTGAAGCAAGTGTTCAAAGAAGAGTGGAAATGAAAGCAAAGATGTATGGACAAGAGATTGATCCTGATGGTAGAAGAAGAAACCTTCAATATAAAATCGATCCACAACTTGTTGCACATTCATATGGAGAGTGGGTAATGCCTCTTACCAAGAGGGTGCAAGTCGAATACCTTCTCCGCCGGTTGGATTGAGTTTGTGTTGGCCTTTGGAGGCCTTTGGAGAGCTTTCATTTTTTTGCAATATCTTAGAAATGATAGTCCCTTTACTTAGATTGTCTTGCTGTCAAATTATAATGGCATTATCTAGTGACAATCATGTTGCAGTGACAAAATTCTACAAGAAGCATTGAGATGGTGCTCATATTGTTAAATCCACTGAGCGGCGCACTGGTTCAGTCCATTTGTGTTAGCTACTGAGGTAAATAGATCAGATATTGTAGAACATTACAAACAATTTAAAATGGTGAATAAAAGCATATTGTATCATGTGAAGTCAACACTTTGCTCGTAAGAGTCGAATTTTAGAGATTGTATCAGATGGTTTATCATTGTGGCTTAGACAACTTAAATACGACACTGATCAGTTCTGTAAATCCAAAATATTAGAAGAAAAAAACCTTGGAAAGTACAAGACAAAAGACAGGCAGTAAACCTGCTTTCAGAAACTGAAATTTTTTCCTGCAAGAGTTTTATAAGCACATATCCACTATGCATCATGATGAACATTCATTGATTCGATTCAAAACTGCTTTTGAGTTCAGATATTTGCATGAAGAAACGGAGTTGATATTGCCCCTGTGCTTTTCATTTTAATGTGGATGTGTAGACAGTAAAGAGGTCCAATCCTATCTGTGCCTTTTGTGTATGCTTTGAAAAAGATTTCTGAGGCTTTCTGAGATCATTATATTACTTGTGTCCATTTAAAAGGCAAGCTTAATCCATTTTTTCTTTTTTCCCTTTAAGTACCATGTTGTTAAGAACATTGTGCGTCATGCGGTGAATTTCTTGAACGGTAAAAACATAAGAACTTTTGCCTAAACTAATCATTTGATCTTGGCCTCCAACATTGTTAAAAACCTATCAGCCATTCGTATAACTTGGTTGGATGGAATATTTGGGGGGGTCATAGAAGACTAGCAATCATATTTGAGAGCAAATTCGTTTCAAGTGGAGATAGGTGACAATGCCTCATGTATAGAGAATGTATAGAATGTGAATCTTGTACATACTCTATAATCATCTAGTATTTTTCTCCATATAACGATTATATTAAATTAGAAGTGATTTTTTTTTTTTTTGAAAGGTCTTATTCACCAAAATGCAATAAACATTAGAAAATCACTTTTGAAAAAAAAAAGTTTTACCAAACAAAGATTTTCAAGCTGTATCCAACAAATCCTAGAAAATGAGAGCTATCCATTGTCTACATTATTTATATTATTGGCTAATTTTGCTAAAAATTTTAAAGAAAAAGAAAGATTTTTCAATTTGCACATTAGAAAGGTTTTTTCTCGTCTTGAGAAAGAAAGTGGGATTATTCTTGTTGATCTTTCTTCCTCTGCTCTTGATGAACTTTTATCTTCGCACCCCTTTGTTTTTATTGACGACCTAGATGAGGATAATGCTTTTCAAGATGAAATCTTTTCTCAGGATATCTGTGAGATTGTTTGAATTCTGTCAGGCCAAGAGATACTAAGTTCCTATGGTATCTAGCCATATTATTGAGTTCAAGTCATACCTCTTTCAAGCTTTGGAGCTTTCCTTCTTTCAACTTCCTTGTTCTTACCCATTGATCTTTGAATTATCCCTGCACATATCATTGAAAAATGAGTACAGACTTGTAGACATACGTCTTTACAAAAAAATCTACTCTTGAGACACCATTGTCTTTGATACTATTATACACATGAACAAGTTTGAACTTTCTCGTTGCCCTTTTAAGCAAACTTGGGCTAGGATTAGAAGACATTTTGAGACTAGTTTTAATAGAATGAACCTCCATCAAGCACATACTTGGAACTGGACAAAATCCTTTTTCAAATGTAGATGTGGAGACAAATGCAAATCATTAGAGGAGTTTCGAGCACCAAAAGGGCCTTTTGTTTTGATTAGTTGTAGATGCTTAATCATTCTAATCTTAAAGTTACGTAGAGTGACATACACATACTAGATGATTCTTGACAGTATGAGCATGAAGTAGTCTAATGCTAGTAAGCAATCAAGATGAAATACAGAAAAGAAGTCCGCCTGCGTGCGAGACGAGTTCTGTGATCAGGATTCATAGAGATCCACAAGTCTGCTAGTAAGCTAGACATCTACTTGTGAGAGAACTGTATTTCTTTCACGCCAACGCACTGCGTGGATCTGCAAGCAGTGCTTAAAGAATAAAAGAAAAATCAATAGATGATCTTGTAGCCATTGTGCACATGTCAATTTATGATGTATGATCTTGAATGCAAATGTATCTGCTGTTATTCGTGTGACTGATTCTCCCATTCATTTAATTTTGCACATTGGTTGAATTTGTTGAATGCTGCATTAATTTAGAAACGTAGATTAGTAGTGGCTGACTACATTCTGGAGGATTGTAGGAGTGATTCAGCTGGCAGTGTCCAGCGATCGCATCTGAACTCCATCCAAATCGCATTGAGTCACGGTCGTGATAGTTTTGCGATTTCTTCTCGCATCAGTGGTATCATCTATCACCTTTTGCCTCAGTGGCATGCAGAGCATATCACCTTGTCATCAGTGGTATCAGAGCCTACCTATCTTGTCATAATCTGACATAGCCAAGAAGCTATCAGATCCAGGAGGCCAAGCATTCAACAATCAACCATCAACAAGGGAACAGACTTCAAGAAGCAATGGCTTCAATCAGCAACATGCAGAGCAAGATCTGCACAATTCTTGATTCTTCAGGATCTAAATTTCTAGTCTGAAAAGATAAGACATCACTCATACTCAAGGGCGAAGGTTTATTCCCCTGGGTGGATGGCACAGAAGAAATGCCTACGACATCAGACAAGGAACTCGCGAATGGAGGGAGAAAAACGACAAGGCAGTAGTCTTGCTATCATCTTCCATCGAAGATAGTCTCACACTTGACCTCGATACACTCTCCAAAGCTAAGGAGATGTGGGATGCATTGCTCGCCAGATTTCAGACAAAATCAAGAAGTCAAATTATGATGCTGGAAGATCAGCTGACGAATCTACAGTGGGATGAAAAAGACCTTACTTCTTTCGTAAGAAAGATGAAGGATCTATTTCTATCACTATATAACTTTGGAGCAGAGAATGTAGTGTCAACTGAGAAAAGGGCTCACCACCTGTTGAGAGCCTTACCCAGATCATTCCAGACAACAAGATCCTACCATGAACCTCGAAAAGGTGATTGTCGAGATTCGAGAGGAAGACGAGGCCAGAGAACACCTTGATCACAAGGATGCTTTTGACCAGGCCCTCTACGACAACAAAGAAAAATCCAAGCCTAAGAAGGAGTCGAATCAGAGGTAGGATCGTGACCAGCAAGCAGAGGAGACAAGGCAACTGGAAGAGCAAAGGGAGGTCGGCTCAACACCAACGGCAGAGACAAACGACTCAAAGACATTCTATTCATGCCTACACTGCAACAAGACTTGCTTTCAATAGCAAGAATAGCAGATGCAGGGATGCGTGTGATGTTTTCTGACGAAGCATGCAACGTGATTAATGCTAGCACCAGTACATTAATCGCTCAAGGCAAAAGGAAAGAAAACCTATATCATCTGAAGGTATGCTTACCTGCAGATCAAGTGCATCAGACTCATGATGATCAGCCAGACACTCTATGACACAGAAGACTATGCCACATGAACTCAATGACACTTTACCAAGCAAGCCATCATGGAGCGATAACATGGATCAACATCTCGAATGCAACCAGTTCGACCACCTGTGATGCATGTTTGAAGGGCAAGATGTCACGCACTCCATTCATCAAAGACTTCTACAGAACGACTAAGATTCTAGAGTTAGTGCATTCTGACATTTGCGGACCATTCAATGTGATCTCAGTATGGGGTTTAAAATATTATATAACCTTCATTGATGACTATAGTAAATTTTCCAGAGTGTACTTTATTCAGAATAAATCTGAAGCACTTGATAAATTCACAGAATATGTGAATTGGGCTGAGAGATGTACAGGCAGCAAAGTGAAGCATATTAGGACAAATCAAGATGGCGAATACATCTTGAATTGCTTCACTGACTTCTGCAATGATCGTGGCATCATTCATAGAAGGACTACAACCTACACACCATAGCACAAATGGCGTTGCTGAACGAAAGAACAGGACCCTGATGGAAGCAACCAGATGCATGATGGCCTACTCGAAAGCTCCAAGGGTACTATGGTCTGAAGCAGTAGCTACAACCATTGATAATATGACGAATGTAACTCGAATCCTACCAGAAATTTGATGTGGCCATTGCTTCTGCCCACAACTATTTTGGTGCCTTCGCATGAGCCATCATACACCTTGTAGATTCCATCAAGGGTCAAGTACCTTCTAGAGAGAGGAGAGAGAGTCATCTTCCTCATCCATAAATAGTAGGGAAGTCGTGGAGAACAGGTTGGAGAAACCTTTTGTATGCTTCATTGAGATCAATAGATCATTGTCATTGTTTCTTCCTCCATTGAGAGCATTGTTGTGTGTATTGTCTTCAAGCTATTGTGTATGATCTTAGGTGCTTTCCAAAAGTGGTAGGCTGATGTATTATGGACTGTATAATGCTATTTTGGGCCGCACTTGATGTTTATGGAAGTTTCCATTTGTGATAAATGTTTTTTGATCAAGTTCTTTGCATTCTAGGTAGCATAGAATGTGTTGCCAATTCCTAGCTTATGTAGTTTGGAGTGCAAGCATTCAAGCCAATGATCTTGGAGTTTAGATCCACTTAGGATCTGTATTTTTCACAAGTTCCTGTATCAAAAGACATATAGACTCAAGAGTATACCTTGTGGGCTGTGTGCGCACTCGGCTTGATCTTCTTGGAGGAAGTGTTTGCTGATGATTCAATCCTTGGATTTGTTGTTACTAAGTAGCAGCAATATCTTCGTCTAACTTGTTGTCATAAAGCAGAACAACTACAGGCATGATTGAGTCAGTGGCTCGAATAGTCATGTCGTCAAAGGCGTTGAAGGGCCACTTGGAACTATGTCTTTGCCTTTGAGGTTGATGAACTGGTCCTCGACAAAGACTGTATCCCAGCTGAACAAGATCTGCTGGGTATCGGGGTCATACAGCTTGTAAGTGTTGTCAGATGAAGTGTATCTGAGTGTGTGAAAGATTTCATATCCTTAAGATCCAATCTACTTGAATGATCTTTGGTTAGAAAGAGAAATACACTACCAATCTCACCAATGTAGAGAAATTAGCATCTACACACAAAATGAGAAGCAAACACCAATAAAACTTGATCAAACTTGAATGAAATGATTATGTACTGTCATTGTCGACTTCTCCATAGCAGATGCACAGGTCCGTTGTAGCTCAAATGTACCTCACATTAAGAGATAATAAAACTCAAAATGGGCCCTTTTTTTACTTTTCACGCTTTCAACATCCAAGTGGCCCAATAAATTGTGTCCATCTGTGATGAAATGTAACAGTGCTTGATGGCGAACGAAAATGTTTTTGGCTTTCATGGCCAAAACCTGGCAATCATCATAGGTTGTGTGCATAGCTTCAACTGTTGTAACAAGAATAACTACAAATCATCATAGGTTGTGTGCATAGCTTCAACTGTTGTGATTGTCCATCTCACATCCCTCGACAGACTTCTTGTGACCTATCTGATTGATCATTGGATGTGAGCTTTAAGAATCAGAATATTGTTAGTCTTCTGTAGCCTCCGAATGTCCTTCAACCATGGTGGGTGACGTGGTCTACCCCTTGGCCTAGGAGGCGGTGGTAGAGGGTGTTGCAGTGGTGGATTTCCCTGGCGACTTGTTTGCATTGGGACCCCGCCCCAGGATGAAGGCGAGCAGTTTGCTTGGTGTGGGCCATGCGTTGTTCTAGATTTGGGAAAAGCACCACCACGCAAAGATCACTACAATCGTCTGGTAAAGAAACTTTGAAATTGGGTACTCGCAAGTTGAAAAAAGGATCTTCGTGTACTCGTCTCTTTCTCACACCACAAAACCATATATCCTTGGTTGTACACCTGATATTGATTCAGCACGCACAGGTACGACTCCTAGTCCTTGACTTGGCAGTTTGCATGTTGATTCGATATGTATGGACAACAGGCAATATTGATTTAGCACACATAAGTACGACCTCTGGTACTCTAACTGGCTGTCCACGCGTTGAAATGATATATGTGCGAAAACATGCAATATCGATTAGGCACGTAGATGTACAACCTCTCGGGATATTTTTGGACTTTCGCGCATTGAATCGATATTAGTACATATTAGTTGAAAACTAAAGGAAATATTCTAATTTTCAGAGTCTCCAATTTGCAAAGATTTCGAAGGGTGTGATAGTCCAGAAAACAAATATTAGTAATGTGAAAAGTATGAAGACTCAGTTCAATCCAAAGACTTGACACAACGAGCAATGGCCTAAGCAAGAACTTTGCTACTCCAAAAGACTAAGTAAACACTTCTCTGCTACACAAAATCCACACAAGAATGCCAAGATCACTACCACAAGATGCATTGCTTTTGCTGCTTGAATGCAATTCCAAACACTATTATACACCAAAAACTTCACCAAAAGAAGTTTGCTAGCACAGAATGCGATGAACGTAAGATCAACAGAAGATCATCTTCTTCGAACACAACTAGTGTTGGATTTATCTCCTCTACTCTCCTAAATCCCATGTTAATCTAGTTCCATTCATTGCTGCATATTTACTCGCATTGTCACACAGCTCAACTACTAAAGATGAGTAAGTGAAGATGGCTGACATATCAGAGTTGGACGAAATATCGGGTAGACCCAACCTGGTCGACATATTGGGAAAGCCCAACTTATCGGCCTCCTCACGCTCCATCCTCTGTACTGCACAACCAACTTGACAATGACAACAACCACGATCTTCTCCTTGACGGCGCAATGGCTCCACGCTATCTCTTGTACACTCATCTGCATAAATGTAAATAGCACATAGATCATTTAACAAGTATGCAATCGATCAATGATCAAGAACACGGATTATCAAATCCGATGAGACAGACACAATAAATGCTTTCATGCATTGATTCTCCTTTTTTTTTTCAAACGGATCGTCGGTAATAAGCTCGTAGTAGCTTTGTGAGCATGCAGCTTTGCCCGCTATTGTCTTGTGCTCACCTACATCAATGACTTGTATTTCGTTACAATCAATCTGAATAAAGTCACTATCTAGTTATGTGTTCAAGTTCTGTTAGTATTTGCAATGCTTCCCACTCTCTGTCTGACCTTTTGATCACTTTGTCTAATTGTCTGCTCTTGCTTCCGCTATAACTGTGCACCTAGTTCTAAATTTAATCTTACTATTGTGCTCGCCTACTTAGTTATCAGTAGTATATGCACCGAGGGAACTTCTGGCACACTTTTCCAGCATGGTATCAAAGCGGTAGGTTACTATTCTTTGATTATTTAGAGCTTTAATATCAGAATCCATCTGATTTCTTAATCAGTTTTATGTCAGAGCTATTTCTATAGCCTGATACGCTTCCCACAGAACCTGATCCTACTAGCCGATAGGATAACTGTTTTCTTGTTCTGTAGCTTAACACTAGATTCTCATACTTAAGCCATTGATAGTTACTACTATCATCTAGACTAATCTTCCACATGGATTCCCAAGGGAAATCCAGTCCTATCATGAAAAAGCTTGATGGAGCCAATTACCATCTGTGGAAATTTAAGATGAGGACTATGCTAATGGCTAAGGAGTTGTATGATGTTGTTACAAGTATAGAGGCAAGACCCGAGTTCGACAATGCTGCAATCTCCTGATGGAAGCTGAAGGATGGAAAAGCTTTTGCGCTGATTATCCTCAACATCTCAAACATGCAAATCAGCCATCTGTCCGAAGCTCAGACATCCAAGAAAGTCTGGACATCTTGAGAACATTATATGAAGTGCGAGATATAGCTTCCAAGCTATATCTCAGGAAGAAAGTTTACTCTCTCAAGATGGCAAATGGTGATTCCCTTCAAAATCACATCAACCAGTTCAAGAACCTACTGAAGCTAATGTCCACTGTCGGATCTGTCATCGACGATCAAGACGCAGTAATGACACTAATTTCAAGCTTGCCAAGCTCATATGACAGTTGGGTGATGATCATCACGACACCCTGAACTGAATCGTTCAAGAGTTATCACAATTTTGTTGCAGGAAGACTCTCGAAGGAATGAAGCATCCAGTTCCTCGACCGTTGACTCTCACGCCTTATACACCAAGAAAGGCTCGACTAAGCAGAAGAACAAAGTCCCGAGGTCATTAAAGAAAGATAAGAAATAGAGACATCGTCACGACAATTGAATCAGCTGACAAAGAAGAAGCTGTTCTACAGATATTGCAAGTGCTCCAACCACAAGATCCAAGACTGTCGAATACTACAGGCAAAGAATAGCAACAAAGAACAGTCGAATCAAGTGGCAAATGTAGCTGCAGAAGCTCCATAGCCTACTCAAGAATCAGATCATGATGTCTTCATGACAAACCATCAAGAAGCATTCAACGATAGCCCTTGGTTTCTTGATTCTGGTGCCACAGAACATATGACCAGCCATATCAGCTATTTCGAGTCCTATATGCCTTACAGTACCAAATCTTATGCTCACCTTGGTCACAATAGCACTCAAGCTATCAAAGGTGAAGGTGCAGTAAGATTGAGCTTTGCCAATCTTCTGAGTTTGACATGACTGATCTGGGTGAAGCCCACTTCTATCTGGACATTCAAATCCATAGAGACAGAGTGAGACAACTGATATTTATTACTCGGCAAAGGTATATTCACAATGTTCTTATCAGATATAATTTGATTAGTTGTAAATTGGCTCACTCGCCAATGGAACCAGGCCTGCACTTGTCGAAGGAGCAATGCCCTCAAATTAAGTAGGAAGAAGAGTAGATGAGAGAATATTTCTATCGATCGATACTTGGATCTCTCATGTATGCAATGGTTTGCACAAGACCTGACATTGCTTTTGCAGTCAACTCACTTGGCCAATTCATGGCCAATCCTGAAATTACCCATTGGAAGGCCCTTATAAGAGTCATGAGATGCATTCAAGCTACAATGGACCAGTGCATCTGCTATGGAGAAGTCAATAACAACAATCTTCATCGGCTCAGTGGATTTTTCGATGCAAGCTAGGGAGGAGATGTAGATAATCATAAATCCACATCTGGATTTACATTCTTCTTCAATCGTTGTCCTATATCATGAAATAGTCATAAGCAAACCTCTATTGCTCTTTCATCTATAGAAGCAGAGTATATTGCTGCTTCTCAATCTTAGTAAAGAGGCATTTTGGTTGAGAAATTTAGTGGCAGACATTAGCTTGAACAAGTACACCCGACAATCATATTTTGTAATAATTAGAATGCAATTGCCTTATCGGCCAACCCTAGATTTCACTCTAGGAGTAAGCACGTTGAGATCCGATATCACTATGTCAGGGGCAAGATTCTTGACATACTGTCAAATGTAGGACATGGTTGTAGATGTGTTCACCAAGGCATTGAACATTAACGTGTTGGATTTATCTCCTCTACTCTCCGAAATCCATGTTAATCGAGTTCCATTCATGGCTGCATATTTACTTGCATTGTCGTGCAGTTCAACTACTGAAAACGAGCAAGAGAAGATGGTCGACATATCGGAGTTGGACAAACTATCGGATAGACCCAATTTGGTCGACATATCAGAGAAGCCCGACTTATGGGCCTCCTCACGCTCATCCTCTGTACCATCCTCTATACTGTGCAACCAACTTGACAATGACAGCAGCCACGATCTTCTCCCGGACGGCACAACGGCTCCACGCCATCTCTTGTACACTCATCTGCATAAATGTAAATAGTACATAGATTGCAATTGATCGATGATCAAGAACTCAGATTATCAAATCTGATGAGACAGACACAATAGATGCTTTCATGCATTGATTCTCTTCTTCAGACAAATCGTCAGTAATAAGCTCATAGCTTTTACAATCTGTAGTTAGCTTTGTGAGCACGTGGTTTCTCCCGCTATTGTCTTGTGCTTACCTGCATCACTGACTTGTAATTCGCTACAATTGATCTGAATAAAGTGCTGTCTAGTTCTGCATTCAGGTTCTATCAATATTTGTAATGCTTTCCGCTCTCTATCTGACCTTCTGATTGCTTTGTCTGATTGTCTGCTCTTTCTTCTGCTATTACCGTGCACTCAGCTCTAAATTTAATTTCATTATTGTGTTTGCCTACTAAGTTACCAGTAGTGCACCCACTGAGGGAGCCCTTTCCCCAACATGGTATCAGAGCTATAGGTCACTATTCTCTGGTTATTTAGAGCTTTAATATTAAAACCCATCTGATTTCTTAAGTCGTTTTATGTTAGAGCTATTTCTATAGCTTGATAAGCTTCTCACAGAACCTGATTCTACTAGCTGATAGGATAACTGTTTTCTTGTTCTGTAATTTAACACTAGATTCTAATACTTAAGTCACTGATAGTTACATGTATCATTTAGACTGATTTTTCACATGGATTCCCAAGGGAAAGCCAGTCCTATCACGGACAAGCTTGATGGAGCCAATCACCATTTGTGGAAATTTAAGATGAGAATTGCGCTAATGGCCAAGGAATTGTATGACATTGTTACAGGTACAGAGGCAAGATCCGAGGCTGACGATGCAGCAATCTCCCGATGGAAGCTAAAGGATGGAAAATCTTTTGCGCTAATCATCCTCAATATTTCAGACATGCAAATCGGCCATGTGTCTGAAGCTCAGACATCCAAGAAAGTCTGGGACATCTTGAGCACATTATATGAAGTGCGAGATATAGCTTCCAAGCTACATCTCAGGAAGAAATTTTACTCCCTCAAGATGGCAAATGATGATTCTCTGCAGAATCACATCAACTAGTTCAAGAACCTGCTAAAGCAAATTGCCGCTGTCGGTTCTATCATAGATGATCAAGATGAAGTAATGACACTGCTATCAAGCTTGCCACTGTTATCAAGCTTGACAACTGGATGATCATCACGACACACCCTAAACTGACTCTTTCAAGAGTTATTACAATGCTATTGCAGAAAGACTCTCGAAGGAATGAAGCCTCCTATTCCTCAACTGTTGACTCTCACGTGCTATACACCAACAAAGGCTTGACTAAGCAAAAGAAAAAAAGACACAAAGCCATCAAAGAAAGATTAGAGACCGACACATCATCACGAGCAGTTGACTCAGCCGACAATGAAGAAGCTATTCTGTAGATACTACAAGCGTACCAACCACGAGGTCCAAGACTGTCGGATACTACAGGCAAAGAATAGCAACAAAGAACAATCGAATCAAGAACCATCAAGAAGCATCTAACGACAGCTCTTGGTTTCTAGATTTCGGTGTCACACAACAGCATATGACCAGCCATATCAGCTGTTTCAAGTCCTATACGCCTTGTGAAAGATTCAACTAGTTTCATCACATTCTGCTATATTTCCATATTTGGCATATTGAGGCCAAAACTTGTATAGTAGCTTTCTGGTTTTGTACGGACAACAACAATACATAATCATTTCATTCAAGTTTGATTAAGTTCTATTGATGTTTCTCATTTTGTGTGTAGATGCTGATTTTTCTACATTGGTCTGCAAGACCAGAGGTTCGGTCCTTGTTTTGCCCAATTCGTCCAGGAACAACCTTAGCCAGATTATCTCGTTGGCCATCTTTGCTACTGTAATGTCTTCTGCTTCGCAAGATGACTGGGCCACAACAGTCTGGTTCTTGCTGACCCAGAGAACTGCTGCTCCTGATGCGATGGTGCATCCTTCTGAGATGCTTTTACTATCATCCTTGAGAGATGCCTAGCTGGCATCATTGTAGGAAAGTATCCTGAAACCTGCATCACGACAATAGCACAAGCCATAATCCCTCGTTAATTGAAGATATTGCAAAATGCGTTTTGCAATCTTCCAATGTGTCAAGCCTGAATTCGTGCAGAATTGGCTCATCCTGAATACTGCATAAGCAATATCAATATCAGGACATGTGTTTTCAGCAAGGTACATCAGTGATCCTATCAGCTTCTTGTAAGGTGTGAGCTGCATCTGTTCTTTCTCTTTTTTAGTCTTAAGACAGTCATCACTTGTCAGCACCATCCCTGCGAGCATCGAAGTATTTGCTCCTTTGTAGTTCAGCATCTCAAAGTCCTCTAGGATCTTCTGGGTGTATCTGGACTGGTGAAGGTATAGCTTATCTCCCTCATAGTCCCTTTCAATTTGCAAGCCTAGGTAACACCTGGCTTCTCCCAGATCCATGATCTCGAAATGTTTCGAGATGTCTGTCTTTACTTCAACAATTAGTTGTTCACTTCTGCAAAGTATCAGAGTGTCGTCCACATACATAGCCACAATGATTATCTGCCCATTTGTAATTCTGACATACACATTAGAATCAGCTAACAGAGGCTTGTATAATAATGATTTCAGGGCTTGATCTTTCTTTTTGTACCATTGTCGGACTGATTGTTTCAGACCGTAGATGTTTCTATGCATAGTCAAGAAGTGAATTCAAGACATATCTTGGGGGTTGATCCATATAGACCTCTTTGTCTAGTTCGCCATGCAAGAAGGCCGTCTTCTCGTCCACAATGTGGATCCTGAGGTCATAAGCTGCTGCGTATGCAAATAACAATCGTAGGAATGAATGTTTGATGACAGGAGATAAGGTTTCAAAGTAGTCAATACCATATCTCTGAGAAAATTCCTTCGCTACCAGTCTTGCCTTATATATATATCATCACATTCCCATCTGGTCCGTATTTGAGCTTGAAAACCCATTTGCATTTGACAGTCTTGCACCTATGTGGTAATGGCTGCAATGTCCATATCTGGTTCTTCTTCATGGACTCCATCTCTTCGTTTGTGGCTTGGATCCACCTGTCCTTTTTTGGACTTTCAATCGCTTCCTCGAAAGTCTGTGGTTCGTCACTGAATCAGCAGAGCTCTTCTGATGTGGAAACTGAGCTGCCTGGCACATATCTTGTTGGCGCTCTTCGTGACCTTGTCGACCTTCTAGGAGATCCTCCTTGGACAACAATGCCTTTGTCTTTGTTTTCTCTGCTCGGTTCGGAACCATCATGGTTCATAGGAACTGTAGTAGTAGGCTGCCTCTCGAATCTTTCTTCTTCAAATTCATCGCTCGAATAAGAGACGACTCAAAAATCTTCATTTTCGTGTTCGTCCTCTGCTCCCTCTATCATTGGCGGCAGGTCATAGTACTGTCTTTCTAGAACTTCGTAGCTGATAGGATCGTCATTGGCCATTGTCTTGCTCTCATCAAATCTGACATTCTCTCACTCTTTTCACAGTGTTCGTGTTTGGGATGTTGACTCTGTAGTATGACAAATTGTTGTCATAACCTACCAGAAATCCCTACTCGGCTTTCTCATCAAGCTTCTTTCGAAGCTTATCAGGAATATGTGCATAAGCTGCACATCCAAAGATTCTGACGTGAGACAGGTTGGACTTTAGTACCCCACCATAACTCGTCAAGGCTTACTGTACTGATCGAGGTATTATGCACACGAAGACTGCATCTTACACACCTCAGCACAATGAAATAGCTGAACGAAGGAATTGTACATATTCCCTATATAGGAAAAATAGCTAAAAATGGCTTATATGACCAAAATACATCAAAATGGTCTCATTTTGAAGGGTATGAAGTTTGACACTTCATCATACTGAAAAAATACAGTAAATAAAAACATTGTGGCCTGGTTCACACGTGTGAAACTCCAGAACCAAAACTATTTACAATTTTAGCCAATTTAGGCCTCAAACTAGCTAGGAAATGTTGACAATTTTCACACTCCCTCTTCAACATTGGATGCTAGTTTCAACATAGTCTTTGAGCACATTCCAAGATTAGATCTATGCATTAAATATAGGTCCTTTCCCAATGGTTTGGTGAAGATATCAGCCACACACTCCTTTGAAGAGACATGTTGAAGCTCCACCTCTTTGGCAATGACTTGATCTCTCACAAAATGGTGAGCAATCTCAATGTGCTTGCTCCTTGCATGAAAAACAGGATTGCTTGCCAAGCTTTGGGCTGAAAGGTTATCACAAAGTATGATTGGAGTCTTCTCTGGTTCCAGCAAGTGAAGATCCAATAACATCCTCTTGATCCAAAGAATCTCCTTGGTGCATGTTGTTAATGCCTTGTACTCGGCTTCGGTGGAAGATAGAGAGATAGTTGGTTGCTTCTTTGATAGCCATGAGACCACTCCATCTCCAAGATAGATTGCAAAGGCACTTGTTGACTTCCTATCCATTTGATCACCTGCAAAATCTGAATCTGAAAATCCACAAAGGTTAGGTGTAGTACCTCCATACAAGATGCCAAAATCTCTAGATCCCGAGATGTATCTAAGTACTCTCTTTCCTAGCTTCCAATGAGCCTCACTAGGATCTTGCATAAATTGACTTAGTTTACCAACCACAAAGCTTAGATCAGGTCTTGTGATGGTTAACCATATAAGAGATCCTATTAGCTTTCTATAGAGAGTAATGTCCTTGAAGGATCTTTCATTACTTCTTGTAGTTAGCTTTACATTTGATTCCATAGGAGTAGAAACAACTTTACAATCTTCCATATGAAACCTTTTTAGAATAGAGTTAACATACTTTTCTTGACATATGAATGTAGATTTAGAAGTTCTAATAATCTCTATTCCTAAGATATAATGAAGTTTACCAAGATCTTGAATTTCAAACTCTCTTTTGAGTGCCATCTTGATTTCATTCATATCTAGATTGTTACCACCACTTAAGATAATGTCATCAACATAGATCAAAAGTAAAGTGATATCATTTTCATTCAATCTAAAGTAGAGAGAATGATCATACTCACTCATAACAAAGTTTTGAGAAAGTAAGAAGGAATTGAGCTTAGCATACCAACTCCTTGGTGCTTGCTTTAGCCCATACAAACTCTTTTGGAGATAGCACACATGATTAGGCTCATCATGTGAAACATAGCCCTCGGGTTGCTCCATGTAAATATCTTCTTCAAGATCACCATTCAAGAAGGCATTAGTAACATCCATTTGCCACATATCCCAATCATAAAGAGTTGCAAGAGAGATTAGGATTCGAATAGTTACCATCTTTGCCACGGGTGCAAAGGTCTCATCATAGTCAATACCATATTCTTGAGCATACCCCTTTGCCACCAACCTTGCCTTGTACTTGTTGATTGATCCATCTTGATTTGTCTTGATCTTGAAGATCCACTTACAACCAATTGCCTTCTTGTCCTTTGGAAGCTTTACCAACCTCCATGTGTTGCTTTTGATGAGTGCTTGATGCTCATGATCCATGGCTTGGATCCATTCCTTCTTTTGAATTGCTTCACCTACACAAGTTGGTTCATCAAAAGAGGTAAGAAAAGCAAAGTTAGAGTTGTCCACCACTTGCTTTTCTTTTTCATCGTAGGTTAGCCTTGATGGCTTAGCCCTTTGCCTTTGAGTCTTCCTTGAAGTTTGCTTTGGAGTGGCATCTCCATCTTCATCCAAGACATCTTGCACATCATGATGATTAGTAGGCACATCAACATCAACATCAACAACATTGGAAACATTCTCTTCATGAAAGATGACATCCCTACTTATGACAACTTTCTTTGTAGAAGGAATGTACACTTTGTAAGCCTTGCTTACTTCACTATAGCCAACAAACACACCCTTCTTTGATGAAGGATCTTCTTTAGTTCTATCATCAAGTGTGATATTGACAAAACATGTACATCCAAAGATCCTACAATGCTTGACACTCGGCCTTCTACCATAAAGAACCTCATGAGGAGTTTTACCATCCAAGGAAGCACTTGTCCATCTATTACATAGATAGTTAGCACATGCTAAAGCTTCCCCCCAAAAAGACTTAGCAAGATTAGCATGTAGTCTCATTGCCTTGGCACATTCACAAAGGGTTCTATTCTTCCTCTCGGCCACTCCATTCTGTTGTGGAGTCCTAGGACTAGACATCTCCCTCTTAATCCCATGTGCTATACAAAAGTCTTTGAACCTATTTGAGGTGTATTCCCCTCCATTATCAGATCTTAAGCATTTGATCTTTGTATTGAATTGGTTTTCCATTTCATTCTTGAACTTGACAAATGCAGCAAACACTTCATCCTTACTTTTAAGAAGATAGATCCAAGTATACCTACTAAAGTCATCAATGAAAGTTGCATACATCTTTGCCCCACCATTGCTAGTTGTACTAGAAGAATGAATATCAGAATGCACAAGTTGAAAAGCTTCTTTAGATCTAGAAGTAGATCTAGAATAAGCAAGTCTATGAGATTTGGACAAGGCACAATGTTCACAAACACTATTGTTTGCAACAAGACTTTTAGGGAGACCAAGAACAAGCTCTTTCTTTGCCATTACCTCCAAAGATTTGAAGTTGGGATGGCCCAACCTCTTGTGCCAAACTTCTTGGTTTGTCAATTGCTCCCTAGCCATACATCCTTCATGATTAGAGATCACACATGCATCAAGCTTGAAAAGTTTACCATGCCTCCTACCTTGAGCAATCAAGGATCCACATTTACTTATCAAACATGCATCTCCAATGAACTCCACATCAAGTCCTTTGTCAATCATTTGACTTACACTAAGCAAATTCTTAGTGATTGAAGGAATGTACAAAACATTTTCAAGATTTGCTTTCCTATTTGTTGAAAGGGAAATAGGAATAGTGCCTATGCCTTTGATGTCACATTGACCATCATTTGCAGTGTAGATGATGTTACCTTCTCCCTCATAAGACAATAAGGATGTAAAGTATTCCTTATGTCTTGTCATGTGAGATGAGGCTCCACTATCAATCCACCAAGGATCATTATCATCTATGTTGGCTAACAAACTTGAAGTCATAACAAGTGATTCACATGTGTTATGTTCTTCCTCATCTATTGTAAGATTTCCTTGCCTCTCTCCTTGCTCTCTTTTCTTCTTATAACATTCATTTGCAAAATGACCTTTTATCCCACAATAAAAGCACTTGAACTTTGACTTATTGTTCTTAGTAGAAGAGGAAGAGGAAGAGTGATCATCATGATCAAAGTTACCACCTTTGGACCATTTCCCTTTGCCTTTACCTTTGCCCTTGAATTTGCCTTTTGTGAAGAAAGCCTCTTCACCTCCACCTTGCAAGGATGCACCATCAAGCTTTGATTGCAACCTATGTTCTTCAGCCAATAAGATTTCTTGCAAGTCAACCACACTTGGCAAGACTCTTTGAATGGCAAAACTTTGCACAAGGTTAGCATGTTCATTTAGCAAACCATTCAACATAACTTGGACTATTTCACCATCTTTTATGTTCTCATCAATGCATGCTAAATCATCACTTAGGGACTTAACTCTCAAATGCATGAGAACTTTCACCCTCTCTTTGCCTACTAGAAAATATTTGTCTCCTTAGGGTCAATACCCTAGATGTGGACTTTGATTCAAAGAGCTTCTTTAAGGCATTCCATGCCTCACTTGCACTTTGACACTTTCCAACTTCCTTGAGAAGTTCATTTGTAACATTCATTTTAATGATATGAAGAGCCCTTTTGGCCTTCTTATCAAACCTTTGTTGCTCTTGAAGTGTGAGAGGTCTCTCTTCAATTTCTGCAACTATGTCCATGAGTTCATTCAACTCAAGTAAGGACTCCATCCTCACTTTCCAAGTAGAGTAGTTTGATGAACTCAACCTTTCACTAGACTCTAGCATGATCCCACCATTGGAAGCCATGATTCTAATGTTTCTTCAACTTTTAGGTTCTGTCCTAAAGCACTTAGCACTCACTTTTCTCTCAACAAATGATAGATAAAGAGATCTATGAAGATTTAGGACCCTAAAACACTTCTATCTTGAACCTAGATGGTTTCCAAGCATAGAAAGGAAGATTGAAACACATGCAACACTTTGCACACACTAAGAATGGATTACAAAATCAAACCAACCTGAACACACTCTTGCTTAAGCTCTCAAACTTTCCAGCAAGTGACCAAATCAAGTTATGGTGTGAAGAGTTACTTGCATTCTTAGAAAATACCCAAAACTAGGATGCCAAGATTACCTAGTAATGAACAAACTTGATCAACATATGATCAACACACTAAGATATTGATTCAACCTGTAAAACCACATGTAAACCACACTTCTAAAAGTTTATAAACTCCAGCAAGTGATAAATACAAGATTTAGAGGTGAATGAATGAGCACACTTAGTGAATCACAAGACTAGCTTCACTATCTTGTCAAATCTTGGTGTTTAGATGTAGATCTAAGATCACTTCACATGAGAATGTTCCTCAACCTGTTAAGAACCTGAAAACACACTTGCATAATGGTTAACACCTTCCAGCAAATGCTCCAATCAAATTACATAAGGAGAGTTACTTACATGCTCAACAAAGTACACCAAAATTTATGCCAAAATTGATGACAATCTTTACAATATGCTCTTCACAATGGAGCTTACAATATGTTCACCCAAAAAAGGGGATCTTTCATCCAAATGGGAGCTTTGCTCAGCCTTTAGGAGAATTACAACTCACTCAAAAGAGCATTTGTCATCCACTTAAGGAGAAGTTTCATCCACTTAAGGAGAGTGTTCATCCAAGAATGGAGATTGTCAACAATAGGATTGAAAAGAACATTGTTAGTATTGAATATGCACAAGCCTCACAATCACAAATGATTAGGTCTTATGATCTGATCCAAAATAGTTTCTTTTCAGCCTCTGATCTTCAATAGACCTGAAATATGCTTTTGATCCACAAGTTCAACTCACAAAACAAAGGTTAGTAAGATTTGATCAACAAAGCAATGCAAAATCATGCTAGAACTTGATCAAACATCCAAATATCACCAAAAATGGAATACTTACTGTAAATAGAAGCCAACCAGCTCTGATACCATGTGAAAAATACAGATCCTAAGTGGATCTAAACTCCAAGATCATTGGCTTGAATGCTTGCACTCCAAACTACATAAGCTAGGAATTGGCAACACATTCTATGCTACCTAGAATGCAAAGAACTTGATCAAAAAACATTTATCACAAATGGAAACTTCCATAAACATCAAGTGCGGCCCAAAATAGCATTATACAGTCCATAATACATCAGCCTACCACTTTTGGAAAGCACCTAAGATCATACACAATAGCTTGAAGACAATACACACAACAATGCTCTCAATGGAGGAAGAAACAATGACAATGATCTATTGATCTCAATGAAGCATACAAAAGGTTTCTCCAACCTGTTCTCCACGACTTTCCCTACTATTTATGGATGAGGAAGATGACTCTCTCTCCTCTCTCTAGAAGGTACTTGACCCTAGATATTCCCTATATAGGAAAAATAGCTAAAAATGGCTTATATGACCAAAATACATCAAAATGGTCTCATTTTGAAGGGTATGAAGTTTGACACTTCATCATACTGAAAAAATACAGTAAATAAAAACATTGTGGCCTGGTTCACACGTGTGAAACTCCAGAACCAAAACTATTTACAATTTTAGCCAATTTAGGCCTCAAACTAGCTAGGAAATGTTGACAATTTTCACAGAACTGACATCAGTCGATGAGGCACTTAGCCAACCAGACTCGGATCTCTGGAGAGAAGCAATTGACAGAGAGTATTCCTCTCTGATCAAGAACCAGACATGGTCACTAGTCGAAGCTCCTGATGGCTGCAATCTCATTGATTGCAAATGGGTCTTTAAGATCAAATGCAATGCCAACGGAGCGATTGATCGAAGGAAGGAAAGACTAGTAGCACGAGGATTTGTTCAGATCTCTAACATTGACTACATTGAGAATATCACATAATTGATTACATTAAGTTTGGATTGCATTCACATCAAAAACTCACAACACAAATGCAGAGAAAACTTGAGATAGCAAGAGCTCCAAAATCTTGATCTCAGATCAAATTGAATTGATCTTTGCAAGTACAATGATAAGGTTATCCTTGGCTAGCTGATCAGGTTTGGCATGTGCTTAGGTGACATGTCATCATTAGGTTTGCCTAATCATGTTTATTTGACCTTAACCATTAGGTATACCATCTATGGTAGTTACATCAAGACCAACTTTCCTAGATTTGTGGAGATAGGTCATAGATTCTAGGAATCGTGACCAAAATTTTAATCTAACTCCCATGATTGGGGTCGAACTAACCTACACCTATTCTTCACACATGGGAACATGCTCTCAGATGTGTGGATTACAATACTGACAATAAAGTGTATGCTTATCTAGCTAATAATTATCAATTTCCACACTTTGAGGTGAGCAAAGGAGGAGGAGCAAGAAAGTTGGGGGGGGGGGGCGAGGAGGGAGGAACAATTGTGGAAGGCAAAGAGTTTAAGAGGGAGGCAAGAGAGAGATTCAAGAGTAGGGAATATTGGTTAGTCACTACTATGGATAAGTGGAATGAAGAGAAGATTTCAATATCATAAGAAGTGGAGAAGAGCTTTTGGTACAATGTCATCTCTTGAGGTGAGCAAAGGAGGATCAAGGGGGGTCGGCTTTCTCAAGACAATTCAATTGGCTTCTTTTTAAAAGACCAATGACTTTGAACTAGTCAATCTTCCTAAGGTGGGTTACTTTTCATCGTCTTTTTTGAAAATACAAAAGAGGATTAGCCTTTGTCTTATTTATTTTTTGTGAGAAATTTCCAAAAAAAAAAAAAATTGAACCATGATGGTGGTGCTCAATATACCCATGGTAATGGGTACATACACAACGAGATCCCTTAGTTTTGGAGCACAAAGGTCCAAAATGTCACTATGCAATGGTCATCGTTTTAGCTTGCACCTTCTTGGTTAAAGTGAACAACTCTACTCAACTCTACTCAACTCACCTCACTATGATGGAGAATTTTAGAAATTTATCAAAATGGTGCCTTGGAGGTGTTAGAGTTTTGTATTTGTGTCCTTATGATAGTGCAAGTGCATCACTGCACATATTGTGTTTGTTATGCAAAAGTGTTCAATTATAGGGTAAACATAATTTAGCAACCACATAATGGAGCGTGCAAGTGAGGTTCGAGCCTACATAAACACAACATGAATTTCTCTCTTACCCAACTCGTTCAATTAGCCTTGATAAGTTTTATATTTTGATAATTATCTTCAATTTGGCATTTCAATCAGAGTCAAAGCTTGCCTTGGATTGTTTGATAAATTTTACAGTTTTTAGGACAATAATGATTGTACTTTACAATCATAGAGAGTTATTGGTTGCTTAATCAATGAATCTATCAAGTTCTACACATTAGATCTTGATCTAGATTCACTACACTTGGATTTAAGCAAGAGCAATGGATCAACACATCATTTTTTAGTGAGAGCGGCTTCACACGTGTGGAGTACTGTCCACTGTACGGCCTGCACCTAAAACAACAAGTACAATGATACTAGATAGCAATCATGCATAAAAATCACAAGACAAATGACTAGAAATCTCACAAAAGTGTAGAGTGCAAAAGTCTCATCAATTTTCTTAGCAAAATGATGATCCTTTTATGGATCAAGTACATCCATGAGTCTGGTACAGTCCAGCAGGCCTTCACACGTGTGAAGAGTGCCACATCACTCATATCTATCCATTTGATCCATCCTTGATCCTTATCCAATAGTTGACCTTCTAGAATATGACTAAAATCCAAAAAGCTAGTCTCCTAGAATATAGGAATATTCCCTACAAAATAGGATCTAAGGAAAATGGTCAACTCTTATCTTCTAGTACTCTATACACACATGTGAACATCCACTTGCCATGTGGGAGCATTTACTCATGCACATGCAAGGAAAAGCTAATTTGTAGGTGACTAGTCAACTTGACTAAAAACTAGTCATTTCATGTTCACACTAACTAGAATGATACAAAATCAATTTGGATATATACAAACATGAAAAGTACATCCTTTCACACATGGGAACATGCTCCACACGTGTGAAATCATATCATCAACATATTCTAATGTTTGATCAATATTTACATGAACCAATGTCAAGTGAGAAGTGACAATTTTCAACACTCCTCCTCACTTCTAACTTGGCAAATCTAGTGTACATCTATCTACAATTCCAAGAGCATATCTTAACTTAAAAAATGGATCTTTGGACAATGGTTTGGTTAAGATATCAGCTATGCATTCGGATGATGGTACATGATGTAGTTGCACTTCCTTGGATTGTACCTTCTCCCTCACAAAGTGGTGAGCTATCTCAATATGCTTTGTTCTAGCATGGAAGATAGGATTTGAAGCAATTTGTTGAGAAGCTTGATTGTCACAAAATATGTAAGGGATCTCCTCGGCCTCTAGCACATGTAGTTCCATCAAGAGTCTTCTTAGCCATAAGAGCTCTTTGGTTGTTGAAGTCAATGCCTTGTACTCGGCTTCACAAGAAGATAGTGAGATTGTATCTTGCTTTTTGGAAAGCCAAGATATCACTCCTCCACAAAGAAATGTTGCAAATGCACTAATGGACTTCCTATCCATCTTGTCACCTGCAAAATCTGAATCCGAGTAGGCTCTCAAGTGCAAGTTAGATCCTTCATAAAGTATACCAAAAAATCTAGTACTAGAAACATATCTAAGTACTCTCTTGGCACTTTTCCAATGATGAATTAAAGGAGCTTGCATACTTTGACTCAACTTGCTTACACAAAAACTTAAGTCAGGTCTAGTGATGGTTAAATAGATTAGAGAGCCTATAAGCTTCCTAAAGAGAGTGATGTCCTCAAAGGATGCTTCATCACCTTCATTAGTTGCTTTCACAACATGCTCCATAGGGGTGTCAATCCCCTTACAATCTTTCATACCAAATCTTTCAAGAATGGAAGTAGCATACTTAGATTGACTTATGAAAGTACAATTGCTACTTCTAGACACTTCTATCCCAAGTATAAACTTTAGGAAGCCTAGATCTACCATCTTGAACTCACTAGATAAGTCAACTTTTACTTTGCCTATGCCATCATCATCATTTCCTGTCATAATGATGTCATCAACATAAAGAACCAAAATGATGATCTTTCCTTCATTACATTTGAAATATAAAGAAGGTTCATAAGCACTTAGTACAAAGCCAAGGGAATAGAGAAAATCATGCAACCTAGAGTACCAAGCTCTAGGTGCTTGCTTCAAGCCATATAGGCTCTTCCTTAAGTAGCACACCTTTTGCTCCTCACCAATCTTGATGAAGCCCTCGGGTTGCATCATGTAGATTTCCTCTTCTAAGAAGCCATTCAAGAAGGCATTTGTCACATCCATTTGGTAGAGATCCCATTTGAACAAAGTAGCAATGCAAATGATTAATCTAATAGTTACAAGCTTAGCTACAGGTGCAAATGTTTCTTCATAATCCAATCCTTTTATTTGAAGAAATCCCTTAGCAACAAGCCTAGCTTTGTATTTACTAATAGATCCATCTTGATTGTACTTAATTCTATAAATCCACTTACATGCAAGTGGTTTCTTTCCTCTTGGAAGATTTACAAGATTCCAAGTATGATTTTCTTCTAATGCATCATACTCTACTTGCATTGCATCTCTCCAAACTTTAGATTTACATGCTTCTTCAAAAGATGATGGTTCTTCAATCAATGTAGCTAAAAAAGAGTAAGAGGTAGAAGATGTAGAGCCTTCCTTTTGCTTTCCCTTGTCCACATAGGTAAGCCTTGAGGGCTCGGCCTTGCTCCTTGATGATCTTCTTGGCCCCTTTTGACTTGGATCCAAATCTCCATCCTCGGGTTTGTCATGATCCTCCTCGGGTTTGTCAAGATCCTCCTCGGATTTGTCAAGATCTTCAATGCACAATGGGTTAGATCCATTTGACAAGCTCTTAGCAAATTGTGACTCATCAAAAAGTACATCCTTGCTTACCTTTACTTTCTTGGATGTAGGATCATATATCCTATATCCCTTGCTATTTTCTCCATAGCCAACAAAGATTCCTTTGAAGGAGGTAGCATCTTCTTTCCTTCTAGTCTCCAAAGGAATGTGTACATAACAAGTACATCCAAAGATCTTAAAATATTTTACATTGGGTTTCTTATCAAACAAGGCTTGATAAGGTGAGATCCCATCTATAGCACTACTAGGAAGTCTATTACACAAATAATTAGCACATGTTATGGCTTCTCCCCAAAATGAGATGGGAAGTGATGCATCAAGCCTCAAGGACTTTGCACACTCACATAGACTCCTATTTTTCCTCTCGGCCACCCCATTTTGTTGAGGGGTGTAGGAACAAGTGTATTGTAACTTAATACCATTGATCTCACAAAAGTCTTTCATTTTATTGGAGGTGTACTCTCCTCCATTATCACATCTTAGTGCTTTGATAGAAGTACTAAGTTGTTTCTCTACTAGAGACTTGAACTTAATGAAAGCTTCATAAACAAGATTTTTCTTTGATAGTAACTCAATCCATGTGAATCTAGTACAATCATCTATAAAAGTTACATACATCAAGGCACCTCCATTACTTGCATGTGAAAAACTATGTACATCAGAATGTATGAGATCCAAGGGAGAGAGAGATCTTGATGAAGATTTCTTGTAAGAAGATTTGTGTGACTTTGCAAGGCCACATGCCTCACACATTTTTCCACACTTCTTGAAAGCTCTTGGTAGGCCGAGAGCTAGTTCCTTGCTTGCCATTGACTCCATAGATTGAAGATTAGGATGGCCTAATCTCTTATGCCAAAGCTCCACTTGAGTTAGCTCCTCCCTAGCCAAGTTCACACTTTCACTTGCAACATTAGCATCCAACTTGAAAAGTCTACCTTGCTTAATGCCACTAGCTATGCACTTATCATTTTTCAAGATGGAACAAACTCCATTCTTGAAATGTACATCTAGTCCATTGTCCATTAATTGTCCTACACTAAGCAAGTTTCTTGAAATGGTAGGAACATACAAAACATTATCTAGATCTATCCTTTTAGATGTGCCTAAACAAAGAGGTATAGATCCTATGCCATCTATCTTGCATGCTTGATCACTAGCAGTGTATATTGACTTCTTAGAGTCATTACAAGATAGAAGAGTAGAAAAATAATGCTTGTTAAAGGACATGTGGGAACTAGCCCCACTATCTATCCACCATGTGTCTTGACTTGAAGTTGGTGTAGATGCAACCATTAAGGATGTGTTGAATCCATCCTCATATTCTTCCTCTTGAGCAATGTTCCCTTGATCTCCTTTGGCTTGTTGATTCTTCTTCAAGTAGCATTCTGAGGCAAAGTGTCCTTTCTTTCCACAAAAGAAACACTTTAGTTTTGCCTTGTTCTTCACTTTGCCTTTGGAGGTAGATCCTCCATTCTTCATCTCGGCCTCCTTGCCTTGATTTTTCTTGAATGGATTTTGCTTTTTCTTGCCTTTAGATGTAAAGTTAGCTTTCTCCTCTCCTCCATTAAGTGACATGCTATCCATTCTTGTCTTGAGGTGTAGAAGCCTACTCTCCTCGGCCACAAGAACATTGTGCAACTTTTCAATGGATGGAAGAGAGTCTTGAATGGCAAATGATTGGACTAAGTTGGTAAACTCATCACTTAGACCATTCAAAATGATTTGTACTAGTTCTTGATCTTGGATCTTCTCTCCTATTGCACTTAACTCCTTGTTAAGAGATTTGATCCTAAGAACATACTCTTGTCCACTCTCTCCACTTCCTTTCATGCTTTGGAAAACTTGATTTCTTAGCATGAGGATTCTTGAAGTATTGTTGGATTCATAAATGCTCTTTAATGAATCCCAAGCCTCTTTGGATGAGGTACAAGAAGACACCTCTTTCAAGAGGTCATTGCATACATTTAACTTTATGCAATGTAGAGCTAATCTTGCTCTCTTCTTGTATTTGGCTTGTTCTTGGGGAGTTTGAGGCTCTTCCTCTACTCCTTGAACTATGTCATATAGATCATGGATCACTAGGAGTGATTCCATTCTCACTTTCCAAATGGAATAATTTGTGGAAGTGAGTCTCTCACTTGATTCCATCAAATATCCACCCATGGATGACATTTTAGAATGAATGCTCTTTTAAAAATCACAAAGATTTTTGAATTTTAAAAGATCTATGAAGTGGCCTAAAGCTTACTAGAATGCCTATAGGCTTGTCTCTATCAAACTAACACACAAGCTTGAATGATACTCAAAGATCTTACCAAAAATTTCTAGCTTTCACTCTCACAAAAAAAATTGCTTTACACTTTTCTTAGAGATTTCACTTCAACTAAGGATCTGAACAAATCAGCCTCTTAGATCTGATCTTAGACTCTAAAAAGAAATGCTTCAATGATCCAAAACACTATTTGGTCATAGGCATTAGTTAGAATGAATCTAGATCAATACTATGCTTCAAAAAGCACCAAAAATGAACTAGTATTGTGATTTTGGGACCAAAAAACACAAAGTAACTTGAATTGAAAGTTGCTGTACGGTTTCACACGTGTGAAAAGTACATACACAGCCTCCAAGTCGTTTTGATCCAAATGATTACAAGCTATCACTCTAGAAGAACTCGCCCTCACTAGTATTGGCCAAAAAACAAATTTTGCCAATGATCTTTACAAGATTTATGATTCAATGATCACTCTCTTACTTAGCTCTGATACCATGATAAATTTTACAGTTTTTAGGACAATAATGATTGTACTTTACAATCATAGAGAGTTATTGGTTGCTTAATCAATGAATCTATCAAGTTCTACACATTAGATCTTGATCTAGATTCACTACACTTGGATTTAAGCAAGAGCAATGGATCAACACATCATTTTTTAGTGAGAGCGGCTTCACACGTGTGGAGTACTGTCCACTGTACGGACTGCACCTGAAACAACAAGTACAATGATACTAGATAGCAATCATGCATAAAAATCACAAGACAAATGACTAGAAATCTCACAAAAGTGTAGAGTGCAAAAGTCTCATCAATTTTCTTAGCAAAATGATGATCCTTTTATGGATCAAGTACATCCATGAGTCTGGTACAGTCCAGCAGGCCTTCACACGTGTGAAGAGTGCCACATCACTCATATCTATCCATTTGATCCATCCTTGATCCTTATCCAATAGTTGACCTTCTAGAATATGACTAAAATCCAAAAAGCTAGTCTCCTAGAATATAGGAATATTCCCTACAAAATAGGATCTAAGGAAAATGGTCAACTCTTATCTTCTAGTACTCTATACACACATGTGAACATCCACTTGCCATGTGGGAGCATTTACTCATGCACATGCAAGGAAAAGCTAATTTGTAGGTGACTAGTCAACTTGACTAAAAACTAGTCATTTCATGTTCACACTAACTAGAATGATACAAAATCAATTTGGATATATACAAACATGAAAAGTACATCCTTTCACACATGGGAACATGCTCCACACGTGTGAAATCATATCATCAACATATTCTAATGTTTGATCAATATTTACATGAACCAATGTCAAGTGAGAAGTGACAATTTTCAACATTGTTTACTTCAATAAATTTAAGATACATTTATATTTTATATAGAATTTTCAATTTATAGAATTGGAGAGTAAATTTGATTCTTAATTGTTACATGCCACCCAAAACACGTAAATCAATCATGAAGCAAAAAAACCAGTGATTGACAACCTCAATCATTAAATCGCAACATTGACTAAACTATTGTTGAGTAACCTTGAAAGAACCTGTTTTTTGAACCAATGCAACTCTACATTGTTAACATGTTTCCTTAGCTAATCACTTTTTGCAAATTTTGCTAGTTATTATTAACATTGTGGTGATTTTGAAGTTTGTTTTTTTATTTTTATTTTTTATAAAACTCATTGTTCCATATAGAACTTATAAAAATATTCATTTGTCATGCTTTTGAAAAAATAAAGATGTTTTGGAGCATATTGTGTCATGGTTATATATAACTCTCAAGGAATGAGTCAAACAGGTTCAAAAGACAAATCTAAGCTTAGTAAACATCACATGAGATTCATTCGGACTTTATGGTCTAGTACAACTTTTAAAATTGGCATTTCTTGGAAACTAAATTGACAAAATGTTAAGAAAATTGGCTACATTTGTTTGTGAAAGAATTTAAAGTAGAGTCAAATAGGTTTAAAAGACAAATGTACCTACTTAAAGAGCACATGAGATTCATTAGGGCTTCATACTTTAGTACAACTTTTGAGATTGCCATTTCTTAAGAATGAAATCAACAAAATTAGCTACAATTTTTTTTGTAAAAGAATGTGAAGTACTTGAATGCAAATTTTTGAAACATGTTATAAAGAGGCAACATAAAACTTTTATGTAATATAAAATTTTAAGTCGATAACTACAACTACATTTTCAAAACATTGTTTTGTGTGTGTGTGTGTGTGTGTGTGTGTTGAGGGGAAGGGGGGAGGGGTGTGGCGCAATCCTTATCTAACAGATTGTCTAGAAGTACCTACATCTATTTATACCAATACCTAATTATTTTGATTTTGAGTTTCATGTTTTAAAGTTTCAAAATTGGATTGTTGCTATATTATACTTGAAGTGTGTGATTGCATGTGGTCCAAACACTAATGTCTTACATTGATCTTAAAATTTTCAAAGCTATTTGTTTCTTTTTGTAATTTAATCCTTGCAAGGATAACAAGTAATATACCAATGAATCAATTATGTAACAGGTATATGGGTTGGACCGATTCTCGAAAAATCTGTCGGCTTTGTCTTGTGGCAGTAGGCTGCCGGCATATTCTTTTGAGGACCAATCTAAACCCATGGCCATTAATGGATTTTGACAATTTGTAGCCATTCAATACACTTTTTAGTCAAATATAGACCATCAATCTTTGATTTTTTGTTTCCACCACTCATCCTTCATGCTAATTGCATTTTGATTTTTGGTATTTGAGCTGAAAATTCTACCATACTTTTCCATTCTTCAAAAAATTCTAAATAGCATAGACACAAATTTGCAATTGGTCTAGGACCAAAAAAATGAAAAATATTCTAGAAGGGGGGAAGGGTACTCATTTGATTTTGCTAGTTTTGAGAAACACTTATAGTAGAAACATGCTTTAAAAATCTTAATAAGATGCATCTTAGTTTTCAAGGGGGCCTAGAACTTGGGACCAAAGAAGCTTTCTATGGCATGCTAACCAACTCAGCCAACCTCAAACAAAAGGTAATCTTTAATAACATGAGAGGATGAAGCACATAAGGCAATACCTTGTCTATCAAAGTCACGCTCTGATTTCTTGAACTAAAAATAAACTAAAAGCGATATTCATTTTTGATTGAAAAGGCATATCCATATATTTTAAGTGCCTGCTAAGCCACAAGCCTATCATCATTGATCAACCATAAACTTGTCCTTAGATCATAAATCTTATATTATCATTATGGCCCATAAAGATTTTAAACTCGAGTAGAATAATAGTAACTACTTTCACCAGGAATAAAGACCACCTTAAATTATCATTCCCCATTACAAAAATAGAGAACTTAACACTGTGTTTTGGTCAAGAAGAGAACGTAACATTTGATGGAAACATGAACAGAACGGTCAATACAAATATCATTCCCCAATACAAAAAAGAAAACTTAATATTGTCTTTTGGTGAACAAGAGAACCTAACATTTGATGGAAACATGAACATAAAGTCAAAATAATTCAAATTGGAACAAAGCTAAGCATGGTTGGATTTACAGGTTCTTTCGTTGTCTTCACTTCAGGAAGTCAAAAGTGTTTTTAATGTATATTACATTTCCTTGAAATACTAAGATTCAAGAGAACGTGTAATGTTTGTCAACAGCAGATATCACATCCCATGTACAGCTCATCCCTTTCTGAAAGATAACCAAATCACCTGCTCCAATCTCCACATAATCTGAAGAACCTTCAGGATAAACTTTAACCTTGCCTTTCAGTAAATAGCAGGTCTCAGTAGCATCATAGGTCCATGGAAATTTGCTCGGAGGACATCCCCATCTGCGGAAAATATCAGGAAAGAAATCCGTCAATATTAAAGCTGCACATGGATAAATAAGGCTCAAGCTCATGTCAACAGTTCACATACATAAAACAAACAAGTTAATTGCTGGATCGACTCCAAAATGGCTTAACATAGACGGTGTACATGCAGCATAAGGGAAAATAAATGTGCAGTCCGAATGTCAATACGTATGTCGATTCTGCTAGTCTTAGCCAAGCACAGAGAAACAGCCAGCCACTAACATACTGACAAGCACAACGACCTCATTGTTGTGTTCCTTCAACTTCCTTGGTAGATTAGTTCTGACTCTGATGAACCAAAAAATACGACAACAGACTGAAGGTGTTAACCATGTACATGTTGATGCTGCAGCGAAGAAAATCATGCATAATTAGCGTTGCTCGATGGCGAAAATGTGGAGCGAAGTATTCCCGTTAAATATCCAGCTTAGTTTTTAGTTTGGTCCTTAGAAACCAAAGTACAGGCTAGTATGCTCAAAGGCTTTACGCCTTCCAGATAAAGTAAACAAACAAGGCAAACAGATAAAATATCTGCCTAACACCAAACTAGAAGACCTTGAACATATCGCAGTGAAAAGTGAAGTCTTAATTCTACTAATGAATCATATCTTGTCAGATCTTGCTGCGTCCCAGCTATTTCAAGTCTTTTGCAGCATATATGATAGGCGGAACTGGTGAGACTGAATACTGCATGAAGCTTCGAGATGAAAACAATAGAATGTCAATTCCAATTTTTGATGCGTAGCACAGTTTACCTTATGAATTTGTAGATACTATAAAACCCTCCGCCTTGCTCATGGAAACTCAAAAGAAATGCAGCAGGACGAATTACAGACGACGATAAACTTGACTGCATGACTAATTCTTATTTCAAGAACAAGACGAGTCTATATAAATTATATGCTGAAAATTTTAGTAGCTCTTAAAAGTACAAACAAATAAAGCCTGCGGAGATTAATGACTATCAAAGCAATAAAACATGAGGTACAGACAGATTGTTAAGAAAGACGTATCCAAGGTGTAACAACAAGACATGGCATGTACATGTACAGATTTGTAGCCTGGGGTCATCAAATTCCCGGAGAACTGGGCGCGCAGCGGTGAACCGTTTTAATCTTCCAGCCTTCCAGATTATCAACTGGCCATCATGCCCAATGTAAACATTTCCGTGGATTTAAACATGCATGCAGTTAGCATTAAAATAACTGCATCGCGATTAAGGCCGTACGCTCGAGGATAGGCGTGGTATTTCAGGAATTTCGACAAAACGTCGTCATCTGAGAACCTCTTATTGCTAGTCAAGCAAAGTTCAAACGAATGGAACAAAAGGTTACAAGAGAATCTTACTTCGGCCACGATTTGATACTAAGAGAAGAAATGCGATCCTCCGAAGGATTCCTCTCAATTTTAATTCCCAGCTTGTCCTCCACCGTGTGAGAACTCGACTGCATCATGGCTCTTACACCTCTAAAACCTGCTCTACAACCGCGATTGATTTTCAAACCAGACCTCTTAGGATGTTGGAAAGAACGGGATCTAGACGAAGATAGCCAGGTTGATGAGCGATTGCAAGGAAGAATATAAGGGCGGGATAAAGGCGAGGGAGCACGATCGAGAAGGCAAAGGGAAGAGGTGGCAGAAGCCGCCATAGCTTCGACACCTTAAAATGAGAGGACAGGATTCAGGAAGAGGAAGCGTATCTCAAGAAGAAGGTCACATGGACGTCATATATGGCGACCGACCACCAAAACAAGCGCCCATTATGTCTTTCTATTTTCAAGCTTCGCCTAGATAAAAGGGCCTCATCTTGGAAATGGTGGACCGTGGACCGTGGACCGTAGTATATTACGTAATATGTATCAAATTCCAATGGTATGCCTTTAATAAAGGCCAAAACACATTCATCCTTTGACTTCTCTCAACCCTTGACTAAGTTTTGAGAGCCTTTTTTTTTCTATAATGCCTAGGGGCCACAAACCCTACAGATGAGGGGCTTCCTCAAGGGAGGGGAGGGGCCTCTCTGCCTTTGCCATAGAGTAAGGCCCAACTTCGGGGGAGGCCCTAGGCCTCGGTCCCTCGTTCGTGTAATTTCTCGAGGGGGAGCCTTACCCGAGGCCTAGAGACTCCCCTTGTATAATTCCTCAAAGAAGGGCCCTTGCTTAAGAGCAAGGGTTACTTCATGAGAAGCCCTAGGCCTTCAACCTTCTCTCATGTGATGTCATTGCGAGTTTTTTTCTCTAAACATTGTCATCTTTGTCTAGGTATCATTCAATCATAGGTTGTAAGTGTTAGCAACAGGATTTAAGGATTTAATGTGGCAAGCAAGATAAATAAGTTGTCAAGGAGACAAGGGAATTAAATCCTGATGGCTTCTAAAGCGTTATATACAAATGTACAATTCTAACAAGGTGGACATGCATGAGCTTGAGATGTACCACGGAGTTGCTTGTCAATGAAGTTGAGCCCCTCACCATTAGGTAAGTAGACATGAAATGTTCTATTAAGTTTTCAAACATAGCACAATTAGTTATTTGATTGTTTAAACTTTAGGTCTTTTTATGGTTCAGCTTCCAATGCAAGGACAATATAGTTAAGTTTCATGTATGCATGAGAGAGCAAAATTCATTTATGAATAATTGGAGATATGCTCTAGGTAGTTGTGTTGGGTTGTTATATGGTTTGATTTCCTATGGGAAGGACGTCATGGTTAAATGTCTCTATGTGTAAAGCAATGAGACTCACTTGTGCACGCTTGCATATGTGGCTCTATGAGATTGTGAGTTTGCCACCCTTGTCCTCTACAATAATTGGGTTGGATATGAGTTGGTAACTTTGCCCACATAGGTGCATGCTATCTCTACTATTGTGCCATATGAGTTAGAACTCACATCTTGCAAGAATGGACATTTCGGGTCATGTGCTTCTTGGTTGTAACATGTATATAGTCTACATAGAGATGCTAGTTGGATAAGCCATTTAGAAAAATTGCCACTCGCATGGGCAATGTTAAGGAAGACGAATCTTAATATGAAAGAAAGAGCTCTCCAAGTCATCATGAAATGGAATACACATATCACATGGTTCGGGTTGACATATAAAGCATGTCCGCTTAACAAATTTAATCCAATTTTACAAACTTTAATCACTTGCAAAATTTCTAATCTTGTCTGTTTTCCTTTTCATTTAAGGCTTGGCATTACTCCATTAATGCCTTTCATGACAATTTAACTATACTAGCTAATTAGCAAAAACATTAGTCATTAATTTATTTAAGTAGTAATAAAAATGGAATATGAATTTACATGACTGGGAAATTTTAATGAGTGGTGAATTTCAATAACAAGATAGTTCCCATCATGTACCCAACAAAACTCCTTATGTTGAATAAAGAGACCCAATATTAAAATCTAAAAACTTCAAATTTCTATCATTTCAATTCAATAGCATTGTTTTATGGCTACTTTCTAAGTTTGATGGTAACACATTGTGCTTAACTCTAGAATTATTAGGCCAATTCTTTTACGAGCCCATGTTGAGGTCTTAAGCAACTTTTCTTTGTACTTGTGGATCAGATTGTGAATATACAGTTGTGTGCGAGCAATTATGTCTTGTCTTGTCTTGAAGCACTTGATGGTGTGCTATGGTGATTGAATCGTACATTGTATTGTTAACTTGGTATCAGAGCCCTTGGTGGCCATGATCACCGGACAAGAACGGAGAATTGCGAATTCACGACGGTTTGGTGATTGGGAAGCACAAATCGCATTGTGAAAATTCCATCGGATGATGGGCCACCGATGGATTTGCTAGAAAAGACGATGGATTTGTTAGAAAAGGGGTCATGAAGATTTGAAGGGCACAATAACCTTCAATTTCATTAAAAATCTTGAAACTGAGGTAAAAGTTGGGTCCCAGGTTTTTTGAAAGGTGAAGTTTATTCACTTTGAAGAAATAGCTCAAAAATTCAAAAAGCCCCTATTTTCACCTCCTTTAGTCTATTTTGGCCAAAAGAAGGGCACCTTGAGTGTACCTACAAGTACGGTGTGACAAAACAGAGGATTCCGGCAGAGAAAGTGTTCGAAGCATGTCGAAAATGATTTCACCATTCTATTGGGCACGAAGTTGCAAGTTCGTGGTGAGGAGCATTTCGGAAAGCGAAGGCATCTTGGCTTCCAATTTGGCGGCAAAACGGAAGGTGGCCTTGTAAGCCAAAAATTGCAAGTTCTTATTTTTTTACTTTTGACATCGTTGTTGGCCTCAGCATAGTCTTTATTGCCCACAGGTGCCGTTTCATGCAATCTGGAGATGGCCACCTTAATGAGGCAATTTTGGGCGACGCAAGCAAATTCGATGGGGCTTCCAACTACAGCATTTGGAAGTTCAAAATGAAGAGCATATTGATGGAGAAGGAGTTATGGGACATTGTTGCGGGCATAGAATTGAGGCCAAATACACTCTTGTAGACATGAGGGCCTTTGACAAGAAGGCATAGAGAGCATTGTCATTGATCAATCTTTCAATAAAACACCATGTAATCACTCATATTAGTCATGCCAAACTTGCAATCTAGCTCAAGCCATGTTCTTGAAGTCAAAGCTGAACACAATCAGGATGGAAGAAGGTGAAACAGTGAGATTCTTCTTCACCAGGATCAAAGAGCTGAGAGACCAACTCATGGCAATTGGAGAACCAATTAGAGACATCGAATTAGAGGCTTCATTGCAAAGGGACAGGAACAAAAGGTATGCAAGCTGAGCAAAGCACTTAAGAATATGCCTTAACTTGGATTCTTATTAGGCAATAGGAGTTATCTTAATTTTGTATTTTATTTGGCAACCAAAGATAGACCAAAACATTTCTTATATTAACATGCTTCATCCAATGAACTCTTTGACTTTCAATTTAGAATCGATTGCATCCAATAGAGCTCTCCAGGGTACACATACTAATAAATAAACCTATTTCTCAATGAAAAATCGAGTTACCACCAAGAATCGAATACATTTTACATATCAATATGAGATGCATAACATACATTTATGAAATTGTGAATGATTTTTAAGCATACCATATAAACTAGTAATAAGGAATACATGATTTAACGGATTAATGAAGCACTTGAGAAAAATGTCATTATGAGTCTCTACATAAACATATCTTTGATAAATACTTTCTTAATATGGATATGTCACTTACATAACTAGTTGAAAATCTTGTAAACTCACTCTTACGTTATGTTGGAGCCATTTACTCAAGTTGCAAGTAAGGTTCCTTCCAAATCAAACTAATATTCTAGTGTAGTGTAGGGTGATAGAAAGTGAGTCACATCAAATCCACGTAACATGTGATGAGCCATAAAGCCTTGTATCATTCTTTGACTCACTCAAACAACTTAGGAAACATCTCCTTAGAGTGTAATTTTTTGAGCATTTCTATTACCAATGTGTTACATTGTGAGCACCTGCATTATCTTTTTCATTTTGAGAAAAAGAAAATTTCAACGTCCATTTTCAAAAAAGGTTTTTAATGGTGTGTGTGTGTGTGTGTGTGTGTGTGTGTGTGTGTGTGTGTGTGTGTGTGCATGCGCGTGTATGTATGTATGTATACACATACATACACACACATATGTATATGTGTGTGTATATATGTTTGCTTGTTGCGGCTTGCTTAGTGTTGAATCCTTGGTAGAGGACTTTATATATACCTTGGGGTTTTTCGCCTTTTACCGCATTGTTCTCCTCATCATTCCATAATCATGGAGTAGATGGATGTATTTGAAGCAAAAATTCAGTGACATAAATAAGAGATTCTTGCACTAACCACCCCTTGGCCATGCTTCCCTCTAGTCTTGCCTTTTGACGCACAAAATCTTTCAAATCTTGCATGAATTTCTTCAAAAAAACATCCACGTATAAACATTTATTGCATGATGAGAGTAGTGTTCAATGACGTAGAAAAAAAATGATGTTAAATCTATTGAAGCCACAAAAACCAAAATCATATGTATTGTGATTTGAGCGCACAAGACCAGCAATACCAATTTCTTGGACCAAGTGCACCAGCAGATGCACTTGTGTGTCCAAGGTGGAGGTTGGAAAATCTCTCTCAAGCATACATACAATGGAGGTTGGAAAATCTCTCTCAAGCATACATACAACCTTCACTATACCTTCATGTTTTTTTTTTCACATCTATCTCACGAATCTCCTTGTCACACATCCATCTAGATCATATTTGTAGTATATGATCATCATATCATTTTATCGAACTTGTATGTAAAAGAAAGATGCAATAGCATAAAATGTGAATGAAAGAAATGTAAGTACCCGACAATGGATGCTAATTTGTAAATGGTATCGCGAAGTTGATCAATTAGGTAGCCATGAACACACATTGGAAATATGTACTCAAGCATCTATAGCCAATCATGAGATTTAAGAACATGAAGTTTTTCTTCTAGTGTGAATGATGTTCGTAGTGAATGAGCAAAATGTGAAAGTACTGTACTTTAGGACCATAAATGGATCTACAAAAGATCCACAAGAGTGATTGGATGCTTGCTTAACAATCTATCAAAAAACTAGACACAAAAAACTTGATCTAGATTGGCAATTTGACAAACAACAAGCATTAACAATCAAAAGCATTGATAAACATTGAAATCCGAGCCCACACGTGTGTACTACAGGCTGTAGTGCGGCCTTCAACCTGAGAAACAAGTAGAAATTGATTTGGTTTCATTTGGATCACAAAAACTCAATGTACATAGTGAACTAGCTTGAGATTGCCAATGAGCTCCAAAAATTTTCTTTCTTCTCACTATGGAGAGAGGGAATACATAGCAAATTCGACTTCCTTCTTGAAGTTAGGTGGATTTCCAGCATGTAATAAGGAAGTTAACTCACTCTCCTTGACCTAAAATGAAACCCTAGTCTATTTCCTAGAGTTATGCTTGGTAGGTAGCTAGTTGGTCAAATTTTCACCTTAAACTTAGGTGTAGGTCCTATAAAGTAGGGATGACCACCAAATAGACATGACCAACTCTCTTGACTTGACCTAACCTACATTAGGATGGGTTTCCCATGTGGCATCATGGCCTCACATGTGTGGGACCCACTTGTGTACACAATTTACACTATTCTACATGGTTTTTGATCAAGCTAGATTTGCCAATTTTTGGCAATTCTTCACACTCCTCAAATTTAGCTTGATCTATTTACAACTCTCTTGATAGATGAATGAGAGCTTTTAGAAGTGTCTAAAAAATCCAGCTACAAACAAGGAACTTTTGAGACTCCAATAGAGAATGATGTCCATGAAGGATCTTTCACCACCTCTTAGAGGATCCCTTACAAGATGTTCCATAAATGTGTCATGTAGCACACTCCAAAAACTATACATCATGCCAAGCCATGGATTCCAAGGCATTTTGTGCACTTGAAGATACATCAATTAAAATATTAAGTGCATAAATAATGTTGCCAAAGACAACTTGCCTTGCTTGATCCATATGATTGAGCCTTGATGGCTCCATCTTGATACTCAAGATTCTTCTTGGAGTCCTCGGGTCTTGAGCTTGATCCTCCACTTGACTTGACTCCAAAACATCAATGAATTGAATAAGGTGTTGATCCAAAGGTGCTTCTTCAAGTTTACAAATCTTCCACTCTTGAAAGATCACATTTCCACCATTGACAAATTCTTTGGTCGAAAACAAGTAGATTCTACAATCTCTACTTGAAGAGCAAAACACTACCATTATTCCTATCATTGAAATAGGATAATCTTTGGTCCTTACATTGGAATGATCATGCACAAAGCATGTGAACACAAAGATTTCCAAAGCAAATGATGTTTCATCTTTTATGACTCTATTCAAACTATTACAAAAATAGTTATCCAATGAAATTGCTTTATCAACAACAAATGTAGATTTCAAAACAGCCCATTTCATTGTCTTGTCATACAAAGTAATAAACACCATGAATCTTAAAGGTAAGAAACAAGTCACCTCATGTCTACTACTACTTTCCAAAAAGTATTCAAAGATAGTAGACTCTCCAATGCTCACCACCCTTGCAAGATGCACACTTGAATGGACAATTTGCATGCAATTCGATGACTCGGCCATTGTCATTGAGGACTCCCTTGGAACTCTCATGCTTTGAGGCTGATCCTCAAGATCTTCCTCCTTTTGATGCTCCTCCTCAATGCAAGCAAGATCACACTTTGCCAAGATCTCCTCTTGAGTGATCTCCTCCTTTGCCAAGCTCATTCTTTCAAAAGCAACACTAGCTTCCAACTTAAACAATCTTCCATGCTTAAATCCCTTTGCAATGCAAACATCATTCTTCAAGACGAAACAAACACCATGCTTAAAGTGGACATCCAAACCACTTTCTAAGAGTAAACCAACACTAAGCATATTCTTGGTGATTGATGGTACATAAAGGACATTTTCTAGATCCATGCATTTTGAGGATTCTAGACACAAAGAGATGGTGCCAACACCATCTATCCTACACTCTTCATCATTTGCAGTAAAGACAAACTTTTTAGCATCATTGAATGAGTGTAAGGTTGAGAAAAAGTCCTTTTCACGAGACATGTGGGAGCTAGCCCCACTGTCAATCCACCAATTGTCTCTTGAATTGCTATTGCTTGTTGGTGAGGATGTAGGTGCCATCAAGAATACATCTACTTCATCCTCCTCCTCCTCCTTTGCAAGGTTTCCTTGTTTGTCCTCCTCCACTTGTGCTCTTAGCCTCTTGTAGCATTTAGATGCATAATGCCCCTTCTTTGAAGCATTTTTGCTTTGACTTGTCCTTTGAGCTTGATGCATCATCCTCTTCTTTGGCCTCCTTTGGATGCTTCTTCTTTCCATTGGTCTTCTTTTTGCCCTTGAATGAGAAATTGGCTTTCTCATCACCATCCTGCAAAGACAAGGAACTCATCCTAGATTTTGCATGGAGCATCCTACACTCTTCAGCCACTAATACACTGTGAAGTTTTTCTATAGTTGGCAAAGCGTCTTGGATGGCAAAACTTTGGACCAAATTTGCAAAGTCATCTCCTAGACCATTAAGGACAATTTGTACAAGCTCTCCATCATGAATCTTCTCTCCAATGGAAGCCAACTCCCTATTTAGAGACTTGATTCTGAGTACATAATCCTGTGCACTCTCCTCACTTCTCCTCATGCTTTGCAAAATTTGATTTCTAAGCATAAGAACTCTAGAAGTGTTGCTAGACTCATAGATTGATTTTAAAGACTCCCAAGCCTCTTTAGCATTAGTAAAAGCTGATACTTCTCTCAACAAATCATTGCTCACATTCATCTTCACACAATGAAGTGCAAGCCTAGATCTCTTCTTGTATCTAGCTAACTCCTGTGCACCTAGAGGTTCATCTTCATCTTCAATCAATAACTCATAAAGGTCTTGGAGCACTAAGAGTGACTCCATTCTAACCTTCCAAATAGCATAATTTGTAGAATTCAACCTCTCACTAGCTTCTAGAAGGTATGCTCCAGCAGATGCCATCTTACTAGTGACTTCTACAAACAAGAAATAGATTTGATTGACTTGAAACTCACAAAGGTCTCACACTTGTAGTGTTTCACTCAAATTTGATTTCTAATCCAACAAATGGACTTATAATCACAGTTCTATCACTCCCTCACAAAGCTGGAATGAAGATAAGATGAAGTGAAAACTACTTTCAAACAAATCTTGCCAAGAAATGGATTTGATTGTCTCTAGAAACTCACTAAGGTCTCTCTCTTGTAGTTTTTCACTCAAATTAGATTTCTAATCCAACAAATGGACTTATAATCTCAGTTCTAGCACTCCCTCACAAAGTTGGAATGAAGATAAGATGATGTGAAATCTACTTACAATCAAATCTTGCCAAATTTGGCTATTTTTGGACAAAAAAATGACTTAATCTCTTTCTTCCTTCTTGGTGTACTTTCAAGACCTGTTTTTAACCTTAATAGGACTTGAACTCAGCCTAGATTAATTAGATTCCATGAAACAAATTCAAATCTAATCAATGGCAAATGATCTTGGTAGATTATCCTAGGATCTCCACCAAAAATTACACCAATAGCTCACAAATTGAATTTTTTTGGATCAAATAAATACCATGCATTAAATGCAGGTTCAGAGGTGCCCGCACATGTGGACAGTAAGGATTTGGACCCCTACCAAGTTTGGGATCAAATCTCCTCACCAAAATCAAGATTCTAGCTTGCCCTCTCAATACTAGCTTTTAGCACCAAAACTTGCTAAAAATGGATTTGCATTAGATCAATGGCTTATGCTCTTGTACTTGGATCTGATACCATGTGAAAGTACTGTACTTTAGGACCATAAATGGATCTACAAAAGATCCACAAGAGTGATTGGATGCTTGCTTAACAATCTATCAAAAAACTAGACACAAAAAAGGTGATCTAGATTGGCAATTTGACAAACAACAAGCATTAACAATCAAAAGCATTGATAAACATTGAAATCCGAGCCCACACGTGTTTACTACAGGCTGTAGTACGGACTTCAACCTGAGAAACAAGTAGAAATTGATTTGGTTTCATTTGGATCACAAAAACTCAATGTACATAGTGAACTAGCTTGAGATTGCCAATGAGCTCCAAAAATTTTCTTTCTTCTCACTATGGAGAGAGGGAATACATAGCAAATTCGACTTCCTTCTTGAAGTTAGATGGATTTCCAGCATGTAATAAGGAATTTAACTCACTCTCCTTGACCTAAAATGAAACCCTAGTCTATTTCCTAGAGTTATGCTTGGTAGGTAGCTAGTTGGTCAAATTTTCACCTTAAACTTAGGTGTAGGTCCTATAAAGTAGGGATGACCACCAAATAGACATGACCAACTCTCTTGACTTGACCTAACCTACATTAGGATGGGTTTCCCATGTGGCATCATGGCCTCACATGTGTGGGACCCACTTGTGTACACAATTTACACTATTCTACATGGTTTTTGATCAAGCTAGATTTGCCAATTTTTGGCAATTCTTCACACAAAACCTATTGGTGTTCTCGTCTCTGACTATACATACTTGTACTCTTCCTTAGTAAGAATCCAAAGGGCTCTTTGAATGATACGAGTGTTTCCATCTGTACCCAATTTTGGCCAATACTCTTTATTTTTTCTTTGATTCTTCTAGGTCTTGTCTTGCATTAATACTATCTTTTTGGGCCACCAAGTGTTTCCATATTGATTTACCCACATTTTGAATATATGCATAGAATCAAACAAGTGATTGATCAAAAGTTTATTCCAATATGGTAGACAATGAAAGACAAATAGTCTTTTCATACCATTGATTGGCTTGGTCTTCGGATTCAATCCAGAGCTTGTGCTAATCTACCATGGACATTCTCTTTGGAGGCATCCTTGTTTCCGTCTTTCCTCCAAAGCCTCTTCTTTGTGTATTTCGAAACGAATGATCCTCATGCAAGTATTTGCGATGATTTTCCCTCGGCTCTTGTCTCTAGTATACTATTTCCTTCTGGGAGTAGTTTGCACAATACCACCCTGCGTATAACCAAATGAATTTTCATAAAATGAAACAAAATTACTTATTCAACTAAAACTTTTAACTTACACAACACACTTAGTTAAATAAAAAGTAATTCAATCCTCTTTACCCAAATAAAGATGTAACACTTGCATCACTCCATTTATATTTTGCTTTGATTCAATAGAAGCAATGTAGTGGCTAAACGAGATGACTTTGCTCTAGGGTATAATGGTGTGTCCGATTCTTCTCTCAATTTCTTTTCCTTGACAATCACAAAAGATTCGATACTTAGTGGATTCATTCATATTGTCATGATGCTCATAGACATAATTTATCAAGTTGTTCACAATTTCAACTTCATCTTGCATAGAAAAATCATGTTCATCACTTGAACTTGATTTTGAGGAAGAAGAAGAGTTAGGTCGAGATTGATTTGTCTTGTGACATTGTTGTTCATCTATTCTCATCATGGCTCATAATCTCATCCGCTCATGATGAGATAGTTGATCTATATGTGGCCCATTATATCCCAATCTTGTGGTGCCGATATGATGTCATGTGCCAAATCTTAGCATTAAAATATCTAATCCATGAACATCAAATAAGCATGGAAAGACAAGAAATCAAGAAAACTAGTCAAAAATCAAGAAACTAGCTAAATGTAACAAAACTTCAAAGTAAGGTATCATTATTCATGATTAAGATCATTCACAAGATAAGGCTTGAATCTAGAACATGATCTATCCTTTCATGTGAAAAATGAACAATAGCCTCCAAATTTAGCATGACCTCAGCTATTTATAGTGGTCATTTATGCCTCTACTATAAGTTTGGGGCCATATTAAGCTAAATTGGGTCTCACAACCGTCATTACAATTTTGCTACTCACAGATATAGCGAGGTGGTTCGAGCTATTTTATTAATTGTCCTATTGACTAAAGATAATTTAATTTAGCTCGATGGATATATTTTGTCGGGGAAACATAAGATGTGGAATGAATCCGTGAGGATTTGGATTGATAGGTCGAACATTCGGCATCGTCTGCTCAAAAACACCCTTCATGCCAGAAAGAATACTATTAGGGCATAGAAAATGCACTACTTTTTAGCTTTCTCATCCATGGGTCCAGTACCTTCGAATAGAGTGAGTTTCTCCTGTTTTCTATTCTGGCCAGTGGGCAGCATAGAGGAAAATTGGTAGAAATAAATCAGTCTTTGAATGGTCAGGTTTGGAGCCTTGAACCTCCATGCAATCTAGTCCGAGAAAGGACTTCAGGGAAATCAAGTTGGTCGGGGCTTAGGAACAAAGTGACAATGTTCGAAACTTTACTAAGGTACTAATGAATTTTTTCATGGCTTCTAATGTTCAAGAGGTTTCTACTTCTTATGATGCAATCATTAAGAGGGAGTTTTGTGAAGGAAAGGACAATGGAAGATTGGATCTTGGGAAGATCCAAGGCATGGATCTCACATATCTTCATCAACTCAAAAAAGTCTATGATTATGGTGAATTGTTCACTCATGGTTGAGATGGCAAAAGGTTGGTTGGAGAAGACTACATGGAGCAAATCGAGAGGCAATTTCTTCAAGGCAAGAAAAATCTTATTGGTGAGCATATTGAGGTTTGTTATGAACTCAAGAAGGTTGGTTTTATTATTATTTAGGTCTAATACTCATCTTCACCTACTCTACTTCATGTTGGATGGAAAGTTTGGAATCTATATTTTACTTTATGATGGTGGCATTGTTTTCACTAAGCTTTGTGGAAGGTCGAGATCAAGCATTGATTAGATCTTGTTGGATCTAGATCATTTTTCGTTTGCAGCCAAACACATTTCTTGAATTAAGGAACTGTTGTCACATATGTTGTAGGGCCCATCATACCTAGGCAAACAAAAATACTTCTTGAGTAAGTACGGCACATGCCGGGTCGAGGTGCATGCTTTCTTAAGTGTCTAGACAAAGGCAATAGTTGTAGCAATCATTGGAGAAACATACTTGGTAAGAGGTGATCATAGTTCACTATAATAAGGAATGTAGGAGTCCTTGGAAAAACATACTTAACAAGTACATGCTAAGAGTTCACTATAGGAGCCTTAAGACGTTGAGTCTCCATAGAATCTAAATATAGCTCCAATTGAAAAGCTAGGCATTCATATGGCCAATGTCAAAGTTCAAAGTAGCTCTAGGTGAATATATTGGTGTTTTATCAACATTTAGCTCACATAGAAGGGGTGAACCATAATAATAATAATAATAATAAAATCCAAAAAAAAATCTACAATTCTAGAAACTCTATTTTGATTTTATTAGATGTTCTTCTTGTTGTGTCATGTTGTATTACAATTTGATGCTTGGACCTTGGATCAATAGAATATATCTTGAGCCTACCAAGACCCTACTTTGTACAAAAATAACAAGAGAACATGAACCGCATATTCCATGGGGTTTGTCAACAGATGTTGCAAGTGCAAGCCAAAAGCATCAATCGGAAGCTGCATAATTAAAGCTTGAACATGATAAAAATAGTCCTGTGGATGTTTGCTAACAATCAAAAGCAACGATAAGAGGTTGTCAAGATGATGAGTACATGGCTTGACTATGCTCTTAGCGAATCTTTAATTTAATGAATTAGCAAATCTACTTCACTCCATGGATTAGCATGACTCAAACATCGACACTTGGAGCTTTAAATTTAAATTCAAAGGCATAATGAATCTACATGAAGTGTGAAAGGTATAGTGTAAACAATCGATGTAATAATGACAAAAGCCATCTCTATGTAAGAATATCATACAAAATAATTTTAGCTAATTATCACCAATATACACAAATTTTAAGCATGCCCACCCATCATACATTTTAAGTTGCATATGCCATACAAAAAAATCATGTAGGAAGAAAAACTCATGATTGAATGAATATATTTTTTGCAAAGGCAAAGAATGTTTGTGATTTCTCACAAGCAAAATGGAAAAAGGCACCTCAACTTTTTCCCAACTTGGATATTAAATTTTTTGTTCTATCTTGATTGTTCTCTTGGCTATCTAAATTGTTTCAAGGAATGAGTATCTTGTAGGTATGCATAGCTATTATGTTGGAAGTGACATGTGTTGTCATTTTCTTTAATATGGTATACTCAATATTTGAATCTTTCCCTTGTTTGACATTTATTCATGCTTTTCACCAATGTTTGTGTTAACTTCAATAATGATCTATAGACCTTGTAACACACTTTATATTTACTTTCACAACTCATTGAACCTATGTTGGACATTGAAAATTAGTGAATTCTTTGATTTTGAGCACCACAAATGCATGCTTTACTTATGATTCAAGAAATTAAGCATAACGTTTTATTCCAATATTATCTCAATTATTCAAATGCAATGAATGTCTTTCTATTTATAGAGACATCCTTTTCAATAGACTTTAGCTATGCACTTTCTAAGCAAAAAACCTTTATGTAATAGACAACATGTCACATTGTACCACAAATACGTTATTGTGTAAGAAAAAGCAAAAAAGAAACTTTTGACCAATTTATACATAGCTTGACCACTTCAAATGTACTTAGGATGATGTAATGTAGAAACATAGTACCAAAAGGATTGTTTATTGGCAATGACTTGCAAAAGGCAATACCATGTGTTCAAGTTGGTCAATCAAGTTAATGCAAAGGTCAACATTAAAGTCAATATCTTGAATAATAAGGGTATGCACCGACAAACAACTTTGCTACATTGGTAAGAATTTTATTGCAAGAACTCGGTCTATTAGAATGCACCTCTATATGCAATAAATATCAAAAACATCATGTCCTCCTTTAATTCTTACAAGCATGCCCACACTTTAGATGCACCATTATATGCAAGTCATAAATAGCAAAAAGTTCACGTCTTGCTCTTTTTCTTGCATACACCCCTAGGCTCTGAAGCTGCATGACACACTAACAACAATACAGTAATATATTGGTTTACATGCGCACACCCTTTAAATCAGAGTCTAATCTTTGAGATTAGAAAACAATGCTAACTACAATGCTTATAGAAAAGCTAACCACCTCAAAAATGCATGAAATCTCCTCGGCCTTGATCACATGAAGCTCCTCCAAAAGTCTCTTGAGCCATAGGATCTCCTTGGTGGTTGATGTTAATGCCTTATACTCAGCTTCACAAGAGGATAGAGACATGGTATCTTGCTTTTTTGAAAGCCAAGATATAACTCCTCCACATAAGAATGTATCAAAAGTACTTATGGATTCTCTATCCATCTTATCATTTGCAAAATTCGAGTCCGAGTATGCTTTCAAGCATAAATTAGTCCCTTGATAGATAATGCCAAGATTCCTTGTAGTTGAGATGTACCTTAACACTCTTTTGGCACTTTTCCAATGACATAATAAAGGACTTTGCATATATTGAGTCAAATTTCTTACTACTAAAGCTTAGATCAAGTCTAGTGATTTGCAAATAGATCAAAGAGCCAATAAATTTTCTATAGAGTGTGATGTCCATCACCATCAATAGAAACTTTTACAACTTGCTTCGTAGGGGTGAAGTCCTAGATCTACCATTTTCAATTCACTAGACATAGCTAACTTGACTCTCTCTTATGCCATCAACATCATTTCTTGTGAGAATAATGTCATCAACATACAAAACCAAAATAATGATCTTGCCATCATTACATTTGACATGCAATGAAGGCTCATAAGATCTTATCACAAAACCAATAGAGTAGAGATAGTTATGCAACCTAGAGTACCAAGCCCTAGGTGTTTGCTTGAGTCCACAAAGACTCTTCTTCAAGTAGCAAACTTTGTCTTCTTCTCCTTCCTTGATGAAGCCCTCGGATTGCAGCATGTAGATCTCTACTTCCAAGAATCCATTTAGGAAAGCATTAGTCACATCAAGTTGGAAAAGCTCCCATTTGAAAGAAGTAGCAAGGCAAATGACCAATCTTATGGTGACAAGCTTAGCAACATGAGCAAAGGTTTCATCATAATCTATGCCTTGAATGTGGACATAACAAATACATCTAAAAACTTTCAAATATTTTAGATTTGACTTTTTGCCATACAAAGCTTCAATTGTTTTGATTCCACCAATGGCACTATTAGGAAGCCGATTACATAAAAAAAATTGCACATGTAGTACAGCTTCTCCCCAAAGAGAAATGAGTAGAGAGGCATCTAATCTCAAAGCTTTACCACATTCACACAAAGATCTATTCTTTTTCTCGGCCACCCCATTTTGTTGGGGGGTGTAAGTACATGTGAATTCTCTCCTAATTCCATTAGCCTCACAAAAATCTCTCATACTATTGGAGATGTACTCTCCTCCATTACCACATCTTAATACTTTGATCCTAAAATTAAGTTTCTTTTCCATAAGAGATTTAAATTTTACAAAGGAATCATACACTAAGCTTTTCTTTGACAAAAGGTAGATCCATGTGTATCTTGAACAATCATCTATGAAGGTTACATACATAGAAGCTCCACCATTAGAAACATGAGAAAATGAGAGTATATCCGAGTGTATAAGATCAAGAGGAGAGGAGGATCTATTCAAAGATCTCTTGAATGATTGCTTATGTGTCTTGGATAGGCCACAAGATTCACAAAGTTTTCAACACTTGGATATGGATTTGGGAAGCCCAAGTGCTAGCTCCTTGGAAATCGTGGTCTCCATAGCTTGATAGTTAGGATGGCCTAACCTTTTGTGCCACAACTTTTTTGTGATGGATGGTACATAAAGAACATTATCAAAATCTGTTCTTTTTGAAGATCCAAGACATAATGGAATAGATCCTATGCCATCTATCTTACACTCTTGATCACTTGCACTGAATATGAACCTTTTAAAATCATTATAAGAGAGTAAGGTAGAAATATATTAATGAGGCATGTGGGAGCTAGCCCAACTTTCAATCCACCATATGTCCTTGCGATGTTCATGTTGTAGATGCCATCAAGGATGATTTGATCCTCCTCCTCATGAAGCACAAGATTTCATTTCTTGTCCTTCTCTTGAGCATTATTCTTCTTGAAGCACACAGAAGCAAAATGTTCTTTTTTGCCACAAAAGAAACTTTTAGGCTTTGATTTGTCCTTCTTGGTCTTGCTTTTAGAATTTGATCCATCCTTGTCCTCGGCCTCCTTGCCTTGGTTCTTCTTGGATTGATGAGTCTTCTTGTTGTCTTTGAATGAGAAGTTGGCCTTCTCATCACCACCTTGCAAGGACATTGATCTCATCCTTGCTTTGAGATGTAGCATCTTACTCTCCTCGTCCACAAGCACATTGTGAAGCTTGTCAATAGTAGGCAGATGGTCTTCGATGGCAAAAATTTGGACTAGATTGGTGTATTCATCACCTAGTCCATTTAGGATGACTTGCACAAGCTCATTGTCTTGGATTCTCTCTCCAATGGAAGCCAATTCTTTCTTCAAAGATTTGATTCTAAGCACATACCCTTGTGCACTTTCACCACTTCCCTTCATGATTTGAAGCACTTGATTTCTAAGCACGAGTATCCTTGAAGTGTTATTGGATTCATAAATTCCTTTTAATGAATCCCAAGCCTTCTTGGCCGAGATACAAGATGACACCTCATTCAAGAGGTCATTGCTCACATTCATCTTGATGCAATGTAAGGCCAATCTAGCCTTTTTCTTGTATCTAACTTGCTCTTGTCCACCAAGAGTTTCATCTTCCTCATCTAGGAAAATGTCAAAGAGATCACGAAACATCAAAAGTGATCCATTCTCACTTTCCAAATGGCATAGTTCGTGGATGTAAGCCTCTCATTGGCTTCTAGTAGAAATCCACCCGTAGATGCCATTATGAATGATTTTACTCTTGAAATTCACAAAGATTTCACTATAGGGAATGATCCAGTGTTGGGCAAGTATTGATATTCTCAATACTAGTCGGGTCCTAGTATTATACTTTTTTAAAAATTTTGATACTAGTCGGGTATCAATATCATCATGTTTGTAAATCGGTGTCTGGTATCAACCCACTTGGATGATTGTAGGGGTGATACCAGCCGAGTATAAACTCGGGTATGAGTGTATACCTTTTTTCTAAAATTAGCCATTTTATAAAGGGTAGTATGCAATTAATGAATATGCATATGATTTTAAAGGCCAATACTTTGTTAAAGGCCAATACTTTTTAAATGTAATATGCATATGATTTTAAAGGCCAATACTTTGTTGGTGCCCACCAATGTCTTTGGGACACCATGAATAATATTTATCACGTATGTAAATTTTTAAAAATAACTAAAAATGGATACTGTATTGATACCATGTTAAATTCAAAGTCTTTGCCCCTAATCCGGGTATCGATATGTGCATTGATGGGCTAAACCCAACCCGGGTTGGGTATCCACCATAGTATCACAAAATCATATAACGAGCAGGTATGTTCTATGATACCATTACGATCTTAAGAGGACTCCAAGAGATTTTAAAGTTGATGACTACGTATATCTTAGGATTCCAAAAGATTCTAAGATGGTACAATGAGATCAACACCAAAATCTAGAAAATCACTCTCTAGATCTATGATTTTTGGCAATCAACTCTCTAGTTCTCACCACTCCTTATCAAGATCTGAAAAATGAATTTTTTGGGACTGATTCGAGCTTCCAAACATTCACACCAATGATCCATTTCAATATCTAATCATTGACATGGAAACTATGAAGCTAGATCTAGACAATGCACCAAAAACCTTTAAAATTGGATATGTATGTGAATTATGGGACAAATTCAAAGTCAAGCACACAAAAGAAAGTTTCAGTATGGTCTGACACGTGTGAATAGTACACTTGCAAACAATTGAGTTTGATCCAAATTTTTTTGAAGCTACCACTTACTTTTAGCTCGTCCTCTCAAGATTAGATAAAACATTCAAAACTTACTAATTTAGGATATGTTTGTTGATCAATTACTTAGCAAGACTTTTAGAAGTGATAATGGTGGAGAATATATCTCCAATGTATTTTAGGATTTTTGTGATCAAGAAGGGATTAAAAAATAATTGTCTTGTCCCTACACCCCTCAACAAAATGGGGTAGCCGAGAGGAGGAATATTGTTGGAGAAGTCGAGGGAAGGATAGATCAGTCCCCTTCAATTCTCTCGGTGCATATACTACTGGTGACTTAGTAGGCGAACACAAGAACATAATAATTTTAGAGTAGCGGAAGCTATGAGTAGACAACCAGACAAACAATCAGATGGCCAGACAGAACATGGAAAAGCATTGCAGTATTGACACGAATCTGAACGCAGAACCAAACAGAGCTGTAATCAGATTAAGTATAACAAAATATACAAGTCAATAATGTAGGTGAGCACAAAACAATAGTGGATGTAACCGTGTGCATCACAAAGCTAATCGCGATCTGTAAAGGTTATGAACCTACTACTCATAACATATTTGAAAGGAAGAATCAATGCATGATAACATCTACAATGTTTGTCTCACATGTTACGAATCATGAACTGTGTGAGTCATTGGTGTGAGGGAGCATTTCATTATAGTGAATGGGTCATGTACAATGTGTGTTTAAGAATGTCGTTGCTCATGCATGAATTGTTCTAACGGTGGCTAGAACTACATGTGATCAGTGGACATAATCACCTAGAAAGAGAGCTACTGAAAATTCACAAATGCAAGAGATTAAACAAGTGACTGAGGTGTCATAGATCACCATGCACTGAGCTAAAACAAGACAGAAACAATAGCATTCTTGCAATAACAGAAATGAATGGCACAATAAATTATGTACATCAAATAATTGGATGGACAAAACATTTGTACACATCTGCAATGTCGATGTGTGTCACTATCATGTTTTGTGCTCACCTACATTATTGACTTGTATATTTTGTTATACTTAATCTGATTACAGTTCTGTTTGGTTTTGCGTAGAGATTCATGTCAATACTACAATGCTTTTCCATGTTCTATCTGGCCATCTGATTGTTTGTTTGGTTGTCTACTCAAAGCTTTCGCTACTCTAAAATTATTGTGTTCTTGTGTTCACCTACTAAGTCACCAATAGTGCACGCACCAAGAGAATTGAAGGGGACTGATCTATCCTTCCCTCGACTGCTCCGACATGGTATCAGAGTAGGCTATGGACTTGACATGTTGTCTTGAATCTACTGTGTGAAATAGATTTGTCATTTGTTACATTTGGAGTTTTTGGTCTCGATTTCAGATATTTCAAGATCTAATAGTCGACTTGAATGTCAAATTTCAGAGTTTAAGGACTGATTTTGATCTACAAATCAAATCTAGCTTCTACTTGACAATCTTTGTGATTCCAAGCAAGAACAATCAAGAAATGATGATCCACATCTTCACGCGTGTGAAGTACAGCTATTGTACGGCCTAATAACAGAGAAATAGTTGGCGACAGTCTACATATTTACAAGGGATCCCAAGTCCAGACCATTTCGTCTTCACCCTCCAATAATAAACCGGTCTATTGATCAGTTTAACAATTGTTAACTATCTTTATTGTAAATTTAAGATAGCATAAGATCTTTTAGCTGCTATATAAGTAAATGAGCAATTGAAGAAAAAGTAGAGGCAGACCTACTCAACGTTCACATTCTTCCTACAATAGACAATAGCAGCTGATATTTCTATGTCAGTGATTCATGTAGTATTACTATTGTGATGTTTCTGCCTTCCATCACTTGTTTTGCAGTATTCTACAATGTGGTACACTACTACAGATTGCGTGCTTCACAAAGCTAATCGCGATCTGTAAAGGTTTTGAACCTATTATTGGCAATTTGTCTGACATGAAGAATCAATGCATGAAAGCATCTACAATGCCTATCTCACATGTTACGAATCATGAACTGTGTGAGTCATTGGTGTGAGGGAGCATTTCATTGCAGTGAATGGGTCATGTATGGTGTGTGTTTAAGAATGTTGTTGCTTGTGCATGAATTGTTCTAACGATGGCTAGAACTACTTGTAATTAGTGGACACAATCACTCAGAAAGAGAGCTACTTAATAGTCACAAATGCAAGAGATTAAGCAAGTGATTGAGGTGTCATAGATCACCATGCACTAAGCTGAAACAAGACATAAGCAGTAGCATTCTTGCAATAACAGAAATGAATGGCACAATAAATTCTGTACATCAAATAATTCGATGGACAATACATTTGTACACAGCTGCAATGTTGTTGTGTGTGAATCACTGACATAGAAATGCCAGCTACTATAAATCACTAACATAGAATGTCAGCTACTATTACCTACTATAGAAAAACATGAATCTGTAGCAGTGTGTCACATTGTAGAATACTACAAAACAATAAGTGATGGTTTGCATAAATTTCACTTGTAAATGACTTTGAGGCCATGATGTGGGATGTCACACATGCCAAAGCATAGAATACCTTATTCTAATTCAAATCATTAACCTAGCTTTGGAATGGTACCTTTGGAATGTGGCCAAAGAGTGCATAGATAGGGTAGAGAAAAAATTGGAGCTTAAAATAGCAATTTTCTCATTGTTTTTTAATCTCGAGGTATTGATCCTAAATAGGGTAGATCAACTTGATCTCTAGGTTAGATGTTAGGGTTAGGTTGTGATGAACACCAAGAAGCCCTAATATGCTCAAATTCAAGCTCTACATGTATAAATATATGATGGAATTTCCATCCAATTATGAGCAAGATTTTCCTTCTTGATTAGTTTGAGTCTATGATTTGATTGATGAATGCTATTGGCATATGATTTTTTATGATCATTGAATGAGATTGGAGTTCTAGGTACAATACATAGGTACATTCACACGTGTGAAGAGATTTGGAGCTAATTCATGGAGTTCAAGCTAGGATAAACTAGGAATCAATGCATTGATTAGTAATCGAACTCCTAGATCTTGTTTGGATCTTAACTATGTGCTTTCTCCATCATTTCTAGGATCAAATGGGTTTATTTTGCTACATTTTATCTTAGTATGTTTACTAGGATCTAAGAGAGGTCGATTGGAGAGAAACTAATTCATTATAAATAGTTTTGTGTTGAGTGCTTATGTCTTTCCCTATCACAAAGATTTTCCAATTCTATTATTTACTCTTGAGATGTAGTATTCGTATGGAATTACTATTTGTCGATATTGACAAATTATTTTTATTTTTTAGTTTTTTAATATTTAAACATTTTCAAGCAAAAATACAAACTTGAATTTTGTTCAAATTTTATGTTACTAATGGTGATTTCTCATTTTTTTTAAATTTATTTTCATTTGAAATTTTTCTTTAAAATTTTCTTGAATAAGAACCAAATTTGAAATTATATCAACGAGTTTTTTATTTTACTCCCAAACTTTTTTATTCGACTTTCAATCAAATATGTTTTTGAATTGCTCTCAAATTTTAAAATTAGCAACGCTATATCTTGTTCTAATATCAATCAAATGATTATTGACTACTTATGACTCATTCGTATCTTTTCAGATTATATTCACTTTTTTTTTTTTGACTATTTATGATGTCATATTTTGGTGAATTTTTTTCAGGTTTTTCTCGAAATAATTTTCAGGTATTCAAATTTTTTATCATTTTGGCCATTTTCATTTACTAAAGGACACTTTAAATAAAGACATTGAATTTAATTAGAAGGAACTACCTCTAAATGTAATTCTATTTTTTAAAAGTTTTATTATCTATTTTTAGCATGATTGTTTGTCAATTTTTATGTTTTCCATGCTATGTCAAATGCATAATGGTGGAGTAAATTTACTTTGACATCTGTCATGTTACACCTTTTTTCGCCAACATAATTCTTAAATCTTTTTCATTCTACACTTCCGCACTCTTACACTTACACAAATGTAGTGCTTCCTGATTGTCTATATGCTCCAATTTTAACTTCTACATTCGAAATCATATGAACTTTCAGAGAATATGGCATAATCTAATGTTGTTGATGCTTCGATCAATTGGAAGATATGCTCAACACCAAACTTTGAACAGATAAAGCCAATGGCAGAGTAGCGTCACTGAGCCATTTACTTCTTGTTGACCCTTCCATTGTTCTTGCAAAATTTACAACAATGAATGATTCCAGTATTCAAGTGCACCTACGCAATACCACAATATTGATCAACAATTAGGTGTACGCTATTTGCATTATTTCGTCTTGACACATGTTCCATACCAATTACTGCACAAGAGGAGGTCCATGAGGCATCAAATTTTCATGGGAACTACCTCATGCCCATGAAAGATTATAAAACTTCAATGATTTTGAAAACTCCATTCAAGAATTTCTAGAAATATGTGAATCACGCCATTTTCTGTACAAATATGGATGCTACCATCTCATTAACCAAATTAGATTATCTTCTTACTGCATTAAAAGGAGTAGAAATAAGTTTTGCTACCATTTCATTCTAAAGATTTCATAATGATTGTCAAACATAGCATATGTATAGTTCTTCATTGCTCAATGAAAATTTTTAAATGTGCTACATTTAGCACTCATTCCCACATATGCTTTAAAGTGTTATGGATCTTTTATGGCAAGATGGCGATAGAGGCTTATTCATGGCATTTCATGTTGCAATCATCTCAAATCAAGTGCAGTATGGGCGAAGCAAGCAAGCACTCATTCAAATATTTGATTTCACAAATGTTTTATGTTGGCCATTTATAGTACCATCCAATGTCCAATGCACAAAGTATGTAAATAAACACTGAGGGCTTGCACAACCTCAATTTTATAAACTTGTGTAATCAAATAAAGTTAGACACCGCATAATGTTGCACTTGTACTGCGCAAAACACCAATAGTTACAAATACACCATGAAGCGTTAGAAAGAATAAGCAGCTAATTTTGATTAAGTGTGTCTCGAAGCACAATAGGGAAATTATGTGGTGTGGCTCAAAGTAGAAATTGCAAAAGCATTGTAAAGTCAAGTTACTTGCAAAATAAATAAAAACAAGTTAACTTAGACTCTCAAGCTTTGAAAATGAGCCAATAAGCAAATGCAACTTCAATTGCTTTTGGACCCAATTATATAAGATTGAACAAATAAAAATGGGTCCAAGTACATATTGTAGATATGCATGGAAAGCTTGAAGAGATTCCATTGCCGATTTTTGGAAGTGATGAATGGCTCACAGTATTGTGTCAAAATCTTTCAGATGCAAGTTACTATTAGATTTGAAAAACTCAATGAAAATAATAAAAAAATCATTACATTAAGTTGGTTTGTCTTTATGTGTATTTTAGTTTCAAGTGAAAATGTTTGTAAAACACCTACTTTATTTGTTTATAAGGGAGTACCAAATAATACTCTTTCAGATTTGATGGATATAGGTTGGGATTGTAAGAAAATCAAAGAGATTGAATGTAGAATTAAAAATCTTCTATGACCTTCCATTATTATATTGAGAGACAAATGCTTAGTCTTACATTTAGTTACCAGAGCTGGAAAAAAATAAGTGAGACTTAAACACGATTAGATCAAGACCTTGAAATGGATGGTCACACAAATTGAAAAGAAGTGCACATTATCAACAATGAAAATATTCTAATTATTGAAGTGGAGGATCATTGCAGCCTTTATTATGTCAGCCGTCAAGAGCTGGTCCTAATGTATAATGAAATTCCACCTAACTATTTTAGATTCATCATAAATGAAAAATTGATAACATTTTTTTGTCATTTGCAATCAATATAATTCTATTCAAAGAATAATCAGACTAATAAATTGCTTTTCATACAAGTATGAAGAAGAGATCACAACACTCTACAAGTTTCTTCCTACAACAATCAACATTGTCGAAGAACAATTACAATTAATACAATTGATTGTACAAATTGATATCTTTATTCAATAATAAATTGTCCAAATTTGGGGATTTAGTACAACTATGCAAATAATTCTTTTTAATATTCTCTATATGTTTGTATTTTCTCTATATATATATCTCTATCACTTTGAAACTATGTATATATTTGTATATCTATCATAACCAAATTCTCTATTCAGTTTGGGTATTTACAAATTTCTCATTTTTATTCTAAATCTGTATGTCATCTAGCTTAGATGGCCCTAGAGGGGGCATAATATATGGTATCAACTTCACCAAGATACTCAAAATCAACTCCTGTCAAAATATGTACACCTCAAAGTTGGTGTAGTCACCAAGCAAAAACTGTAAAAAAATCAATCATCAATAATTAGTAGTCATCACAAAATAAACATCTCAATAGCAAACCATAATGGATTTTGTGTTAGAAATTAATGATAAACTTCATTGTTACTGTTTACGATGCACATTAATGTTGACAGTTGTGACCAGCTGTCAATAGCTGTAGGCTAGTCTATTAGTCTACTCATGGGTTTTCTCTCTCTATCAGGGTTCAAGGTTTATTTGTACATTTTACATTCTGTATGAGTTAGTGTGATAGAGTGACAGTACGTGTTCTTCTTCCGCCTTCTTGTGGTGATTGCTTATGGTGAATGCTTGATGTTGCATATCTTATTCTTGACATGGTATCAGAGCAGCGATAGTCCTGCGTGCCTGATCAGTGGATACAACTTGTCAGAAGCTCCGCAACGAAGTGATAAAGTCCTTCGTGGGAGGTGAAAGCTTGGAGAGACAAAAACGGCTGGAAGAAATTCTTCTTTGGTGTATTTTGTAGGGTTGGAGCTCAGAATCATCAGTGGGGAATGAAAGCACAGTCCTGGAGGCATCAGACAAGCCAGGGCGGCATCAGACAGATTGAAAATCTATTGAGTGAGGGAGATTTTTACAATACTTCCTAGTTATTGTGAAAAGTGCTATTTGTGTGAGAGGTTTGCCAAGAAATCTCTCATTTGTCTGTTTGGAGTATCGCAAATCACACTAGACAGTGTCTAGTACTACCATTCAGAGTTAGAAGGCTTCATACTTTTCACATTAATGATCTCTGTCTTTTGAATCAATGATAGTGATCATGTACCAATATTGAATCGACGTGCCAGAGGTAGGAAAAATCTTGAGCAGTCGTACATCCACGCGTCATACAAATATAGCATATCCGTACCAATATCGGATCGACGCGTCAGAGATAAAAAAAACCAAGAGCAGTCGTACATCCACGCGTCATATCGATATCACATATCAGTACCAATATCGGAGCGATGCGCCAGAGGTAAAAAGAATCTCGAGCAGTTGTGCACCCGCGCGTCGTACCGATATCAGGTGTACAACAAAAAATTTACAGTTTTGTGGTGTGAATAAATTTTTGTGATCCATACTCATCCATCCAATAATGGCAATTCTAAGCGAGAGTGTTCTTAATGAGTCAAGCAAATTGGAAGGTGCCGACAACTATGCAGTTTGGAAATTCAAACAGAAAAAATATTTTGATGGAAAAGGAGCTTTGGGAGATCGTGACAGGTGAAGAGACCAGGCCAGTGATTGAAGAAGATCAGCAGGCATTTGATAGGAGAAGACGAAAAGCCCAAAATGTCATCAACTTATCAGTTAGAGATGCAATTACTCCCTATATTTCAGATTCAGAAGGACCAAAAGAAGCGTGGGATACATTGAAGGCATTTTTTGAAACGACAAATACATCTCGAAAACTATTTTTAAAAACAAAGTTGCATACATTGCGGATGGATGATGGTGCAACTATTGTCGATCACATACTGAAGATCAAAGAGATCCGTGATCAATTAGCAGTAGTTGGAGAGCGAGTACAAGATCGTGAGATCGTGCAATTGACATTGAATAGTCTGAGTGAGTCACATCAGATGTTTGTGACGAGTATAGCCACAAGAAAAAATCTTCCAACCTATGAAGAACTAGGTGGATTGCTTTTGCAAGAAGAGCAACGTCAAGAGGACTTGAATCATCGTAACAGGAGCTATGATCAAGCTCTTGCAGTTAGAGGATGAGGTGGAAGATTTGGCCATGGAAAGTATCAATCGAGAGGAGGAAACTCAAGCCGAGGATCATTTCAACAATTTCATGAGCAAGTCAATGATAGTCCGAATTGAGGTAATTGGAATCAAGACCGAGGTCAAGGACACGGCTATTCAAGACAAAATAAACCTGAAAATTGTAGGTACTGGAACAAACCTGGTCACTGGGAGCATGAATGCTTCAAGAAACAGAAGGAGATGGAACAAAGAAAAGACAAATGGCAAGCAGGAAATTATGCTGATCAACATCAATTTGATGGCTATTATTATGAAGACAATTATACTAATCAACATCAATACGATGATGATCAATATGAAGATGACACAGGTGAGAGTTCAAAATTGTTCATTACAGCATTAATGACAAGTGATGAAGCCAAGGATACCTGGTACATTGATAGTGGTGCATCCAAGCACATGACTTCAAGGAAAGAGTGGTTTTCAAAACTCAAGAAAACTAACAATGGTGATGAAGTTGGACAAGCTGATGGCAAATTGCTATCTATTAAAGGAGTTGGAGTGGTACCAGTGAAGTTAGCCAACGGGAAGACAAAGCATATAAGCAATGTGCAATATGTACCTGGCTTAGCTAACAATCTACTATCTGTTGGGACGATGGCTGATCAACAACTCAAGGTTGAGTTTGATAGTGACAAATGTCTTGTCAAAGACATCAAGAATCACTACAAAGTGATTGCTATAGGAGCTAGAGTCAATGGGAATCGACTCTACAAATTGAATGCGACATCTTTTACTCAAGCTATGGTAAGCACTGTTGATAGTCGAAGTGATCTTTGGCATCAAAGGTTTGGTCATCATATCAGTGCTCAAAGCTTGCAAATCCTTAAAAGAAGTAATCTAGTTGTTGGATTGTCTGATATCTCTTTTGAAGGAAAAATTTGTGAGGGTTGCATTTTGGGAAAACAACATAGAGAGAGAGATTTCCCAAAGATGGAGCAAGAAGAGCCAATGGCATTATTGATCTTGTTCATAGTGATCTATGTGGACCAATACAAACTAGGTCCATTAGTGGTTGTTACTATTTCATCACATTCATTGATGACTATTGTTGTAAAGCTACCTTTACAAGCTTTACTTCCGGCGCCATCGGCGCCAGCTATGTCCCCGGCGCCAGCAGCGCCCCTGCTGCTCCCGGCGCCAACGGCGCCGGCGCTGCTCCCGGCACCACTGTGACCAGAATCCAGCCGGCGCCAAGTTCCTATGGCTGAAAATCTTTGATCGGTTCTAGCGGAGTCCAGAGAGCTCAGATCGATGTGCAATCACCTCACACGATCTAGGCATGATTAAAGGAAGCTTGGGGATCAATAAAATCTAGAGAGAGAAAATGACTTTCTAGAAAGAGAAAATCCTAGAGAGAGAAAAATGTGCTTTACCAGCTTAGGTAAAGTGCTTGGTATGAGGGGGGGGGTGCCGAATCACACCAATACTATAGGGGAGTGCGGGTTGCGACTCAGGACGAGCTCCAACCAAGTCTCAGCCTCCCTTGCTGGAATGTTGTCATGGCTCTCGCCTTGGCATGCTAGCGCCCCGAAGACTAGGGTCGGTCACACACTTGAAATGTAACCTTCTCAGATTTATCAATAAAGTGGGATTTTCCTCAAACTGACTCTGATTACCTTCTGGGTTTCAGTGTTCGGTAAAAGTGCCAGTTGTAAGGCCGCTTTCAAAATTTTTAACTTGGCACATAGCTGAGGGTCGTATCCCGGGACGCCAGCGGTATGCCGTCGGGACCATTCGGTCCGTGGCGCCAGCGGTATGCTGTCGGGACCATTTGGTCCAGGAACTGGTTGTTTCCATATCTGTCGCGGCTTGTGGTTCTGAGTGTTCCTTGCATGAACGTGAATGGGTTAAGCTCTTGGGGAATGGGCTCTAACCTGTCGGCTGAGTTGGATGGCTTGCTTGGGTGGATGTTACCTGTTTATGGCTGTCCAGTCTGGCGTGGCGCTACGTTGGCTTTCAGCGCTCGTGACGAAGCTTTCAGTTGGTTAAGTCTGATGTAAGTCAGACCGCTTGCTTGGAATGGATGTTACTCGTTTGTAACGAAGCTTCGAGTTGGTTAAGTTTGATGTATGTCGGGCGGCTTGCTTGGAGGGAAGTCACCCACATCGGGACCCCCGATCTGGCATGGCGCCAGGTTGGATCTCAATGTTGGTTTTCGGAACTTCAAGTTGGTTATGTCTGATCGTTGTTGGCGAGTTGGCTGCTTGTATGTCAAGTGGGTTTGGATGGCAAGAGTGGAAGGCTGAGAAGCTAAGTCGTGGTTCCCAGCTCCCTTTGGGATACCTGCGCTACATGTGGTATCAGAGCTGACTGGCCAGTCAGCTATGCGGATCTCACTCAAATGGCCACGGTTTAGGGTTCATCAAGACAACTGTTGTGCAAGCTGCTGCCCACAGTGTAAGCACGGGTGCGTCCACGGTCGGGGTGGTCGGCAGAACGAGGGACTTGATGAGTCAAGGTGCTGCCCTTGAGGTGTAAGCACGGTCAGTTCTCGCGGTTCGGGCCTGGCGCTGTTTGCACGTAGGACGGATGAGGCAAAGTGCTGCCTAGGGAGGTGAAAGCACGATCTGTACCTTGTGAGGTGCGGGGCGACATATTCGAACTGTACGGGTTAACCATTGATACAGAGATGCTGCTCGAATTCGGGTGTAAAGCACGGGTGGTTAGTTGCCGGTGCGGGATAGCTGCCGATCGTTTAGCTATAAGGGCTATCGACCAAAAAGTGGTGGGGCGTGACTGAGGCAATGTGCTGCTTAATGGTGAAAGCACGGATGGTTGGAGGGGTGTCCTATGTGGGCTGATTCTGTGATCGATTTGTATGGGCGCGGCCAGGCAAAGGTCCGTTGGCAGGACCATCTCAAAGGGGGACCTTGTCTTTGTTACTTGTTAGTAAACATGCCTAAGTGTCTTACTTGTATGTATTCGTGGTGAGTCTTAGTACTCGTGCTTTGCCTGGTTTGCATGATTGCTTGTGATACAAGGAGCTGATGGCTTGAGAAGGAACCTTTTCTTTTGAATGCTGATACCATCAAACAAAGAGGACTACAGAATCTGTGGGGCGGATTTGCAGTTCAAGTACTCACACGTGAACGACAACGAAACGACTCAATGTTTGCAAAGGATGGATGGCTAGCCTGTTTCTTGGGTTAGTTTCATTTGCGACAACGCCCACCAGACGCAAGCAGGAAGTCAAAAGTTGGAAAGGGCAATTTCAGGGATCTTCTATGGAGCAGTTGGTCTTCATTTTGGGACGGCCACCTTCGGAACTGAAACTCACTGAGCATGGGTGATATCCAGTATCAGTTGGGTTTTTCCTCAAAGGAGAAAAGACTAGGATCCTCTTCAGAGATTGGCAACAAGTTGGATCGAGCCATAATCCTAGCAGATGGGAAGCAAAGTGTTGGAAAGGCTTTTTGTCCGAAGAACTCTACTCTAAGTCCGATCAGCTGATTTTATAAGTGGAGGGGAACTATCACACACACCTCTCTCTTGGGGCAAATTTTGAATGAAAGTTGATCAAAATGGGGGGCAAATTCAAGGTGACCTAGCCATACTCCCACGAGGAGACTGGCGAACTTTGGACCTAATAAGTTGACAAGTTTTTGTTGTGGAAAGGAAAGTTTGTTATAGGCTTTCTCTGGACCAGCAATGATGAGGAAACATATGAGTACGCTGGCTTGTGTTACGTGTAAGGCAGCTGATCAATGAAGGATCTGTGAAAGTTGAGTCTTGCATGAGAGACTTGATATTTCGAACGGACGCTAAGGGACAATTCGCGTTGGGATCGAACTAGTGCAAACTCTGGGTGCATGTGTCTGATTCAAAGAGAGCTACTTGAAGCCAAGCTCGATGTACACTTCTTGTTTTGACTGTGAGGCAACTGACCAGTGATGGAATTGTGAAAGTCAAGTTTTGCGCGACGGCCATGGTGCTTCAAACAAACGCGAAGAGATAGTTCGGATGCGGATCAAACTGGTGCGACCCTTTGGCTTTCCACGAGGTCAATGGTTACATTTGGGCTGATTCAAAGAGCTACTTCAAGCTAAGTGAGAGGTGCATTGCGGAGTACTCAATCTTTGCCTACCTTAAAGAGCCAAGATGGAAAAGTATCAAGATCAGGCTAGGACAAGGAGAGAAATCAAGGTGCAGAAGCAACAAGGCACGAAGTGGACCATAAAGTGGGCAATCAAACGATAAATCCTTCAGCTCAGGGAGCCTTGATACCTGTGCGGAACTGAACAAATCTGGAGCTCAACACAAAGTGCATCAAGGACAAATCAGGAGCTCAAAGGAGTTCCAAAGTCGAAAGTCAGAAGCGACAGGGGCGAACATTTCAAAGAAAGGCCTCTGTCACCAGTTAATAAGGTGCCAAGTTCCTATGGTTGAAAATCTTTAATCGGTTCTAGCGGAGTCCAGAGAGCTCAGATCGATCTAGGCAATCACCTCACACGATCTAGGCGTGATTAAAGGAAGCCTGGGGATCAATAAAATCTAGAGAGAGAAAATGACTTTCTAGAAAGAGAAAATCCTAGAGAGAGAAAAATGTGCTTTACCAGCTTGGGTAAAGTGCTTGGTATGAGGGGGGGGTGCCGAATCACACCAATACTATAGGGGAGTGCGGGTTGCGACTCAGGACGAGCTCCAACCAAGTCTCAGCCTCCCTTGCTGGAATGTTGTCATGGCTCTCGCCTTGGCATGCTAGCGCCCCGGAGACTAGGGTCGGTCACACACTTGAAATGTAACCTTCTCAGATTTATCAATAAAGTGGGATTTTCCTCAAACTGACTCTGATTACCTTCTGGGTTTCAGTGTTCGGTAAAAGTGCCAGTTGTAAGGACGCTTTCAAAATTTTTAACTTGGCACATAGCTGAGGGTCGTATCCCGGGATGCCAGCGGTATGCCGTCGGGACCATTCGGTCTGTGGCGCCAGCGGTATGCTGTCAGGACCATTTGGTCCAGGAACTAGTTGTTTCCATATCTGTCGCGGCTTGTGGTTCTGAGTGTTCCTTGCATGAACGTGAATGGGTTAAGCTCTTGGGGAATGGGCTCTAACCTGTCGGCTGAGTTGGATGGCTTGCTTGGGTGGATGTTACCTGTTTATGGCTGTCCAGTCTGGCGTGGCGCCAGGTTGGCTTTCAGCGCTCGTGACGAAGCTTTCAGTTGGTTAAGTCTGATGTAAGTTAGACCGCTTGCTTGGAATGGATGTTACTCGTTTGTAACGAAGCTTCGAGTTGGTTAAGTTTGATGTATGTCGGGCGGCTTGCTTGGAGGGAAGTCACCCACATCGGGACCCCCGATCTGGCATGGCGCCAGGTTGGATCTCAATGTTGGTTTTCGGAACTTCAAGTTGGTTATGTCTGATCATTGTTGGCGAGTTGGCTGCTTGTATGTCAAGTGGGTTTGGATGGCAAGAGTGGAAGGCTGAGAAGCTAAGTCGTGGTTCCCAGCTCCCTTTGGGATACCTGCGCTACAACTATAGTAGACATATCTGGATTTATTTCGTAAGCAAGAAATCTGATGCTTTTGCCAAGTTTAGAGAGTTCAAGGCTCTAGTTGAAAAACAAACAGGTTGCTATATTAAGACCCTCAGATCAGATGGTGGCGGTGAGTATTTTTTCAACAGAGTTTATAAATTTCTACAAGGATCAGAGGATCAAGACACAAACCACTACACCCTATTCACCACAACAGAACGGAGTTGCAAAACAGAAAAACAGATCCATTGTGGAGATGGCTAGGGCAATGCTTAAGAGCAAGGGTTTGCCAAATACTTTCTGGGCAGAAGCATGCAACACAGCTACTCATATCTTGAATCGGTGTCCTACGAAGTCCATGGAGGGTAACTGGAAAGAAACCTAATGTTTCTCATTTACAAATATTTGGTTGTGATGCTTACGCTCATGTACTTGATGAAAAATGAAAGAAGCTGGATGCAAAAGTTGTTAAGTGTATTTTCCTTGGATATGATGAAAGAGCCAAGGCATACATGATGTATGACAGTGATGCACAAAAGATCATGATTTTTAGAGATGCTACTTTTGATGAGATGGGTCAAAATGACCAAATAAAATTGACAATTGATCCCTTTGATGATAAAGCTAAAATGCAAGTGAAGAAAGAAGTTGGTGTCGATATGGAAGAGCCAATGGAAAAAGACAGGGTCAATAATGAGATTCCTAGGAGAGTGCCTAAATGGTACTTGTCAGTAACAAGTGATGCTAATAAGGGAGATACTCTCGATTCAAGTGAGCAGGGATAGCTTAGAAGATCAAGTAGAAATCGAAAACCTCCTGCAAGATTAGAGATGAATCTAGCCCTACTGGATTCTGTGCTCAAGGCTCAGGAACCAAAAACTTTTGATAAAGCAAAGGAGCACAAGGAGTGGCGTGAAGATATGGAAATAAAAATGGAAGCTATATCGAAAAATAGGACGTGGAACTTGGTTGAGCTACCAAATGGTAAGACGCCTATCACTTGCAAATGGATATACAAGATCAAATATGGAGCTAATGGGCAACTCAACAAGTATAAAGCACGGTTGGTTGCGAGAGGATTTGAGCAGTAGGAAGGTATTGATTTTGAAGAAACCTTTGCACCCGTAGCTAAGATGGTAACTATACGTTCTATCATTGCTATTTCTGCTTTCTATGGTTGGAAGATCCAACAAATGGACATTGAATCTGCTTTTCTTAATGGAGTGCTGGATGAAGAGGTGTACTTAGTACAAGCTCAAGGATTTGTTGAGCCAGGGAGAGAGCATCTCGTTTGTAAGCTCAACAAAGCCATTTATGGATTGAAGCAAGCACCACGGGCGTGGTACTCTAGCATTGATGAACACTTCAAGCGAAGGGGAATGATAAAGAATGATGCTGATCCTAATCTTTACATTCTAAGGCAAGATTCAGATATAGTGTTCATTGTGTTGTACATGGATGATTTTAATTATTACATGAAGTAATGAGAGCTTAATTGATGAAATAACAATCAGATCTTTCCAAAGTTTTTGACATGAGTGATCTAGGACTGATGCACTATTGTCTTGGCATTGAAGTATGGCAAAAGGAAGACATGGTCTTTCTTACACAAAGCAAATATGCACAAGATTTGCTTTATAAGTTCAATATGCAAGATTGTAAGCCTTTGAGTACACCTATGGATGTCAACATGAAGCTTACTGCATATGATGAATCTGAGAAAGTGGATGCTTATTTGTATAGACAACTAGTGGGTAGTTTGATTTATTTGACACACACACAACCTGCTATTTCTTATGCTGTTGGTGTTGTTAGTCAATTTATGCAAGTTCCTAGTCAAGCACACTGGAAGTCTGCTAAACGTATTCTCATATACATTTGAGGGACATTGAATTTTGGTTTGAAGTATGATCAACCTGAAATGCCAATGTTGGTAGGTTATACAGATGTCGATTGGGCAGGTAATATTGATGACAGAATATCTACAAGTGGTAATACATTCAGTTATGGTACAGCTGCAATTTCATGGAGCAGCAAAAAGCAACCTACAGTAGCCTTATCATCGACGGAAGCTGAATATTGAGCACTCAACAATGTTACACAAGAAGCGGTATGGCCATTTTTACATGCTCGAACCAAGCACATCAAAATACACTACCACTTTGTTTGAGAGAAAATTCTTGATGGAGCCATTGATCTTGTTTTTTGTAAATCTGAAGATCAAAAGGCAGATAGTTTTATTAAGTCATTAGGTAGATGTAAATTTGAGAGGTTTCGTACTCTATTAGGGATAGAAAAATGTAATTTTATCATTGAGGGAGAGTGTTAGAAATCAATGATAAACTTCATTGTTACTACGATGCACATTAATGTTGACGGCTATGACCAGTTGTCAATAGCCGTAGGCTAGTCTATTAGTCTACTCGTAGGTTTTCTCTCTCTATTAGGGTTCAGGGTTTATTTGTACATTTTACATTCTGTATGAGTTAGTGTGATAGAGTGACAGTACGTGTTCTTCTTCCGCCTTCTTGTGGTGATTGCTTATGGTGAATGCTTGATGTTGCGTATCTAATTCTTGACATTTTGAACACAAAAATAAAAGAGTTTCAAGTAAAGATTACCTTTGCAAGATCAACATCCGCTTGAAGATTAAACCACTCAAAATACCATTTTGCATTAAACAATGTGAATAGTTGAACGAGTCATTCTACTATGGGCTCTACAACATTACAAAATACATTCGATTAAACATATAACGTACACATATATTGTAGATGATGTCTGTAAAATTCTAAACATTTACCTCAATGTTAACAATATTGATTTTGCCAGGAGTAAGATTCTCTCCAAGAAAATGCATTATTATCAAAGGGAGTAAGCCATCAACTTTCTTGTGGGTGTTGATGGCATAATTCATCTTTATACAAAACAAGTTTAAAATATTATCTACAATTTTCTTGACTAAGATAATGTTTAACTCCATTGTGTCGGGAAACGGATAAAAGTAAACCGTTCCTCGGTGCGTGCACTATGATTAATCGCAGGCGAACACAAATAATCTATTTGCGCTTTACGAAAGCAGAAGAGTAGATAGTTAGACAGAACAATTTGAAAGCCAGACATAAAACAAAATAGCGAAGCATATAACACTGACAAGATCTGAATACAATAGCAAGACACTAGTTGATTCAGATAAATATATGTGAAAATACAAGTCAGATGAATCCTAGGAGCACAAAACAACTGCAAACGAAACCATGTGGTCACTAAGCTAATTTTGCTCTTTAAAAGCTATGAGCTTATTTTGACAATCAGTCTAAAAAAAAAGAATCTATGCATATAGCATCTACAATATGTCTATCTCTCTATCAATGAACTTACAATGATAATCATCTATATACAAGTCTACATTAGTGCAGATGTATTTACAAGAAACTGGAATGGAGTCGTTGTGACGTTTGAAGTAGATCGTGGTTGCTGCTGTCATTGTCCAAGTAGTTGCACAATACAAGAGGTGGGCATGAGAAGGCTTCGATTATAAGGAGTCGAGCATGTTGTTGTCGATAGTCGATAGGGTCGAGACAGTCGTCTCTACAATTCGACAAATCGACCTTCCTCGACAAGTCGGTTGCTACTCTGTCTTCAGTAATAGATTCTGCAGACTATGCGACAATGCATATAAAACTGCAAGAATATGAATGGAACTAGTTTAACATGGGATTTAGGAGAGTAGAGGAAGAAATTTAACACCCCCTCCTTAATCTGGATCCATGAATGCCTTGATCTTCAGACTAAGCGATGCACAAAATTTGTTGTGTGCATCAATGCTCATTGTCTTGGTAAAGACATATGATGTCATGTCATGCGTTCGACAGTACGTCAGGCTTACTTCTCTGTCGAGAACCTTACTCCTGACATAGTGATATTGAATCTCAATGTGCTTACTCCTAAAGTGAAATCTAGGGTTGGCTGATAAGGCATTGCATACATGAGAGATCCAAGTATCAATTGATAAGGATACTCTCTCATCTGATCTTTTTTCTGCTTGATTTGAGGACATTGATCCTTTGACAATCGCAAGCTTGGATCCATCGGTGAGTGAGCTTCTTTGCAATTGATCATATTATATCTAATAAGGATATTATGAAGACACCTTTGTTGAGTGATGTAAATCAGTCGTCTCACTCTGTCTCGGTGGATTTGAATTCCTAGACAATAGTGAGCTTCTCCCAGATCAGTCATGTCGAATTCGAAAGACAACATCTATTGGAATCATTCACTTGATCGATAAGATTGTTGAAGAGCAATGTGTCATCGATATTCAAGGTGATAATGATGAAGGAATGTTGCACTGATTTGAAATAGACATTAAAATCGGTAGTGCTTGGTTGAAAACCATGTTGGATGAGAAATGTGTTAATTCTCTAAACCAAGCTCTTGCTGATTGCTTCAAGCCATAAGATGTCCTATGGAGTTTGCAAACATGATCTTCACACCTTCGAGAATGTATCCCTCGAGATGTATCATGTAGATATCTTCTTCAATAACTTCGTTCAAATAAGCTATATGTACATCGAGTTGATGTACTTCGAGGTCGGCCACAACAACATATGATAGGAGAGCACAAATCGAAGAATGCTTGAGTATTGGATTAAAAGTCTTGTTGTAGTCAATATTCGGGATCTAAGAAAACCCCCTAGCTACCAGTCAACAGGCCTTCCCTTGATCAATTTCCCCATCAGCTTTGTATTTTATCTTAAAGACCCATTTGCAATCAAAAGATTGTTGCCGACAAGTAGTTTGACCAATGACCATGTCTGGTTCTTGATTAGAGAGAAATACTCTTTGTCCATTGCCTCTCTTCAGAGATCGGCTAAGTGCCTCGTCGACTGTAGTCTGGTGTCTAAGTGCCTCTTTGACTGTAGTCGGTTCCTGAATTGAAAGACAGACAGACTCATTGATATATCTTGTGGGCTATGTGCACCCTCGATTTGATCTTCTTGGAGGTGGCGTCGATTGGTGATCTGATCTGGCATGTTCACATGACACTTTACCCTTATCTTTGAAGTCGATGGACTGATCCTCGCTAAGGACAATATCCCTGCTAGAATAAAATCTGCTGGTTATCAGGGTCGTATAGCTTGTAAGTATTGTCAAAGAAAGTATATCTGATTACGATGGATTTGAGACACTTCTCATGAGATCAAGTGAATCATCCACAAAGGACACTTACATCCTTGAGCAAGTATGTACCCTCAATAATATCAAGATAGTTTTTAATTTCAAGATTAGATCTATCATGGAAAAAGTTCATAGTTTATGGACTAGTCAATCTAGTATGCAAAATCTTGGCAATCAACTTTTTCCAATCTTGTGATATTGATCTTCATGGTCATTATGAGGCATGGAGGCCTTAGATTTCCATCATTATGGTGCAACTATTTTCAAGGAAGTGGAGCACTTAAGTCAAAGGTCTTCTTCAAGCATGGAAGGAATTGAAGGAAAAAGTGCAAATGTGGTAAAATGATCATCAATAAAAGTGCTATTGGATTTCCATCTAAGAATTCCTCTCATGGCAATGGTGAATTGGCTACAACCAAATTTTATTTTTTAGGTCCCATACCAAAGGATCTACTCAACAAGCTCTATGTTATTTTAGAATAGATATCTTTTAAGAAGGAGTGTGAACATTTGTAAAAGCTGTCTATGTTGAGTTTAGGGGTGTCTAGACTTTTTAGTCCTTATACACATGTTGATAGGTGATAGGGCCAAATTTGGAGTGTGATGTAACTCGAGCTAGCTTAGTCTTTCTACATTCTCCATGTTAAGAGTGGATGAGTGACACTTTCTTATGTGTTGTATTGAGATCATGTGGCCAATCGCAAGTAAGAGATCCATGAAATTGGTCCCAAAGCACAAGACAATTGTAGGCGAAACCGTGTGCTCAAAACTATCTTAATTTTGTAATAGCTATGAGGTCATTTTGATTGTCAGTCTAAAAACAAGGATCAATGCATGAAAGCATCTATAGAGTTTGTCTTACAAGATCATCATCATCGTAATGTACATTTATGTATACACACACACACACACACACACACACTCACACACACACACACACACACACACACACACACACACACACACACACACACACATACACATATATTGAATAACATAGGGGCATTACGATTTCTAATGTAGATATTGGCTAAGTAGTGGATGTCACCATCCAAGTAGTTAGCAGGTGTGGTTTTCACTGTCCTAGTAGGAGGCCATCGTGGTAGTTGCTATTTGGTCAAATGGTGACATAGTTGCAATTATTGTCAAGACAGTTGCACAACAGCAAAAATTTGACCTTTTCAAGTTTGACCCCTTTCAACCCTCGCCAGTTTAAGTTTGACTGTCGCACGACTACCTATCTTCAAATTCCTTGTATTTCTATAGACACAATGACAGTAAATAGCAGCAACATAAATGGATCGAGATTAACATGATATTTAGAGAGTAGAGAACCTAGACTAAATTATTATGTTTGTGCACAATCATATGATCACATTGTAGAAAACATAGTAAGGGAAGAGGTTGTCCAAAAACTGAGCCCAAATCCAAGTGGAAACAACATTCATCTCTAATTTTTAAGAACTTTGTGCCAATTCCAATAAAAATTGATCAATTATTAATAAAGTTGGTTGTGTCACAAGTGATGACCAAATGTCATCAATGTTGTGTTCTTTGAATCTAGTATCATTGTGGGAGGACAAGTCAATATTTGAGTAAGTGTCCAAAAACATGTAAATAGATTAGGTATATGTGAAACAAAATAATACTTCACCATTCTATTTGATTGATTTATGACCCAATGTATAACACAAACAATTCTACAAATTGTTAGGCAAGAGCACTTACCAAATTGCATGCATTGTAGAGATAATCATCATGACTGTTATAACCCTATAAAGAAACATATGTAAAGTGTTGAGATTGTCACTTCCAACTTGATTGAACTGATTAATCATGAGATCTATGTTAGGATCTCACATGTGTGGATCATGTTCCCATGTGTGAAAGGATGTACAAAATGTACTTGTGAATAGTTAGATTCATTTTGGTTCAATCTACAAGAAAAAGTCATTTTGACCAATTTCCATGTAATTATCTTGCACCTCCATGTGAATATGTATGCAAATGTACTTTGCTCTCAGGTTGCAGTCCATACATTGACTATCCTCCACACGTGTGAGGCCACCCTTGTTTGTTTTTATCATTAGATCCATTGCTCTTGCTAAAATCATAGTGCATTGTTTCTAGATCAAGATCTAGCCTATAGAACTTGATAGATATTTGGATTTAGCAATCAATAACTCTTGTAGATTGATTTGTATAATCAATCATTGTCCTTTTTTTTTTCAAAAAATCAACAAAAGCTTTAGATTTGATCCATAACCATTTAGAAGCACACTGAAATGATTCATAACTCATAGTTATGTATAGATCATCATATTATCCATAATCTAGCACAATCTCACAAGGGGGGAGAGAGAGAGAGAGAGAGAGAGAGAGAGAGAGAGAGAGAGAGAGAGAGAGAGAGAGAGAGAGAGAGAGAGAGAGAGAGAGAGAGAGAGAGAGAGAGAGAGAGAGAGAGAGAGAGAGAGAGAGAGAGAGAGAGAGAGAGAGAGAGAGAGAGGAGATAAAAAATACATGGCGCCACCTCTCAAGCAAACTTGTTCTCAGTGGAACTACTGAAATCATGTACAATGACCTGTTATTTATAGTAGTTTGGCTACCCAATTGCACTTTTACCTAATGAATCTAAGCCATCCAAAATTGAAGCTTATCCATTTATTTCACTTGTTCAAGATCAATGGTAACAAAGCAATCTTGCCTAATTTCAAGTGTCCATCTTTTTCCAACACTTTAGGCCAATAATAGATAAGAGTATGAGCCTATCTAGACATCTACACACGTGATAAAAGTGTGGGAAAATTCAAATGAGCAACTATAACTTTCCGTAATGGTTTAACGTGCCAAAATAGTCAAGTTGCAATTTACTAGTTTTCACACTCCCTCTTAAATGTAACTTGCTATTTTGATGACACTATTATGCTCCATCTTAAGAATTGACTCCCTCTTAAGAATATGTATCTCCTCTAAGATCCTATAAATGATAGATGTTATTATTATTGATATAGAGAATATTTCCAAATTGGATGCTTCACTATTTCTTACATCAAGTTTACATAGCATGATGGAAAAACTGTTGAAAATTGTCACTTCTCACTTGACATTGGTTCATGTAAATATTGATCAAACATTAGAATATATTGATGATCTGATTTCACACGTGTGGAGCCTGTTCCCACGTGTGAAAGGATGTATTTTTCATGTTTGTATATATCCAAATTGATTTTGTATCATTCTAGTTAGGGTGAACATGAAATGACTAGTTTTTTAGTCAAGTTGACTAGTCACCTACAAATTAGCTTTTCCTTGCATGTGCATGAGTAAATGCTCCCACATGGCAAGTGGATGTTCACACGTGTGTATAGAGTACTAGAAGATAAGAGTTGACCATTTTCCTTAGATCCTATTTTGTAGGGAATATTCCTATATTCTAGGAGACTAGCTTTTTGGATTTTAGTCATATTCTAGAAGGTCAACCATTGGATAAGGATCAAGGATGGATCAAATGGATAGATCTGAGTGATGTGGCACTCTTCACACGTGTGAAGGCCTGCTGGAATGTACAGACTCATGGATGTACTTGATCCATAAAAGGATCATCATTTTGCTAAGAAAATTGATGAGACTTTTGTACTCTACACTTTTCTGAGATTTCTAGTCATTTGTCTTGTGATTTTTATGTATGATTGCTATCTAGTATCATTGTACTTGTTGTTTCAGGTGCAGGCTGTACAGTGGACAGTACTCCACACGTGTGAGGCCGCTCTCACTAAAAAATCATGTGTTGATCCATTGCTCTTGCTTAAATCCAAGTGTAGTGAATCTAGATCAAGATCTAATGTGTAGAACTTGATAGATTCATTGATTAAGCAACCAATAACTCTCTATGATTGTAAAGTACAATCATTATTGTCCTAAAAACTGTAAAATTTATCATGGTATCAGAGCTAAGTAAGAGAGTGATCATTGAATCATAAATCTTGTAAAGATCATTGGCAAAATTTGTTTTTGGCCAATACTAGTGAGGGCGAGTTCTTCTAGAGTGATAGCTTGTAATCATTTGGATCAAAACGACTTGGAGGCTGTGTATGTACTTTTCACACGTGTGAAACTGTACATCAACTTTCAATTCAAGTTACTTTGTGTTTGTTGGTCCCAAAATCACAATACTAGTTCATTTTTGGTGCTTTTTGAAGCATAGTATTGATCTAGATTCATTCTAACTAATGCCTATGACCAAATAGTGTTTTGGATCATTGAAGCATTTATTTTTAGAGTCTAAGATCAGATCTTAGAGGCTGATTTGTTCAGATCCTTAGTTGAAGTGAAATCTCTAAGAAAAGTGTAAAGCAATTTTTTTTTGTGAGAGTGAAAGCTAGGAATTTTTGGAAAGATCTTTGAGTATCATTCAAGCTTGTGTGCTAGTTTGATAGAGAAAAGCCTATAGGCATTCTAGTAAGCTTTAGGCCTTTTCATAGATCCTTTAAAATTCAAAAATATTTGTGATTTTTTAAAAAGAGTATTCATTCTAAAATGTCATCCATGGGTGGATGGAATCAAGTCTCATTTCCACAAATTATTCCATTTGGAAAGTGAGAATGGAATCACTCCTAGTGATCCATGATCTATATGACATAGTTCAAGGAGTAGAGGAAGAGCCTCAAACTCCCCAAGAACAAGCCAAATACAAGAAGAGAGCAAGATTAGCTCTACATTGCATAAAGTTAAATGTATGCAATGACCTCTTGAAAGAGGTGTCTTCTTGTACCTCATCCAAAGAGGCTTGGGATTCATTAAAGAGCATTTATGAATCCAACAATACATCAAGAATCCTCATGCTAAGAAATCAAGTTTTCCAAAGCATGAAAGGAAGTGGAGAGAGTGGACAAGAGTATGTCCTTAGGATCAAATCTCTTAACAAGGAGTTAAGTGCAATAGGAGAGAAGATCCAAGATCAAGAACTAGTACAAATCATCTTGAATGGTCTAGGTGATGAGTTTACCAACTTAGTCCAATCATTTGCCATTCAAGACTCTCTTCCATCCATTGAAAAGTTGCACAATGTTCTTGTGGCCGAGGAGAGTAGGCTTCTACACCTCAAGACAAGAATGGTTAGCATGTCACTTAATGGAGGAGAGGATAAAGCTAACTTTACAACTAAAGGCAAGAAGAAGCAAAATCCATTCAAGAAAAATCAAGGCAAGGAGGCCGAGATGAAGAATGGAGGATCTACCTCCAAAGGCAAAGTGAAGAACAAGGCAAAACTAAAGTGTTTCTTTTGTGGAAAGAAAGGACACTTTGCCTCAGAAAGCTACTTGAAGAAGAATCAACAAGCCAAAGGAGATCAAGGGAACATTGCTCAAGAGGAAGAAGATGAGGATGGATTCAACACATCCTTAATGGTTGCATCTACACCAACTTCAAGTCAAGACACATGGTGGATAGATAGTGGGGCTAGTTCCCACATGTCCTTTAACAAGCATTATTTTTCTACTCTTCTATCTTGTAATGACTCTAAGAAGTCAATATACACTGCTAGTGATCAAGAATGCAAGATAGATGGCATAGGATCTATACCTCTTTGCTTAGGCACATCTAAAAGGATAGATCTAGATAATGTTTTGTATGTTCCTACCATTTCAAGAAACTTGCTTAGTGTAGGACAATTAATGGACAATGGACTAGATGTACATTTCAAGAATGGAGTTTGTTCCATCTTGAAAAATGATAAGTGCATAGCTAGTGGCATTAAGCAAGGTAGACTTTTCAAGTTGGATGCTAGTGTTGCAAGTGAAAGTGTGAACTTGGCTAGGGAGGAGCTAACTCAAGTGGAGCTTTGGCATAAGAGATTAGGCCATCCTAATCTTCAATCTATGGAGTCAATGGCAAGCAAGGAACTAGCTCTCGGCCTACCAAGAGCTTTCAAGAAGTGTGGAAAAATGTGTGAGGCATGTGGCGTTGCAAAGTCACACAAGTCTTCTTACAAGAGATCTTCATCAAGATCTCTCTCTCCCTTGGATCTCATACATTCTGATGTACATAGTTTTTCACATGCAAGTAATGGAGGTGCCTTGATGTATGTAACTTTTATAGATGATTGTACTAGATTCACATGGACTGAGTTACTATCAAAGAAAAGTCTTGTTTATGAAGCTTTCATTAAGTTCAAGTCTCTAGTAGAGAAACAACTTAGTACTTCTATCAAAGCACTAAGATGTGATAATGGAGGAGAGTACACCTCCAATAAAATGAAAGACTTTTGTGAGATCAATGGTATTAAGTTACAATACACTTGTTCCTACACCCCTCAACAAAATGGGGTGGCTGAGAGGAAAAATAGGAGTCTATGTGAGTGTGCAAAGTCCTTGAGGCTTGATGCATCACTTCCCATCTCATTTTGGGGAGAAGCCATAACATGTGCTAATTATTTGTGTAATAGACTTCCTAGTAGTGCTATAGATGGGATCTCACCTTATCAAGCCTTGTTTTATAAGAAACCCAATGTAAAAGATTTGAAGATCTTTGGATGTACTTGTTATGTACACATTCCTTTGGAAACTAGAAGGAAAGAAGATGCTACCTCCTTCAAAGGAATATTTGTTGGCTATGGAGAAAATAGCAAGGGATATAGGATATATGATCCTACATCCAAGAAAGTAAAGGTAAGCAAGGATGTACTTTTTGATGAGTCACAATTTGCTAAGAGCTTGTCAAATGGATCTAACCCATTGTGCATTGAAGATCTTGACAAATCCGAGGAGGATCTTGACAAACCCGAGGAGGATCATGACAAACCCGAGAATGGAAATTTGGATCCGAGTCAAAAGGGGCCGAGAAGATCATCAAGGAGCAAGGTTGAGCCCTCAAGGCTTACCTATGTGGACAAGGGAAAGCAAAAGGAAGGCTCTACATCTTCTACCTCTTACTCTTTTTTTTAGCTACATTGCTTGAAGAACCATTATCTTTTGAAGAAGCATGTAAATCTAAAGTTTGGAGAGATGCAATGCAAGTAGAGTATGATGCATTAGAAGAGAATCATACTTGGAATCTTGTAAGTCTTCCAAGAGGAAAGAAACCACTTGCATGTAAGTGGATTTATAGAATTAAGTACAATCAAGATGGATCTATTAGTAAGTACAAAGCTAGGCTTGTTGCTAAGGGATTTTTTCAAATAAAAGGATTGGATTATGAAGAAACATTTGCACCTATAGCTAAGCTTGTAACTATTAGATTAATCATTTGCATTGCTACTTTGTTCAAATGGGATCTCTACCAAATGGATGTGACAAATGCCTTCTTGAATGGCTTCTTAGAAGAGGAAATCTACATGATGCAACCCGAGGGCTTCATCAAGGTTGGTGAGGAGCAAAAGGTGTGCTACTTAAGGAAGAGCCTATATGGCTTGAAGCAAGCACCTAGAGCTTGGTACTCTAGGTTGCATGATTTTCTCTATTCCCTTGGTTTTGTACTAAGTGCTTATGAACCTTCTTTATATTTCAAATGTAATGAAGGAAAGATCATCATTTTGGTTCTTTATGTTGATGACATCATTATGACAGGAAATGATGATGATGGCATAGGCAAAGTAAAAGTTGACTTATCTAGTGAGTTCAAGATGGTAGATCTAGGCTTCCTAAAGTTTATACTTGGGATAGAAGTGTCTAGAAGTAGCAATTGTACTTTCATAAGTCAATCTAAGTATGCTACTTCCATTCTTGAAAGATTTGGTATGAAAGATTGTAAGGGGATTGACACCCCTATGGAGCATGTTGTGAATACAACTAATGAAGGTGATGAAGCATCCTTTGAGGACATCACTCTCTTTAGGAAGCTTATAGGCTCTCTAATCTATTTAACCATCACTAGACTTGACTTAAGTTTTTGTGTAAGCAAGTTGAGTCAAAGTATGCAAGCTCCTTTAGTTCATCATTGGAAAAGTGCCAAGAGAGTACTTAGATATGTTTCTAGTACTAGATTTTTTGGCATACTTTATGAAGGATCTAACTTGCACTTGAGAGCCTACTCGGATTCAGATTTTGCAAGTGACAAGATGGATAGGAAGTCCATTAGTGCATTTGCAACATTTCTTTGTGGATGAGTGATATCTTGGCTTTCCAAAAAGCAAGATACAATCTCACTATCTTCTTGTGAAGCCGAGTACAAGGCATTGACTTCAACAACCAAAGAGCTCCTATGGCTAAGAAGACTCTTGATGGAACTACATGTGCTAGAGGCCGAGGAGATCCCTTACATATTTTGTGACAATCAAGCTTCTCAACAAATTGCTTCAAATCCTATCTTCCATGCTAGAACAAAGCATATTGAGATAGCTCACCACTTTGTGAGGGAGAAGGTACAATCCAAGGAAGTGCAACTACATCATGTACCATCATCCGAATGCATAGCTGATATCTTAACCAAACCATTGTCCAAAGATCCATTTTTTAAGTTAAGATATGCTCTTGGAATTGTAGATAGATGTACACTAGATTTGCCAAGTTAGAAGTGAGGAGGAGTGTTGAAAATTGTCACTTCTCACTTGACATTGGTTCATGTAAATATTGATCAAACATTAGAATATATTGATGATCTGATTTCACACGTGTGGAGTCTGTTCCCACGTGTGAAAGGATGTACTTTTCATGTTTGTATATATCCAAATTGATTTTGTATCATTCTAGTTAGTGTGAACATAAAATGACTAGTTTTTTAGTCAAGTTGACTAGTCACCTACAAATTAGCTTTTCCTTGCATGTGCATGAGTAAATGCTCCCACATGGCAAGTGGATGTTCACACGTGTGTAGAGTACTAGAAGATAAGAGTTGACCATTTTCCTTAGATCCTATTTTGTAGGAAATATTCCTATATTCTAGGAGACTAGCTTTTTGGATTTTAGTCATATTCTAGAAGGTCAACTATTGAATAAGGATCAAGGATGGATCAAATGGATAAATCTGAGTGATGTGGCACTCTTCACACGTGTGAAGGCCTGCTGAACTATACCAGACTCATGGATGTACTTGATCCATAAAAGGATCATCATTTTGCTAAGAAAATTGATGAGACTTTTGTACTCTACACTTTTGTGAGATTTCTAGTCATTTGTCTTGTGATTTTTATGTATGATTGCTATCTAGTATCATTGTACTTGTTGTTTCAGGTGCAGGCCGTACAGTGGACAGTACTCCACACGTGTGAGGCCGCTCTGACTAAAAAATGATGTGTTGATCCATTGCTCTTGCTTAAATCCAAGTGTAGTGAATCTAGATCAAGATCTAATGTGTAGAACTTGATAGATTCATTGATTAAGCAACCAATAACTCTCTATGATTGTAAAGTACAATCATTATTGTCCTAAAAACTGTAAAATTTATCAAAAACTACATGAAGGGACAAATAGAATCATAAGGAATGGATTCCTCCATGCATAAACCTTATATATCTCTGTATAATAGTAGCAAATATATCTCAAAACAATCAAATGGATGAATTCATGCTTGCTTCCTCCATATTGCACCTCACTTGGAGTGTTTGCAACATGAAACTCCATGAATGAACCTCCATCGCCATATTGCCATAAGAGATTCTCAATACTTGAGAATCTATGTGTGAATGAGTGACATAATGAACCTCCCTTTGCTCTATTTCCATTATCAAAATGAGCCAAGAACACTAGTGCATCCTCAAGATCAAAATGATGAAGAACAATGTGACTAGCTTCATCATAACTGGACAATTTCCACAAATTGACATGAAATTGCTCAAACATGAGATAGAATGAGTAAAGTAGGATATAAGAACATTCCCTTGATAATCCTTTGCCTTTACACAGGTCTTAAAACACTTGCAAAAACATATTCTCATTGATTTCACTTTTGAGTTCCATCTTGATGCCTTTTTCTAGTTCCAAATTGCCAATTTTCACTTGGTTTTGATGAAGCAAACTAAGACCAAATATATGCACTTCCAAAAGTACATCATAAATTTTGATCAAAATATTTTTCTACAAATTCAAAACTCTATAAAACTAGCATCTCAAACATGAAATTGAGATCATAAAATATTACTTAAAAGCCCCTTCACTAGCCATAGTGAAATCCATGTCACCACCATAAAAAATGAGATAGATGCTATGATTCTCCTCCAACGTGAAGTAGAATAGGTGAAGATGGACCCGATCCTTGGACCCTTTGACGTCTTTCCAATCCTTAATAAGCACAAACAATATTACTCATGCAAGACTCCCTCGTAGTGAATGATAAAAGGTAGAAGACTCCTACTCTTGACTATTTTGCCTATCAAACACCTCAATTCTATCCAACATAGAATCACTTTGTTGGACACTTAGTGGGTCCCGCGACTAAAAGTACTGTAAGGCTAAGCTTACCAAGTGGGCCCCGCCAAATACAACATATAGTTAGAGTAATAAGTGCGAGGGCATTGGCTTCATGCATGTATAAGCCCAACCCATGAGCACGTCAATAGGAATAAGTGACCAGGGGCTTAAAGCTCTAAAATGACATTAAGGGCCCTAAGTCAAGTTGCCAATAAAGAGCTAAAAGGGCCCAAATTAGAACTCACATGAAACATCGAGTTCCTCTTATGCTTTTTTAGCACTATTAGATTTACTTTGTGTCAACTTAAATGGCTTGGATTACAATCCTTGCCATCTTAAGTAGCCAATCAAAAATTAGGGGCAAGGCCTTTCCCAAGAATAAAAGGACACCTCTTGTATCTATTTTTCATGTTCAACAGGAGAAGGAGATTCTACCCAAATGTGATTCAAACATTTTTGCCTCTGTCTCTCTCTCTCTCTCTCTCTCTCTCTCTCTCTCTCTCTCTCTCTCTCTCTCTCTCTCTCTCTCTCTCTCTCTCTCGGCACACGAAATGTGTTTGAGTTTAGCATCGTTGCAAGATTACGATACTGCATGAAAAAAGTTGCACTACCATTAATCCATCACTTTCGTAAGCATGATTTTGCTTGAAGTAGTGGAAGGTGGGTAGCTCGCAAGAAATTACTTCACCTCGCATTTAGGTATGAAGCTCTATGAAGCTATATGGAAGGTAATATCACCCAATACTACAGTACAGTTCATTAAGACGTTGGTAACGTCATAAATTACGTAAATTGTTTTTTTTGAAATTATCAGCCGAAAAAGTACTTACATTCCATGCTTCAAATCTTGTTAAGTTTGGTCTTTTTTTATCATTTGCAAGGTTCGTAATGCTCTATCTGAGTACATACGATTGGATGTCACATCTTGAGAGTAGTAAAGCCTTCCCCTACACAATGTCTAAGCGCAAGATCTCTTAATTTTACTGTAATGTTTAGTTTTGGAACTGACATATATATGTTTGAACATCCAAATGCCATTAGCCTGTACATGCACATTTCTTTTATCATCGATTGTCCACCCTAACATTATGTGGGTTTAAAAAATAATAGCAATTGTGAAATTAAAATACTTTGCACTTCGGCATTTAGGGGGGTGGGGGGGTCACTCTCAAAGGGCATTCTGCCTCGGAAGGGTGTCCGCCCGATGGCGGCAGCCCTTTGGGAGCAGAATGCCCCGAGGAGGCGTCCTTCCCTCTTGTAATTTTAGCAAAAAAAGGATAGAAGGTCCTAAGGGCAAGGACCTTGTGTTGTTGCCCAAAAGAGGATAGAAGGTCATAAGGGCAAGGATCCAAGCAAAAGGCCAAAACCAAATGTTTTGGTGCATTAGCCCCTAAGCGGTCAGGTATCATGTTTTTGTAAAAAGAAGAAAAGAAGAAGAAGAAGAAGGAGCTATCCTTCACCATGATCGGAATTATTGCTCCTTATCCTCTCTCTTCTCTACTACTACACTACCACAACTGCACAAAAGCATTCCAACTCCAGCTCACATTTTCTGCTTCTTCCAAACCGTCGGGATTAGCAGTAGTTCATTTGGCACGGGCAGCAAAGCAGACGACTTTTACCAGGAAGACAAGAATTGTGGCACAAAACGCAGACGCAGCTGCAGCGGCAGAGAGCAAAGGAGCCATGGGATGGGTTGAATTCCCACGGATGTCAGGGGCAAGCTTACTTCTGATGGAAAGTGTGGCCGAATCAATGGAGAAAGAGCTTGGATCGGGTTTGAATCCCAGCCGGACTCCTGCAGATGTGAGTTATTTCAAGAATAGTGAAGGGAATGCGGAAGGATCTATCAACATAAGATCGGGCAAAGAAGGATCCAAGGTTAGCTGTGGAAAACCTGAATCTTTCTGCATTTGCTTCAAGGCAGACGTTTTAATAATCTGTAAATAGGTTTATTTATGCTGGTATTACTGCTTCAGATGAACTGTTTTTAAGAATTTATAGTTCTAAACGATTTGCTTTAAAGAGGTTACAGCACAACGAGCATTAATCCAGGGTGAATATATGTTTTAGATGTTTGATTGTCACGTTCATACAAGACTGATGATAACCTATTATTTGCAGACTTTCTAATTTGTTTTTGATGCATTTGTTTGGCTTACAGATCGACTTTGTCCTCGGGTCATGGTTAAGTTGCAATCTTCCCTTCGGATCTCTTCACATATCGACCCTAATCGCGATGCTTGGACCTGATACTGATGCTCCACATCTTCTTTTTGAATTTATTCAAAATGGACAAGATTCTCTGGTTCTTGTTTTTGATCTCCTACCTCGGAAAGACCTAGTTCTTGAGCCAGAATATCTGCAGCGGTTTTATGAAGAGACTCGATTAGAAGCAATAAGACAGGAGTTAGAAAACGCCCCTGAATCTGAGCGGTATATTTCCTCATCACTTTATGTTCGAAGTGTAGTCTCGCCAACTGCGTTACTGTTCAAAGTCAACGGCATTTCACCATCTGGTAAACCGATCGAAGGTGGTATAGAGAGGGTAATATCAGAGCTATTGCATCCAGCAGTGAAAAAAGCTTTTGGTGTGTGGCTGCAAAGTTTCCAAACCTTAGGAAGACAAGTTACAGAGCAGGAAAGATCATTTCTGGTAAAAAGGGATGAGCAGATAATGAGTAAAGGTGTGGAGGTTGATCTGAGTGCCAACATGCCGAGGCTGTTTGGACAGAAGATAGCTGACCGGGTTGTTGCAGCTTTTCGGAAAAGAGAGTGATAAGTGAAAATTGACGAGATCTAGAAAACCAGGTATTTAAGGCCTTTTTAAAGACAAACCAGTATCATGCCTTCATGTACAGTAGGGTTTTGTAGATGACATTTTGACATTAAAAAAAAAGCTTCAGAATGTTTATGCATTGTTGTGCTCCTCATATCTACAAATTGATGACAGCTTAGCAGAGCTAGACTGCCACTAAATATCAATGTTACCACCTACTCTGAAATGCCCCTTCAAAGAGTACTCGGTATGCCAAAGTTGTCCCTATCCATGAAAAATGTATGGTTCTATAACAAATACATAAGATACATGGTGAGTAATCTTTTAGATTACTTACCTTTGCCTTCTCTGAAACTAGCTTGCTTTGGTTCAACATTTGATTTCAGAATAGTGCTTCACATGAGCTGTTTCTAGGTCCAGGCAACAAGTTTTTTACAAGCACATGTCTGACTTGATTTGCTAGTATACGGTTCATGTATGGATGACCTACCAGGCTCCTATAGTATACAATGGTTGGGCAGGTGTTTTTCCTATGTGCATTGAACAAACGTCCATTCACATGTGTATGTTGGCAACCGTGGTAAAGGTTGAAATGATGCAGATTACCTGTAGTACAAGTGATGAAAAGAGTGATGTCCATCAAAACAAGAAATGTAGTGTATGCACTAGTAGACTTTCGATCCATCTTATCACTTGCAAAATCCGAATCCGAGTAGCCAACAATGGATAGATCTTTCCTTTTATAAAGTAGACCATAATCACAAGATGAAGGTACATATCTGAGAGTCCTCTTGGCCATCTTCCAATGATGGATCTTAGGATCTTGCATAAATTGACTCAATTTGTGCACACAAAAACTCACATCGGGCCTAGTAATGGTAAGCCCAATTAAGGAGCCTACTCCTAAAAAGTGTGATGTCCTCGAAAGATCTTTCATCACCTTTATTAGGATCTTTCACAATTTTCTCCATTGGAGTATCTATGCTCTTAGAATTTTCCATATGAAATTTTTTCAACATAGAATGAGCATATCTAGATTGACATATAAAAATATAATGATCATGAAAGTCAATCTCTAGGCCTAGAATGTAATGGATCTCTCCTGGAACTTGCACTTTAAACTCACATCCAAGTGCTAGCTTAGTTTCTTCAACCAGCTTGATACAACTTCCACAAAGAATCATGTCATCAACATAGATTAGAAGAATGACAATATTACTATCAACAAGCTTTAGATATTAAGAACAAATCCTAGTGAGATAAGGAAAGAGTTGAGTCTTGAATACCATGATCTTGGTGCTTGCTTGAGTCCATAAAGACTTTTGAAGAGCAAACACACTTTGGACTCATCCTTGATGAATCCTTGAGGTTGTTCCATATAGATCTCCTCCTCAAGATAACCATTTAGAAAAGCATTGGATACATCTAATTGGAACACCTTCCACTTGAAAAAACAATCAAGAGAAATAAGAAGTTTTATTGTCACCATCTTTGCAACGGGTGCAAAGGTCTCCTCATAATCAAGACCATGGATTTGAGCAAATCCTTTGGCACATAATCTTGCTTTATGCTTGTCGATGGTGCCATCATGATTGAACTTGATCCAACATACCCACTTGCAACCAATCACATGCTTGTTGGATGGAGGATCCACAAGCTCCCAAGTATTGTTGGTGATCAATGCATCATACTCTTGCTTCATGGCATCATACCACTCCTTGGTATTGAGTGCCTCTTGTACATTCTTTGGCTCTTCATGAGAAACAGAAAAAGCATAATTAGTGGAATCAAGATCCACTTGCTTGTCTTTATCAACATATGAGAGCCTCTTAGGCTTGGATCTATCTCTTATGGATCTTCTTGGTGAAAAACTTTGAGGAGAATCCTCTTCAAATCTCGACCTCATCACATCATAATGTCTTCAATAGCAATAGTTGGTGATGCATTCATAGATGGCTTGAGATGAATGTTGATCTTCATGGAAAATAACATCTCTACTTTCAATGACTTGAGAAGTAGAGAGCACAAAGACCGTCTATAAGCCTTTTTGGTGGATGAGTATCCAACCATGATCCCTTTGCATGAACTAGGATCATCCTTCTTCTTTGTTTTCAAGGGAATATGAGCAAAGCATATGCATCCAAAAACCCTAAGGTGATCAACCTTAGGCTTCTTTTAATATAAGATCTCATATGGTGACTTTCCTCCAAGAGCAATATGTGGGAGTCCATTGCAAAGATAATTTGAACAACTTATGGCTTCTCCCTAAAAGTCTTTTGGCAAAGATGCCTCAATTCTCATAGCTTTAGCACATTCACATAGGGATCTATTCTTTCTCTTGGCCACTCCATTTTGAGATGGAGAGTAAGCACAAGAGAACTCCCTTTTATTGCCTTCAAGCTCACAATAGTCATAGAATTTATTGGAGATATACTCTTCACCTCCATCACATCTAAGAGCTTTAATCTTCAATGAGAATTGCTTCTCAACATAAGCTTTGAAAACAAGGAAATGATCAAACATCATAGATTTAGAAGCAAGAAGATATATCCAAGTGAATCTTGTGAAATCATCAATGAAAGTAACAAAACAAATGGCTCCTCCCTTGCTTATAGTTGATGAGAAATGCACATCTGAGTGGATCAAATCCAAAGGATGCTTACTCTGATAGAAGATCTTGTAAATGGCTTCTTGTGAGATTTAGCAATAGCACAAGCCTCACATGGCTTGATCTCCTTGGAAAATGACTTTGGCAAGCCAATAACTTTGGCTTCTTTGATCATAGATAGCATGGATTTGTAGTTGGGATGTCCCAACCTCCTATGCCATAACTCTTCCATAGATAGCTTGTTCACAAGAGCAACATTACAAGCATTTACACATTCTCTTGGATCTAGTTTATAGATGCTTCCAAATCTAGATCCTAGTGCAAGTATCTCATCATTCTTTTTGATAGGTACAAGTATCAACATTGAATTTCACATCAAGGCCATTATCAAGCAATTGGCCAACACTAATAAAATTCTTTTTAAGCTTAGGTACAAAAAAAACTTTAGTAAGAGGAAGAACTTTAGAAGATGCAAGCTTTAAGAGAATATTCTCAATTCGTTCAATAGGACATTCATAATCATTTGCAATGTATATTGATTTCTTGGCTGCATCATAAGGTGCAATAGAAGAGAAAGAGTTCTTGGAGCTACACATATGTGAAGAGGCTCCACTATCAATATACCATAATCCATTCTTCTTGAAAGGAGATGATGAGAAACTAGAGATCATAAGAGATCCCTCTCCATTCATTGGTGATGTTGGCTTGCTTGAGTTGATTCTTTTTCTTGAAGCAATTGGTGGCATAATGGCCTTTCTTTCCACAATAAAAAACTTGATCTTCTTTTTCTTGAGCTTGGATATAGAAGAACTCGAGGAATCATCCTCCTCCTCATCTTTGTCTTTGACTTTGGCTTTGTCCTTGCTTGAGGATTGTTGATATTGGTTCTTGCTCCTCCCTTTGTGCTTGTCCTTGACAAATAAAGCTTTGCCATCATTATGATTGAGAGAAAGCTTGTCCATCCTCAAGAGTTTGTACTCTTGTCTTGATTCTTCACAAATAAGCACACTTTGGAGGGCCTCCAAGCTTGGTAGCTCCTCCTTAATGGCATAGGATTGGACAAGGTTATCAAATTCATTTCTCAAGCCATTGAGAATGACTTGAACTAGCTCACTTTGATTGATGAAATCACCAATGCATACAAGCTCCCTATGAATATCCTTGACTCTTAAAACATAATTAGATGCACTCTCATCACTCTTTTGGCTACTTTGAAAGATTTGATTTCTAAGAGTGAGGAGCCTAGAGGTGTTCTTAGCCTCATAGATAGTCTTGAGACAATCCCAAGCTTCTTTGGCTATAGTGCAAGTACCTATCTCCCTCAATATCTCATTAGAGACATTTATCTTAACGTAGTGGAGAGCCATCCTAGCTCTCTTCTTGTATTTTTGAACCTCTTGAAGAACTTGAGGTTCTTCTTCAAGGCCAAGAACAATGTCCATCACATCTTGAAGGACCAAGATGGACTCCATCCTCAACTTCCATATTGAATAGTTTGAAGTGGACAACCTCTCAATTGGTTCCAACAAGAATGAACCTATTGAAGCCATCTAAAGTGAAAAGAACTCAAATAATGAACAAAAAATGTTGCTACACACTCTCAATAGGATCCAATAATGATGTGCTATCAACTCCTATGAAAGATCTTGCAACAAATTGTGAGATGATTTTCACTAGCTATCTCAATCTCTCCAAAACTAGATCTATATCACATCAAATGATGGCGTATGGGCAAAGTTAGGATCAAACACTCTTAGCCCGTATGAAATACACTAAGAAACCAAATTTAACTCAAATACAATGATATTGCATGAAACAAAATGGCTAAGATCTCAAAACAGTGCCTAGATCACATATAGATGAGATTGGTAAGCATACAACTGTGATTTGGGATCAAACAAGCAATCTTTTGACCAAACCAAATGTGTCTACGCAGGTCTAGGTGCCCTACCTAACCCTCTTCAAAAGCTTATAACTTTTGATCGGCTCAACCAAATGGAATGGAACTGATTGCATCAGAAACTAGACAAAAATAGTCTCAAAACAAGCTATCTAGCAAGATTTTTGAATCAAACCTGAAAGAGAACTCTCAAACTAAATTGGATGTTCCTCACACGTGTCTGAACACCTGATTCCGTACAGTACCAGGTCAGACCCAATCAATGCCCTTTTGATCTCTTTTGATCCAAAATTGAATAAGATAGCTAGGAAAATGGATCTTGACAATTTCTAGCTCAATATTGGTAGAAAATTTTCATACTAATGGATGAAAATACATGGTAACCTTAGGTAGGCTCTAATACCATGTCAATTTCACACGTGTGGAGTGCCCACTACATACGATTTAGATCTCCTAAGGTGTGTGAATGCACAATGATCAAGATTAGATTGAGATTCAAGATCTATTTAGCTCTCAATGGCAAAAACACACTACTACATGCATTAACTCACTTCCAAAGTACATACACACGTGTGGGAAGTGTTCCAAAATAAAACTAAGTCTCATGTCTTATACACCAACAAGAGCTCGAGTAAGTAGAAGAAAAAAGGCTCAAAACAACCAAAGTCGAATAAGCGAATCAGAAGTCGACACATCGTCAAGAGCAATCGAATCCACCGACAAAGAAAAAGTTTTTCTACAGATACTGCAAACGAACCAACTACGAGATCCAAGATTGCCACATTCTATAAGCCAAGAACAACAAAGGGCAATCGAATCAAATGGCAAATGCAGCTATAGAAGCACCCCATTAGAGGAATTCGAAAATAAAAAATGACCCTTTACGAAGATACTTTTATTTTTTTTCTCTAGTTTCGGCCACCACCTGGTCCAATCATAATGCACACATTTCAAATCTAAGTAACGTAGCTCAAATAAATTGGAAAATAAAAATATATTATAACAAACTTTGAAATTGCCACCGGGCAGCATGGATGTATCCCATTGGTTGGCTTATCCTGCCAGCACGTGCTGATCTACCCGACGTCAATACCTCATGTTAAAGTTGTTTAACTATATTGGTTAGGATTAAAGACATTTGTTAACTAGAGTTGTTACAGTTACGGAATGGTAGTATGCACAATAACATAAGGTTGCTACTGTGATTTTCTCGTGGGACTAAATGTGATATGGAAAACTGAATTGAATACCATTCATAAGAGATTTTGGTGCCCAAGCTTTGGCAATAACAATGGCAAGGAGGCCGAGATCTACAATTGAGTCTGTGATATTTCATAATGAGAAAAATGAAGCTGATAAGTGGATTCCAACAAAATCTATGAATAATTTATGGGTGTTGCTGCATCCATCATCAAAGGGCAATTTTTGACAGAAGAAAAGAGCAAAAATGACATACAAACATTATTGGAAAGCAAGGATTTTGGAGTTTAAGACAGCTCCTGGAGGAAATTGTATATCAGATATATTGGTACAACATGTTTACATGCATTCAAATAAAAGTACAAGATGTCAATCCTCATGGTCATCGAAAATGTAACAGTAAGTATATCAAAATGTTTGCACTTTGTTGCTATTATAGGGCTTTTTTATTTAAAATCTTCATAGAATAACATCCATTATAAGAAGTGTTTTTTCTTTCAGATTTATATCCATCCAACAATCACTTGCAGGGATATTGGACGTGATTCACTCTGATGTTGGAAAGTTGCAATACAGAAGAAGAAGTCCAAAGAATCTCTCAGATATGGTATTGTCTTTTATGAATCCAAATATATCCAGAAAGGGATGGGAGTTTCGGTAAGCTTGAAGAGATACCATTGCCAAGTTTTCAGAGTGTTGAGTGGCCTACTCCTGATAGTATTGTTTCTGAATCCTTTAGATGCAAGCTATTATTAGATGTGAAGAATGCAATGAAGATCAGTATCGGATTGAAGAATGTTCACCTAAGTTGGTTTGTCTCTTTATATATGTTTATTGATTTCTTCTCAAGTACAATTGTCCGAAGGACACCAACTTTAATTGTTTGTAAAGATTTATCAGACGATATTTTATCAGACTTTATGGATCAAGGCTGGGACATTAAGACGCATGGAGATATAGAATGTATAGGATAAAATGATTTTCAATGATTTTGTGTTACCATATTGAGAAACAAATGCTTAGTGTAACCTTCAGCTATCAGAGATTTAAGAAAACGGGTGGGACTTGGCTACCACTCGATCAAAACTTTCAAATGGATGGCCATTCGGACTGAAAGAGATCAACATAAAATACAATGAAGAATTTTTAACTGTGATTGAGGTGGAAGAGCACTGGAGCCTCGATTATATCAGATTAGAGTTGGTTCTTCTTCATGACAATCTACCCAATTATTTTAGATTCATTATCAATGAAAGACTTGTAAGTAATCCATAATTGTTGCATATGAAAATGAGTAGATTTAAAATGATGTTGTATACAAATATAAGTGCACCAACAATTTCTTCTTCTTATTGCAGCTACGAAAAAACAGGAGCTGATAACATGCTGCAAAGATCTACCAACAATAATCACTATTGTGGAGCAATAGAAAACAAGGCAATAATGTTTACTCAATGTATAGACACTTTACTTCAATTAAAAAAGCCATGGTTGAGCATCAATACAGATGTTGTGAAAGAGCAATCAAAACAATCATTTGCAAAATACAAATATTTTGGAATTCATGTATACAGTCTTTATTTTAATAAAAGAAATGGCTCGTACAGATTTACAATGAGAAATATGCTATCTTTAAATGTCATTGTATTGACTCCTTATTGCAAGAAATTGGATCCTATTTCTCTATAAATATATTTCAACAATTTCTATACATTGTATAATATTTTTATGTTTTGCTATCTGTAAGTGTTGCATCTTTGTTCAGGATGACTACATCCTCATTAGCATCAAACATATGAGCCAGTGGAGTCCTTGCTTGTGTTGTTGCCCTGGCCAATATGCTTAGGATGAGCTCTTGTCGAAACCTGGACACTTCGCTTGCTGTATAATCACGGAGGGCAAACTGCAATAAAATATATCATATATTAGATAAAGATTTATGATAAACAATTATAACAATTTCATGAGAAAGGAAACTAAATAAATCACCTTCAAAATGTCAATATCCTCATGGATATTGTACCACTCAAAAAATAGCTTTGCATTGTAGAGAGTACACCATGTACAGCTAAATGAGTCATTTTGCTGGGGTGTCTGCAGTAAGTTCAACTGATTAATTATGGGAGAAAGAAACTGACACTAAACAAAGATCATAAACAAAAATATGTAGGAAGTGTTCAATATTTAACTCAATGCTAACAATCTCATAGGCCCCTGCCAAGGCATTCTCTAAATAGAAAGTATTTACAAACTGCCGGCAGCAGCGAGTCAATATCTTTGTGTGTATTACCAGCGGAATTCATTTTCAGACAAAAAAATATTTATTACATTATTTATAGTTATATTTACAGAGACTATAGTCAAGCTCCAGTGATCACTACAAAAACAAAGAAGCATTCCATTAGATATATGATACAGTGATTACATTCTATTAAATATATGATACAGTGATTACAAGTAAACTTAAACATACAAACAAGTAGAGAAATAGACATACTTGGTATGGCATGGAATCACCAAAATCTTCACAGCTGATGAGCATCCACCAAGGAGACAATGTGCCAAGGTGTCGTCGTCGTTCTTGATGGCCTGCAGAAAAAAATTGTTGAGAACATTGTAGGAAAGTTTCCGTGAAACTGTTAGAAAGGTTCTACGAATTCTTCCTCAGAGAACGCGATTAGAGGTTGAATTAATCACACCAATATCAGCGTTTTTAATCATGCCTGAATCTGATCTATGTACTAATAGAGTAGTTCTATTATGATTAAATTATGCGTGCGGAAATATGGGTGCGAAAATTGGAAATATATGCACGAATGTGATAGACAATAAGATAATCAGATAAACAACTGAAACTTTGATCAGAAAACGAATTTTATAAATATGAGTCTGAATCAATATACATTTTTCTTGCTGCCTTGTGGTATCTCTTTTACAAAGAGTACGTAAGTGCACAAGTGCATAATAAATAAGTTAGTTTGAGTTTAAGTCTGAGCTTGAATCTGCGAGTATGTTATTACTATAAGTGCACATGTATTTATATTGTTACAAGATAAGTCCTTTGGCCATTTTCCTTCTGTAACAGAATCCAATCGTTTTGACGGTTGATATTCAACAACGTTCTGGTTTCTCAAAGTCGAATAAATTTTGTTCGCGAATATTTCGCGACAGTCTGTCTCTTTGTTTCAGCTTCGTGTTTCGCAAATTGTTCGCGACACTTGTCTCTTTACGACATTTTCGTCATTCGTGAATCGTTCGCGACAGATGACAATTCTTGAGCTTGAAGGAAGCTAGAATATTTCGCGAACTGTTCGAGATAGTTTCGTGATGGGTGAGCTTGAAGAACAGTCTAGAAGATTTCGCAAATTATTTGTGACAATTTTGCGACATCTGAGGCTTGAACAAGAAACATAAAAATTTTGCATCAAGATTCTGTTCGCGAATCTTTTGAGCTTCAACAAGAAAGCCATGAGCTTCCACAAGACACTGTTTCACGAATCTTTTCGAGTTGATTGCAAGACAAATTTCGCGAATCCTTCGTAAATATTTTCGAGTTGGTCACGAATCGAAAAGTTTCGAGTTTGTGTTCGTTTCTTTCTCATCCTTTGTCAAGTAAACTGCACACTTTGTTGGTAGAATCAAGATCTGTCTGATCAGTTGTTCTACAGCTCCCTCTCAGAGTGGCAGTTGGATTAACCCCAATCTTCTTCGCTGTTTCTCGAACAAGGCTTTACTTAGTAGCTTTGTAAAGATATCAGTTGTCATTTCCTCTGTAGGTATGAAGACTGTCTTTAATATCTTTTTTTCGACTAAAATTTGAATAACATGATACTTAATAGTTATGTGTTTCATTTTTTAATGAAATACAGGATCTTTCGTAAGATAGATTGCTGAAGTGTTATCCATTAACAAGACATAAGGTTCAGAAATAGATTTATCAAATCCTTCTAACATCTGTTTGATCCAAATCAGCTCATTTGCCATCTTAGCTGTTGCTACATATTCGGCCTCACAGGAAGATTGAGCTACTATTGTTTGCTTCTTGCTTTTCCAGAGTATGGTTGTGCCAGATGCTAGTGTACAAGCTCCTGAAATGCTTTTGCTATCATCCTTCATGGATGCCCAGCTTGCGTCACTGTAAGATTCGATGTGAAATCCAGCTTCCTTCGAATAACACAGTCCAAAGTTTTTCGTTTCCTGGAGATATTGCACTTCTTTGCTAACTTCCAATGTGACAATCCTGGGTGCTGATTAAATTGGCTCAGCCTGTATACTGCGAATGCTATATCAGGTCTGGTGTTGTCTGCAAGATACAATAATGATCCAATCAGCCTGCGATAGGGTGTCTTGGCCATTCGCTTCTCTTCTTCAAGAGTCTGCGAACAATATGTCTTGCTCAGTATTGTTCCAGTATCATGGGAGTATGCACGCCTTTGCATTCGAGCATGTTGAAATCTTCAATTATTTTCAGAGTATACTTTTGTTGGTGAAGATATAACTTATTACCTTCAAAGTCTCTTTCGATGTGCAAACCTAGATAGATTCTTGCTTCTCTAGGTTAGTGATCTCGAATATTTCAGAAATGTTTCTTTTTACATCTGAAATTAACTCATCTTTTCTTGAGAAAAATAGAGTATCGTCAACATAAACAGCTAGAATAATAATTTCATCTTTGACCTGTTTGATATAGACTTTTGATTCAACGAATAAAGGTTTGAAGCCTAAATAACGTAGTGCTTCGTCCTTCTTTCTATACTATTATCTTGCTGCCAGTTTCAGACCATAGATATTTTTATTCATGTGACATCCGTATTCTGGATATTTCTGGCTTACAAAGCTAAGCGGTTGATCCATGAATAAGTTCTCCTCTAATTATGCATGCAAGAAAGTAGTTTTCTCATCCACTATATGGATTTTGAGATCATGAGCCACTGCATAAGCAAATAACAAGCGAATTGATGTGTGTTTGACTACTGGTGAGAATGTACTAGTGTAGTCAATTCCATATTTCTATGAAAAACCTTTCGCCACTAGCCTCGCTTTGTATCTGATGTTTTTCCCATCATGACCTGTTTTGATCTTGTAGATCCACTTGCATTTGACTGGTTTCCTTCCATCAGGTACAGGTGCAAGTGTCCAAACATTGTTCTTATACATGGATGACATTTTGTCCTCCATCGCTTGAATCCAACAATCTTTATTTGGTCCGTCAATAGCTTCTTCGAATGTCTGAGGTTCGTTAGTGAAGCCACATAATTCATCATGACCAAACCTTATTGGTGGTTTGCGCTGCCTTTCAGATCTTCTCACAGTCTGTATAGGTCTCGAATTTAAAGACACATCTTCAGGTTCGACCTGTTCGATCTGGTTTGACCTGTTCGATCTGGTATTTTGAGTCTTTCAGGTTCTCAAAATTGAACTCTCTCTGAATCACTATTGTGTCCAGATGGTAATTCTTCTTTATCATCTGCTTGCTTTACTTCTATAGATGGTAACTCATAATAACTCTTAAGAATTTCATAGCCAACTAAGTCACTGTTTGCTATGTACTTTGACTCATCAAATTTTACATCTCGTACAATTTTTACTTTTCCAGTTTCGGGTATGTAAACTCGATAATATGAAGAATGCAACTCGAATCCTATCTGAAAACCTTGTTCTGCCTTTTCATCAAGTTTCTTCCTCAATTTGTTTGGTATGTGCATATAAACTGCACATCCAAATGTCCAAACATGAGCCAAATTTGGCTTTGACTTCCACCATACTTCATGAGGAGTTTTATCCAGCATTCTTGATTTCAGAATTCGATTCTGAATATAGTTCGACGTAGCTACTGCTTCTGCCCGTAACTCCTTTAATGCTATAGCCGAGATACAGTCTTTATCGAGGATCAGTTCGCCGACCTCAAAGACAAGGATATTGCTCAAGAAGAACCTTCATCACGTACCGTTGACACGACAATCTGAGCTTCTGGCTCAGGCGTGTCTATTGTCAACCCACTTTGAGATAGCAAAGCAGACAAAGATGTTACTGCTACCTAGCAACAAGTCCCATGAGCGGTTCATCAGTCGAATCCTCCTAGAAGATCAAGTCGAGTGCGCACACAGCCCACAAGGTATACTCCTGAGTCTGTCTGTCTCTTAATGCAGGAACCGACGACAATCGAAGAGGCACTTAGCCAACTAGACTCTGATCTCTGGAGAAAAGCCACAGAGAGTATTCCTCTCTGATCAAGAATCAGACATGGTTGATTGCAAATGGATCTTTAAGATCAAATATAATGCCAACGGAACAATTGATCGAAGGAAGTCTAGACTGGTAGCACAAGAATTCACCCAGATCCCGAATGTCGACTATAGTGAGACTTTTAGTCCAGTCATCAAACATTTGTCGATTTGAATGCTCTTGTTTTATGCTACAGCTGCCGACCTCGAAGTACATCAACTTGATGTACAAACAGCCTATCTGAATGGAGTTATACAAGAAGATATCTACATGATCCAGTCCGAAGGATACATTCTGGAAGGCATGAAGAATCATGTCTATAAACTCCACAAAGCACTGTACGGCTTGAAACAGTCTGCCAGGGCTTGGTTTCAGAGAATCAACACATTCCTCATTAAACAAGGATTCAAACCAAGCACTGCTGATTGCAACGTCTATTCGAAGTCAGTGCATCAATCCTTCATTATCATCACCTTGTACGTGGATGATACGTTGTTTTTTAGCAACGATACCACTATGGTTAAGGATTCAAAACAGATGCTGTTATCAGAATTCGACATGACTGATCTGGACGAAGCTCACTTCTGTCTAGAAATTCAAATCCACAGAGACAAAGCAAATCGACTGATTTACATCACTCAACAAAGGTATCTTCATAATGTTCTTAACAGATACAATTTGATGAATTGTAAATTAGCTCACTCACCAATGGATCCAGGCCTGCATTTGTCAAAGGACCAATGTCCCCAGACCAAGCAGGAAGAGGAGCAAATGAGAGAGTATCTGTATCGATCAATACTAGGATCTCTCATGTACGCAATGGTCTGTACAAGACCAGATATATCTTTCGCTGTCAGCTCACTCAGCCAATACATGGCTAATCTTGACATTACCCTTTGGAAGACTCTTATTCGAGTCGTGAGGTATATTTGAGCTACCATGGACCAATGCATCTGCTATGGAGATGTCAGCAACGACAATTTTCATCAACTTAGTGGTTATTCTGATGCAAGCTGGGGAGGAGATCTTTGTCGATAATCTTACCCCTTACATAGTGATATCAAATTTCGATGTGCTTACTCCTAGAGTGAAATCTAGGGTTGGAAGATAAGGCAATGGCACTTTGATTTTCACATAGCACATTTGTTGGAGTGTACTGATTCAGAGTAATGTTTGATAGTAAATTTCTCAACAAAACTGCTTCTTTAATGGTTGGCGAAGCAACGATATACTTTGCTTTTGTCGAAGAGAGATCAGAGGTTTGCTTACGACTGCTCTAGGAGATAGGACTGCGGTTAAAGAAGAATGTAAATCTAGATGTGGATTTACGAGTATCTACATCTCCTCCCTAGCTTGCATAATATGTATATCCACTGAGTTGGTGGAGTTTCTCATTGTCAGCGCATCCATAGCAGATGCACAGGTCCATTGTAGTTCAAATATATCTCATGACTCAAAGTAGAGCCTTCCAGTGGATGATGTCAAGATTAGCCATGAATTGGCTTAGTGAGCTAACTACAAAAGAGATATCAGGTCTGGTACAAACCATTGCATACATGAGAGATCCGAATATCGACTAAAATGGATATTCTCTCATTTGTTTCTTTTTCTGTTTTTTCTAAAGACATTGGTCTTTTGATAGGGGGTTTACCTTTTCACGAGCCACAATCTCCAAGCGACGAGTAGGTTTCTGAGCGACGACCATTACCCAAGCCCTGGCTTTGTCATAAAGCCCTCCTGAAACACACCCATTCTCCACTAATCGGTGCATTCCAAGAGCAAGAGTACATCTTACTATATAAAATGAGTGACCAAAGTCTCTAGCCTTTAACTGATTTGTGTACTGCCCACCCCCATTTCTCAGGTGAGAACCATGCTTGGAGGAAGCCCAAGGCTGATTATTGATGTTGTATGTCCAATGACCAATATGTATTAGATAATGGCCACTAGGATCTCTCTCTCTCTCTCTCTCTCTCTCTCTCTCTCTCTCTCTCTCTCTCTCTCTCTCTCTCTCTCTCTCTCTCTCTCTCTCTCTCTCTCTCTCTCTCTCTCTCTCTCTCTCTCTCTCTCTCTCTCTCTCTCTCTCTCTCTCTCTCTCTCTCTCTCTCTCTCTCTCTCTCTCTCTCTCTCTCTCTCTCTCTCTCTCTCTCTCTCTCTCCCTGTGCTCTCTTAATTTCTAGTCTGTGATATTCCTTCCTTAACCAACACCGGAGAGAGAGAGAGAGAGAGAGAGAGAGAGAGTATTACATGTTGCTTATATTACCTATATTATACCATGCAATTTGCAATGAGAGAGAATCAATAAATGATCAGAATGTTGCTGAAACAAGAAGTAGATATTCGTACAGAAACTAAGAACCAAAACATTATGTAAGAATGGTACAAATGTTTTTGCTATAGTTTCAATTCTCTATGTGCCTCCTCCTTTATAGGGAAGGGGGAGCATGTACATGCCAAGAAAGGAGTGCCCGGTGTTAATCTACGTCCTGTATATAGAATTCGACATAATCCTAGACTTGGATACACGGTACTCCAGTACTCAAAATTATTGGTTACGTCTCGTTATTCCGAACTAGGCCAGTAATGTAATTAATAACCTTGTGAGGACCCAATCACACATATTGTAATGTGTGATGTGTGACGTGTGGAGTTATCAGCTACAGGCATGTGTAGATAATCAATAGTAATGAAAAGTGATTTGAGGAATATTTTTGATGTGCATGTACACATGCATAGAAGAGGCTAAGTCAATATATCCTAGTGGGAACTCGCCCTATTACCATTGTCATTGTGAGTTTTCATTGCCAGGTTACTCTCTCTACGCCTGCATTCTATTCCCTAGCACGGAGATGTTGTTGGAGATTGATCAGTAGCATACATGTTGGGTGGTTTGGCTCCACAATCATTTCTTTGTGTGTGTCTTGTAAGAAGGATCTTGGAGGTGCTTCTCCTTACAGTGGTATCAGAGTAAGGCTTATGAAGATTGAAGGGATTGGAGCTATGAAACTTTTCATTGACACTTTGGTGGAGATCAATCTTTTTTCTCTTCATGGTGGTGAACAAGCTTCCAAATGGGTGGTCTATCAGTACTTCCACTTTCATGTTACTAAGATCCATCATATATTGGCTTTCTCCCTAGCAATATGTGTGATTGTCAATTTTGGCCAATTTATGACAGTTTTAAGAGTTTTGCTTGTGTATCTCATAACTTATAGTAGATCTGAATTTCCAACAAGTGTACCTTGTTTAGGGAGTCATGAAATGCTGATTGCATGCCAAAAATTTGCAAGATTTATGGTTCTAGGCTATGTTCTTTTCAAAACTTACTTGTTTTTTAGGATGTTTTTACTGGTAATGGGTAGTAAGAACTATAATCTAGAAAAATTAGAATATTTAATGGCTATAGGTATGTAATTTGAGTTGCATGTGAGTGGCAAGAGGATGCATGAAGTAGAATTTGGCTTTATGTAATGGAAAAAACTGGAACTATTGCTAAAATTGATGAGTTTTGCAAGTTTCTTCATAGATTTGATTGCATATTGATGTAAATCACATTGTAAACCTTTCATGAAGGTAGATCAACATCTTTTGAACCTGTCCAAAAAGTTAGAGCCGAGAATTTTGAGAATAGAGGGTGTAGGAGGCCCAACAAGGGTTGAAAATTGTCTTTTTTCATGTTTTTGGGGGATTTCTTGCTACAAATCCGCAAGAGGAACATGCCTGGAGTCAATCTAGCCTATTTTGTATTCCTTTTGTCATTTCCAATAAGTCGTCAGACCTGCAAATTGGTTGTCGGAGCCTTGTGCTCCGTCTCCATGAAGTTTGTTGCTAGAGCGCACTCCTACAAGATGAAAATTCGTTGTTCTCAGCCTATGCTACATCTCTGGACCTGATTAAGGCTTCACGAAAGTCTAGTGGACTATTAAAGATTGCTGGTAAAGCCTCTTTGGTTGTGTTCATGGTGTTTTGGTGATTTTGCATGGAACCTCTTTGAAAAAATGCACCATTCTACAAAATTTTCAATTGTTTTGTACTCACACATGTGAAGCGGGGCGTTGGTTCCGTTTCCATCGTAGGTTTCATTTCTGGTTGTCTGCCTTTTCTTGTACTGACCACAAAAGATTCTCGTGTCTGACCGCAAAAGATTCTCATTTGTTGCTCGCAAACCGTTTGTGTTCGTCTCCTTTGACTTTCGTGTTCGCGAACCGTTCGTCTTCATGTTTCGTGTCAGGCGGAGGGCTAAAAGCTATCAAGGCTTTGTGAACAAAAACATTTTGTTTCTTCATGAATGAGCCTCCATCTCCATCTTGCCACAAGAAACCATCAAACCTTGGAAATCCATGATGAGTAGGTGAGTACATCAATGATGCTAATCCAACACCACATGACTCCATATAACTAAGTGGTAGCACTAGTCCATCTGCAAGATCTATTTGACACAAGAAAATGACCATGAGTTCACCAAAAATTGACAATCTCCAAGTATGGGCACCAAGTAGCTCAACACTTGAGAACTTAGGCATGGATGAGTGACATAATGGACCTCAAATAGATTTATTTCCATCAACAAAACATGAAATAGCTCAAACATGAGATAGAACAAGTACAGTAAACTTGAACAACACTTGATTGTTGCTCCTTTGACCTTGCTTGAGTTTAAATATTCCTGCAAAGACAAATTTATAACATCTTTGCCAAATAACCTTCCTTTGATGCTCTTGATTAGTTCCAAATTGCCACCTTTCCTTTTGTGTTGTTGAAGTCTTTTGAAACAACCTCTTGATCTTCCTCTTGACCACCAAAGTCATTGAACAAAATTAGTTTTTCAGATCCATTACTTGCTTTTCCAACATGAAAACCATGAGAACCAATATCCACTTGCATAGCATCATCTACACAAGAAGATTCTCCAAAACATGTGAGTAAAGTAAAGTGAGTTGCTTCCACTTGCTTACCTTTCTCTTGATCATCAAAGATATCAAAGATATGAATATCTTCAGACCTAAATCTCTGAAAATACTCCCTCTCAAACATATGATCTAGATCCAACAAGATCTCATCAAGGCTTGATCTCGAATTTCCACAAAGGTTAGTGAAAACAATGCCACCAATGTCACCATCATAAATCAAAAGATAGATTCCAAAATTTTCATCCAACATAAAGTAGAGTAGGTAAATTTGAGTATAAAACCTAATAAATTCGGCCTTCTTGAGTCCATAAAAAACCTCAATAAGCTCACCAATGAGATCTCTCTTGCCTTGAAGAAATTGTCTCTTGATTTGCTCCATGTAGTCTTCTCCAGCCAACCTTTTGCCATCTCGATCATGAGTGATCAATTTACAATCATAGAATCCTTTGAGTTGATGAAGAGATTGGAGATCCATGCCTTGGATCTTCCCAAGAACCAATCTTCCATTGCTCTTTCCTTTATAAGACGCCCTCTTAATGATTGCATCATAAGAAGTAGAAACCTCAAAGACATTAGAAGCCATGAAAAAAATGATTAGTACCTTCAACATAAGAATGATTGAAGTACTCTCTTTTTTCAAACAAGAACTTCTACTCGATATTTTAGGTAATGACTCATATGATAATGATTCTTCTTCACCGTCATTCACAATGACATCATTCAAAGTACATCCTACTTTGAACTCTTCATTATCCTCGAGACTAGCCAAGTTAGCACAGGATGAACATCTCCAAGAAGCATATTAGATCTTGACCTAGATCTAGCATAAGGGAGCTTGTTAGACTTTGCATAAGATCCACCAATCTTATTAATGCTAAAAGGTAACTTTGGAAAGTTGAGACCAATCTCCTTTTCCATTCCATCCTTTTTGTTAGGCATAACAAAAGCATAAGCTTGAAAAGTCTACCTTGTCTATTGCCCCTAACAACCAAGATTTCTTTCTTTGTAATGAAACAAGCATCACCACCAAACTTTACCATGTACACATGACCAACACTTAACAAATACTTTTGAAAGTGAGAGAATGTAAAGAACACCATCAAGTCTTGCTTTCCTATCAGTAGAAAGACAAATAGGAATTGAACCAATACCTTCGATCACACACTCACCACCATTGGCCATGTGTATCACTTTCTTGGCTCCATCATAAGTGACCAAAGAAGTAAAAAACTCCTTGTGACTAGTCATGTGTGAACTAGCTCCACTATCAATCCATCATGAATCTTTGTCACCTTGAAGAACACATCAAAAGAGAATCACAACCACCTAGATCCTCATCATTAGTAGTAAAGTTGATTTGCTTGCTACCTTCATGTCTTTGCTTCTTCAAACTATCATTAGTAAAATGCCCTTTGATGTGGCAATAAAAGCATTTCAACTTAGACTTTTCTTTCTTTTTTCCAAAAGAAGAAGTCTCACCTTGATTTTGCCCTTTAGACCAATTGCCTTTGCCTTTGCCCTTGAACTTGCCTTTGATGAACATAGCCTCTTCTTCATAATGAGATGTCGATGTAGATCCACCTCTTCTTGATTCAAGCCTAAACTCCTCATTCACCAAGACCTTTTGCAAAATCCACAATACTTGGCAAAGTCTTTTGAATAGAAAAACTTTGAACAAGATTAGCATGATCATCCAACAAGCCATTAAGTATAACTTGAACAAGTTCTACCTCCTTAATGCTTTCATCAATAAATGCTAACTCCTCATTGAATGCTTTAACACTCAAAACAAAAGCAGGAGTACTCTCTTACTTCTGTTACAAACTTTGAAAGATTTGCCTCCTAAGAGTAAGCACTCTTGATGTAGACTTGGATTCATAAAGCTTCTCCAAAGCTTCCCAAGCCTCCAAAGATGATGTGCACTTACCAATCTCCTTGAGAAGTTCATTGGTAACATTCATCTTAATCATGTGTAGAGCCCTTTTGGCCCTCTTATCATACCTCATTTGATCTTGTTGAGTTGCTAGTCTCTCCTCCAACCCTACAACAATATCCAAAACATCATTCATCTCAAGAAGTGATTCTATCCTCACTTTCCACAATGAATAGTTACTTGAGATAAGCCTATCATTGGCTTCCAACATGAATTTACCACTTGTAGCCATGTTGAAATGACTTGATCTTCTTCTTTCAACCTATTCCAATGCACGAAGCACTCTCTTGAATGTCAACAAATGAACTCAAAAAGAATCACAAAGATATGGAACCTCTCAAATCTCTTCTAACACTTCTAACTAGAAAATCAACACATAGAATAGTGAAATCTTGATCAACCTATGATCTATCCTCAATCTATTGATCCTTGCCACCTCACAAACTAGAGATCCAATCAAAATTAGGTTCTTGACAAAATCACAAAAAAAATGAATATCTCAAATTCTACATGCAATTTCTAAAAACTTGATATATCATCGTGTAGCCTCCAATGAGACCTTCCTAATGCACCAAAAATTGGCTAATTTTAGTAAACCAAGTGTGAAATCAGAATTGATCAAGTATATAAACCTATTTTGAGTTTTGACCTACAAAAGTTCAATTCTACATATGCAAAAATGGAGATTTTTGAGTAGAAATCAATCTAGCATGTTCTAGCACTAGTAACTCCTCCAAATATTTGATAAATGTGGTTGATCATTTTATAGTCTGAAACACAATAGCTCTGATACCATATGGCGGATTTCAGATCATTCAAGGTCCAAGTCCATGTCCCTGATCTTTGATTACAAAAAGAGCAAACCAACAATCTTGCCAATGTAGAAAAATCAGCATGTACATACAAATGAGATGCAAACTCTAAGAGATACTGATCAAACATGAACCAAACCATAGAATATAGTTTCTGTCCACACAATTACAGTACCTTACTATATTTCACACGTGTGAAACCAAAAATAACAATAAATGATCATTCTACACTGGTGCTTAGAACTAAACTTAATCTAAGGCTTGGCTAAGGCTTTTTCAATTAGCCAAGCTTACCTAACTAGCAAGGTGCTTAATCTGAATCCTATCTAACACCCAAAGGGAGATAAAATAATGATTGCGACTTAGTAAGTAATAAGCAATAAAAGCATACCACAAATAAATTCCTATAAAAGGAGGCAAGAGGAGGCCCGCCGAGCACCTTCCCTCAAGCTATGCACCTTCCAAAGGGAACACAGTGAAATAACAAGATAATTACAAGGCAATTTGTCATAATTTCAAAGTGTTATTTACAAGGAAAATGCCTCTCTTCTTATAGCAATAAGGGCCTTCCATAAGTTTCCACTAACTTATGAGATTAGACTTCTAACTTGCCATTCTAAGGCTTCACAACTTCTAATTCAGAAATCTTAAGTCTCTAAACTTAGAACTTAAGATAACTTAGAATCTTTTATTTCTAAGCTTAAGTTTCTAACTTAGAAGTTTAGAATTTATTTAAGTTTCTACCCATGGTCTTATAACACACATGCCATGGTAGAAATTTATTAACAAGAATCTTGAACACCATTGATGAAGACTTAGCTATTATTCGATACCTACCTAGCTGACAACTCTCTCATGTTGTGTGCTATCTATTGCGCAGCACATACTCAGAGATCATACAACATTTTTTGCGAATAAATATGGAAGCATGAGCATCTGGTCGTCACAAGGAATGGAAAAATCACATTGGCAGACACGAGCAACATTTTATAGGAACACTCAGCATGGAGGAACTAACAAGAAAAGAAGCTATATAATTCAATTATTCCAAAGTTTCTACGGAAGAATTCAGATTTGATAGATCACCAAATTCTCAAATTATGACAAATTCAGAAAAGCTTGCAAACTCATTGGGCAACAAAGAAGCTAGAAATTTAGAGTGTACCAATGCAAGTTGATTGAGCTACAAAGGAGCTACAAATGTAAATTGTATTCATAATATTCAAAATATACAAAAGTTTCATTTAGTGGGATCTGATATTTCATCTTTTCCAATTGTAGTGCTATCATACAATAACTCTCTACTTGCATAAGCATTCAGAAGATGGGCATTGTCCTTGTTACCACTCAATTCTATGTACGTTGCATACAATGAATAATGGAAAATCCTTGATGGAACATTCCCATTTACAAATCTTAATATGTTCAAAACATACGATCTCTTCACAAAAAGTATTTTATTTGCGTTAGCAAATTTATGTCCACCTAGATAATAAGATAAGACTTTCACAGCCATTATCAGAGTCTCTCCAGCTGGATTGAGTTTGGAATGAGCAACACAAATTTCATTCTTCTGAAAGTGCCTCAAGTAGTGGCCAAGAATACTATCCATGTGGAAAGATAAAGAATGTTGCCTAAAGCCCCCTTGATGAGTAGCAAAGTCGTCAATCACAAGTGTATTTTGCATAACAAAATTGGACTTATTATTTTTATTCTGGACGTAAGCTGTAGTGGAGATAGCTTCAGCCCAGAATCTCTTGGGCAACGTTGCATGTGATAGCATACATTTAGTAGATTCGACCAGAGTATGGTTCTTCCTCTCAGCTAAGCCATTAGACTGAGGACTGTAAGGAGTAATGAATTGTTGCTCAATGCCTTGGCTTTGGAAATACGCCTTATACTCGACAGAGATATATTCTCCACCGTTGTCTGACCTTAGGGCCTTGATCGTCCTTCCAGTCTCCTTTTCTACACGCTCCTTGAAGATTCTGAAGCAGTTGAAGGCTTCTGATTTCTTCTTTATGAAGTACACCATAGTCCTTCTAGAGAATTCGTCAATAAAGGTTATAAAATACTTGGCGTCCTTCAGCGAAGGATTTTTCATTGGGCCACAAACACCTGAATGTACAACATCTAGCAATCCTCTAACAACATGTTGATGGCTTGACTTAAATGGTTTCCTAGTCTGTTTACCAACTAGACAGTCTTGACAGACAGGTAACTCGACCTTTTCGCGAGGATAGTTGAGATCAAGAACAATAGATTGTCTAGACATTAGTTGTACAGCAGCATGATTTAAATGACCAAGTCTATAATGCCAAAGTAAACCTTTATTTGAATGAATTGAAGTACTGAGAGCCTGACTAGAGGCAGAAAAGCAATGACTCGACTTATACAAGTATCCATGTCTCTTTCCAAGTGCTAAGATCTTGTCCTATCAACTGATCACATTTGAACTCTACTCTATGTCCTAGATTTGTGATTCTACTTACAGAGAGCAGATTCGTAGATAACTTTGGTACATACAAGACTTTAGAGATAGCTTAGACTGATCATTTGCAAAGCATAATCTTACAGTGCCTTCACCTTTAATAGCTTGTGTGCTATTGTCACCAAGGTGAATGAATTCCTGAGTACTGTAAGGTGTATAGGACTCGAAACAGCCAATGAGGCTAGTCATATGTTGAGTGCTCCGGAATCCAGGAACCAAGAACTGTCGCCAGATGCTCCTTGATGATTGGTCATGAAGGCATCATGATCTGCTTCTTGAATAGGTTGTGGAGCTCCTGTAGCTGCATTTGCCACTTGATTCGACTGCCCTTTGTTGTTGTTCTTTGCTTGAAGTATTTGACAGTCTTGTATTTCGTGGTTGTTTTGTTTGTGGTATCTGCAAAACAGCTTCTTCTTTGTCTGCGGATTCGATTGTTCCTTGTGCTGAGCTGGTTTCTGGTCTGGCTTTGATTGCTTCGGGCCTTTCTTCTTCTTATGCTTTGTCGTGCTCTTGTTGGTGTACAAGTCGTGAGAATTAGCTGAGGAACTCAAGGCTTTGTTCCTTCGCGTGTCTTCCTGCAACAACATAGTAATGACGTTCGAAAGAGTCAATTCTGGATGAGTCGTGATGATCATCACCCAGCTATCATCAGAACTTGGCAAGCTTGTAAGCAGTTGCATCACAGTGTCTTGATCGTCTATGATAGATCCGACAGCGGCCATTTGTCTTAGTAGGTTCTTGAATTGGTTAATGTGATTCTGCAGAGAATCACCATTTGTCATCTTGAAAGAGTAGAATTTTTTCTTGAGATATAGCTTGGAAGCTATATCTCGCACTTCGTATAGTGTTCTCAAGATGTCCCAAACTTCTTTCGATGTCTGAGCCTTGGATACATGGCCGATCTAGGTATCCGTGATGTTGAGGATGATCAGTGCAAAAGCTTTTCCATCCTTCAGCTTCCATCTGGCGATTGTCACGTCATCCGCTTCGGGTTTCCCCTCTGCACCTCTAACAACGTCGTACAATTCTTTTGTCATTAGCATAGTTTTCATCTTAAATTTTCACAGATGGTAATTGGCTCCATCAAGCTTGTCCATGATAGGACTTGCTTTTCCTTGGGAACCCATGTGGAAGAGTTAGTCTAAGTGATAGGAGAAACTATCAGTGACTTAACTATGAAAATCTAATACTGAAGAATACAAAACAAGAGAGTCTTGTACTGTGGAAGCTTATCAAGCTATGAAAATAGCTCTAATACCATGTTGGGAGAGAGGGAGATGAACGAGTTGATAAAATGTGTTGTATGTTAGAAACGAAAAATAAGCTCAAAGAGGTAAGACGAACACGAACGAGACACGAATGAAAAACGAACTCGAACAAAAAATGTTCGTGCGCAGTGGAATGAGCTATACGACTCTCTCCGTAAGCATGACTATGCCTATCAGAACGAACAAAACGGTAATAATGGGAATCAGAGTCGTTCTTGATTACATGGCCAAACTTTAATAAATGAATGAAGATCTAGAAGAATGGTTTGTCACGAATAGTAAGACAAACTATTCGTTGTGAATGATTCGTGAAGAGCTAGACGTTGCTCGACTGACAATTAGTCGCGAATGATTCGTGAAAGACAAGACTAAATGTTAGTCATCTATTACCAGAAAGAACAACTAGAAAGATCAGACAGAATGAATGATAAGCATAGCAATATTAACATAGATCTGAATGCAGAACAAAGAACTGTATCAGATTAAGTATATCATGTATACATGTCAATAATGCAGTAGAGCACAATACAATAGCGGACGAAACCGCGTGCCCTACGAAGCTTATACAATCTATAAAGAAATAAAACCTTATTGCTGACAATCAAGAATCAATGCGCAAGGCATCTACTTCGTCTCATTCACTCATAACTCATTAACCTCGTTAAACTGAATATGCAAATGGTATCCAATATATATACATTATATCACAGGTGTGCAGATGTGGAAAGTACAGTGGATGTGATGTTTGTAAGAGATTGTGAGTGGCTGCAGTCGTTGTCCAATCTATTAGCGCAGCTGCATGGGGTGAGCATGAAAAGGGTGTGACGTCAGTCAGTGCTGAAGTGATCGTTGGTGATGACGATGCAAAAAGCGCGTCACTCTTACAAATAGCCTTAGGATTAGATTTACAAGGTGCTTTTGCTTTTAGGGCACCTTTGGCATTTTGTAGGATAGTGTCCCCTTTTCGCCTGTCACCATAACCTGTGTAAAAACATAGTGTCGCGATTCTTTCGCCTTTTATTCGTCTGTACGAATTTGCATGTAAATATGCAGGCTGCGCGACAACATTAGTAAATATGCAGCATGAATGGAGATAGATTAAAATGGAATTTAAGGAGAGTAAGAATGGTACTTAAGAATCAATAGGACCTAAAAAACACCTAACATTGGAAACTGGAAAGAAAATTATAGGACACTCTAGCTCGCAAAAGATAGTTTATTGACGAGTAGGACATTGGTAGGACCATCATTTTAGGAGTTGAACAAAGTCATGGACAACAGAGTGCACGTTGGATAGAGTGGAATGTTCTAACAGTTCAAGATCGTCTCAAAAAGATTACGCTTGAATTGTTGACCCGATGTGTTATGATTAAGTTTCAAGAAAAACATAAATTTGGAACAAGCATCCAAAGAGAAAGTCACCATGGCTATGGCATGCTCAGTTCAAAGAAGATGTTTTTGACACTTTAAAATAACACTACATAGTTGCCTCAAGAAAACCACCAATGCCAAGAAAATGCTATGCTAAGTGTGCTTTCTATATAGAAACATCATCTAATATGGTACTAGAATGCCCCTGCTCCTGTGCTGCAATACATAGGTCAAAAGACCCAGTCACCATAGTCTCTCCAAAACCATAGCCCGAGGAGAGCATAGACATCTACACTCTGCTATCACCATCAAATAACAAGGGTCAGATACACCAAATTAGTTCCATACTAGTACTCCAAGGGGAGGTTGAACCACCAGACACAAGTACCTGATAATAGACTTGAATCAGAGATCTGGCATAGAACGCTCCCTACCGCAAGACTCCGTAGTTATGCGAATATGTAATGCATCCCTATAGTAACTCAAGCAAGTCCTAAGGTTATGCCTACAAGAGGTACCCTTTGAATCCAAGATTCACTAACTATGTCAAAAGAAAATCGTTATGACAAATGTTGTTTCAACCCACTATGCTCAGACTTCGTTATCACCCCTCTATCATTAGAGGCCATCTTTTCACCTAAATAGTAAATCCAATTAACTTCATAGATTGAGTAGTACCCATATGACACACGCCTTAGTGCTGAGGTGATTCAGACCAAAATACAAATTTGACTTTTAAGTCTTCTCTAAAACTCAAAAAGCTCCAAATGGTTTGATTGTCAGAATCTTTTTGGGGGTTTCTCAATATGCATTGACAATTGAGAGAGGATCTAGAATCCAATCATGCATTTGTCAAATCTCTTGTGTTAAAGGTGGCCTTGCCTTACAGGTAGAGAGAGAATGTCAATTATTATTGTCATTTTGGCCAAAGGAAGAGATGCTTTGTCATTTATGTGATGAAACTGAGCAATGTTGAGATTTGATGTTTATTTCCATGATGACTTTTGTAATGTTCATGACGTCAGGTGATTCATGTGATGTCATCACATAGATTTTGCCCTTCAAATTTGACTTTACAAAAGATGGACTTTCATGCAAATCTCATTTTAGGATTTCCAATATTGAATTTATAAGATGGTAGCTATTTACATTTCTCATATAGAGTTGAAAGTAAAGTACTTACTTAATAGATTGGAGGCTTCAGGCTAGAATCTAGATGGATTGTGTGGCTTGGGCCCTACAAGTTCTTCCAACTTCCATAAACTAATGACAACATAAACTTGAAAGAGTGAAATTTGAGATTTTTAAAATTTGGAAGTTGCAAAGTTGGAGTTAAATGGTAACATTTATAGAAGATGGATTATGTGAAGTTGAAGGTTGGAAGCTGCCAACTAGGCCCATTGTTCAAATCAGCACATGCTAAAGTGACAAGCCTTTGAAGTTTGAAGTTTGTAAATCACAATTTCCAATATCACCATATTGAGTATTAATTTGTAAATTACATTAAAGTTTCAAAGATGTGCCACGTATCATAGCTTGTAAACTTATTTTAATTAGCTCATGATATTCAAAAGAAATTGTAGTCCATCACAATGCTAGTTTTTTTTTTTATGCAAATTATGCACTTCAATGTTGATGGCCCAAAATTGCAAGGGCCTTTAAAATACATGAAGTTGACCTTTGAAGTGCATGATAGGCATCAAATTTTCACATTGAGGAAACCTTTACTTAGCAATTGACTCACACTAAGTAAATTTTTTGTAATGGAAGGAATGAACAAAACATCCTTCAAATGAACATTCCTATTTGTAGAGAGAGAAATAGGGATTATGCCAATCCCTTTGATTGCACACTCACCATCATTGGCCATGTAGATCACCTTCTTGTCATCTTCATATGCCAACAAATAAGTGAAGTACTCTTTGTGAAAAGTCATGTGTGAACTTGCTCCACTATCAATCCACCATGGATCTAGATCTCCAAAGCAAGCATACATGAAGATATCACAAAAGCATCATCGTTTGGATTTTGAACATCCAAACCATCTTCACCATGAGTAAGATTACCTTTCTTGTCTCCTTGATCTCTCTTCTTCTTGTAGCACTCACTTGCAAAGTGTCCTTTAATGCCACAATAGAAGCACTTGAACTTTGATCTATCTTTATTTTTGTCATTTGAAGAAGCCTCCTCTTGATCTTGTCCTTCAGACCACTTACTTTTGCTTTTGCCCTTTGATTTGCCCTTGATGAACATGGCCTCCTCTCCAACTTGAGATGTTGATGAAGATCCACCTCTTGCTTGAAGCCTATATTCTTCATTGATCAAGATCTCTTGAAGATCAATCAAACTTGGAAAAGTGTTTTGAATGGCAAGACTTTGTACAATGTTAGCATGAGCATCCAACAAACCATTAAGAATAACTTGAACAATCTCTCCTTTCTTAATGCTCTCATCAATGCAAGCTAACTTATCATTCAAAGCCTTCACTCTCAAAACAAAAATATTTGGACTCTTTTCATTCTTTTGCAAACATTGAAAGATTTGCCTTCTTAGAGTCAACACTCTAGAAGTAGACTTGGATTCATAAAGCTTCTTTAATGAATCCCAGACATCCTTTGATGAAGTACTCTTACCAACTTCCTTGAGAAGTTCATTGGTAACATTCATCTTGTTCATGTGAAGAGCTCTTTGGCCCTCTTGTCATACCTCATTTGTTCTTGTTGTATTCATGGCCTCTCCTCCAAACCTACAACAATATCCAAAACATCATTAATCTCGAGAAGTGATTCCATCTTCAATTTCCACAATGAATAGTTGCTTAAGGTAAGTCTACCATTGCCTTCCAGCATGTATCCACTTGATGTAGCCATGTTGCAATGACCTAAGACTTCTCTTTCAACCTGTTCCAATGCACAAAGAACTCTATTGAAATACAACAAATGTTTTCAAAAATAAATCACAAAGATATGGAACCTCTAAATTCTCTTCTAGCACTTATATCTAGCAAATCAACACATAACACACTCTAATGAAGTTCAGTAATCTCACAAAATAGAGATCCAATCAAGATTAGGATTTTGACAAAATCACAAAAAAAATTATTATTTCAAATTCTACATGCAATTGCCTAAAACTTGATATAGAATCTTGTAGCCTCAAGTGAGACCTATCTAATACATCCAAAATTGGCTATTTCTAGTAAGTGTGTGAAATTGGAATTCAATAAGTTCTCTAATCTAAAATGAGTTTTGATCTACAAAAGATCCAATCTACATATGCAAGAAACTTGATTTTTGGATGCCCTAGCATTGATATCTTCACCAAATCAATCTAGTATGCCCTAGCATTGATATCTTCACCAAATCCTTGATAGATGTGCTTGATCCTTTCATAACCTGAAACACAAGCTCTGAGTGTGAAGAATATCAAATCATTTAAGATCCAATTCCATAATCTCATTTTTGGTAAGGAATATATCAACTCTACCAAATCTTGCCAATGTGGAAAATCAACATCTACTTAATGAAAGAGATGCAAACTCACTAAGAAACTGATCAAATATCAAACATAAGATATGATGAAATTTACTCTGTGAAAAAATAGTACCCTACTGTATTTCACACGTGTGGATCCGAAAATAGCATAAAATAAGCATTCTACACACAAGATTGCAAGATATCACCAATATAGTGCACCAATGGATAGTAGAACCCAAAGAGGACCATGTATAAGCATGAATGAGATAAGAGAGACTCTTCCCATGAGTTATATCCTTTTATAACAGGTCCAAACCTAAATTCAAACTTTGGTTTCCCTCCATAATGAATAACCCTACTATTATTGTGACTAGATTCCATGTCTCTACTACTATTGAATCTCACCAAAACTCGTGTTCTATAGTTTCCCACACTATCCAAAAGTGTTTATTCAAATTCTTTTAGACTAATATAACTCTGAAAAGTCAAACTCTAAGTCTAATATAAAAATTGGCCTTAATTGCCAAATATACAAATATGACCAAAATAGCAAAACTAGCTGAAATTTCTCACAGGTGTCTGGTCATCATCATCACCCAGTTATCATATGATGTTGGCAAGCTTAAAAGTTGTGTCATTACTACGTCTTGATCCGACAACGGCCATTTGCTATAGTAGGTTCTTGAACTGGTTAATGTGATCTTTGTCATCTTGAGGGTAAAGAATTTTCTCCTAAGATGTAGCTTGGAAGCTATGTCACGCACTTCGTACATGGTGCTCAAGATGTCCCAGACTTCTTTCGAGATCTGAGCTTCAGACACATACCCAATTTGTGTGTGTGATATGTTGAGGATGATCACCGTGAAAACTTTTCCATCCTCTAGCTTCCATCAGGAGATTGCAACATCATCTGCTTCGGGTCTTGCCTCTGCACCTGTGACAACACCATAAAACTCCTTAGTCATTAGCACAATCTTCATCTTAAATTTCCACAAATGGTAGTTGGATACATCAAGCTTGTCCATGATGGGACTGACTTTTTGTTGGAAATCCGTGTGGAAGTTTAGTCTAAGTGATAGTGATAACTATCACTGACTTAAGAATGAAAATCTAATGCAATTTACAAAACAAGAAAAGAATTGGTTTATGAGATGATAGAACTAGATTTTGTGAAAAACTTATCAAACTCTGATACCATGTCGGAGAAATGGAATACAAGAATCTAGAATGGATTCGAATCGATGGGTCGAACAATCGAATCGGAACGATCCTGCTAATGCGCGAAGGCAGTACTCGACTAATTTCCTTGGTGCATGCACTACTACAACAGTAGGTGAACCCAAAATAGAGCTTAATTGAGTTTATGCAAAAGAAAATGAGCAGACAGTCAGACAAATCAATTAGAGAGTCAGATAGAAAAAAGAAAGCATGCAACACTGACAAAATTTGAACGCAAAACCAAACAATAATTTATTCAGATTGAATGTTTAGAAATACATATTAGATAATGTTGGTGAGCACAAAACAATAGCAGGCAAAATCGCATGCTCACAAAGCTAACTATGATCTGTAACAACTATGAGCTTATTTTGACAATCAGTCTGAAAAAAAAAAGAAAAAAGAATTAATGCTTGAAAGCATCTACTATGTCTATCTTTGATAAGCTATCATCGTCTATGAGCGCTCGAGCATATATGGAATCAACCTATCTTGTTTGGCATTAGCATTAGCATAGTTAATTAATTACAATGATCAACTATAAACAGTTTACATTTGTGCAGATGTATGTACAAGAAGGTGGTGTGGAGCCGTTGCGCCATCTGGAATAGATCGTGGCTGATGTTGTCATTGTCCAAGTAGTTGCACAATACAAGAAGTGGTCATGAGAAGGTTCGACTAGTTGGAGTCAAGCGTGTCGCTACCGATAGTCAATGAATCAGACTACTGGTGGCCCACATATGCTCGTAGAATATCCTCCAATGTCTGATTGGTCCTTCGATTTGACCATCTAATTCTGAATGATCTCTAGAACTCATACTTAAAGTCGTTTCCAACTTTTCAAATAATGCTTGCCAAAAATTCCTAGTGAATTTTGGGTCACTATCATTGACAATATCGCAAGGCAGTCCGTATAGTCAAAAAAGCTTCTCAACAAACAGTTGAGCTAGTTTTGGAGCTTTAACAGTAGTTTTTGTTGGGATAAATTGAGCAAACTTCATAAGTCTGTCAACAATGAACGAGGAAGCCCGACCACAAAATCCATAGATATACTTTCCCACTTTCTAGTAAGAATATCTAAAGGATGAAATAAGCCACTAGCTTTTAGCCTCTTTGCTTTATTTAACTGGCACATAGCACATCTAAGTACGTAGGTCTCTACTTGACTTTTCATCTTAGGCCACCAAAATTGTCGTCGAACTAAGGCAAGTGTTCTTTGTATACCCGGATGTCCTGTGCATGGACTGTCATGACACTCATGCAAGATTTGGGCCCTTACTGTGTCATTCTCTGGTACACACACCTTGCCTTTACGAAACAAAATCATGTTTCAAAAAATCCATTTCAGTCTTTCCCTTATTCGAGGAATCTTGCATACCTGAATCGACCCCAGAAAGTTGTTGCCAATACTTTCCAAAAAAATGATCGGGCTCATATAGTCCTTGGATAGACTGAAACAACCTTGGTTCTATAATAGTAAAGCATAACTGATTAATAACCGGTAAACAACTCAAAGCATCCGCTAGAGTATTTTGACTTCCTTTACAATAACATATAGAAAAGACAAAGATTTTCATCAGCTCAGCCCATCTAGCTTGTCTCACCTTTAAATCTGTAGCATCACAGAAATATCGAAAAGTCTGATGATCCGTCAAAACCTCAAATCTGTCTCCATACAAATAATGTCGCCAAATTTTCAAGGCATGAACAATTGCAAAAAGTTCCTTCTCATAGGTACAATACCTAGATTGAACAGGATTGAGTTTCTTGCTTTCATAAGAAACAAAATGTCCATCCTACATCAAAACAACTCCAATAGCATAATCATTGGCATCAGACCTAACCACAAAAGCCTTATTAGGATCGCCAATGATTAGTATTGGTACTGAAGTGACACTTTCGAAAATCTTATGCCCCAAGTAGGACAATTCTGTAGGAAAAAGTCACACTGAGACTCTGTGGCAAAGAGCTTTTCCCTTCATAGGATGTCCAAGACAATCCTAAGATGCTCTTTATGTTCTGCCAAAGTCTTACTGAACACTAGGATATCATCTAAGAATACCACTATGAATCTTTCCCAATATGGCCTGAACAAATCGTTCATCAACTGTAGAAAAGTTGTCGGTGCATTAGTTAGACCAAAAGGCAACACAAAAAATTTGTAGTGTCCAAAGCAAGTTTGAAAATCCGTTTTTGGTATATCTTCTGTCCTAATGCGTATCTGATCGTATCCTGATCTTAGATCTAGCTTGGTAAAGTACCTAGCACCACCAAGATAATCTATCAGGTCATCCATCCGCGGTAGTGGATATCTATTCTTAACGGTTACCTTGTTCAATTTCTTTGTCTTTAATGCAAATAAGGTCATTAGGTCCAAAAACTAAAGAACTAAGGAAACACACATCCATCTCATTACTTCGAGATAGATTACCTGAGGTAGAAGCTGGTTTTCTGATGCAATCTTGTGCAAGGTGACCCTCACCATTGAACTTGAAGCACAAGTTTTTCTTACGAGCTTCCCTATCCTTCCTCTTGAATTAAAAAACTTTTCTTTGGCTCATCAGGCTGGTGACCCCTAGGTGGCTTAGGTGTGTCATCAAAATACTTTGTAGCCCTAATAACATCCTCTAGGGTTTTGGATGGTTCCTACGAACATCCACTTGGTAATCTTTTGGTAACCCATCAATAAACATTAACATTTGTACCTTTGGTGGAATGTCACTATAAAGTGGATTCAGGTACTCATAAAATCTTGAATTGTTCCAAACCTTTATTCATTGTTAAATGACTCAACTGTTCATAGTCATCTAATAGTGGTAGGAAGTATTCCCTAAACACTATGAAAAAATCATCCCATGTACAAGGTGTAAACGCATGATGGTGGGCACCCTGCTACTATTGTGAACTTGTGGAGAGGCCGTGGGTGGCCGCGGACTGTGCAGAGAGGTAGCTTGAAATTTTTCAAGCTGCTATAGCCATAGTTTTGTGTAAGGAAGTTTGGAAAGCTTGGAGATGGCGTGAGGGAGGTCGCGGGCCTGAACGCGCAGTCAATCGCACTAATCATGTAGCGTGAGGAAGGGAGTAGCGATCCCAAGAAGAGAACTTGATGCGCCTGGATGATTATGATCGTTGGATCCAGAACTATTGTGATCAACGATTGAAGTTGATTGGCCAAGAAGTGATCTAGGCAGTCAGATCTTAGATTACCATTGGATCTATTGGATTCAACTTGAACTTCATAAGAAGGAGTCTGAAGTGCAAAGTGCATTGCAACTTCATTAAAAAATTTCAAACTGAAGTAATTGTTGGGTCCCAAGTTTTTTAAGGGTGAAGTTTCTTCACACTAAAGAAACAATTCAAAATTTTAAAGTGCCCTTATTTTCACCCCCTTTAGCCTATTTTGGCCAAACGAAAGGCTATAGCCTCCAAACGAAGGGCACCCTGACTATACCTGCAAGTATGGTGGTATGCCAAAATAGAGTGATTGTCGCGGAGAAAGTATTCGAAGCACGCCATAAGTGTTTTCACCATTCTACTGGGCACGTAGTTGGGAGTTGGTGACGAGAAGCATTTCGGAAAGCGATGCCAGTTTGTCTTTCAATTTGGCGAAAGAGCGGCGTGTGGCCTAGTAAGCCAAAAAAAAGCATTGTCCTTGATCAAGCTTTCAGTGAAAGACCATGTGATCACCCATATAAGTGATGCCACAATAGCTAGGGGAGCTTGGGAAGTTCTTAAAATGCAATTTCAAACTTGCAATCCAGCTCGAGCCATGTTCTTGAAGTCGAGATTGAACGTAGTCAGGATGGAAGAAAGTGAATCGGTGGGATCTTTCTTCACCAAGATAAAGGAGTTGAGAGGATCAACTTGTGGCAATTGGAGAACCAATTAGGGACGTTGAATTGGTACATATCACTATGGGCGGTGTCTCGGAAGGGCTACAGATGTTTGTGAGCGGCATCGCTTCGAGGGAGAGATTGCCTACTTTTGAAGACTTCCACAGAATCATGTTGCAGGAAGAGCAGCGCCGCGAAGTAGTGAAGTCAAGGAAAACCCCACAAGAGGATCAAGCCTTGCTTGCTAAAGGCAAGCAGAAAGGATGGAAAAGGATTCCCAAGAAATCCAAGGATGATGATGACAAGGGAGAGTCGTCATTGAAGGCGAAAAAGAAGAAGAAAGGCAAATGTTACTATTGCCACAAACCGGGTCATTGGGCACGCGAGTGTTACAAGAAGAAAACGGACATAAAGACGAGAAAGGTGAAACAACAAGGCAACATTGTTGAAGATGATGGGGAAGATGACAAGACAAGTGTCTTCTCATCGACATTGGCATCCTAGGTTGATGATGGTTCATAGATTCAGGTGACCCAAGGCATATGACCGAGAAAAATGATTGGTTTCAAAAATTCTCACCAATCCATGATGGGGACAAGGTCACTCAAGCCAATGGAGAGGAATGCCAAATACAGGGTGTTGGCAATGTACCTGTGCAGTTTCTTGATGGTAAAATCAAGAATATCCCTAATGTGCTTTATGTTCCTGGACTCAAAAAGAGTTTGCTTTCTGTTGGAGTAATGACAAATCAACATCTTAAGATTGAATCAAGGATGGATGCCTTATGAGGGATATGGACCACAATCATAAAGTGGTGGTGAAAGTTTATAGTGGCCTTTGTAAATTGGATGCTGCAAAACCAGGAGAATATGGTTTGGCTATCTCAACAGCATCTCAATCTGAGTTGTGGCACAAAAGACTTGGTCACTTGAACTATGGGAGCTTAAGATTGATGGCGAAGCTGAAGATAGTAATAGGATTACCAGCATTGTAGGATGATCATCACGCAATATGTGAAGGATGTGTCATGGGAAAGCATCGCAGAGAGACATTCAAGAAAGGTGGAGCTGCAAGAGCTAAGAAACCGCTGGAACTTATTCACAACGACCTGTGCGGCCCAATGAAAACCATGTCGTTGGGGAAGGCATATTATTTTATGACTTTCATAGATGATTACTCTAGGAGGATATGGATTTATTTCTTGAAGAAGAAATATGACACTTTTGCTCGCTTCAAGGAGTTTAAGACTTTAGTAGAAAACCAACTGGATGCGCGCATCAAAGTGCTAAGGTCTGATCGAGGGGGCAAATACAAAGCTAAAAGGAAAAACCGGACTATTATGAAAAGTACACACTCCATGATGAAGCAAATGGGCTTGGCCAATTCACTTTGGTCGGAAGCGTGCAGTGCGGCAACGTTCTTGCAAAATAGGAGCCCTACAGTTGCAGTTCCAAATGTGACTCCCAAAGAAGCATTTACAGGAATAAAGCCAAAAATCGACAAGTCATTAGAGGAGTTCTCAATATCAAAAAGACCCTTTAAGGAATGCCATGTAGGATATAGAAAAATATCAAAATAAAAAACAATATTGGTTATTTGCTTGCCCACACCACTCCTAAGGCCTCTCCAACTCCCAATGATCTAACCACAGTGTCTATAGTCACAGTTAAAAACTGTTAACAGTTCGCAATATAACTTACTAAATTCAAAAATATTCCCTCCATTGGTTACGAAAAGGGCAATATTTTCAATAGATCTAGAATATGACCACCATCCCCAAATTCGAATCAGAAAAAATTGCAAAATGTTTACATATGCATTCCTTCCACGAGAATGGAAATATGGGTGCCATCTCCAATTATGAACGCCATCATCACTTTGGAATGGAAATATGAGCGCCAACTACCTATTGGAATGAAAAAATGAGCGGCATTTTCAAATTTGAATCAAGCATACAAGCATGGAGTTTGGATTGATCGTACATAGTATATAATATAATCAAAGATGAGTACTTTGCTTTGCTTCATAGAATCTGGTTATAGTACTTTGATGCAACTGATTACTCTATTAATTTTTTTATGATGACATTATATCATCTACATGTGGATATCCCTATTGATTTGGCACCTTTGCAGAGAAGAGGAGGCAAAGGAATTCAAATATCTACTGAGGATCGTTCTCGTTACAGGGCAGAAGGAAAAAAAAACTTGGATTTGTGGATAGATGGAACATTATATCCACAAGATCCAAGCACTTTGACACATCCCACGTTCTCTTCAATAACTCATTTAGTTACATGGATATGCAATGGACATAGTGGATTACTAGGATATTGTGAAAGATTGCAAAACCATGGAAAACAACTTTATATGAATAAAGTTCACTTTTTAGAAGGTGAGTTCATTCGGATATCCTCTTATTGTCAGAATAGAGATTGTCATCTCCAAAAGACATCAAAAGAAAATGAACAACCTAAAAAAAATAAGTTCAGGGTCTTGTGATTTTGCGAGAATTAGCAGGGAAGCATATGCAACAATATTTAAACTAATTAGAGAAGCTTTTAAGCAAGTTCAAATTAGAAAAGTCCCAATCCCTAGGACATATCACTTGAAGAAAGAGAGGGATACATTAAACATAGGTATGCATAAGATCACTGGAACTCCATTTCATATTGAGGAGTTGTATGAAACTGATGGAAGTTCGATATTCTATAATTCATCAAACAATTTATTTGTTGATCTAAATTACTTGCTGAGATACATCGTCACATTCTATGATATAACCTATGAAAAGGTGAATGGCAAAATAATCATAGTACTTAGGTTAGTTGAGTCAGAAATTGTGAAAGGGCAGAAGATGGAGAGAGTTAGTATAACTCTCATGAATGGTGCTCTATCACAAACAGAGAACCAAGAAGATTTCAGATTTAGTGTCCAGTCAGAAAATGATATATGGTGGTTGGCAGTGTTTCAGGTAACTAGCCTCATTATTACATTACATTCATTGAATAGTATTAATACATTGTAAATTAAGTCTGATTACTTTTTTTGGACAGGTGCTAAAAGATGATCATGATATATTATCATGGATATTCTCAAGGACATCTTATCCTAGGATGATCAAGGACCATATGGATGGAGGACTTCTCAATGTTCCAGGAGTTGGAGACTTCAATGTTGAATGGCACTTAGCAGGAGATTTGAAAACATTAAAATGTATGTATAATGTCTCTCACGGTGCTACGTCAAAACACCCTTGTTTGTATTGTATGAAAATGGCAAAAGATGTAACTAGGAGCACATGAATTACTAGAGAATATGCAGATCCAAACTGGAAGCCTGTGTTGCCTATTCCCTTAAAAAATGTGCATGTTTGCACTCTTCATGCAAAAATTAGATTAATAGAAAAGATAATTTATCTTCATATAGTTTTTGCTTGGAATACTAAGCCAACATCATTAGCAAAGGAAGCGATTAGAAGATGTTTTATCAAAAGTAGGACTCCATAAAGGACATGTCAAAATTCAAAAAGATGAAAAGCTTTCAGGAAAGAATGAGAACATGCCAACTAAGCCAAGCATAGGAGGAGCAAAAGCACGTCGTTTCCTATCAAATCATACTAGTAGGGCTTCTAATATTCAACACTCAGTCTGGACAGATATTATTGCTGCTACTCAGGACTTTGAGAAAGACGGCAAAACCAGAGTACTAAAATTTGATGTATGGAAAAAGCTTGATAGTATGATTGCTATTTTAAGAAAAGAAAAATACTCTGATTTTGATAAAAAAGTTGTCCAAAGGACTTGTGTCGAGTTTGTTAATGCAGTATCAAAAGCATGGGGAGATGATCACATCACTCATTACATGGTTAGTACTAAATTCTTAAAATGCTTTCAAATTTAAATATATATTTAGATCCAAACATAAGACTAACATTATGATTTTGACATATGCAGCACATACTAAGAGATCATACAACATTTTTTGCAAATACATATGGAAGCTTGAGTGTATGGTCATCACAAGGGATGGAGAAGTCACATTGGCAAGCACGAGCAGCATTTCATCGAAATACACAACATGGAGGAACCAATGAAAAACGAAACTACATTTGTCAATTGTTTCAGTGGTTCTACCGCAAAGTTCAAATTCGACATATAACAAAGTCCACACAATACAACAAGTTTAGAAAAGCATGCAAGTTCATACAGGAAGAGAAAATTAGATGATTGTTGAGTACAAGATCATCATTATCATCAAATCATGACATGTTTAGAATTGCTTTGCAAATTCATTGAACAAGAAAGGAGAAATACTCAATGTAAATGTATTGATTGTATTATACCAAAATACAAAGTGTCAACTATTCATCATCAGATCTTGTGTCACATTCTATGGCAGTATTGTCATGAATAAATTCTCTGCTAGCGTATGCATCTAATAGATGTGCATTATCCTTATTTCCACTAAGCTCAATATAAGTGGAATACAATGAATAATGGAAGCTCCTTAAAGGAACATTCCCATCACTAAAGCCTAAAATGTTCAAAACATAAGATCTTTTGACAAAAATGATCTTATTTGTCTTTACAAATTTATGTCCTCCTAGGTAAAATGATAAAGCTTTAACTACCATTATAAGAGTCTCCCCGACTGGGCTCAGCTTGGAATGAGCAATACAGATCTCATTCTTCAGGAAATGCCTAAGATAGTGGCCAAGTCCACTATCCCTCTGGAAAGACGATGCATGTTGTCTGAAACCACCTCGTCTCGCAGCAAAATCATCTATTATGAGAGCATCCTGCAATAGAAAATTTGTTAGCAAAAACACATTCAGTGATTAGAAATATCGTAATGCAAGGAAGTTTAAACACTTACACATTCTTCATCATCAGTAGCAACCAGATCAGGATGATCAATATAATGACCACGTACTGAACTGGAATCATCCGTGAAATGCAATAATGATGGACGAGGGAAGCCCATCTGGGATTGAAATGCCGTGAATTCTTCATCGGATCGTCTGCCTTGCCCATCCTCAGCTATATTTGATATAGTCTTAGTCAAGCATTCTTCAGCTGTCATAATTCCCTCCTCATCATCAAAATCAATACCAGCAACAAGATCATTTGTTTCAAAATCTACGAAGTCAGAGAATTCGAAAATTGTGCCGGATAATAAACATAGAACCTCGTCTTTACGATAGTCAAAAAATTTACATAACAAATGGCAGAGCGACACGTATCACGCTGTCACTTTACACGTGTGAGATTTGTATGAGCAAATGATAGAGCGACACGTGTTTTCAAGCACACGAATGAACATGCGACACTTGTCCAGTTGTCATTTCACACGTGTCCAGGTGTCACCTCGCACGTGCCAGTAGCTGTAGTCGAATCGAAAGTAGACACATGTCCATTGACCATTGACCGCACGTGCAAAAATTTAGTATAAATGGCACAAAAATCGATTAATTTTTTATCTTTTTCCATTATCGAAATTTGCGGCATATCGCTCTTGTGCGCGCGCTTTGTTGACCGTTTGCACTCAACGACACACCACACCGCTCAAGTGTGATATTCGGTATCTCAAGCCGTACGTATCTCTCTTCTGCGCCATCTTGATAGTTAGTTTTCTTTCTCGTCTCCCTCGTGCACACGATATTCACTTTATTTTGATGGCCTCTTCCTCAGGATCCTCACGAGATTCAGGCTTGAGTTCATTTCTTAGTAAATTTGGGATTACTGAAAATTTGGACTACTTCCACAGCCCATTCAGGCCATATCTACATGTTTTCAAGACTGCACAACCGAATTCTGACATTTTTTTATCAACATTATGTTAGATTAAGAGATATACTTAGTAAGCCTGTTTTCTCCATAGGTTCACTCCAGTACATGCATTATACTGATCTGGTTCACTTCTTCCCAGCTTTCAGACATAGACTGGATAGAATGTTCACCAAATTGTTTGCTCTTTTCAAAAGCAGTTCACTGTGTCCTTATTGCAACAAGAAATGTCGATTGGTTGAATATCATAGTGGTTTCGTACTTTTCTTGTTAGTTTAGATCCCAGATGATGATGAAATTTCCGTTGCTGACCCTCGCTTTTCATCATCCTCCATTCAGTCAGCTATTAAGGACATCAGTCACTTTCTTATCGACACTCCTGATAAGGAAAGTGACTTTATAAATATAAATACTGATTCTTTACGGGATTCTTTTATTGGCCAAAATACATCTGTTGATGAATCCAACCCTACAGAGGATTCTAAATGTCTATTCAATTTGCTTGTATATTATATTAATGACGATGTATATTTTACTACTGCTACAACTCTCACACGTGTGATTGGACATTCTTTCGCACGTGCAAACCAGGATATAAAATCACAAACTTCGATGAATTTTTTTCACTTTTTTTTTCGCTCTGCATATCGCACTTGTGCACGTCCTTCACACTCGAATTTCCACCTACCGTCTTTCATGTGCACAGGTCCGATACACCTGCCTACGTGTCCCCTTGTATCGCACTTGTGCGCGTTTCTTTAGAACTAATATCTTTCTGTTATATTCAGCTTGCATAGGTCCGATATATCGTACGTTCCTTCCGTACATATCGGTCCTCTACGCGATTTTTGTCACCCTTCTGTTCTCATCCTCCCCGTCGCGCGCAAGTCCGCTATTGCATAATACACATCCATGGATAGGAGAAAGCAGACCAGGAGGGACTTCTTCTCTCCTGGCTCATCCTCAGCCCCTGCGATGGCCATTACCCCTCCTGCTAGACATAGAATGCGCAACCGCAGCAGGTGGCTCTCTGAGATATGCAAGTACCAGAGATCAACAGCGATGTTGATTCCAAGGGCTCCATTCTACCGTGCTGTCCGAAACATAATAAGAAATGATCTCGGACAGCTGGTCAGATTTACACCCAATGCTCTTCAGTGCCTTCAGGAGGCTGTTGAAGATTACCTTAGTCTTTTTTTTTAAGATTCATTTTTGCTTGCCATTCATTCCAAGAGAGTCACAATAATGCCCAAGGATTTTCAGCTCCTGATGAGAATGAGGGATAGGTTCTGTAGGTTGCACGTATCTCAACCTTCTACCCCCAGGCCAACACCTGTAGATAGGACTGATCTTCTTACGAAGCGTCCTAGGAAGCAGAGTGCCCCCAAGAGAGCTCCAAAGAAAGCAAAGATCGTAGACACCACAGATTCTGTGAAACCTGACCCGGAATCAATTATAGATAACGTTGTTGTTGATAATACTGTAAATATAGCTACAGTTGTTTTGGATACCACTTTAATTCATGTAGATACTACACATCCACCTCCTCCTCCTCCAAATTTTTATACATATATAGATTCGGATGAGTATCTTAGATTTGAGAAAGACATATCGGATGCTATAGATAAAATTGGTACTCCTTTTTGTTTTAGACTAGATGAACTTGATTTTAGTATTAATTATAGAGTTTTAAATTGCTTGGATCTCAAAGACAGACGGACTTCTATCAGTGATCATGTGATAGAGTCCGGGCTGACACTCTTGCAATTTGACATTGCAAGAGATTCATCAAACGAGTTGCTGGTGTTGAGTAACTTTCTGCTCCAGGCCACATTGTCACAGTGTCTGACAAGTGGATTCACAACAGCAACAAAGTACCTGGTCATTCCTTATCATACCAAGTAGGATATATTAAGTGATTCTTCCTGTTTTATGCATTAACATTGACATTTTCAATTTAAATAGATCTCAGAATTGCCGCTAAAGTACTTTCAATCTTATTTTGTAGTGACCACTGGAGTTTAAACCTGATCTCTATTAAGAGATCTGTAAATAATAGTATCAAAGGTTTTTGTGTCAAGATGAATTCGGCGAAAAATATGCATGTAGAATATATATCATCCATATTTAAGTAAATATATTCCTACAGATGTTCCCCATTCCGTGGACTGGGAGATCGTGAGTTTGGAGGTAAACTCTGTCTTTCTTAATAGCATGTTGAAATCAATATTCTAATGTAATTGTTTCATTCTAATTCATTCTGTTTCATAATTGATTTCTTTTGTGCTGAATTATTATGCAGTCACCACAGCAAAATGATTCATTCAGCTGTGGGTGGTACACGTTATACAATGCCAAGTTATTTTTTGAGTGGTTCAACCTTCAGGAAGATGTTGATATTTCTAAGGTAATAAATTCTGTTTATTCTTATTTTTGGAATCATGATTAGTTTTCTATTTTGTTGATGTTTTTAGCCATTACTAATACATGAATGTTCTATTTTGCAGTTTACACTTCCTGAGTACACATCAAGCTAGGTGTACAGATTCAGACAAGAAATCATCCTGAGTATGCTGGCTAGGGCAAGGCTTCAGCCTCCCTTTATTGATGATGGTGCAAAGGATGATGTAGTAGTACTAAATTAAGATCAGAACATATATAGATAGCATAGAAAAAAAATACATGTATAGAATTCATAGAAAAATATACATTTATATATCAAATGTTGTTCCATTTTATGAATTTGGGAGCACAAAATACATGTACTAATGCCCAACTTGGGCTTTCATTTGTTGAATGAAAGAGTGTATACACATATTTCTGCTAAAGTTTATTTGAAACTATTGTTCTCCCACAATGGTGATTGTTGTAGGTAGATCTTTGCAGCACGTTATCAGCTCCTGTCTTTTTCGCATCTGTGACATGACAAATATTAGTGAATGTGCAACTGTAAATCATGACATTGTCTATTATTTTGTTCTATTTTGACATGGCAATAAACATAAAGTACTTACGAGTCTTCCGTTGATGATAATAGCATGAGCTCTGTTTTGATAAAATCAAGCTTCCAATGTTCTTCCACCTCAGCCATAGTAAAATATTTCTCATTGTAGATAATGCTTATCTCCATTCGGTTTGTGTGACCATTTAGTTCAAAGTCTTGATCCAGTGGTAGCCATGTACCTTCAATTTTCTTGTATCTCTGGTAGCTAAATGTGAGACTGAGCATTTGCTTTTCGATATGATAACGAAAGATCATTGAGGACTTTTTAATCCTGCATTCTATGTCATTATTTGTTTTACTATCCCAGCCTTGATCCATGAGATCTGACAAAGTCTCATATGATAAATCCTTAATAAAGTTGGTGTCCTACGAACACTAGCACTCGAGAAAAAATCAACAAATATATGTAATGAGATAAACCAACCTAGGTGAACAATTTTTGAGCCTGTGCTTATCTTCATAGCATTTCTAATATCAATTAGTAGCTTGCATCTGAAGGATTCAGAAACAATGCTGTCAGGAGTAGGCCACTCATCACTTTGAAAACTAGGCAATGGAATTGCTTCGAGCTTGCCAAAACCTCCATCTGTTTGTGGCGTATAAAGATTCATAAAAATAGATACCACAATCTGCAAGTTCCTTTGGATTTCTTCCTCTGTATTGCAGCTTTCCAACATCAGAGTGAATCACGTCTAATATTCCTGCAAGTGATTGTGCGGGCTCCCATTCACTTATGCATGATGGATATAAATCTGAAAGAAAAAAATAATGTTAAAGCATTTAAATCATAATCTAAAGAGCATCAATAAAGAAAATCACCTATGATTGCCCTAGAGTGCATATGTTTTGATATACTTACAATTACATTTTTTATGATTATGAGGATTGATATCATGTACTTTGATTTCTGAATGCATATATACATGTTGTACTAAGACTTCTGATATAGATTGACCTCCCGGGGTAGTCTTAAACTCAAAATTTTTGCTTTCCAATAAGATTTGTAAGTCATTTTTGCTCTTTTCTTTTGTCGAAAATTGCCCTTTGATGATGGATACAGCAATACCCATGAGTTCTTCATATATCTTGTTGGCTTCCAGTTATCAGCTTCATCTTTTTCATTGTAAAGAATCACATCATCGATTGTAGATCTGGGTCTCCTTGCCATTGCTATTTTCAAAGCTTGGGCGCCAAAAATCTCTCTGATATGATACTTAATTTCAATTTTTCGTATCACATTTAATCTAATGTGAATGCCAACATAGTCACAGTTATTGCGTATACCATATTTTATGTAACTGTACATACTATATTTCTATAACTGTAACTAGTATAGTTAGAAAATTTCATTATACTAACTAGCATAGTCAAGTAAATTTAACTTGAGGTATTGACGTCGAGCAGATTAGCACGTGTCGAGCAGGAAGAAGAAACCAATGGGATACGTCCATGTTGTCCTGACACAAATTTTAAAGTTTTCTATATTGCATTTTTATTTTTTAATTAATTTGAACTACGTTACGTAGATTTCAAATCTGTGCATTTTGATTGGGCCTGGTGATGGTCGAAACTAAAGAAAATCAATTATCTGTTATAAAACCAAGTGGTTTGATAATTATAAAAGTCATTGTAAAAGGCTTGGCTTGAATGTGAACAGTGATATCCTTCAATTCTCCAACGGGCTTTCATCGCGTCGAATTTGCTAACTTGATATTTCGCTGTGTTGGTTGAATGTCAATCAGCCCCAAAGCATGAGTTGTGTCTTCTTTTATTATGTTCATGCTTGAACTAGAGTCTATCGGCACATTTTCAAATAAGCAACCAGCAATGGTAACATCAATTTCAGGTGCGCCGAGATATCCTAAATCAATAGACAATGCACCAGCATCTGGCAAAGAAACTCTTTTCTTCTTTTTAGAGGCAGAAAGACCTTTCAATTGCTTACGGTAATAAGTGTTGTCTGCCAACAATTGCTCAAAAGTGATGTTTGGACGAAGAGATCCAATATCAGTCATTATATCATAGCCTTTCGTCTTTGATTTCGAGATTGGCTTGTCAATAATGGCATTAGACAATTTGATCTTTGGTATTTCATCGTCCCCTTCCTCGAACGTGACCACCTTTCTACAGCAGCTGCCTGTAGTTCAGTATTGATAATTTCTTTCGCTTCTGCTGAGATGTCTTTTGCAAATAATTTTGTAGCATTACGGTCATAGTCGGAGTCATCTTTATGATCTTCTATGGTTGTAGATTTGTTCATTGACTTGCTCGAAGATTTCTTCTTCGAAGAGTTTCTACGCTTTGTTGAAGATTTCGGTTCGGGTTTCAAAGAGCTTTTGCTTCTTATGGTGACTTTGAATAGCTTTTCTATGTGACTTGGCCAGGACTGGTCTTCTGTCTTCGCCAATTTTCCTTCAATAGTATCAATCCTTTGCACAACAACATCAATCGAAGACTTTGCTTTCGAGTCTGCAGCAGTTGGTGTTGCTACATACTGGTACTTAGGTTGTGACTTCTGCAGCTAAGGGCAGTCTAGATACTTGTGGCCAGGCTCCCTACAGTTCAAACATAACAATACATATCCAATCGGCTTTCGTGGCTGAAGACAGTCAGGTGAAAAGTGTCCTGGCTCTCCATAGTTGTAACAGTTGCCTGACACTAGTTTAGTCGTGGTTTGTGACTTCATTGCTGGTCCAACAAATTCAAGAGGATTGTGTCTTTTTGGTGCGAACTTTGGTCTATCCTACTGAGCTTGTGCTGCAATACCTTGAACATAATTAGTAGTCACATCATTCTAAAAAATAAAGATTACCTCCTGGGCAGGATCTTCGATATACTTTACATTCACAGTTGTGCAGTCTTTCTTAGAATGTCCAAAAGTTCCGCATTTCGTACACCACATTCCCGAGTTGGAAGAAGAAGCTTTTGGTCTTTTGTTTGCAACTTCAGATATCTACACTTTCAAATCATTAAATTTTTTATTAAGATCAGCCATATTACTCTTCCAAAGCTTTTCAACTTTAGAAGTTGACGACTTATCCTTGATAGTGTTCGTGTCGTCCTTCCGTTTGGATCGACATTTACTTCTTTTATCTCCTTTATCAGCTTCTGATTCCGATGAATCACTTCTTTCAGACTCCGAGCTTGAAGAACTGGAACTTGATTCAATATCTGAATCATCTTCGCTATCACTAGAGTCGGTCTTAGACTTACGAGATCTTTTAGTTGAGCATCACTTTTGTGCTAGTTTCGAGGTCTCAAAGTTCTCATCACTAGCTATTACTGTTGATAAGGAAGTCATGTCCCCTTGTCTGCAATATCGATCAATCCTTGGTGGTAAACCAACCAAAAACCATTTGATCTGCATAGCAATTTTCCTATAAGATTCTTGACCTTTCGTGTATATTTTCAAAGGGATTCTTTAGTTTTCTTCTAAACATTGTCAGACATCCGAGAATTCTAGATTTATAACCGATTTCTCTGAATTGATTCAGAAACACATCTTTCAGTAGTAACCAGGTTCCTACACGGCCTGGTTCAACTTGACTGTACCATATGCGTGCCTGCTTTTTCTGTAGACCGAAAAAAATTTGCAGTTTGTCTACGTCAGTTCCTTCATTATTTTCATTAGCAATAGACTCAAATTGCGAGACATAGCTATCTGCATCATCTGAAGTAGTTCCTTGATTTTTAAAATGAAAGTGAAACGTGGAGCAGGACCTGGAGCTCCATATCGAAGCTGATTAAGAGTTCGAGTAGTTGGACAGTGATCTCGTCGAGATTTTTTCGACTCGCACTCTCTCTCTGTCTTCGTAAAAATTCCTCTCTAAGCTTACGGTATCGTTCTAATCGGGATTCTCTATCTGACATACACTAGGAAGATGGAAGTGTCAATTTTTCTTTTAACTTTCTTAAGCTATCCCCAACAATGGCGCCAAAAATTGGTATATGTCGTACTATACCAACAAGGTTAATATAGATTTTTCAGTAAATAATGTCGAACCCCAAGAGGATAGCGTTTGAAAGTTATGTATTTGGTACAATTATGACTTGTCGCGAGTGAAGTGGATTCGAGAGTTATTCTGGTTGTCAACAGACATTTAGGAAGTAACCAATATTACTTGTGTTGGGGGTGAGTAGTGTTAATAATTCCATAACAACAGTCTTGCCTCTATCAAATCGACGCGTGGCAATGTTAAAATCCAGCTCTCTAGAATTTTCTCTAGAGATTTGCCACGTGTGGCAAATCTCCAAAAATACATGTCACATAATATATGTCAAAGATGAGACGGTTAAATAACAGGCGTGCGTGGCACTTCCACGCGTGGCTGTCCCATGTCAAAAAATTTGGTACTCATTTCTCAAATTCTGGTTTTAAAAAAATTTGCGCGGCACTGCCACGCATCGCAGTACCACACAAAAAAAAAAATGTCGGACTCCACCTCCAGCCTGGATTTGACCAGTAGGGTCCTCGGAGAATTTTTGACGTGGATATGCCACGCGTGGTAGAGCCACGCAAAGAAAAATGTCAAAATGTCAGTTAAAGTATCAGGTTCACGTGGCAAGCGTCACGTGGCCAAACGCCCATACGTGTAGTTGTGGTAAGAGCTAAAATTCAGCAAGATCAGATCATTAGAAGGCTATAACTTTTTAAATAGAGTTGCATGTGAGGAAATGGGATTGCATGGGGCTAATTTTCGGCCTTCTACAATCCCAATTTTTTGAAATCTTTGCTCTAACTTCAGGGACAAGTTCCAAAGACTATAATTGATCCACTTACAAGGAAGGTATACAAGGTGTTCCATGATAGTATGCAACCAAATTAAGAAGTCTTATTGGTAATGTCACTTTTGGTCTTGGGGAGGATTTTGTATGATTATGTCAGTTATCACCTGTTTTAGATCATTCAAGATGGCTGAAGAAGTTGCAAATCCTGCGGTTAGCAGTATTCTATAAACTTAATTCTTGGACTTCCTTGATTGACTGGAGGCCATGATGGATGTTGGTGTAGTCTAGGTAATACGTGTACTTATTCTTGCAAACTAGGTATTGTGGGTCGAGTTGATGTTAACTCATAAGAGTAGTTAATGTTTTATGTAGGGTTAATGTTAGAGGTGTACTATGTGTGTGCACACTTGATTTAATTTGCACCAATGAATATTCCATGTCATATGGACCATTCCTTCTCAGTTGTCAATATTTTATAGGTACTTTTGTCGTCATTAACACTAATTATAATTAGTCATGAAGAGTCCCTTTTGGAATTCAAAAAGGGCCCTAATGCTCGACTCTTAAATTAACTATCATTATGAGGAGTTGGGGCCTCATGGTAGTGGTGCTGTAAGTATAACCATTGGGCCCTCATTAGCGTATGCTTGATTTTGGTTATAGTAGTTACATGCTGCCGGTGTGACTTTCTCTCTCGTATTGAGTGATTGATCCATAGCTTGGGGACTAGATCCGATCGATCTAGGTTTGATTCGGTTGGTTTATTCACCATTCGATTCCCTCTTGTTTCTTTGTTGCAGTTTGCCTAGTCTTCAAATCTCTGGTGAGAACTTGAGGAGAGAGATAGAGAGAGAGAGAGAGAGAGAGAGATCCCTCCCTCCCTCCAGCGTAGAAGTTAACCACACTCTAAGGTGAAATCTTTCCAACACTTTAAAAAAAAAAAAAAACCAGCGGCTTTAAATCCCTCCCCTTCACCCCAAGTGCCTTTAGATGAATTATTCTTTGGAAAGAAGCACAGCGTCTTGAAATATTGTAGGTAGCTATTTCTTTGGAAGACTTCTACTCTGAATAATGTTATGAAATGCAAAGCACATTCGGCTGGTAATCAACTCATTGTTGTGATACGTAAAGTTTCATCTTTACTGGGAGAAAGTAATTAGCACTTTTATAGTACACAATGTTACTTACAGACAGGATATTTATCATAGCACACCTATAACTCAATACTACTAAGTGCATCATGATTAATGCTTTATAAGTCACAAGATGTGATACATAAGCACATTAGGCTTCTTCACAAGTCTGAATTTTAAAATTCTGGTGGCCAAGGTAAGCATTTTATGAATTAACACTGGCATCGACTTATTCACTGTCCTGATCTGTTATATTTTTTTCAGCACTACCTCCAAGCCTCCAAGGTAGGAATACCCTGAATTATTCCAAAGACGAATACTACCTTCTCCAACCACCATATAGCATAGCAATGTGCTATTGAGTATCACTGTGATCAGCTCTGAATCAAAGGCAGGCCAACAGCAATTACAACAAGTGTACCAGGAATACCAAATTTCAAATGATTCCAGAAGGAAAGGTTATATCGAAAGGATGGTGCACGTCTTGCCTGCTCACTGACAATCAAGTTGGCCGCAGAACCAAGCAACGTTAAGTTACCAGCAACAGTGCTTACCCAAGCCAAAATCAGCCATGCCTTGGTGACACTGGCTCCAGGCGTTGCTTGTGCTGATGCTGCTATCCTCATGCCTAGTAAGAGGACTGCAAATAAGGCAAGTAGTTATGGTCATGACAAAAATCATCAAAATTAAGCAGTGATAGGATTTTATACATTGAAAAGTAAACAAGTGTTAAAAACAGCAGTGGTAAGTATTAATAAATTGCAAAAAGGTACAATTCGTTTCATAGTTGTGTCACCTTAACAAACTTTCCACTGGGAATCCACAAGTAGCTAAGTAGCTGTTTGGCTTAATAGAAAAGAAAAACCCTTTCCAAAAGGGGGGAATAAAGTATAGATGCAGAGTAATTTTGGAAGCAAAAGGATGAGCACGTAAGGACGTTTTCAACCAGGAAATTGCAACAAAAATTTCACGCTTATCCATTGCTGCAATGTTTTACACAGTAGGACAACTATAGACCCTTGCTGCATTGATCTACCGTTTACACCATAGAGGGAAAAGCATTGGAATGAGTTTATTAGTGCAGTTTTATGTCAGCTTTGCACATTGTTACAGATTTTGATTAGTTTTCACCTGTTGGAACATTTGATGCGACATTCGAGAGCAAAATCACTACAAGGGACAGCACCGTTAATCCCTTGACTGTATTAATTCTTGAATGAGGCTCAACAGTATTCCAAAATTGCCCAGGTGCACCTGTCCTGTTGAATCCATCCACCGTGATGAACATCCCAGAAAAGAACACCAAAAGAGAATAAGAGACCTGCAGAGGTTATTTCATTGAGACTTCAAAATCTAGATAGTGTAACTTTGCATTAACTATTTCCAAATTGTCTAATGCAGTGCATTATATAAATTCACCACAGGAAAGTTGATTAATGGTTCTTGCTGATATTCTAGTAGCTTCCATTAATAAAGAAACCCAATACATATAGCAGCATTGAAATTATGCGTATACTCTTCGAGATCATGTGAAGTGCCCCACAAACTATCGGGTAAAACATTATACAGATTAGCAAGCATCTAAAGAACTTTTTAAGCTTTCATAATCATTTCCAAAAACTCTTTAAGCTTTCATGATCGTATTTGCAAGATATGAATATCTTGTCAAAAAATCACCAGATAAAATTTTCTTTCTAATCATACACTTTAAATTGGTGATGAATCACTTCAGCAACAAATATCACAAGTAGTCCTTAAGCTCACAAAACTGTGAAACTCTCTCAACATCCTAAAGAGAAGCCGTATTATAGCTATGCTGATACCTGATCAAGGATAGGGCCAGCATCTGAAAAATCCAATACCATAAGAACAACTGCTCCAGTGATGGCGGTCCATGTCAAATTTAGTCCAGAAAGTAGAGCTGCCAGCATGCCAACAGTGACTAGGTAGACACAAATTTTCCAAATTCTCTTCCTCAACTTTTGTCGAGGGCCCATCTCAGTATCATTATCATCCGCATCTTGTATCAAAGTGTGATTAATCGAAGCAGATATAGCTAGACTTGCAGCAGTCAAGCTTCTGTTTGAACTACGTGATCCAAACTGACTCGGTCTGGAAAATGAAGGCCTAAGTTCCAGGCTCAAGCGATCACTTAACTCTACAAACGAATGCCTGCTAGGCCCAATTTCGTCTACTTCTGATACGCCCTCCCTTCTATTTGAAGTTTCAACAATCTTGTTGTCAAGGTCAATAAAAGCAGATTCTATAGGCAAAACCTTTGCCCTGTTTGATGCATTCGCTGGATCTGCTCGTTTTGACAAAATATTTTCATGTTTCCTGTCGTGCACTACTGCATTATCAAACATGCGGTTACCAGATGATTGCTTTTGAGTTGGTTCTGTTTCAACCATGTCCGAAGGATCTCTAGCTGCCACTTCAGACTCATACGTCATATTCTGATCAGATCCAGAAGGTAAATTACTGATAGGCAAAGAATCTGGCAACTGTTGCTTCACCTTGTTCTGATCTGCAAGTCCAATTTCCTTTTCTTCCTCCACAATCTTGCTAGCAGACAGTTGTTTCCAGTACATTAGCACAAGGCCGACTGTATTCACGACGAGGCCTACTACAACAGCAGCTAGAATTCCAAGCAAGAACTTCCCGAATGATATTCTACTTTGTACAGCAATAATGAGATTCTGAGGGTTTCCAATTGGAGTGGCTGCTGATCCAATATTGGCACTACTCGCCAATGCCATGAGAAATGGTTCGGGATGAAGGTTTTTTTGCTTGCAAATTTTCAAAAGAAACTCAGTAAAAATGACACAAGTAGTGTCATTTGTGAAAAAGGCGCTGGAGATGGCTGAGAGAAGGCACACCCGACATAAAAGATCTTTGCCTCCATAGCTTTTCCATGAAAGGATAGAACCCAAATGTTTGAAAAGATCAGCCCGCTGCAGGTAGACGCTGACTACCATTGTGCCAAAAAGCAGTCCTAAAATCGGCAAATCTACAGCTGCAAAGGCTTCCTTGGGTGAGAGGACTTGAAAGACGACCATGAGAGCTCCCCCAACAAGCGACCCTGCTGTTCTTCCAATTGGAAGAAAGGGAACCTTCGGGAAAACTGCCATGATCCAGAAAATTGTAAAAGCAATGCATCCAAGAACAACCTTGGGAGTAGATGCCCAGGCCATTTGGTCTAAATTTTGAATATAGAAATCGTCCGGTACTGATTTGTTTGCCTTGCTCAGTAAAGAATACTTGCTAATTCTTTGCTGAAATCCTGCAATAAAACAGGACAGCGGTGAACCACAACAGCAACTAAATTGATAAGAAAATTCCAGTCTACACCCATGATTAGCCGCGTGAAATATGACGACTCTTCAAAGCTCAAAAGTATATCTGTATCATCAATCAAACTTACACGGGCAAACGATTGCTAAATCTCTTCCAAAAACATCTCAATGGTAGATTCTTGATTCCGTTTTTGCCTCTGATGCTCTACTTCGTTAGTACTATATTTATTACGAAATCTGACTGGCCACTTCAACGTCATTAGGAACTAAACAAAAATACTCTAATTAACTTATACTCTGAAAAATAAGGTTTTGGATTCTAGAATCCCGAATCCGAAAAGCTACGTGATTACTGTCGTCTTTGAAAACAGTATCACGGACGGAATCTGCTTACAATAATTAAGATGGCATTTTCCAAGTAAGGTGAAAAGATGCAGGGGACGGTTGATTCCGGTTCCAGTTACTGCACCTCCAAGTTTTAGAGTTTAGAGCTAAAAAAATTTTTTAGCTGTCTTTAACTCTTTATATGCAAAAGGATCGTCCGTCTGCTTACAAACACAGAAAGGAATATCCTCAGACTATAAGAAAAATCAGAAATAATTACGCCATACAACTCTTTCCATCTCTATAAATTTCATGCAAGAAAATTATATCACAAAAGCGATCGATGCAGGAAGGTGCTGTGAATAGCACATGCTCTAAGGTGACTTTTAGATAATCCGTATCTAGAGAATTTTTTTCTTTACCGGTGGATTTCTGCTGTTATGATTTTACTTGCAAGAACAATTTTGGTATTGAGTACGTAGATTCCGTAAATTTGACGCTTTTACGATTATGACGGCTTCAAGTGCTCCATACAAATCTCATTTACAAACCCATTGGTCTAAATATATGTCACGTTTATCTATAACTCATTATAATGAACGAGTAATAGCATAAACAAAAGGATTTCGTCCTCTATGTTCAACAAACCTTCAGTATCCTTAAATCAAAACAACGACCAATTTTTGTACGTCTTTACGATCCAAAACCACTCACATCCACACCCAAAAAATGTCTCGTGAAACAGCATGATCCGTACAAGAAAGGCATCTACAGGCACACTATCACATGAACCAGAAGAAGATCACGCTATCACAGCAATGATTGACGAGAAATCTCTTCACAGTTCACACAAGTGCTTACGCAGAAGGTGGGTAAAGACTCAATGCAAATCTGCTTTGGAGGCATGCAGGTAACCAGTGACGCCAGAGCAGACCACGGAGGCTCTGGCAGTTGCAACAGGTCTTTTCAGCTCCCAGCTTTCTGTGATCTGCCATCGCTAGCTTTCTCCTATATAACGCTGAGACGAGGAGCGAGGAAAAAATGAGAGAGAGAGAGAGAGTGCATGCATGCAGTGTCGGAAAGATGAACGCTAATGGTACCAGAGATACTTAGGGTTAGGGTTCTGAGAAACTTTTGCAGCCCTTATAAGTTATAAGAGGGCGAGAGAGAGAGAGAGCGTTTGATATTGCAAGTTACTTAGGGTTAGGGTTTCAAAACATCTAGAATTTAAAGGCCCACGTAGGCTGAATTAGACCCTTTTTTTTCTTAATGAAATTGTGAACGTGAGCGAGTCTATTTGGATAGAGTGTAGTTTGGGAGGGAAGGGGTTGATACACTATAAAATTTTTGGTGATTTTTTGAAGCTTTAGAAAATGCAAGAGGATAACTTAAAAAAGAGATTTCGAGACCAGATTGGTATAAAATAGTAAAGGATTCATTTGTGCCCTTGTCTTTTGAAGTGCATTAAATATAGGGAAAGGCCCCATAGCACTGGTCTTCCCTGGCATATTTATTGGCACTGTTTTTCTTATACTTTTGTTTTTTGAAGGCCTTAGACCTTGTACCTACCTACTAGGCACCTGTTTGACTTTTCAAAAATAGTATCTAATATTTTATAGATTTGTAAGAAGGAAGTTTGAAGGCCTTAATTAGACATTGTACTTACTGTCACACTGTTTGACCTTTCAGAAATAGAAGTTGATACTTTATAGATTCGTAAGGTATTTATGACTCCTATTTTAAAACAACAATTTCAGGTGAGCTATTCTCATTCAATGGTCTCTCATATCCAAGGGTTGAGTTACTTGGCATCCAAAGTTTCTTTTGTCCAGGTTCAAACCTTCAAACCTCCTCCTTGGAAACCAAGATGCATTTAATGGTCTCTCCAAATTCAAAGCAAACTACTTGCATATAATAGTGATTATGGCTGGAGGTCATACAAATGTCGTGTAACGATAAAGGATTGTGAGGGCGCTAAAATGGTTCAGCCTAACAACCTCACCATCTTTTATGACATTATCTATCCCTGTATTTGAAATGCGAATTCAAACATACAAATCTAGGAGTGGTCAAATTATTATTTTTTTCTTTTAAATACAACGAGATTAACTTCTCAAAGGTGATTGATATTTAACTTTGAAACATACACGACACATGAAAATTATAAATAAGAAAAACCTTCCAACATGAAAGGTTTGTATGCACACCAAATTCCAAGCTTTTGAGAGTTTAATGAATTTTGGTATTCTCAACTCATGGGATCGGAGAGAATTATTGAGTCGAACTTAAGCATGATACACCAACCCACCACATATGGGATGAGGGGTACTTTACACCATCATATCATGAACCTAGCATAGACTTTTTTGGGTATCAATAAAGGCTGTTATGTCATTGGCAATGCAAGTTACATGGTAACCTAACATTGATGTGGCAAAATATATTAAGACGAAAAAAAAAACATCAAAATGCAATTATGTCATGGAACAAGCTCAACCCATCTTCTTCCACTATATGCAAAAGAAAGAAAATTAGAATTAGAAGCCGAAAATTCGACCAAGAAATTTAAATGTACTAGGGGGCCTTTTGTACCTATCTTCATGTACAACTTTCTTTTCTTTAGACTACTTTTGTTTGGAATCTTTGTCCACATGCATCTATATATACTAAAAGAAATTGGGTTTTCGGGTAGCATGAGCCCAGAAACCCAATTTTTTTTCCACTAAAAAAAGAGGCCTCGGGAAGGGGCAAGCCAAGGGCACGGGCAGGGGAAGGGATGATGGAGATGGGGGGAGGGCGGGGGGGGGGGGGGGGGGGAGGGGGGGGGGGGGGGGGGGGCGGGTCGGGCGGGTTGCTGGCTGCCCACCTTTATATTTTGAATTTGCTCGCCCGCGCGGGCAAGCATACTAGTATTATTCTAAAAGTTTTCCTCCTTGGGTGTTAAAACTCCCATTTCGATGTTTACATGAGAGTTTTGATTGTACAGTCAAATCCTTGGAAATACAAGTACATTTCACTTTAGACATAATTAAGATGCTATTTTAAAAGACCGCGAGCAACTTTGTCACGCATGTTGCATAATGCAAGAAGAAGAAAAAGTCTTCAAACTAAAAATAGATCAAAGGAAAATGCATTTTCCAAATCAAACCCACCTTAAAGAAAATCTACATTATAACTTACCCATATCATGGCAAAGCTAAAAACTAGCATTTGGTAGTACGAAAAGCTAAATGAGAGAGAGAGAGAGAGAGAGAGAGAGAGAGAGAGAGAGAGAGAGAGAGAGAGAGAGAGAGAGAGAGAGAGAGAGAGAGAGAGAGAGAGAGAGAGAGAGAGGCCATTGACACACATACAACATTGCATTTTGAGAGGCCTCCTTTCAAAGTCACATATATAGATATCAAGATGGCATTGACATAGATATAAGGTAAAATTGAAGGCAAAACATGATTGCCACTCTAGTCATGTAGGTGTTATTTCCAAATCCAAATAGTTTTTTTCTTTTTTTGCCTCACCAGCTACTTATCAAGGTTACTCAAGAAAGTCTACAAAATAGCCAAAAAAGATGAAGAAGGTTTAAATTCATTATGTTTGGGGCCAAGCCCCAATATGCAAGGTAGGTCTATAGTTGTTCCAATGCATGTCAACTTAAGCTTTGCCATGATTGGCATAAGAAACTCTAATGATTCTCTCAAAGGTGGAGTGTTTTTTTTTAGATGAGGAAGTTTAAATAAAAAATACATTTTCTTAAAATCATGTTATAAAGCAATAGTTTTCTTGTAATTTTACAATGTGCACAATTTAGATCTCACGATATTTTAGATTACATTGTTATCCATGTTTGTTATTAAGAAGTTGACTTTGAGCTCCTTAACTCAAACTAGCATAATATTCATGACATATACTTGTAATGATGGGCACTAGGCCCAATACGACATCCTTGAATGGCATACAACAAGAAGTATTTCGGCCCAAAGGACAAGCAATAAAGTCTTTATAACCCCAAAGAACAATGTCTTTGTGGCCTGGAACAACCGGCTGATTGAAATCTAGCTGGAGCACATGGTCAATCTCTTTGAATGCAATGACACTTGTTTTGGGACTGTGATCTAAAAAATAATAACCTTTCTTTGTATTTATTTTATTATCTAATTTTAGCCTTCTTTTAATAAGTCAATATCCGAATTATTTAAAATAAACGTACTTTGACAATGATTCAATATAGTTATAGTTTTCTTACAAACTTAGTACAATCATCATAATAAAATTTGAAACAACAATTGAAAACAATACATGACTTTTTAGGATACAAAATCCATAAAAATACAAAATTATGGCTCAAAAATAGTTTTACATATATAAAATTAAAAATAAGTTTCCCAAATAATTTCCATCCACTAATGCCTCTCAATTTGGAACTTGACATATTATCACACAAATTCAGTTAATGAAGTTGAAGACATGTCTTCTTCATCAGAATCAACTAGAATATCTTCTTCTAAATCAACATCTAATGTTGACAAGGAATCTTGTAAATCGACTTTTTTTCTATTGGTGACGAGTTGAGGATGATGGTTGTCCTATTGACCCAAGAATTTTTTTTTAAAAATCGATATAGTTGACTTTCATAAATCAATTAGTGATTGTCAACTCAAAACTTGAAGCTAAAGTATTTACATCTTCTAAATTTAAATCATCAACCCATAGTTGAATTTTTGGCGATCATTTTCTCTTGTCCTTTGAATCTAAGTAATACATTTCTAACTCATACTTTTTATAGAGGCACTAGTTAATGTGGTGCACAACCACCAACAGACATACCTGTAGTACTTTTGTCTAGTTATTATTATGAATGAATCCAAGCACTTATGCAATCTAAAATGGAAGTCCTTTGTATTCAGAAGCCAACAATGCAACAAAGCTCCTATTTCAAATTTTATTAAGAGCACCAGTCTATTTTGATAGCTTGTACAATTTGTCTATTTTTTCTTGAGCTCAAATAAATCTCACATTCCTTGCCTTGCCTTGCACAAGTTGCAAAAAGTCTCACATTCCCTGCCTTGTACAAGGTGCAAAAAGTCATTATCTTGTGGAGCATTTAGAAGTTTGGTAGCTACCATTGGAGCTCCTAATTTGAAAGGTCATTGAAACTCTTGAGTTGAAGATTCATCTACAAGTTTGAGCAAACTAATTTTTTGTTCTTCAAAAAAGTTCATTTACCAATGCCAATCAATTTCATCAAAATTTGATAAGCTTCTTGTGTGATTCCAAAAAACTTATTGAGGCAAATGGATCAACCTCACGTTGTTCCCTTTGAGACTTTAGTTCTTCTAGCATGGAATATAAAGAGAACAATGCTGCAATCTTGACTTGAGTAGAAGACATAAAGTGAAAATGAAGCTCCTTCAAGTGGTAACCATGAAACCAAACTTGAATATTGTTTGCCCCACAACAATGTAATCCCAATTTCATTACTACTTAATTTTAGACTAATGTTGAAAGCTAATGTCATTAATAATAGCTATGTAACACTCTCTCATTAGGTGTCTTAATGGAATCTCTAGAATCATATGTACATCACATCAACAAAACAATTGGTTTTGGTGCATGACTTTTTAACAATGTTTTGAAGCACTTATAAAGAAAATGTGTTCTTGTGTTCCATTGATCTTCTGTTTTTGGTGAATAGTGGCTTGTCGAGTGGCTTGGTCAACAAATCTGCAGTCATATCTTCTGATTTTATGAATTCAACACTCAACTCTCCTTTCGAGATCAGATCTCAAATGTGATGGTACTTCAAAGGTATATGTTTGGTTTTTGAGTGGAAAATTGAATCCTAGGCCAAGTATATCGCACTCTGAAAATCCATCTTCATGATCAAAGGGGTTGGATTTGGTATTGCAATCCCTTCCAGCATCATCTGTAACCACATCACCTCGTTTGCCACCTTCTATGCTGCGACGTATCCAGCTTTGCATGAGCATTGTGCCATGAGTGTCTGCTTCTTGTAGGTCCAGCTGATTGCAACTCCACATGCTATCGAACATCCACCTGTCACGAACTTGCTCTCATCTTTGCAGCTCGCCCAGCTTGTATCATTGTAGTGTTGAGCAATAAATTCCTTCTCTCTTTCGTAGATCAGTCCCAAATTGTGGGTGCCTTTCAGATATTGCAGTATTCGTTTTGCCATCAGCCAATGTTGCATCCCAAGATTGGAGGAGAATTGACTAAGTGAGTAGACAGAGAATGCTAAGTTGGGTCTTTTACAAACTGTGAAGTACATCAAACTACCGATCAGATTCTGATATGGTATGTTCTCCATCTCCTGTCTCTCCTTATCTATGTTTGGGCAATCCTGCTTCGACAATTTGGCTCCGGCTATCAATGATGTTGTCTTTTCTTTGCAGTCGATCATTCTATACTGCTTTAACACCTTTTCAACGTATTCTGACTGATTCAGATGCATGACTACGTACCGTGCTTTGTACCTTCTGACAAGTCGATCTTTGTACCGTTGGCGACAAGTCGAGCTTTGTATCTTCTGACACTTTCATGTAATTTCAGCTTTCTTTTGTATGCCCATTTGCAATCGACTTTCTTCTTTCCTTCAAGAAGTGGCTCAAGTGTCCACGCTTGATTCTGTTTCATCGATTCGATCTTCTCTGGAATTGCTTGCTTTCAAAATTCTCCCTCTGGATTCTAGATAGCTTCTAGATATGTCATTCGTTCTTCAGCGTAGATATAGAATTCAACATTTGCTTCTTCACTCCACTATAGATTGTCGATGAATCGATCAGGGGGTCTTCTCATTCTTGTCGACCTTCTTGGTTCGATTTGTCACTGTTGGTGTGTTTGTTCTTCGAATTCTTCTACAGGTTGGTCTTTTGCTTTCTTCGTTGGAGTTCTTGGTTCGACATTTTGAGTTGATGTCTGGCCTTGATCTCCTTCTTCAATCGGTAGTATTGTGAAGATTTTGTGGCACTTTGATTCTTTGACTTCTAGAAACATTGATTCATCAAATCTATTTGAGGTTGGATTGTAGAGTCGATAGATTTGTGAGCCGTTTGAAAAAACAACCATTACTAGCTATAGAGTTCCGATGCCTTTGACATTGTCTCTGCTCCCATCACCCAGTAACATTGTTCTTGTGTTGTCGAGTGTTCTGTAGTTAATCAAGACATTTTTACTGCAAATTATGTGCGATGTAGCTCTTGAGTCGGCCACTATATCGTAGTCGTGCTCCGTGGTTGACTCTTCATCGACTAACATGAAGACATTGTCGCTCTTCTCAACATCATTCGATGATTCTACAACATTTGTTTTCTCTCTTTTGTGTCTTCCTTTTGGGTTGTGCCAACATTCATATGTTGAATGCCCTTTCTTCTTGTCCTGTGTGCAAGGTATTGTATGGTTGAACCAGCATATGTGTCTGCTGTGTTTTCCAATTTGTGATAGTGATCACAGGTACAGGTTTCTTTGTTGTAGTTGCCTCTTTTTGAAGACTTTGTTAGAGTCTTATCGATCATAGCTTTGTTTTTGTATTTCCTCTTTTCTCTTTATCAGTCCTTCAGAACCTAGTTCTACACTGGAAGGAATTATATGAATCTTAATCCAATTGTCTCGTATATAAGAAATTTCTAAAAAGTAGAGATTTAAAAAGAGAATTAGCTTTTAAGGGCTTCTGATTTGGAATTTATGAGATACCATTTAGGGATCTAGATCTATATATCATAACCTCTCCAAATACCTTAAACAAGTTTAACCAATGGTTTCCACTGTTAGCATTACTGTTAATGTAAATACTAACCACCGATCTACAGATCATTCTCACACGAGAATTTTCTCTTTGAAAGGTGATTAAAAATTTGCTTCACTTTGTTTGAAAAAACAGGTTTGATTTCAAGTTTTAATTTCAAGTTTCTTTATATAGGATTTTAGAGCATTGTCTAAGCTTTGCTCTGATCTATATGGCAGGTCATTTGGACTAGTATCTATAGAGCTATGACAAATCTTGATTTCTAGCTCTAGTTTTGCTAGCTTTCTTGCAAAAATTTAGGTATGTTCTGTTGTTAATTCGACCTATCAAATGACTTTCAATCACTGATCTGATCCTTAGGCTGATAGAGCTTGTTGTTAGCTTTTTAGAGGTATTGAGTTTTTGTGATTTCGATCAATATTGAGGAAGTTATGATCAAGTAGACTCTACTTTTAGGGAGAGAGTTAGAATTAAAACTGTAGAATCATTGTGTTACTGTATTGTGTGTCCTATCAATAGATCAAAAAAATACTGTGGGTCCTATAAAAAAAAAACAGAAATCAGAGGCTTCAATCAAATTCAGACAATTTAAAGAGCATGTTGAGAATTAAACTGGCAAAGAATCAAAGCACTGAGGTCAGATAATGGGGGAGAATACATCTCCACTGAATTCAAGGAATATTGCCTTAACAACGACATTGAACAACAATACATTACCTCATATTCGCCTCAGTCAAATGGTCTTGCTAAGAGAGAGAACAAAACCTTAGTTGAATCGGCAAGGTGCATGTTATCACATGCAATACTTCCGAAGTCCTTCTGGGCTAAAGATGTTTCAACATCAACCTATATTTAGAATAGATGTCCTACTAAAGGTCTCTTAGACAAAACACCATTCGAAGTTGGATAGGTACCAACCTTCTTTATCAAACCTACGAGTTTTTGGATGTACAGCTTTTGCGCAGATACTTCGTGATCTTAGGAAGAAACTCAACTTTCAGAGTATCAAATGTATTTTCATCAGCTAAACTACTTCAAATCAAGCCTACAAGTTGTTCGATCCCATCGAGTCGAAGATATTCACTAGTCGGGATATCATCTTCATCGAAGATCAGTTTATCGACCTCAAAAGGAAATGCAGTCCCCATGTAGCCGACCTGTCAGATTCTCCTGACATATTAAACTTTTCAGTTCCTCAGTTGACTATTCTCATTGAAGGTCCAATCTCTTCTACTTTTGGCGAACAACAAATCAACGACGAATTAGAAGACGATGATGTTGCAGTTCAGCAACTACAGTATGATGAAAATGATCAACTTCCTCTATTATCCAAAAGATCTTCAAGAGCAAGAAAACCACCTAACCAATATATCGACGAGTCTGCAGCCTACCTTGTTTAGGAACCAATGTCTGTCCAAGAGGCACTCAGTCAGTCTGATTCAGATCTTTGGAAAGAAGCTATGGATAAAGAGTATTCATCTCTTATCAAGAACCAGACATGGACAATTGTCGAATTACCTGCTAGTAGAAACGTAGTTGATTGTAAATGAATTTTCAAAGTCAAGTACAATGCAGATGGAAGCATCAACGAGAGAAAGGCATGACTTGTCACCAGAGGATTTTCTCAGGTATACAACGTCGATTACACTGAGACCTTCAGTCTAGTAGTCAAGCATTCTTCTATTCGACTTTTGCTATCATTTGTCACTGCTGCAGATTTGATTATACATCAAATGGATATACAGACAACATATCTCAGTGGAGTTATTGAAGAAGACATTTACATGGTGCAACCTAAAGGTTATATTATCGAGGGTAAACATAATCATGTGTGTAATCTCCATAAGGCACTTTATGGCTTGAAGCAATCTGCTTGAGCATGGTTTCAAAGGATCAATACTTTCCTTATTGATCATGGCTACACACCTAGCTCTTCAGATTCAAATGTTTACTTCAAAGCAGTGCAGCAGTCTTTTATCATTATTACTTTATACGTGGATGATACATTGCTTTTCAGCAACAATACTGATCTGATAAAAGAGGCCAAGACAATGCTATCTTCCAAATTCGAAATGACCGATCTGGGCGAAGCTCATTTCTGCCTTGGTATACAAATCCACAGAGACAGAAAATAGAAGTTGGTCTACATCACACAACAAAGATACATCTACAACATGTTAGTCAGATATAATCTGATTAATTGCAAGTTAGCTCTCTCACCAATGTAACCAGGTCTCAAATTGTCCAAGGACCAGTGTCCCCAAACAATCCATGAGAAGTAGCAGATGCGTGAGTATCCTTACCATTCTATTATAGGATCTCTTATGTATGTGCACTATCATCAATATGAAATAATTTCTTACCAGCTTCACAAGGGGTGATGGAAGGTTTGCAATATGTCATGCGAAATCTCTCCAATACCTCGCGCACATACTTGTTTTAACATAACCTGATATCACTGCCAGTTTGCCACACTTCGACACCCAAGCAATAGTGCATAAGATCTAAATCTGTCATCTCAAATTTCTTGCATAAGTTGGCTTTGATAGAATGAGTGAGGTTCTCATCATTGCCCATGATAATGATATCATCAACATAAAGTACAATCAAGGCAATGCTATCTTCGTTTATAAGAACATAAAGATTTGGATCTGAATTTGTTCTTACAAATACATGAGAAAGAAAGTAATTGTCAATGCGTCCCTACCATGTGCGTGGCGCTTGCTTAAGGCCATAAAGTGCTTTGCGTAGCTTGCATACCTTATGTTCTTGTCCTTTTGCCATGAAGCCCTGCGGTTGGACCATGTAAACTTCTTCCTCTATGTCACCATTCGAAAATGTGGACTTCACATCCATTTGATGGGTCTTCCATCCAAAATGAGATGCTAAGACAATGATAAGACGTAGCGTAGTCCACTTAGCCACTGGAGCAAATGTCTCTTCATAGTCAATTCCTTTATTTTGCTCATAGCCCTTCACTACTAGGTGTGCCTTATGCCTTGCTATCGTGCCATCCGCATGAAACTTTGCTCTAAACATCCATTTGTTGTCAATGGGTTTCTTTCCAAGTGGTAGATCAACCAGTTCCCATGTATCATGCTTGTGGATGGATTCCATCTCCTCTTCCATTGCCCTTTGCCACTCTTTGTGATCCTTTTCTTCATCAAAGGTTGATGGCTCTCGACACTTCAAAATGCCACTCATTAAGGCATAGTTCACATGATAACGATCGGGAGACTTTCTTTCCCACGTTGATCTTCTCACTTCTCCTTGTGTGCTAGATCCTGATTGATTTAGCTTTGCGTCCTTCATGATCTTTTCATACCATTTTGGTATCTTAGATTCAGGTGATACACTATTTGGAGAGTATGTGTCCCAAGGAGTGTCGAAGTAATGTCTCTTACTTCCAACCAGTTTCTTCTTTATTGCTCCTATTGGCAAGTACCTTCCCCTAGGCTCTTGAATAAGTGGTGTCTTCTCATACTCGCCCTCTCGACTCTCATCTTCACATGCATCATCTTGTGGAGCATCTTCTTCATCTTCTTCCAAAATTGTGGGAAGTCTTTTGATGCTTTCACCACTTGCATGGTCTTCATCTTCATACATATGCATCTCATCAAAGATCACATCTTTGCTTATGTGAATCTTGTTCATTACAGGATCAAAACACATGTACGCCTTTGTCCTCTCATCATAACTGACAAAGATTCACTTGATTGCTTTTGCATCAAGTTTCTTTCGCTCCTCCTTTGGCACATGTACATAGGCCCTACATCCAATGACACAAACATTAGAGGAGTTCTCAATATCAAAAAGACCCTTTGTAAAGATACTTTTATTTTTTTTCTTTAGTTTCGATCGTCACCAGGCCCAATCAAAATACACAGATTTGAAATCTACGTAACGTAGTTCAAATTAACTAGAAAATGTATTTTCTTTATTGATGCTTTTTAGATTATGATTTAAATGCTTTAACATTATTTTTTTCTTTCAGATTTATATCCATCATGCATAAGTGAATGGGAGCCCGCACAATCACTTGCAGGAATATTAGACGTGATTCACTCTGATGTTGGAAAGCTGCAATACAGAGGAAGAAGTCCAAAGGAACTTGCAGATTGTGGTATCTATTTTTATGAATCTTTATATACGCCACAAACATATGGAGGTTTTGGCAAGTTTGAAGCAATTCCATTGCCTAGTTTTCAAAGTGATGAGTGGCCTACTCCTGACAGCATTGTTTCTGAATCCTTCATATGCAAGCTACTAATTGATATTAGAAATGCTATGAAGATAAGCACAGGCTCGAAATTGTTCACCTAAGTTGGTTTATCTCATTACATATATTTGTTGATTTTTTCTCGAGTGCTAGTGTTCGTAGGACACCAACTTTATTTGTTTGCAAGGATTTATCATATGAGACTTTGTCAGATCTCATGGATCAAGGCTGGGATAGTAAAACAAATAGTGACATAGAATGCAGGATTAAAAAGTCCTCAATGATCTTTCGTTATCATATCAAAAGCCAAATGCTCAGTCTCACATTTGGCTACCAAATATACAAGAAAATTGAAGGTACATGGCTACCACTGGATCAAGACTTTGAACTAAATGGTCACGCAAACCGAATGGAGATAAGCATTATCTACAATGAGGAATATTTTACTATGGTTGAGGTGGAAGAACATTGGAAGCTTGATTTTATCAGAACAGAGCTCATGCTATTATCATCAACGGAAGACTCGTAAGTACTTTATGTTTATTGCCATGTCAAAATAGAACAAAATAATAGACAATGTCATGATTCTACCCTGCAAGTACGGAGAAAGTAATAATGGTAGAAAGGGACTCTACCCTGCAAGTATGGAGAAAGTGTTTGGAGTACGCCAAAAGTCTTTTCACCATTCCAGTGGGCAAGTAGTTGGGAGTTGGTGACGAAGGGCATTTCGAAGGACGACACCAATTTGGCTTCCGATTTGGCAAAAAAGCGATAGGAGGTCCTGAAATTTTTTGGTCAGACCTTAAAGTTGACTTTTAGAAGTCTAAATTGCTCTATAAACTTGTCATTGGGCCTCATTAAGGCGCTATAGGAGCAATTTTTGGCGAAATGGTAGGATTGGGAGAATCCGTGCTTGGAGAAGCTAGTAGATTGGACGGGGTTCCCAATTACAGCATTTGGAAATTCAAAATGAAAAGTATTTTTATGGAAAAGGAGCTATGGGACATTGTCACTAGGGTGGAACAACGGCCAACTACAACTCCAGTCGATATTCGTGCATTTGACAAAAGGGCGCAAAAGGCCTTATCCTTGATAAACTTGTCAGTGAAGGATCATGTTATTGATCACATCAGTGAAGTTGTATTAGCAAGAAGCGCTTGGGATGCACTCAAAACGCAGTTTCAAATGACGAACCCCTCTCGAATGCTGTTTTTGAGGAACAAACTCATAAGTGTTCACATGAAGGAAAATGAGGGCATACGGTCCTATTTCACATGAATAAAGGAGTTACGAGACCAGTTAACAGCTACTGGTGAACCAATAAGAGATGTTGAGCTGGTTCACATAGCTATAAATGGCCTACCCAAAAATTTTCAAATGTTTGCAAGTGGCATTGCTTCAAGGGAGAGACTACCAACATTTGAAAATCTTCATGGCATCATCCTACAGGAGGAACAAAGGCGTGAAGTGGTAAAAACTCGACTTCCCACATCGGAAGATCAAGCAATGCTAGCCAAAGGGAAGCATAAATACAAGAAGCAATCCAAGAAGTCGAATGTGGAGGATGACAATCAAGGATCCACATCAGGCAAGAAGAAGAAAGGCAATTGTTTCTATTGCCAAAAGCCTGGACATTGGGCAAGAGATTGTTGCAAAAAGAAGGCGGATATTAAGAGGGGCAAAGTAAAGCAGTTGACCAATTTTATCGAAGAAGAGAATGATAGCGATAACGAAGATCAAGGCACAACATTTGTGAGAGCATTAGCATCACAACATTCCATTGATCATACACATTGGTACGTGGACTTAGGAGCAATGAGACACATGACTAGCAACAAATCATGGTTTAAAAATATGGAGCTTACTGATGATGGAGATAGAGTTGTGCAGGCAAACGACGACGAGTGCCAAATCCATGGAGTTGGTGCAGTGCCTATTCAATTTTCTGATGGACATGTTTAGGTAATTGAAAATGTATTGTATGTTCCTGGCCTTCATAAGAGTCTTATATCTGTTGGTATAATGACAGATCATAAGTTGAAGGTGGAGTTCAACGACAAGAAATGCCAGATCAAGGATGTGAAACGGGGTTTCAAGGTGATTGTTGATGGCTTTAGGGATAAAACTTGTGGTTTGTACAAGTTAAATGCTGTTGTTACGAAATGCAATGTGTTAGCATCTACATCTATATCACAAAGTGATTTATGGCATAGGCCCATGGGGCATTTGAACTTCAAAAGCTTGAGGCTACTTCGTAAGCTCAAGATGGTAACAGGTCTACCTAGTTTGGATGACAAAGAAGTTTCCATTTTCAAGGAGTGCGTGCTAGGCAAGTTACACAAGAAGAAGTTCAACAAAGAAGGAGCAACAAGGGCAAAACGAGTGCTTGAGTTGATACACTCTGACCTATGTGGGCCAATGAAGGTAATGTCTATTGGTAAAGCATTTTATTTGCTAACCTTCATTGATGATTACTCACAGAAGACCTGGATCTACATTGTTAAGCAGAAGTCTGACACATTTGGATGCTTCAAAAGCTTCAAAGCATTGGTTGAAAATCAGTCAGGTGCTAAGATCAAGGTACTCAGGGCAGATCGTGGTGGTGAGTATCGTTTCACAGACTTTACTGACTTTTGCAAGGAGCATGGCATTAAACAGGAGTTTGTGCAAGTTGATACACCTCAACAAAATGGGGTAGCTGAAAGAAAGAATCGTACCATTGTCGAAGCAGCTAGGGCAATGATGACACATATGAGAGTTACTGATTCTTTATGGGGAGAAGCTGTCAAAACTATTGTGTTCTTACAGAATAGAAGCCCTAAAGTTGCATTACATAATTGCACACCCGAGGAGGCATTCACTGGTAAGAAGCCTAAGATGGATGGGTTGCGAGTATTTGGATGCCGAGTGTATGTTCACATACCTAAGAGTGAGAGATCCAAAATGCAAGTAAAGGCCTTGAAGTGCATTTTTACAGGATATGATGAACAAACCAAGGGATATAGATGTTATGATCCAGAGGGGCTACGTGTGCACATAAGCCGTGATGTCTTATTTGATGAGATCCTCGAAGTTATTTTGAAACATCCTGCATGCAATCAAACTTAACATGCACTGACTTTTTTGAAAAAATGAAAAAAATTTCATAAATAGCCTAGTTACTAGGAAATCTGCTTTTTGATCTAGAATTTTCAAAAATAGTCTCATGCAAAAAATATATTGATTACGCATGCAATATGCATCCAGGCATGCATACAGTCTATCCATACATTTCCATCCACAGACAACCACTATACTGAATTACAAGCATGCATGCATCAGAACATTTCCAAAATTTTGTAAATTTTAATTCAAAAATTGCCAAACTTTAGACGGCCATAACTTCCTCTACAAGACACCAAATTGGTCATTATAAAGCACAATACGGAGGGAGAGGGGTTACAAGACACTTGCCACACACCCTGCCAACTAGTCTTCACACGTGCGAGTAGTAAATGGCCAAAATTCAGGTTGCAGGGCGCACTTTGGGAAGGTGGTATTATCGAAACTTCAACTCCAACCCAATAAGCATCCAATCAGAGGTTACAAGCACTCTAGAGAGGTTTATTAGAGAGGCATAGAAGCTTCTAACAGGTCCAAAAAGCAATCATAAGCTCAGATCATGCAATAAATACATTTTTGGCCTTGAACAAGCAAAACTTCAACATGATGGTGTCTAATGCTCACCTATCCAAATTTCATGTATGATGGATAAAATCAGAGGCAATCCATCATATCTTTAAGCTTGTAATGAGAACCAACAGGTTCACCCCAGACCCCCATTTGATAGGTTTTGATGCCCAAAAATACACTATTTTTTGATGTTTTGAGCCCCCTAAAGGTGTTTGATCCTAGCCAAACTTCATGACAGCCCTAGGAAAACTTCATTACACCTTCAACAACGTGCTTACCAACTATTGGCTAAGAATTTTGAGATCTACCACAAAATTAGTCCAAAAATCATCAAAAAACCGTGTTTTTTGACCAAAATTTGTGGGATAAATCCACAAATAAGTTCAATCTGATCCTAATACCTGCAAATACAATACATGAAAGCACTAAAAGCTTTGATTTTAGTCAATTATGAATTCTATACCCCATTTCTAGTCCAAAAACCCCAATTTTTGGTCCAACATCACTATCTAATCATCCTTTTGACTATTCAAACATTATGCAATCATTAGATCCAGTCATTAATGACTGTAATATAGTAATCACAATCTAGAAAACGTACTAAATTAGTACATATGATCAATTCCAAGCAAAAATTATGAAATCTAGGTGAAAATTTCACTAAAACCATAAAAAATCCTATGATTTCCATCAAAATTCATGGAGCAAATCCACAATTATGATCTTTAGACTGAAAGTACACCAAGGATCTGAGAAGCCACCTACTTGGAAATGAATTCCACCACCTAGAAGAATAAGCAAAGAGATACACCAAAAGAACTGCAAGATTCCAAGATCCTCAAGCCCCACCTCCTGGTTGATGTGATCCAAGCTCTGATACCACTATAACGATCGCCAAGTGAAGATCTTCAAGAATTCTGTCACATGCAAACCAAAAGGACACCTGTGGAGCATAAACCACCCAACTAACATGAAGAGGCTAGTCAATACCCTAACCCTTCACCCCCAAGCCACAATGAATGAATAGAAGAGAGGAGAGGAAACCTGGCTCAAGAATCCGAAATTCCAATAGGGAGATGGGCGAGTTTACATGGTAAGTATTCTCTCCAAGAGGAGAGAATATTTCCCTTAGGATCCCCATGCAACCTATATTAAGCTATTGACCACCTATTCTTGCATTAAAGCAGTCATTCACCATGCAAGTGCTCCTATGTCCAATTATAGGTCTGGGCCCCCATATGATTATTAATTACTTGTAACGACCACGTCCGGAATGACGTAGCATAACTAATAACCACATACAACTAGAGTGATCGGCTATCCACGTCAAGAACTATTCTGATTTCACACATCATGGTATTAAATTTCCATTTTGATAGCAGGCAATAGGCTCCCTAAATAGGTAGGAATTTCATTTTTGTTGCAAAATTGCCAAGGAACAATAAAGAAGCCAAGGAGCTAGTGGAAAACTAAACAAAACAAGAAAAAAAAAAAAGAACAAATACTCCTAGTTGGCCAACAAAACTATTGAAAAGCCATTAGATTAGCATTTTAGATACATTTTCATATTAAGTAGCTTCTTTAATGTCTCTTTTTGTCAACAAACCATTCACTAAGATAAGGAAAGCTATTAAAGGAAGTGTAAGTATGTAACTTTCTTTGTAATCAAAACCTTTCTCAATGGATTGATCTCTTCACCTAGATCAAAATTCGAGTAATACTTGTGTAAATAATGTAATTTTATAAAGATATGGTTACTAAGGCCATCTTGTCAAGTCAAAGTCAATCAATATTGGTAATTGTTGTTGAGAGACTAGCTAGTGAGAGATAACATCAAAGAGGGAATGAGGTAGACACTTTTAAAATTTGTTGATGAACACCTAATCTAATAACTCTCCTACTATTATTAATGAAAGATGGGGAAACCCATCAATGTACAAAAAGATGAAAATATATAGAATGATAATGCTAATGGCAAAGAGAAATTAAGTTGACAAGCTTAATAAAACCTAAAATATTAAATCAATTACTCTAAACTAACTGCTTGATGTAAATCACTAATTAGAATAGTGCCACTAATAGGAAATCTAAAGAGTCCAAGGTGCAAATGAATACCCATTGGCCCAAAAAACTTGTTAGTATATGAGAACCATTGCCAAGCATCGGTTGTGAGCCCTAAATTTGTGACAATATCATCGCAAAAGTACAATAATGTCATTAGCAATATTTATAGCAATTTCATGCACTCCCCCTCTATCATTGTATGAAATTCAAAAATATTGGTAAGTGAAATTTCTATAACGTCGCCATAGTAGCGACACTACAGCAACATTAATATAAACTGACGAGCTTTCAGCCATTCCATCGTTGCATGAAAATTATCAACTCTACTTAGGGTGGTTTCAGACTAGAGGCAAGTCATGTTCCTTAGCCCTTTGACTTGCCGCCCATTTTTTGAATTTTGGCAAGCGAGTTGATGGGCAATGGATCACCTCCTTTTTAGACTTAGCTAGCAAGTGCCAAATAAAGGTCCTCAATTTGATTGGCCAGTTTGAACTCCTATGATCTGATTGGTCCATTTTTTTGAAATTGCCTTTGGTGCCCAAAAGATGGGCTTAAGTTGCCCTTACCTGGTATGGGTCTCATGCCACATCATCTAGACATAGTGGCAACTGAAGCAAAGTTTGAAAAGGGGGGAGGACTCGACGTACTCAAGCATGAAACCGCCCTTAGTGGCACCTCTATAATGTCATTGTAATGTTGATCAAGCTCTTGGGTTTTCTAATGTTAGTGATTTCTTGTAGTGGATCACGTGATGACAATTACTAACGATGAAAACTTGTTTGTTGATGAGTTTATTTTTGCTTCACTTGTGTTGACAAAAGGACTCGATGTTTTTGTGTCTTTCGGCAACAAGAATATTGACGGCTCTTGTCGATTGGTGACATAATCTCCATCGCAAAACACATTGTGAAGCATTGCTAAGAGTAGGAATTGTTGACATAATCTCCATGGCAAAACACATTGTGAAGCATTGCTAAGAGTCGCTTAGTTGTTGAAGGAATTGTTGAACACGTTGCAAGAGTTAAGTATTGCCAAATTTTTTAGACTTTTTGGGGTTTTCAGAGTAGTCGCTTTAGCGTCGTGGGTTGTATTTCGTTGCATCTCAGTAGCGCAGAGAGCATAGCATGGATCTTAGAATTTCTGCCATTACCGATTTGTGGTACAAGATGCTATAATCAGTTTATTGGTTTTTAAAATATTAGCATGCGACAAGTTTTAGGATTTTTCTCTCAATAGGGTCTCTCAGGATACATTGTTTTGCAGATATGAATGTCTCAGTTCTCGGAATGATATATCTCTTTTGCAATGTATAGATCAATTACCGATGCTATAATAATGATGAAAAATTGAAGTCAATATTAACCTTTATACTATAGCTTGAGCGACTTTACTATGCATCCTTTTTCTACTAGTGGGAGGACCATTTCTTTGGAGGTTTTCTAAGTTTTGCATAGCACACCCATAACTCAATACTACTAAGTACCTCATGATCAATGTTTTACAAGTCAGAAGATGTGACACAGATTGAGTAACATTCTAATCTTCTTCACAAATCTGAACTTTGAAGTTCTCGTAGCCAAGCTAAACATATTATCAATTATCACTCGCATCGACTTATCCACTGTCCCAATCTGTTACATTTTCTTCAGCATTACTTCCAAGCCTCAAAACGTAGGTTCACCCTGAATTAATCCAAAGACGAACAGGTAGGCAAGACTCCAAATAAGAGTAGTCATACAGAAAGGACATATCCAAGGTGTAAATCTAGTCAAGTTGGCATTACCTTCTCCAACCACCATTATAGAATAATGCCGACACTGAGCCTGCAAAAGGGAAATCGTATAATACAAAATATACAGAAGATTGGGTACACCGAGAAAAACACTGCATTCTCTTCCAAAATTTTGCTTTGTCCCTATATTCTGCATATGACGTGCAAGCTAAGGCCTGGAAGTGCTTGTAAGGCTTACATTCCAATGTGCTATTGAGCATCACTGTGATCAGCTCTGAATCAAAGGCAGCCCAGCAGTAATTACAACCGATGTACCAGGAATACCAAATTTCAAATGATTCCAGAAGGAAAGGTTATATCGAATGGATGGTTCGCGTCTTGCCTGCTCACTGACAATCAAGTTGGCTGCAGAACCAAGTAAAGTTAAGTTACCAGCAACAGTGCTCACCCAAGCCAAAATCAGCCATGCCTTGTTGACACTGGCTCCAGGCGTTGCCTGTGCTGATGCTGCTATCTCATGCCTAGCAAGAGGACTGCAAAGAACGCAAGTAGATATGGTGATGTCAAAAATTAGCAATACAAAACAGTGGTAGGATTTCATATATTGGAATCAGCTTTCTACATTCTTAAAGACTTTGAATGATTGTAACCTGTTGGAACATTTGATGCAACATTAGAGAGCAAAACCACTACAAAGGACAGCACCGTTAATCCCTTGACTGTATTGATTCTTGAATGAGGTTCAACAGCATTCCAAAACTGCCCAGGTGCACCTGTCTTGTTGAATCCAGCCACCGTGATGAACATCCCAGAAAAGAACAGAGACCTGCAGAGGTGCATCATTTCTCAGTAACTATTTCCATTCTAATGCAATGCATGATAACTCACTACAGGAAAATATTGATCAAATATCCTTGCTGATATAATGCTAGTTTCCATCGAAAGAGCTCTTAAGAATCCATTACATACAGCCACACTGACATTATGCGTATACTCTAAGAGATGCGAACACCCCCAAACTAATCAGGTAAGAAAGTATACAAATTTTAAAGTCTACAAAAACCTTCTAAGTTTTCAGGATCTGTTTCAGAAACTTTTTAAGCGTTCATGATCTTTCATGCAAGATGTAAATATCTTGATAATAAACTCTTACACTTAAATTGGTGTGATGAATCATTTCAGAAACAAATATCAACTGTAGTCCTTCACTGGCTCATAAATCTGTGAAATTTTCTAAAAATCTAAGAGAAGTCGTGTTAAATTTATGCTGATACCTGATCGAGGCTAGGGCCAGCATCTGAAAAATCCAATACCATAAGAACAACTGCTCCAGTGATGGCGGTCCATGACAAATCTAGTCCAGAAAGTAGAGCTGCCAGCATGCAACAGTGACTAGATAGACACACATTTTCCATATCCTCTTCCTCAAATTTTGTCGATGCCCCAGCTTAGAATTATTATCATCCGCATGTTGTGTCCAAGTGTGATCAATCGAAGCAGGTATAGCTAGACTTGCAGCAGTAGAGCTTTTGTTTGAATTATGTGATCCAAACTGACTGGATCTGGAAAATGAATGCCTAACTTCCAGGCTCAAGATATCATTTATCTCTATGAAGGAATGCCTGCTAGGCCCAATCTCGTCTACTTCTGGTCCGCCTTCCCTTGTATTTAAAGTTTCAACAATCTTGTTGTCAAGGTCAATAAAACTGGATACCATAGGCAAAACCTGTGCACTGCTTAAAGCGTTCAGTGAATCTGCTCGTTATGACAAAACGTCATGTACTGCATTTTCAAACATACGCTCATCAGATGATTGCCTTTGAGTTGGTTCCATTTCTACCATGTCGGAAGTTGGATATACAGAAGGATCTCTAACCACTTCAGACTCATACGTCATACTCTTAGTTTCAAGTAAATTACTGATAGGCAAAGAATCTGGCAGCTGTTGCTTAACCTTGTGCTTATCTGCAAGTCCAATTTCCTTTTCTTCCTCAATCTTGCTTGCAGAGAGTTGTTTCCAGTACATTAGCACAAGGCCGACTGTATTCACGAGGAGGCCTACTAAAACAGCAGGTAGGATTCCAAGTAAGAACTTCCCGAATGATATTCTACTTTGTATTGCAATAATGAGATTCTGAGGGTTTCCAATTGGAGTGGCTGCTGATCCAATATTGGCACTACTCGCCAATGCCATGAGAAAAGGTTCGGGATGAAGATTTTTCTGCTTGCAAATTTTCAAAAGAAATGCAGTAAAAATGACACAAGTAGTATCATTCGTGAAAAGGGCGCTGGAGATGGCTTAGAGAAGGCACACCCGACATAAAAGGTCTTTGCCTCCGTAGCTTTTCCACGACAGGATAGAACCCAAATGCTTGAAGAGATCAGCCCGCTGCAGGTAGACGCTAACCACCATTGTTCCAAAAAGCAGTCCTAATATCGGCAAATCTACAGCTGCAAAGGCTTCCTTGGGTGAGAGGACTTGAAAGACGACCATGAGAGCTGCCCCAACAAGCGACCCTGCTGTTCTTCCAATTGGAAGAAAGGGAACCTTTGGGAAGACTGCCATGATCCAGAAAATTATAAAAGCAATGCATCCAAGAACAACCTCGGGAGTAGATGCCCAGGCCATTTGGTCCAAATTGTGAATATCAATTGGTAGATAGTAGAAATCGTTCGGTACTGATTTTGCTCAGTAAAGAATACTTGCTAGTTCTTTGCTGAAATCAATAAAACAGCACAGCGGTGAACCACAACAACAAACTAGATTGATAAGAAAATTCCACTCTACACCCATATTGATTAGCCGCGTGAAATATGACGACTCTTCAAAGCTCAAAAGTATATCTGTATCATCAATCAGACTTACAGGGGTAGACGATTCCTTAATCTCTTCCAAAACCATCTCAATGGTAGATTCTTGATTCCCTTTTTGCCTCTAGTGCTCTACTTCGTTAGTTACTACTATGTTTATCACCAAATCTGACCAGCCACTTTAACGTTATTGTCCAATTGCCAGGAACTAGAAAGAAAATCTTCTAATTAACTTGAGCCTCTGCATCAAATTCAAAAATAGCGCACTACTTAAAAGGTTTTGGAACTAAAAGTTATGTGGTTTCCGTCGTATTTGACAACAGTCCCACGGACGGAGTATGATTATAATAATTAAGATGGCATTTACCGATTACGGTGAAAAGATGTACGGGACGGTTGAAACCGGGTGATCCTTTTACTGATACCTCCAAGTTTTAGAGCTGAATTTCCAAGACAATCTATTTTAATTTTTGTCTAGCTGTCTTTAACTCTAATATTCACAAATTTCGTCCGTCTGCTTACAAACAAATAAAGGCATATCTTCAGACAATAAGGACACCTGGAAATAATCACGCCGTACACCTCTTTCAGTCTCTGAAAATTTCATGCAAGAAAATTATGTTATCAAAGCAATGCAGCATGCAAGCTGCTGTGAAGAGAGCACATATTAATTTTAGATGACTTTAAATTGATTTCTGCTGTCAATGCTTTAACCTGAAATAACAATACGGGTATTGAATCCATAGATTTCACAGAGGTCCAATGCAATACTTTTACAACTATCACAGCTTCAAGTGCTCACAACAAAATTCGATTACAAACTCATTGGTCTCATGAGTTTCACTTGTAAGTCATACTCATAGTGCTTTTTGGTAAAGATTTCACTTGTAAGTCACTACTCATAATGAACAAATAGTAACAGAATCAAAAGAATTCCGTCCTATAATTTAAACCTTTAGTAAGCTGTATAAATCAAAACAACGACCAACTTTCGTACATCTTCACGATCTCATAAAACCACGCATGTTCACCCCGAAAACACGTTCATCCACAGGCACACGATCCAAATAAACCAGAAGAAGACAATGCAATCACAACAATGATTGACGTGCAAATCCTTCACATAGAGGTGCTAATTAGGCAGCAGCAGCAGGCCGCGGACAATTAGAATTTCTATCTCTCTGAATGCAAATTTACATTGGAGGCCGCCTACTATAGCCAGTGACGCCACAGCGGACTGCCGAGGCTGTAACAGTTGCGAGCACGTCTCTTCTCTCAATTTTCTGTAATCTGCCATCTCTTGCTTGCTCCTATATAACGCTGCAAACGAGGCATATGAATGTGAGAGAGAGAGAGAGTGAGAGAGAGTCTGAGTGCGGAAACATTGTTTGCTCGATGCTGATGTTGCCACAGGTACTTAAAGTTAAGGTTAGGGTTAGGGGCTTAGGGTTAGGGTTCTGGATAGTTGAAGTCTAAGCTTTTGTGGTCATGAAATTGTGAACGTGAAGGAATGTAGTTGGACAAAGTGTAGCTTGGGAAGGGTCTATGGCTTGGCATTTGCAACTCCCATGCACGTCAAACAAGGTCCAAATTCTATTAACTAAAAGGTAATGCCAAGAGCTTAGGTATCTTGGAGGCACCTTCACAGGCACGATGATGTACTATGGAATGGGCCGGGCATAGGCCATTCTGCTCGGCAAGGATTTTCAGAAATTTTTTAGGCGGCTGGGAGGGGCCAAGCCTAAAAAATTTTAAATAGCCGAACCGGGTAGAATGGCCTGTGCCCAGCCCTTTCCATTGCGTAATGGATTCTTTGAAAATTTCTACATGCTCATTATGAAACATAATGAGCAGTTTGACTTTTTCTGCCCACTCTAATGCTGCCATGACGCCTGACAAGCAGGCTGGAATGGGCATCAAAAAAAAAAAAAATTTAAAAGATGCATATTTTGCTTTTTAATTTGTCCAAAAATGGGCAGAATATGCACAAAGTATTCATTACATTCATGTAAATTTAAAACCAACATCTTTTGTGAGCATTTTTTTCATAATTTTCAGGTGGACATAGTTATGCTGAAATGTGCATGTGGACAGCCAATGACGAGCTGGGCATAGCAACATGCACATTCCACACAGGGGAATGGCATGTCCCCATGCTTGTAATTTGAAATTTTTTAAATTTTGTGCAAAAAAATGGGAAGACTAAAAAGAGTTTGAAAAGAAAAAAAACTACAAAACAAAATCTCAGAAAAATCAAAGAAAAAAAAACGGAAAAGAAAAAAAAACTTTTAAAAAAATGCAAAACAAAAACCTCAAATAAAAACCCATGAAAAAAAACACGAAACTGAAGCATCTTCGCACTTGCCATTACGCCCGTCCTTCTGCAGTGTGCCCTCCCTAGCCGAAAGGGCCTTCTCCCCCACAAAACTTAGAAACTTACCGCTCTGCAAATGCAAGAGTTCAAATCTTAGAGGATCGAAATATTAACATTTTCCTCGGAAATACAACTAGATTATGTTCTCAAAGTTGAAACGTTCGGGCACCTAAGAAATTTATACAAACAAAAAAAATCATCCAACAAGAAAGGTAGGTATGCAAGTCAAATTCAACCATAAGAGGGGTTAATGGCACTATACACTTTAAGCATATGTTGGATCTTTGCCCCGGCCCACAAGGTGTACATGTAACTTGGACTTTTTTTAGATAATTAATCAAAAAGAGATTTTTTTTTAGTTCTAACTTAACCAAGGCTTCTAAAAGTTGGAGAATGTGAATTTTTTTGGGTGTCAATACATGGTGCCATGTCATCAGTTATGCTACTAACAAGGCACCATGTAGGTTGTTAAGCTATTGATGTGGCACCTTTTATTGAGACCAAAAGAAAATCGAAACATCAAAATGGAATTATGTAATCAGCCCACCTAGTTCCACTATATGAAAAAAGAAATAAAGTAGGGCTAGGAGCCCAAAATTCAACCAATAAATTTTGATGTATTGGGACTTTACAAGTTTCCTTACATAGCGCGATGTGCTAGTTATTGTTTTTGTGATTAATATCGTCTGGAGCCATTGTCCAAATGCACATTATGCCAAAAAATAATGTGATGAAGCTGGCTCAGCTTACCTAGTTCCACTATATTAAAAGGGAAAAAATTAGGCCTAGGAGCCAAAAATTCAACCATGAAACGTTAATGTGTTGGGCCTTACACAAGCTCCCCTACATAACACCAATGCTAGCTTTTGTTTTTGTGATTAGTATCATTTAGAGACATTGTCCACATGCAGATTATGTCAAAAATATATTTGATGGAACTAGCGCAACCCACCTAGTTCCACTATATGAGAAAAGAACGAATTTAGGCCTAGGAGCCAAAAATTCAACCAAGAAATGTTGATGCCTTGGGGCTTTCCCCTACATTGTTATGCTTGGAAAAATTCAACAAATACAAAGAAGGCATATATCCATTTTGTTGTTTCAATTGTAGATTTGTAAGTTTTTTAATGACTCAAAATCGTCTATTTTTAGTTATATATTTCGAGTTTTAAGATTGTATTCTAACCCCCTTTTTACTGATTTCATAAAAACCTTGTGGGATTTTTATAGTGTTAGTTTGATATTTTTATATGAGCATTGACCACCATGTGCTAGTTTTTGTTTTTGTGATTAATATCGTCTGGAGCCGTTGCACACTATACCAAAAAAATTCATGCTTAGGTGTTAAACTTTTATTGGTTGATCACGTGAGAGTTTTGGTAGGACATTCAATGGAGATTTTATTTCTCACAAAGACAATATGATATTTTGACGACCACTAGCACCTTTGTCTTGTATGTTTCTATATGAGAAAAGAATATGGTCTTGGAACCCCAAAAAGGATTATAATAAAATGTGTTTTCAAACTCAAACATGTCTGAGAGAGATTTAAGCTTTGAGAGAATCATCATTATAACTTACCATTAATTATAGGTGTGGAGTATTATGCCAATATTGAGGAGGTATTGTAATGGAGACCCCACTAAAAGACAAACTAGTTCATTGTCCATTATGTACACCTTTATTACTATCATGACATCAAAGTGACCACCATCAAGATATAATTAGAAACAATTTACTATCATGATAGTTCATCGTCCACTATGCACACCCTTTCATTATGCACAAAACTTACTATTGTGACATGAAAGTGGTCACCGTCCAAATAATAGGAAAAAACTTAGAATTATCTTAAAAGTTAGTCACTCAAGAATGCTATCATGATATGAAAGTTATCTCCATCAAAATAGAATAGAAAATTAAACAAGGTGATTAATATGCTTATGTATGGCACTCAAAATCTTTGGGGAAAAAAAATTGCAATTAAGAAGAAGAAAAAAAATCAAATAATGTGAAATGAGAATTCTTATAATTACCATTTTTGCAACGGGTGCAAAAGTGTCTTCATAATCAAGACCTTTGACTTGAGAATATCCTTTGGCACTTCTTGCTTTAAATTTGTTGATGGATCCATCATTGTTGTATTTGATCCTGAATACCCATTTACATCCAATGACATGCATGTTGCTAGGTGGATTGACAAGCTCCCATGTATTGTTTGACATCAAGGCTTCATACTCGAGAGTCATTGCTTCAACCCACTCCTTGGATTGAAGTGCTTCTTGGATATCCCTTGGCTCTTCATGTGATATGAAGAATGCATGATATGAAGACACACGCACACACACACACACACACACACACACACACACTGTGTGTGTGTGTGTGTGTGTGTGTGTGTGTGTGTGTGTGTGTGTGTGTGTGTGTGTGTGTGTGTGTGTGTGTAAAACTTAAAAATTACATTAGAGTCCCTAAGTCAAGTTGTTAATAAAAAAGCTAAAAGAGCCCAAATTAGAACTCACATGAAACATGTGAGTTGCCCTTGTGCTTTTTTAGTACCATTATACCCGTTTTGAGTTAATTTAGACGGCTTGGATTAGAATCCTTGCCATTGTAATTATCCAATCAGAGATCACGGGCAAGGCCTTCTCCAGAATAAAAAGGCACTCCTCGCACCCTTTCTCTATGTTCAATAGGAGGAGGAGACTCTACCAAAATCAAATTAGAACATCCTTTCACTCTACTCTCTCACTCTCTCTATCTTCTTTGTGTTTGAAGCTTGTGTATATCTACTATTTCATTTTCATTGCTCTTTCTTGTGATCTTTAGAGAGGTGAGAGAGGGGTGAGTGTAAGTTGCCTCCACCATCTCTTTCTTATTGCTTGTGGTTAATCACATGGTATCAAAGCTTGTGTTGCAGGTTTTGAAAGGATCAAGCACATCTATCAAGGATTTGGAGAAGATATCAATGCTAGAGCATGCTAGATTGACTTCTATACAAAAATCGAGTTTCTTGCATATGTAGATTGGATCTTTTGTGGATCAAAACTCATTTTAGGTCATTGAAATTGAGGAATTCCGAATGCTTTGAATGATGAGTTATCTTGCATTGATGAGAGCATCAAGGAAGGTGTGGTGGCCTAGTCGTTATAAATTTGCACAAAATCAATAAATTAAGTAGTATAAAAGGTTTGATCGTTCCCCAAGAGAGAGAATAATCTCTTCTTTTGTATGATAAGTGTATGTAATAAGGTAAATGGAATGTGATGTGTAATATTCACAATGAATACTACAGCAACATATCTGATTATCCAAAGATATTTGGGTAAATTGGCATCCAGAAACACTAATGGTGAAATGATTTGGTCAAGGTCTGTGATTATAAAAATTACTTTATCTTTCAGGCTCTTCGGATAACAGTAAGCAATCAGATCAGACAACAACTAGCAAATAGATTCATCAAACTTTGTCTCCTAGGCTTCAGTCTGAACGGATTGATCTCTTAGCAGCTGCCTGAAGACTTGATCTGTTTGGATGGCTTTTTTTGCTGTAGATAGAACTGGCACATCAGTCTGAATTGCTTGATCTTGCTGTTGAACTGGGTCTTTGACAAAAACCTGGATTTGGCTTGAATTGAATTTTACCTCTTCCAACTCTTCCTTCAATTTCTCATAAGCAGATTTTCATTTTCAAAAGCATTTGACTACTCCTGAATTGCTTCAAGTACCTCCAGTGTTGCATCCTGGCTACCTTTCGCTTCTTCAAGGGATGTATCTTTCTTGATCAACTCCACTTGAGCTGCTTCAAGCTCTTTACTCTTTAACTTCAGCTCAGCCCTGATCTCTTTCAGCTCTTTATTCTTCTGGATTAGGTCTGCTCAAATGGAATCATATTTTGATCCAAGTTTTCTTCAAACTTTCTCTAGGCTGACAAACTGTTGAATGACTACTTGTGTGTCTGACAACAATGTTCCAAAAGACTTCAAATATAATTCTTCATCGAGGACTGGTGCCTCGACATCACTTTCACTTTCCTGTTGAATATCAATTATTTTTGCTGGCTCTTGCTGGATATCTTCTTGAATTTTTTCTTGTTCAGCAACAATCACTGTTTCTTCTTCTTCTTCAGCTTCTCGGCTCTTTTCTGCACTGGAAAGCGGCTTATATTACGATGACGGAGAGGACATCCTCACCGAGCTCCCTTGGTGTTGGCTTGATGATGATGATGCCATCTCTGTGGTGGTTGCCTTTGATGCTCTCATTTGTGAATCAGCCTCAATAGAAGGGGCTAACTCTGGCAGCACCAATAATTCTGATATCTTCTTGCACAGTTAGAACACCGGCATGCATACATAGAACTACAATCCAAGCCTGGAAAACGGATTAATTTTTACTAATTTATAGAATTGCTTAAAAGCAATCTGTCCGAAGGCAATGGGTTCTCTATTCAAGGCTCTCAGCAGGTATCCCATATTCGTATTGAAAATGATATACTCTTGCTCCGGTAAGAATATGGAAGCAAGAGTGAATTGCACAAAGCTCTTGAGATTGGTGTCTCTGATATAAGAAAGCTTATATCCCCTTGTCTCTAGATAGGCTTTCTCCCAAAAAACTCCGCTCTCAGTGATGAAGTCGGGCTTAGTGACAGGCATACTGCCGTCCATAGGCAAACCTAAGGCACGATAGTAAAATCCTTCTGTAATGATGATCTCTTGATTTCGGACAATAGTAGAAATATGTCCCTCCTCTGTCTCGCTCAGATTTTGGATCAGCTCGTGGCACACATCCTTAAGAATTACTGATGGATCAAATTGAAGGAGACCTTCAATCCGTGCTTGTATGGCTAATGGTTGCAAAACCGGTAAGACTGGTTTTGGGTGCGTTTTGAACACAATCGCCATGACGATAGTAGTGATAAACTAGCGATGGCGGAAGAGAGTTTAATTGTAAAAACTCACGAAATCAGGAAGAAAGAGTGATGGAAAAGAGATGGCGAAAAAACAGAAGTGTTTGAGGTTTTTGGTATATTGATGATATTTTGGCGGATTAGGCAAATATATAATGAAGGCTTGTCTTTTGTTTTGAAGGTACAGACTCAACAATAAAGTATCTAGTCCTAAAAAACAAAAATAAATAAATAAATGAAAAATAAACAAAATACACAAATGCTTTGCTCAGTTCGCAAAAGTTCAGCTTGGTATTTATGAGTATTGAACTACAAAAATAAATAATATACACAATCTATGAAACAATGTATATGGTATTGGAAGCGAAGACTGTCATTTTTTTTGTTAAAATGTATGGGCCAAAAAAATTGTATTGGCGAAAAATGCAAAGGTTAATTGTGTCGCACTTTTCGCTTTTCCAAAATGTAAATTGAGCAACATAACAAATTCCAAAGATAGTGTCGCATTTTTCACAAACTATCATGGAAATTATAATCACGAAGATGTTGGGTTTTTCACATATTTCTTATATGTTGTTGACATGGAAACATGATGAAAACAAAATGATATGCAACATACTAGCGAAATATTATGTGTTTTTGCAAATTTCCCGAAGGTGTCGACATTTTTCGTGTTCCCAAAAATGGTGGATTTACTAAACATAACATATTCCAAAATGGTGTCGAATTTTTTGCAAGGAATATAGTGATAATGATGAAGCAAAGGTGTCGGCATTTTTGCCACGAATGCAGCGTAAAATGCAAACGTAGCGAAGGTGTCGCCTTTTTCACACATTTTGTGAAGGTAGAGGATTGACAAAAAAAAAGTGAAAACAAGTTGGATGAAATGTGAACAGTGTCGCAAATTTTGTTACAACATATGGGCGAAAAATGCGAATGTACAAGTGTCGCAAATTTTGAAAATTGTAGTGGAAATTATTGGACCGAAGGTGACGGGTTTTTAGAACTGGATAAAATGTGAATAGTATCGAAAATTTTGCAAATTTTTGAACTTGCCATATTCATCAAAAATTAGTCATAGTAGCACTTCACCCTTGAGCCATATACTCGAATATCAAGTAAATGTCCTTCAAGATCGGCTAATTGAAGTGATCCATTGTTAAAAACTTCTATGATTTTGTAAGGTCCCATCCATCTAGTATGTAATTTTCCAGGAAACAACATGTGTCTATTATCATACAAAAGCACATAGTCCCCTCGTTATTTTATTTTTTTAATAGATTGATCAAAATTTTCTTTTCTTTTATTCTGAACTCGTTTAGTCTCGATTACTGAAAGACGACGATCCTCCTCCAGTTGCGTCAAAGTTATCCTCCGCTCCCAAAGACTATCGTGTTCATCCATTCACTCTTCATTACTAATGTGAAATGTCTGAACTTCGAATTCTATTGGTAATTTGGGATGCATTCCATACACAAGATAGTATGGAGTCTGCCTAGTTGTGATCTTTTTGGCAGTTTTGTATGCCCATAAGACAGATGGTAACTTTTGATCCCAATCAGAAGAATGCGTTTTCATTACTTTATTCAGAATTTTACACAAAATTTTGTTTGCCCGCTCCGTAAGCCCATTCGCTTTTGGATTATATGGAGTGGTTTGGCGATGTGTAATGGAGAAGTATGACAACATGGCCTCGATGGTTTGATTAAGGAAATGGGTTCCCCTATCACTAACGAGTTCTAAGGGACATCCATATCGTGTGATAATGTTTTGGAATAAAAACTTTGCTACAGTCTTAGCATCGTTTTTAACTGTGGCTTCGGCCTCTACCATCTTGGTAGCATAGTCCGTAGCAACAAGAATGTAACATCGATGAGTTTTACGCACGATCGGTTTAATAGGCCCTACAAAATCTATCCCCCACTTCTCAAAAGGTGCTAAGGGAATAATTGGAGTAAGCGGCCAATGTGTCGCGAAGCTGGGTTTCCCCATCCTCTGACATGCATCACATTTTTGAATGAATAATATAAGATCTCTATAGATAGTAGGCCACCAATATTTAGCATTAAGGATCTTTCTTGCAGTATTTTTAAGAGCATAGTGACCCCCAGAATCTTCCTCATGTAATGCACTTATTACAGTGGTCGTCTCGGTTGGTTCTAAACATCGATGAAGATTATCGTCGGCTCCTAATTTATACAATATTTTATTTATAATCATATAAGGTCCTACTTTTGAAAGGAAAACAGTTTTTTGTTGTTTATTAAAATGATCAGGATAAATCTGGTCCTGTAAAAAGTTAATAATGTCCATATAAATTGATGTTTCCGATTGAATACGCATTATATGTTCGTCCGAAATTCATTAGAAATGGGATCAAACTGATTTTTCGTTTGGAGGCGGGATATATAATCAGCATTTTGATGATCCTTGTCTCTTCTTAATTATAATTCATAATTAAACTCATCTAATAACAACTCATCTAGCTACTCTACCCAAAAGATCAGGTTTATTCACTAAATGTTTCAATGCATAGTGATCTACGTGAAAAAAGAAAGGATATCCTAAAAGATAATGTCTAAATTTCTTTACTGAATAAATCATTCCTAGTGCTTCACGCTCTGTAGCAGAATAGTTCTTTTCTTATGCTGCGAGTTGTCTACCCGCATAACAAATTGGGTAATCTATATTTTGGTCATCTTTTTGACTAAGCACTACACCTATTGCAAATGATGATGTGTCTACATATACATGGAACTTTTTAGCCCAATCTGGAGGTCTAACTCCAGTTGCTTCTGCTAATGACTGTTTTAACTTATCAAAAGCTTGCTGATGTTCTTGTAACGAATGATACTCAACAGATTTTTTTAATAAGCTTGTTAAAGGAATTACTACTATGGCATAATCCTTAATTATCCTACGATAATATTCTACGTGTCCTAGAAATCCTCTAAGCTCTCGTATATTGGTTGGTTCTTATAACTCTAAAATCATTTTTACTTTTTGAATGTCGGCTTGAATGTCGTCCTTCAAAATTTTATGTCCTAACAAGATGCCTGCCCTCATCCCGAAATAACACTTGGCCGGATGCAATAGAAGAGATGTCTCTTGACATCTTCTCAATGTCTTCTCTAATGCGTCTAAATGATCTTTAGTTGATAAATAGACATAGAAGTCATCCATGAAAATTTCTAAAAACTTTCGTAAATTTTTTTTGAGAAATATTCATCATCATACGTTGGAATGTGGTATTACAAAGACCAAAGGGCATTTGCGTATACGTGTACGTCCCCCAATCAGTGGTAAAAGTGGTCTTGGATCTATCTTCCTCAATAAAAACTTGATTATAACCTAAGAACCCGTCTAAAAAATTTATAACATTCATGACTAGCTACTTGGTCAAGAATGATATCTGTATAAGACAGAGGATGATAATCCTTTGCTGTAGCAGCATTTAGTTTTCTAAAATCTTGACAAACTCTAATCTTGCCCGTTTTCTTCTTAGGTACTATAACTATTGGCGACACCCACTCACTACTTAGAACAGGATATATAATACCCGCTCTCTAAGACATCTATCTAATTCGCCTTTAACTAACAAGGAATACTTTGGATTTAATCTATATTGGTGCTGCCTAACATGTATTGTTCACTAAATAAGATCTATCCTATGTTCTCCCCATTAAACTCGTATTCCTATTAAATCGTCCATCGACCAAGCAAATACATTTGATATTTACTGAAGAAGTAATATATACTCTTCACGTTCCTGATCTGATTGGTGTTTGTATAAATTCAAAATTTTACCTTTATTAATTATTATTTCTACATAATTTATTTTCGTTTGGAGGCGGGATATATAATCAGCATTTTGATGATCCTTACCTCTTCTTAATTCTAGTTCATAATTAAACTCATCTAATAACAACCCATCTAGCTACTCTACCCAAAAGATCAGGTTTATTTACTAAATGTTTCAATGCATAGTGATCTACGTGAAAAAAGAAAGGATATCCTAAAAGATAATGTCTAAATTTCTTTACTGAATAAATCATTCCTGGTGCTTCACGCTCTGTAGCAGAATAGTTCTTTTCTTATGCTGCGAGTTGTCTACCCGCATAACAAATTGGGTAATCTATATTTTGGTCATCTTTCTGACTAAGCACTACACCTATTGCAAATGATGATGTGTCTACATATACATGGAATTTTTTAGCCCAATTTGGAGGTCTAACTCCAGTTGCTTTTGCTAATGACCGTTTTAACTTATCAAAAGCTTGCTGATGGTCTTGTGACCAATGATACTCAACAGACTTTTTTAATAAGCTTGTTAAAGGAGTTACTACTATGGCATAATCCTTAATTATCCTACGTGTCCTAGAAAACCTCTAAGCTCTCGTAGATTGGTTGGTTCTAATAACTCTAAAATCATTTTTACTTTTTCGATGTCGGCCTGAATACCATCCTTCGAAATTTTATGTCCTAACAGGATGCCTTCCCTCATCCCAAAATAACACTTGGCCGTTTCCATTTAGGAGGTCTTCTCTAATGCGTCTAAGTGGTCTTTAGTTGATGTATAAACATAGAAGTCGTCCATGAAATTTTCTAAAAATTTTCTTAAAAAAATTTGAAAAATGTTCGTCATCATACGTTGGAATGTGGCAAGTGCATTACAAAGACCAAAGAGCATTCGCGTATATGCATACGTCCCCCAATCAGTGGTAAAAGTGGTCTTGGATCTATCTTCCTCCTTAATAAAAACTTGATTATAACCTGAGAATCCATCTTAAAAGCTATAATGTTCATGACCAGCTACCTGGTCCATAATAGTATCTGTATAAGGCAGAGGATGATAATCCTTTGTTGTAGCAGCATTTAGTTTTCTTAAATCTTGGCAAACTCTAATCTTGTCCGTCTTCTTCTTAGGTACTATAACTATTGGTGACACTCACTCACCACTTAGAACAGGATATATAATACCCGCTCTAAGACATCTATCTGATTTGTCTTTAACTAACAAGGAATACTTCGGATTTAATCTATATTGGCGCTGCCTAACAGGTATTGTTCCCTGAATAAGATCTATCCTATGTTCTTCCCATTAAACTGGTATTCCTATTAAATCATCCATCGACCAAGCAAATACGTTTTGATAATTCTAAAGAAGTAACATATACTCTTTACGTTCCTGGTTTGATTGGTGTTTATATAAATTCAAAATTTTACCTTTATTAATCTTTATTTCTACATAATCTGTCTTATCTACCCTCCCTTCGGTCAGGCATGCTCTAGTTCCACCCAGAAATTCCCTCGACTCGCATGTTGTTGGAATTTTCTCATCCTCGTCAATCTCACAGCATTCTATGAAATTGATCCAGGATTCAGTTGGTCTGCTCACCCCATCTCAAAAGGTGACCCCCTATTGGACTGGTTGTGAGAATGTTTGAAAAAAATATTTATTTGGTAGACCAGTTTATAATAGCATCTACTTGATATAACCATGGTCTTCCAAATAATATTGAATATGGTGGTGTCTCTACTAGATTTATGACAAAGAAATTCATAACGAACATCTCTGTCTCTATAACTACACTAATACCCTTTAGCTCTCCTACTGGTATACATTTGGATGCGTCTGCTTAATGGATTTCATGGTAAGTAATAGGCTGTATCTATTTTTCTAGTCCTAATTCCTTAACCATTGTCTTGTTATTAAGTTGATACTAGATCTTGAGTCTATTAGTATTTTGTCCATACTGTGATCTCCTATAAGAGCACTAATCTCTGAAACTCCACAATCTCCTCTATCTACATATTCTACTTTATTACTATATGCAGGTATACTTAGTATGACAAATCTCTCCCCTTCCTCAGTCCTTACGGATTGAAGCCCTTCATCCTCCGAAGCATAGCTCAGGGATGATGTAGGTGTCTCACCTTCATACTTATCATTTTCCCAGGATACTGTAATTCTTTTATGACTTTTCTCCATCGGTGTCTCCATCTGATCTTTGAAGGTAATCTCCTTCTTCTTCCAGGAGGTTATGACATCGGCTTTGTAGAGCCATGGTCGATCTAACAATACTTTATATGACGATTCTCTTGTAGTCCTTAATATAATAAAATCCATTAGGAACTTATGATCTCTAATATAGACTGTAACTTGGGAGACGTCTGAATCTAATCCACATTTTGTTATGGAGGGAAACCAAACTCATTAATGAGTCATGGATCTACTATATATAGTTGTACACTCCCAGGAAGAGACACATTCTCTCTCTCTCTTATCTCACTTCATGCCTATACATGAGTTCTCTTGGGTTCATCTATCCATTGGTCCACTATATTTGTGATATCTTGCAATCTTGTGTGTAGAATGCTTATTTTGTTATTTTCGGATCCACACATGTGAAATACAGTAGCTTACCATTTTTGTACAGACAAAAATTTTATCATATCTTATGTTTGATGTTTGATCAGGTTCTTATTGAGTTTGCATCTCTTTCATAGAGTAGATGTTGATTTTTCTATATTGGCAAGATTGGTTGAGTTGATCTATTTCTATCCAAAGTTCAGGTTATGGAATTGGATCTTAAATGATCTGAATTTTTTCACATAATTATACCCTCCAAGGCCCATGCACCACTAGTAGTGCACTGTGACACCTTACGGGACACCTCTGTAGCCTAATTGGGCCACGTCATCCAATTCTCCTATGACTCACTGATAGACCCATAAAAATCCACCATCATAAGTTTAGGCCTCCAACCATTAATTATGACCATATATACTTGAGGGCCCCAAACCCCTCATAATCATAATTAACTTATAGGTCAAAGTAGGGTGGGCATGACATTCTTTCCCCCTTATTCAAGTTTCGACCTCAAAACTTAAAGCCAGAGAAGTTCCTTTTTAGGCTACCTTCATGTTCCCAAGAATCATCATCCTCTATGCGACGTGCTCAAGAATTATACGATTCCTCAATCCGTTAGTTCTTGTATCCAAGATCCTTTTGGGTTCAAGTCGAGTCACACCCGATGATTCATCCAACGGGTCCAATTGGTCTCTAGAACCAAGATGTTCCCCTTCACGTAGACTCTTCTTGAGTCGACTTACATGAAAAACCAGGTGCACTTGCGTTCCTTTTGGGAGGTTTAATTGGTGAGCCAAGGATTCAATCTTTTTCAAGTTTTTATATGGTCCCCTATAGCTAGCGGAGAACTTGTAATGCTTGCCAATACGTATTATACTAGAATCCTTCGAGATTCGTAAATACCCAACCCCCCACTAGAAAGTCTCGAGACGATCTTTCAAAGATCTATCCCTATCCTGAGTAGTCTAAACATTCTCACATGCCATTTGCAGCATTTCTTGCATATCGTGCAGGAAATCCGTTACTTTCTGAAACTTGATCATTCGAGTCTCTACCACAATGGGTGGTCTAGGCTCAAAACCATACATAAGCATGAACGAGTTATAACCGGTAGTTGAATGCTTACTACTGTTATAGGCAAACTCAATCAAGGGTAGATACTTCTCCCAATGATATTGTTATTGAGAAACATATGCTCGAAGCATTTGTTCCATCGTCTGATTTGTTCTTTCCATCTAGCCATCCGTCTCAGGATGATCAAAAGAAACTCAAGCTCAATGTCGCCTCTAGTTTAGTGAACACGGCCGACCAAAAGTGACCGATGAACTTCAGATCGCGATCAATCACAATGTCACTTTGGTGATTTGTAATGCCTTACTCTAGAAGTCCAAAAAAAGACAAGTTATCGATACAACTAGATTAAGGGTAGTAGTTCCACATGGATATTTGCATAAGGCAATAATCTCTTATGAGTAATATCTCTAAGGGCATGGAAACCCTCTATTAGCAATAGGAGTACAATTTGGTTGGTAAAACATACTTAGAATCGTTGATTTAGGATCAGATACTAGAAATGTCCAATCAAACTTGAGAAAAAATTGCAAGATGGATTCCTTTTGAATGTTGTACTGTGCAAGTGGTAAAACTATCGATTTGCTTGAGTGCGGCCATCCTAAAGTTGCTTTTCAACCTAAATAAGGTGGTGCTAATTGGACACACATAGAAGAAGGAACTGAATCGTTTCAAATGTATAGAAAATTGGTTATTTAAGCATTCAAAATCATTAATGATTAATAAACAAATAGACTCAACCATATTTTGACACATCAGATTTAGAACTAAGAACATTGTGGTATACCACAAAGGCATTGCCACAAAATTTTTGAATAATTGTTTAAGATTGGATCCAAGGTAACTAGCTATTTTCAAATCCTAGTTGTCTTGGACCCATGGCAAAATGGTTAGCATTTTTTTGCTTACCTCAAAAATTGAACTCCGATTTAATGTTTGTGCTCACATGAATGGAGAAATGACAACAATACAAGAACATATATAAAATTATATTGGGAATGCAAATAGATAGTCTTTATTTTATTATTGTTGTTAGTCATGATGTTGTTGTGTCATGTAGGTTGAGAGTCTGGGAACGCATAAAAGAAAAAAGAGATGGACAAAATTGTTTTGCTATTCAGGCTTTGCATATGAAAGTGCATTTAAACTATGAGCATGCATGCAAGAAAAAGAGGGGGGCATGAATGTATTTCTAGTTACGACTTGCATGTAAAGACGCATCACAGTGCTTGCAATAAAGTCCTTAGCAATGTGACTTTGTTGCATATACTCATTTTATTTAAGGCATTATCTTTTGCATAAACTTCGTTGACCAACTGGATTACATAGTATTGCCTTCTGCAAGGCAATGCCAAAAAAACGATACTCGTGCCTAAGGGCAGAGCCAAAAAACAAGCATGCCAAAGTCTTTTAAGATTGCCAACGTCTTTTAAGATTGCAGAGGACCTTGTGTGTAAGGAAAGGGCCAAAAAAGAACACTAATAAAAAGATTAGTGGCCTTCTTGGATATATGGTAACGTGGGCAAATTAGCACCACTCGTAGTTTTATGTTCATTTTTTCGATTTCTTCGGTGGAACTAATTGGGAACGAAGAAGGCTCATATGAGCAGTTCGATCCATGGCGACGTCGTCGGCTTCGCACCTCTTCCTCTGCTCTCCTCCTACATCATCCAGGCACTCTCATGCTCATTTCAGGCATGCGTTTCCTTACGTTTCGCCCTCAGGTTTGTGCAACGGACTGAAGTTAAAGCTTGTAAATGAAGTGCAAATTCTTGATGTCGGTTTTTTGAGTACGTACTTGATTGAAAAATTCAAGCAGCGAGGATGTGATTTGTTATTATTGTTTTGGTGTTTATGAAAGTTTTCTTGGTATATCCTTGCTCAAGATCCAATCGTTTTAGTGTCGACCTGCTTTCACGGTTGTTATTTCGTTCAATTTAGTAGTGTGTATAGTACACTTGGCCCTTGTCAGTTTCAATCATGTCGATAAGCTCACTATATCTCGTTTAAACATCAAGGAAATTTGTGTCAACGTCCTCGTCAATCCTACCTCTGCATCCATTATGATCCATATGGAGTACGTATTTCCTTTAATATACGAATCCCGTGAATAAAAAGTTCACAGTAAGAGAGTAATGCATTACTCATCTACATTACAGGGGTGTTGAAATGGTTGATAGCATAATGACAACCCTTTCTCTCAAACATGTCTGTCAAAGTACTTTTTATGGACCTCTACAGTTTTTATGTGCTCACGATTTATCATTGTAAATCTATGATACACAATCAACTAAGAGAACCCTTTTTCTGTTTCGAACAATGACTTTACTAGTCGGTGCTGTTGGTTTCCATACTCCCGAGGTTTTATTAACTATCGCAGTTCGTCGACCAGTATACGCTCGCACTCAGTCAGTGAGCCTCGTGTGTTTGTGCGTTCTATTTGGTGCTGTCATAAGGAGATAAAGTATTATTTTCCCATCTAACAAATTTGCTATTCGATGATTGCAATGTTTTTCTGGTATTTAAAGGCTTAGGCTACAAAACATAACACCTTCTCTAATTTGAAACCTTATCAAACTACACTAAAACGCATTCTACTGATTAATTTTCACGTTGAAAAGATTCAGGAATCTGACTTCGCAGACCACTTTGATCGTGTTTGAGTAAACGATTTTGGTTTATTTACCCTGCAGGAAGTTGTGATTTCCAGTATGATTGCTCAGTTTAGAGTCGTGCATTACAATACTATGATTCGTTGCCGTCTGATATCAGCTAATAAGGCTATTCATTCATGTAATTCTCTTCAAAATTGCTTGGTTTTACCATTGCGTAGAAGTATTGCTGTTTTTGACATGCTTGTTTGAAGTTTTGTAATGTTCACTGTTTCACGGTGCCGTCTTCTAACAGGCCTTTCGGGTTGGTTGATTGAATGTTTAGGAATAGCATCCATTGCTGCTGGGAAACAGCTTTGCAGCTTTCATTCCTTTAGCAAGAGAGATATTAATCAGCTCTTGCAGTCTTCAAGGACAGGCTTCCGGAGATGCAGCGAATACTGCAGTGCGGCAATTGTGTCTGCTATGTCAAAACCTGTGATTCAATTTATCAGAGGTGTTGATGAATTCACCGTTCCAGATGTTTCATTGACTCGCTCTAGGGATCAAACAAACGGAGTTGCAACATTTGTATTTGACCAACCATCAATATTTGATTCCTCTCGAGAGCTTGGAGATATTACTGGATTTTACATGATTGATGAAGAAGGTACGCTGCAGTCTGTTGATGTGAGTGCTAAATTTGTGAACGGTAAACCTGCTAAGATAGAGGCCAGATTTGTGATGCGAACTCCCAAGGAATGGGATAGATTTATGAGGTTCATGGAGCGTTATGCGAAAGAAAATAACCTCGGCTTTGTAAAGAAATGAACATGTGCTACTTTGACTGTTTGGACTGATCAATTAGCTTTTGAAAGAAACTAAGACGTGGACTCTTCCACAGAACAGGTTTCTATTATCCAACATGAATTAATAGGGGATCTTCAGCATTATATTGATTTCCAGCGATTGAATCAAAGCCTTGCATAATTTGCTATAAACTCTTTCATCTCTGGCATTATCAAGACAAGGATGCTGCCATTAACTTTTATAATTTGAGAAGACAAAATGTAATGCCTATGGCATATAGAAATTCTTTTATTACATCAGATTCTGAAGATGGACTGTGGTAAGATGTTCAGGCAGGATAAACTTCTGGTTCAGGAATGATCCATCAGCTGAGGTTTGTGGCCTATTTAAATTAGAGGCTTGTCTGAGGTTTGTGGCCTATTTAAATTAGAGGCTTGTTGATTGTTGCTCAAAGACATAGGTGCTTTTGTCTACAGGACACAGAAATCTCTGTAGTGGATTCGATTAGATCTCGGAGAAAAGCACCTGCTCATTCGACTTTACGAGATGGCTTCGTAAAGGATTATTCATGTTGAAATGTAATCAATCAAATGGAAGCTACTCTTTGTGGAATCAAATGCACATACTTTGGAAGGTGCAGAACAATGATATTTGAGTGCTCCATGTTGAATTTGTAGTGTGGAGCAAATAATTTGGCATATGTGACTAGTGTTATTGAATCCAAAAATTACTAGATATAAGCTATCATGTTCTCAATGACCAACTTCACACTTGCTATTTGAGCTTGCAATGCATGTACTTTTTCTGTACTCAATGCTCGTTGTTGTGTTTGGGACACTTATATGAGGAGCTCTTTAGAGCATGAAAATGTTTGGAATATATCAATCCAAATTCTACTATATGCATGTATATTTTGTGTACTCAATGCTCATTGTGTTTGGGACACTTAGATGAGCTCTTTTGAGCATGAAAATGTTTGGATCATATGAATCCAAAGTCTGCTATTGTGGATCGTTTAGGGTTTAGCTTCATTATATATTTTTTCCATTATGCAAATCATCTTAGACTAGTTCATTTCCCTTGTAGAATAGTCACCTTTGACATATGGAGTGGATACTTCATCCTAGGAATGATCGCAAAAGCAACTCTCACTGCATTGCTTTGACAGCTACCCAGTTATAAACTCAACCTATGGATATTGTATCGATGAAGCATAAACGACTATAATAGACAAAATCAAGCAATCTCCCACAAAGAATGAAGCTAAAGGCCCTACAAGCAATATCAAAGGGTTCTCCCACGAAGAGCCCAAGCAATCACAACAAGTTGAATAATAAAATAAATTGCTATTGTCGACATGATACGCCTATATATACTATCTAGAGGCCCTTAATGAAACCTTTTAGAGATTATGGCAACTTAGGGTACATGGGTCCCATAAGGGCATGCCCTTACTAGTAATTGGTCTAGTAACTGGCCTAGTACCTAAAGATACACTAGTTAGGAGTTCTTTCTAGTACATTACTCTCTCCAACTTAAAGAAAACATTGCTCTCAATGTGGGGCTCATGAAAAAATTACTGAACCTTGGAAAACTAGAAGATCCCAAGCAATAACTTCGGTAATAGCCAATCATAAATAAAAGTGAATATAGAACTATCTCATCAAAAATACTTTGAATCATGAAAGAAAATGCATGCACAAATTAGAGACATTGAAGGAGAGGACATAATTCATCACAAGAATTTCAAAACACACAAATATCTTCAAAGCATATTACATCCACGATAAATCGTCTTTTAAATGTATCTTTAATGTAGTGGATATATGATACTATTGTAAGACAATGTTTGAGAGATAGATGTGAAAAATAAACAAAATCAAAATGATCTCGTAACTCCCTCAAGGTATAACGTCTCTGATAGCCCAATAATGCCACAAGAAAATGTTGATGTGCAGGACCCCAACAAATGAGATATCCACAACTAGTCAAATAGCCCAGGAGTACCACCAAACAATGCCAATGTGGCAACCAGAGTAGCAACTCGACAATACCACCAATAGCCAAGTGACATGCAACAACCAAGAATGCCAAGGAATTTGAAGTATAAGTAGATCTTACAACAACCAAGAATGCCAGGATAGATGTGGCAGGGTGATAAGTGTCAAAGTAATACTAGAGACATTTCACCACAATAAACATCGATGAAACATAAAGGGAAAACACTTGGTGAAGTGTTAAAAGAGAGAGACATAGGCACAACACTAAATTCACGCTTATGATATTAAAATACACGAGTACACACATTATGTGAAAATACAATTTTTCTATTTGTTTGTTGGTAGGTTCTCTACCAATATCACAATCAGTCGAAGGAACATTTTTTATGCCGGTTGATCCAAGTTCTCAAAGTAACTAGACTTGCAAGTTATAGACCCAACCATGGCATCTTGTCGTGTAAGACCATGAGTTGAGGACAAACTAGTTAGTTACTTGAGAGTTAGTTGGGCGTGACTTGAGGGTGGAGAGCTAAACAACAATATTCGCGAACCAAGAAGCAAAAAATGGTGATTAAAAGAGAAGAGAAGATAGAAAAGAAAAACACACAAAGATATGAGGGAGTGTGATCAAAGTTGGAGAGTTGATGACTGAGGGAGAGCTAGAGATCAGTCAGTGGATCAGATCGGGCAATCCATAGAAGGATAGTCGATTGGATGTATTGATTATCAGACTAGTGATGAGTAGAGTTGATTGTGTGAATGCGCAATTGTAAAGAAGCTATTGTCACTGGAATGAGAATCCTTGAAATACTTCTTATCATTTTTGTGTACCATTTGTTGCATATAATTGTGTATTGAGTGTTTGTGATGTTCTATTATTAACCAAGGCGAACTGTAAGTGAGAGAGAGAGTTTATCTGTTGTATAAGTGTGAGATTGTGGATCTGAGGCCATTAATTTTTTTATTGTGAATGGAGAATTCGTAGGATGTATGTTAAGTGAGTAGATCTTATATGAGCTACTCGTGATGACAGGCCAGAGTTATAATGTTGAAAGCGTAGAATAAGGTTGAATTATGCTTGCCGTGTTCCACATTCTGTAAAAATGTCGATGAATCAAGGACTGTTAGGATTAGCAATACCCTTGATTGTTTGAGTAGAAGTGATAGGTAGCTTGATTGAAAAGTGCAGATTCTAAGCAGGTGCTCGTGATTGAATGGGGCATTCAGCATTGACGGGAGATTGATTATCTGGGGGGAGTAAAAGAGCCAACATTGGTGTCGTTGATTACTTTCTTACATTTACACACACTACGATTGGCTTTCACTACCAATGTCCATCGCATTTGTTTTTTAAATTGTTTTAGTTTCAATATTTTCTTGCTTCTAGCTAACATTTCTTCACATTTACATTTCACCTTCTTTTTATCTGTGCAGCACTAACCTGAGAGTTACATCAACCTGATGAGGATATCGAAATACCTCATCACCCAAAGATTCCAAGGCTGACCCAACAGATTGATGCTATCTTGTTTCAAACAGGGAAGGCAAGAGGTTGCATCATGTGAGCCATAAAGATCAAGCTACTATACCAGCTATCATCGATAGCGGGTCAGGCTATCACTTGCTAAGAAATGGGGTGTCAGACCTATTGTTCCACCCAAATATAGGCTAAATTTAGCTTACCAGACTTCAATCGAGCCATATGGACATATCAATGTTGTATCCATTAAGATTGCAGGTCTTAAGTTTACAGTTGATTGTGTGGTACTAGATCTCCCACAAGAGAAGTCCGCACCTATAAATTTTTATTAGGAACTACATGGTTAACAAATGCTGAAGTGGTCCAAGATTGGAAGAAACAACGCATCATTTTTGGAAATAGAGATCAAAGAATATCAGTGGATTACACTACTGGTAAGCAAAAACAGTACGGGAAGAAGATGAATGTTCCTCTACCACATATGAAAAAGCCAATGTTTTTCCAACCATCCGAGGACATTACGCACAATCTACCGATATCATTAATCGGGGACACGTGTCAGCAACCATTGATTGTGTAGATGCTAATAGATGCAGTAATTGTTGAATTTGAAAAATAATTTATCTTGATTTTAGGCTTGCTACAAACTTTGTACTATGCAAGTATGTTGTTTCATAAATGTAAATGCCAAATTTGGCCTAGATAGAACTCGAGCTATATAAAATTTGTCGTATCTAGTTGATTAAATACAACTTGCATATAGATTGTAGACTTAGAAATAGCATTATGCATTTATTGTAAGTGATCCATAGTGACATGCAAGGCATGCACAAAGTGAAATGGACACATGCATGATGATTTGTACAATTCTAGCTAGAAGTAGGATACTTGGTAAAAGTAGGTAGAGAAACATGCATGAGATGTGACAAATGTCACTTAGACTCTAGTTTTCACTTTAGATGTGATTGAAAGGTGGATGGATGTGGTTCTACCTCGAGCTACCTCAAACTCCATAAATATGTGTAGCTATTCTCATATTTTTTTATGAAGAACCAAAGCTTTGTAGCTATTCCATGCCATTTTGGATCTACACCATTTTTTGCTTGAATATTTCTATCTTTCTCTCTCTAACACGTGTTGAGGCTAATGCTCATACACTAATTTCTTGTACTTTTGCTCATTTACAACTCAATGCTATCATTCTCTGATTCTTAGCATGCTAGATTGTGGTTAAGCCATAAGTTCTATACTAGATCTTGCTATTCAATCTAGAATCAGATTATTGTGCTAATCATAAAGCTTAATAAGATCAATCATACTTGTGGATCATCCCCACACGTGTGAATTCTGGAAATTTTGTCATGGTATCAGAGCCAAATTGAGCTTTGCATGCTAACATCTCTGATTGTACAAGAATTTGAGAGCTAATTCAAGCAAAAAAGTAGTTATACACTTTTGCTTACCTTTCTCTGAAGAGTGTTTGGATTGAAACTGAATTTTCAGGTCTGAAAAGTGATAGTACGGAATTCTTGAATTTCACACGTGTGAAAATCAAAGATTTTCAGTCCCTTCTTTTTCCTTGCTTGTTGATCCAATGATAGTGGTGTTATAGTTTGATGGAAAGCTTATGAAGTGTACTTTTCATAGAAATTGATACCAAACCAATTTGATGTGTCTATCAAGAGTTATAAGCTCTTAAAGATGGTAGGGAGAGGTCCAAAATCCGAGTGACCACTTTTTGATTTGATTCAATCTTGCTTTGTTCTGAGTCCATTGTTTTGAGCATCCTACACAAGAAACTGAAGATCAAGACTAAGTTTGAAGTAATTAAACACCTTTTGAGCCTTCTGAGTATCAATAGTGTTTTCTTTTGAAGCATTTCACACATGCCAAAAGTTGGATTCAAACTTGTCAAAGTGCCTTAAACCATTTTGAGTGTCTGATCTAGATAATCTTGTTGTGTGGAATATTTTAGATCCATCTCAAATACAGTTGCAAGTTTTTCACATAGGAAGGTAGCACATCCTTGAAAATATCTATAGTGAAAGAGAGCAGCAACATTAAGTCTGATTGGAATAAGCTCAAACATATTGTTGTCCAATAACTGAGAAGTCTTCACATAATGGCACCTTTGGGAGGATATCTTCTAGAAGCAAATGAAAGACTAAATACTTCTAATTACTCAATTTGGAAGTTTAGAATGGAGTCTATTTTAATACTCCAGGATGTTATGGACATTGTGCTTGGTATTGAGGAGGAGCCTCAAGCACAGCTTGAAATACCAAAGTACAGGAAGAGAGCTACAATTAAGATGAATGTATCTAATGAAATTTTGAGAGAGATAGGATCTTGCACCATAGCTAAAGATGCTTGGGATGCACCTAAGTCCATCTATGAAGCAAACAATACTTCTAGAATACTCACTCTTAGGAATCAGATTTTCCAAAGTTTTCAAAGAAGTGAGGAGAGTGCATCAAACTATGTTTTAAGAGTAAAAGATCTTCATAGAGAGCTTTCTTGTGTTGGTGCTACAATTAACCAAGATGAGCTAGTACAAGTCATTCTAAATGGCTTGAAAGATGACTATGATAATCTTGTTCAATCCTTTGCCATTAAAGAGGAGTTTCCTAATTTAGAAAGTCTCCAAGGAATTCTCATCTCTGAAGAAGCTAGGCAAAGTTATAAACTTTCTAGGATGAACAAACTCGAGCATGTTGGAAGTGACAAAGCCCTCTTTGTCAAGGACAGGCATAAAGGAAGGAGCAAGAACCAGTTTTCTCAAGCATCCAACAAAGACAAAGCCAAGGATCGAGACAAAGATGGTGAAGAGGATGATTCATCTCATCCTTCTACTTCAAAGACCAAGAAGAAGAAAGTCAAGTGTTTCTTCTGTGGTAAGAAGGGGCACTATGCCTCTAATTGCTTTAAGAAGAAAAACCAACTCAAGCAAGCAAATCTCTCCAAAGAAATTGATGAAGATTTTGTTGCAAGTGATGGAGAAGGATCACTCATGGTGTCAAATTTTTCTTCATCACCTTTCAAGAAAGATAGAGCTTGGTACATAGATAGTGGAGCTTCTTCACATATCTGCTGTTCAAAGGAGTCTTTTGACTCAATTGTACCTTACAAAGGACTTAAGAGATCTATTTATACTGCAAATGATCATGAGTGCTCTACTTAAGGAATTGGCAACATTCCATTGAAACTTGCTTCTTCTAAAGTTCTTGCACTTTCCAATGTTCTTTTTAATCCTAAACTTACAAAGAACTTGATTAGTGCTGGAAAATTGCTTGATAGTGGTTGTGAAGTTCAATTCCAATACTTGCTTTATCAAGAAAAATGACAAGGTCCTAGCTAATGGATCTAGATATGGTGGAATTTTCAAGTTGAATTCTTATGAGAATGTAAAATTTTGTGAAGTTGCTCTTTTATCTAAGGAGGAGTTGTGGCATAGAAGGTTGGGGCATCCTAACTTTAAGTCTATGTCTTCTATGGTCAAGAAAGATAAGGTTGTTGGTCTTTCAAAATCACTTTCCAAAGATTTCAAGCCTTGTGAGGCTTGTGCTATTGCAAAATCACAGAGAAAGCCATATCAAAAGTCTTTTATCAAGACTATTCATCCTTTGGAGCTTATACACTCGGATGTTCATTTTTCTTCTTCTAAAAGTATTGGTGGTGCAACATGTTGTCACCTTTATTGATGACTTTACAAGATATACTTGGTTGTATCTAATTTCTTCAAAAGCTATGGTATTTGATCACTTTCTAATCTTCAAAGCTTATGTTGAGAAACAATTTTCTTTCAAAGTTAAAGCTTTAAGATGTGATGGAGGAGGTGAATACATCTCCAACAAGTTTTATGAATATTGTGAAGGTGAAGGAATAAAGAGAGAGTTTTCTTGTGTTATTCTCCATCTCAAAATGGAGTTGCTGAGAGGAAAAATCGATCTTTATGTGAATGTGCTAAAGCAATCCGAGTTGAACCTTATTTGCCTATTGAATATTGGGGTGAAGCAATAAATTGTGCAAACTATTTGTGCAATAGATTACCTCACAATGCACTTGCTGAAAAATCACTATATGAAGTCTTGTTTAAGAAGAAACCTAAGGTAAATCACCTTAGAGTTTTTGGATGTGCTTGCTTTGTTCATGTACCCTTGGAAACAAGGAAAAGAGATGGTCCTAATTCTATCAAAGGGATCATGGTTGGATATTCATCCAACAAGAAGGCTTATAGAATCTATGTTCCCTCTACCTCAACTGCAATTGAGAGTAGGGATGTTATATTCCATGAGGATCAAAAATACATTTTGAGGAGGCCGAGTTCAAAATTTCTCAAAAAGATACTCCAATCATCACCCTTGAAGACTATCATGGAGAGATGGGGCCAAGAATTGAGGAGGAGTCACCTCGAATCTTTTCACCAAGGAGGTATCAAAGAGAAAGATCCGAGCCTAGGAGGCTTACATATGAAGCTAAAGGCAAGCAAGTGGAACTCAACTCCACTAATTGTGCTTATTTTATTTCACATGAGGAGCCAAAGGATGTATATGATGAACTCAATTCGAAGGACTGGTTTCTTGCCATGAAGGAGGAATATGATGCTTTGATGGCCAACAAGACATGGGAGCTTGTGGATCTTCCATCCAACAAGCACATTATTGGTTGCAAGTGGGTTTTTCGAGTCAAGTATAATCAAGATGGCACAATCAACAAGTACAAGGCAAGGCTCTGTGCAAAGGGTTTTTCTCAAGTTTATGGACTTGATTATGCGGAGACTTCTGCTCCAGTTTCAAAGATGGTATCAATTAGAATCATAATTTCTATTGCATGTTTTTCAATTGGCAAGTTCTTCAACTAGATGTCTCTAATGCATTTTTAAATGGATATCTAGAAGAAGAGATTTATATGGATCATCCTATTGGGTTCGTCCATGACAAAGACAAAGTTTGGTTGCTCTTCAAAAGTCTATATGGACTAAAGCAAGCTCCAAGGTCGTGGTATTCTCGACTTAACACCTTTCTTGAGTCACTAGGATTTAATCTTAGTAACTATCATCCTTCCTCGTATGTCAAGTTTTATGATAGAGATATTGTCATCCTTCTTATTTATGTTGATGATATCATTCTAACATGAAGTTGTATCAAATTAGTTGAGGAGACCAAGGTTGCACTTGGAAAAGAGTTCAAGATGCATGATCTTGGAAAAATTCGCTACATTTTAGGATTAGAGATTGACTTTCTTAAAGATAAAGCTTTTGTATGTCAATCCAAGTATGCTCTTTCAATGTTAAAAAAGTTTAATATGTTAGATTGTAAGAGTATAGAAACTCCTACGAAGCAAATTGTAAAAGACCCTAACAAAGTTGATGAAAGATCCTTCGTGGACATCACTCTTTTTAGGAGTCTTATAGGCTCCTTAAGTTGGCTCACAATAACTAGGTCTAACATAAGTTTCAGTGTTTATAAGTTGAGCCAAGCTATGCAAAATCCTACTATTCATCATTGGAAAATGGCCAAGAGAGTGCTTAGATACATATCTTCAACTTTTGATTATGGTTTATTGTATAAGAGTGAAGATCTTTCTATAGTTGGCTATTCTGACTCGGATTTTGCAAGTGATAGAGCAAATCAAAAATCTACAAGTGCTTATGTCATATATCTTGGAGGAGACTTGATATCCTCATGAGCACCTTGATGACAAAGACGCTTCTGATCAAGCTCTCTACAGCAACAAAGAAAAGCCAAAGAAACAGTTCGAGCCTAAGAGGGAGTCAGACCAAAGGCAGGATCGAGATTAGCAGGCAGAGGGAGCCAACAAAGGCAGATGGAAGAACAAAGAAAAACCGAAACAACAGAATGGTGACAAGAAGATATGCGTGAGATGCAAACGCGAAGGACATCCTGTCGATTTGTGCTGGCTCAATTCGAAGATTGTGAGTGTATCCATTGTCACAAGAAGGGTCACGCAGCCATAAACTGTTATCAGAACCCAAGAAATAAACAAGCTCAAGGCAAGCGGGAGAACAATAATAGTTTATCCTACATTGAAGAGCCAGAAAGCTCGAAGATGGTGAAGAAAAATCAAATCATGAAAATTCGACCACCTACATCTGTGTAGACATGTGTGCAGTATCGACACTTGACACACAGGAGGTAATCCTTGATTCAGGAGCTACCTCACACTTCATTACATCAAGACGGATAATGTCTGACTTTTGGAGTGTCCATCAAGATTTATTATTCTTGGAGATGGATCGAAACATCAAGTGAATGGTATTGGTTCGCTATGGCTCAATACAAACAACAGAGACAGACGACTCGAAGACGTTCTGTTCGTACCTACACTACAGCAGGACTTGCTATCAGTAGCAAGAATAGCAAATGCTGGGATGCGTGTGACGTTCTCAGACGAAGCATGCAATGTCGTTGATGCAGGCACCAGTACAATGATTACACAAGTTAGAAGAAAAGGCAACCTGTATCACTTGAAGGTACGTCTACCTGCAGATCAACTACATCAAACCCATGATGATTCGTCAGATATTCTATGGCACATGAGAGTATGCCATATGAACTCAATGGCATTGTATCAAGCAAGCCATCATGGAGCTATCACAGGGGTGGGCATCTTGAATGCAACCAGTTTGATAACCAGTGATGCACGTATAAAGGGGAAGATGTCTCGGATGCCATTTACCAGAGACTCCTACAGAATGACAAAGATTCTGGAGCTAGTACATTCGGACATCTGTGGACCTTTCGATGTGATCTCAGTATGAGGCTCGCAATACTATATCACCTTTATTGATAAGTTCATCCGAGTCTACTTCATTCACAATAAATCAGATGCATTTGACAAGTTCACAGAATATGTGAGCTGGGCAGAAAGATGCACAGGAAACAAGGTGAAGCAGATCAGAACAGATCAAGGTGGAGAATACATCTCAAACCGATTCACTAATTTCTACAATGATCGAGAAATCATTCACAGAAGTATATACACCGCAGCACAATGGTGTTGTAGAAAGAAAGAATAGGACTCTCATGGAAGCCGCTAGGTGCATGATGGCCTATTTGAAGGCTCCAAGAGTGCTATGAGATGAAGCAGTAGCTACAGTTGCCTACATTCAGAACAGGACATGAAAATTAGGTGTTCCTCACACGACAACACACAAACTATGGTGGGGTAGAAAACTCAATCTGACTCATATTCGAATCTTTGGCTATGCAGCATATGCACATGTTCCTGACAAGCTTTGAAAGAAGCTTGACGTGAGAAAGCAAAACAAGAATATCGTGTTGATGCAAAATTGATGCGTGAAAGAAACATGAAACAAACACATTCGGATGGATTTCAGATATGATTGATGGCCACTGCCAGCTGTATCATTCCTACAGTCCTCCAGAATGTAGACAAACACTGTTGATCTACGTTTTGATTAACACAACATTCTACAAAATTCAACTAGTGTGCGAAATTGATAAAATGAGTGAATGAGATACACAAATGATGGCAAACAACGATTCATTCAAGATCAGACAAGATAAGAGTGATATGTGCGTAATGACTACAAAATCATCTATTGATTTTTTTGATTCTTCAAGCACTGCATGCAGATCCACGCAGTGCGTTGGCGTGAGAGAAATACAGTTCTCCCACGAGTAATGTCTCGCTTACTAGCAGACTTGTGGATCTACAGATTCTATGAAGAATTGTCTCGCACACAGGCGAACTCGTATTCTGTATTTTTGTCTGTCTATTTTGCTTACTAGCATTAGACTTCATGTATCATGTATTAACCAAAAAGTATATAGTCGCGTTTTGTAACTTCTAGATTAGAGTGATTAAACATCTACAACTAATCACGAATTACAAGAGTGGCAGATTAGCCACAACCAAGAGCATATCTGCTGATGTCATGACATCAGATCAGATATTTGTACTTCTTGATACTTGCATGATCTTGCTGGTCCTTTTGAAACGTGAGGGCAGAAAAAGGTGTCGCGACGATTTTCGTGTCGCTTCATACCTTTTGACTTTCGCGTCATCTGACTTTCTCCCCCTGTACCGCAAAAAATTCTCTTTCGCAAATTTTTCTCGTTCGTGTCTTTTCGCCAGAGTGTTCGCAAACATTTTTGCTTCGTGCCTTTTGACTTTTGCGTTCGCAAATTTTTTCGTCAGAGCGAGGGCTGAAAGCTAGCAAAGCTTTGGTAATAGAAATGTTTTGTTTCTTCAGCTCCCTCTCAAAGCATGATAGCTTGACGACTCCAAGACTGCTCCTCTGTCTCTCAAAAAGTCCTTTTTCTAGGGCATTTGTGAAAATGTCAACAACCATGTCTTTTGTTCCAATGAAGGTGGTCTCCAGCATCTTCTCCTCAATCAGATCCCTGATCAAGTGGTACTTGATCACGATGTGTTTCATCCTTGAGTGGAACAAATGATCTTTGGTTAGATGTATTGCAGATGTGTTATCCATCTGCAAAATCAGAGGCGCGTTCCTTGTTTCTTCCAATTCGTCCAGGAACTATTTGAGCCAAATTATTTCATTGGCCATCTTTGCTGATGCAACGTACTCTGCTTCGCAGGATGACTGAGCCACAGTGGTCTGCTTTTTGCTGACCCAGAAAATTGTCGCTCCTAATGCGATGGTGCATCCTCCTGAGATGCTTTTACAATCATCCTTGAGGAATGCCCAACTAGCATCACTGTAGGAAAGCATCTTGAACCCTGCATCACGACAATAACACAAGCCATAATCTCTTGTTAATTGTAGATATTGCAAAATTCGTTTTGCAATCTTCCAATGTGTTGAGCCTAGATTCATGCAGAATTGGCTCATCCTAAACACTACATAAGCAATGTTAGGACATGTGTTGTCTGCAAGGTACATCAGCAAATCTATCAGCTTCCTGTAAGGTGTGAGCTACATTTTTCTCTCTCTTCTTCAGTCCTCGGACAATCATTGTTTGTCAGCATTGTTCCTGCGTGAGCATTGGAGTATTCACTCCTTTGCAATTCAGCATCCCAAAATCCTCTAGGATTTTCTGGGTGTATCTGGACTGGTGAAGGTACAGCTTACCTCCCTCATAGTCCCTGTCAATTTGCAAGCCAAGGTAGCACCTGGCTTCTCCCAGATCCACAATCTCGAAATCTTGCAAAGTATCAGATTGTCGTCCACATATACATCCACAATAATGATCTGCCTATCTGTAACTCTAACATACACATTGGAATCAGCCATCAGTGGCTTGAATCCTAATGATTTAAGGGCTTGTTCTTTCTTTTTGTACCATTGTCGAGCTGACTGTTTCAAACCGTAGATACTTCTATGCATTCTGCATGCATAATCAGGAAGTGAATTCGAGACATATCCTGGGGGTTAATCCATGTAGACTTCTCCGTCTAACTCACCATGCAAGAAGGCTATCTTCTTGTTCACAATGTGGATCTTGAGGTCATAAGCAGCTACATATGCAAATAACAGATGTAGGAACGAATGCTTGATGACAGGAGAGAAGATTTCAAAGTAGTCAATACCATATCTCTAAGAAAATCCCTTCGCTACTAGTCTTGCCTTGTATTTCGAGACATTCCCATCTAGTCCATACCACATCATCAGACAGATCTTGATTCTACTAACAAAGCGTGCAGTTACTTGACAAAGGATGAGAAAGAAACGAACACGAACTCGAAACATTTCTATTCGTGACCAACTCGAAAGATTCACGAAATTTGTCTTGCAGTCCACTCGAAAGATTCACGCAACAGTTTCTTGTAGAAGCTCGTGGCTTTCTTGTTCAAGCTCGAAAGATTCGTGAACAGACTCTTGTCACAAAATATTTTGTTTCTTGTTCAAACCTCAGTTGTCACAAAAATGTTGCGAACAATTCGCGAAATCTTCTGGATTGTTCTTCATGCTCACATGTCGCGAAACTATCTCGAACAATTCACGGAATATTCTAGATTTCTTCTTCAAGCTCAAGAATTGTCATCTGTCGCGAACAATTTGCGAAAGATGAAAATGTCGCGAAGAGACAAGTGTCACGAATAATTCGCGAAACACAAAGCTGAGACAAAGAGATGGACTGTCGCAAATAATTCGCGAACATAATTTATTCGAGCCTGGAAACAGAGCATCTATTTGAATATCAACCGTCGTAAACGGTTAGATATCTACTGTTACAACATTGAAAGGCCAAAAGACCTGTCCTGTAGCAATATAAATACATGTGCACTACTCGTTGTAACACACTCACTCAATCAGAGACACAACATCGAGATAAGACAACAAGAGATATATATTGATGAATCGGATTCAGAGTTATAAAAATTCGTTTTTGATCAATAGTTATTTATTGTCTAAATTGTCTTAAGTTGTCTCTTACTTCCGCATATAATTTTCGCACACATATTCAATCAGAACTAATATTGTTCTATTAGGACATAGATCAGATACAATCCCTATTGAAGACACTGATATTAGTTTGATTTATTCAAACTTGCATCGTGTTTCTCTGTGGAAGAATAATTAATATTTTTTCTACAATGGTACCAGAGCATATGGAATTAAAGTTTATACAGTGGTATCTTCGCATCTCTCTCAACATTCTTCATACATCCATCAGTAAGCCGCTATTTGGAGGCTATTCAGAATTAAAAAGATGTCATCGATCATCAATATTCAAGCTAAGATCACTACAATCTTAGACCCAGAAGGTTCAAACTACTTGATTTGAAAATTAAAGACTTCACTCTTGTTGAAGGGCGAAGGTCTATGGCAATGGGTAGAACCAGTTGAAAAGAAGCCAAAAGCTACTCTTGGAAAAGAACTTCGAGAATGGAGTTTAAAAAACGACAAAGCTACAACCATTATTGCGTCTTCAGTGCATGACAACATAATGCTAAATCTTACATCAATTTCGAACGCAAAGAATTTATGGGAAGAATTGCAAACCAAGAACGAGACTCAATCTCGTAATCAGATCATGTTCTTGGAAGACCAATTAACTTACCTACCTGCAGTGGGACGGCAAAGACTGAACACATTCGTGCAAAAGATTAAAGATCTGTTTATGTCCTTGCAGAATTTTGGTGCAGAATATACAATTTCTAAAGAAAAATAGCTTAGTTATTTTTTTCGAGTCCTACCCAGGTCATTCCACACAACAACAACCTTTTGGCGAAAGATGAGACAATGACACTTCAAAAGGCAATAGACGAAGTGAAGGATAAAATAGAAGCTCGTGAACGTTATGACGACAATGGTGATTCTAAAAATGCTCTATTACTCAAAAGAATAAATCTTCTAAGAAGTCTGAGTTTAAGAGGGAGTCGTCTAAGAAGAATGTGTTGAAATTGAAAAATAATCCATCTTGACTTTAGGCTTGCCTACAAACATTGTACCATGCAAGTATGTTGTTCCATAAATGTAAATGCCGAATTTGGCCTAGATAGAACTCGAGTTATATAAATATGTCATATCTAGTCTGATGATTACAACTTGCATATAGATTTTAGACTTAGAAATAGCAAAAATATGCCTGTAGAAACTCGTGACATCTCACATGCATTAATTGTAAGTGATCCATAGTGACATGCAAAGCTTGCACAAAGTGAAATGGACACATGCATGATGATTTGTACAATTCTAGTTAGAACTAGGACACTTGGTAAAAGTAGGTAGAGATACATGCATGAGATGTGACAAATGTCACATAGACTCTAGTTTTCACTTTAGATGTCATTAAAAAGTGGATGGATGTGGTTCTACCTCGAGCTACCTCAAATTCCATATATATGTGTAGCCATTCTCATATTTTTTTATGAAGAACCAAAGCTTTGTAGATATCTCATGCCATTTTGGATCCACACCATTTTTTCTTGATCTCTCTCTCTCTCTCTCTCTCTCTCTCTCTCTCTCTCTCTCTCTCTCTCTCTCTCTCTCTCTCTCTCTCTCTCTCTCTCTCTCTCTCTCTCTCTAACTCGTGTTGAGGCTGATGCTCATACACTAATTTCTTGTACTTTTGCTCATTTATGATTCATTGCTATCATTCTCTGATTCTTAGCATGCTAGATTGTGGTTAAGCCATAACTTCTGTACTAGATCTTGCTATTCAATCTAGAATCAGGTTATTGTGCTAATCATAAAGCTTAATTAGATCTATCATACTTGTGGATCATCCTCACACATGTGAATTTTGAAAATTTTGTCATGGTATTAGAGCCAAATTGAGCTTTGCATGCTAACATCTCTGATTGTACAAGAATTTGAGAGCTAATTCAAGCAAAAAAGTAGTTATACACTTTTTCTCACTTTTCTTTGAAGTGTGTTTGGATCAAATTGGATTGGAACTGATTTTCAGGTCTAAAAAGTGGTAGTACGGAATTCTGAAATTCCGCACGTGTGAAAATTGAAGATTTTCAGTCCCTTCTATCTCCTTGCTAATTGATCCAAAGATAGTGGTTTAATAGTTTGATGAAAAGTTATGATGTGTACTTTCCATAGAAATTGAAACCAAATCAATCTGATGTGTCTATCAAGAGTTATAAGCTCTTAAAGAGGGTAGGGAGAGGTCCAAAATCTGAGTGCCCACTTTTTGATTTGATTCAACCTTGCTTTGTTCTGAGTCCATTGTTTTGAGCATCCTACACACGAAACTGAAGATCAAGACTAAGTTTGATGTTAATTGAACACCTTTGAGCTTTTTGAGTATCAATAGTGTTTTCTTTTGAAGCATTTCACACGTGCCAAAAGTAGGATTCTAACTTGTCAAAGTGCCTTAAACCATTTTGAGTGTCTGATCTAGATAATCTTGTTTTGTGGAATATTTGAGATCCATTATAAATACAATTGCAAGTTTTTCACATAGAAAGGTAGCACATCTTTGAAAATACCTATAGTGAAAGAGAGCAGCAACATTAAGTCTGATTGGAACAAGCTCAAACATATTGTTGTCCAATAACTAAGAAGTCTTCATATAGTGGCACCTCTGGGAGGATATCTTCTAGAAGCAAATGAAAGAATAAATACTTCTAATTACTCAATTTGGAAGTTCAGAATGGAGTCTATTTTGATACTCCAGGATGTTATGGACATTGTGCTTGGTGTTGAGGGGGAGGAGCCTCAAGCACAGCCTGAAATACCTAAGTATAGGAAGAGAGCTAGAATGGCTCTACATTTCATTAAGATGAATGTATCTACTGAAATTTTGAGAGAGATAGGATTTTGCACCACAACAAAAGATGCTTGGGATGCACATAAGTCCATCTATAAAGCAAAAAATACTTCTAGAATACTCACTCTTAGGAATCAAATGTTCCAAAGTGTCAAAGAAGTGAGGAGAGTGCATCAAACTATGTTCTGAGAGTAAAAGTTCTTCATAGAGAGCTTTCCTGTGTTGGTGTTACTATTAACCAAGATGAGCTAGTTTAAGTCATTCTAAATGGCTTGAAAGATGACTATGATAATCTTGTTCAATCCTTTGTCATTAAGGAGGAGTTGTCTAATTTAGAAACTCTCCAAGGAATTCTCATTTTTTAAGAAGCTAGGCAAAGTTATAAACTTTCTAGGATGAACAAACTCAAGCATGGTGGAAGTGACAAAGCCCTCTTTGTCAAGGACAAGCATAAAGGAAGGAGTAAGAACCAGTTTTCTTAAGCATCCAACAAAGACAAAGCCAAGGATCGAGACAAAGATGGTGAAGATAATGATTCATCTCATCCTTCTACTTCAAAGACCAAGAAGAAAAAAGTCAAGTGTTTCTTCTGTGGCAAGAAGGGGCACTATGCCTCTAATTGCTTTAAGAAGAAAAACCAACTCAAGCAAGCAAATCTCTCCAAAGAGATTGAAGAAGTATTACAAGTGATGGAGAACGATCACTCATGGTGTCGAGTTTTTCTTCATCACCTTTCAAGAAAGATGGACCTTGGTACATAGATAGTGGAGCTTCTTCACATATGTGTCGTTCATAGGAATCTTTTGACTCAATTGTAGCTTACAAAGGACTTAAGAGATCTATTTACACTGCAAATGATCATGAGTGCTCTATTGAAGGAATTAGCAACATTCCATTGAAACTTGCTTCTTCTAAAGTTCTTGCACTTTCTAATGTTCTTTTCATTCCAGAACTTACAAAGAACTTGATTAGTGTGGGAAAGTTGCTTGATAGTGGTTGTGATGTAAAGTTCAATTCCAATACTTGCTTTATCAAGAAAAATGATGAGGTCCTAGCTGATGGATCTAGATATGGTGGAATTTTCAAGCTGAATTCTTATGAGAATGCAAACTTTTGTAAAGTTGCTTATTTATCTAAGGAGGAGTTGTGGCATAGAAGGTTGGGACATCCTAACTTTAAGTCTATGTCTTCTATGGTCAAGAAAGAGAAGGCTATTGGCCTTCCAAAATCACATTCCAAAGAATTCAAGCCTTGTGAGGCTTGTGCTATTGCAAAATCACATACAAAGCCATATCAAAGGTCTTTTATCAAGACTACTCATCCTTTGGAGCTTATACACTTGGATGCTCATTTTTCTTCTTCTAAAAGTATTGGTGGTGTAACATGTTTTGTCACCTTTATTGATGACTTTACAAGATATACTTGGTTGTATCTAGTTTCTTCAAAAGCTATGGTATTTGATCACTTCCTAATCTTCAAAGCTTATGTTAAGAAACAGTTTTCTTTCAAAGTTAAAGCTTTAAGATGTGATGGAGGAGGTGAATACATCTCCAACAACTTTTATGAATATTGTGAAGGTGAAGGAATAAAGAGAGAGTCTTCTTGTGCTTATTCTCCATTTCAAAATGGAGTTGCTAAGAGGAAAAACCGACCTTTATGTGAATGTGCTAAAGCAATCCGAGTTGAAGCTTATTTGCCTATTGAATATTGGGGTGAGGCAATAAATTGTGCAAACTATTTGTGCAATAGATTACCTCACAATGCACTTGCTGGAAAATCACCTTATGAAGTCTTGTTTAAGAAGAAACCTAAGGTAGATCACCTTAGAGTTTTTGGATGTGCTTGCTTTGTTCATGTACCCTTGGAAACAAGGAAAAGAGATGATCCTAATTCTATTAAAGAGATCATGGTTGGATATGCATCCAACAAGAAGGCTTACAGAATCTATGTTCCCCCTACCTCAACTACAATTGAGAGTAGGGATGTTATATTCCATGAGGATCAAAAATACATTTTGAGGAGGCCGAGGTCAAAGATTCTCAAAAAAATACTCCAATCATCACCCTTGAAGACTATCATGGAGAGATGGGGCCGAGAATTGAGGAGGAGTCACCTCGAATCTTTTCACCAAGGAAGTATCAAAGAGAAAGATCCGAGCCTAGGAGGCTGACATATGAAGATAAAGGCAAGCAAGTGGAACTCAACTCCACTAATTGTGCTTATTTAATTTCACATGAGGAGCCAAAGGATGTATATGATGAACTCAATTCGAAGGAATGGTTTCTTGCCATGAAGGAGGAATATGATGCTTTAATGGCCAACAAGACATGGGAGCTTGTGGATCTTCCATCCAACAAGCACACCATTGGTTGCAAGTGGGTTTTTCGAGTCAAGTATAATCAAGATGGCACAATCAACAAGTACAAGGCTAGGCTTTGTGCAAAGGGTTTTGCTCAAGTTTGTGGACCTGATTATGAGGAGACTTTTTCTCAAGTTGCAAAGATGGTATCAATTAGAATCATAATTTCTATTGCTTGTTTTTTCAATTGGCAAGTTCTTCAACTAGATGTCTCTAATGCATTTTTAAATGGATATCTATAAGAAGAGATTGATATGGATCAGCCTATTGGGTTCATCCCTGACAAGGAAAACATTTGCTTGCTCTTCAAAAGTCTATATGGACTAAAGCAAGTTCCAAGGTCATGGTATTCTCGACTTAACACCTTTCTTGAGTCACTAGGATTTAATCTTAGTAACTATGATCCTTCCTTGTATGTCAAGTCTTTTGATAGAGATATTGTCATCCTTCTTATTTATGTTGATGATATCATTCTAACATGAAGTTGTATCAAGTTAGTTGAGGAAACCAAGATTGCACTTGGAAAAGAGTTCAAGATGCAAGATCTTGGAAAAATTCACTACATTTTAGGATTAGAGATTGACTTTCTTAAAGATAAAGCTTTTTATGTCAATCCAAGTATGCTCTTTCAATGTTAAAAAAGTTCAATATGTTAGATTGTAAGAGTATAGAAACTCCTATGGAGCAAATTGTAAAAGACTCTAACAAAGGTGATGAAAGATCCTTCGTGGACATCACTCTTTTTAGGAGTCTTATAGGCTTCTTAATTTGGCTCACAATAACTAGACCTGACATAAGTTTTAGTGTTCATAAGTTGAGCCAAGCTATGCAAAATCCTACTATTCATCATTGGAAAATGGTCAAGAGAGTGCTTAGATACATATCTTTAACTTTGGATTATGGTTTATTGTATAAAAATGAAGATCTTTCTATAGTTGGTTATTCTGACTCAGATTTTACAAGTGATAGAGCAGATCAAAAATCTACAAGTGCTTATGTCATATATCTTGGAGGAAACTTGATATCTTGGCTTTCCAAAAAGCAAGATACTGTATCACTCTCATCTTGTGAAGTTGAGTATAAAGCACTCACTACAACAACAAAGGAAGTGCTTTGGATCAAGAGGTTGCTAGTGGAGCTAAAGATAATCATGGAAGATGATCTACCTATGATCATGTGTGACAATATTTCAGCCCAAGCCCTTGCCAACAATCCGATATTCCATGCAAGGAGCAAACACATCGAGGTTGCACATCACTTCATGAGAGAGAAGCTCATTGGAGCAGAAATCTATTCGGAGCACATCGACACATCATCTTGTATTGCAGATATGCTCACAAACCTTTGAACAAGAGTTCCTTCATCAAGCATAGAGCCAATCTTGGAGTAATACCAAGATCCATGTTCAAGTCAATATAGATTGTTTTTAGGAGGAGTATTGAAATTGAAAAATAATCCATCTTGACTTTAGGCTTGCCTACAAACATTGTACCATGCAAGTATGTTGTTCCATAAATGTAAATGCCAAATTTGGCCTAGATAGAACTCGAGTTATATGGATATGTCATATCTAGTCTGATGATTACAACTTGCATATAGATTGTAGACTTAGAAATAGCAAAAATATGCTTGTAGAAACTCGTGACATCTCACATGCATTAATTGTAAGTGATCCATAGTGACATGCAAAGCTTGCACAAAGTGAAATGGACACATGCATGATGATTCGTACAATTCTAGTTAGAACTAGGACACTTGGTAAAAGTAGGTAGATATACATGCATGAGATGTGACAAATGTCACATAGACTCTAGTTTTACCTTGAGCTACCTCAAACTCCATAAATATGTGTAGCCATTCTCATATTTTTTGATGAAGAACCAAAGCTTTGTAGCTATCTCATGCCATTTTGGATCCACACCATTTTTTATTGATCTCTCTCTCTCTCTTTCTCTCTCTAATTCGTGTTGAGGCTAATGCTCATACACTAATTTCTTGTACTTTTGCTCATTTATGACTCATTGCTATCATTCTCTGATTCTTAGCATGCTAGATTGTGGTTAAGCCATAACTTCTGTACTAGATCTTGCTATTCAATCTAGAATCAGGTTATTGTGCTAATCATAAAGCTTAATTAGATCTATCATACTTGTGGATCATCCCCACACGTGTGAAATCTGAAAATTTTGTCAGAATGAGTCTAAGACTAATGAACAACAATCTGGAAAACAATAGAAGAATTCTGGTGATAAGAAGATCTGCAACAGATGCAGAAGATTGGGTCACACAGAAGAAAAGTGTTGGCTAAATCCAAAGATTGAATGCATTCATTGTCATAAATGGGGTCATGCAATAGTAGACTGTTATCAGAATCCCAAAAACAAAAAGGAGCAAAATCGAAGCGAACCTTTAGATTCAAACTATGTCAAAGATAAAGCCAAATGCTCCAGAGCAGCAGAAGACAGGGCAACAAGGAACTCAGCAGCTTATGTTAGTACTGATCTATGTTGTTCATCTAATTCAATTCAAGAAGTAGTACTTGATTCGGGAGCCACCTCACATTTTGTTTTCTCAAAACAAATTTTGTCTGATTACAAGAAGACGAACTATTCGAGATTCATTATACTTGGAGACGGTTCTAAACACGTGGTTGATGAAACTGGTGTATTATGGCTGGACACGAATTTGGGAGACAAGAAACTGGAGGAACTTCTCTATGTCCCTACTCTTGATAAAGATCTTTTACCTGTAGCCAAGATTGTCGATAAAGGCATGTCAGTAACCTTCACAAAGGACTCTTGTAAACTGTTCGAGGAAGATTCTGATAACCTGGTTGCTAAAGGCAACAGAGAAGAAAATTTATATCACCTGAACATTCGAACAAGAATCGAACAAGTCAATCAAACTCATGAATTGATAGATGTACTATGGCACAAGAGGCTATGTCACATGACCATGGAAGCCTTGTACCAAGCCAACAAAAGTCAGAGAACTCAAAGAGTCAAAATTACAAGTATAGATATTCGAACTACCTGCGAATCCTGTCTTAAAGGCAAGATGACTATAACACCTTTCAGTGAGGATGTTTATAAAGCAACTAAGGTACTTGAAATTGTGCATTCAGATATTTGTGGACCATTCGGAGTATTGTCGTTGGGTGATGCAAAGTACTTCATTACATTTATTGATGACTTTAGCAAGTTCGCTGTAGTATACCAAATCTGAAGCTTTTGAGAAATTCATTGAGTATACAAATTGGGCTAAGAATCAGACAGGCAATAAGCTGAAGCAGATTCACACAGATTGTGGAGGTGAGTACATTTCCAATGAGTTCAAAGCTTACTGTATTGTGGATTCTCTGATGAATCTCAAACATTTGAGAAAGTTGTTGATGGACCAGATAAAGATCGCTGGATTCAGGAAATGGAGGATGAAATGTCATCCATGTATAAGAATAATGTATGGACACTTGCACCTATACTTGATGGCAGAAATACAAGTCAAGTGCAAGTGGATCTACAAGATCAAAATAGATCCTGATGGAGAAAACATCAGATACAAGACAAGTTTAGTTGTTAAAGGATTTTCCTAGAAGTATGGGATCGACTACATTGATACTTTCTCACCAGTAGTCAAACATACATCAATTTGCTTGTTATTCGCGTATGCAGTGGGTGGCTCATGATCTGAAAATCCATATTGTGGATGAGAAGACTGCATTCCTGCATGCAGAATTGGAAGAAGATTTATTCATGGACCAACCACTTGGTCTTATAAGCCAAGAAAATCCAGAATACGAATGTCACACGACGGTAGCTCAATCTTCCTATGAAGCAGAATATGTAGCAGCAGCCAAGATGGCAAATGAGCTGATCTGGATTAAATAGATATTGGAAGGATTTGATGAATCTAGTTTTGAACCTTACGTCTTGTTAATGGATAATACTTCAGCAATCCATCTTACAAAAGATTCTGTATTTCACTAAGAATAATTAATATTTTTCTTACAGAATCTTGTAGTATTTTCAACTAACGAAAGATTTTGGATTGTGTTATTCTCGTGATGCAGGATTCCAGATGCTTTCATACTGTGATGCTAGTTAGGCATCTCTCAAGGACGACTACAAAAGTATCTAAGGAGGATGTACCATCGCATCATGAGCAGCAATTTTCTGGGTTAGCAAAAAGTAGACCATCATAGCTCAGTCATCCTACAAAGCAGAATATGTAGCAACAGCGAAGATGGCCAATGAAATCACTTGGCTCAAACAGTTCCTTGACGAACTAGGTGAAATGAGGAATGAACCTCTGATTTTGTAGATGGACAATACATCCACAATACACCTGACAAAGGATCCCATGTTTCACTCAAGGACAAAACACATTGCAATCAAGTACCACTTGATAAGGAATCTGATCGAAAAGAAGAAGCTATAGACTACTTTCATTGGAACAAAGAAGATGGTTGCTGACATCTTCACAAAGGCCTTAGAGAAAAGTTTGTTCGAGAAACAGAGGAGCAGTCTAGGAGGCATCAAGCTATCATGCTTTGAGAGGGAGCTGAAGAAACAAAGTGTTTCTATTACCGAAGCTCTACTAGCTCTCGACTCCCAACCTGACGAATATCTCGAAGATCTCGAAGACCTAAAAAATGAAGAACTCGAAGACGAAATATTTGCAAACAGCACAAACAACAGGAGAAGGTTGAACGACACAAAACGAAAATGTTCGAGACACCCGAAGATCAAATACTTTCGACTCTTCACGCTCCAAAGGACCAGGAAGATCAAACAAGTACCGTGAAGTACAGTGACGTCAGCAGAAGAACGTTAGGACGTGCGTAATCTGCCCCTCTTGTAATCTGTGATTAGTCTTAGATTGTTAATCTATCTAATCAGAAATGTTACTTTGAATATATGCAGTTGCTAGATGCACTAATGATACCAGAAGATATAGATAGACAATATACAGAAGAACTGTTAGACACTCTGTTGCGTCCTTGAACATCCATTCTTTTTTCCCAACAAATTGTGCATAGGTAGAGAGACTGGGAGTTCAGTTTCATGACATTGAGGTATGCAACCATCGAGGAGAATTCTAAGGATTAGTTTTTTGAGAATTTTAAGGATGAGTGTACCGCAATGAGCAAGACATTGTAAGCAGGATCCACAGAAATCCAAGTAGCCCGCTTGTAAGCGAGACACTTTGTGGGAGAACACTGCTTCTTTCATGCCAATGCGCTGTGTGGGTCTGTCACATAGTGCTTGAACAAAAGAGGATCAATAGAGGATGTTGTAGCTGTTATGCACATATCATTCTAAATTGTTTGATCTTGATTGAATTATTGTCTGTCTATTGTTCGTGTATCTCATTCGCTCGTTTTATCTATTCCGCACATAGATTCAATCTTGTTGAATGCTAAGTTAACTTAAACATAGGTCAGCAGTGTCTGTCTACATTCTAGAGGATTGTAGGAATGATATAGCAGGCAGTGACCAACAATCATATCCGAACTCCATCCGAATTTATTCGTGTTTCATTCCTATCGATTCGCAATCGTGAATGGTATCAGATTGATTCTCAACAGAGGTATTAGAGCTTGGTTCCCTCTTCATTCTCATCATCAACCACTAGAGAGTGTCTCTTCCGTGTGGATGGCATTCAAGTTTGCGGGTGTAAATGATGTTATGCTCTGAAGCCCCATCGCTCCTAAGCTTTGCATTTCATTCATGCACACAATGAACAACGACATATTATATATTATTACTGTGTTGCAAATCTAATTTACACCAACGAGCAAGCAGCTATGATCGAATGGTGGAAGGCATATGAATGAGTGAGCGATTTATTTGCCACTCGATAATATTGTTCTTTCAAAAAATTGCTTTTCTTTTTGTTCCTTGGAGCTTTGCTATGACAAAGGATGGAGTTACGATGGCTCATAGTTTCGGAATCCATTTTTAATATTGTTGCTCTTATTTGCTGCTTTGACTGACTAAACTATTCCGACATGTAGATTATGATTTTGATGTTCTACTAATATTAGTAAGAAATCATAATTTGTTTTGATAGGGCTTGATGGGACATTCTCAAGCAATAGAAAACTCTCCGAAAGAGGATACATCCAAACAATTGAAGTTAATCGATGTGGACAATGATTTTGGCTTCAGTACAATTACGTATACAATTACCCGATATAACTAGTTGATCATAGAGCTTTGGTGTAGTATTTAAATAGTTCCTAAAGAATAAACGATTTCATCATCATCACTCCTAACAAATATAAACTTTTTGATCCCCAATATTGCATTCACTGATTTTATTGTCCTTTGTTAATGCGAGCAGTTGGTTATTTTTAGACATGCAGTCATGTTCATAGCTCTAGCAAGACATGCACTCTTGTTCATGTGGTAATTGCAAACAACATAAGTACTTGCCCTCAAGAATGAAACACTCCAAATCGGTGAGCCATATCATCATGTCAGTGATATTATTCAATAATTGAGTAAATAACATTTTGTTGTTTAATTTGCAATTCAGAAGAGAATCACAAGCAAGCTGTATTCGTTCTCTTTCATACTATGTTGTAAGTTTGCTCTCAAAGGCCTTGCTTGCTTATTGCAGTGCAAATACGAACGAGCCATTCTCCAAACCTGTGAGCTATGTCATGTCTACAATTCAAGAACTTTGTAGAGAACATATCGTTGTGTAATCTACATTTGAGAAAAGAATCACCATCAGCTACAGTCATTTGCTCTCCTACTAGACGATTTGTCTCCTAATTGTAAGTTCGCTCTCAAAGGTCTCACTTGCTTACAATAATTTGCTAATTGATCTATGCAGGTATGAAAGAGTGGTTTAAGATATTGCTAATTCTACATTTTTTTTCCAAAAGACATTATCCTCTTTTATATTATAGGAGCACACTGTCCATGGCCAATGCATTGAATTGAAGAACGTAACTTGAAGATGCAATCAATATAGTGGTAGATTGTCTAGGCACTGGCGGATTGAATGCTTATTGAAAATGTAATTATTTGGTATTGTATAGGTAGTTGAATCATCTCAATTTTTTTTCCGCAACACAAGACCTGTCTTTCTATTGGATATGATTGCCCACTACTGATCACGTAGAAGGACTCTTTATGCCTTGATGTGTGTGTGTGTGTGTGTGTGTGTGTGTGTGTGTGAGAGAGAGAGAGAGAGAGAGAGAGAGAGAGAGAGAGAGAGAGAGAGAGAGAGAGAGAGAGAGAGAGAGAGAGAGAGAGAGAGAGAGAGAGAGAGAGAGAGAGAGAGAGAGAGAGAGAGAGAGAGAGAGAGAGAGAGAGGGGGGGGGGGGGGGGAGGGAGAGAGAGGGAGAGGGAGAGGGAGAGGGAGAGGGAGAGGGAGAGGGAGAGGAGAGAGAGAGAGAGAGAGAGAGAGAGAGAGAGAGAGAGAGAGAGAGAGAGAGAGAGAGAGAGAGAGAGAGAGAGAGAGAGAGAGAGAGAGAGAGAGAGAGAGAGAGAGAGAGAGAGAGAGAGAGAGAGAGAGAGAGAGAGAGAGAGAGAGAGAGAGAGAGAGAGAGAGAGAGATGATTTATGAGTCATTATTGTTTCATTCATCATTTCTACAAGCAAGCCTTCAATTACTTTAAGTTTTGATCCAATATAATGGAAAGGCAAATCACTTGCGATAGGTATTCAAGGTGTAAATGTTCACGTTTTGCAAATTTCTTGTGTATAAACGTTGAGCTTAATGGATTGTCAACAAACTTTTAGTACTAAAAATGTGGACTTATAGCTTTTTACTTCATCATACCTAGTCTCTATCTAACTCTTATTTCTTGATTTTAGTATGTGCTTTTAACAAATGGCTGAAGGAGATACTCACTCTCAAGATTTAGAATGGAGTAATGGACTTCATGACATTTTTTCCAATGGGCACATGCTCATTCTCCGGTTGCTATAAATGAAGAGGATACACCGTTCCTGTATAAAGTGGGAATTCCACCATGCACTACTATTTTTTTGAGGATACTCTCCCAAAGAGCAACCCCAAAGGCTTCAGCTTTTGTTTGCTTTCAAGTACATTTTTCCTATTTTTCAGTGGGATCCTAGTATAAGCTCAAAACTTTCCAAGGTGATCTCATTTTTGGATTGACTATAACAAGTCTTTCCATTCCACAAGTATTCATCCACATAGATACATCCTTCTTTTTAATATTGTTTGACGTTTGTCGAATTTGTTGTTGAGTTGGACATTGAGATCCGTTAAATTTTCACATGTAAAACAGTTCAGTATCCAAATACCCGTCCAAAGCTTTGCAGGTATTTGTAGCCCCTTAAAGTTTATGCATGACATAAATGCATAAACCATACATTTCATCTCTGCAACATTTTTATGAAAAAGCATCTATAGATCCTTTTTTTTAAATGACAAAATTCATGTGGGGCCCAAGTACCTGACATGTAAGTGATCATGCGTGCATGGAAAATAGCAAACGACATTTGGTAAATGAACAAAAGGTGACTTTCATAGCTTGCATGCATGAAAAAAGAAAAACAAATGAATTTATTTGGCTATCACATGCTTGATTGTGAACATGCAGATTATAATAATCACATATGTGAGTAGGAGACTTGAAAGCTGATGCATGTTTCGATTCCACAATGTTCTAGTATCTTCTTCTTATTGTGCTCTTGCATGCTTGAATGCAGAAATATGACAAGTGACAATGTATTTTTAATGTTTCTAATCGTGTCTTCTTTTGTAAGATGTATACAAAATGTCTTCCATATATTGGATGAAGAATTGATCAACTTCTTAGAGACGGGTCTTGAAAACTACATGAATGATGGTTGGTGACGATTATCTAAAATCGTGAATATCTTGAATATTGATCGTGATTATTATGAATACTAATTGTGAATATTGTGAATGCTCATGAATATTGATCGTGATTATTCTGAATATTGATCATGAATTATACAAGTGAATATTGATCGTGATTATTTTGAGCATTGATCGTGAATTATACTCGTGAATATTGATCGTGATTATTGTGATTAATGATCGTGAATACTTTTAAATATTGATTGTAAATGAAGTTCACCTATTTATCGGCAAAATCATTTCACACACAATTCTCAATCTTCTTTAATCTCAAGCTTTAACTACTTTTGTGGTAGTGATTGTGATAGTGTAAGCTCTTGCAACTTAAAATGTTAAAGAAAAACAAATGAATCGCCACGACAACTTAACTTATCAAAACGTACATCTTTAGCAAAAAAAAACAAATAAATGCATTTGTTTGGGCCTCAAAGAAAATACCAGAAATATGTAAGCAATTTGTTGCTTTGTGCAACTTCAAACGTTAGAACAAACTATTACCAAATTTCTAATTATAAAACACAAAGTTATCAAAAACATAGATATATTTTAGATTCAATATATATGACAATATGCAAATTAGATATGAATCACTTGAAAAGTGCATTATTTCTATTTATATTATCATGCTACTTAACTTACATAGCAGATTGATGCTACTGCATGCAAAAGCAGAGAATCGATTATCCATGTGCTCATTTTCTTAATAATTTCACAACACATATGGTGTCGATTACCAAAAATAAATATTTACCCTATACCCTTTGTTGACCTTGAAGATCTGTGACAACTCTCACTTTCATCTAATCGATTCTAGATTGGAAAGCATACATGCGCAAGAGTTTTTTTAGGACAACTTTGTTTGGTTAATTATGTTGTCTAATACAACAAAATAATAATCATTAGAAAATCTTATCATGTCGATCTCTTCATGTAAAATAACAAGTTTGTAATTAAAAAATTTAGATTTACAACTCGTCTTCTAAAAGACAAAAAGATGAAAGTTGTATTGTAAGAGATTGGAGTTTCTATTGCTTATACCAAACTAGTGTGCTTGTGGCTGAAGAGTGTAGGATGCTCCATGCAAAAGCAAGAATGGATTTCTTATCATTGCAAGAAGGAGATATCTTGCTAGCATTGAGGAGGAGCATCAAAAGGAGGAAATCTTGAGGATCAGCCTCAAAGCATGAGAGTTTCAAGGAGGTCCTCAATGATAAAGGCCGACTCATCAAATTGCATGCAAATTGTCCATTCAAGTGTGCTTCTTGCAAGGGTGGTGAGCATTGGAGAGTCTACTATCTTTGAATACTTTTTGGATAGTATTAGTAGACATGAGGTGACTTTTTTTCTTATCTTTAAGATTCATGGTGTTTATTACTTTGTATGACAAGACAATGAAATGAGATGCTTTGAAATCTACATTTGTTGTTGATAAAGCAATTTCATTGAAAAACCATTTTTGTAATAGTTTGAATAGAGTCATAAAATATGAAATATCATTTGTTTTGGAAATCTTTGTGTCCACATGCTTTTTGCATGATCATGCCAATGTAAGGACCAAAGATTATCCTACTTCAATGATAGGAATAATGGTAGTGTTTTGTTCTTCAAGTAGAGATTGTAGAATCTACATGTTTTCCACCAAAGAAGTTGTCAATGGTGGAAATGTGATCTTCCAAGAGTGAAAGTTTTGTAAACCTGAAGAAGCACTTTGGATCAACACCTTATTCAATTCATTGATGGTTTGGAGTCAAGTCAAGTGGAGGAGCAAGCTCAAGACCCGAGGACTCCAAGAAGAACTATCCAGGGGGAGCCATCAAGGCTCAATCATGTGGATAAAAAAGGCAGGTTGTCTTTGACAAAAATATGTATGCACTTAATAGTTTAATTGATGTATCTTCAAATGCACAAAATGCCTTGGAAGTCACCTACTAGACATGACTCTAGGAATTAGGCTAGGGTTGCAAATTAGGGCAATAGAGCCAAGTTAACTTCCTTGAAATCCAAGTAACTTCACAAAGGATGTCACTTTTGCTATGTATTCCAAGCTCCCATAGTGAGAAGATAGATTATTTTTGGAGCTCATTGGCAATCTCAAGCTACTCCACTATGTACATTGAGTTTTTGTGATCCAAATGCAACCAAATTAATTTCTACTTGTTTCTCGGATTTCAAGACAATCTACAGCCTGTAGTACACACGTGTGAAGTCGGATTTGGTGATTGATCATGCTATTGATTGTTCTTGCTTGTTGTTTGTCAAATTGCCAATCTAGATCAACTTTTTTGTTTTTAGTCTTTTGATAGCATTCAATCACTCTTGTGGATCTTTTGTAGATCCATTTATGGTCCTAAAGTACAATACTTACACATTCTCCTCTTGAGGCTTATCTTCTCAAGGTAGGGGAGCAATGAAAGTAAACCTACCTAATGGATCTTATTGATCACTCCAAATGGTTTGTCTAACATCTATCTTGCAAATGTGTGATTTTGTGGAATAATGGATGAAAGCATGAGCTAATGATCATTCCAATATGTGATAGCATGATTATGAAACAACAACCAAGTATTCATTCATCCACAACAAGCATACAATGGCAAAATAGGAGGGAATCACAAAGTAAGAAAATGTAGGAGGAGGCTTTGCTTCTCTCTCTCTCAATCTCTATTATTACAAATGAAAAGTGATTACAAAATTGTGTCACATCCCTACTTATAGACAAAGCTAGGGTTAGGTTCACCCAAAACCATGTGCCATAAGAACTTGACTATCTTAAAAAGCTATAAGCCAAAATGCATTGTAAATTACTTGGGTCCTTTTTTATTTTTGGCCCATTGGAGTTTTAGACCTATTTCTACTTCTCGCGCCTTTGGATTATGAGTACAGTGAACCTTATAAGGGTGTCTGACATTATATTACAAATAGATCTAAATCTTTATGCCAACTCGGCCATGATTTCGTTCCCGTTGCTGTAAAATATGTTGAGGAGGCGTTGGGTTTTGTTTCTGCTCATTGGCCAGTCCGCGACTCGTCAACCTTTTGATTTTGGCGTTCTTGGTAAATCTGGATTCTGGGATTCCTTATTGATTGATTGTTGACGCTCCATAATGTAGTTTGGTGGCTCGATTCCTTCACTTGATATCCATTAGGCACTTTCGGCATTTGGAATCGGTTAGAAGAATATTTACTAGGATCTTCTAACACATGTGCCTCTCTTCCAAAGAGAACAAGCATTGGAATTTAGGCCATATATTTGCATTCTCCATTGGTGGCGACATAGAGCATGCCAATCACCCCAATTGTAATGAGGTCCCGCATATGGCATTAATGTGACAACACTATTCAAAGGGACATCAATGCTAGTTAAAAAAAATAAGCCTAATCTGACATTAGGAAATCGCTCACTAGGCTTAATTATATATATACGACTTTAATATGAAAATGATGTACCACATAATGGTAGTGGTACCGTATCATGCCAACATGAATGTAGATGAGGAGGAACGAGAGATTTGGTCAAAGAATTTAAAACATTTTTGGACAAGTGAACAGTACGTAAATTGTTTTGTTCATTTTCAAAATTTGTCAAAATGCATCCAAGTCATGTTTTTTTTAATGGAGTAGCTAAGATAGAAGAGTCTGTATGATTTACGTTGAGATGGGATGCACAATATCTATATGTGGTGACGTCATGAGATGGATAGAGCTTTTGATAGGATTTTCACAAGGTGTTGTGGATTGGGTACAATCTAGGTGTGATGACACTATGGGATGATTAGAATCCATGCAAGCAAGATCAATGTCAAGTCTGGTGGAGTGAGTGGATATATGAGACATAGGAATATGCATAACCTCCACATTACTCGGTGTGTAGTCACTAGTGACCTCATCAATAAAATCATCAACTAGATCTTCGTCCAATGCCAAAGATGATCTTGTTGATAAGATTATCAATTGTGCAAGAGGTTGACACCAATGTACTATTCTGCAAGAGAAAAAAAGTATACATGCCTTAGTCTTTTCTTTCAAAACATTTGTGTATGATAAAGACCAACTTTATTTTTGTGTTGAAGTTTTAAATGTATGTATTCGAGTTATTATTGTGATACTATGTCATGAAGGCCTTGCCATAATGCTGAAATTGTTGGATTAACCAAAAAAAACCATTATTAGAATCCATAAAACATTTGCATGTAAAAGTTAAGAATCCCACCAACCCAATAGGAAATACTTAAAGGTGGCAACCGTTAGTTAACCTCTGGCTGTACTGACCCCACCAACCCATTATCTTTAATGGGTGCCAATATTATAACTAACGGTTGAAGTGTAATAGTGGTAGCTATTTAAATGGACCAAATGAGGGCCTTTAACTAATGGGTGGCATAGTTATGAATTCACTAATGAGTGCACTTACGGGAATAGGTGGCTCCTATTGGGTTTAAGTGTAAACCTTTAAATCTTTGGTAGGTTGCAGTCGCTTCCCAAATGTCAATTAACACTAACACTCTCAAATGTCAATTAACACTAAGGGGCTTTCACTTAGTTGTTCTTAACCCAAGCAAGTAATAGATGCAACCTATTCTTCTATAGTCTTTTCCACAAAAAGTAAAAAAATGACAATATGACATGGCAAGTCCAATACAGCCATTCTTGTTCATGACAATATCCAAAATAAACTTTTCAATGAGATAGTAGTGTGCTTTGAAAGATAGAGGCGATTGCAAAGACAGGAAAGGGAAAGAACGACAAAGTTTTGTTGGTTTTACAGTGTGTGAGGATGGCGGCAACAGCAGGAGGAGGAGGAGGAGCAGCAGGGAGGGACTCGAGCGACGAAGACATGCAACCTTTGGATCTGGAAAAGTTTGCAGTGGGATCGTTGCCAACCATTTTCTACATTCCTGACTTTGTGACGCCTTCTCAGGAGCAATTTCTTCTTCATCAGGTTCAGTTTCTTCATTTAGAGTTTAGGATTTAGCTTTGGGGTTTCTGCAATGCCCACTTCACTGCTTTTTTCCTGTTTTCGTTAGCTATGCGAATGTGTTTTACGCTCTTAGTTGTCTCGGTGCTGCCTCTTTGACTAGCAACATGACGTTTGACATTAAATTAAAAAGCATTTGAGAATGAGACTTAGTATGCATTGGATGCCTAGGGAAGTAACGAACACAATGGCATCTTAGTGACAATAAGCAACCTAAATGAGACTTCATCTTTCATTGCATAGTCTGCATGCAGTGCATGCATGTCGGAAAAAATCTAACATCTTGGGTACCAGGGACTCTTACGAGCGATTCTTCATATTTTTTTTAAATCATTTGGCATGGCAGGAGGAAGCAGTGTCAGCTTGCAAACTGAGCTTCTTTTTCAAGATCCCCATTAATCTCGTTACACTTTGTATTAGCACATTCAGCAATTCCTTTGGTGTCACAAATTGGGTTTAGAAGAAAATTTTGATTGGGTTTACTCTTGGAGCCCCACTTGATTACTTCTTTACACTCGCCTTGCTTTCTTTTTGTTCCTTTGCATCACGTAGCTGCTAGGAGCTATGTTTTAAGGCTACACTGGAGTTACGAGTTAGTTTTCAGGTTAAGCTCCGGTGTCACCCTAAATTACAACAAGATGTGGGGTCCATGCGGCAGTCTGCAAAACTCAATACTAACTGTCTCACTATAAAGGCCATAGGTTCATTCAAGGAGAATGCCAGACCCTAGTCAAACTTCGAATCTTTAACAGTAAGCTACTTACATTGCTGATTTTATACACTCTATAGCAGAAGAGAGTTTATTACTATCTATGAATTCCTTGTGTGGCATTCTTATGTGATAAACATCATCAATGCATATGCTAGAATAATCTTTCTAGGTCCCCTTATATTTAGTCCAACCAAACTAAAACTAGTTAAGAACCCAAATTTTGGATCTTGATATAAATGATCAATACATGAAGCAAATTATAGTGGGGGGGAAGGCCCTGCCCCAAGGGCCTTACGTGGTGGGAGGACCCTTGGGCCCGATCTGCACGGAAGGCCCTCGGGGCTTAGGCCTTCCCCTGCGTAATGACAAGTTTGAAATTTTTATCTCTCATAGATTCTTGAAGAATGGCTGATGGTGTTACTCAACGATGAGATTTCTAGACTAGTTTATGGACAGAATGGATAGAATCGCTGATGCAAGCAAATTCCACCTCTGGAGGTGCATAAAAAATACAAACAAAAATTGAAGACTTGGCATTACGTTGCAAGGAATGACCAAGAGTATTAAATATAATGACTAAAACCCTACAAGCGATAGCTGAGGATGTACACCACTCAATAATTTACCCAAATGGGCCAAGCATGCTCCTACTCATATTAAACTAGGTGGCTTGTGCCACAAGTTAGGTCACAGGTGCCCTAACCATATACTAATTCTAAAGTGACATTGAGAATGGCCCCAACCGATGGTTATGGCAATAACTAGTCTATCACTCTCAAAAAACATTGTCCTCAATGTTGGGCTTAAAAAAAAAAACCGGAAGTGCTAAAATAATGAGCACGCTTCAAATGATATCAATGTTAAAAAATGTATCTCAAATGTAGCTAGCAAAGCGTGAGTTCATGATAGGATGAAAACATGAAAAGTAACTAGTATAAGCTGATGTAGATGCATAATGGAATTCAAGAGTGCTTTGCGAACCCGCTTGAATACTAGTATGGATTGTAACCCTGCAAATCTCCACTTCAGTGATAAAAAAAAACTAGTGGGTATCGAGACTATGAACGTATGTGGAATAAAAAATAGAGCGGCATAAGCAATATCAATAGTCGGACATATTGTAGCATGTACCTCAACACAATCTAAACATGTATGTGAGTTTCACACATGCAAGATGTAGCAGTGTTGAAAAGGAAAGTACATGCACTTGATTTTAAAATGAAAGAATATGTGATTCCTCAAAGCGTACCTTAGGCGGAAAATATGAGATGTTGCAGTGGTTGATCCTCAAGAAAAGACTATGAATGGATGAACATAGCTACTGCAAAAGACTCGCAAGAGAGAGCCAAAGGAAACTAGGCCCATGTCAATGGTCACACTTATATGCCTAGCTCTAACTTGGGTCCTAGGACAGTGGACACTAGTAATAGGCCATCAAACACATATAAATAGGCCCTTGGACACTTAGCACTAGGATAATTTACATGGATCAGATATAGGAGAGCTTTGTCTCCTACACACTAATCTAGTGAAGGTTCTATTCAAATCAAATCATTTTTTGCACTGGCTTAGATCAAATATAGGAAATCTGTACATTGATCCTGTGAACATTAGATCGACAATAAAATAAATTTTCAAGGAGAAAAACACATGTCAGCCTACTCACTTGCCTATGTGTCAGGGTATTGCCAAGTGGCAAGTGTCGATCGTGCATGGAATTGGCCATGTGTCGACGTTAGGAAAGGTCAGGGTTAAGGGGTGCTTGAGGATTGTGCATAAGTGAGCCTAGAGAGAGGCATTCCTCATCATAATCTATGCAGCAAAGGTTGGGAGGAGACAAGGCAGCCAGCTCCACCGTGTTTCGTGTGCTCTGATGTTTGTACATGCAGGGAATCGACATGGATCAATATTGTTGATTGCTGCGCACGAGATAAGCTAGGTTTTAAGTGAAGTTTCAGATTTGGAGTCTGACATTTGGTATCAGAGCAAAGGTTGCTGAGAAGATGGCTGCCAAAGAATTTGCAGATTGAAACCCACAGGACCAGCGCATTGAAGGACACAAAAGACTCAAAATTGATCACAAATTGGAGCCAGAACTAGGCTGTAGGCCAGTGCTGCACTGTAGAGGGATTTGGGCATTAATCAAGTTGGAAAATATGATTATTTGAGCCCAAAAATCTGGTTTGAAGGCTGCAGGACCAGTGTTGACAGCTGGGAGCAAAGAGGCTTTGATCTTGACCTCAAATTGTCTCTGAAATCACCCTAGTAGGCTGTGATTGGCTGTGTACTGCTGTGGCATGGTGTAGGGATACTTGATTTCTGTGAATTTGATGGATTTGCAAGGAAAATAAGGGCTATTAAAGGCTGTTCCAGCCAGGACAGACCTGGTGCACACTTCATAAGAGGGTTTTGTGAGCGAAAAACACCTAATTACTCTCATTTTAGACCTCAACTTGGGTTGGCAGGTTTGGAAAGCCATAATTATGGATCCACAGGAGGGTACTAGCACCAAATTAACCAGGGTTGAAGAAGTGGCAGGTAAGGTGGATGCTATGGAGGTGATTTTTCAACAAATCCTTGAATGTTGAAGACATCAAGATCCTCACGGGAACTGGAAGTGGTATGATTGTTCAAGTGTTTCATTTTGTGACCAAGACAAGATTCCTATTGTTGTTAGACAATAGCCTTACACATACATGGAAGAGAGAACAAACAACATTGATGAAGGAATGATGATGAGATGTACTCCAACTATGTCCCATTGCAAATGGACTAGGGTGCACGACATACTTATAGACAATAGTCTATGCCAAAAAGCAAAAGCAATCTAAAAGCAATTGCCTAATTGGTGTCTTTATATAAGGTAAAAGCAACCAACATCTATCTATAACAAAACTTATGCTCCAAATCAAGCACTAGAATCATGACCCTGAGTTTAACTAAATTCTAATTTGACTTTACTAAATATAGGTAAAGGCTCCTAGAATTAGCACGCAGGCATGGCCTAATAATTCTAATTAATCCTAGATGACAACATTAGGGGTAATAATGTGAACATTAACACTTGCAACTATGCTTTAGAGTCTCTAGCCTATGTCGTCAAATCGGTTTTTCGCTTATTGCCTAAATTGCATCTTTGCAACACTTAATTGTCTGTTTCACATGTTGAGGAATATCATGCATGCATTGCTTCTGTTGTCCTTTACTCCCTTTCCCGGTTATTTACAGTTTTCAGAGACGCATGTTTGTTTTGTCATTATTGTAATTACTGAAATGGCTAAGTCACCGGCCTGTGGTGACCTTTGTAAGTAAATTGTAAATAAATTACCATACCAACATTCCGATGCAAACTTGTACTTGTAGAAAGACAATGATCAAACTTTGCATGACTTTGTCCTTCTACCTTGAAAGAGGATGAACTAGAGAGGAGAAAGCATGATGATGAATCCTTTATTCGGTACATCTTTAAAAGTGTTTCCCAAGCACTTTTAGAGGTCTTGCAAAATCTCAAATGATATAAGATAGATCTTGTTACCAATAAAATCTTGATCATCACGTCGATGCAAAATCTCAGCTTGCAACTCCATGAAGAATAGTTGGTGCCATCCAACATATCTTCACCTGAACAAGTACGAATTGCTCCCAAATCTCTTGCCATAAGAACCAGCCAAGAAGAACCCTAAATGTGCCCTAAAAGACACAAAAACCAGCAAGTATCAAATCTGACAAATCAGCACCGGAATGTGTCGAAACCACACATTAGATGGATAAAGGAACTCACCCTCCTACAAGCCTTGTGTGCTGAAAATTTCAGCCTGAAATTGCATTACAAACTCAAAAACCAGCAAGCAAAGAATCAGGTTAGCCTCCAACAAAGCTTTTTTTGGAACCTTTCTTTCTTGCCAAAAAGTGTGAACAATACATGCACGGATAGGGCTGTTGCAACACCCTACAAATGGTAATATGCTGTCCAATTTTCAGCCTCGGAATGTGATCGGATCATCACAAAAAAATTAGCGCCTTCTTCCACACCTGGAAACAAGCAAAAAGAAGCGGATCTTCACTTTGTAAAATCAGCAAGGGTGCTGATTTTTCAGCCAAATCAGAAGAATAGAAATTGCTTGTAGATGGGCGCCCTCCTGCAAAGGAGCAAATCTGAAAAATAGGGCAGCAGCGGACCAACGGAAGTAGCATAAACCTACACGGATGTGGGCGACCTAAAAGAAGCCCCGAAGAAGATAATTAATGGCGCCTTCCTGCAACCTGAAAAATCAGCAAACAACAACCTGATTTTTGGGCGCCCAAAATCCTGTACTTCTTTGATGTGTGGCGCCCTCCTGCAAAACGGAAAAGAGTCAAAAAACGGATCTTCACTCCAAAAAATCAGCAAAGGTGCTGAATTTTTGTGATCCCTAAGTGAAGACGATCTCTTTTGGTAGGGCGCCCTAAATCAAGCATAGAAGATCCATGGCTCTGATACCATGTAGGAAATCAAAGTGCCAAGATCCTTCTAACATTCAATCTCCATATACAAGAAGAAGAAAAAGAGGAAGAAGAAGAAGAGGGAGAGGGTTAGGCGCCCTCAAGGAGAGAGAAAGTAGTAGCAATGCTTGAAAGGGAATGAATTACAAATGAACAAAGAGTACATATAAATAGGCCTTCCAAGGGCCTAGACTCTTCCAAACTCTAAGTTCTAGAACCTTCCAAGACCCACTACTAATTATAGGGCATCCCCAAAAGTCAAGATAGGGTCCCTTAACATAATTAGACTTTACTTGGACCCACGAATTACTACTGGACCAAAATTGGGTCCAACTCAACTAAAATTGACTTAACATGGTCTAAATAATAAACCTAACCCATGGTTACAGAAGTCTTGACCTTTTGGGTCAAAGTAACCTATGAGAAACTATCATTATCATTTATTACTTCTAACAAATGAGACCTACCCCCACATCTTTTGGACACTTTGTGCTGCACACTGCCTGGACTTGTTGGTCGAGGATGTGGCCAAGATTCCATGGATTGCGGAGGTGGTGCATACTACAAGGTTCTTGGTGAGATTCGTCACCAAGAAGCCCAGGGTCCTGGCCATGTTCAGGAGACAGTCCACCTTGGATGTCTTGAGACCTGCCCCCACCAGGTATGCAAGTTGCAAGTTGCAACTCAAATTTGAATGCGCTTCTGTTGGTAAGCATTTACTGTTTAGTTAGTAGTTACTAGTAGCTAAGTAATGGCTATTGTAGTTTGTAAATTTGCGAGCACTCAGCACTGAATGTTCAATGTTCAATGTAGTATGTACCTACTAGTAACTACCTAGTCCCTACTCTTGAATGTTCAATGCAATGCATCATATTTCATGCATGTATTGTGATGTCAGAAGTTAGAACTTGTCACTTGTGCCCTGTGCAAATTTGCATTTATGTTCCTGGTCCCTTGAACGACTGCTGGAAGTTTATCAGGGCTTGAGGCAGATGGTTGTTGCCGTTGAGTGGGTGCAGTGGGGGCCATCACAGGAGCCCAAGAGTAAGAGATTCGAGCGGACCGTTATGTATTCATTATTTTGGGATGAGCCTCGATCCATTGTGGTGGGCCTACAGCCTATCTACATTGTCCCGTGCCTTACGGATCGAGAGGGCTGCACATTGGGCCTCTTGTACAAGTTCATGGACAGGCTGGGCGAGTAGTTGAGCCTTTGCACGACCATTAGCCCAGAGAGGTATATTGTCATGCCCATGATTGGTCTCGGGTAGCATGTCCACGCTAGGGACCGGTAGACCAACAACCCGTAAGTTAATTGTGACTATAAGGGAATCGGGGCCCATATGTGTACATGGTCATAATTAATGGTTGTAGGCCTAAAACACTTGATGGTGGATTTGTATGGGTCTATCAGTGAGTCACTGGGGAATTGGATGACGTGGCCCAGATTGGCTGCAGAGGTGTCCAGTGAGGTGTCACAGTGCACTACCAGTGGTGCATGGGCCTTGGAGGGTATAAGTATACTTATTGGGCTCTCACTAGTGTATGCTTGATAGCATGACCGGAGGCAGGATGCTGCTGGTGTGATGCCTCATTCCTCTTTGTGATTGATCCATAGCTTGGGGGCTGGATCCGTTCAATCTAGGTTTGGTTGGGTTGGTTTGTCCACCATCAGGTACCCTTGTGTTGCTTGTGATTGGCATGCTTAGAATAGGATCCTTGGACTGAGGACTTTATATTGGTATCAGAGCCAATTCTAAGCACGTTTTGCCATTGATTTGTGTTACCGATGGAAGCGTAAATTGTGAGAGTTTTTCCTTTGTGTGATATGGAATCTCGACACTATTTTGAGAAATCGGTGGAGTTGCAACAAGTGGTGAAAATTCAAATCCCTCTTCCCGAGAGTCACTTTTTTGAGGTACAATCGGTTTGGTGGTATGTGGACTACCAAGTATTAAATCAGTTTGGCTTTTAAGCACTTCAAATCTGTGGTTAGGAAGTAAGTTCGGTTTTCTTGAATCACCTATGTTGCCGTTTACTTCATTTGGGACACTTTTCTCATAGCAACGGGATCAATTAGACTGAATGCTGGTTTTTTTGGCTTTTTGTTCTTAAACAATGATTTAGGTGGTTTTTTTGGCTGTCTTTTGCTTTTTTTTGAGCCGGTTTTGGCTTGAATCTAAGGAAAAGCTAGAAAAGAAGCGCAAAAAAGACTAATCACTGGTTGTTATGAGTGTTGGTGGTTCTTATTGGATTTGCATGGAGGATTTTTTTATGATTCACGGGTTCGGGCTGGATTTTTCAGAAAACTATTAATGTTTTGCAGGCTTGTGTGATTCAGTAAAGCCATGTTATGATGGTATGAATTACAGGAAAGCCTATCCTGTGCTTGAAGGATGAGGCAACCTGCAAGACATGGGTTTTTTGTAAATTTTGGTAGCATATACCCTATTTGTCAGGTTTAAGAAATCTTATGAGTGTACAATCTGTAAGAAAGCATTGCTTATGCATAAAGGAAAGCATAGCAACAATGTTTGCATTCTTCTAACACCTATTATCTGCAAGAAAAGCAGTGTGAAAAGGTGGACAGCTTCTAATTGAAGCTAAAACAAGACAACTCTTATTTGTCCATAAAAGAGAATGCTTAGGCTTGTCTGAAATGAAAGATGCTGCAAAACTGCACTGAATGCTTCTTGTATTTGCATAAACAGCAGAAGGAAAGCAAGAAAAACTTCAAGCATCAAGAAATAGCTAATTAAATTGTGGTTCTAGAGAAAAACTGCAGATTTAGGCCTCTAAATCCGCCCCTGATTACGCCTGGCAGTGCGCCCTCCATCCTCAGATTCACCTGCAGGAAGTCGGAGTGGTGCTGAAGAGATAATGGCCTCCATAGCGCTCTCGCTCTCGCTCTCTCTCTCTCTCTCTCTCTCTCTCTCTCTCTCTCTCTCGCGAGCGCGGGCTGTTCGGGCTGCTCGGGCCTCTTCTTTCTGCTTGCGAGCAGCAGGAGGCCGATGTGGAGGGAAAAAAGAAGGGGGGGGGGTTTGGCGCTTTAGTAAACTTTTAGTTAACTTAAAGTTTATTTTAGTAATTCTTGAGTTTATTTTAGTGATTCTTGAGTTGGGGGGCATAGTAGGTAAGGAGGAGGGGTGGGCCTGGTGTGGGTTGTGGTTTCGTTATTTTTAGTTCCATGGGCTAATATGGTCAATACGGACTATGCTTTATTGAATGCAGTTAAAATGATTCAGGAATCGTAATGGCTTTTGTGAGGTTGTTAAATGAATTTTTGAAGCATTGACCAGTTTTTTCGAACTTTTATTGCTCAAAGACCTATTTTGCAATACTCATTGGTATAATCCTATAAGCGCGTTATGGTCCAGTAAACCTACGTTTTTTTGGACGTTGCTCTATTAAGAAATTTATACCCGTAATGAGTTCAACCGAACGTAAATTTTTTTGTTTTTCGTATGCAGATAGGTGGAGTGAAATTCTAGTAAGGGGTGGCTAATGAAAATCTGCCCGACATCACTCAACAATGATGACCCCCTAAAATGGTAAACACATGGTTACAATTTTGCACCATGGTGTCTTGGAATTTCATCTTGGCAATGAATAGAAAAAAAGCCCAATGCAAAATCTATTTAATCGATAATTAGCCATTATGATATACAGCTTGGGCTGAAGAATGGAAATTTTTCCGGCGAATAAGGCCCGGAAGTTGTTGTGGGCTGGATAAATCGTTGGTCGAGCTACTTTAGCTTGCGCAACGTTCCAGTATACGGAAGCGAAATTCGTCGGTTCTTGTTCTTGCTTTGGGTAAGGCCTCCCAGTGGTAGGGGATGCAACCCATAGAACTGTGATTGAGCTGAATTCCTGGAGGAATTCCGTGAGGCTTTTTTCATAGTTGATGAAATATGAAAGATTCGCTTTATTAATTGCAATGGGCAACCGAGAACGGGAATTCGGATTTTTTTGGCCAAGGTGTTGTTTTTTCAAAATCGTGCTCAACCAGAAACGACCCAGAGGCCTAGGATGGAAAAACTAAAATGGAACGAAAAAGTTGTTTCTTGATGTGCTTGAAGCCGTGGGTGTACCAACACTGTCACTCAAGGCATGAATACTTTGATCCTTTCGATGACCGTAAAGATTGTGAAAAGGGGCGAAAGAATGTCTCAAGTGGAAATTGTTTTATTGAAGTTGGAATTTGTAAATAATTCCCAAAAACTTCATATAATTGTACTATTTTTTCTGACACTTTGATCAGGAAGTGGAGGGCCTTTGTGGAGGAAGAACTTGTGGTATGGGACGCATGCAATTCCAAAATGAAGATCTGAAGCTAACTGGATCAGTTGATCATAGTATGGCCGTAAGTCTTAGTGATGCCAAATACTATCGGTCATAAAACGGGTGTTTTGTCGTAAATTTGAGATATTGGTCATGACCCCGTTTTTGGATATCTCAAATTTACAAAACCGGAAACCTGGCAAGCTATTTCTTTATAAAGGATATGATTGGTGAATTTTTTAACACATTAATTAACCCAATTTTTTGTGATTTTTTGGAAGGTAATTTTGATTACCCGTTGACCATGGACGATGTCACAGAAATGGTTAATGAAACTGTTTTCTAAAATTGTTTTCTCTACTTGACTCAGGAGAGTTGGATAGTTGTTTGCCAAAAGTTAGAACTTCACGTAATGAGGTTCCGGTAAATCTTAAGTTATTTTAGATTAGAACTTAAGAGGAAAATCTAGACGTATTCTAGATTGAGACCCTAACTTTGGAATGACAATTTGTGCCATGTCTAAAGTAAGGGCGTTCTTGGGATTACAATCCTTTTATAGGCACCATATGTGAGTTGGAGAGGTCTGAAACTTTCCAGATGGAAAAAGACTTTCTGGAACAACTCATGTGTCTTTTAAAAATTGTAATACACTCTTATGATATGGTATGGTCTCGGAAATTTGGAAAGTTGGGATTGGTGCATCATAACTCAGATTCTAAGAAATACCTAATCCATAGGAGAGGATAGTGTTCATACCCCGGATGAATAAACAGGTTAGTGGAATTTTGGAATGACTGATCACCTTACCAAATCGACTATGTTTATTCGGGTATAGACCAAGTAGTTCTAGAGTGTCTGTTTAGGCTTTACGGTACCAAAGTGACATTATGACATTCGCGATTCGAAGTTCACTGGTCGCTTTTGGTCGGCCATATTTGCTAAACTAGAGATGACTCTAAGTTTAAAAGATTTTCAGATCATTGGTTGTTGCCTATGTGAGGGTATCACGTTCTTTTATTGAGTATAGGACAAGAATCCGATGAATTATGATTGACGAATCATAGTTCAGATTCTAGTTATTCTTGATCGGTTAAAAGAAGGATTACCTGCATGATTAGAAGATCAGTTAAGATATCTATTCATATTTTCATAGCAATCTCCTCGGAGAGGTAGTAACCTTGATGGAGATTGGGTTATAGTAAGCATTTGGCTACCGGTTATAGCCCGTGTGTGCTTACGTATAGTTTTAAACCTATATCACCCATTGCGGTAGAGACTCGGGAGTTCAAGTTTTAGAAAGTAGCGGGTTTCCTACATGATATGCAGGAAATGCTACAGATTGCACGTGAGAATGTCCAGTGTACCAGGATGGGGACCGACATTATGCAAGTCTAAAAAGATCACCAAGAGACTTCCAAGTGGGGGATTGGGTATTTTTTGAGAATCCCGATGGATTCAAGCGTAATGCGTACTGACAAGCATTATAATTAGTCCCCTAGATATAGAGGGCCGTATTAGATCTTGAAAAAGGTCGGATCCTTAGCTTACCAATTGGAACTCCCAGAAGGATCTCAAGTGCATCCCGTATTTCACGTAAGCCGTCTCAAGAAGAGTCTACGTGAAGGAAAGCATCTTGGATTTGGAGATCAATTGGACCTGTTGGATGAATCATCGGGTGTATCTCGTCTTGAACCCGAAAAGATCTTGGATACAGGAACTAAACGATTGAGAAATCGTATAGTTACCGAGCATCTGGTTCGATGGAAGGGATGTACAGACGATGATGATTCCTGGGAACAAGAAGGAAGCTTACGGAGGAACTTTCCCGGTTTTAAGTTCTGAGGACAGAACTTGACTAAGGGGGGAAGAATGTCATGCCCATGACTGGTCTCGGGTAGCATGTCCATGCTAGGAAGCTTAAGGAGGAACTTTTCCAGTTTTAGGTTTTGAGGACAGAACTTGAATAAGGGGCGAATAATGTCATGCCCATGACTGGTCTCGGGTAGCATGTCCACGCTAGGGACCGGTAGACCAACAACCCGTAAGTTAATTGTGACTATAAGGGAATTGGGGCCCTTATGTGTACATGGTCATAATTAATGGTTGTAGGCCTAAAACACTTGATGGTGGATTTGTATGGGTCTATCAGTGAGTCATTGGGGAACTGGATGACGTGGCTCAGATAGGCTGCAGAGGTGTCCAGTGCGGTGTCATAGTGCACTACCAGTGGTGCATGGGCCTTGGAGGGTATAAGTATACCTATTGGGCTCTCACTAGTGTATGCTTGATAGCATGATTGGAGGCAGGATGCTGCTGGTGTGATGCCTCATTCCTCTTTGTGATTGATCCATAGCTTGGGGTCTAGATCCGTTCGATCTAGGTTTGGTTGGGTTGGTTTGTCCACCATAAGTGATACATGTCAGGGTTGATCGGTCAAACATGACGTGTCACATGCTCACTGGGACACTTGGTCCAGTGTATGAGTGACACATGTCAGCCTACTCACTTGCCTATGTGTCAGGTTATTGCCAAGTGGCAAGTGTCGACTGTGCATGGAATTGGCCATGTGTCGACGTTAGGAAAGGTCAGGGTTAAGGGGTGCTTGAGGATTGTGCATAAGTGAGCATAGAGAGAGGCATTCCTCATCATAATCTATGCAGCAAAGGTTGGGAGGAGACAAGGCAGCAGTTCCACCATGTTTCGTGTGCTCTGATGTTTGTACATGCAGGGAAATCGACATGGATCGACATTGCTGATGGCTGCACACGAGATAAGCGAGGTTTTAAGGTTTCAGATTTGGTGGGCATATATTTTTCCTTCAAGATGTTGGTGTTTTTCTTTTTCATTATTGTATATGAGCATTGCTGGTTCTTGGAAGGTTCCAAAAGGGTTCTTAGAAATGCTATAAACAAATGGTAGAGCCATTCATCGAATAGTCTATGATCCGGTATACTCTTGAGTTCTTTGTAAGAGACTCACAACGCTTCCTTGTTGGCGACTAGCCATCGATTGTATATGGTGTTTATTGATATTTTCCTAGTTGGAGATTTCTTGAATAATATCTTGTACTATCTCTTTATGCTTCAGGTAATCAATGCATGTGATTTGGATTATAGCAGACACTCAACGCCATTTTAGGGCTATGCTCATTTGACCTTTTCCAGTTTGCTTGTAATGTTAACAACATGGTGGGGCTTTGTGAAAGAATCACACCCCAAAGACTCAATTTATATAGTTGTTGTATTGACCAACTTAATTTTACAGATTGAATAACCCTGAGCATCTAGAACCCACCACCAATACACTAGCTCTTAGAGTGTGAACCTAAATTCACGTGTGCACCATATGTAAACCCTTATGTCTGATCCATGAACATAGGGAAGTAACGACCCTCCTCAAATCTGAATTGTAAAGAAGAACATGTTAAATTGTGATGCAATAAAATTATAAATCAATACTTAAATTGAATTTAACATTTTGCCTCAAATAAGATAATTTGTAAAATTAGAACTTTAATCTAGGGTTGATAGAAGTGATGACAAAGTCACATTTCTCACGTTTGAGCTTGTTCCCTTTGATCATAGTGTGGCGATACATCTACGTTTTGGAAGGAGGTTTTCAGAACGCTTTTTCCCTCTTAAGTTTAGACTAAAAAATGAAAAAATAAACAAATTTTTTCTAAGCCCTAAAAGAACTTACAAACACTTTAAACTAATTAAAACATCAAAAAACCAAAAAATTTAAAAAAACAACACGTTCCAGGAAACCTTAATTGGATTCTTGGAACACGTTTAGGAAAACGTTTTGAAACACGATCCGAAATGCAATCTAGAACATGGGGTTCATTTATTCCTTCAATTTATGATATTTGATCTTTATTTGTCTATTGTAGAACATGCTACCTCTTTTGCCGCTAGTCAAGAGCACAAGTATGTAAACCCCCAAGCATCTCCTCCTATGTTGTCGAAGTTTCCTAGCTATACGTGGTGTTCAACTACACAAATTGCTTTGACCCCTCTATCATGTATTGGGAAATCCTCTTTGGTTACAAATACACAGCCATCTTCTATTTACTAGTTTAATTGAGCCAAGTTGGTTGAGATGCAAGCGAAGGACTATGATTTTTACTCTTGAGGACAAAGGTTCAAATTGTCGTGCTTGCAATTTTCTCCAATGCCCTACAACAATTTCACAATTGATCGGTGCCACTTAAGCTCTTAGAATGTTCGTCTTGCAGCTTTATTGGAGAAGTTCACATTTGGGGACTTGTAGCAAGTTCATGGAAGGAAATGCCATAAAGTCTTAGAGAGAACATAATCTATAAGTATGGCTTGAAATGTTACTCTTATTGGCCAGAAAGGAGTAATTGATTTGTAGCCATATTTCCATCCATTTACAAACTAGTAAAACTCTCAATTATGCAAATTATAATGTATTAATCACTTACAATTATCCAATCTCAAATTTTGGAATGTCTCTGAATCGACTGAATGGATATGCAACTTATGTTGCTCCGATTGCGCTTATTGCTCCATTTTGATGCCAAAATACCGTTGTAAGCTTTGCATTTGCAATGGAAATAAATGTCCATTATCTTTTTATTGACTCTAAATGAAAATTTAAATGATTAACCAAGTGGTATGCATTCACTTTTTGTTGGCTCATATGCAAAGGTCCAAGGTTTGAACCTTAACAGAGGATATTATTTTAGCCACTACTCACAGAGATTTTTGTGTTGTCAAAATAAGCAAAACACTATGTTGGAAATTATATGACATCTTAAGCGATGCTTATTGCCAATAGATAGCATGCAATAATTTTTGCTAAAGTTTTCATGATGAATACAAAATCTATACATATCAAAAGATAGGTAGTAGTGGCATGTAGTTTGAAATTGAATCCATGTAAGAATGTGCATGGGTGGTCTAGAGGTTCTCAAGTTCTTTTGATTGTTGACTTTTTAAGTTTAGGAAATCTAGTTTGTAGGCTACTAATTTTGAGGAAATCTAGTTTGTCTTTGACCTGCTCCTTTCCAATTCAATATTTTTCAATATGATTTCACTTTAGGTTGATGGTGCACCAATGTCAAAGTGGAAGGTCTTGAAGAATCGTCGACTTCAAAATTGGGGTATGTCCATGTAGGAGTTTCTTGTTACAATTTTTCAGCCTCAATATTCATTAGTCCTTTACACCAAACTTTTAACCTCATTGATCCATATTTTTCTCTTTTTCAACCTCCTGCTTGTTTTATTATTTATGGTTGCAATTTTTCACTAAAATGTGTTTCATTCAATGAAACTTTGTTTTGGAAAGGTCTGTTTTAAACGGACCGCTCAAGGCGGATTTTCAGTTAACGAAATGGTTATTATAAAGTAAAATAAAACAAATTTTGCTATTGTGTTCAGTCATGCTCTTTTTTTTTGTGTGAGGTTAGGGAATGAGAAAATTTGTAAATTGAAATCTAGAATGTGCTTGCAACATAAAAGTTGAGGGGAAGAGCGTGAGGGAGAGAGATTGTAGCGGCGTTGCAATCCGAGGTCAAACGGAGAAGATATGATTGCAATCCGAGGTCAAACGGAGAAGATATGATTGCAATCCGAGGTCAAACGGAGAAGATATGATAGTTCAAAGAATTTAAACCTAAAATGTGAACAACTTGGGAGAAGGGGGTCCCAAAAAAAATTAATAAAAAAAATGAGTAATGATGACTGAAATGCTGATCTAACTGAGCACTTTTTTGTTTTTACACCACTGAACTCCGACGTCAAACGAAAAAGATATAGGAGTTTGAAATGAATAGAAACTTGGAAAAGGGGTCCTTTATTAAAAATTTTGGTTTCCTTGGAACATTGGACCGTTGAAGAAATGAAAACCGTAAATTTTTTTGGAATTTGACGGTATATATATTTTCTTAATGCGATCACTATGATGGATGAGACATGTGCTCGCGGAAGAAACAGGGACTGCAAATTATTTTAAAGAAAAAACGAAAAAGAATATATTTTCACAGGCATATAGATGGGGTAAAGAATCTTTGAAGCATATTCCCGGAATCAGAGGAGGAAGGCGCATGTCTGGGCGCACGAATCGAGGAGATTGAGGTGGAAAGAATATTCTCAGAATATTCCAGGGATGGGTTGGGCAGTGTGAGGTAGAGAGAGAAAAAGGGAACGCGAGTTAGAGGGGGGGACGCGAGTGAGCTTGGGGAGGGGGGGGGGGGGGGGGTTTCACGAGTCAGCCGAGGGGAGGGTCGCGAGTCAGAAGAGAAAAAAAAAACTCGGCTCGGCTGATAGGGTTGCGAGAGAGAGAGAGGGGGGCAGAGGGCGCCGAAAAGAGAGAAGAGGGTATGGCAGCAAGGGGGGGTCGTGATGGAGGGGAAAGCGCGGGGGTGGGTTTAGGTTTAGGTCTATGACAACATTTTTAAGTCAGGCTTCAGAGAAGCTGAAGTGCTTCTCTCCCAAATCTCCTACCAAAGCTAGGATTTGACCTCTTTCACAAGAATTGCCATAACTTTGTCTATTGTCAACCAAATTGGCTGGAAATTGGCTCAGATTTAAGGTAAGACTGAGATCCACAATCCTGTCAAATTATAGTCACAAAATTCGGCCAAAAGTACAGCCAAAAGATGGAGGAAAACAGACTGCAAAAATTATAACTAACTAAAATTGGATAGGGCCTGTTGCTAGAGCATGATCTAAGCTCTCATGTGATTGTAGGCACATGATCCACCATTCCCATCAAGAAAGCTTTGAAAGAGAAGCTCCAAGATCTCTTAAAACTCAAAATTATCAAAATGAACAATAGCCTCCAAATTTAGCACGACCTTGGCTATTTATAATGGTCATTTGTGCCTCTACTACAAGTTTGGGACCTTTTTTGGCTAATTTGGGCCTTACAACCATTATTACACATCCGCTATTCACAAATACAGCGAGGTTGTTCGAGCCTCTTTATTAACAATCCGAATGACTAGTTCTAGTCTAATTTAGCTCCATGGCTATTTTTGACAATCCAATTGAACTTGTAAATGGTCTATGTACCATATAGTCCTAGCTATAAAATTCTGTTCTTAGTTAGATTTGTTTTAGTTATGTTGCTTTGGTGGCATTGATCCGTCAGGTTGCTTGATGTAATATTTCGTCTTATAAAAGACGTTAACAAAGCTCTCTCTCTCTCTCTCTCTCTCTCATGGATAGTATCTATTTTTACTCGCCCCTCCTCATTTTAAGCTCCTCGATTAGTAATCTGGGCTGTCAGCAGCGGAACTACAAGTTTTAGCATACATAAATATGCATACACCTTCTTTGTTGATCATAGAGAAATAAAGTGTGCAAAAACTAACAATATGACGAATACTACTACTCTCGTTGCAATCAAAAAGTAGGTATGAGGCTTCACCTTTGATTTTATCGATGCATATTAACATATGTGGGTTTATGACAGGAGTAAACAACTCATCGTTGCAAACTATACTATAATTCAACTCATTTACAATGATGGACTTGCTTTTTATCTACGATGTACATCGATGATTATACTATCAAGGCTCAAATTCTTCAGATGTTTTTTTTGGCTTCTTAAAGATTTACGTACTACGGAAAAAGTACGGCATCCTCACAAGAAAACACTTCTACCACTATTCAGGTAAGAGCATGAACCTGCTTTACAGTTTTTTTTCATATGTGACAGGTAGATTGTAGTAATTGGACAATGATGACTCTCAAACCTCTCATGAAATTTTACTAAACCAATAGCAGTTATCTAACCTAAACACAAATTGGTCAATGTTGTTGAGTAATAGATTACTTAATACGTAATAAGTTTTTTTGGTATTCTTATCAGTAGGTTTGGCTTTAATACTCTTTGATCGCATGGATATGCGAAAGAGTAATAGTAGTTATAAAGGGTTAGCATGGCACGAAATTGCCCTAACACCTAATTATAACTATACTTAGCCAATGCTAATGATATGACAATCAACAATGGTAACGTACGGTCAACCACAAGTATCAACCTCAAGAAAACCTCAACTAAAATAGGAATCGAGCTTGAATACTCTTGGAAACCATGGATATGCTCAGGGGTTTGACACCAGTGTATGACTTGCTACTTTTTTACAGTCATAAGGATTAGAGTGGCATGGATATGCCCTAATACCTATATGAGTGCATCCTCACCCATCCTATTTGTTAAAGCAGATCCTACAAACAGCTAACTCTTTACGATATTTAACTGATTGATATGGTCTATTACCTATAAACTGATCTATTACCTATAAATTGATTAGTATGGCACTCGCCTTGATACGCTAAGGCATTGGTATGACCTATCGCTATAAATACGATTGGAATGGGAAGATTGGACTATGATTATTGTTTAATGACAATCATGTTGTTAAATAGCAAAGCTTGTTTTGGACATAAATAACAACTGACATTCAGCTTTGACACCTGTCTTCCTCGCACACCAACTTGCGCGGTTTTGTGTTGTGGGATGGTGGCAGGCATAGTTGCAGCGAATCGTGATTCTAACCGCGAATTGTGAAAAAATTAATTAAATAACTTGTAATTTCTAGGAATAAGTGACTAGGGGCATAAAACTTTGAATTATATTAGAGGCCCTAAGTCGAGTTGCTAATAAGAAGCTAAAAGGGCCCAAAATAGAACTCACACGAAACATGTGAGTTCCCTTTGTGCTTTCTTAGCACCACTAGATTTAGCTTTCCAAGTTGAAGGGCTTGGATTAGGATCCTTGCCATTTGTAAGTAACCAATTAGAGATCAGGGGCAGGGCCTTCTCTAAGAATAAAAAGGCACCTCTTGTACGCATTTTCCATGTTCATACAGGAGGAGAAGATAATACCCGTTTGGTAATTTGAACATCCTTTCATCTCACTCTCTCTTTTCTCTTGCTTTGCTTTATGTATGATTTCTAATTAGTTGCTTTTGCTATGTTCATGTGTCTTTGGAGAGGAGAGAGAGGAGAAGGTGTAAGAGACCTCCCTTGCCTATTTGTGTTTGCTTGAGTGGTTAAACTAGGTGTGGTTAACTAGGAAGAGGGGAGGTTTGTAAGCTAACTTTGAAAGGGAAGCATTATTCCTTTGGGAACGAATCAATGCGTGAGTTCAAACTGATTCGGCAAGAGGAAACTCCAATGCTCAATCAGATAACTTGGATGAAATCGTTGCTTTAATCAACACTTTGGAGTTACAAAAGGATACCGTTATCCTACATCAAGGAGCATGCATAATTCAACAAAACCGGATGCAGGGACAAAAAGAGATGCATCTGGAATAGGATAGCCTATCCAATCAAGGAAGATACTGAGGAAGAAGACTATCGAATGTCCTGTTGCTTGGATCCTGACAACCCATGCAAAACTAATGGAACTTGAGGCTTTCTTGTGTTTCATCAATCTCTTCTTCAATGATCTTATCAAATCTATGGGATCAGTTGCAGATTAAACGGCTTTTATAAAGAAGACTCGTTGCAACCCTGTTCTACGACAATAAGCTAGAAGTTGAACCTGAGGCAACAATATTTGATGAACAGAAGATGGCTACTAATAAGAGAAATATATGGTAAGATGTTTCTTACTTCAAGGTGGCCCAATATTTTTCGACTTCCGCCAAAGGATTCACACTCAAGAACGAACTACATGGTCTTCATTTTTGAGGGCAAAAATGCTTAAAGTAGGGGGAGTGTCATGTGCTGAATGTAATTGGCCCATGAGCTTACTAATGAATTGTCAAAAATAGCCATGGAGCTAAATTAGACTAGAACTAGTCATTAGGATTGTTAATGAAGAGGCTCGAACAACCTCGCTGTATTTGTGAATAGCGAATGTGTAATAATGGCTGTAAGGCCCAAATTAGCCAGATAAGTTCCCAAACTTGTAGTAGAAATGACCACTATAAATAGCCAAGGTCGTGCTAAATTTGGAGGTTATTGTTCATTTTGATAATTTTGAGTTTTAAGAGATCTTGGAGCTTCTCTTTGAGAGCTTTCTTGATGGGAATGGTGGTTCATGTGCCTACAATCACATTTAGATCATGTATCTCTTCATCAAAACTTCACTCTCGTGAGACACTAATGGGAAGTGGATGACTAGAGTATCTGGATTTGCCAAGTAGTTCAAACACCATAAAATAACTTGCTCCACCATGACATTGTATTTTCATAAGACCACACAAATCTGTATGAACAAGTTCTAGAATATATCTTGCTCTAGTTGTACTAGAAGAAATTTTTCGTCTATGATGTTTTCCAAAGAAACAATTTTCACAGAACTTGTGAAGTGAATCACTTGAGGTAATCCTATAACCATATGAAATTTCCTCAAAACTTGTAGACTTTAAAATTCAAATGTCCAAACCTCTCATGCCATAACTTACTCGTCCCTTCAATATCAGCAATTCTAACTTAATGACTTGTCACCTGAGCCTGAAGTTTATACAATCTTCTTGCAAGAATCCCTTCAACTACCACTTCGTTGTTCTTCTTGGTAAGACATCGCTCTTCATTGAACTGGACAACCATATATTGATTTGCTATAAGTATAATTGTCTCCCAACTTGACATTTGTACCATCATCTAGTTGTTGAAAACTAGATAACCAATCTCGCCAAGGTGTCATATGCTTTGATGCTCTTGAATCGATAGACCAGCACTTTCCTTCCCTTGAAAAATCACATAAAGATGTCGATGCCGAAAACAATTCAGAGTTGCCAAGATCCGCAAAGTACTGGATTTCGTACTAGGTCTTTCAACAAAATTTCCTGCTTGTTTCTTCTTGTTGAACTTGTTTTTCCAGCACTCTTTTGTGTAATGACCTTGCTTACCACAAATGAAGCATTTTCCTTGTTGGAATTTGCCTTGTCTTCATCTTCATGTTGGTTCGATTTACTGTTGTTTTTTCAATTCGCTTGCTGCTTTTTCGTACTCTTGTCCTTTTTCCACTTGTGACTTTTCACCTTTCTTCAAATTTTGTGCTTGCTTCTTTGCTATACATTTTTGTTCTTTAAAAGCTTCACGGTTATTTTGACGTGTCATTTCCTCTTGTAACAGAATAACATTCAGTTCATCAGAACAAGGCTTGGTTTAAGATAATGTCATGGCAGAATTACAATAAGCTAGTGGTAAGCCATCAAGCATAATGGATATTAATATTGAGTCTGGGACACTTTCCTAGAAGATATTTTTCCCGTGTCAAATAATCTGTCACTGATTCCCCTGTATCCAATTTTAAAGTAAGTACCTTATTTGTCTAGATTGGTGAACATTCTCATACAAATTCTTGAGGATATCCCAAGCTTCCTTCGGTCCAACCGCATCTTTGATATGCGGAATGATCATATCTTTAACTGATAACTTGTAAGTTAATGATATAATGAGCTTTTCTTCACAGTTTCATATACTCTCGCAATTCTCTATCATTGTGGGAGGAACTTTGGCATTTGTTACAATATCCCAATATTCTCGGTCCATGAGAATATTTCCAGATGCTAAAGTTTGTGCCGTCAAGTTTACTTGCCTCGGATAATACCGCATCATTTAAACTTGTGATTGTATGACACTCAGGAGTCAATATCAAATTTGTTGGTCTTAAAAAGTTTTTTTTGTTGGCATAAAAATCTTTGCTGGTTCCACAGAATCTAGTAGACATGGATGTAACATGCGTCATATAGGATGTCAATGATTATGTGTTCATATAGCATGGCATCGGATGTGTGCAGCTGTGAATCTCTGCTTCTGTTAAGAACGCAGTCTCTAGTCCCGACATCTAAAAGGAATGGTCATCTCGTCCTCTGAATCTGTCAACATATCTACCCCGGGACAGCATTTAGAAGAAAAGGAGGTAATGCAAGGCTGAGAATCCTCGGATGCCAGTGTAGTTTTCTGCCACACGTGGGTGAGTATGGATTTACTCTCTGGCTGGTAGGATTGTCTGATACCCTAAGCAATGCTGCAAAATATTAGGTTACCTTATCAGTTTATTCGTAGGGTAGACCCCGGAAGTACACTTACAGAATCCCGTTAAATGAAAATTTCACTACCATAGAAGAATGTTTCTTGTGCTAATCAAACTTTTATTCCTGCATGGCTCTGAATTTTCTCCTAATTATACCAACCTTTCTCTCGAAGTGAACTTAATCCTAAAGTTTTTTTGAACTGTTTGCTGTTGTGACCTCTTGGACCTCTGTGCTTTGTATGCTCAGTGTCTTGGTGTATTGACAATTAGAATGAATGCGCCACATAAGACATTGAGACTAGCTTTTGTGATGAAGTTGACTTCTTAACATGCTCATGTAACTAAGCAATGATAAAGGTTACAAGCTTTATCTGCACATCAAGCATTTAACGTGGGTTGTTCCTTTTTTACAGGCGGAGTAGTGCATGACAAGGGGCTCATACCACAGAACTGTCGGTATCCTTCTTTCCTTTTTAGTCCATGTTTTATCATCATCTGTTGCATGATCAGGATGATGAATTTCACTGTATACATAGTTGGATGTAATTTTCCTTCTGTTGAACTGCAGTAATCTGAAGATAGGCTGAGATGTCTGCTTGGACTTGAAGTTGTATTTCATATCCTAGCCTTAGTTTGACTCAGGAATCTGGTTTCAAGCCTGACTTCACAAAAGCCAGGCTTCATAACGTATAAATATATTTTCATTATTGACACCCAGCTTCTAAAGTTGCTTATTTTTTTGTCTGTCACCAGTGCCATTGTGGCTCACAGCATTAACAGAACGAATTGTCAAGGAAACAAGGCTTTTTCCTGCATCAATCAACCATGTGCTCGTTAATGAATACCTACCTGGGCAGGGCATCATGGTACTATCATTGTACTAGGCGTGTGATGTGATTTTAAAGTTCCTTTTTGTATTACTGAGCTGTTGTGCAATGTAGTGTTAAATGTAAGCATTTTTTACTTGCTTATTACATCATTGACTTGCATTTGTCATCTATGTTGGTCATTATATGTTTAGCTTCGTGACTTGTTTTATGCATTGTGCTATCAATGTGACAGCCGCACCAAGATGGACCTCTCTACTTTCCAGTTGTGGCAATCTTGTCCTTGGGAGCACCAACTCTGATGAAATTTATGCCACATTCAAAATTTGCCACCTCTATTAAGAAAAGAATCTATTTATCTGCAAACAGTAATTCTGATACAGAGACGGTTCTTCCTTGCCAACTGCCAGAATTTCATGATGTGGATAGCTTCAATACAATCTCCAGAAGAAAAGAGAATTTTCATCCATCTACTGTGAAAGACGTAACGTACACCAGTGTGGAACCTTTGAGTGGATTGCCATCATCGACTAATTTACTGCGCTCCAAAGGAAGAGAACAATGTTTGGAGAACGACACAGAAGCAGCTCTTCAACATGAACATACAAACACAGTATCAGTGGCTTTAATGCCTCGAAGCTTGCTCATCTTTAAGGATAATGCTTATCAAGGTGGAAAATTTTGATACTTATTGTAAAAGATCATGCTATTTTCTTCTTGAGAATAAAATTATTCTGTAATTACAGCTAAAAGTTCTTGATATTACCAGTACACTGCTTTTTGTGAAGTCTTACAACTTGGAAAGTTTCTATGTATTAAATATGTGGTTGGTAATAAGCCAAATAGATTGTGGATCTGCTGATAGCTTTGTCTCCTTGGTGCAGATTTCCTACATGGAATTGATGAATGTGATGAACATATATTGGATGGAAAGGTGTGCTCCTTAACCTTTCAATTTATTTTTGTAGTTCAAATGATTTTGTTGTTTTTGTATGGTATTGTGCTGAAATGGGTTTATTTTCCTTTAATCTTGTTCCGTGTCAAATAGTAAAACATTGTGACTCACTAATCATGTTGTAGATTGGCTATGATTTGCCAAACCTGGCTGGTTCTCTACATCTATGCACTGTTGAAATAAATGCCTATTTTATGCCTTTTGGCCTTCTATATTTGTAACTTTTAAGCTGTGCATATACCATGGGGGTATTCAAATAAATACATGTGAACCCCTATGATGCATACACACGGCCCACAAAGGGGCTGGAGCTGAATTTAGTAGGAGACACCTCATGCATACCTGTAAGGCATGTACAACATGTGGCCCCGAAGATCTTTGGAGACTCGAGGGGTTCCGTATCCTCCCACTAACTGATTATCACTTGCTAGAATCCATCTCTCGTGGTCAAGGAGGTTGAACTTTGGCGTTTGCTAAGTTTCTTGAATCTCCATGTATCTGAATGATTTTGTTATGCAATTGATATGTTTATTGCTATCTATCATAGTTATGATGCTTGATAGGATGATCGAAAGGTTTTAACATGCACATGGACGGCCGATGCAAGCATGCTAGAAAAGATGAGAATACCATCTCCTGTAGCTCTGAAGGCTCTTTATTATTAACAAACTATACATGTTTTTTGACCACATGCAGAGGGAGATATCACTGCCTTTTCAAAGATGAACCTGTGCATATGAGGATCCATGATATGTTGCACTCATGATTGGAGAGGTGGTTCTATTACGGCAGGCTCTATGCTAGCCAGTTCAGCCGAGTCAGTCCGTCACACGACTCCAGATCACTTCCTTCTTCTCTCGTAAGAGATCGCAAACCGATCCTGACCTAGATTAGTGAGGACGATGATGTTTCCTTGCATCTCCAATCTCACGGTCTGTCCTACCACCTTGTCCGATCATTTTTGTTTTCTATTTATGGCTTGGCTGAACTCACATAACTCACCCTCATTTTCTCCATACATTGATCGTATGTCGCGTTATATTTTTAGCATTTCATACAATCCTCTCTAAATCAAGATTCACTCTGCTCCCTATTATTTCATATGCTCGACACCCATGCTATCTACCTCTCATCCTTGCTTCGCATTGCTACATCCTCCCTACCAAACAACACCACCTTGACTTGTGTTATATTTCTTTGTAACTCTTGGTATGATGATGAATGCAGATAGTTCCATCCTAAAGTCATCCATAGTTGAGCCTTCTCTCAACACCTCTACGATATCAAAGAACAATATCGCTCCCTACTTTGCTGCAAGAAGAGAGCATATATGAAGTTTACAACAAGAGACTTCTTGACCTCTTTCACAACTCTTCATTGAGGTCCGTTTGTTGAGAATTCCACCTCCATCTCCACCTCCACCTCCACCTCCTCCCTTGACCTACCTCTACACCTGGAACCAATACGTTGCCACTTTCTACATGATACTTACCTCATCTTTCTACTTGTGCTAGGGATATAGAAGGGCTTGAACTTGAGCTTCTCATACATGTTGTATATATCCTATCTCCTGCAATAGCTACTCTTGTTAATACTGCGGTCACTACTAGCTTTCCTTCCTCTTGGTGCACCAATGTCATATACCCCATCCACAAGAGTGGTGATCCCATGAGGTTAGAATACTACCACGGCATCATGATTGGCAACATTATAGCTAAGCTCTGGTCCATTCTCCAAACAATAGTGAGGAAAGAGCCAGAGTCTCAACAACTACACGCTACAGGCTGGTTTCAGGTCTGCATTGTAGACTTCAGATGTGCCATCCTTGACAACACACAATGGCGCGATCTATGATACATATTTACATTGAGGAGGAGGGTCCACAACTAGTTTATCATGTGCTGGTTTTTATAGGACACTACACTAGTTGTTGTGACACTTTATAGATGGGTAGTTATAAATGACCCATTATAGTTTGAGTCAGTCTCTCTACATTGATGAGCTCGAGGGATCACCTGTCATCATAGTGGTCAAGGATGCGACTGGAGATATCTAATATCCACTTTTTGATATCTATATGATGTGGTCAAAGCCATATCATGAAATATGATCCTTGCCACTAACTATTTATTTTACAACATTTCTTTGCCCCTAAATGGCACCCTACCACTTGTGTGTATGGTGGATGTTCCATAAGCCCAATGATAAGAAGGTTCTTTCTGGCCATTATACTAAAACAAGGGTCTTTGGGAGTTATTAATATAGAACAACATAAGGTCTTTAGTATCTAAATTCCCAAAGCTGAGACAAACTTCTTTAGAGGTATAACTAAACTATCCAAAAAATTTCACCCATTAGGCCTTTTCCCTTAAAAAAATGATTGTGGTTTGGGTTGCAAATCGTTGCTGTTTTGGAGTGTGGTTGCAACGAATCACAATCTACTGCAACTATGATACAATCCATTAGCTAATTAGTTCATTGTGGGGACACTTTTGTTGGCCCTATGATATGACACACTTGAAAGTTACTCTTCTGCCTTACGTACCTTATGGTACCTAAAAGACATGAATGAAGCTTTCTTTCTTTCTTTCTTTCTCTCGCATAGTCCATTGCTCTCCATCCTTCTGTGGTGCCCTTAAATCTCATTTAGGGTTGCCCCACACTTTGCCAGAGTCCTACAACAGCTGCAGAGGACTCTTGGCCAGAAGCGAGTGGTGTGTCTTCCGTTGGTCTTATGTTTCTATTCTCTTCTCTCAATTAGCTTAGTCTATAGATGAGATTAGTTTAGATTAATCTAGTTTGATATTTTTTAGATGATTTAGCTTAGTTTAGCATCTTAGCTACCGTGTTTTCTGATAGCAGAATAAGGTAGGCACATAGCGGCTTGCATGTTTGCTAGCAAATTCTTCAAGCAAGCAGGGAAGACAACAGACAATGTACGCTTCATCTACTTGTTTGCATCTTTGCTAGCACATTCTCTAAGCAAACATGGAAGATAGTTGAATGGATCTTAAAATCAAGACTTTGAGGAATTAGACATTAGACTTACAACACCATGTAGTCTTTGAAAGGATACATAAGTTTGATCAAAACTTCAAAGAAGTGGTTGTTGAATAGAACAATTCAAGCCATCCCTTGTGAAGATGAAAATAATTATTCAATCCCTAAGGAAAGAGATGCAAACCCGAAGAGAAGACAAAATTAGCTGAACAAAATAGAGGGGAAAACCAACTCTAGTAACGGATATGTATACTCTATTACGATCCGAAGTTCAGAAGCACAAAGAGTAAAAGATGATGTGTCTGATTGGGTTAAGGATTTCGTACTCTCTTTTGATGAATGTAAGAGTTCATTGTCAAAGGAGGTCTTGGTTTTATTCAAGTAAGAATAAGAGATTATAAAAGGGGCGTTAAGTTCAATGTTTAAGGGGGGTCATTTAAATGAAGGATTCTTTTATTGATTTGGCTTGTGAAAGGAAAAATTGTACATAGTGAAATAGGAGATCAAGGAATCATTTAGGTTGGTAAGCATGTTCACTGTTGGAAAAATTTAATAATGTTAAATCATGAAAGTGAGTTCTCCAAAGTTGCAATAATTTTAAGGAACCAAATTCTTCATCAAAGAGGACCTTTTGCCCCACTTTAACAGGTAGAACTTAGAAAGGAATGGGAAAAGGTCACCCATTGTGTTCATTGGACATATGTCTGCCAGCTGGCAGAGGTTGCCTCCAGAGGCTGGCCTGCCTCCGGAGGTTGACTTTTTTCACCTCCAAAGGCAGAGCCAACCTCCAGAGGTAGGAGGGAGGTAGGAGGGAATATTCCCTCCTACCTCCTTCGTGTGGCCCTGCCTTCTCACTCTCTCTCCGAGATCGCGCTCTCTCCAGTGCAGTGCATCAACCTCTCTCTCGTTCTCTCTCTCTCTCTCTCTCTCTTGCCATTGAGCCGGGAAAGAAATATGAATCAGAATAAAAATCTGAATCAGGCGCTTTTCTGCAAACACAATACAGTGAAATTAAGGACTAGTCTACATAGTTGTATGACACCCTGTTATAGCATAATATGTTGAATCCTACTCTATCTTTCCATTTTTGAAACGTGTCCTTGCGTCCTATTATGTCCTGTGTTGCAGCGGATCGCGATCCGCTGCAAAAACGTTCCGGATCGTGTGATCCGGAACGTCAACGATCCGCGACCCGGATCGCAAATTTTTATTTTTTATCTTTTATTTTGTTTTGTGGAAAAAGGAGTAATAGCCAATTTTATTTTTTTTGAGTTTAATACTAACTAAATCAGTTTTGAATGGTGTTCTGATGCCAATGGTTTGCAGATCTACTGATTCCGTTTTCTGTTAGAAAATGATAGAAAGAGTTAGAAGGAGCCTTCCTTAGATTGGCGGGAATTGTATACTTCTTTTGGAATAGCTGAAACAGGGGGTCCGGGGGGCGGTAGCCCCCCGGTGGGGGGTTTGGTTGGCAACGCCCCTGACCGGCGGGGTCCGGGGGCTGCCGGTAGACCCCGGCCCCGACTTGGCCTTCCAACTCCCTGAGTGAAAACACACTTTTTGGTGTTTCGCACCCGAAACAGTCGGCAAACTACACAGTCCAATTTTCTGAAACCATATGAAAATGCAGCCAGTTTTCTTAAACCATCTACCGATGTCCAAATTTCTAATCAATGTAGCCCGCAGCCATCTGACACCAAGCAACAGATCTGCATAACAATTGCTTCTTTGATATCCTTTCACATGATACCTATTTTGGCAACTATACAAAAAAAAAAAAAATTGCGTTTTGGGAAACCCTAATGGGAAATCCCGGATCGTATTCCGAATCGCGTTCCGGAACGCGGACTGCAACCTTGATTATGTCTATCATTTAGCATTGATGTAGATGATTAGACGTGATTGTTCTATCCTCTATTGTCATTTTATGATTGGCTTTTCCTGGCAGTCTTATTCAATTGCACTGGGGGCAAATCTTATGTCATTTCCTACTACTACATGTTATTCGTTGTTTATACAGCAAGTGTCATCGACTTGAAGCTAATGATTATTGCTGCTTGAAGGTATTCCTAGGATTTGCGATTCATGGGTAGCTTTTGGTATATTCCGACACATTTACTGTTATTCCATCCTTGTCATTTGCGATCTATATGGTTAGCATAGCCCATATTTATTTCTTTTGCACTATTTTATGTTTCTTCTTTGCCTCTTCGGTATATTTCAGTAACTTCGAGTCCATTTGTATGCTCGAGAAATTTTCTATTACTCTCATATTGAGATTTTGGTCTCCACTATTGCTATATTTCAAGCAAGCCAGTATTGCTGTTTCCTGTTACCCTTTGCCATTGGACATTGTATGGGGTCTCTGTCTATGTATCGTGTTCTCCTCTATCTTTGTTGCTTGCCACTGTTGGGTGATTTGTGTCTGGATCTTCATCTCAGATTTTCTACTCCTATGTAGCATTCTTGGTTTTCTTGTTTCCCTGGAGTATGTGGACCAAGAGTGTCCTGTTACGTTCTCATGGCATGACAATGAGGCTCACAATTACAGGCGCTTGCCTGAGGGCTCTGGGGCGTTTGGGATTATTTGGTCTCCATGGCATTAGTAGTATTTATTTGACAATTTAGCATATGGTTTTGGGCCCTGGGCCCTCTATTTGGGAATCACACGTTTATTATTGACATCTACTCATTTATTGGGCTATTATTGGGCCCTATACAATGGTTCTCAGACCTAGTCCTAATTTGGGTAGGCAATATATGGAGGCTTGCAGGGTCGCATTGTGTTTAGGTGATTGATTGGAGAGTCGAGTTACCTTGCAGTTCTAGGTTCTAGCAAGTTTTCAGCTTTCAGTTCCATTCGGTTCAGCATTGTCAAGCTGCTAGTGATTTGATCAACATGTATGTTTACATCGCCTTATTTTCATTTGCAGTTCTTTGAGTTATATTGCAGTTCTTGTGTTTCTTTGGTCATGACTGTCGCACTTCTATTCAGCACTTAGCCTCAAAGACAAGCTCGGAGTTCACATTTATAATGGGGTGCTTTTTGTTTTAAGCTTTAATATGTGTATGGGAGATTGGCTGCAAACAATCACCGTGAGATCACAGTATGGCTCTTTAGTCACTTGCTTAGTTGTTGAGGCTGGAATGTTAACGACTTATTTAGAGACAGGAAATAGTGATTATTTTGACTGGTGTTTTGAATGAGAAAGAGTATTCCCTTAGATGTGCAATGTGAAATACCTTCAGCAGTAAGCTAAAAGATCAAATAAGAAACACTGAATATGACTTTGGCGTACAAATGTAGCTTAGGTGTGTAAGGTAGGTGTTGGAGTTGGTGGACCAATCATGATCACCATACTATAGTTGTGATCAGTCCAAAATTTGTGAAGTCAAAATAAGAAGAATCATCAACAAGAAAATTATCCAAGAAACATGTGCTAAACTTCCTTTTTTGGAAATCTGACTTCTTTGCCATTCAGGAACTGTTGTGGAGTTAGCTGGTTTAGCATATATGCTGTGCTAGTTATTCTTAAAATTTCCTAACTTCCTATTTCTGGTCCATTTTCAGGTAGCCAATTTAAGCTCTTTGTGTCATAAGGCATATTCCTGCTCTGTGCAGAGTTCAGATCCACGAGAACTCAGTAGTGCGCATGGTTTAGATCCAAAGGATACTGATATAGGGCACAACTTGCTGGAAAATCAGGGAAAGACATATCAGAGGAGCTTCTTGAAACAAACTGGAACTCGTGTTTCCCTGACATGCCGCTATGTTCCAAAATCATTTTCAAGGTTCATAAGGTTATAGTTCGGTGCTTTTTAATCATCACAGCTGGTCATTTCACTCGAGTTTTCTTGAGAAAAGTATCCAAGTGCAGGCCTGACTGGTTTTGCAATTTCATCTTTGAAGAGTTCGTTGCAGTATATGGATGCTTTTGTTGAGCTCTAAAGAGCTCATAGGCTCAGTGGGTTGTATCCAGGTTGTCCGTGGTCCCGTACATTCTCAGATGAAGCTGTAAATAAGGTTTAACGAGCCTATTGCTAGTCAGTCATCATTGTTGCATTTTGTTGGGTCAAGCTGCGGTCCTAAACTTCAGGATGGCTCACCCTTGATTAAAGTTCACACGTCTTTACATGCATTAAGCTAAAGTTTGTTCATCCGAAGTTCTGTGGTACTGTGTGCCTACAAGCTGCAGCATTGCAGGAACATTAACCAACATAATCATATGGAGCAATAAGTTGGCTAAAAAATATTGGTAGCTGCTTTGAAGGGTAGTTCAAGCCAGATCAAGAAGGTTTCAATACAAGTATTTGCTCTCAGAAATGCTTGTCCCTGGGGGCCTCAAAGAGCCGTTTTTGGCAAGTACTTCTTGAAAGGCTTTCACTCTGCTGCAATGCACCTAGATCAGACACTGTAGTGGCAGGAGATTGATCAGCCGGCCTAGTTAAGGGTGCCTTAATTTTGCATGTTATGGTATAGCCATTTAACATTGTCAAAAAAGAAGGGTGGCTGTGCACTGGAGTATGATTACAACTGCAATCTTAGCTCATAAGACATTGTAACATGGAGATATGGAATAACAATTTAAGGTCATAATCCATTGAGCATCTCATTTTCTAAAAAAATAGTAAGAAAAGGCAAGGTAGTTCATTCTTGAAATTCTATTCAACATAGGTCAGCATTGACAACTTAGCTTGAAAGGTTGCAACAAGCATGTCTTTTCTATAATAGCTTGAAAGGTTCTAATGAAAGTTTGTGATGAGTATTTGATGGAGAATGTTTTCAAGCTCTCCGCTACGATTTTTAAAGAATCATTCTGAACATTGGGGTTCGCTTTATTTTTTATCTCCTTTGAAAATTGACACTCTTGATTGACTTTTACGAACCCAAGACTGCAATATTTCATCTTCCTTAAGGATTCACTTCTCCCCTTCTTAGTCTTCCTTATGCTCTTTTGACATTTTTTTTATCAAATTGATTGTTTGGAAAGTGTCATGTTTTAAGCTTACAAGGTAAAACTTCCAAACTCTGTACTGCTTATGAGCAACATAAATAGAAAATTGTTTCACATTTTCTACCTAGTATGTTCATCAGCATAGCTTCATTGAAGAAAGAAGCAATTAACAGTGTGTCACTCATTTGTAAATTGTAGACAAGACTTATTCCAATACAACTAGCAATTATTCTAAGACCAGGTTGTGTCCTTTCTACTAGTATTTCTAGATATTCAATTATCTTACAAGTTTATCTAGCAAGAATTTTGTCACAAATTTTGGATCCTAGTGACACTAGTAAATGTAGCTAATAAATTGTATATAAGCATGAATGGGCTATATTTTGTGACGAAAAGCTTCTCATTATTACAAGGGAAATCAATTATTGGGAGTGTTGTACACCCAATTAGAAATTTTCTTTAAAATAGACATTCTGACCTCTTTAGGGACCATAGTGCCCACGTGTGAGCCATTAATGTCCAAAAAATAGGAGGCCTCATTTTCCCTACAGGTGTAAGATGAAAATCGCTTCTATGCTCCACACGGCCTTAGAGAGTGATCAACAACAATCTCTAAACACTCATTAGGGATCAGTGAAGGTTTCTATCTGTTGGGTTATGTGAGGAAAGCAGCTACTGAAAACTAAGAGAGCAAGGGTAGAGATAGATAGAGAATTAAAGACTGCTAATATTTCGTAACTTATATCCATGGCACCATGCAATCGCAAAGAGAATCAAGAAATAGAAATGTAGCTGAGACAAAGACTCACATATTATGTAAAAACAATGACAGTACAAAAGCTTTTGATGTTTTGCTGTTTTCTTAATTCTCTACGTGCCTCCCTATAAAGGAGGAGCGCCTACATGCCAAGAAAGGAGAGCCTGGGATCGCCACATAGGAAAAGAAGGGGGAGGCGGATTGTTGACATCAACAAACACACCTGTGTTTTGCTTGACACCAACAATCCCTCCCACAAGCAAAACATCTATTACAAATAAAATTATATGACCATTAAATTCTTCTAATGCTTTACTGATGTGTCTCTCATGATCTTTTGTGCCACTTTATGCCCTATATATATATGCCTTGCACATCCTATACATGCATATTGCATGTCCTTTGTGTACAAGTCCACCCTTTACATAATAAAGTGCAATTATCATGCTCTAACACTAATTTGAAGCTATAGAAGATTCAATTTCGCACATAGAGCTTGAATCATTAGAGAAAATTTGGCCTTGGAAAGGGCCCTATAAGGATTGCCACGTTTGCCACGTAGAATGACAATTTTTTGGCAATGTAAAATACTTATCTAGCAAGCTCTCCACCTAATCACATATCTATGACTAAGTTGATTTTAGCCCAAAACATCACCTCCATGTTTGATCCCATGTATCAATCATCTACATGAGATTAGAAAACTCTACTCTATTTAGATGATTTGACCACTCCTTTAGGAAAATTTAGTAACATAATGAGAAATGTCAAATGAACTCCTTACTTTTTTTCTAGATTATTCTAGACTCCTATCCATAAGTCCTAAGTAGAGAAATTAACTAAATAAGTTATCTTGACACCTTATTCATCTACTAGAGAAGAAGATGAAGAATAAACACATATAGACTCCAAGGAATCATAAACCATTACACACTTCAGCTGTAAAATGAGATCGACAATTACACAATGTTGAGTGAGGCGACCAATTGTATCCAAAATGAAGTGTGCCAACAAATTGAAGTCTAGTGTCATTATATTTTATCAATCCAAACATCGAATAAATGTAATGAATTACACGTCCATGCACTCATTGTCAACAAAAATGCAATGACTACTTTTCTATGCACTTCTATGCACTCATTGTCAACAAAAATGCAATGACAACTTTTCTTCCACGTTTTCCACCAACAATGTATGTACAATGCCTACCAAAGCCTTGTGCATGAATCAATACCTCATCACTATCCATGGTAATTTATTTCTGAGGCATCCACACCATGCAGTACAACACTCCTTGTTAACCCTAGTTCAGTGCAACAAATGGGCTCAAACCATTTTTCCTACACATTGGGATTAACAACTGCCATCATCTTTCCCATCTTGTTGGCCCACCTGATAACAATAAAACTTTAACCAACATGACATAAATGCATCTTTCTCAAGTACAAACCCATTGCCACGACCATTTCGGGTTCCTTAACAAATGAGCACTTTTTGTCAACACTTGTGGTAACTCTTTTTCTTACATCCTCAATCCCATTTTGAATATCAACCTAGGACATAGGACATGACCACTGCTAGAATCAAGATGGACTATATTATCCGAACTTAAACTATTTGTTAAGAATTGAAGAAGTTCAATGAAAATGTCATGATATGGCGTACTTGAAAGAGAATCTTAACCAAGAAGTAGCACATCAAGGGATATTACATGTTTGCCTCTTGATTCCCTTGTTTTTTTTTTTTTCCTTTGCTCGAATTTCTTCAACACGTTTGAAATTCTCAGGAGTGAAATGTTTTTGAAAATAATCAAGTGAGCCACTCTTCAAGTTGGTATTAATGGCACCAATCACATTCAACCTAGCAACATGGCAACCCATTCAAAATCATAAATGAGATGTAGCACATTGCATTTTGATGAAGCTTCTAAAAAATGAAGAAGAAAGACAAATCCATTTGGACGCTTACTTGTTTATGTGGTTCATAGATGCAAGTAGTTGCATCTCACCTTCTCTAGTAGGTTGCATAAATGATGCTCTCATTAAGACATCGTGGTCGGCATCTAACTTAAGCTCCTTGTGAATAGTCTCCAACCATCCAATAAGCTGATGATTTCTATCCCAACAATATAGAATGCACTTGACTAAATAGTGTGGAATCATATTCTTTAAAAGTTGCAATGAATACATCCATAACACACTCCTTCAATTTGAAAGCTTGTTTCGGTTTCACACTTTGTCATCCTTGATGGCCTTATTAGAAGCAATTTGGCAAAGTGGGATAAGTGGAGGAGGTGTGGCTCTATTGATATGAAATTGCTCCAAAGTATATGCAAGCATGTCTAGGTGAAAGGTTTCCTTAAATTTTTCTTTTTCTTCTTCTTTGATGTCTATAACCTAATGAACATTCAAACATGCCTATGTAATGTATCTCAAAATCAAGAGACATAGCACTTCCATGATATTTTGAGAGTTGCCAACCACTTGTGCATCCTGGATGGAAATTCAATCATATATTTCACAAAACATAATTCAAAAAAAAAAATCAGCAAGTATTGTGGCTGTACCTCCTCCTTAGGAGCTTGGCTGCACGCACCCTCCATTAGAAATGAGGCAATGGATGGTTCCTCGAAACTTGAAAACTCCTATCGTAAAAGTGCCAAAATATAAACTTTGTGTTGCCTTTCTATGATGATAATGAAACATGCACTCTATGAACAATTGCAATGAACAAGGTGAAATATTGCAAGCTTGGTTCTCCATGACATGACAAGTAGCCTCTTTGTTTTTGTCCTAGTCACCATGCTAAACACCAAAATCAAATTTCACACAACACTCTTTAAAACGTATCAAAATGACAACATATCGACCATCCATTATAAACAAAAGACACCCAAGGTCATTAATTTGATAAAATGTTAAAATGTTCATTCACGATAATTTTGATTCCTCGAAACAAATATCCCATGCACAATAATGTCCTAGAATAGATCAGTTCTCTTCATCTTCTATTCAACGAAGAATGATTAATCCCTTAAGAGGAGGTTTTGCAAATAGAAATTGTGTTAATAAAAAACTTATATCACAAAAATATTTGGGTGTCATTATTAGTATAACTATGGTCATTTTGTGAATACGAGTAATTAAAACTTTGCAAATAACAAAGATATAGGCTTGGTTGTTGTATATCAATCAAAACCATGAATATCATGATAATGCTTTTTGGTATTTTTAACTTGTGGGATAACAAAGAATCTAACTTAGGTGGGTGAATGTCACAATAATGACACAATTCAATCTAGTATAAATGTGCCACCAACCCTATTCTTATCATTTGATTGTCAACACTTTACTCTTTGGCACTCCTACCTTTTATTCATATTGTAAGTTTCCTCAAAATAAATTAGCCTTCCAATAGAGCAAAATGGCTAGAAGGCAAAACATTGGTTGGAAGGTTGTTTTTTCTTCGTGCCTGAAGAAAGGAAAAAAACCAATCTTCCAGCATATCAAAATGGCTGAAAGACATGATCGCCTTTATACATACAAAAACTTATTTCTTGCTTAATATCAAAGAGTTTGTACAACTTTTCAAATAAACTTCACATGCATATTGTCGTAGTAACAAGAGTACACGATGAAATTTTTTTAAAGGCAATGACTTGATCATTGGTTGTTGCTAGCTATCAAAGAGTTTTGAATTATACTATGTAGAATAGGACACACAATATCTTTTCAAAATCTAACCTCGTTGGATGTCCTTTAGGGTTTAGATGAAATAAAACAAGTATGAAGTCAAATTTCAATATTCAACTAAATATAAATTTCACGATTCTAGTATTTCTCTAATCTCTTTGAAGGCATGTGATAATGAAATGAGGTTGGATGTTTGATTGATTCCCTAACATTTTGATATATTATATTGGAGTTTAGAGTAACCGGCTTGTTGGAAGGTATGATAATCATATGTTTGAAAAATATTTTGATTGAAAAATCAAGCACTCATATTTATGTAGAGAATAATGAGATGACTTATTTTATCAATAATTATGTCTTGACAATATGCTACTGATTTTATTCCTTCTATATGTTATGAAGTTTTCATTGTTAAGGTTAAAAATTAAGAAAACACATCAATCATAAAGACTCAATGTGGGCTCCTCTTAGAAATGTTCACGAGTAGTGTAGAATCACCATATCACATCATTACTCAACTAGAGTAGCTGGATATTCAGATCTATGCATGGGACTAGACCATTTGGCTTATGTAATTGCATTGGCAGAAAACTTAGGCCTTTTGGGGCCTATATTATCTTGCAAAATATAGGGTCCCAAAAGTTTACTTGTTTCTTCAACAACTTGCTTGTTTTTGCTACCCCGCAATCTAACTAACGCTCCTGATTAAAATAGCATGTAGACTCCGAACCAACATTTTTCATGAGAAATTACATTGAAATAGGGAAATTTGCCCCAAGGAAAAAAAAAAAAAAAGTCATTTCACATTTTTTGGACAAAAAAAGGAGCATAATTTTTTTTGCCGAAGGTCATTCATTTTGTGCAATAACGTTCCATTGGTCGGGCCATTACCACATATAACCTAGTCCCTGAGCAAATTGTGACCTCCACCACTTGCTTATCGGGATCTTGAGTTATAAGTGTGTAATGGCCATCCCAGTGGTCATTATCTAGTTCATACTTACCATGCATGCTATTTTAGCCCTCCACCAAGGTGCATACCTTAAGTGTTCTGACCACCACCACAATTTAGCCTTTCGTGTTGACTTTATTCCAAACTCCATTCATCGACCTCAACACATAGCATTGCCTTTGTGAGGCAAACCCAACAAAGGCACCCTAACACAACTGTCGTGACATGAAACCTACATTTTTTTTCTTTTCAAAGAGAGAGAGAGAGAGAGAGAGAGAGAGAGAGAGAGAGAGAGAGAGATTTGCATGTGGCTTAAGTTCCGAAAAGAGAGGAAATTGTTTTATGCCTTGTTTTATTGAGTACATGTAGTCACATGGCCTTTAACTCCAAGGTGGCATTACTCTCTCCTTCTTCCAATTGCTCTCTCATCCAAGTGCAAGTGAGCTTGGTCCATTGTGCATTACCCATTAAGCAAAAAACTTTCTTTCAAAAAGTCAAGGCCAACGAGTTGAGTTAGGTAAGAGAAAAGTTGTTGCCTTGGTTGCCAACTCCCATTGCATACAAAGAGGTGTACTATAGCAAGGGGGCTCAACCTCCTACTTAATGTTGCATATATGGTGTATAAAATAATACTTTAAGCAATAAACCGCAACTTGTGTTAAAGTTAAAAAAAAAAAAAACAAGACAAGTGATAATCTTTGCCATAAGTTGGCCTTTCAACATCATTAAAAAATAAAAAAGAAAATTATTAAAGATTTTTAGAAGAAAAACTCGTTCTAATGCTCAAAGTCACCGGCTAGTCACATTTCAAATTTTGGAAAATCATCATAATAGTTTACGGCTAGTCCAACAAAAGGGGAAAATAGGGTATCTTAGATGCAAAGCTAAAAGAAATTAAAAAAAAGGCTGGGAAATATTTTATCTATTTTATTAGCATTAAAAAAAAAAAGATTTGCGATTGCGTTTGCGATGCGCCATGGAAAAGGGAGTTGAAGGGGCACGAAACTCGTCCGTTTCGATCTTGTCTTTTGGTCGTAGATTTGATGCCCGCGCTTTCTCTCTCTCTCTCTCGACGATCCTCCTCCTTCTTCTTCCATTATCGATGCTCGACCCAAGGGAGTTGGCTCAATTGGTTAGCTTGACATCCGAAGTTTCTTTGGTCTCAAGTTCGAGCCTTCCCTTGAAAACCAAGAAGCATTATCGATGCTCGATGCTCGAGGAAACGATCCTCTTCTTCGCGGATGAGGGAGGCATAGGAGCCAGATGATTGCCTCGCCTTCAAAGGGATGATATCACTTCATAATGAAATTGGCAAAAGCGGCTTTGATTTCTCAGCGCCGCTTCGATCCTGTGCATTTTGCTGTTATTACGGTGTCTGATAAGTTTTCTGTCTCATTTGATGCTTGGAAATAGTAGATGTGTGTTTGGGTTATTGTGATGCGGAGTCTGGACTCTGACATAAGATACGGTACTGAAATGATTTTGTGGTCAAGTCTGAATGTGTTTGATTTTGTGCTGAAATGACAAAGACGGCAGAGGTTGAATGAGAATATTGCCTGCCGAGGCCGTTGCCGGCCTGGACCAGCAAGCGAAGGATGGAATGATCCTTCAGAAATATATTGTGAAGTTTGTCGGGTTCCAAGGACAAGTGCTAAGGGCGGCAATGCGACCAGTTGAGAATCATGTGCTCCTTGGGACTTTATTTTGGATATGCCGTTGCTCTTGTAATTGCACACGAGCAACTGTGCGTGCTCGGCAGGTTTCTTTTGAAAGAAATGGTGGCAAGCTGGTCATCAGCAAATGTTTATTCAAGGGGGGCTACGATAATTGAGTTTTGTGGTTATTGAATCTTACTTCTTCCAGTTTTTCGCTCGTGATTCTGGCTTTCGTTCCTGCTTATTGTAGCATCCCACGGTTCTGGTCGCCGGCACTATAGGGTTTCCGCTTGTTGCTAGCTTCTTTGATTGTTATATCAATTCTTTTTCACACAGTTGCTCTAGGTCACTCCTTCTGACATGCTTTTATTCGAATTAAAAAAATTTCGATCGTTCAATTTTTTAGGTTTTTCGGTTTCATTCCCACTAACATTCTATCCAACACGGAGGCAATTGCACGTTCTTTTCCCATTGTATTAGGGATCTGTACCATCTTGTAAGTAGGAGGCAATAGCACGTCTTTTTTCCAGTGTATTTGAGATTTATAAAAACAAAAAAAGCACAGGAGCTGACCCAAAAGCTTTAATGATCAACCTCGGTTCCATTTATCCTCATCAGCGAAGCAAGTGCAGTAGTTTTCTATTCCCTGTCAATTCTTTTTCCTTCTTTCGGTAGCAAAGCTATACAAACTCTTGTAGTCGAAACCTAGTTGCAGTCGTTCGTTTTGAGTCTTTTCTTTCTCTCACTTTGGTTTCCGCAGCTACCTTCTGGTGCTACCTATAATGACCATATTCAAATGAAAATAAAATCTAGTTTCACGTTTCTTTTGTTATGAGAGTTCTGTCAACTTGGGCTCAGGAAGTCATCTCGAGGCCTAAGCACCAAAATTTCCATCTGTGTGAATCTGCTAGAAGATCTAAGATGTTACGTTTACATTCTCTTCTAAACGCAGACTTTTATGAAAACCTCAATACAAGCGCCTTGTTACCTCCAATTTTTTTTGTCAGGATCTGCCATTTTAACACGTCCAGAGTCGCATATTGATTGTCTGGGACAAAGAAGATCGACTTCCTGCAGGTCCTGCAGTTTTTACACATGCAGTTGTATTTGGAAACAGGCAGTGTTGCCACGTTGCGCTTTGCACTTTTTGCAGGCCACATCTTTTCTTTCGTTTAAAATTTCCGTCGCACTAAGTCCAGGGTTACTATGGCATGCGAACCACATTTCTTCAATATTTTAGGAAAGGATGTTTTTCAAGATGGGATTATTTTGGAGGCTCTGGGAGGATCGGAGAAAAACAGTGAAGGAATGAGCAGGAGGTTCCAAAGCAGTGGAATGTTTGCAAAACATCAAAATGTTCTATCTCATGCAGAAAACGTTGAAGGATATCTAATGAATCTATCTAAGCAGCCTCCTGGTTTTTTAGAAATGTGGAGATTTGGATGCATTGCATTAGCGCAATATCCTTTTGTTGAAGTAAGCCTGCTAGATCTTCTACAAGGAGCAAACATGCTAGGAGGTGGAGAGTGGGATGCAAAGGATGTTTACAGTGCTGCTCATGTCTCCTCGGGCATTTTTGAAGACTTCCCTATGATAGGAGGATTTGCTGAACTGTCCCTCTTAGATAGACAGGAGTTAGAGAGCAAAGTTAGGGATAATTCTATTTTTGTACCAGAGAAGATGTTCTTGTCAACAGTCGGATGGCAAAAAGATTATGGGGAGGATGATGCATATATGTTACCTTTGTTGGAGAGAAAGCTACATTTGTCAAGACCAAAGGAACAAATGTATAAACCAGTTATTGAGAGTGATCAGTATAATGTTCCCATCCAGTTTCGGTTGAGCGGTGACAATGAGTCAGTCTTTAATCCTTACTCCCAATTCTCTCTAGCCATGGACATGTTCACCATAGGCAATGGGAATGATTCAAATGCTACAGAAAACTCGAGCACTGCTGATGTTCAGTGTAACATTGTAAGCAATCTTGAGGACTTTGTGCAAGAAAGCTACGAATGCCATTCTGCTGAACAAAAGGAAAGCTGTCTTTGTGGAAGCTTGCAAACGAGCAGTATTGGAGTAAATGGCATCTTTCGATCTTTTGGTAGAGGGTCCTTTGATAAAGGTTCTCAAAACAGCAGGATGGCTCAAGAAGGGATGAAAATATCTTGGTTTCAAGGGAGGCTCGTTGGAGAAGAAAACAGGGGAGACATCATCTTGGATCAAGTCAACAAAGACTGTTATTGCCATATGGATGACCCTTCTGGATTCTCAGCTGGAGGAACTCCGGAGGGGTTCACGTTCGTTCTGCCATATTTACAGCTGCAAGATTTGCTTGCAATGGAGCAGGTTTCTAAGTCACTGAGAGACTCTGTGAGGAATGACACTTCATTATGGACAAATCTATGCGTTGACCACCCTTTGAGTAAAAAAGTTACTGATGATGTCCTAGCAAGGTTGTCAGCTAGAGCCCGGGGCCATCTGCAATCACTTAGTCTGCTGAAATGTTCAAGGATCACAGATGCAGGGGTTCAGCAAGTTCTTGTGACCAATCCAATGATATTGAAGGTTTCTTCTTGAACTTGCATATTTTTTTCTTTTTTGTACTTTACCTTTTTGCACATGGTTAAGCTGAACCTCTGGATTTAGAGTTGTTTGAAGTTTTTCCACCTGATGGATCGTTATTTATTCCTGGTAATATGTTTTGTAGTGGATTGAATTGTCCTGATCAAATGTGGTTCTGGTGTTTGTGTTTGTGTGTGTGTGTGTGTGTGTGTTTGTGTGTGTGTGTGTGTGTGTGTGTGTGAGAGAAGAGAGAGAGAGAGAGAGAGAGAGAGCCTATTAATCTCCAGGGGAGACCTGATGTGATTATGGGGCAAGTATGAAAACAATATCAAATCCAGGGCAGCTGTACATAGTTGTGAATCTTTGCAACATTTAACTATTCTCAAGATATGTCTAATAGTGCTAAACTGAACAATTGTGATGTTAGACTAAGTCTAGCTTTCCATACACTTCTTTCATTCGTCCAAGTACATCTTTTAGGAATTACCCCACTCTATTTGCTAGCTGATCAAAGAAGCATCAAAATTTGGAGGCCAGAATTAAAGGAGACTATGAACCTCCCTGAGATGCGTGTATGCCTTGTAGCTGAAGATCAGGTGTTCCTCCTTGCGTGTTACTTAGTTTGTAGGTTCTGTCTTCTCTTTCCTTTTGACCTTCCTTTTTTACTTCCAGGTCATGTGAAATGGCTCTCATTTTGCAAATAAAGTGCATCTTGATAACAAAGATATTTGTTTTGAGGCTTTTTTGTGTCAAGTAGATGATCATAAGGGTTTATTTCTTTTTGGTATTATAAAAGGCCATTTGCCATATCTTTTTTAGCTTCTTTGTTGGCCAATTTTTTTAATTGCCTCTTTCTTTTTTGGAAGATCTTTCCCCCCTATCCCTATATGTCCAACCAAGTGATGCCTTCTTTGTACCATTCTTTCTCTGATCTGGCTTGCATCGCCTTGCATTATGGTCCTAACATTCTTGGGACCTTGATCGTGGTTTTGCTTATAATTATTCTTTTCAGTTGGGAATTTGTATGGAACCTTGAATGTATAAACATCACTTTCACAATCTCCACTTGGTGCTATCCTCCCCATCTAATCATCTCGGCCAATAAACCATATGGGTTTTGGGCCTAGTGTTTCCCCGAACCGTGGTTCATTGGCAAACGAACAACGATTTGTTAAAGAATCGACTGAGTCCGATTTGAATCGGAAAGAATCAGACCCAGAAAACAAAAACGGTTCTTTAATTTTGAACAATTATTTGATTGTGACATTAACGATTCTTTGTTTTGCCTTTCCCATGTTCTGATTTGTACTTAAATTTTACCTAGTATATTGTATGATGGATCATGAATAAATCATAGATTACAATGTTAAGTGGAAGTTGGAGCATGCAATCTAGTTTGACATTTGAAATGTGTCCATTCAACATTACCGTGTGCACTTGTGACTCTGTGAACGCTGAATTGCAATATGATTTCAGTTTTCAGCTTTCTACCAACAACGATGAACTTTGAAATGTATGTTTTCAATAGCAATCTAACATTTATAAGATTTTAGACACACTGTAAACATTATACATATTACATTAGATATTTTTTTGCACTATATCTAAAAAATGCCAAAAAAAAAATTGCAATTCCTTTCCGATTCTTTCGGAAGGGACCCGGTTCAGAACCGTGATTCATGCCGATTCATCCAATTCAAAACCGGGTGGAAACACTAATCACACTAGTCTTTGTGAGGCCATCTCATCCCTCTACTCGTGCTTTTCTTGAAGTATTCTTAGTTAAGATAAGAAAAAAATTTCTGATCATTTCTTCAATTATGTTTCAAAGTGTCCCTTATTTTATGAACTTGAACTTATAGCTTTATGGCTTTTTGTAGTCGGGCTTGATATTGGCTCCTTAAATTCCTTGAACCGACCCACTGTTTTTGCAACTCCTCTCACGGTGAATGATATAGGCATATAGGTTGCTTTTGACTTGTGTGAAAATGTCTATAAAATGGGCTGTATCGAAGTGAGCAATAAGATGGTTGACCCGTTGAACCATTGCTTGTGTATCCACTTTTGCCTTCAAAAAGGGATGAGCCATTACAAATATAAGCAATTGCATGATGTAAGTAGTTTTAGGATCGACCTGCACAAATTCCATCACGAATCACGATTCACAATTCACGAATTACGTTTCCTGATTTTCTAATTTTGATAAAGCACATGTCACAAATCACGATTCACAACTCACAATTTACCAATCACAATAAAGTTTAAACCAGGCTACAAATGATAATTCACACCATAGAGCGTTTTTTATTTATTCGAAAGAAAAGGTTGTGTTGATTAAATTGGCTGTCGTGTGCCCTTCAACTTGCCCAATAACAGTTTGAGGTTGGAATGCACCTCTCTAACTGTGCAGTAGAGAGCCTATTTCTTCTCTTTGTCTGAATCAAAGACACACACAAGGTGTAGCCAAGTAGTCGTAGTACAAGCATAGAAACTAAGGAAAATAACATGTGTCCTGTAGTCACTTCAACTTGCTCAAAAGGAATAAAATTTTTAAAGTTAGCTTATCAAATATGTGAAATGGTAAAGTCACCTGTGAGGGGATCCGAACTGCAAGTCTCTGTAATACGGGAACATCATCCCCATGCTTTTCACTGGGCGCAACATGCCTAGCCTTGGCTTAGCTACAACAGATCCAAACTTAAGGAGCTCGCCTCGGGAGTCGGAACACAAGTAGGTCATCCTTGAGTGCATCCTGTGCAATAGGATCGGGAAAGACCTTCCTAACGTAGGTGTTCCAACCCTCTCTGAGCTCCTAGTCATGAAATTGCATCTCACTCCGCCACAAAGGATGGACTATGCAAGCCATGGCGTGCAAAGGCAGATTGAACCACTGCCATCTGTCTCGCCATATAGACTTGACCTCATCCAACCTGTGAAAGTCCAAAGTCAAGGCTTCAAAGTGAACACCATGTATGAAAATTATCTAATAGTTTTGAGCATTGAGCATGCAAGTTAGAAGTTGCAACATTGAGAATTTAGAGTTTTAAAATGCACTTGTCTGAACTGAGATCAGTGCATATGCTCTCCCAATCTATCAATGAACTCATAAAGAAGATCCAAAGTGGAGCGCTCTCTATTCGTGAGGTGCAAGACAATGTAAATGGGCTGAGTCCAATGCCAATAGCACATGCCTCATCCCAAAGGACGATGATAGCACGGTAGTCTAGAACTTCCGTGACTTGGGTTCTCTTGATGGCCCCCAATCTTGCTAGTGGTTCGAAACCACCATCTGCCTAAGGCTGCTATGCGCCTTCAAGAGGCACTCCAAAACGAGGAACATGTATGCAAACTTATACAGTTAGTAACCAGTAACCAGTAACCAGTTAGAAATTAGAAGTGTACGATAGGTCAAGAAATCAGAATCAAGAGTTAAGACTCAAAGTTTCAACGTCACTCAAGCAATTTCAAAACTACAATGTAGTATCATGTATGTAGTATGTACAAATCATTTTTGAAAGAACTTAGAAATTGGAATTTGAATTTGAAAACAACCTTGCGAATCTCTTGCCTTTTTCTAACCCTAAGACTCAGTTTTCAAGTTTCAAAAATCAAAGTTACAAATATCTATCCGAACTAACTTCTGACTTCTAACTAATATCTAATGTAAAAGTTCAAAGTTCTAAAACTTCTAACATTACTAACTAACCTCTAGACTTTGACTATAAACAAACTTTTCAATCTCCATCTTTTTCAGCTATTCATTCCTTTCTCCATTCCCAAATTCTAACATAATTTCACCAAAGTTTCAAAATTCACTCCCTATCACCTAAACTCTCTCTCATCATTCACACACTCTCCCTTGCACACTCTCTCTCCCCTATCAATCATGATTCTTCCCTCAATCCACACACTCTTCCCTCTTCTCTCAATAGCTACGCCTCTCGCTCTCTCTCAGCCAATGCATGTAGTATGTGGCTGAGCATACGCACAGAGAAATCACACGAAAGATGTGATGTCGATGGGGCCCGACTTTCTAAAATTGGTTGGCTAAATTGCTTGTTATGTTGCAACTTGCAACATACATTTAGTACTCAGCATAGGTTTCATATATGGCTCCAGTGCTTTATGGTGTAGGAAGTTTTGCTTTGTCTTGTAAATTGTTATTTTTAAAGGATAGAGTGGGAATTTATAAGTTGGAAATGTGACATTTTAGTCATTTTGGCAAAAGATTTGTTTTGGGAGAGAGAGAGAGAGAGAGAGAGAGAGAGAGAGAGAGAGAGAGAGAGAGCTTTATTTTGTCTTTTTCATGCCAATAGGCATATAAGATGAAAAAAAAATACATGTCAACTATGTGGTATCAATGGAAGCGTATGAGACGTTTCCAAAACAATAAAGAGAAAATACATATAGAACTCTATACTAAAATCTGAGTCAAATACTTTTACAAGTAGAGGTGAGGAAGTCCTCCAAATCCAAGGTAGAGTCTCCAAATGTCCTCCAAGCAACCTGCAAGCTTCAAGATGCTCTCCAACTCCAAGCTAGGATGCCTCCACCTGCAAGTAAGGGTCTGCAAGCCTCCAAGGATCTCTCCTCCACATGTGTCCCTACTCTTATAACACAAAGATAGATAACAAGCTGGCCTCAAGTATTCACCACCTAGCCATAGCTAGATCCAAGCTCCAAGCAAGACCTATCTAGCACCCCCTTGCTAACCATAAACAAATCACAAGCATACCATAACACTCCATAGCATTTTCAAGATCCAAACCCTACTTATGTCCCATACCATAAGCAAGATCCAAACCTTAGGCATACTACCACAAGAAAGCACTCTACACACTAGTAGCAACACTAGAGCATAAGCAAAGCAAGCAAGAGAGATCTCCCCCTCCCAATGGGCGGCCTATTACCCTCATACAGATGGCCCATGGACCCCTCCAATGCACTATGGAGTTCCATGCTCATCCAATGAGAGAGAGAGAAGCCTAGGGGAGTTAAAGAATCTCCAAGAGCCTCCATAGGCTTATGGAATGTCAAGAGACTCCTTCCATAACCTATGACTCTTTGAATGCCTTTCTTGTGGGAGTTGGGAATGTAGGAAATCAAAGTGCCAAGATCTTTCTAACATTCAATCTCCATATACAAGAAGAAGAAAAAGAGAGAAGAAGAAGAGGGAGAGGGTTAGGCGCCCTCAAGGAGAGAGAAAGTAGTAGCGGTGCTTGAAAGCGAATGAATTACAAATGAACAAAGAGTACATATAAATAGGCCTTCCAAGGGCCTAGACTCTTTCAAACCCTAAGTTCTGGAACCTTCCAAGACCCACTACTAATTATAGGGCACCCCTAAAACCCTTAACATAATTAGACTTTACTTGGACCCACGAATTACTACTGGACCAAAATTGGGTCCAACTCAACTAAAATTGACTTAACATGGTCTAAATAATAAACCTAACCCATGGTTACACAAGTCTCGACCTTTTGGGTCAAAGTAACCTATGGGAAACTAACATTATCATTTATTACTTCTAACACCCTCCTTAAATGATAATGTAAAAAACATAACATGACATGAAGTATGAAAAATTGCAACAAGTTGCATGCTGCCCAAAACTCCATGTAGCCGAAAATCAAAAGATGTAGCTTGCTGTCCAAGCTTAATGCCGCCAAAAAAAACTTCAGCTTGAAGTAGTCGAAGTAGCCGAAATCTTAGCCTCGATCATGCCCGATGTAGAAGAGATGTAGAATACGAAGTGCGGTAGCATCAAGTCGAAGAGTGAAGACAAGCATGCTCCATCCAAAGTAGGTAACCAAAAAACCAGCCACAAGCCGAAATATGGATTTGCAATCCATCAATGGTTCCCACATGATTCCATAAGTCTTCTTACCACATGATTTATAAAGAAGAGTATGATACTCTTTTACCATCACATCCTCCCGAATCTTACTATCAATGATCTGCTCACCAACACTAGGTAAGACAACACCGTCATCATAAGTAGCAAGCATCAAAACATGAAAATCAGCATAAGGTACTGATTTTGGTGAGGCATGTGTGTTTCCTCCAAGGTAAAAAGATGCTTTGCTATCTCGCAAAGACTCGGACAACCAACAAGAGGCTGTAGCAGGCTGTCCAACAGCCACAAAATCACCAACACTTTGCTGTCCAAAGTGTTCCAAATGAAAGACAATGATCAAACTTTGCATGACTTTGCTCTTTTACCTTCAAAGAGGATGAAGTAGAGAGGAGAAAGCATGATGATGAATCCTTCATTCGATACATCTTTAAAGTGTTTCCCAAGCACTTTTAGAGGTCTTGCAAAATCTCAAATGATATAAGATAGATCTTGTTACCGATAAAATCTTGATCATCACGTCGATGCAAAATCTCAGCTTGCAACTCCATGAAGAATAGTTGGTGCCATCCAACATATCTTCACCTGAACAAGTACGAATTGCTCCCAGATCTCTTGCCATAAGAACCAGCCAAGAAGATAAACTTTTTCAAACCCTAAAAGTGCCCTAAAAGACACAAAAACCAACAAGTATGAAATCTGACAAATCAGCATCGGAATGTGTCGAAACCACACATTAGATGGATGTAGGAACTCGCCCTCCTACAAGCCCTGTGTGCTGAAAATTTCAGCCTGAAATTGCATTACAAACTCAAAAACCAGCAAGCAAAGAATCAGGTTAGCCTCCAACAAAGCTTTTTGCGGAACCCTTCTTTCTTGCCAAAAAGTGTGAACAATACACACATGGATAGGGCTGTTGCAACACCCTACAAATGGTAATATGCTGTCCAATTTTCAGCCTCGGAATGTGATCGGATCATCACAAAAAAATTAGCGCCTTCTTCCACACGTGGAAACAAGCAAAAAGAAGCGGATCTCCACTTTGTAAAATCAGCAAGGGTGCTGATTTTTCAGCCAAATCGGAAGAATATAAATTGCTTGTAGATTGGCGCCCTCCTACAAAGGAGCAAATCTGAAAAATAGGGCAGCAGCGGACCAACGGAAGTAGGATAAACCTACACGGATGTGGGCGACCTAAAAGAAGCCTCGAAGAAGATAATTAATGGCGCCTTCCTGCAACCTAAAAAATCAGCAAACAACAACCTGATTTTTGGGCGCCCAAAATCCTATTATCTTCTTTGATGTGTGGCGCCTCCTGCAAAACGGAAAAGAGTCAAAAAATGGATCTTCACTCCAAAATATCAGCAAAGGTGCTGAATTTTTGTGATCCCTAAGTGAAGACGATCTCTTTTGGTAGGGCTCCCTAAATCAAGCATAGAAGATCCATGGCTCTGATACCATGTAGGAAATCAAAGTGCCAAGATCCTTCTAACATTCAATCTCCATATACAAGAAGAAGAAAAAGAGGAAGAAGAAGAAGAGGGAGAGGGTTAGGCGCCCTCAAGGAGAGAGAAAGTAGTAGCAATGCTTGAAAGAGAATGAATTACAAATGAACAAAGAGTACATATAAATAGGCCTTCCAAGGGCCTAGACTCTTCCAAACTCTAAGTTCTAGAACCTTCCAAGACCCACTACTAATTATAGGGCACCCTCAAAAGTCAAGATAGGGTCCCTTAACATAATTAGACTTTACTTGGACCCACAAATTACTACCGGACCAAAATTGGGTCCAACTCAACTAAAACTGACTTAACATGGTCTAAATAATAAACCTAACCCATGGTTACACAAGTCTCGACCTTTTGGGTCAAAGTAACCTATGGGAAACTAACATTATCATTTATTACTTCTAACAGGGAACTCAATGGACACTTTAGAAGGGCGCCCTCCTACTAGGTCCCATTGCCCAAGTTGTGCAAGTATACTTTGGTCCTAGACCAATAAAGTGATATGGTTCAAGGTTTAGGCCCAAGGTTTAGAAAAATAGTCATCTAATGACTTTCTAACACCTCTCTAGGTTCCATAACTCCATCCAAGGCATAGACACCTACCTGCCCTTAACCAAGGACACTAGTACCTTAATCTAAGGCACCTACCCTTAATACTAAGGGTACCCCTTATCCAATGGTCACGTGATTTACCTCCGACTAAGGTATAGTCACTTGCCTGCCCTTATCCAAGGGCACATACTCTTAATCCTAAGGGTACCTTGCCATGTAGCCCCCAACACTAAATGGACTAATAGGGGTCTGAAGTACTGCTAGTTACATAGGTATGTAACAAATACATTAAAATATGTCCGACTACAAATGATGAAATAATGGTATATTGGTATAAAATGTTGCCATCATCCCCTTGTTGTTGCTAAGGATGTAATATGAGTTGTTGTTGAAGGTATATCTGGAATTTGTTGTTGACGTCATCGATCAGGTTGTCTATGAGAGTGTGTCTCTTCAAGGTAGGACATGTATCTTTGACTACAACATGGTGTTGAGTGATACATTATATCTAGTCTATGGGTAGGAGCATCATCTAACTCTGGACTCACCCGTGGTCCTGTTGAATATATGTGATAAGTCGGATCAAGGAAATCAACGATCAATTGCAAGCCATTGGAGAGAAAATTGATGATGTAGATATGGTATTACTTTGAATGGATTGCCATTGACATACTAACATTTGGTGACTACTTTGTTGATTAGGGAATCAACTTTGTCTTGGGAAATGTTGGGAATTCTTCTATTAGGAGTGAGAAGAGTTGGATCGAATCTAGGAGGCCGACATACTTGATCAAGCATTGGCAGCAAGAAGGACTACATTTAGGGGGGGAGGCCAAGGTAGGCCAGAATGTTGATACACGGGCGGGAAAATGAATTGCGGAAAGATAGGGCATCATGCATCAAAATACAAATTGAAGCAATAAGTAGTTGCGGAAAATCGAAGGCGAGTTGGATGCTATCATTGCAGAAAATCAAGGCAGGTGGAAGCCCAATGGATGATCAAGCAATGCACAAAGAATGCGAGTGAGAAATAGAGGCATTAATCAAGGGCCAAAGAGGAATGCACATCAATCAAACTACTTTGTGGATGAAGATGGTGAAAAAGTTGGTGAAAGTGTTGCCTATGTTCTAATTTCAAAGAATTAGGGAAGTTAAGGTTTCCAGTGGTATGCAAATTCATGAACCTTGTGACATATGACCTCACATCGTGAGTGGTTCTCTTTGTACGAGAATGAAGGCATTGATGGCAAATTGGTGCTTGGTGATAACAACACCCAGGAGAATAAAGGGCACAAAAGTGTGTCAATTCACTTGGATCGAGGTAGAGGGCATAGTTAGACCTTGTATATAGCAAGGATATCAAGTGAAGTAATCAACCTGCCAAACTACATTAAGGAGCGTCGACAAATCACCACGGCTTGTTTACCAAGTAAAGTAACGGCTGATGATCCGTATAAAATGCAAAGTGCGTTTCCATGAGGTAGTGACGAAATTTTCGAACAGAAAAAATCATGGCTAATGCTTCACGTTTTGTTGTTGAATAATTTTGATCATGGTGTTGCTGAAGCTGCAAAAGCGGCTACCAACAAGCATACTAAAGGAAGGTCAACTTCAGACGTTCTAAGATTGACAAGGTTTTGTCGAAGTTGGAATCGACAAAGGTGCAAACTCTTAAGAGGGAGTTGCATGAGAAGTATAGACAATGAGTCTATATAGGTAAATCGATATTCAAGAGGATGTTTTCACAGTTTCTTATCATGGTGGCAAATGATAAGTTTGTTGTTACAAGTGACAGGTGTGGCAAGCTGTGTGGTCGACATTTTACGTTGTATCGGTTTGGTTTCTATTTAAGTCATAGTAACCTGGTTATGTTGTAGAAATTTTCTTGTCTATCTGAACTAGTATCACTTCGGATTTATGAGTAATCGAGTTGATTGCTTGTTGTGGTTGTCATGTAATTCTTGGATACCATCCAAGTCATAGTTGATTGTTCATGTCGTGGTACTAAGTGAGATCAATTCTATTTTGAGTTGGAGAAAGGGTTGGGAAGCCAAGGTTGTTGATTAGCCGTTGAAAATCAACGGTACAGGTGGTTGTTTAGCCTCAAGAAAACCAACATGGTTGAAGATGGACATACACCAAGTTTGCATATGACAAAGTGTCAGAATAAATAAATATCATGATGAAATGTTTTCTAGGTTGGAAAGTTGTTTGGTGCAAGTGACTGTGTGTGAGTCTTGAGATAGAGGTAGCAGATTCCATGGAAAATATCATGTGAAGTACTTTGTGTGAGAAAGTATTTGAAGGGGAGTATCGGTTACTTTGTGTGAGGAAGTATTGTATACATCTATCTTTCTATTGGGGATGCTCTTATACTTGCATATTTGGTTTGGTTCATGGATGATATTCTATTCTATTTGGAGAAAGTGGTTGGAATGCAAACATGAAGTGTACATCCAGGGGGAGTAGTTCAACCAAAGTCCCATCAAGTTCATCACAAGTGGTAACTTCTGACACAAGTGGAGCCAACTACTTATGAAGTACAGGTTTCTAAAGTGGGTGTTGATATATGAGATTTGACGTTGACATTTGTAGATCTATTTCCTACTTATGGTTATCATGATGGTGTTACTATAAAAAAAGAAGATTATTTTTTCTTTATGAATGTTGGGGAGATCCTTACATTTGTGATAGCTTGAAAGATGTTCAAAGAGACCAAGGGAGTCAATCTTCAAGCAAAGTTCTCACGATTAAGGCAAAAGTTATCATGTCTACAGTATTTGATTCAGGGGTAGTCAAAGTTCTTTGATTCAAAGGAAGTCAAGGAATCATGTTGCACTCATGGTAGTCACACATATACACTAAAGGGACATGAAGACTAGAGCAAGACATTGGGAAGTCATATGAAGCAGGATCAACATTCAAAGGAGTTCTACATCATCATACAAAGAAAGTTGAGCATGAATTCTACATCAGAATTGAGGATCTTCATTACATGGGCTTCATGGAAGATACACATGCATACTTTTGTTATGCATAGTTCTAGACAATGTAAACATTAAGGGGGAGTGTTGGAGTTAATGTTTACATCAGTACCCCTAATGTTATCATCTAGGTTAACTAGGATTGTTGGGCCATGCCTGCGTGCTAATTCTAGGGGCCCTTACCTTAATTTAGTAAAAGTCAAGTTAGACTATAGTTAGACAAGTTTTGCTACAGATAGGTGTTGGTGGTTTTACCATATATAGAGACACTCATTAGGCAATTGCTTTTAGGCTACTTTTGCTTTTGCTTTTTGCTTTTTGCTTTTCGACATAGACCAAAGTCTATAAGTATGATGGGCGTACCTCATTTGTAATGGGACGTAGTTGGAGTACATCTCTTCATCATTGTTGTTCTCTCCCATGTGTATGACTATTGTCATACACACAGGAATCTTGTGTATAACAACAATAGGAATCTTGTCTTGGGTTACTTGTATGATCAAGTCGGTTTTCTAACAAGGAGATGTTTGCACCTTTGGCAAAGATGACATCCATTAGGACATGGTATCAGAGCACTGGTTAGGTGCAACTTTGCAGTTGTCAGAAGTGGAATTCTCCCAAAATCCGAAGAATCTTCACGGTTGATTGATTGGGCTATCAAATTGGCCTTGAAAAATTGTTAAACATAGAGCTTAGCTTCAGAGCATTGTTCCATGCCAAGGTAATTTATGGGACCAAATCTTGTGGAAATCTGAGAAAATTTCAAAAAGAATTTAGTTTTTGCGAGACATTTGTAGTTTTTCCTACGAAAGCAGACTATTTGCAGTCGATACCGCGCCAACCATGGTCAATTTTATCAGATAGGCAATGTGCAAGAAGCATGTTGAAAGTGAAGAAGTCTAACTCGTTTTGTGTAGAAGCGACGAGAACGACAAACTATTTGCAAAATAGGTCTTTGACAAAAGCATTAGAGGGTAAGACATCTGAAGAATTTTTCACAAGAGTAAAGCCTAATGTTTATCACTCCCGAGTTTTTGGATGTGTTGCATTTGCTCATGTACATGAAAAAGAGAGAAGTTGGACACTAAGTCCAGATAATGTGTTTTTTTGGGTTATGTTGACAAGTCAAAAGCTTATAAGTTGTATGATCTTGTTGCTAAGAAGATTATCATCAGTAGAGATGTTAATTTGACGAGTATGTTGATAAAAGTTGTGTATAGGATCCTCAACCAAGCTAAGTTATTGGATTTTGAGAGAGGCTTGAAAGTGATAATGATAATGATTCATAGGTGGACAAGCAAGAAGGAAGAAGAGGTGGAAAATGTACCTCAAGAGAAGTCGAGACCTAAGTGGTTTTCTAGAACTTTTGGGGATGTGGATATTGTTGAACTTGTAAACCTAGTCAAATGAATAGTACATGCCACATGAACAATAATTGGGTCCAAGTTTTTAAGGCCCAAATACTTAGGCAAAAAAATTTTAAGTCCCAAACTCGTGGTGAAGGCCTTCTTGCATGATGATGCCTATGTCTCCACTTGAGTTTGGTAGACCCCCATGCACATGTGCATGGGGGAGTACTAGTTAGATTTCCACCTATTAACATTAGATGTGGCATGCATGTGACATGCAAGTGGCATGTAAATGCATGCATAGGAATTAGACACTGGGCATTTGCATGCCAAACCATTGTACATTCACAAAGTCTATTTAATAGAGCAATCACCCTCCACAAGTAGAGGGATTTGGAACTTTCTTCCATCTTCATTGTGCTCTGTGGTTTCTTGCTCCATTCTTTATTTTTCTTGTGTAGGAACTCGCTGCAGGGACAGATCTGATTTCTGGTGGATCTCCATCATTACTCATCCAATTCTGGTGGAATCAAGTGCAAATTGCTTGTAGGAGGAGCGCGCAACCAGCCATACTACTACTATCATTGGTTGCATATTTGGAGCCAGAACAGCCCACTAATCATTGCTGATTGGGCGCTGCCTCAGATTTGTAGATTCTATTTTTTTCTCCTTGAATACTTTTCAGAAATTGATGAAATCAAAAGCATTTGTTTTCTATTAGAAGGGTGCCATCACTAATAGTGATTAGAGGCCAATTAGAGGATGATTAGGATCTGATTTTCCAGATCTGGTCTGCTGATTGGAGTGGCCAGCAAGTAGAATTCATTTCCATTTTGATTCATTGATTTAGCATAGAGTAGAGTTCACATAGACTTGAACTAGGATCAAAATTTGGGATCCATTACTTGCTTTTTTTTTTATTTCTACTTGCATGACAATCGCAAGTCAAGATTTCATTGCATGTTTCATTCCTAGTTGTGTTAGGCTCAAGAAGTCCTTGAAATCAACATTACTAGGGTCTTGAGCTCATTGTTTTAAGTTATTCTTAGCATCATCATTCTACAACAGATACATCTAACCAAGCATAAAGCAATAGGGGAAAGAAGAATGTTGCGGGAAATAAGACAATTTTCTAGTGTGAGCTTTGCTTTAATGGCTTCAATTTTGGATGTGCAGAACCTAGTACTTATGAAGGAAGCTAGTAGTTGGAGCCTGTATGAAGCTTGAATTTGTTGGAGTGGAGTTTAAAGTCAAGAATACTCTCCTTGAGTGTTAAGGTTCATCAATGAGCATGAGTTTCTGAGTTGTTTTGCCAACTTACCTGTGTGAAAGTTTTGTTTGAGAGGTTTAGAACAATACAAGAACCTGTATCAATGGGGAGTCTTGGAAACAATGGAAGTATAAGAAGTTTGATGCAAATTAGCAACCAACACATTTGGTTGAGGGACCAAATGCATATGGTTGATGAACCAAATGCATTTGAAATCTTTTTTTGCCCAGACACTCAATTTTTTGGGGGTCAACTAGATTTTTTTTTGAGGGAAAATAAACTATTCTAAAAAACCAATATCTAGGGAAGTTGGGTGAATTTTAATACCTTATGAACCATTATAATCTGAATTTGTTATTCTCTTGTATACATCATGATGCAGGATTGTGTATAGTTTAGGGTTTATGTAATTGAAGCATTATGACACCTTTGAGATTAGGCATATGTTTTCAACAAGATCATAAGGTTGTGCTTTTTCATAACTCTCCAATTTGATCATTTTTTACGGTATAACGACCAATGGACATTTCGTTTTAACATAATAGCAAAAGAAATTTATTTATTTACAAACCCTAAAATCAAAAAAGGTTTCAAGCGTTTGGTCAATTCTTCCAAACATTTGAATGCATTTAAAACGTTTCAACTTTCACGTTTGGAAGTTTCAAATGTTTGGTCGCTACACTGATTCGATGTCATTCTATCTGGCTGTTCATACACTAGATTTGGCATTACATGGCTTGTCTTTAGACCAGTATAGCTGCTTATAGCTGGTACCACTCATATATCTGGCTCACCTAGTATATATATCTGCATTTTGCATGGTTTATTTTGGGCACCATTTATAATAACTTGAAGTATTTTTGCAGTCAACCAGAGTTGCCAAGCAAGGTGGGCAGGTGTTGCCACCCTTTGAAGTTAAGCCATTGTCAGGGGAATTGGATACTACACCCTAGAGCAATTTCCTTTATTGGAAGTGGTTTGTTATTATTCGATGCAACTGTTCATGAACTGCTTACCAAGAATTTTGTTAAACCGTAAATACTACATAAAGTCTGTGCTTGATATTTGTAGTTATCCAAAGAGCTATGAATTCCAATATATCTGGGAAGTTAGCAGACTAATGCTCCTGTGGTGTCATTGTTTGTCTTGGAGGTCTGGCCCTTGGTCAGGTCTATAGAGAGTCAAAGCCAGTTTGAGACGGTCGATGACTCCCTGTCAGAGGCACCTGAGGCCAGTCGTGTCTAGGTGTGTTGCAGTCACAACCCGGTGTACTTGCACGTGACGTGCTGCGTGGCGAGTTTGGTAGAGCCGATGTACAACTGACCAAGTCAACCCGTAATTTGGCAGGCAGTACTTGGTTTATCCGGCATGTGACCGGTGTGGTCTTATAGCCACGTGTACAGCGGGCTGTTAGAAGTAATAAATGATAATGTTAGTTTCCCATAGGTTACTTTGACCCAAAAGGTTGAGACTTGTGTAACCATGGGTTAGGTTTATTATTTAGTCGATGTCAAGTCAGTTTTAGTTGAGTTGGACCCAATTTTGGTCCAGTAGTTTATGGGTCCAAGTAAAGTCTAATTATGTTAAGGGACCCTATCTTGACTTTTGGGGATGCCCTATAGTTAGTAGTGGGTCTTGGAAGGTTCTAGAACTTAGGGTTTGGAAGAGTCTAGGCCCTTGCAAGGCTTATTTATATGTACCCAGTGTTCATTTGTAATTCATTCCCTTTCAAGCATTGCTACTACACTCTCTCTCCTTGAGGGCGCCTAACCCTGTCCCTCTTCCTCCTCTTCTTCTTTTTCTTTTATATGGAGATTGAATGTGAGAAGGATCTTGGCACTTTGATTTCCTACATGGGCATGGGTGTGGCAAAGCATTAAGACACTATTCTTGGGTCAGTAGGGGTAGACTTGGTAGGCCAAGTGGACTTATAGCCACGTGTACACCGGGCATGCAAAGCATTAAGACACTATTCTTGGGTCAGTATGGGTAGACTTGGTAGGCCAAGTGTACACCCACATGAGCGCCAAGCACCCTCGGACCATAGCAGGCAGTGGGCTTAAAGGCTTGCTTATGGATGGGAGGAGATTCATTCTACACACCGGCTTAGTATCCAATCTATGTGAGCTATCACATGCTGATAAATGTAGATATTCACCTTATCTGGAGAGGAAATGATATCAAAATTGTGAGTGGATCATCTACTTTTGGAATTTGGAAATGCAAATCCCATTATCGCCTTAAAAGATCCTGATTTGGAGATTGACCAGTGAAGCAAGTCCTTGGCATTCAAGCAACCATGACATTATGATGCTGCAGATGGCTGCTTGTCTGCTGAGCATCAAAATCTGATTACTCAAAGAATGGAAGAATGATTGTTGGTGCCACTAACCTATCACTTAAACACAAAGCTATTGCAGCCCATACACATGGAAAAGTTTAGTATCGACCCTGAGTCGCTTGATTCATGTGCCGACTAACAAAGAGGGACCTTCTTTTAGGCATGAGAGCAATCCAAAGCTCAGCCTTAGTTTTTTATTGAAAGCATGTATCAAATGAGCTTTTTTAATGCGAAGCACCTGTATTCGATTGCCTAATTGGCCATCGTGAAATTATCTTGAGCCAACTTATGGGACATTGCATAGAACTGTCAACCATTGAAAGTTGCTTCTGTGATCCTGATTTGTCTACAAGGAACACTTTTTTGATACCTTGAATATCAGCAAGAGTGTGTGTTTTATGATGATGAAAGGTGTACTGCTAGTTGTCTAACTTACGTAACTTTTGTACGAGGATGAAGTTGACCTATGTGACATGTTTTGTTTGTTATGAAACTAATCTGATCTTCTGTCTCAGTGTAGACTGGTTATTACATTATTTTTTCGATCTACAGTATGGAAGTGCTTTAGACGTATCTGGACAAAAGCCAAGTTGTTCCTTTTTACAGCTGCATAAAGTCAATATTTTCTGTTCTGTTATATGCATTTTTTAAAGATTGTTGTGTTGATCGGCTATGAGGAGTTTGACATCTGTTTGTTTTGCAGCTTTGGTTACCTGGTTGCACTGGAGTAAGTGCAGAGGGAGTTGTGAAAATGGTTAAAGCACACACTGAAGGAAAATCTATTGGTATGCCAGGTCTTAAGCAGCTGAGGATTCGTGGTCTGGCAGGTGTAACAACGGAGCATGTGGAAAAGCTCCAAGCGATGCTTTATGGTGGGGATCAGGTTAAGCCAGGAACAGCAAAACCACAGTACTACCACTACGGGAATTATTCTTCTTTTTGTGATGATGATCGTGTTATTGATGTCGAAACATGTCCAAAATGTGGCAATGCTAGGATGGTTTATGATTGTACTCGAGAGAGATGTCAGCAGAATCTTCAACAGTGTCGCGGGTGCACCTTTTGCATTTCTCGCTGTGAGGAATGTGGTACTTGTATAGATGAGACTGAGTATGAGGAGACGTTTTGTTTAGATTTGCTATGCTCTTCTTGCTGGCTTAGGCCACCAAAATGCTTACAATGCAATCGACCTGAAGGTGGACTACAAGCAGAGCACTTTGCTGGAGGCCCGGACACATTTTTTATCTGTTCGGATTGTGATGGGATTTCTCCTGAGGAACCTAGTCCCAAATTTTATGTTACTTGATTGGCGAAAAATTACTGGGCTGGCTTGATACCGGTGCGAGACAACTATCATGTTGCTCCAAGTCTGAAAACATATTGATTCTTTTGTACATAATTGGTCTTCCTTTGGCGTAATCCTTGTGTCAGAAGTTTTGTGCTCCATTCATCAAGAGGATTCAAGCCCGGTCAAATTTTAGGGCAAAGATATTATTCTTTTGAAGGTAAACTTTGTGCTAAGTAGAGTCAGCATATGCTCTGTTATAACATCTGTTGTAGATAATATGATAGTTAAGGTAGCCCTGCGGCCGACTGGGATGGTGAAGAGTTCAACAAAATTTTGTAGGTCTAAGAAAAATTCATCTGACATTGAGACTCAAGAGATGTCCAAATTTTTTTGTTTATTGCTATGAAAAAAAATCAGAAATAGGTTTAGGTATATGGTGTTTTTGATTTTCCTTTGCTTTTCATTACATTCATGGTGCTGTCATCTTTTTATGAGCGATTTTGTTTTTTATACCAGGTTTTTGGAATCTGGTGATACACGGGTAAGATGTAAGGTAGTATGTGTGGTTAGAACACATTAGCTAGCCTTTTGTATCTCATCTAGTTCACAATTGTAACAATAAAACCTTTTGGTGCTTTTGTAGTTTGGTTTATCTATCATGATCGATTATGTTCAAAGTGTTATTGCTATTCCTGAAGTAGAATTGTTAGGGTGAGTACCATGTTGGGAATAAGTGTCCGCCAATGCTCATCCATCCTTCATGCATGTGCCTTCAATATGTTTTTTCTTTCTTCGGCATTGCAAAGGTCAGAAATTGTGCATTGATCCACCAATCACATCTGTGAAGTCATTAGAATATGCTTCAAAAGTAACACTAAAAAGCAAGTAAGTAAAACCTAGTGAAATAAAAAGCTACGACTCGCTAGGGTTAAATTTTGATGTTCAGGGTGCCTTTTTTTTTAATGATGTCTCGTGATGTTTGGTCAAAACTTTTGTTGCACAATTTTTGAAAGAAAGGTATGCTGTTTGTTGTTTTAGCTCAAAAAGGCATGATGTCAAGCTGTGAGTGGGTTGCAGTTATCAAAGCTCCCATTTGGCTAATTCAGTCGTCTTTCATTTATTAGATGCCAAAGACACTTGTACTAATTCAGACCAGTGCATCATGGTTACTTTCATTAAATACATGAACTGGCAAATAAAACATGATCTACATGCACTCCCTGCCTTGAGTTACCATTTTACAATTGTAAGGTCTTTGGTGCTAATTTGAATCAATATGTTTTTGTAGAGTTGGAGCAATCTAAAAATAGCTTTTTTCAGGCTGCGTAATATGCCAAAGCTGTGCTGAAGCTCTACCATATTTTTCCAAAAGCAGCGTATGCTGTCTGCAAAATGTGGCTTATTGTCAGCATAAATACCTGGTCAAAAAGTACATAGTCAAGCTGAAGCTTAAAAACAAGTGTATGACTATTATGGTTCCCTTATGAACTTATAGAAGTCACTGCACTGCTGCAGCACTTATTTCAAGTTTGAGATCAGAGCTGTTGATGCTTACATCGATTTTCTATTTGAAAGGTGATCATCTTATATCACGTCAGTGCAGCATTATAGAAATGTCATCCACATATGGACGTTCCCTTGTTAGGTGTGATCTGATGGATTGGGAGTGCTTGAACACTTGGGTAAATTGGTCATATAACTTTGCATTCAGATGTATGATCAACTATGAGGTTTTTTTTTGATAAACTAAGTTCTCCAACATGATCTAGAGAGATATAATCAGGATCCATGATTTGGATGATTGAACCCTGATTTTTTTGATATGATGAATACATTGCCTTAAGATAGGAAGTTTTTTCAGCTTACAAGTGAACATGATAATGACATGATGCTGAATTTAGCGAAATGCACACAAGAATGAAAATATGAGAAACAACCTTGCTAAGTTGCATAACAGACTTGCTAATAACCATGAGTTTTGAATGATGAGTCACAATGGGCTTCCATGAATTGACTAGTCAACTTAATCTGAGGATGCATCCATGAGGCTAACGGTTCTAATTCTGCGGGTGTACCATACGACTTGTTTTGTAAGGAGGCATGTTGTTTGCCATATGAATTTCCAGCTCACCTTGGAAGAATGTGCCAAGAAGCGATACATATCCAAGACAAATCTCTCAATGGAAAGTTTTTAAAGTGCACTCACATTCCGTATCATGAATTGATCATAGGAGTACCCATGGATGGTTGAAGTTTTGGCATAGGGAAAGAGAGGGATGTTCCCCCAATAGTAAAACAAATCATTCCATGGAACCCCTTTGAGGTAAGATTTGTACATTGGTAAAAACCACTCTAATAATATGGAATGGATAAAGGATTCAACATACATATTGGAAATTCTTATTTGCTTATAGGTTACTATGCATAAAAGTTGATGATTGATTGTGATTACAACTAAGCTTGAAGTGTAGGTTACATCGTGAAGTACAAATGAGAAGATGGTAGCAAAGTATACACCTACAATCTCCATGTTGAGACCAGTGTTGGGCAAGTGGGTATATATATAAGTGGCCGGCTAGTATCAACAATAGTATCATAGAACATATATGGCTGGTATATGAACCACCCTAGTGCATTTATTCATAGGAAAAACATTGATGAAAAAGATATATACACCCCGAAAGGGGAAGTTTAAACAAAAGTAGGCTCAAACAAGAGCGAAGCTTGCAGTAAAGTTAAGATTAATCCAAATCCTGGCATTAAAAATAAAAGTGCATAAACTATGATGATGTTCGTGGAAGTCTGCCAACTGACTGCAGCAGATCAGAAAGGTGAAAAGGTGCTGAGTCGGCTAATGAAGGGAGATGAGATGTAGCAGGCCCAGCCACCGTCGTCTGTTGCAGAATAGATAGGGCCTGAGCACGTTGCAGGGCAATGGAAACACGTTGTTTGAAAGAAGCCACGAGAATAGAACCAGGAATACCTTGACGCTCTGCCGCCTGATGAGAACACATGCGAAGAAAATCCTCAAAGTGTCGATGCAAGGTGCCATAAGTCTCAATAGCCAAGGGAAGGAAAGCATCAGTGGGGTGCTTGTCGAAGTAGTTTTTTTCCTTCTCTTGTGCTGCCACGCCTGCCGCTTCTCTTGGTGTGAAGGCAGAGCGAGGCAATAGGTCACCATGCGTGGGATCAACAACAACAACATCTGCCAAAGTACGAAGCCCATCCCGAGAGAGGACAATGTCAACACACCTGCGGGAAGAGTGGGACGCGAAAGAAGGAAGTACATGAGACTGCTCTCTGAGGACATGGAATCCTCCATCTTTGGCTATAGCAGCCGTTGCATCTCTGACAACATCATGCGTAGCTGTGCGCTCACTCCCAGAAGGACAGCGAAGGAGGTGGATGCAAGAGCATCAATAGGGTGACCACAAACACACTTGGAGAGACCCAAGACCGAAGGATGAGGAAGCCCCAAGCGAAGACGAAGAGCAGTAGTGAAGATGGCCAAAGACAACCGGAAGGAAGGAATAATAGGCCGAGCTGACAGCTAAGCCCCGACACCAGGACCCGCACAAGAAAGAAGCCGAGCTCGATGCAACACGGAAGGAGCCTCAGAGAGCATGCTGGAAAGGGTATGCTTGTGCACGCGCTCCAAAAGGGTCTCTTGCAGGTGATCTAAGCTGAAAGTGAGGAGTTGCTCAAAAGGAGGAAGACAAGCTTGGGCAGAGAGAGAGAGGAGCTCTCGCGCAGCGATGAGGAGGTGCTAGAAAGACAGAGAACCGCTATCCACATGAGCAATGCAATCCGCCAAGAGAGGGCGAAAGCCACAAAGGAACCGAGAAGACAAAGCAGGGGCGACAAGAGCCCAGCTCCCAAGAAAAGCTGCAGGTGCAGAAGAAACCGTAGAGAGAAGACCTACACCTCCACAAGAAAAGGGTAACCGAGCTTGGTTCCGAGCTGAAAGGGCCTCCACACCATCCAAAGAACCTGGGCCCAAAAGGCGGCCAAAAAAATCCATAAGAGAGCTATCAAAGGAAGAGAGGAGATGCAAAAAGTCCAGAGTAGGGGGGAAAGTACGCAGCAGATAAGAAGGATGCTGGATAAAGCAAGACGTCAAGATGCGAAACGCGACCTGAGTGTCGCCCAACCGAGGAATTAGATCTGAATGAGCAACATCCTCCTGGAGAGCCTCACCAAGAAAAGCAGAGCTGAAGGAAGCAGACCCAAAAGGAACACCCAGAATGCGAATGCCATCCGAAGGAGCAAGGAAACCTTGAGGAGGAACAAAGCTCGGGGGAAGACATGCTGGAGACCACACTGAACACTTGCGAGGTTGAATAGACAAACCAAGAGAAGCCAGCTGCTCAGAGAAATGATGAAATGCGAGGAGCACCGTAAAAGCAGGACCAACAATATGAGTGCCATCAGCAACCGAAGGAAATAAGCAGGAGGGAAAGGCCTCTACAGATGCTCGAAGTGCACGGAAATGAGCAAGAGTGAAAAGAGGATCAGCCAAAGGATCACCTTGACGAGTACCTGCTGCAGACTGGATAGTAGAAAAATCTCCAGAGCGCACATGGTGACTGTAAAAGAGAGGAAGCTCAGTAGCATAGAACCACCGCACAAATGGGATAAGCTGAGCTAACTCACCACCAGTCGCTCGCAGCTCCTGAAAGATTGCAGCTCTAGAAACAGAGTTAAAAGCATTGGAAACATCCGCTTGGAGAACAACCCAATCAGGATGGAGATCAAGGGTGGCACGCAAACCATGAATGACAGCTTCACAGCCACCAGGAGTAGAGATGCCAAACTGATGAGGGGAGAGAAAAGAGCCGAAAATCTGTTGAAACTGAAAACAGATAGAGCGACAAACAAGACGGAGGAGGACTTCGCCAATAGCGATGGGACGGACGCCACCCGAGGCTTTAGACATGGCGATCAAACGAGACGCAGACAAAAGATGTGTGACAGAAGAAGGAATGTGACCAGAGGCGATAAAAGAGCAGATCTGAAAGAGTTGAACAAAGCCACTAGCAGAGTCCTCAGGTGGAAAGCAATCACGAAGGTCTTCATAGACCAAACTGGAGGGACCACAAACAACAAGACGGGGACTACGAAAGAATCATGATCAAGCACCAAGTCAACATCATACACAAAGTCCTCCACAAACAAGGGAAGAATGCCTTCAGAAGCAGGATGCAGAGCTTGGAGAGCAGCAACAGTATCAGCAGAAGAGGGAGCGGGTGTGAGAGGAGCTAAAGCTCGAGCTGCACGAGAGTACCCACCAACTTGCCCAAGATGTAGGGTGCGACGAAGGTGACGGTGGAGAGGTGGGACGCCTTGAGGTTGAGAGTCCTGTGAGTTGCGAGCAGCAAGTGACTGACAACGTGCAAAGTGTTCATCATGAAACGTTTCACAGTCTCCCGATAGAAAGCGACGAAGGCGAACACGAGTTTCTCTATGACCAGCATCCCCACCCCTTGAAGGACTAGACACCAAAGGGGAAAAAGAAGAAACAGATGCCAAGCCTCAATGTCAAAGGGGTCAGTAGCCAACGATCAAGAGGAAGGCGCATAGCAACTTGAGTTTCACGAGGAGAGCGAGGGGAATATGAAAGTAGAGCCTTGGACGAGAGAAGCCCAAGTGAAAAGCTCCGAGGACGTCAAGGGAAGAAATCCAAGACCAAGCTGAAGCAGAGGGCAAACGGGGTGCAGAAAGAGGAGGGCGATCTTGAGACGACTAAAGCAGCGCAGGGCAAGAACACTGGTGACGGGCAAGACCTCCTCTAGGAGAGAAGAAACGACCACAAGCATGCAAGGAACCCGTTCAGGGGGTTGAGAAGGCAATGCAACAAGGGTCGAAGGAGGTTCACAACCAAGCGAGGGGGCAACAATGCCATGGAAAGAGGTGGGCGAAGGAGGAACATAAGGTGTTGTGGCAAGCGAGGAACCCAACACAGCCTGACGCGAACGAGGAGGGGAGTCAGGAGGGGGAGATACAGTTGAAGCAGGTCATTTGAGACTGAGAGGACGAAGCAGGGAGATGTCCGAAGCCATGAGAACAACTGTACAAAGGGAACCCTGTGATGGACCACCTCACCAATTGAACCGAGATCTTTTTTATATTTTTTTGATTTTTCTTCACACGGAATGTCGTTAACCTCAATGGAGCCGTCGGCCGTTGTAAACCTTTTGCAATAGATTTCGGAAAAATGTTATGAAAGCTCCACCGGTGCTCCTTTTCTCCCAAGTGAGAGAACTTCTTTAGGTAGTTGCAGTCGGAATGGTACATCCTATAATTCTAAATATGATGGAAAGTACTTCTCAAGGTAGCCTCTACCAGCGACAAGCTTGCCCACGGCCAAAAGTGCCCTAATACCTGCTGAAAATGATTGCTAAAGAAGCCCGAAGATCACATAAAAGGCAGCTGCAAATCCGTGAAGAAATCTGACCCTAACTAGCTCACTCCATATGATATTCAGCGATGGTGTAGATGCTCCACGATGTGCTCAAATCTCTCTCAACTCAGATGAACAATGTAATTTGCTAGCAATTCAAGCAAACTCCAACCTAGAGGATCTTGTATTCCTTTCGTTGCCTTTGAATAACAGACACTAGTTCACTGGCTTCACAGATGCGTTGTGGATAACCTAACCTGTATTATCGTCTCCCAGAATACCAAGAAAGTAACGATTCTTTGAAGAATTTGTGTTCCGCTACCCCTCTATCCTTCTTCGTTCTGCCTTTATGTTTCTAAACCAAAGTTTATGTTTAGAAGCTGCAAAATTCTTCATCCAAGTTTTGTTCTGCTCTGCCTTTGCATCATAATATGCAAATCTTTATCTGCGCTCTGCTCTACTCTCTTCAAGAGTTGCAACTTTCAAAGTGCTTTTAAAGATCTCCAAAGCACCAACGTAAATTATGAACGAGGCCTCTGAAAAACTTGTAGCCTGCCTGCGCTACTCCACCTCTCTATTGTTCGTTTGGAATCTCTGTTGTAGCAAACTAGATAATTACGTTGGGCTCCCTACATGCACATAGATCAACTACTACCTGATGTTCACAACTGCTATCTATGCTGCTGCTATACTCCTTCTCTACACCTGGTCTCTAACCCCAAACAACCCCACAGCCGCGCTTGTGGTACACCTTGTCTCTGCTCAAGTAAACTCCTTGATCAAAGGATGGAGAGATCAGCCCAACGAGTGATTTAGCAAAGATCGTTCTTCCATGAAAAGTAGATCCCTCTTCCTTGACAAGAGACGATCTGGACATAAATCTGATCTAGGCTTATGGTTGTGCACAAGTGATCAACCAAACGAGTGGCAACATTATCAACAAACATATCCAAGGCTCCCCTCTTCTCAAACTAGATCCCTCAGTATTAACTATCTTAATACTCGTATTGATAATGTTGATAATTAAACTAGGGTCTAAAACTAGATCCCTCAGTATTAACTATCTTAATACTCGTATTGATATACAAACAAGTAGGATTTTGGGGATTTTTGCTTTGGTATAAGTAGTATTATCTTTTTTAATAAATTCTTTTGATATCTCAAATTACATATTACCATTTAAAAAAAGTACTATAAGCAATTCGTACATATTAATACTTGGGTTGATAACCAACTGGTATCACCCTTGTGGTTTATACCAGTCTACAACTCACATACCTCCTCATATTGATACCCAACTGGTATTGAATTTGTGACAAGATTGCAATACCTAGATTCGGTTGGATAAAAAATTTGATACATGCCCAACACTAGTTGAGACATGGCCCAATGAGACCTTAAAATTTTCAAATTTTCACTCTAGAAGGTACCTAGATGGTGGAATCCCATTCATGCATGAGGAACGATGAGGCATACAACAATTGAAAACCAGGTACTCAATATCTTGGAATAATGTATTCTAATTAAGAAACTTAGTTGCATGTATTGGCACTTGGAAATCTCTCCATGTTTATATGTGTGTGCATTTAGGATCTTAAAGATTGACATCCATATTATCTCATTAAAATCATTGCATGTTTACCATTGTATGACGACACCAGTCTTTGTAGAGGATTTTGGCCATGACATTGTAAAGCATAACATGATTGATTTGGATCAACAATCTATTGTATTTAATAAAGCTTTCATGGCATCTCTTCAACGTGTTATGTAATGCTTTGTATGATATTTCTCTGATGTACTATTCGACGATTGATCATGCATTGCAATATGCTCATTAACATTGAATCTTTGGAGGATATCCTTTAAGTTAGGAGCTCCTTGTTGACATTTGGTCACACAACTCCTTAAGAGACATGCTTGGAAATAAAAATGAATGTGGCATGTACTCTCTGAAGGAATTTGGTTGCTATATATGGTAAACTTGCAAACATCAATGAGTGCGTCATCTACAAACCTTGGTTTCCTTAACAAATACTTCTAATTAGGAATCTGAAACATCATCAATGGCCCATCCCACCTTCACGACCTTGAGCTTATTCATCACCTCAACCTCTATGGGGCGAATAACCACAAAGCTATGAGAAAAAGGCAATTCAATTGATTTGATAAAGGAGAACAAGACTTCTTTTCCCTTTAACAGTGCTTGCAAAAAAGACAACTCTCCTCAAACTCTCCTTACTTGTCAATGTTATGAAGAGCATCTATCTTGTCAATTCATTGGTAACGATTTTTTCAAGCTCTATGTGATAAGATGATTGCAAAAGGATCCTAGATACTAATCAATCATAAAGTGATGGAGTTTGCACGAAGCATCAAATTGAATGCATAGTAGTTCTTGAAATCAAGTCTAGATCACAATCCTAGCTTATCTTGGCAATTGTTCTACATTGCCACATAGATTTTGATCAAAACTCAGGTTTGAAGGTGTTGAAACCTTTCACGACCTGTAAACAACTAATTAAGCTTCAAAACAAGCTATTACACATCAAACATTGACAATACTATGAAGCTACAACTCACCACAAGCAAACAATGTTTTGAAAAACTCAAATTCTTGATTTCTACATCAAATTTTATCAAGATTTACATAGATCTTTATAGATAGCTATCTTGGATCTTGGGTTTAGGGTTATCCCTAAACATTTCAGACCTAAAACTAACCTCAATAACCTAATGTGGCCAATCAACCCTAACTTCGACCTTCATGTGGGAGAGATCCCTTTACTAGACAAAATTTGATAATTTTTGGCCCTATATTCTCTCCAATGGAAAATAGCCATCTGTAGTCATATGAAATAATGTCTTAAGATCTCAAATGAGGAATATACATTAAATAAACATTTTCTATGCATATAGCCACATGTCAAAGTAACTTCATCATGGTAAAAGACAAAATCACATCAAACTAGTCAAGCTAGAATTGTGAAATTTCAACATTCCCCCTCACAATTTAGCTTGATGAGACTATCCGGGATCAATAATTAATACATGAAGAAAAAAAACATTATTTCCAAGTTTATGATGTGTGGAGTGAGTATGATCACTCATCTTGATTTGAGCTCCAAGATCTCAAGTGTAGTGAGAGCTCAACAAAGATTGTCTTTAAGATCCAAGCTTTGTCTTTGATAGGTTGTTGAATGAACAAATGGGCTGATAATTGAGAGTCTCCTCAAAATAATCATGAAAAACAGTAGCTTGCCACAAAATCCAACTTTGGTGTGAATCACATACAACCACAGTTTGAAATGCCACCATCTTGACTTCATCCAACAAAACAATGAATTCCAAATTGTCCTTCTAATGAAGATCTTCACTCTTGGAAATCCAAAAGTGAGTATGTCACAAGATGAGTCCTTTGAATATTTTTTTAAAAGTCCAACCAAAGTAGTAATGAGCATTATTTCATCATCATGATATATATGACAAAAAACAATGTTCATACTATCATCATCAAAGGACATTGTGAAATTCATGACAAGTTACTGATGAAATTATGATGACAACTTTATGAAGGCTGATCAAATATTTCCTTTTTAGTAGTAGCATTTAAATCTGCAAGAAAATCTCTCCTAGGTAGATTTAGAAGCTTAATTTGATTAAAAACAATGCAATCAAGCTCTGATTCCATGAAAAAATTAGTGCAAAAGGATCCTAAATTTGATCTTTGCCCAAGGAAAATCACCCTAACACTACTTCGTCAAGCTCTGACCTATCATTGGTACATGACAATATTTATTGTAAAGTTGATAATATCTAATGAAATCAAAGTTTTTGGATGAAGTTTCAAAAATTGATGTTACCATTTAACATTTTGGTGTTAGAACCTCTGACTTTGAGAGGAGGATGCAAATGCAACAATAGTAACAACAAAGGCAAGTGGAGTTGTAGTGCTTGTAGGGTAAGGCAAGGTAAGCATTGTAAAAATGTGGTGGAGACTGCTCACGTTATCCAAAAGAGCCAAGTTTGCAATTCATTAAAATGCCATCCTTCAAAGGTCCATCCGACATCATACTAGAACCACTCTTTTTTCCACGATTGTGGGGGATAAAGATGCAATTTGGCTTAGGTGACGCTATCCCACATTGCATGGTCAATTGATTTTGTGACTTTCATTCTTGAATGTATTTCTACCTTTTTTAATATAGCTTGAATTCACAAATAATGACAATCTTGAAGTAGACGGATCTTGATTTTTGAAAATGTGAGAGCTTAGTTTGTTTAAGAAAGAATCCTAAGCTTTGTAAGATATATGTTCAAGCAAGATTTCTACTTATATGTATTCAATGAAATGAATGTCCAATGATGTTGTGATGCATTTCAATTATCATACTCTCAAGACGGTAGGGTACATACAATAACAAATGGCTAGAGCATATACAGTAAATATACTTGTGATTGTGCCATATTCCCATGATGATTCGAATGTATCATCAAATTGATCGTCTACTTATGCATCTTTGCATAAAGATTTGGATCCAGCGAGTAACAACAACAATGATGATTTTGCAATTTCTAAGAATACCCAAGTTATTTTTCAATGCACTCAAAGACAACAAAAAATACTAATAAAAATTGAAAGATTGAGGGGTCCACCAACTTTAACTTTATCATTGGTAGTAAAAGTATAAGATGTCCTCTATTGAGGTATATGTAACAAACAGTATGGCAAGGCCTATGGTATATGAAGTATTATTGTTTTATCTTTAAATTGCTCAATAATGAAGTGCTTCTTGGTTTCCAAGGGGAGGCTCGAACTTGGGAGCAAAGAAACCTTTGGATGCCAAGCTAACCAACTAAGACAACCCCGTTAAGTTTAGTGATGAAGTGGAATACATATAATGTTAATCTTTTGTTCCTGATGTTCAGAAGTATTACACATTATAAGCATACATAAAACTACCTATCTCATAAGAGGCTAGAATTCTTATGCATCAAAACAAACATTCGATTTATGAAATTGCATATTTATATTTTTTCACTCACTATCTGACCTTCACAAAAATGATTATATATATGCTGCAAAGGAAGTCTGCAAATATGTGCTAGCGAGGGGAATTAGTGCCTGTTCTAGGAGTTGAATATCCCATGTTATAGAAATTACATGAGTGAATATGGCACTTCGGACATTGGTCATTTAGATCAAAAAAATGCAATGCATTGAAAACCTAAAATGAGATGTTTTGCAACGTGCTCAAAGTATCAAAATAGTATTTTTTTCCACTTTTTTTCACTTTTTGAGTTGTTGAGCATGGAAAGAGATTGATGTTCTGAAACTCCGATATCTAGAACATTAATTAACTCACATTCTTGATTTGTCGTTCTAAAATGCAGCACATGAAAAAAATTCTCTGAACCTTCATGGATCTTCATGATTGTTATAGATGAAAAAACAAAGAGATGCCATTTCTCAAGTGTAGCTATAGCTTCTAAATACACTTACAAGTACCTATTTCTGTTCTTAGAAGTCCTCTTTTCAGCTCTTTCAAGATTAATGAGCTCGACCATGAAAGACTATACATTATATCCTAGAATTTATGCTGTATAAATGCCAATTCATTATTATGGACATTCATTGTTTTCTAACATGATTGATTATTAGTGAAAGTTTTACAATCTAGCAGATTTTGTAATTCCCTGTATTACCTTAGTAAACCGTGGAGTGAAAGTTGGGAGGTTTGTTTCTTTCATGAGCAGTTCCAAAAGAATGGCTTCAATGCAAACTTTACTTGGATGGAAGCCATGGAGAGAATGGAATATAAATGCTCACCTTAAAACCTTGTTCAACCTGCTTGCTTCTACAATATGAAACCTACTAAATTTGCTGTGTAATTTTTGTGACTGAAAATTTTGAAATTACAAGCTACAAATGCATGGGGTACCTTTAGTCGTTGAAAATACCATTAAGTGAACCCCACATATGGTATCAAAATCAGTTTACTACCTTCAAACTTCAGTCCATGGGCACAAACAAGATGGCATCATCCTTCTATTTTCAGCTTACAAAATGTTAGTTTTACAATTTTGTTTGAAGCTAACCTTCAAAAGGTTCAATATGAAATACAAGCTTTATACGTTACAAGCTTTAAAGAAACATGACAACTGCTACATGGAGAATACTATTTACATGACAAAATCAGACACTAACCATCAATACAACATGGAAATATGATAAGAGCTACATGGAAATACCTAATTGCCATGACAGCAGTATATTGAGAAACGTATATATCATACATTAGCTGTGAATTGCTGTATCTCCTCCATTGATATTGTCTGCACACAGATAAGAAAAACTTAGAAAGTGAAATTCATCTATAACATACTTTTTTCTTAATTTGAAGCTTCAGATTGAAAAACCAATTTTCCGATTTAAAATATGAACCACCATCTGCTGAAAACATTAATTAGTCCTGCTAATCACAATCTAGTGAATTTCAAACGAATTTCCTTAACAGAGTTGTGAAGGTACAGACTCTTCGACAGTTCTTGGGCTGGAAAAAGCAAACCTCTTCTAATTATAAAGATTCAATGGAAGCTGGAACTACAGGAGGATCCAATACAGACTTTCTGACTCGAGCTACTGTAACAATTGGTTCGAATGGAAACTTGTACTGGGAGACAGACAAAGTGGAAAATTGATAATTTTGAACACTATTGAACAAGAAGCAGATTAACTTGCTTATATGAAAAGCTTTATCAACACCAAAAGGGTACATAAATACAAAATTGTGCAATGGATATATACATTGTGTAAAAATGTTGCCCATAAAAGAGGAGCAAACTATTCTAAGCTAATTTAAATAAGCTTTGAATGATGGCATAAGCTGTCCAACTAATGCAAATAGTGTGAATATATTGAATTGGTGTCACACTCAAAATGAGCAAGTAGATGACATTCATACGACAATCATGTAAAGGATGGTCCAGAGAGAGAGAGAGAGAGAGAGAGAGAGAGAGAGAGAGAGAGAGAGAGAGAGAGAGCAACTTTATTAATGTCTTCTAAGTGCCACAAGGTACAGAAGATGACAAGAAATACATCTCTAGTATGTCATATAATCATGTGGGAGAGTAAATACATGGCTGAATAATAGTATATCTGCAGACAAATCTCGTGCAAAGAAGAAAAACAGTAGAACTAGTGTAATGCACTGCAATGGTATTTATATGATGATCCTATCTTGCCAAACAATGATGTAGAAGGTACTGCTGTAGAGACGTAGATAGAGTCTGGTGTCATTGCCATCATGGTCGTAAAGTAGGTGCCCTCATGGTATGTTGAACCACTCTAGTTGTTCAGTGTCAAATGGGTTTCTGGTCCCAATACTGGATCCCGAGTGTTTGCATCATCAACTAAGTCTGAGACATCTTCTCCTAGAGAGGAAAGAGGTGATCTGGAACTGTGTATCACGACTCCTCTACTGATCGTCCTAACATAGGCCTCTTAAAAAAACAGACATCTCTTGTAGCAAAAGAGCAAAATATCATGGATCCACGTATGCAAGTGAGGCATGTCGCATCATCATCCATTCCCGTCACGTTCGATGCACCGTGTTGGAGGTCCGCTACCCGTCGCCCAGCTGGGAGAGTTCTTAGGCAGCAGAGCATTCGCGGCGCGCATCAGCCGCACATGGATAGAGAGGCCACACAGGCCGTGGCCAGTCTGATTTATGAGCTGAACCTTCCATTTGCCATCACCGACTCTGAGCCCTTCAGAAGGGCCTTCCGCCTTGCACAGTCTGTCAGCCCTAGCTGGAGAGTCCCTAGTTCAGAGGTTGTCTGTACACACATGCTGAGGGATAGGGTCGAGTCATTGTCTAGAGAGATGGAGCCTCTACGTCGCCACTGGGCCACTTACAGTTACAACATCATGTCCGATGGCTGGGCTGATGTCAGGAGGAGGCCGATCCTCAACATATTGGTCTCCAGCTGCATGGGCACACAGTTTTTGAGGGCAATGGAGTGCAGCAGGGGGGGAGAGTCATATCTGCAGAGTTCATGTTTGATGTCATCAGGTCTTCCATCCTGTCCATAGGCCCACAGCATGTCGTCACGGTGGTGGTGACGGACAATGCCACGAACTGCATTCAAATGGGTGTACTGCTAGAGGCCAAGTTCCCTCACATTGTTCATACCCCCTGTGCCGCGCACGGCATGGGGGACATAGGTGCACTTCCCTGGGTTAGAGCCATCATCCGTGAGGCCCTCTTCCTGGTGACTTTTGTCATCAGGAAGAGACGTGTTCTTGCCATATTCCGGGTGTTCAGCCAGTTGGACCTCAAGAAGCCAGCCCCCACACGCTTTGCATTCGACTCGGTGGTCATCGACCGTTTGATCAGGTGCAGGGCACAGCTTCTACAGATGGTTGCCAGTGATCTTTGGTGTGCCAGTACGTTTCAGCACACTGAGGATGGGGAGCACTTTTCTTCCACGGTGAGGGAAGACCAGTTCTGGAGGGATGCACAGACATTGTCAAGACTACTTCGACCACTCTACATTGTGCTCCGCATGGCTGACAGCGAGGGGTCGACACTTAAACTGGTGTATGAGCTCATGGACCGGATCGGACAGTTCCTGCAGCTGCCCATCCTGCAGCCAGAGAGGTAAGCGGTATAGTGTTGTAATTGGTCTTTATCTTTTCAGTGGTTGCTAGCTTGTTTTTCTGTCAATGTTACGTTTTTTCGTAATGCCCCGGTTTTAACATGCCTCTCACCTGCAGGATGACCGAGCTGAAGTTCATCTGGGAGACGCGGTGGAACTACTTCCACAGGAGTATCCACAACGTTGCACACATACTGCATCCCCTCTTCCTCTCTCCGACACAGATCGCAGACAAAGAGCTCGAGGCCGATTGGCTTCAGTACATTCACAGAGTGGGTCCACACGTAGGTTTGGATCCTATCAGGCTCATGGAGGAGCTCGCTGCATTTCGTTTCGACATGGGCACATTCGGCCACCTGGCTGCTCAAGATCCAGAGAGGAGGCAGCTACCCATTACATGGTGGACCATGTTTGGTAGCACATATCCATCTATACAGTGTCTTGCACTGCGTGTCCTTTCTCAGGTATGCATCTCATTTTATCCTCCATTGCTGTGTTTCGTTGAAGTTCCACCCGTGCAAATGTGCTGAAGCATTTCAATGCACGTACCACAGGACTGCCTTCGTGTGTGAGCGTAATTGGAGCACATGGGCACTCATTCACACGAGGAGAAGAAACAGGCTGTCAGTGAGTCAGTTGGAGCGGTTGGTGTTCTGTAGCACCAACGCACGCCTCGCCAGGAGACTTTCGACCATTACGAGCGCATTGCAGGTGATTAGTTATTCTCCTGGAGCATGTTGGTTGACGACTTATACGTTGGTTTCGTTTCTTGATCAAATTGTCTCTCTGACATGCAAATTTTTAACCTTGCAGACGAAGATATCAGATTTGGAGCGCCAGGTTGACCCTCTCTCTCTTTACCATAAGTTGTGTGCCCAGGTCATCTGCAAGCATGGGATTAGAGAGAGAGCTTGGGCTTGAGCACAGAGAGCCTCCATTGTACGAGGCAGATGAGCCAGTGTCAGAGGATGATCAGCATGCGGATGAGCCCATTCGGGTTGTGTTCGCCAGATCAGAGAGGGACGAGGCATATGATACAGGTGTTGGGCACACACCTAGAGTAGGGTTCACAGGTGCACCACGTGGTAGAGGTGGGTCACATACCACAAATTGTACCGGGAGACAAGCAGGGCACACAGGGGGGGCCAGTGGCATACCTTCTTATGTTGATATGATGGAGGAGCCTCTTGATAGGGGGTAGAGTGATTTGGGCTTACCTACCGCAGCTGCTTGGATGCGTGCATCACAGAGTCATAGGCATTTCTACGACAGCACACCAGAGGAGTCACCAGATGACTTTGATTGTACCGATTGGGAGGCCATGCAGGGTCCCCATGGTGCACAGGATGAGGCACGAGATGATCCAGAGGATGGTGCACATGATGAGTCCCAGAGCCCAGAGCATTTGTATTGGGATGCCCAGCTGGACGACTTGATTGCAAACTTGGATTCAGAGGCCCAGCAGATGCCGAGCGTCAGGGCTCCCCCATCCTCTCTAGCCAGCATGCCCTACACAGAGTCTCAGCCAGAGCAGCTACACGAGGTGCCTGCAGTTCCTCCAGTTCCTCAGAGGGTGTATGTGCGCCGCACAGCACCTCCAGTGCCACCGATACCGTTGAGGCCTGCAGCCCCTTCATCGCCATCCACTTTTGCAGCAGCAGGTCTCCATGGCAAACCACCATATGTGCCCAGATCTTCTCTTGCAGCGCCCACACCTACAGACGCTCCTCCAGTGGCAGCACCCATGGCACATCCTCCTCCATTGGCAGCACCCACGACACCGGCTCCTCCTTTGGCAGCACCCAGGATGTACCAATACCGGCCACCGCAGCACCCCTTTCAGTACTTATCGCCGCTGTACTTGCCTCCTGCAGGGACGGCCCCTCCACATCCAGTTCCTCCACCAGCAACAGGCCCACGGGCACACACTCCTCGGACCCATCCTCCACTATCAGCTGCACAGGGACACCTATCTTTGGCTTCTCTATCCCAGCCGGCCGCAGCTTGGGCCCAGCCTAGCCAGCCAAGTGATCTGCATGGGTGATGAGGCATTGACGACTCCCCTCATCCGCAAGAGGCCAGGAAGGCCCATGGGTGCACCGAACAAGAAAGGCAGGGCACAGAAACAGCCAGGGAAGAGAGGACGACCTCGCAGGGCTCCAGTTGCTGGTAGTGGTGCAGTATTACAACCAGCTGCAGCAGGTGTTGTTGGTTTAGCCTGCTTGGGGCCTGATGCGGAGGCAGATTGGGAGGATGAGGATGACGAGTCTTCCCCCTCGGATACACAGCCCATGCCAGTTCCAGACAGGCATAGATATCAGTTGCGAGAGTCAGCTCGGGGCCCTAAGTTGTCTCCGGAGCATTCATCTGAGTTAGAGGCAGAGCATTGATTGTAGCTCTGTTATTTTATTTTTAGCAGTTTGATATCATGTTCCATGTTTGGCGGCCAGATGGTCGAACACTGTATTCAGACCATTTTCCATACTATATTCAGTGTTGGACGTACTTTATTCACTGCACGTTTTGTATTTGTCATTTTGTAATTGTTATCGCTCTGTTTTCAATCTTATTTCGAATGGTATGTGTGTAATTACAATTAGTTTCAACTGCATAGATTGATAGCAGATGCACAACACATAAATACAACCCCCTTTATAGCATTTCATAAACACACATATTACATTGCAATACACCAGGCACTCGTTGCACAAAAGACACACCATACATTAATTCATCAGATGTATCAAAATTACAATGCGTATTCCCGCCATGTACGACTAGGGCTGTTCTTTACACTATGTTAGACACTAAATGCTGCCCCATCTACTGCCGAAAATTACATAACAACAGTCAGCCACATACGGCCAGACCCCATCTATTCTAAACATTCCTATGGATCCTCCACTGACTCCTCGCCCTCGTCAGGTGCATTGTTCTGACGCTCTTGCTCTGCCTCCCGGTTAGCCCGAGCTGCCTCCTGGTTAGCACGACGGCGGGCAACCCTTTCCCTGACCATGATGAGCTGCCGCCATGTGAAGTTCATTCCGATCTGCTCATCCAAATCCAGCTCGACAGTGGGGGCGGGGGCCACAGCGGGGGCGGGGATCTGTAGCTCTGGAGGTCTCTGCCGAGTCTCTCGCAGCATCTCTGCAATGTATGCCTCTTGCTTCCGATGCCTTTCGTTGTGCCTAACGGGTAGTTGCTCGCTGTCTGAGCAGCGATGGAGTATACATCTAGAAACTTTGTATTGGATTCTCCTTAGCGATGCCACATGGCACTGTCCGGGTTAGGACAGGTGGCTCCTTCAAGCGGAAACCTGTTCCGCTCCCGATTGGAGGCTCAAATCACTGTTTCACGGGCCAGGAATGTCAAATAAGTCGCTTTTGACCAGGTTCCGTTGGAAAACAGTGAGGGAGCCTTAAATTTGAATTAAACATTCCAAAAATGGAATGTTAGCCAGCGCTGAGGGTGAAGGGGGATCTGGCTGCCTACTAGCCAGAATTCTCGTGGGTGGCCAGTATGCTACTGTGGTGCCAAAGTCGCGAGATATGGCCACTTGGCAGTTTGTAGGAAAGCATGGAGAGGGAGGCATACCTCTCCTATGCATGGTTTTTTCTTCTGAATTAGAGGTGGAGGTGGTGGTGCATCCTTCTCTTTGCTCTCTCTTATTCCTCTTGGCAGCCATGGACAATAACATTTGGTTTGTGAAGAGACAGCAAGAGTAGCCTTGTATCTACCTTCCTTGAGAAGCTTTTGATTCCTTCTGTCATCTCTTTCTTAATTCACCTCTCTTCTTCTTGTAAAAATGGAGCCTACTCCTACCACACAGCCTATGTCCCCTGTTCATGAGGCTACAGCATCTGCCTCTGTTTTAGACCCTGATGCTTTGATGCTGGCTATTAACAGTCTACAGCAACAGATTGTGGATATGCAAGCTAAGCACGGTCGGGATCAGCAGGACCTCAAGGAATTGACGCAACTAAGGCAATTGGTGCATCAACCCTTGTTTACTCCTGAAGTTTTTGCTGGGGAAAAGAAGGATAGAACCCCGGAGGCGGTCTTGCAATGGCTGGATCGATGGAATTCGCACTTTTCCATGCACGATTCATCCGAGGATAACAAGATCAATCTCGCCGTCATGTACCTGCGAGGTAAAGCATTTACCTGGTGGCAAGATATAAGGGGTAAGCCTGAAGTTCCTAGGAATTGGGAGGATTTTTGTAAGGCCTTTAAGGCGGCCTTCCTTCCTATTCTTGACGATTTTGAATTTTACCGTCAGTATGCAACAATCCATATGGGGAACCGGCCCCTGGATCAGTATTTACAAGAATTTCAAGAGGTCTATTCTCGTTTTGCAACTAGAATAGATCCTTTGCTAGTAAAGTTGCATTTTATACTGGGGAGGAACCAGCCTCTTACCCTCGAGGATGCTATTCGCTTCGCTAGAATCTACGATGATACTCGTACGATGGCTAAGCCTGAGACTGGTGTCTTGCCCGACGTAAAGGGTAAGAGGCCTTTCTTTCCAAAGAAATCAAAAGATAAGAGAAATCGAAGAAAAGATCTACCTTGGACCAGGAAACCTTCATGAAAGCCAGAAGCGACAATTTGTGCTTCAATTGCATGGAACCAGGTCATGTCGCGAAGGAATGTCCAAAGAAACGGAAAGCTAAAGGGGCATCTTTTAAGGCGCCAGGTAACTCTAGCATATCTAGTGTAGATCTTTCCTTTGCTGGTAATTCTGTGTGTGAGCATTGTTGTTTTAATACGGCTGTTTTTGGCCCTCATGACCTCATTCGGATGAAGGGGGTTTGTGGGTGGCCAAGCCGTAACTGTTTTATTTGACGATGGTTCCACACATAATTTTATTAACACAAATTTGTTGCAGAAGCTAAAGGTGGAAACAAGGCAAAGTGACCACTGATACACAGTGAAGCTGGCAACTGGAGTAGGAAGCCAAGTTTCGGACCGGATAGTCCCACGTCTACCAATAGAGATTCAAGCCTATAAGGATAAATTAGACTTTCATATTATGAATCTAGATAGGGTAGATGTTATACTTGGTAAAGAGTGGTTCTATGAGAGGAACGAGTCTATGAAGAAAAACTATGTAACACACAGTTTGTCGTTCTTACATAACGGCTCACTCATAGAATTGAATGGAAATGTTGATATTTCTACTCCGTATATGCTTTCTGCTTTGGAAACTATTACATGTATGGATATTGTGGATTGTAGTTCTTATTTATGTTGGTTAAAAGATTTTACTTACCATGAAGAACGTAGTTTGCAATTTTACAATCTCCAAATGGAATTAATGTCTAATAACCTAAAACAAGAAAACTCGAGGGAAGGTGAAATTTTTAGGAAACTTAGGACAAAAATTTAATGATGTATTTCTTGAACAGCTTCCTGAGGGTCTTCCCCCCTCTAGGGATGTTGAGCATGGTATTAAACTGATTCCTGGTAGTTCTCCTATATCATTGTATCCATATAGGATGAGTACTACTGAAGAGGATGGTTTATAGGCAACTACAAAATTACCTTAAGATGGGCCATGTTAGGCCTAGTAAATCTCCCTGGGGGGCACCTGTGCTCCTTGTTGATAAAAAAGACGGAGGCACTCGTCTTTGTGTGGACTTTAAAAAGTTGAATAAGTTACCGATTAAAAACCGTTATCCTTTGCCGCAAAAAATGAATTGGTTGATCGATTGCATGGTGCAAAGTACTTCACCAAAATCGATTTGAGATCAGGGTATCATCAGATTCGCATAAAGACTGAGGATATTGAAAAAACTGGGTTTAGAACTAGGTACGACCATTATGAGTTTCTGGTTTTTACCTTTTGGCTTGACAAATGATCCAGCGACTCTCCAGCAGATGATGAACGATCTTCTTCGTCCATATCTGGGAAAGTTCGTAATAGTCTACTTGGATGATATTCTCATCTATAGTAAGACCTTGGAGGAGCATGAGGAGCATCTCAAGGCTCTTAAAGTTACTTAGACAGGAGAAGCTTTTTTCCAAGGAGTCCAAATGTGTGTTCTTCCATAAAAGGTTGTTACACCTTGGTCACATTATTTCGGACCATGGGTTGGAAATCGACCCAAATAAAGTCCGACAAGTACGTGAATGGCCTATCCCTAAAACCATCCGGGAGGTTAAGTCCTTTTTGGGCTTTACAGGGTTTTTTCATAGATTCATCTTGAACTATGCATTAATTGCATTGGCCTTGACGAATGTCCTCAGAGGGGCTAAAAAAGTTAGCCGGCACAGTAAGTTCAGTCCTCCAGTTACTTGGACTGAAGAGTTGAATCAGAGTTTTGAGAACCTCAAATACTGTGTAACTACAGTGCCTATTTTACACATAGTATATCCTTACAAGCCGTATGTACTTGAAACGGATGCCAGTGACTATGCTATAGGCGCAGTCCTACATCAGGATGGTAGACCGGTAGCTTTTGAAAGCAAGAAGGTGGACCCTACTCAAAGGCGGTATTCCACCTATGACAAGGAACTTTTCGTTGTCATTAATGCCCTGAAAGTTTGGAGACATTATTTGTATGGGTCCCTGTTTACTATAGTTACTGACCATCAAGCGTTAAAGTATATTAACGATGCGGTCGACTTTAGGGGTCGTAAGGCCAGATGGTCAGAGATGCTCCAAGAATTTCATTACGACATTGAGTATCGGAAGGGTACTTCTAATAGTGTCGCGGATGCCTTAAGCCGGATTGGAGAGGTTAATCAGTTAAGCTTTTCTGAGATCCAATCTGAGTTGTATCTGTCCTTAAGAGATTTGTGTAAGACCGATAGGTACTTCGGTCGTATTTGGCTAGACGTCCTGGCAGGTTCTTCTAGATCTAGTGATGAGCTTGGAATGCAGGATTCCAAGATTTGTCCTCAGGATAAGATACAAAGAGACTATTCCATTAGGAATGGGTTACTTTTCCGGAATGGAAAAGTTTGTGTGCCAGAAAATGATGATATAAGGGCCCAAATCCTGCATGAATGTCATGACAGCCCGTGTGCAGGGCACCCTGGCGCTCAAAGGACACTTGACTTAGTAAAAAGGAACTTTTACTGGCCAAACTTAAAAAGTCAAGTGGAGGCATATGTTCACAAGTGTGCGCAATGCCAAGTTAACAAAGCTGAAAGACTTAAGGCAGCTGGTTTGTTAATGCCCTTGGAAATTCCCGAAAGAAAGTGGGAAAGCATTTCCATGGACTTTGTGGTTGGGCTACCTCGGACGGGGAAGCAAAATGATGCTGCCATTTGGGTAATAGTTGACAGGTTAACTAAAATGGCGCAGTTCATACCAACCAAGCAAACTGTCAAAGCTTCGGAACTTGCACAACTTTTCGTGGAAAAGTTGTTCAGGTTGCTTGGTTTGCTGAATGACATTGTTAGTGATCGAGATCCAAAGTTCACTGGCAAATTCTGGCAAGCGGTCTTTGAGAAATTAGAGACCACCCTAAGTTGGGGGTCATCAGATCATCCTGAATCGGATGGTCAGACAGAGAGGACAAACCAGTCTATGGAAGATATGCTTCGGGCATATGTTTCCAGAAGACAGTCAGATTGGGAAAGGTACCTTCCAATGATTGAGTTTGCGTATAATAGCGCAAAGCACTCAGCGACGGGTTTTAGTCCATTTTCTCTGATGTATGGTTTCCAGCCTAGGGCTCCCATTTCAGTGGGCCTCAAAGGCCTCAAGGTTAAAGTAGCAGTAGATTTCCTGCATGATATGCAAGAAATGTTGCTTGTTGCTCGCGAAAACGTAAAAACGGCTAAAGATAGAGCCCAATTTTACGCTAATCAAAAGCGACAACCTAGGGTCTATGAGGAGGGGGCTTGGGTATATCTTAGAATCCGAAAAGATTCTAAGGTACTAAGGACTGGAAAATGTCCTAAGTTATCACCTCGTTACGCAGGGCCATTCTGTATAGTAAAGAAACTCCATCGGAATGCATACCAGCTAGAACTTCCTCAAGGGGTTAAGGTACATCCAGTTTTTCACATTCGTCGTTTAAAGGAACGACTTGGTGGAAAGGATGACTTAATGCCTCATGAGGACTTAGCTCGGCTGGAGGACCTATCATCCTTTGTACCTACTGAACCACAGGCCATTGTTGATGTATGTCAACGTGGGCTCAAAACCCAGCAGGTAACTGAGTACTTGGTTCGTTGGAAAGGAAGTTCCGAGGACGATGATACTTGGGAGAAGGAACATGACCTTAAACTGAGATTCCCTGGATTCCTTCCTTAGATAAGGAATTTTTTAAGGAAGAGGGAATGTTAGGGACCCAACTCTCTTGGGTCCCAAACCCAGACTTCAGACTGGACGATGACTGGGCCTGTAGACTTGACCGGTGACTCGTGAACCTGCATGGTTGCCACGTGTCATGATCATGCAGCTGCCCATCTTGCAGCCAAAGAGGTAAGCAATATAGTAATGTAATTGTTCTTTATCTTTTTCAATGATTGCTAGTTTGTTTTTTTGTTGATGTTACATTTTTCCATGTTTTGCTTCGATTTTTTTTTGTACTTTCTTCAAACCCCATTATCATGTGCAAGATGACCGAGCTGAAGTTCATCTGGGAGACGCGGTGGAACTACTTTCACAAGAGTATCCACAGCGTTGCACACATGCTGCATTCCCTCTTCCTCTCTTCGACACAGATCGCAGACAGGGAGCTCGAGGCGGATTGGCTTCCTACATCTACAAGGTGGGTCCACGCATTGGTTTGGATCCTATCAGACTCATGGAGGAGCTAGCTGCATTTCGTTTCGGCATGGGCACGTTCGGTCACCCGACTGCTTAGGATCCAGAGAGGAGGCAGCTCCCCATTACCTGGTGGACCATGTTCGGTAGCACCTATCCCTCCATACAACGTTTTGCACTATGTGTCCTATCACAGGTATGCATCTCATCTCATCCTCTCTTACTGCGTTTCCTTGACGTTCCAGCCTTCCACATGTGCTAAACTATTTCAATTCATGTACCACAAGGTTGCGCTGCCTCCGTCTACGAGCGTAATTGGAGCACATGGGACCTCATTCACACGAGGAGAAGAAACAGGCTCTCAGTGAGTCAGCTAGAGCGGTTGGTGTTCTATAGAACCAACGCACGTCTCGCCAAGAGACTGCCGACCATTACGAGCACATTGCAGGTGATAGGCTATTCTCCTATAGCATGTTGGCGCCAGGTTGACTTGCCTACAGACAGCTTGCATCCCATGCCTACAAATGACTTGGGCACATAGTTGATGGCAGAGAGAGAGAGAGAGAGAGGGAGCCCGAGATGAGAGAGAGAGAGAGAGAGAGAGAGAGAGAGAGAGAGAGAGAGAGAGAGCTTGGGCTTGATCACCGAGAGCCTCCATTGTATGAGGCAGATGAGCCAGTGTCAGAGGATGAGCAGGATGAGGATGAGCCGATTCGGGTTGTGTTCGCCAGATCAAAGTGGGATGAGGCAGATGATATCGGTTGTTGGGCACACGCGATGGGCAGAGGTCACAGGTGCATCAGGTGGCAGAGGTGGGGCACATGGCACAGATTGTGGGAGACAGGCGGGGCACACGGGGGGCTTATGTTGATATGATGGAGGATGTTAGGGACCCAACTCCCTTGGGTCCCAACCCCAAACTTGAGACTGGACGATGACTGGGCCTGTAGACTTGACCAGTGACTCGTGAACCTGCAAGGTTGCCACGTGTCAGGATCTAGGTGTGCACATGGCTTGGAGTCTCTCTCCTTGGAGGTATACAAGGGGAGGAAGGTTCAGTTGCCATCCATTCTTTCTACCTAGGAAGAGGCGGATGGAGAGCGTGTGCACGGCCAAGATGTGTGCTAGCGTGAGGCAGGAGATGGCTGAGAGCCTAGGCGGTGGTATGGGACGCCGTCTAGGATGGAGGTCGGATCCAGCTTGATACGGTCACAGGCCAGGGCACAGTGGGTGGACCCGGATTAGGTCCTGTGGCGGGGTGGAATGTGAATCGTTCGGTCTCTTGTGGTTAACCGGCACCTGGAGGTTTGCAGTAAGTAGGATTGTAACATATGGTATCAGAGCCACTGCAAGCCGAAAGCAGGTGTGTTGATCCTTAGTAGTTTTCCTGTAATTTACATTGCTTCTGACGGATTTCAAAACGGAATTGAAATGCATTTTTTATGCATTTTTCAGGGTTTTTTCCTTCCGCTGTTTTTTACGAATTTTGAAGTAATAAAGTTAAAAAAAAAAAAAAAAAAAGTTGAGGGCCAACGAAGACCTGCCACGTGGCACTGTCCAGGGTAGGACAGGTGGCGATCCTTCCTATTGCGTTTCCGCTCAGATTTAAGTAGTTTTCTGGTCGCGATGGTCCCTCCTCAGCAAATAACAAAAATTTGAATTTTTTCCATCGCTGCTTGTCCAGCGGGGGTGGCCAAAAACTAGTTGGCAAATCTGCCACATGGCATCTTTTGGGCCAAGTGAGGGGGCAGATGGTAGCGCCCTGCTGTTGCGATGCCTTCCAGATTCCTTGCTGGTGAGATCGGGGCCCTCCCTGAAAATTTAAACATGTTTTTCTTCCTCCTGTCCCTGTCTGCCAGCGATGGACAGTTTGAAGGAAAATAAGATATAGAAGGGGGGGAGGGGGCTGTAGGCCACCTGGCAACTACCACACAGCCTATGTCCCCTGTTCATGAGGCTACAGCATCTGCCTCTGTTTTAGACCCTGATGCTTTGATGCTGGCTATTAACAGTCTACAGCAACAGATTGTGGATATGCAAGCTAAGCACAGTCGGGATCAGCAGGATCTCAAGGAATTGATGCAACTAAGGCAATTGGTGCATCAACCCTTGTTCACTCCTGAAGTTTTTGCTGGGGAAAAGAAGGATAGAACCCCGGAGGCGGTCTTGCAATGGTTGGATCGATGAAATTCGCAGTTTTCCATGCACGTTCGAGGATAACAAGATCAATCTCGCCATCATGTACCTGCGAGGTGAAGCATTTACCTGGTGGCAAGATATAAGGGATAATCCTGAAGTTCCTAGGAATTGGGAGGGTTTTTGTAAGGCCTTTAAGGTGGCCTTCCTTCCTATTCTTGATGATTTTGAATTTTACCGTCAGTATGCAACGATCCATATGGGGAACCGGCCCCTGGATCAGTACTTACAAGACTTTCAGGAAGTCTATTCTCGTTTTGCAACTAGAATAGATCCTGTATTAGTAAAGTTGCATTATATACTTGGGTTGCCAAGAGACTACCAGCTAGAGGTTAGGAGAAACCAGCCTCTTACCCTCGAGGATGCTGTTCGCTTCGCCAGGATCTACGACGATACTCGTATGATGGCTAAGCCTGAGACTGGTGTCTTGCCCGACGTAAAGGGTAAGAGGCCTTTCTTTCCAAAGAAATCGAAAGATAAGGCAAAGGATGGGGCTTCAGGTTCAGGTAAGTCGAAGAAAAGATCTACCTTGGACCAGGAAACCTTCATGAAAGCCAGAAGCGACAATCTATGCTTCAACTGCATGGAACCAGGTCATGTCGCGAAGGAATGTCCAAAGAAACGGAAAGCTAAAGGGGCATCCTTTAAGACGCCAGGTAACTCTAGCATATCTAGTGTAGATCTTTCCTTTGTTGGTAATTCTGTGTGCGAGCATTGTTGTTTTAATTCGGCTGTTTTTGGCCCTCATGACCTCATTCGGATGAAGGGGGTTGTGGGTGGTCAAGCCTTAACTGTTTTATTTGACGATGGCTCCACACATAATTTTATTAACGCTAATTTGTTGCAGAAGCTAAAGGTGGAAACAAGGCAAAGTGACCACTGATACACAGTAAAGCTGGCAACGGGAGCAGAAAGCCAAGTTTGGGACCGGATAGTCCCACGTCTACCAATTGAGATTCAAGCCTATAAAGATAGTTTAGACTTTCATATTATGAATCTAGATAGGGTAGATGTTATACTTGGTAAGGAGTGGTTCTATGAGAGGAATGAGTCTATGAAGAAAAACTATGTAACACAGTTTATCATTTTTACATAACGGCTCACTCATAGAATTGAATGAAAATGTTGATATTTCTACTCCGTATATGCTTTCTGCTTTGTAAATTGTTAAATGCATGGATATTGTTGATTGCAATTCTTATTTATGTTGGTTAAAAGATTTTACTGACCATGAAGAACGTAGTTTGCAATTTCACAATCTCCAAATGGAACTAATGTCTAACAACCTAAAGTAAGAACCTTCGCAGAGCTCTCTGAAATTCCATCTCAGTGAGACAAGGATACAGAAAAGCTTGCGAAGGTTAGTTCCTAGGATAAGTGCTCTTGCGAAGGTTCCTAAGATTAAAAAAAAGACGAGAAAATCAGGCTGAACCTTCGCAGACATCAGAATTTTCAGTTCCAGTCGTTAGTAACCTTCGTAGAGGATTCTGAAGTTCCATCTCAGTGAGACAAGGACACATAAAAGCCTACGAAGGTTAGTTCGATGCTAGTGAGCAAAATATCAAGACCAAGGATCTCGCCAAGGGAGAATTGGCTCTGTTATACTACACCAAGGCACACAAAGGTAAACCAGAAGGTGAAATTTTTAGGAAACTTCGGCAAGAATTTAACGATGTGTTTCCTGAGCAGCTTCTTGAGGGTCTTCCCCCCTCAAGGGGTGTTGACCATGGTATTAAACTGATTCCTGGTAGCTCTTCTATATCACTGTATCCATATAGGATGAGTACTACTGAAGAGGATGAGGTTTATAAGCAACTGCAAAATTACCTTAAGATGGGCCATGTTAGGCCTAGTAAATCTCCCTTGGGGGCACCTGTGCTCCTTGTTGATAAAAAAGACGGAGGTACTCGTCTTTGTGTGGACTTTAAAAAGCTAAATAAATTAACGAATAAAAACCGTTATCCTTTGCCACGAATGGATGAGCTGGCTGATCGATTGCATGGTGCAAAGTACTTCACCAAAATCGATTTGAGATCAGGGTATCATCAGATTCGCATAAGGAGGATGTTGAAAAAATTGGGTTTAAAACTAGGTACGGCCATTATGAATTTCTGGTTTTACCATTTGGCTTGAAAAATGCTCCAGCGATGAACGATCTTCTTCGTCCATATCTGGGAAAGTTCGTAAAAGTCCCGACAGGAGAAGCATTTTGCCAAGGAGTCCAAATGTGTGTTCTTCCAGAACAGGTTGTTATACCTTGGTCACATTATTTCGGACCATGGGTTGGAAATTGACCCAAATAAAGTCCGACAAGTACGTGAATGGCCTATCCCTAAAACCATCCGGGAGGTTCAGTCCTTTTTGGGCTTTACGGGGTTTTTTCATAGATTCATCTTGAACTATACATTAATTGCATTGGCCTTGACAATGTCCTCAGAGGGGCTAAAAGAGTTAGCCGACACAGTAAGTTCAATCCTCCGGTTACTTGGACTGAAGAGTTGAATCAAAGTTTTGAGAACCTCAAATACTGTGTAACTACAGCACCTATTCTACACATAGTGGATCCTAACAAGCCATATGTACTTGAAACGGATGCCAGTGACTATGCTATAGGCGCAGTCCTATATCAGGATGGTAGACCAGTAGCTTTTGAAAGCAAGAAGTTGGATCCTGCTCAAAGGCAGTATTCCACCTATGACAAGAAACTTTTTGCTGTTATTCATGCCCTAAAAGTTTGGAGACATTATTTGTATGGCTCCCAGTTTACTATAGTTACTGACCATCAAGCATTAAAGTTTATTAACGATGCGGTCGACCTTAGGGGTCGTAAGGTCAGATGGTCAGAGATGCTCCAAGAATTTCATTATGACATTGAGTACCGGAAGGGTACTTCTAATAGTGTCGCGGATGCCTTAAGCCAGATTGGAGAGGTTAATCAGTTAAGCTTTTCTGAGATCCAATCTGAGTTGTATCTGTCCTTAAGAGATTTGTGTAAGATCGATAGGTACTTCGGTCGTATTTGGCTAGACGTCCTGGCAGGTTCTTCTAGATCTAGTGATGAGCTTGGAATGCAGGATTCCAAGATTTCTCCTCAGGACAAGATACAGAGAGACTATTCCATTAGGAATGGGTTGTTTTTTCCGGAATGGAAAAGTTTGTGTGCCAGAAAATGATGATATAAGGGCCCAAATCCTGCATGAATGTCATGACAGCCCGTGTGCAGGGCATCCTGGCGCTCAAAGGACGCTTGACTTAGTAAAAAGGAACTTTTACAGGCCAAACTTAAAAAGTCAAGTGGAGGCATATGTTCGCAAGTGTGCGCAATGCCAAGTTAATAAAGCTGAAAGACTTGAGGCAGCTGGTTTGTTAATGCCCTTGGAAATTCCCAAAAGAAAGTGGGAAAGCATTTCCATGGACTTTGTGGTTGGGCTACCTCGGACGGGGAAGCAAAATGATGCCATTTGGGTAATAGTTGACTGAATAACTAAAATGGCGCAGTTCATACCAACCAAGCAAATTGTCAAAGCTTCTGAACTTGCTCAGCTTTTCGTGGAAAAGTTGTTCAGGTTGTTTGGTTTGTCGAATGACATTATTAGAGATCGAGATCCAAAGTTTACGAGCAAATTCTGGCAAGCGGTCTTTGAGAAATTAGAGACCACTTTAAGTTTGGGGTCATCAAATCATCTTGAATCATATGGTTAGACAAAGAGGACAAACCAGTCTATGGAAGATATGCTTCGGGCATATGTTTCCAGAAGACAGTCGGATTGGGAAAGGTACCTTCCAATGATTGAGTTTGCGTATAACAGCGCAAAGCACTCAGCGACGGGTTTTAGTCCATTTTCCCTGATGTATGGTTTCCAGCCTAGGGCTCCCATTTCAGTGGGCCTCAAAGGCCTCAAGGTTAAGGCAACAGTAGATTTCCTGCATGATATGCAAGAAATGCTGCTTGTTGCTCACGAAAACGTAAAAACAGCTCAGGATAGAGCCCAATTTTACGCTAATCAAAAGCGACAACCTAGGGTCTGCGAGGAGGGGGCTTGGGTATATCTTAGAATCCCAAAAGACTCTAAGGTATTAAAGACTGGGAAATGTCCTAAGTTATCACCTTGTTACGCAGGGCCATTCCGTATAGCAAAGAAACTCCATCGGAATGCGTATCGGCTAGAACTTCCTCAAGGTGTTAAGGTACATCCAGTTTTTCACATTAATCGTTTAAAGGAACGACTTGGTGGAAAGGATGACTTGATGCCTCAGGAGGACTTAGTTCAGCTGGAGGACCTATCATCCTTTGTACCTACCGAACCACAGGCCATTGTTGATGTACGTCAACATGGGCTCAGGAACCGGCAGGTAACTGAGTACTTGGTTCGTTGGAAAGGAAGTTCCGAGAACGATGATACTTGGGAAAAGGAACATGACCTTAAACTGAGATTCCCTGGATTCCTTCCTTAGATAAGGAATTTTATAAGGAAGAGGGAATGTTAGGGACACAACTCCCTTGGGTCCCAAACCCAAACTTGAGACTGGATGATGACTGGGCCTGTAGACTTGACCAGTGACTCGTGAACCTGCATGGTTGCCACATGTCAGGATCGGATGCCCAGCTAGACGACTTGATTGCCACGTTGGATTCAAAGGCTCAGCTCATGCCGAGTGTTAGGGCACCCCCATCATCTCTTGCCAGCATACCCTACACAGAATCTCAGCCAGATCGGCTCCATGAGGTGCCTCCAGTTCCTCCGGTTCCTCAGGTTCCTCAGAGGGTTTATATGCGCCGCACAACACCTCCAATGCCAGGGCTGCCATTGAGGCCTGCAGCCCCTCCATCGCCATCCACTTCTGCACCACCCTTCAGAGTCCCAGTTGTCCATGGCAGGCCACCATCGGTGCCCAAGTTGTCTCTTACAGCGCCCACATCCACAGTGGCGCCTCTTGTGGCAGCACCCACTTCACATCCTCCTCCTTTGGCAGCACCCACTCCACTGGCTCCTCCTTTGGCAGCACCCAGGATGTACTAGTACCGGCCACCACAGCGCCCCTTTCAGTACATATCGCCGTTGTCATTGCCTCCTGTAGGGACGGCCCCTCCACAGCCTATTCCTCCACCTGCATAAACGGCAAGGGCAAGGGAAGAGAGGATGACCTCGCAGGGCTACAGGTGAACAGTCACAGCCAACTGGAGCAGGTCTAATCGGTTTGACTTGCTTGGGGGCTGATGAGGAGGCAGATTGGGAGGATGTGGATGACGAGTCCTCTTCCTCGGATACACAGCCCCTGCCAGTTCCAGACAGGCATCGATATCGGCTGCGAGAGTCAGCTCGAGGCCCTGAATTGTCTCCGGAGCCTTCGTCAGAGTCAGAGACAGAGCATTAATTGTAGCTCCGCTATTATATATTTAGAAGTTTGATATCATGTTCCATGTTTGGCGGCCAAATGGCCGAGCGTTGTATTCAGACCATTTTATACATTGTATCCAGTTTTGGACACATTTTATTTGTTGCATATTATGTATATGTCAATGTCTAAATGTGATGCTCTGTCTTCAATTTTATCTCAAATTGTATGTGTGTGTGTAAATCGTATTTACAAAGTTGCACAGAAAACAGTAGATCTTCTCTCCAACACTATATACTAGTTAAACATCCAAATAAAATTCAGAACATTGGAAAGTTAAATCAGAGAATCGTCAATGTCGCAATCTAGGATTCATTTAATATATCGACACCCTAAGCCAAACAAGACACAGTACATAAACATTGCTTCATGAAAAATAGTTTCATAAAAACAGTACATTGTTTCATAAAAGCAAGACACAGCACATAAACATTGTTTCATTTGCCTCATTTACAGCCGAAAATTACATAGAAACAATACGCCACATACGGCTGGACCTTATCTAGTCTTAGCATTCCTACGAAGAGCCCACAGACTCCTCGCCCTGGTTAGGTGCATTATTCTCTTGCTTTGCCTCCTGGTTAGCCCGACGAATTCGCACCCTTACCCTGACCATGACTAGTTGTTGTGTAGTGAAGTTAATTCCAATCTGCTATGTTTCCTCGGCCTCGCCAGCGGCGGCGGGGGGCTGCAACTCCGGGTGTCTCTACCGAATCTCTCGCTGCCTCTCTTCAAAGTCTGCCTGTAGCTTCCGATGCCTTTCGTTGTGCCTTCGGACCTCTTCCTCGAGCTTCATCCTCTGCACACAAAGAAGCTCACCAAGCTATATACCACGATGGAAATAAACTATGAAAAACACAAAACAAGTCTAAATTGCATGCAAACGGATACAGGGCAAACGCTCACATCAAGTGGTATGAGCTCTGCCATCTCGATCGACTTTCTCTCACAACACCCTAGTTTTCGCATCGGCTCGCACAGGCTCTCTCTCAGCCTCTGAAAATGCCGCTCACAATGCCTCTCACAATGCGTCTCACAATGGCAGTCACATTGCCTATTTATCCCCACAATGCCCATGTGTGGTTCTACCTGCCCCTTGTACTGTCCCATTTTTGCTGCCTATTTTCCCCTTTTTTTGCATTTTTTTGGCCTTTTTTTGGAGCATTAATGCATTTTTTTATTATGAAAAAATATTTAGAAATATATATATATATATATATATATATATATATATATATTAAATATGGTGCCGCCCTGGTACCGCAGGTCTAAGGGTGGCACCATACTGGCGGTACCACCATTATGGTTCCAACGGTACCATAGTGGCGGTACAATGGGCCACTATGATATATATATATATATATATATATATATCATAGTACCTCGTGGTACCGCTGGTATGGTACCGCCGGTACCATATCAGTGGTACCGCCGGTACGGTACCGCCCTGGGATCTGCGGTACCAGATGGGGATCCAATTTTAATATTTTTTTTATTTTTTAATATTTTTAATATTTAATTTTTGCATATTAACTACCAAAAAAAGGACAAAAAAAAGTAAAAAAAGGGGGTTTAGGGTGTAAAAAAAGAAGGTACAGTACATTAATGCATTTTTTTATTATGAAAAAATATTTAGAAATATATATATATATATATATATATATATATATTAAATATGGTGCCGCCCTGGTACCGCAGGTCTAAGGGTGGCACCATACTGGCGGTACCACCATTATGGTTCCAACGGTACCATAGTGGCGGTACAATGGGCCACTATGATATATATATATATATATATATATATATATATATATCATAGTACCCTCTGGTACCGCTGGTATGGTACCCGCCGGTACCATATCAGTGGTACCGCCGGTACGGTACCGCCCTGGGATCCGCGGTACCAGGGCGGTACCATTTTTAATATTTTTTTTATTTTTTAATATATTTTTAGTAATTTTTTTTTGCATATTAACTACCAAAAAAGGACAAAAAAAAGTAAAAAGAGGGGGTTCTGGGTGTAAAAAAAGAGGGTACAGTACATGATGCAGGGGACTGTTGCAATGGCACATGGGCACTGCGAGTGAGCAGACCGAGGGGCCAATGGGAGACCAACACAGGGGGGTAGCATCACATGGGGGCAAGTACAGAGGCACATGGGCATTGTGGGTGAGCAGACCATGGGCCCAATGGGAGACCAACACAGGGGGGAGCATCACATGGGGGCAGGTACGGAGGCACATGGAGGGATGATGGGGATCCACATGGCCGATCAGGCTGTGGGGATAAATAGGCACTCACAATGCCATTGTGGTCGGCATTTTCAGAGGCTGTGAGAGGGCTAGTGATAGACAGTGAGAGAGCAAGCGAGAGCCGGTGACAGGCTTTGAGAGGCTGTTTGAGAGCCAGGGTGCTGTGAGAGGGTGTTCAAGGATCAGGGTGCTGTGAGGAAAAGGTCGATCGAGATGGCTGAGCGAATACCACCGAAGCCCGAGGGCGAAGCCAGGAGAAAGCTTGAGGAAGATATCCGAAGGCACAACGAGAGGCATCGGAAGCAAGAGGCAGATATCCGAGAGATGCTGCGACAGACTCGACAGAGAAATCCGGAACCGGAGCCACCCGCCCCCGTTGTGGGTCCTGTCCCCGCTGTCGAGCTGGATCTGGATGAGCAGATCGGAATGAATTTCACACGACGACAGCTCATCATGGTCAGGGAAAGGGCGGCCAGACGTCGGGCTAACCAGGAGGCAGCTCGGGCTAACCGGGAGGCAGAGCAAGAGCGACAAAACAATGCACCAGACGAGGGCGAGGAGTCGGTGGAGGATCAGTGAGGGATGTTTAGAATAGATGAGGTCCACCCGTATGTGGCGGACTGTTGCTATGTAGTTTTCGGCAGTTTATGGTGCAGCAAATAACTAGATGGCTGCTTAAAAAAATGACAGTATATGTGATGTTATCCTGATACAACGGTTGAATATATACATAGTTGTTTTTTGTGCAACGCGAGCCTGGTCATGTAAGATGCAATGTTTGTAATTTTTTTAAATGCAGATGTATTACATGTGTTTATTCAATGTCGTTTGGGGTGTAGGGGTGATTGTTGTGCTCATGATGTAGGTGCATATATGTGAAGCTAGCATTCACTTCAAACGAAATTAAATGAAAATAGGATTCACACACGCACATAGAATTCTTCAACATAAAATAAAGCATCACATGT